>NC_051173.1:67498050-68910550 GCF_013339725.1 Rhipicephalus microplus | reverse complement strand
GTTAAGCGGCCAGGGGGACAGAAAGTTAGATGATAATTATCGCTGTCAGCAGCCCAATTAACTAAAATTTAATAATTAACTTTTTACTGGCTGCGGTAAGTTGGCATGTTTATATTGAAAAAATGTAGGCAGTGGTGTTTGTACACAGTTTCAGTTGGAAGATTTTTTCTAGCACGCCTGTGTTCCGAGATATCCGGCTCCAAAGTTTAATTGTCTTTCGCACGATTACGCATGCAAGAGGGTGAGGGTCCGCGCAAAGCTCCTCCCTAAAGTGACGCATCTGTTGCGTGTGGTGTTTAGTGTGTGAAGAGGGTGGAAGCGTAGGCATAGGTGATAGCAATACCCTTGCCCTCTTCGGCCGGCGAAATCAAAATGTGACAGCGCGGTGCGCCATGAGCCTTACGCATGATCCTGATGAACGCGATAACAGGAGACCATTTTTCGCGACGTTTTTTTCGTGACTTTAGATCACACTGAGACATCTTCTTGTGAACGCGTTAGCAGGACCGTCCTGCACTAGGGTGCCTCCGGTTAGAGCACAGCGTCTCTGCATTGAAGGTCTACCAAGGAAATCCACGTGGAGTCCTTTCGAGCTAATATGGCTGCTTCTGGGCGTGAGGTATTCTACCAAAGTAAAAGTAGACGTGGTGCTTGCAATGGCTGAAATGAATGGCAACGCTTCGTTAGCAATGGAGCTTTACGCGTCTCGCCACCCACACCGTCCCCTTCCAACAAGGCCCACTTTCACAAACCTGTTTCGACGCTTCTGCACAACAGGCTCTGTCCACCTTCCGAGACGGACCAGGAAGGCAATCGTCGATGAAGACTTTGAAATCGACGTTGTCGCGTGCGTAACCTCGATGCCAGAGCTCAGCATCCGACAGATTGCCGATCAGTGCGGTCGCAGCATCGGAACAGTCACAAATGTTTTAAGAAAGCACAAGTTCCATCCATATCACGTTTACCTTCATCAGGACCTAAATGAGGCGGACTTTGAAAGGCGAGTTGACTTCTGCAATTGGGGCCTCATCAAAACTGATCAAGAAAATGACTTTTTGCACAGAATAATTTGGACTGATGAAGCTCGGTTTTGCCGAAATGGAAGTGTTAATCTTCACAACGCCCATTATTGGGCACAAGAAAACCCACACTGGCTGAGGCAGCACAAGCATCAAGTTCGCTGGAGTGTGAATGTGTGGTGCGGCATACTCGGGGACAGGATCATCGGACCTCACTTTTTTGAGGACAACTTGAACGGAAAGATGTACACAGAAGAAATATTAGGTGTTGTCATTGATGATCTTGTCTGCAGTCTTTCCCTGAATGACCTGCGCCAAGTATGGTTTCAGCACGATGGAGCACCACCACATTTTTCTACCAGGGCGAAGAACTGGTTGGACAGACGTTTTCCACAACAGTGGATTGGGCGCGCAGGAGCGATGTTTTGGCCACCAAGATCACCTGACCTTTCTCCGCTCGACTTTTTCCTTTGGGGCTACGTTAAAGATCGAGTTTACGTAACAGAGCCCAGCGATGTTAATGACATGAAGGACAGGATAACATCTGCCTGTGCGAGTATTCCTGCAGAAGTACTGCGCCGAGTCATCGAGTCGACGCGACAGCGGTTCATGCTTTGCGTTGCTGCCGAAGGCAGGCATTTTGAACACTTTTTGGGGCATTGACGTCTTGAGAGGTGAAGAGTTTCGATGAGATTTGTGCATGACCGAAATATGCTTAGTAGCAGCAGGAAATATGCGTTAGCAAGGATAAAACTGTTTCAGTTATTATTGGTGGAGTTGTTGCTCTTGTTTCAATAAAAGTTACAGTACTCGGACATCAGCAGTCACGCTATTCGCGTAGCCCAGGCAACGACCACGCATGCTTCTCTAGTGATTATTACGCATCGCGCACTGGCATCCAGATTCTCCGCTCGCACCCATTATCTCGGCATGGTATCTGCCACTATCGTTAGAGGCTCTGCAGTTGCGTGTTACGACACTGGTTGCAAGCGTTCTTCGATTTTTGATTTCGACGGCCGAAGAGGGCAAGGGTAATTGCTATCACCTATGCCTACGCTTCCACCCTCTTCACACACTAAACACCACACGCAACAGATGCGTCACTTTAGTGAGGAGCTTTGCGCGGACCCTCACCCTCTTGCATGCGGTAATCGTGCGAAAGACAATTAAACTTTGGAGCCGGATATCTCGGAACACAGGCGTGCTAGAAAAAATCTTCCAACTGAAACGGTGTACAAACACCACTGCCTACATTTTTTCAATATAAACATGCCAACTTACCGCAGCCAGTAAAAAGTTAATTATTAAATTTTAGTTAATTGGGCTGCTGACAGCGATAATTATCATCTAACTTTCTGTCCCCCTTGGCCGCTTAACTTATTTGCACAAGTGGTTCTCACGTGCCTTCGAGCGCCTAATTTAAAAAAAATCATAAAGCTTAATTTTGAACACCCGTATATATTATATCTATTATATTATATATAATATATATATATATATATATATATATATATATATATCTTCCAGCGAGATAGAGCACTCTGATTTGAAAGAGCGCCCATTCACTTACTTTTTAACACATCAGCATTTTTTATTTTTTTCATCTTCGCTTGGAGCTAGACTAGAATCGAAGCCTTCAAGGCAGCCCAAACGCGTTTTAAACGCCCTGCCCGGAGGCAGTACGTTCACCACTTTGCCTTGTCTGCAAATCAAACTAAAATGCTTTTTTAATAGGTGGAAGAGTGGCTGCTGTTGATTACCTAATTGTTACTACTGTTGCGTAAGATCGCTTACTATCGAAGATATTCTTCAACACAAATGTAATTGTAAACTACACCAAAATCTAAGCACATAATTTTTTTCGAAAAAGTTTCGCCCTAAGGTAATACTGCGTCTCGCAACTCCGCTGCATGACATCCTCGTCATTATATTTTCCGTTCTTTAGGGACAGCTCAACTGTATACCGTAGCGGCAAACTTTGCTTGACGGAAACATTCTCTTGAATTGGGATCATAACAGTTTAAGCTCAACTAGAGCTCATCAATTGAGACAGCGATAAACTACAGCGCTGCAGTTATACTACTAACAACAAAGGGAAACGGCATGGTCTGGGGACTGCCTTATAATTTGTTTACCACAGGGTCACTAAAACGCTGCGTTCACATTCTGTTTATTATTCATGTTTAAACAATGCCAACTGCATTTTATGATGCTCTAGAATCAGACAGCGGCATCCACAATGAATTGATTCTGGTGAAGGCAGGGTACGACGATTATATTTTCTGTTCACGTATTAATCAGTTGCCCCTAATGATGTTGTTGCATTGCTTATGCAGCCGAGCATGACCTAAATCATCTGTGCATCGTGTTAGGCATATGCACAAGCAGCTACACTTGCACTAACAAAAAGAAACAAACCACCTTTTAAGGATGCACAAGACGTACGCGTGCCGCCAAACTTGACGCGCCTAGCACATGACGCAAGCCTCAATCCACACTATAGGTGCACTGCAGTCAGTAGCCACAAGGCAGTGACAACACTGAATATTGTCGCCAATAGCCGCCATAAATTTTGACCATGATCAAGAAATCCGAGCGGATGGCACGCTAATGCACATGTGGCCAAGAGGAGCCATTTCGGCCGTGGCGTCCTTGATGAAGCTTCACTTTTGCTCACTTTCACTGTAAGGTTGTTATTCTTTTTGTTTGTTTTTGCGCAGCTTTTGCAGTTTGCTTTTTTTTCTTGCATGTCATCACATTTGCGTCATTAATTGGTTTGTTTGTGATTTCCACTAAATAAATCTATTTGAACCTATAGCACCAGTAAATCCCACATCTATTAGTAAATTTGTTTGGTTTTGCTATCAAAGTTTGGCGTTAAAACAATCCTGAAAAATATCACAGTAGCTTTTTTTTTAAATTTCATTGCGACCTACAAGAAAAGATAAATGCGCTTTACATTTAAATGGCGTCTGAGTGGTCACTGAAGTTAGGCAATGACTTATTAAAGTACATTATTTTCTGTTCTAAGTATAAAAGAATTCAATAACTATTTCAGCATATCTTTGCAGTGGATTTTCAATGTATCACACGGTTTTATTGTTTATTTATTTTTAACCCAGTAACTATGCAACAGCCTGATCCCAGTGAATTCGCAAAGCAGAATGTACTTTCAAAAGTAAGTCCACATTTAAACAATTTGGTCAGAAGTTTTTAATGAATGTTTGTTGCCTATATTAAACAGGTATCATGAAGGAGATGCATATTCGTACATTGCAACACGATAGATAGGTGGGCTATTTGGCACTCCGAATTCATTCAGTGAACTAAAGGCATGGGAACACACAACACACAGAGAAGAACTACACAGCACGAGCACTCACTAACAACTGGTTTATTTTTCACATTCGAAAAACACAAGTCTCTTGCGAGTTCCCGCGCCCCCCGTTCGCAAAACGATTATATATGAACAGAAATGCAATACTGTTGGCCTAATTCACTCATTAAGGTAACTTTAGTTGCTTTAGTGAGTTAATTAAGCCAACAGTCACCGATAATATATCAATAAAATCAGGAAAAGTTTTGGTTAGGGACAGTCACATTTCGCACCAATAGCATTTATAACAAGTTCATATGATCATCGGATCTCAATGCTGCTGATAAAAGCATGTTCTATACGTCTCAAAATATGCAAATAATATAAATTTTTTGTGCCGGCTAGGTTCCTAAGGAAACGTGTGACTATTTTAACAATATACACTGCGCTCAGGAAACATATGACGTAATCGGATGGGGTATTTCGAGCGCTTTAGAGCGCTCTGAAAAGCCGCTGCGCCTTCGGTTGGTGAAATTCGAGCGCTCGGACTGCCTTCGGTTGGTTTTTTGGAGCGTCAAACTCTGACTCGGAGTGCTCCCGACCGCTCTGGCTTCGAAGTGAGAGCGTGGCGCGATCTGGTCGAGACACCTTCCTCCGTGGGCCGAGAGGACGGATCACGTGACACAAGCGCTTAATTGCCGGCAGGTGACAGCGCGAGCGCACATTCTGGAAGGGGTCATCGCCGGTGTTGTTCGTGGCATGTATTTGCGTGGCGAGTTCACGTCTACGAAGCCGTAAGGACACCATGTCAAAAAGAAGGCGGCTAATGAAGGCAGAGGAAACGTCAGTGCTGTTGTTACAGCAGCTCGCAGATGAATGCCTTGACACTAGCAGTTCGGACGACGACGACGACGATCACCAGATTTTTGCTAGCAAGTTCACCGAGTTGTTCGCCAAGCCTATTGTTGTTCCAAAAGTCCGAGGATACGTTCGGAACGTTGTCAGCATTTATTCCGATAAACAGGTAAGGTCGGGCCGCATGGCAAAGATGACAGCACGTAATTTTATCTCCATTTACAGTTTCGCACCAACTTCCGCCTGGCTCGTTCAGCGTGTTACGAACTCATCAAACAGTTTGAGGCATCGGAATTTTACCCGTCAGACAGAAACCATGGTGGTGTGCCCGTGAAAACGCCGGAGGAGAACATTCTCTCATTCCTCTGGTGAGCAAGTTAAATTTTCTGTCAGCTACATGCCACGCGCAGTGATTCAATGTTCAGTGTACGACATGCAGTGTAGCAAATTGTCAAGATAGATGCCAGGCTTCTGTCAAATTTTCCTTCTCTATTACGATCAGATGTGTGAAAATTTGCCGTGAAGAAAGTTCCTAATTATCCCTTGAGTTAATTAACGGAGGGTTTTTTTTTCAAGGAGTCATGCTGCTTAGTGCTTCCACCATCGTTTTGAAAAAGTGCATTACAGGACCAGCGTTTTTCGTTGTGCTTCCAGAAATGCTAAGAAAAGGTGTTCACAACCTTGAGGCCGTACTTCGTGTACAGCCTCAACAAAAATGACCGTAAGCATGTCGTCCCCCCTCCACCTTTTATTTTGCGGAAAACATGGAATTCCACAGCGCAATATAGCCTTTCCTGTGAATGTTGATTAGCAAGAAGAATAACAGACATTGCCAGCCTGAGGCCAACTACGCTTTTGACGTGTGCACGACCTTATTAACGTTGTGGTTTCTGTATTGTTGGTTCACTTTAAGGGGTTACGCAGACACGTGCTGTGTCATTTCATTTAGGCGCACAAATATGACACAAATGAATACTCGTCATATTACCAAGCGACAAATACTACAAATATAGTAATGAATGGCCAATTTGAGGCCCATGCAGAGCACTCACCGACATTACGTGTGCAATGACGTAGTGACTTCCGCATGAAGCTTTGATTAGTGTCATTTCAGCTGTCACATTATTGGATTCAAGTCTTGGTTTACACGCAACAATATGCAGTTGCATGTATTTTGCTGCATCTTCTTGTTACGACGCAAATAAATTCATAACCTGTACAATATTTATAGGTATGCTGTCAACAAGGCCTCAATGAAAGAGGTTGCGGTCCTTTTTGACATGGCCGAGTCCACTCAGTTCGCTGTGACTGATAGATTTCTTGGCTTTCTGTGCAAGATTGCTCCCGATGTCATACACTTTCGACTAGACAAAGATGCAGTGGCCAGGGATTTCGAGAAAGTGAGTTTGTATATTGCCTTGCACTATTTTTAGGCACAGTCATGCATATTGTCGAGGAATAATAAAACAAGCATGAAGAAGCAGTCCTTTTGAACTTCAACATTTTGTTTATGTCACTGAGATCAATATAATAGAAATTACTGCATGCTTATTCTTTGAAAATTATGTATACACAAAATGGAATCATGGCTTGGCTGATCACGCCTTATAATTTCCACTTATTCGACTGAATGCTGCAAACTGGAGTGTACTTGCGCATTTTTCTAGCCTTTGCGTATACAGTTAATTCTGACTTAGGAATTACTTACTCTCTTCTCAGCTAGCAGGATTCCCAGGTGTTATAGGATGCATCGACGGGACATACATTCCTATGCGCTGCCCGGCGAATAAAGTTAGGTCTACATATATAAACAGACACGACGAGGTGTCGATGACAATGCAGGGAATCTGCGATAGCAAAGGCCGATTTCAAGACGTTTTTACTTGACCACCAAGCAAGGTACACGACACCCATGTGCTGAGCTTATCAAGTATACAACAAGACTTACCCGCACTTTGCCAGGTGAACAAGTATCACATCCTTGGAGATGCTGCATATGCTATTAGGGAGCACCTGCTTAGGCCATTTAAAAATTACGGCAACATAACACAAGATAAAAGCAGGTTCAATCACCGGCTTTCATCTACAAGGGTGGTTATAGAAAATGCTTTTGCTCATTGAAGCAGAGGTTTCGCCAACTTCGATACATTAAGTTTACCAAAGAGGACAAGATCACACAGTTGTTAATAGCATGCTGTGTGCTCCACAACATATGCCTGGACAGTGGTGACACTGGTGTGAAGGATCTATTGACTGAAGAAGAGAGAAAAGAAATAAGACAAGATGCACTACTACAGATTAGAGAGGAGTGCGCCGAGCTGGACCAAAACAGGCAGCCACAGACTGACCGCGAAAGTGTGCTGCGCCGTCTAGGCGAACTGAAAAGAAACGCTTTGATGCAGCAGCTATAGGGAGTGATGGGAGCAGGAACCAAAGACAAGTTGATATAATGCCGAAACTAAGATTTATTGAAGAATTTGATGTGCATACGCAGATTTGTGTACAGGGTATGCTGTGCTTTATGTGCCTGACTTTGTTGCTAGGTCTTTTGGTGCGTCGATATGCTCCTTGTGTAGTTTAATTAGTTCAAGATGCCATTCCTCTCTTCTTTTTCCTCTTTCGTCCCTTTTCGCTTCTCCTTCTTTGTTGATCTTTTCCATTCTTTAAAAAAAATACTGCTTATGCATCATTCGACTACCACCACTGGGACGACCAGTTTCATTGTTTTTAATTCTTTGTCTTCGTTCATGGCCTGCTTTTTCTGCTGTCTCGCAAGCGGAGTTAAGAAGTTCGGAGCTATCTTGCTCGGTACTTTCAGAGGATGCAGTTGCACTGGTAGATGTGCTGACTTCATCGACTGGCTTGGGTACACTCTTGTAGGTGACAGAATGCACACCGCGGAGAACTTCAGGCTCAATACTATCGTCTGCAGACCTTATTTGGGCAAACTCTTCTTCATAAGACACTTGGTAGCAAGTATGGCTTGTTGTCTTGTGGTTTGTGTCTTCAGTGTTTTTTTTAGATGCGGAGCATCTTATACTCGCGCCTTGTAGTGCGCCGTCCGCACCGCTTCTCGAACATTCGACAGCTGACGCGCGCGCATGCGCCGTCGCGCCGTCGCCCACTCTTCCACCATCTGTGCATCCCTTCCTCCTCTACACACCGCGCGCGCTTCACTCCTCCACCATCTGTGCACCCTTCCTCCTCTACACACCGCGTTCGACATCTACAATTCTCCTGATTCTCCAGTGGACGCGCATGTGGCGTCGCGCTTCGAGAAACATTCAACAGCTGACAGTGCATGCGCCGTCGTGCTGTATATATACTCAAGGTCGGCGCTCGCTCGCTCAGTTGCCGCTCGTCGGTTGGTTTGTACGGCGCGTCGACGTCCAAGGTCGCGGTGAAATGAATTCCAACGAATCCACAAACACAATGATCGACGTCCCTTCGACTAGCGCCGCCCTTTCGCATACGTGTGTACGTGTTCACTCATTTAACACCCCCTCCTACAACCACGTTAACCAATTTAGCCATCGACCCAAGTAAGTCGCAATTTAACACCCCATTTCACAACCACGTTAACCAAATTTAGCCATCGACCCAAGTAAGTCGCACTTTAACACCCCGTTAACCAATTATATGGTCCGCATCCTCCTCAGTGTTCCCCCGAGGGAAGCTGCGGGCAATTTTTTTTCGCTGTGGTCTTGAAACGCGACTCGCACTGTGTAGCGGTTCTGCAGATTCCAAGCATTTGAAGTATTAGATGCGGAGCATCTAATACTCGAGGCTTGTAGTGTGGCGCCGTCCGCAAGCTTCCTCCTTCTTCTTCCACCATCTGTGCATCCCTTCCTCCTCTACACACCGCGCGCGCTTCACTCCTCCACCATCTGTGCACCCTTCCTCCTCTACACACCGCGTGCGCTTCTCCTCTTCACGAACATTCGCTAGCTGTATAATGTAGCGCGCATGCGCCGTCACGCTTCGAGAACATCGGCAGCTGACGCGCGCGCATGCGCCGTCGCGCTTCGAGAACATCGGCAGCTGACGCGCGCGCATGCGCCGTTGCGCTTCTCCCCCTTCTCGAACATTCGACAGCTGATAGTGCATGTGCCGTCGCGCTGTATATATACTCAAGGTCGGTGCTCGCTCGCTCCGTTGCCGCTCGTCGGTTGGTTTGTACGGCACGTCGACGTTTGACCTCCGACTACAGCCGGCGTTCAACAACGCGCCAACGGCGAGCACTGCGTTGCTACCGTCTGTGGCGTCGACGTCATGACGATGTACCTCGCGCCAAACCTCTCTCGTGCCGCCGTACAAAAGTACGTCGACGAGGCCGTGCAAGATTACAGAAAACAACAACCGCAACATCGACCGTTCATGCTAGTTGGCGACTTCAACGTCGACGTCATCAAGGACGATTGGATAGTCGAATACATAGCGTCGCGACACTCGCTGAAACGCGCAACGCACGACGACTGCAAACACCACCAGCCGACCACCATTCGCGGAACCTGCATCGACCACGTCTTTGCAAATTTCGACCTACGACCGCTGCAACCCGATCCACTCACTCTTCACTTTACCGACCAAAAAGCCATCGTGCTCAAAGTTCGTCGCAATAAATAAACACCGCCCTTTCGCATACGTGTCGTACGTGTTCACTCATTTAACACCCCTCCTACAACCACGTTAACCAATTTAGCCAGCGACCCAAGTAAGTCGCCATTTAACACCCCATTTCACAACCACGTTAATCAATTTAGCCATCGACCCAAGTACGTCGCACTATAACACCCCGTTAACCAATTATATGCTCGGCATCCTCCTCAGTGTTCCCCCGAGGGAAGCTGCGGGCAATTTTTTTCGTTCGAAATGTGTTCACACATGACCCGCTTGCTCCGAAATTTTTTCATCGGGCCAACCTTGCTTGAATATTGGGCATAGAGTGTCAATAAAAGCCTAGTTCCTCCTTCTCCCCATTGTTTTGTTTACGTAGAAAAAATAAATGCTTCGTTATAGCACAAGTGACATTCAGATTTTGTATACTAGCAAGGAAAACTAAAGTTTGAATGGCCCTGCAAGTTTTTTTTTTTAGAGGTCACTGCGGCGTTATTGTAAGCAACAGAAAGGTGTACATGCAAGACTGCAGTAAAGGGCAAAAAATTAGAGGGTTCGAATACCGCGGACATTTCTGCGAATTTTCAAATTTTGTTTAAAAGAAAAACAGTAGTTTGAATGGCCACACAATGATATTTTTGGTGGCACTGCAGCATGAAAATAAGTACACGAGCAAGGCAGCAGTACACACTGAAGTCAAGGCCCGCCTGATTGAAGACAGTCTACCACAATGACAACTGAAAAAAAACGTAGCAGCGAGGGTTATGCCTACTCGTGCAAGCAGCACCCAAGCTATCTGCATTGCCTGCGTCCACAGGCGAGACTGGGCTTGGGTCGTTACCTACGAAAAACAATAAATTTCATTATTACGACTTTTATAGCTGTTACAAGTGGTTATATGCAAAGGCGTATATTGCTGCACAGGACGCATTCAGCTGTGCGTATGTAGGCAATTGAAATGGCAGGTTGATCAACCGCGTAAATAAAAAAGTTGAATTCCAACTTGAGTGATTTAAACAATGCAGCAGCAGTAATGTCTGTCTACAGTACTCATGACTGGTATGCGCTTATTTCTCAAGATAGTCATGTCATGTCGCAACGAATCTATTCTCTAAAGGCAATGTTGGCTCTCATCTACGCGGATGAGTCTAAATTGTCGGGATTGAACATGTGGAATGAATGAACCGCTGTAGTTTAAAACAGCAAGTTAAAAGAGTGTTAAAAAACCAGCGCACACGTTTTTGTCCCAATTTGACGTTAAGAAAACATGCACGTGGTTAAATACGTCGGCACCGGTACAGGTGTTAACTCCAAAACTTCATGAACAACGCGCGAAGGGGCTGCATTACAGCTCGAGTCACTCGCAAAAGATAGGTTCATTCGCAAGTTGTTTTTACTTAACTTACTGTCATACATTGTCAGCATGAGGGACTGTGCTGGGCTCAGACGGCTGTGACTGCGCCCAGACATGTCGGAGATCGCCACTCAACTGACCGGCCCCGTTTTTGATGCAGCGCAGAAATGTTTACCCGGAGGCTTTTCGCGCTCGCTGCACGGTGGCGCTACAGGCGTGCTGCTCCTAAAGTGCCAACCACTGGCACGCGTATGCACGCGCCTACGCGTCAAAAGCGTCAAGTCGCGCCTGTGGAGGAAAAGAGCACGCAACCACTGGCACGCGTCAACCGCGTTAACGCCCACGCGTCCAAGGCCGATGCACAATGTTGCTTGACCTTTTGGCTTAGAACTATCCAAGTTCGGCACAGAACGACACGTTCCAAACTAGAGCGGGTTTATATGTTTTAGAGGAAATGAGAGCACGTTAAAAATTGATAGTGCTTCACCCCCCGCAGTTTAGACTATTTTAGAAGTAATTGACATTCCAGTGCCCAAAGTAGCTACAGCGGTATGCACCAGAAATCAATAACGGTGCGTGCGCCGCTCCCGCTAATGAACATTCACGTCTAGCATACTGTACGTCTATCATAGGCGTGTGCAGAGTTCTCCTTAAGGGGAGGGAGGGGGGGGCAAAAGTTTGATGCAGTGCCCCCCTTTATGTAGGGGCTAACTTAGCGCCCCCTCCCTATTATGTTAATATATGGAGTTGACATTGAGCTCCCCCCCCACTCCTCTCTTCGGTGAATGAGGCGGCGGCTGCCTTTCTGATCAGGTTTGCAAACCACCGGGTTTCTATACCTGCACTACCAAATTTATTACCAATATCTTGAATAATCTGGTACCTTCAGTATATTTCCACATCATATTTTATAGCACTCGACCTAATAATCAATTAATAATCAACTCAACTACAATTGAGGCCAGAGTAGCAGGCTTTCGGTTGATGTGCGTGTTCGAAATATCCTCTAAAACAACAAAGCACACATGGTTCTTATTGATTCAACTGATATTAGCCATTATATAGGAACCAAATACTGCGTAGAATGCCTTCGGGCATTTTCCATAGTCGAAATGTCCTCTAATGCAACTAACTGTGCCTGACACTTCATGAAGTAACAGATATCGGTCATAATATTGCAACTGGCCCCATTATGGAAGACTTCTGGGCATTGTCTTTAGTCAAAGTGTTCTCTAAAACGACACCCAACTGTTCGTGAAGTCACAGATATCGGTCATAATATTACAACTGAATCCTTAGTGGAAGACTTCTGGACGTTGTCTTCAGTCAAAGTATTCTCTAAAACGACAAGTGACACCCAACTGTTCATGAAGTCACAGATAGCGGTCATAAATATTGGAACTAAACCCTGTATGGAAGACTTTTGGACGTTGTCTTTAGTCAAAATATTCTCTAAAACGACAACTGATGCCCAACTCTTCATGAAGTCACAGATATCAGTCATAATACTGGAACTGAACCCTTCATGGAAGGCAGCCAAAATGTTCTCCAATGCAATAAAACACACCCGACACATCATGATGCAACAGATATTAGTGACCAGATTGGAACCAAGCACAGCGTGGAATACTTTCGGATGGTATATTTTTTTTATTTTCAAATACGCCTGCACACTGTGAGGCTACTGCAAAAGTGGCGTACATATATACAAAATGAAAGGATTTAAACAGTAATATCACATTAAGTGTGCCAAGGTAAACAAATATCACTACCCTTAGGTGCACCCCTGTAATAAATGACAGAAATAGGACATTATTATAATACAAGTGCCTCCAAAAAGTCAGACAGACTGGTATTAAGAATCTAACCAAGTAGATCAATCCAGTGTTTGATAACTTTATTTGAACGTGTTAGACAGCTCTACAAATGACTTCTAAGCGGGGTGGTGATTGCGTATCAGTGATGTTTTGAAGACTTCAGCACTTTGCTGGTAGTTTAAATATCCTTTAACATATACAAAATGCATCTGACACTTCTTTATGAGACAGACATTTGTTTTTAGATTACTGCCAAGCACTGTGGCTTTCACATGTCATCAATTGTCAAAATACCCTATACTGCAATAAAGCATGCTAAAAATTTTTTTTGGACAGATACCAGTCAAACGATAGCGCCAGAGCACCGTACAGAAGTTTTGGCAAGTTTTCCAACAGAACTAAACTGAATATGTTTAAGTGCATGCGTATATATAATCCAAGTTAATGCATATATTAAAAACTGAATAGAAATGAAGGACTCCTTGGAAACACATACAAATATTCAATGTTCGGAACCATCGAATATCTTCAGCTGATTACAGTCTGCAGGAACAGATGAATACATGCACAGCTCTGAAAGATCTCATAAGTCACATGAGGTACTTTTCGCATTTCTTCTATACAAAGTGCAGTACCATACTAGTGCACCTTCATTCATTCTGTACATACATGTGGTGATCTTCTCTTCCAACAATCGTTTCATCGAGCAGCTGATTTCAAATCAGGTGCTTCTCACTAGGTTTTCAGTTATCTGTCCAGCTGTAAACAGAACGCGCGTTATGGTATAGTGAACTGTAAAACGACGGAGAAGCGCCATTGTATGCCTATAGCAACGAGTATCAGAATGAACTTTAAATTAAGAATGTGTGTGTTAGAATGCCTCCAAACAAGGTATGTGCTACTGAGCGTGGCAGAGAAGCAGAAGAAGCAAGAAGTAAAATAACAGACAATACCAGCAGCACTTAATCAGGCAACTTTCTTTTTCGATCACCACAGCAACGCACGCTCGAGTTTCTGTCTTGTACGTGAATGGAAATGAGACCGCTGACAGCTCACTGTGTCCGCGTCACTGGTACCCGAAACGAAGTTACATCTCACTGCTACCAACCAGCGCACGCTTGTTATGAGCTTGGAAACACACGAAAACGATTAGCACCGAAGCTAACGAATGTTTCCACGTCATACAATTCGCGAATACACTTATATGAGTACGTACGTTTTCACATCACGGAAATGTGTTGGCTATTGCGAGGTTCGCTTTCAGCGATGATGAATACCGATGTTGAAAACAAACAGTGCAGATAAAAACTCCTCCGTATGAACGACGCGATATTTCGGGCGTCGTATATGGTGTCTATGTTGCGACGGAAACTACCGTAGAGTTTTTTCAGCCGATGTGCCTCGCATGTGCTGGTTCATACGAACTAGATGGTAGAGGCCTGCGCTGGATGCAGTTGACACCAATCTGAATTGCCTCCGCGGTAGGCGAGGGCTCACGCTCAAACCTTCAAACCTCCGAAGTCTGTTTACAATCGTTTTTAGCACAGAAAGTCACAGATCAAAGCACAAGAACACCAACATGCTCCTCTCGCTCGGCCAACGATCGCACGCGGGACCGGCGCTAGCATAGCCGGCCGGCATTCGCTGGATTTGTCGGCATCGCTCGCATTCGACACGAAACCGCGTCACGCTGGTAGCACTCGCAGTCGTTCGTCGTTTCGTTGTCGTTCTAGATTACGGAGCGGTCATTCAGGAACATTTGAAGTAGTTTTCATGCTTGCTTTCAGCACTCGGCTGTGCCTTCGAAGAGGCGGCCATTAGGCAGAGCATTCGGAGTCATCGCGGCCTCTGGTTGGTTGGCGCAGCTTTGCGCGTGGTGACGTAGCGTACGCGAGGCGAAATATTGAACCCGGCTTGATCTTTCGCGCCTGCTCGCGTATGCCCCTCCGACGTCGACGCCAAGAGGCGCATTTGACGCTTTTGACGCGTAGACGCGAGCGTACGCGTGCCAGTGGTTCGTACTTAAGTGCCAACCACTGGCACGCGTATGCTCGCGCCTACGCGTCAAAAACGTCTAGTCGTGCCTGTGGAGAGAAAGGGCGCGCAACCACTGGCACGCTTCAACTGCTTTGACGCCCACGCGTCCAAGGCGGATGCACAATGTTGCTTGACCTTTTGGCTTAGAACTGTCCAAGTTCAGCACAGAACGGCACGTTCCTAACTAGAGCGGGTTTATATGTTTTAGAGGATATGAGAGCACGTTAAAAAATCGATAGTGCTTCACCCATCACAGTTTAGACTATTTTAGAAGTAATTGACATTCCAGTTCCCAAAGGAACTACAGCGGTATGCACCAGAAATCAACATCGGTGCGTGCGCCGCTCCCGCTAATGAACATTCGCGTCTAGCATTCTGTACGTCTATCATAGGCGTGTGCAGAGTTCTCCTTAAGGGGGAGGGCAAAAGTTTGATGCAGTGCCCCTTCTATGTAGGGGCTGACTTAGCGCCCCCTCCCTATTATGCTAATATAGGAAGTTGACATTGAGCTCCCCCCCCCCTCCTCTCTTCGGTGAATGAGGCGGCGGCTGCCGTTCTGATCGGGTTCCCAAACCACCGGGTTTCTATACCTGCACTACCAAATTTATTACCAATATCTTGAATATGCTGGTACCTTCAGTATATTTACACATCATATTTTATAGAACTTAACCTAATAATCAATTAATAATCAACTCAACTACAATTGAGGCCAGAGTAGCAGGCTTTTGGTTATTGTGTGTGTTCGAAATATCCTCTAATGCAACAAAGCACACCTGGTTCTTATTGATACAACTGATATTGGCCATAATATAGAAACAAAATACGGCATAGAATGCCTTCGGGCATTTTCTATAGTCCAAATGTGCTCTAATGCTACTAACTGTGCCTGACACTTCATGATGTGACAGATATCAGTCATATTATTGCAACTGACCCTGTATTGAAGACTTCTGGGCGTTGTCTTTAGTCAAAGTACTCTCTAAAACGACACCCAACTGTTCATGAAGTCACAGATATCGGTCATATTATTCATATTATTAGAATTGAAACCTTAATGCAAGGCTTCTGGGCGTTGTTTTCAGTCAAAGTGTTCTATAAAACGACAGATGACACCCTACTGTTCATGAAGTCACAGATAGCGGTCATAATATTAGAACTGAAACCTTAATGCAAGATTTCTGGACGTTGTCTTTAGTCAAAGTATTCTCTAAAACGACAAACGACACCCAACTGTTCATGAAGTCACAGATACAGGTCATAATATTGGAACTGAACCATTTATGGAAGACGTCTGGACGTTGTTTTTAGTCAAAGTATTCTCTAAAATGACACCTAACTCTTCATGAAGTCACATATATCGGTGATAACATTAGAACTGAAACCTTAATGCAAGCCTTCTGGATGTTGTCGTTAGTCAAAGTGTTCTCTAAAGCGACAGACGACACCCAACTGTTCATAAAGTCACAGATATCGGTCATAATATTAGAGCTGAAACCTTAATGCAATATTTCTGGACGTTGTATTTAGTCAAAGTATTCTCTAAAATGACAGACGACACCCTACTGTTCATGAAGTCACAGATAGCGGTCATAATATTAGAACTGAAACCTTAATGCAAGATTTCTGGACGTTGTCTTTAGTCAAAGTATTCTCTAAAACGACAAACGACACCCAACTGTTCATGAAGTCACAGATACAGGTCATAATATTGGAACTGAACCATTTATGGAAGACGTCTGGACGTTGTTTTTAGTCAAAGTATTCTCTAAAATGACACCTAACTCTTCATGAAGTCACATATATCGGTGATAACATTAGAACTGAAACCTTAATGCAAGCCTTCTGGATGTTGTCGTTAGTCAAAGTGTTCTCTAAAGCGACAGACGACACCCAACTGTTCATAAAGTCACAGATATCGGTCATAATATTAGAGCTGAAACCTTAATGCAATATTTCTGGACGTTGTATTTAGTCAAAGTATTCTCTAAAATGACAGACGACACCCAACTGTTCATGAAGTCACAGATAGCGGTCATAATATTAGAACTGCACCCTGTATGGAAGACTTCTCGACGTTGTCTTTAGTCAAAGTATCCTCTAAAACGACAACCAACTGTTCATGAAGTCACAGATAGTGGTCATACTAATAAAACTGAAAACCTAATGCAAGACTACTGGACGTTTTCTTCAGTCAAAGTATTCTCTAAAACGACAGACGACACCCAACTGTTCATGAAGTCACAGATATCGTTCTTAATATTACAACTGAAGCCTTAGTGGAAGACTTCTGGACGTTGTCTTCAGTCAAAGTATTTTCTAAAACGACAAGCGACACCCAACTCTTCATGAAGTTACAGATATCAGTCATAATACTAAAACTGAAACCTTGATGCAAGACTTCTGGAAGTTGTCTTTAGTCAAAGTATTCACTAAAATGACAAACGACCCCCAGCTGTTCATGAAGTCACAGATAGCGGTCATAATACTGGAACTGAACCCTTCATGGAAGGCAGCCAAAATGTTCTCCAATGCCATAAAACACAACCGACACATCATGATGCAACAGATATTAGTGACCAGATTAGAACCGAGCACAGCGTGGAACACTTTCGGATGGTATATTTATTTATTTTCAAATACGGCTGCACACTGTGAGGCTACTGCAAAATTGGCGTACATATATATACAAAATGAAAGTATTTAAACAGAAATATCACATTAAGTGTGCCAAGGTAAACAAATATCACTACCTTTGAGTGCACCCCTGTAATAAATGACAGAAATAGGACATTATTATAATACAAGGGCCTCCAAAAAGTCAGACACAATGATATTAGGAATCTAACCAAGTAGATCAATACATTGTTTGATAACTTTATTTGAACGTGTTAGACAGCTCTACAAATGACTTCTAAGCTGGGTGGTCATTGCGGATCAGTGCTGTGTTGAAGACTTTAGCACTTTGCTGGTAGTTTAAATATCCTTTAACATCTACAAAATGCATCTGACCCTTCTTGATGAGACAGACATTGGTTTTGAAATTACAGCCAAGCACTGTGGCTTTCACATGTCATCAATTGTCAAAATACCCTATACAGCAATAAAGTATGCCAAAGTTTTTGTTTGGATAGATACCGATCAAAGGATTGCACCAGAGCACCGTACAGAAGTTTTGTCAAGTTTTCCAGCAGAACTAAACTGAATATGCTTAAGTGCATGCGTATATATAATCCAAGTTATTGCATATACTAAAAACATAACAGAAATGAAGGACTTCTTGGAAACACATACAAATATTCAATGTTCGGAACCATCGAATATCTTCAGCTGATTACAGTCTGGAGGAACAGATGAATACATGCACAGCTCTGAAAGATCTCATAAGTCACAAGAGGTACTTTTCGCATTTCTTCTATACAAAGTGCAGTACCATACTTTGGCACCTTCATTCATTCTGTGCCTACATGTGGTGATCTTCTCTTCCAACAATTGTGTCATCGTGCAGCTGATTTCAAATCTGGTGCTTCTCACTAGGTTTTCAGTTATCTGTCCAGCTGTAAACAGAACGCGCGTTATGGTATAGTGAACTGTGAAACGACGGAGAAGCGCCATTGTATGCCTATAGCTGCGAGTATCAAAAAGAACTATAAATTAAGAATGTGTTAGAATGCCTCCAAACAACGTATGTGCTACTGAGCGTGGCAGAGAAGCAGTAGAAGCGAGAAGTGAAATAGCAGGCAATATCAGCAGCACTTAATCATGCAACTTTCTTTTTCGATCACCACAGCAACGCACGTTCGAGTTTCTGTCTTGTACGTGAATGGAAATGAGACCGCTGACAGCTCAATGTGTCAGCGTCGCTGGTATTCGACACGAAGTCACCTCTCACTGCTACTAAACAGCGCACGCTTGTTATTAGCTTGGCAACACACGAAAACGATTAGCACCGAAGCTAACGAATGTTTCCGCGTCATACAATTCGCGAATACACTTATATATGTACGTACGTTTTCACATCACGGAAATGTGTTGGCTAGTGCGAGGTTCGCTTTCAGCGATGATGAATACCGATGTTGAAAACAAACACAGTGCAGATAAAAACTCCTCCGTATAAACGACGCGATATTTCGGGCGTCGTATATGGTGTCTATGTTGCGACGGAAACTATCGTAGAGTTTTTTTAGCCGATGTGCCTCGCATGTGCTGGTTCATATTAACTAGATGGTAGAGGTCTGCGCTGGATGCAGATGACACCGATCTGAATTGCCTCCGCGGTAAGCGAGGGCTCACGCTCAAACCTTCGAACCTCCGAAGTCTGTTTACACTCATTCTTAGAACAGAAAGTCACAGATCAAAGCAAAAAAACACCAACATGCTCCTTTCGCTCGGCCGACGATCGCACACGGGACCGGCGCTAGCATAGGCGGCCGGCATTCGCTGGATTTGTCGGCGTCGCTCGAACTCGGCACGAAACCGCGTCACGCTGGTAGCACTCGCAGTCGTTCGTCGTTTCGTTGTCGTTCTTTATTACGAGGCGGTCATTCAGGAACGTTTGGAATAGGTTTCATGCTTGCTTTCAGCACTCGGCTGTGCCTTCGAAGCGGCGGCCATTAGGCAGAGCATTCGGAGTCATCGCGGCCTCTGGTTGGTTGGCGCAGCTTTGCGCGTGGTGACGTAGCGTACGCGAGGCGAAATATTGAATCCGGCTTGATCCTTCGCGCCTGCTCGCGTATGCCCCTCCGACGTCGACGCCAAGAGGCGCATTTGACGCTTTTGACGCGTAGACGCGAGCATACGCGTGCCAGTGGTTGGCACTTTAAGGTGCCTCGATGCGCGCCCGCCTCCCGTTTCAGGGTGGTGCCATTCTGTGACGGAGCCGATGCCGACAAAACTGGTTTTCTCTCGCCACCGCCGCCATGATCATGCCCAGCGAGGGCGCCGGCCGGTGCTGGTAGTGGGAAGTTGCTGCGTGCGAGCGTAGTTCACTGGTTGTCGTCGGCACAAAATTTTCTTCTGCTGCGTGCCGCAGTACAGTAACCACTCCAGGAATGGCTGGCAATTGTCTCAGTTCCCAAGGGATGCGAAAAAAAGAATCCTATGGACTGCAAGAATCAAGCGGGACACGTGGCAGCCAACAAACACTTTGTGCGTCTGCAGTGTGAGTACGGCGGGGCTTCCCGGGAATAATTTTTTCCGGGTGAATTTTATTAGGCGGGATTGATGATTGAAGTATATTGCGGATAATCTTTTCCAATAGTAGTGATTGGGCCGGCAGATAGATTACAAATTACGCAAATTAGTAGCAGTAATTATGTCAAGCTGTTAAAGAAAAACGTCTCTGCCATCTCCGGAGGGCGCGCTGGTCGCCGAAGAGAGCGGACGCGCATCACGTCGGCTCTGTCTTCCAAGAACTATTTGCCAGTGTTTTTCGGTCATTCAGCCCATGAATTTTACACCAACGTGTGCGGAAAGTGACCAGGATTCCAGTGACACCAAAATTCAAGGTGGGAAAATATTTTTTGCCGGATTTGAGAGGTTTTCAACCCGCGCCCCTTTGGCCCGACGCTCACGAAAGCCGGCCGTCCGACGAGACGCGCTGAGCGTCTCCTCTAACGCGGGCGCTTTCTTCGCCTAACAACGATGGAAGTCCAAGTGAACGGGGAGGATATCTCCCCCGAAGAGTTTCTGGAGGGCAAGGATTGGTGCACCATCGGATCTAAGACCCAAGTCAACCGCGCAAACGCGCAGAGCAACACCCAGGACGGAGCCCCCTCCTGCACCGGCGAGGGAGCGGACTGCAACCGACAGCGTTCGCGTCGACAACTGCGTAACATCAAGCAGCAAGTCATTAGAAAGAGCAAAATGCCACTACTCCCACGGAGCGATTTCAAGATCGTGATACGACCACGAGGAGGCCTCGACGTGGCCACCACTGGAACCGTGCGCCTCGCATCGGCGATTTACCGCGCGGCCAACGTACCAGCTCATGAAGCAGGGGAGGACACGGTGTGTTCCAACAATCATCAAAACATCATCGTCGTGAGCACACCCCATGCCTCTCACGCCGATAAGTACAGACAGCTTCAAGCCATCACCATCGGCGACCGCCACCACGAGGTTAGTGCGTACGAGACGGCCCCCGACAACACGGTGAAGGGAATAATCAAGGGCATCCCGTTGGAAGAAGACGCCAAGTCCATTTATACCAGCATCGTTCACGCACGTAATCCTTACGCCCTGGCAGCCAAACGGCTCAGTAACACCACGACCGTCATAGTGGCGTTTGAAGGACCGCGAGTGCCCACTTACGTCAATTATGGTGGCGCTCTCCTTCGCTGCACCTTGTATCGCAAGCAAATCGACATGTGTCACTGCTGCGGGAGACTTGGTCACCGCATGGACGTGTGCCCAAAGCCCAAGGACAAAGTGTGTCGTGGTTGTGACGCCCCCAACCCAGGCCCCAACCACCAGTGCTCTCCCCATTGCAAGTTGTGCGGGGGCGCACACATGACGGCGGACCGCAACTGCCGTGCAAGGTACAAAACGCCCTATATCGTGACGAAGAGACAGTGGGAACGACGCAGGGCCAACGAGGAGGCAGAGGCCACTGCCACCAACTATTCCACCAGCAAGCCCCGCTCAAGATCCAGGACACCCAGTCGAAGCCACTCCCGATCTCGTAGCCGCACACCGGGACCCCGAAAGCAGCAGCAACACCGAGCTCGCAGCCGAACACCCGGACGGACCCCAACGAGGGACGCGAAGGCAACTGATTCGGTGAGCTTTGCAGATGCGGTCAAAGGAAAACGCGCAACTAACGCGGAGGCTGGTGGCAAAACACACACTAAGATAGAGGCGGAGATAGCTCACTTAACACAGACGATACAAACGATGCAAAAACAAATTGAATGCATGCAGGCACAGATTCACGCAAAGGACGAACTCATACAAAAGCTCCAGTCTGCCGCTCACAGCGAGACTGATCAACAGGCAATGCAGGAAACACAAGAAGAACTCGTAGAGGACGGTGAGGTCGAAGGCCCTGATACTAAACGCGGGACGGCTATCTCCCTTAAAAAGTCAGTACGTTCCAAGCGTACGCGCGCAGCAACAGACGACACCCGAGTGAAGGCACTCGAGGCTCGCGTGAGCAGTCTCGAGGAAACTATCACCGCGACTATCACGCGTACGATTCAACAGAGCTTGAAGAGCATTTATCTCAGATTGTCTAGATTAGAAGCTGCCAACAGCGCGCTGGTGACGTCGCATAGCGAAGCGGTGCCACACTTCTAGTACCACATAACCATGGCAAGACACCATTCGAAACAAAAACATACAATATGGCAGTGGAACTGTAGAAGTTACAAAAACAAACGAGCGCACCTACAACAATACCTGAAAACGATCCCCGAATGCCCAGACGTCATCATACTGCAGGAAACAAACGGCCCCGCCAAACTTTCAGGGTACCAGTCTATAACAGGCAAGGAGGAAAATCCAAACGTCACCACACTGGTCAAGCGAGAGCTCACGGTCATCGAACACGACACCCATGTCAAGGATATTGAAAACGTCCTCGTAGAGCTAATTCCACCGCGTAAGACGCCCGACAGCATCTTCGTACTCAACGTCTACAGCAGTCCGAGATGCCGCAAACACCGCTTTCACGTCCTCTTCAAACGAGCGCTCGATATCGCCCAGGGGCAACAACTCTTCATTGGAGGCGACTTCAACGCGGTGCATACGGCGTGGGGTTACAAACACGATCAGCCGAAAGGCAGGCATTTGTGGGAAACGGCGCAACTCGCCGGCCTCGAGCTGGTCACTGACCCAGCGGCACCAACTAGGCAGGGCAACAGCGTCAGCACTGACACCACGCCTGATCTTACCTTTACGTGCAATACACGAAAGGTCACTTGGAGAAACACCATGCAAGACTTGGGCAGTGACCATTACATTATCTCTATAGAAGCAGAAGGCGGCCCACAGGAACACAATGGAGGTCGCCAAATGAAGATCACCAATTGGGAACTACTACGAAAAAATCGAGACAAGCAACAGATTGAAGACATCAAAGACATTGAGCAATGGACCGAGCAACTTCGGCGCGACATCGAGAGGGCGACGCAAATGATGCCGTCAACAGCTGGGCTTGATAGAATAGACACCCGGTTACTACACATGTGGCAAGCTAAGACCCAACTGCATCGTCGTTGGAAACGACAACGACATAATAGGAGACTGCGAAAACGAATAGCACAGCTCAACAAAGAAATAGAAAAGCACGCACTTAACCTGCAACAACAGCAATGGGAAGAGAAATGTGCGCAGATGGATGGTCAGCTCACTACGAGTCGCACATGGCAGATACTGCGGTACCTCATAGATCCCGTGAACACCAAGACCTCACAGAGGCAAGGCATATACAAAATCATACACGCTTACGGGGGAACGGAGCAAGATTTCCTACGAGAAGCGGAACTCCATTACATATCCCAAACGCCCCCGCAAGTACATCCGGACTACAGGGGAGAAGGCAACGCCATCCTAGACGCAGAATTCTCAATTTCCGAAATCGAGGCGGCCCTCGTCAAACTCAATACCAAGTCAGCTCCAGGCCTAGATCGAATATCAAACAGGGCACTGCGCAACCTCGATTACAGATCGCTAGAGAAACTCAAAGATTATATTAACGAGTGTTGGGTGCGTGGAAAGTTACCCCAGCCATGGAAAGAAGCGCAGATCATACTTATACCGAAACCCGGCAAGAAATTGCAGCTGCAGAACCTGCGCCCTATCTCCCTAACATCATGTGTAGGTAAACTGATGGAGCATGCGTTCCTCAATAGACTAACAGATTACCTTGAGGACAAAAACCTATTACCACACACAATGATTGGGTTCAGAAGACATCTCTCCACACAGGATGCTCTTCTGCAACTAAAACATCAAATCATAGAAAATCCTGGGTGCTCAACGAGAGCCATCCTTGGCCTGGACCTGAAGAAGGCCTTCGATAACGTTCGTCACGACGTCATATTGCGACAAATAGACAGATTGAACCTCGGAATGCGAGTGTACAACTACGTCCGAGACTTCCTCACGGGAAGAAGCGCACGCATGCGAGTGGGACAGCTAGAATCAAATCAAATCAACATTGGAAGCTCGGGTACACCACAGGGCTCGGTGATCTCGCCGATGCTTTTCAACCTTGTCCTGCTGGGGTTACCCGAGCGATTACATCAAATTGATGGACTGCACCACACGCTATACGCGGATGATATTACGATCTGGACGACAACTGGCAGTGACGGAGAGATCGAGGATCGCTTACAGGCGGCCATAGAATGTGTGGAACATTACCTCGTAGGCACGGGACTCACCTGCTCGGCCGAAAAATCGAAATTACTGCTATATAGACCGGTGAAAAAGGGACGCCCGCCCAAAAACTACGTACCTTCAGAAAAACAAGAAATCAAACTAACATCATCAGACGGCTCACCAATCCCAATGGTAAAGAAGATCCGGGTTCTGGGGATGATGATTGAGCAGAACGGCGGCAATGGTGAAGCACTGCGCAAGATAATGGCAAAGGCCACCAGCACGATGCAACTCATCCGACGCATCACGAACAAACATGCAGGCATGCGCGAAGTCAGCGTCATACGACTCATACAAGCCTTTGTTATTTCACAACTAATGTACACGGCACCGTTTCACAAATGGACAGTTGCGGAAAAAAACAAGCTAAACGCCCTGATACGCAAGACGTACAAGTTCGCGTTGGGACTGGCGCCCGTAGTTAGCACCAGCAAACTCCTAGAGCTAGGGTTGCATAACACCCTCGAGGAACTCGTGGAGGCGCAACAAGTTTCCCAGCTCGAGCGCCTATCCAAGACCCGCCCAGGCCGACACCTACTCGAAAAACTTGGCATCACGTACCATACGCAGCACAGCATCAAAGTCGAAATTCCAAGATCGATACGCGAGCAAGTATACGTACCCCCATTGCCTCGCAACATGCACCCCCAACACCATACGGGACGGCGTAAAGCCAGGGCACAACGCATTACTCAAAGCTACTCCAACGACACAGAAGCGGTTTTCACTGATGCTGCGCGTTATACCAATAAAAAGAGTTTCGTGGCGGTAGTTACCGGCCATCGTGGCAAGTACATCACAAGCCTCACTGGGAACACGGCACACGCTGAAGCGGCAGAGGAAGCGGCTATAGCACTGGCCCTCACACAGACCAATGCCACGTACGTGATTAGTGATTCGCAAACAGCAATTCGCAATTTTGCCAACGGACGCATCTCGCAAGAGGCGTTTCACATACTCCAGCGACATCCCATACATCCAGGAGAGGTCGACTTCGATAACCGAAGGCACCTGTTATGGATCCCGGCACATACCGGACTGAGCACCCCCAACGAAGCGGCTCACCGCGTTGCTCGAGGCCTCACTCACCGAGCATCGCCAGAGGACGACGAGCCCCCGCGGGGAACTGCAGACATCTGGGCATGGGAGGATCATATGACCAGGTTTCACGACATCACCACACATTACCAGTTACAAAGACGCATATACCCATCTCCTCACGAAAGGCTAAACAGAACGCAAGCGGTATACTTCAGACAATTACAAACAGATTCCTACAGAAACCCTAGACTCATGCAAGCCATGTATCCAGACATATACACTACAAACAGATGCACGTCATGTGGCGAGGTAGCCACCCTTAGTCACATGCTGTGGGAGTGTCAGGGCCTAATAAACAATTCGAACAGTGCCGATTCATCTCACTCTTCCACCGCCAGCCTCCGCTCGCGTTGGAAGGCCACACTGCTCAGCTCGAACCTGACAGCACAACTCTGGGCTGTCCAGCGTGCCGAGGAAGCCGCTTCGAGACAAGGTCTCGGAACCGCATCCGCGGTGGGTGCCCAGGTCCACTAAAAAACGCCGGACTCGAATCGCCTGGATTCGACGAATAAAGTTTATGTTCTTCTTCTTCTGCCATCACCGTCACACTATCAAAAGCTATGTGCGCGTCTGTGTTATTTGTGGTACGGTGTTTTGCGCGTTTGTAAGTGTTTTTAAGCTTTTCGGAGCTTCGAGAAAGTGAATACGAATTGTTTATTTCGAGCTTCCGGACGTGGCAGCTCCACTGGGAGAAAGCTGTGCTGAAGGAAGTGCGTGCACAGTTTACCAGATGATGTTCTGGCCCCCCATGGAATAACCAGCGTTCATTCACGTTTATTGGAGGTCACTCGCATCTGCGCAATAGCTTGTAAATAATAATAGGGCGGTTTTAAATGTCGCAGTTGCTGTAAAGTTCGTAACAACACATTCGGAAAATAGTTAGGAACGTATGAATCACAGCAACGTTGGCGTGTGAACACTGGTGATATCTTGACTGCGAAGGAAATAAATTTACGACCTTCCAAGACCCTGCAGGCTCATTTTGAAGAGAACAGCTTCGAGCAAAACAGAGCGGATGGGTGGAAAAAGCTAAAGCCGAATGCCGTGCCTACAGTGTTTTCCTTCAGACGTAAGTTGTTACTTTCTTTTTCCACGTGCTTGTACACAGAATTTAGCATTACTCGCCCCTGTATTCTTATGAGTTCATTGTGTGACCATGCACGCATGCAGTGCTTTTATTCTGTTGATAGCGGCGCTTATAATTACAATAGAGTTTAACTGTAATTTAAGTGTGCACTAAAAAAGCAGGGTTGAACTTTGTTTTGTTTCTAGACGTTAGAGTTGTGTTGGCGGAACTTTGCCATTTGTTTTTGCGTTTAAATATAACGAACGTAAGCGTATGGGAGTTGATTATTTTTGCACAGGGGAGGATGTGACATTGGATCACAGCTCTATGGGGGGGGGGGGGAGGTGGCGGCGGCATTCTTACGCTGTTTTTGCGTCGGTAAACTAGGAAAAAGGGTGCCGGGCACGAAGAGGTTTGCGACTCTGCCCCAAATGGATGTTTCGTCTCTCTGCGGGAGACTAGAGGCATTTTAAATGTGCAACAAAGGTAGCATTCTGTTCTTCAGACATGAAAGTGTAAAGGCATAAGAAAGCCAGTCGTTGCATGTTTGTGGGATGCAGTTTGATGCTGTCCTTTGGTTTTGCAGCTTTGCCTCGTCGCAGGAAGGCACCAAAAGAAAGGAGTGGGACCGCTCTCGTATCAGCCCTAGATGGAGGCGACGTAACCATTTATGGCCAAGCAGCTGCGATCGGCGCAATGCCGTCGCCGGGCAGCCTTGAGTTGCCTGAAGGACAGAATCACAGCTCACCTGAAACAAGCTCAATAGCACCGGTAGCGAACGAAACAGGTCTGCAAGGCTCATCCAGTGGAGTGCAAGCTGGAGTGTCTGACCCGGAGTCTGATAATAACTCTGCGTATCCCCTCGTCACTTACTGACCTCTTTTTGCCGTCAGCATTTTCTTAACTTCTTATGCAACATTAATTTCGAGGGCTGCATACTAACCTTTTTACAAGCAACACAGGTTCACCTAGCAACTCTGGCCGAAGAACAGCAATGGTAGTAGCGTAGAAATTTTTCTCACTCATCTGTACTAATGCTTGTGATAAACGTGTCATTTCGGGCTGTTAAAGAAAATCACCGAGCGCCATACAAATGAATTTCTGTAGTTATATATCTAAAAAAAAAGAAAGCACGCCACGCGCACCAGCAGTTGTAACGCGTTTTAAAAGGTTAATTTCAGGTGACAGCGTTCTATATTAGCATGGGACAGCTAACCTTGCAGTAATGTTAAATTGTATGCCACCAAAAATATTACCTACTTCACTGTAACGCCACCTTAGTGCTCTTTTTGCAGTGTTATTGTCCGCAAAAAGGCACGTCGCTTCGGTATACACGCGCGCCGCACGGAGTGGGCATGAGCATGGCGGCCGCCGTAGCAGACGACGCGGTTGTCTCCACCCTGAAACGGGAGGCGGGCGCGCGCGCATCGAGGCACCCTAGCTGCTCCGACATCGCCGATGTATTCGGTTGGTGCGCTGCCTCTCGCGCTCGAATTGCGAGCGGCCTCTGCATCTGGCGACTCTGAGCCAGAGGACCAGAGCGGCCAATCGAATACGCCAATATAATGTACTTCCACAGGTCAGAGCCTTTCGCATGATTGCAGTATGGTCTGAGCAAAACAGTTGTGCAGTAATTCTAACTTCTGCAAGACATGTCGAGAAAACGAGAACAAAGACGCAACGTCAAATCAGATAAAGATATCCTCTAATAAGCGATATCCATAGAATTACAAAAAATTAAATACCTAGTTGTATGCGAAACATGACTTCTCGAAAAATGCGGCATGTTTTCATCCTTTAGTTTGACATTTGGGTGAAACATACATGCGTAATAGCCTTCGCAAACAGGATAATTGCATTAGGTAGCAGCCCCACCGGTGTCCTTTCATTTAAGCAGGTGAGCCAGGCACTAATATAGCCTGAAAAACATAACAGGAAATTCCTCATGAGCAATTTTTTTACGGCGAAAGCTGTTATGAGATCACAACTTGGGTCACACACGGCGACATAGTAGTCCGCCGCCACCGCCGGTCTCCCCAGCCCCCATAGCACAAAATAGGTAAAAAAAACTCAGTAAGATAAAAACACCGAAGGCACAGTGGGGCTAGAAACCGGCTTCGCTGGGGTCCAGCCCAGTATTCCACCACTGATCCACACGGGTGCTTGGGTCTGATGTCGCGAAAGCAATCGCGTTAAGATTACTTGTAAAGCATTTTACAACAGCGACAGAACAAGCAGTCATCGCACAATGCGAATAGCATTACAAATGGATCGTCCAATGCTCCAACCCATTAAAAGAGTGTGTTCTTGTTCAACCATTAACTGTGGCGCATACCCACTTCCGGCATAATTCCTCATCGTCGTCAGCCACTGCATGAACAATAGGCACGGAATTTCGTGCAAATGTTTAGCAGATCCCCGCAGGGGCGTCTGCGCAAGCAGGCGTTTGGTGTGTAGCGACACCACGAACCCGAGCTAACGGGGGGGTTTCGACTCCCTCCCACGCCTAACCGTGCGCGTCTGAGCCGTGTCCGGGGAAAAGGGGATTTCTGGGGGTTGAGCTGACGCCGGGTGACCGAACATTTAAGGTCCCCTAGCCGAGGCAACACAGCCCTTTGGTCCCGACTTCACGTAGACGGCACCCATGGGCTGACACAACCAAAAAAAATCGCCAGTCGCCTTTTCCTATCTCTTTCTCCCTACATCTTCGTCTTTATCTCTCACTTTTAGTGTGCCGTCTACTTCTCTCGTTTGTTTACTTCCAATTTTCCTGGCGGCACGGGTTCACCCTGTGCAAGTGGCCTACCTTAGTCTAGGCGCATTGGGTTATGCCAGTGTTGTACGGCTGACGTCTGCACGCTTTCAGCATCTGCAAACTTGCAGCGTCCCCTTGTTGGGTCCCGTAGTAGGTGGCCGCCAACGTTGCTGAATAAAAAAAAACCGGCATGCATAGAGCATTCCCCCCACTTGCTCATCGTACCGGCTAAAAGCGGGTACGCACCGATGACATAAATGTTTTCAAGCAGCCAATAGAAACATTTCCTTCCTTCCACGTCATTCACTGTGGGAAAACTGGAAAGCAAGCCAGGACCGTATCTCCTTTCGTAGTTGCCAGGTGTCTTACCGAAACTCTCGGGGCTGGATACAAGGTAACCAAAATGGCTAGCGGAGACTTCCTCCTCGAAATTCGGGACAAAGGGCAATTTGAAAAGCTAGACGGCCTCTCAACTTTCGGTGACGTACCGATCACCGTAACACTACACAGATCAGTGAACATAAGTCGTGAAGTGGTATCTGACGCAGACTTACCTGACCTCACCGAAACTGAACTTTTGGAGGGGTGGAAAAGCCAAAATGTCACTAATGTACAGAGGATCATCATCAGAAGAGATAACAAAGAAATACCAACGAAACACTTAATCCTCACGTTTGCTTCCAGTAAACTGCCGGAATCTATTCAAACAGGGTACACGAAGACCTCTCTTAGGCCATACATTCCAAACCCTCGTTGTTGCTTCCAATGCCAGAGGTTTGGTCATGGCTATAAAAGCTGTCGTGGTCGCCAGACCTGTGCACAATGTGGAGCCTTGGGCCACGTGCCTGAGAACTGCAAACAACCGCCACACTGTGTAAACTGTGAGAAAAACCATGCCGTATATTCACGCTCCTGCCATACTGAAAGAAATAAAAAAGAGATAACTACATGGAAGGTGAAGGAGAGCATTTCATTTAAGGAAGCACGGCGAAGAGTCTCACCATTCTATGAATTTACATATGCTGATGCGGCGCGTCAGGGGGCACCGCCGCACCAGCCCCCGTCACCCCTGTAGCCTGTACCCTGGACTACACCACTTACTCCCGAAGAGAAACCGGAGACTTCGGAGTCCTCAGGTCTCAAGGCCTCACCTCACCAGGCGAGGCCCAAAATTTGATACCAGCTCACACGTGCGGGCATCCAGTGCCTCTGAGGAGGCAATAGATACATTGGTACCCTTGGTGCAGAAAGAGCGGCATGGTTTCTTGGAGCGCGCCAAAAAAAAGCAGATAACAGGGCCTGGTAATGGCCCTGTTACATGAACTCAAACTCCCCGCCTAAACAGCCACTCACTTTTCGTACACACAGCACTACTTTACATTCACCATGAACACTCAAATTATACAATGGAACGTCAGGGGCCTTCTCAGAAACCTTGACGACATCCAAGGACTTTTACACGAACACTCACCGAAAGTGCTGTGTGTACACGAAACACACCTTAATTCAAAACACACCAACTTTCTTCGTAAATACGTTATTTTCCGAAAGGACCGTGATGATGTCATGGCATCATACGGAAGTGTTGCCAATAGAGTGAATCAAGGGATTGCGTGCACACACTTACAACTCCAAATATCCCTTGAGGCAGTGGCTGTTCGAGCTGTTCTTTTTGATAACCTAATCACAATTGGCACTATTTATATTCCTCCTAGCTATCAGCTGCAAAAGCGTGATTTACACTCGCTAATCGATGAACTTCCAGAGCCTTAAGTTCTCCTTAAAGACTTTAATGTGCATAGCAGGCTATTGGGTGACTCTCGTTGCGATGCGCGAGGTCGACTGATTGAGCAGTTCCTTCTCCCGTCGAGCGCGTGTCTCCTAAATGGAAAAGAACCAACCTATCATAATCTCGCTAATAATAGCTACTCCTTCATAGACCTAAGCACAGTATCACTATCTGTTGTGCCTCTACTCTAGTACGAAGTCATCAGTAATCCGTACGGAAGTGACCACTTCCCCGTAGTGTTGAGCACAACTACAGCAACTGAGTGTCAACGACGTGTTCCCAAATGACTCATAAACAGAGACGGCTGGGAACAGTTTTATACCATCTCTCGTTTAGATTGTAGTAACATATGTACTTTAAACATTGATGTTGCTGTCAACTACTTCACAGCGTTTTGCAAAACATGCACAAACAGCAAAACAGAGCATGGAGGTTGCTTCGGAACTCACCTACAGCCAAAAATCTTGACCACTTTAAGAAAATAAAGTCTCAAGGCAGGAGAACGCGTCGGCAAGCCAGAAGAGAAAGCTGGCAGAAGTTTTTGTCTGGGATCAATTCATACACATAGGAGGCTAGAGTCTGGAACACGGTTGGTAGGGTAGCAGGAAGACAAGTACACACACTCCCACTCGTAAACACCTTAGAAGATCAGTCGAACTTCCTCGGCGCACACTTCGAACGGGTGTCCAGCTCGTCACACCATACTGACGCTTTCCAAAAATACAGAACAAGAATATAAAAGCAGAAACTCGAACACAAGTGCACTAGATACGAGGCATATAACCAAGCTTTCAGTTTAGCTGAGCTTCAAACATCTGTAAACTCCTGCAGTACTTGTGCCCCAGGTTCTGACCGTGTGGTGTATGAAATGTTAAAAAAACCTACCAATCGAAACACAACAAACCTTACTTTGTTTGTACAATGCCATCTGGTTTTCTGGCGATAATCCTACTTCCCTGAAAGAGGCTATTATTATTCTCATTTTGAAAGGGGGCAAGGACCCTTCTTCAGTTTTGAGTTATAGGCATATTGCACTTACAAGTTGCTTGTGCAAAGTCTTCGAAAAAATGATATACTGCCGACTTGTACATTTCCTTTAAACAAAGAATTTACTCCACCCATTTCAGTTCGGGTTTGGAGAGAGTAGATATATCACAGACTACCTTGTTTGTATCGGGGCACAGCTCAGAGACGCTTTCGTCCATAAACAATATTTTCTCCTTGTGTTCCTCGATATCAAAAAGGCTTACGATACAACATGGCGCTTTGGAATACTAAGAGACCTGTCCCATCTTGGCGTGCGTGGAAGAATGTTTAATATAATGGAAAGTTACTTGTCAAATCGGACATTTCTAGTTCAAGTAGGCAGCATTCTTTCCTAAACATTTGTCCAAGAAACATGCATGCCGCAAGGTGGTGTACTTAGTTGCACACTTTTTATTATCAAAATGAATTCTTTGCGCTTGTCTATCCCTCAAAATATATTTTACTCCACATATGTCGACGATGTCCAGTTTGCTTTTAAGTCTTGTAATCTGCCCATGTGCGAGTGGCAGGTTCCGCTCTGTCTGAACAAAGTCTGCAATTGGGCAGAAAAAAAAGGTTCCAGCTGAATGCACAGAAAACACGTGTGTCTTGTTTTCCAGGAAGAGAGGCCTTCATTCCGAACCTGACATTCAACTTCGTGGGCAACGTCTTGCTGTTGAAACTGAACATAAATTCTTAGGCATAATATTGGACACGAAGCTAAGCTTCATACCACGTATGAAGTATTTAAAAAGCAAGTGCATAAAAGCCATAAATGTTCTAAAAGTGTTGTCACGCACTACATGGGGAAGTAACAAGGAGTGTTAAATGAACTTATATGAAATCCTCATACGTACCTGCCTAGACTATGGGACAATAGCATATCAGTCCGCGACACCTACTGCCCTTAAAATGCTTGACCCTGTTTACCATCTAGGCATCCGCCTCTCTGCGGGTGCTTTTCGCACTAGCCCAGTGGAAAAAGCCTGTACGTGGAATCGAACGAATGGTCGCTCCACCTACAGAGATGTTACATGTCTTTTAAATATCATCTGAATGTAAACGCAGACAAGAATCACCCATCACATTCCACAATTAATGACATGTCAAGCCTTGCTGTGTTTAAAAAACGGCCTTCTATGAGACAGCCCTACTCAGTCCGTGTGAGGAGCCTAGCGAAGGAAACCGGTGTGCCCCTCGAACACCGCTTGATGGCTCCCGCAGTATACCTGCCACCGTGGCAGTGGCAGGCGATAGATTGCGACGTGTCTTTCTTGGAGGTTACGAAGCATGCTCCAATAGCACATATCCAGACATACTTCCTTGAACTACAACATATATACACATGTCCTGATTTCCTTATGAATGCTTCAATTTCTAACACTTCTGTCTCGTACGCAGCCATCGGCCCATCCTCTTCGTAAGCCGGCGTTCTGCACACTGATACAAGCATTTTCACTGGCGAACCTTATACGATACTTGCGGCTGTTAAACACATTAAACAAATAAAACTACAGAGGCAATAATATATACAGATTTCTTAAATGTAGTAAAATCTTTGAAAACACCTAAAAAGCACTAAAACTATGTCCTTCTCACACTTTATTCACTCCTATGCACAGTGTACTCGTCCAAGCAGCATGATGTCTGCTATGTGCCAGGACACCGCGAAATACAAGGCAACGTACTGGTCGACCAGCTAGCTGGATTCGCCAACAAAACGGCTATCAATACAACGATACCAGTTCCTGCACTCGCCTTGAAAGCATTTCTAAAACTAAAGCTCAGGGGATATTGGCAGAGCACATGGGACACACATACAGGTAATAAATTGCATGTCATCAAGCCGCAACTTGGCGACTGGCCACCAGTATCAAGATCACGCCACACAGAAGTAATACTTACAAGGTCAAGAACAGGACATACATACACTACACATTCATTTTTTTCTGTCTGGTGGCGATTCACCTTTGTGTGAAAGATGTGGAGAAGCCTCACGGTACTTCACATTCTTATTCATTGTAAGGAGTTAGACACGCTAAGAAGACAACACTTTTCATTACCCTACCGACACCAGATACCACTTCACCCTGCAATGTCCGTCGGTACATCATTTTCACTGGTATAGCGCACCACGACAAGGACACACACAAAGGAGAGATGCACACACACACAGCGCTATGTGTAGCGCTGTGTGTGTGAAATACCAGTGTGTGATACCAGTGAAAATGATGAATCTCAACCAACTAGCCCGGCAACGCGCCTTAGCAAAGTTCGTCGGTAGGGAACCACTTTTTACAAACAAATCATGGTTAGTTTTTTTAAGAGAGGTTCGTACTCTTCATATCATATACCCGGACATTTCGTAGCACGACCTCTTCAGAGAGGTCTCCGCTGTGGTGGCTACACTCTACAAAGCATTTGCCTCGCGGCCCTTGGACGCAAGGGTGTGAACGGGTGAGGTACTTGTGCTAATGCCATACATGTCCACCATCGTTTTTATTATCACAAACTTTTGTCATCCAATAACACCACACACCTTTCATGGCATCGGCATATTTTTATTACTTCTACGTTTTTACCCGCCTTGGCGCGAGGAATTTCACGGCCCTTATACAGCCGTTTATCACGATCATTGTTCATATCTCCAGTAAGATGAAGTGGCGCTCTTTGGCCATGAAATAGCTCTTGCGCCACAAAACGTGGAACATCATCATCAATGTTTAGCGGATACCACGCTCCTCAGAAGAATTATGAAGGATAGCATAGTGAAGGCCGGCCTACAAACCTGAAATGATGATTAATAATGCGATAGTGTGTACTAAGCAAGTGTGCTTGCAGCAGTTACACAATGAGTGTTTAGAAAAGTCTCTGAAAGGCCGCTTTTCTAGCTTTCACTGTGACTGTGCTGCAACTTCCACGCAGGCCTGGAGTTTTTTTATTGTGTTTTGAGAACGAACGTATGAACGTGAGAAAAGTGAACGTCTACTAAATTGCAGGCGTTGTAACAAAGAAATCACCAGGCCTGTACGAAACGCGCAGCACACTCACAACTAAAGCTGGAAGATTGGCTTTTCTAGAGCGTTTTAAACGCTCTCGGGGCAAATACTACAAGCTAATTTGCATGTTATTCACTACGCCATAAATCATCTTGACGTTGTCTCGGGAGGAAGTGTCCAGTGTGCAATTTTTCGTCATTCATTGGGAAAGCGGGTTGCCCCCTACACACATGTAAGGTATCATGCACGCATTGCTGCTGATGTGGCTGACGACGATGAAGAATGATGCCTGAGGCTTTTGCAATAGCTTCGACTGTTGAACGCCCCACTCGTTACGCAATTCACATTGTGTGATACCCGGTTATTACTTTGCAGTTCTAAAACGCTTTATTTTATTACACAAGTTGAGAAGATTCCTTACAGCTGCATATGGTCAGTTGGCAACCGAGGTCACAAGTCCCGGCGTAGCTCAATGGTAGAGTACTGGGGCGCCACGCAGAGAGTGCGTCTTCAAATCGTATTCTGCCTCTCAGTATTCCTTTTGTTTAGTTATTTTATTTCTAATGATAGTGAGTATAGACGCAAATTGTTTTGGCGGGCAACTACAGTGCCACAATGGACTCTAGTTTTGATCTGATAGCGGCTTTTGGTGTATCATGAGTACTCGGTACTAACAGTGGTGTGTGTGTCGCTTAACAGTGGTGTGTGACACTCGTTATGCTGAAAGTGCCTTGGCATGGCTCATTTATCAGCAGTTAGTTGTGCGTTCACGACTAGCGTCAGATCGCCGAGGCGGCCACAATTCTATGTTCATGCCATAGAAATTACAGGTGAGAAGAAAAATAGACCAAGTGGATTAGACCAAGCGTCGATTGCCCCAAGTTTTCTGCAATGCTTCAAACTCTCATGGCATCCGTACAGTATACTTCACGCGCCGTATATTGCAACTGACTTCTTGTCTATCAGAAAATAAAAGAGAATTTCTTAACATGGCAACCTCGCATTATCCATATTCATGTGCAACATTTCGACTAGCGACGTATTTGCACAAAGACAAAAAGTACAAAATGGCAAGAGTAAAGGACCATTATCACTTAACTCAGGCATGAAGCTTACACGTTTCTTCTCATAAATAACAATTCTCACCTATATTGCCCCTCTAAATTATTCAAGATAAAAGAAAAATTGACAATTGTTTATAAGTTCTGCAATACATAGGGACCAAGTAACTAACGTGGTACGATGCAGAGTGTGCAGGCGCAGCGCAACGTTGTACATGAAGACAATGCTTGGTTTATGTTCCATGCAAGCGTTATACATACAATACAATTTTTGTAGCTTTACTCCCTACCTTGCCTTTCTTTTCCTTTTTGTTCGCTCCTTCTTTGCAGTTTTCCAATACATCTACATCACGTTGGGAACGTCCTTAGGAGAGTTCATTGCAATGGCACAGCTCCCCCAGGCTTGACAGAAAAGCCATAATAATGAATCCAATCGTTGATTGCAACATGCAACACTCAATTTGTCGTATTTGAAAACAACGAAAATGCGTGAAAAATCCATCGGTGAGAGGCAGTTAACAATTTTTTTTATTCTCACTCAGAACAATGCACACTTGGTTCATTTGACAACGCCGTAGTGGGCAGTTTTTATTACCAAGAAAGATTTTAATTTCACAAAAATCAGGGTATACCAGCGTTTGTATTACACTGTTATCTAGACTTGGTTTACTTAGTCACGTCACTCCTAAAGGTGCAACGTCCGGTTTTTGGAGCCACCACGACGAAGATGCTTCTGTTTAATGTTTAAAAGTACTGCATGTTGCTAAGAGGCACTTAGGGCTCAAATTTTCTCCTCCTCGCTCATAAAAAGCGTACTCTTATTGTATTACGCTGGCGCATTGGCTTCGTTGAAATGCAAGTGGCTTTTTAGGCCGCTATAACCTTGATATACTGACAGCTGAACCTACGAAGTTTTCGCGGCAATGTAACATTCAACAATGCGCTTTGTTCGCTAGCGACGCTGCCGAATAAGAAAAAATTGCAACCGCGAAGTAGAAAATGCTGCTGCCTTCACTTAGACACAAAGAGAAGCAGTAATTTCTTTAAAAGAAAGCTGACTAGGCCTTAGAAGTCAACATAACTTTTTAGTTAGCAAGGAATATGATTATTGTAGACAATGGCGCATTTTTTCTCGTGGTTGTGGCAGCAGGCACTTCTCGACAGGCCAAAAAGTAAGTTTTCTTGCTGCGCCAATGCAGGTGCGCGGAAAGTGTGTGCGTAGGAACCTGCGTCATCTTCTATTACTTTGGTAGACGGGCTGCAGTCCGATGGAAGGTTCCCACCCCTCACTGATTCGAACTGACACAGCGCTATAGCCAAGGCTCAAGTAAGTATAGAAATTATGAACGTTCTGCATGTGGATTGCGAATTTGTAACAATGACAAAGAACCGAGTGTGACGTGCACAAGCATCTCTAGTATCCCCATGACCTCCTTGACAAACGTACGTCATAGATGTGCCGTTGCCGGAGCTAATCGAGGAGGTCATGCTTCAGCACTGCTGTCCATCAGTGACATAAGCCCAATGTTTGCTTTCACACAGCGGCGATTTGTTGGCTGTGACTACGCTTTCTCTAATTACAATCTCAACAATAAATACTACAGCTACCACAAAGGTTGCTTTATTCAGTTATCATAGCCGTTAATCGTTGGGATGGAGATGTACAACAAAGCGTCATTGTGAAGTCATTGATAATAAATGGTGCTATAGCCCCCAGATATTAACAGACATTGTGTAAGCTCTTTTGTAACACTGTATGATAAACATTCAACCACTTCGGCAAGGGTACACTTTACTGTCGTCTTATGCCGATTCATGTGACGGATCAAGCAGGCTTTTAAACTATCTTTATTGCGATAGCAATTATATGAACACTCTCGGCTGAATTTTGTCGCCAGCGTCGGTGTCAACGTAGGCGTCACCATCACTCACCATGTATGTACATGTATCTATATATATATCAGAATACAAGAAAGAAAAAATCCAGAAAAAGACTCCGGCACGCTGAATTGAACTTAGGGTCCCCTCAATCGGGAGTGCGAGGCGTTAACAACTGAGCCATGGAGGAGCAAGGAGCAAATCCTTGAACGTTCAAACGGCAAGCTATCTATATCTAACACTGACTGCTGCTAACGACCATATCGGGGGACAAAGGTTGGGGGGGGGCGACACTTTTAGCATTATCAGCAAGATGGCGCAATGAGCACGCGTAGCATAAAGTCCCTGAAAAATAAACTTTTCAGGGACTTTAGCGTAGCAACGTCATCACGATGGGGCGGCGCGCGTTCTCATCTTCCACGCGCACTTTGCCCCGCGAAGAGCAGGGGGTCGACGCTCACTCGCACACACTTATCTCGTGGTGGGGAGGATCGTACGTCTTGGCCTGCCTTTGGATTTTATTGGAACAATTCTGTTGTATTTACAGAGCGCACGAAGGTCACTTTAATCGTTGCACAGTGTTCGTTTGCGAAAACAGCGCACTTTACAGGCACAATGAAGAGACAACTGAGACGCTTATTCACGTTTATCTGCACTTGAGAGTACGTTTCGTGTGTCGTTTGTGCGTGACAAACGCGAAGCACCTTTCAATCTGCTGGTCATATTGCGCGTGACTTTCCAATTTGTTACTATCGCGATCGTTGCTTTGCCTTTGCGGCAAAGCTGTGACTATTTTTATTTCTAATTTTTTGCATGGGCATGCAACTTTATGAATAAAATAAGGAAGAACCAAGCAGTATTTTATAGTATTTATTGAACTCTTGTGATGAATTATGATAAATTTGAGTAACTGTATTAATTACTCCGAGTGCCTGCTAGTTCTATTGGGCATGGTATTAGAACGTCCAACTGGTGCTACAAAGTGCGCATTGCGTTTACCAAAGTTTCTCGACCTACAAAGTGCCACAGAACATGATATCCACAATTTAGACATTGCAAACTATTGACCATGCACTACCTTGTTTTTAGTGTTTTACCAATATATAGATAAACCTGAATCACAGAAATAAAATTTTCTTCTTCGTCCTATGTTCCGTTAGGGCCATTATGTCACTGAGTGGGGTTTCGACCTCTAGGCTATCATTTTTGGCACTCTGTTTTTTAAGCATATCTGTTTTGTACTTGTTCTTATTGGGTTTCCTTAGCTTCGCAAAGTTAAGAAAACTACATTTCAAACGCTGACATGTTGATGCAGCATCGTAGCACGACATCAAGGAGCGACCGTTGTGTCTACCTGTAGGACCTTGAGTCGCTTTTCAGCGATAAAGTGTTTTATGCCACAGTTTTAGATCAAGTGTATAGGCTACAGAGATATGTCAGCAAAAATTAACGCTACGAGATGAAAACGAAAGAAATTGGAAGAAAAAGTTCCATTCACAGGAGTCGAGTCGATCACCTCCTGACCCGTGAAAGTAGCTAGCAGGCGTTTAACAAACTGCCCTACCACCAAACCTTTTTTGTCTTTATCGCAGCATGTAATAATCATACAAAAGCAAACACATCCTCATTATAGTTTAACGTTATGTTCTAAATTTAAGAAACGTATGCCACATGTCAAAAACTTTTAAAATGGCTTGAGATTACACTGGTCTTCGCTAACCTTTATAAGTTCATAATCGTAACGCAGTCTTGCGAAATCATGTTGCAAGTTATGCTTTTGCACTACCGCCAAACACATTAAGGGGCTACACACTCTAAGAAAAAGAACGAATATGTGTGACTCTTTTCAGAGAGTTGTGATTTGCCACGTATACAACTCTATTTAAAGAGGCATGGTGACTCTCATGATGGATCATAGACGGAGCAATCTAGAATAGTCTCCGGACCCTCTTAAAAGATTTATTGATATGATTGATTGATATGTGGGGTTTAATGTTCCAAAACCACCATATGATTATGAGAGACACCGTAGTGAAGGGCTCCGGAAATTTCGACCACCTGGGTCTGTTTAACGTGCACCCGAGTTTGTGCACACGGGCCTACAACATTTCCGCCTCCATTGGAAACGCAGCCACCACAGCCGGCGTTTGATCCCGCGACCTGCGGGTCAGCAGCCGAGTACCTTAGCCACTAGACCAACGCGGCGGGACATCCTCTTAAGAAAAGTGGAAGGACTTTTATTCAAGGGATCACATTACCACTTCTTAAGGCGAGAGAGGAATCTTACCGGCAACACTCTACGTGGATCAGACGACACCCACAGAAACATTAGGTGATTCCACAGCTATTTTAGGCTACTCAATTGACCCATGCTCTACTTTTATGCCATTACTGCTGTAAAATGTAAAGCATTTATTTTTTACATTTTGAACAACTACAATTACTTGGCATGTTTTGTCCAGCGACTGCAAAGTAAAGATGAGTGCAATTTCAACTATATTTCAATAAAGTCGTCTGAAGTCAGCACAAATTTTTCAGCAGGGTATACCATGGAAACCGCGAAAAAAAATGGTCTGTGGTTTCCAATGAAGCTAGTAGTATACTCCTAATTCACGTGCCTGTAAGAGTATAACCAACCAAACCGTGTAACTGTGATGTCCATTGCGTCTTCTAGTGCTAAACAAAATGCATATATTGGCATCATGTTTCCATATGTATTCCATATGAATATAAATAAATCAAGCAGCCATTGTGGTTTGACAAGACTCACGTTTGTGAATCAATATGTAGTCGCTCTTCTTCAACGTGAGCAGCCATTAAGAATAATACGTGAAAAGCAGAACGCAATATTATGATCAGAAAATACAATAGTGTTAAGAGTTGGCAACACGTACAAAATAAGTAGCTTACAGAGACACGATGACGGCTCACAACAAATGCAAGCAGGCATGGTAATAAACCATGTTTTGGCCGTTATCCTGTAAAAAAACTTGCAAGTATTAGCTTTCGTAACACGTCACTTGGTGACAATCGCGCAGACGAAGAATCGTACAGGAGAAGGTGGGAACCTGGCTTCGCAATGACGCTGGTTACGCACGAATGAAAGCTCTTCTTTTGTGATCCATCGCTTCAAAATTCACCTTCATAATAACCGCGGCTTCGTGCTGGGAGATTCTGACACTCAAGCGCATTATCTGGCTGACAGTGACACGCCGTGAGCGGTTGCTGACCGCGCGTTCAAAAACGCCAGTCGTCCTCAAATAATGAAACACTTGTACGTACGAGCACCCAAACGACACCCACAGTGTGCACGCCGTCTACGTTGACGTCAGACATGGCACATGCTTTAACTGCCGCACATAGCTTCGTATACTCACTTCCCTCGATTCTCTTATAAAGCCACACATTGTAGTCGATGAAGGCAGATCACGGAAACAGCGAACATGAACGAGGGAAAAAAGCGCATTGCGGCAACCACAGCAAAGCACTCCATCCAAAATTTTCAGCTTTTCACGTTACCGGTGAGGCGTGTCCGAATTGAGTGACAAATACTTACGTAGTGGAAGCATCATACTGCATCTGCACCGGAAGGTTTAGTCTTTAAAGCAACAAAAAAACAATATTAGTTGTGTAATTAGCACCTACAGAAGCAGTACACTGCCCGTTAACAGGCGCACGTTTTTTGTGTCCGCAATTCGATGAATATACTGCCCTCCAAGCATCACCCCAAGCATCACGCCGCTGACATGATAGCTCAAGTCACTCCAGTCAACATTCTAGTGAACCAGCCAATGTTATCAAAGGCTTTCCAAGGCGAACGCTACGAGGACGAGGAGGTCTGGCTTGAACAGTTTGAACGCGTTGCAAATGCTGACGGACATGGGGAAGAGCGCAAACTTGAAAGTGTTTACTCCGCTCTGGAATATAGCGGACGAACGTAGTATTAAAACCACGAAGCTGCTTTCTGGTCATGGGATTACTTTCTACGGGAGCTGCTCACTGCTTTCTCGAACACAGACCGCAAAGAAAGAGCTGAAGCTGCGCTCCAGACAAGAAATCAGGGCAATAATAAATGTGTCGCCATGTATGTGGAAGATATGTCTCACCTAATTTGCCCAACAAATCCAAATATGAGCGAAGACAAGAAGCTGCGCATCTGATACGAGGCGTGAAGCAAAAACTCTTAGACGGACTAATTCGGAGCCCACCGCGCACCGTCGCCGAGTTTCGTTCCGAGGTTACTATATGATGGAAAGGACGCTACAACTGCGACCAAGGTTATACAACCGGAATGTGAATCATCACTTTCTTGGACATGTTGCCACCAGTCTTCGGTAACAGCATGGAAGCACTATGCAGGCTAGTGTAGTCAGTTGTGCGAGGAGAGCTCCAGAAGCAGCGCCTTGACAAGAACGCTCCAATGCTTTCATTTCTGGCGGACGTGAACCGTGAGGAGGTCAGGCCAGTGGTACGCGAACCTTAGAGCAACGAACAGCCAGAGCTGCCACTACAAGCAGAAGATGACAGTGACGTATGCCGAATGTGCTACTACGAGGACCTCCAGGACGCTGCGGACGTCACGGCAGGCTACACCTATGCAGTACCAGATGCCACCGAGCACCCTGTAGCCAATGCTCGAGAGGAGACTCAGAAGAGCGATGTCTGGCGCACTCCCGGCAGATACCGCTTTGTTTAACACTGTGGGGAGGCTGGTCGCCTCTACCAAACATGCCCCTATCACCAGACAGGACCACGTGGTCAATGCACCTCCACTACAAAATGATGAGTGCCCCTTCAAAATTGAAGAATACATGTCGAGTCGTCAAAGCTCAAGTGGCTTCCAAAGACATGAACCTCAAGCAAGGATGAAGGGAGGTACAGGTCGCCTAGCCCCCGACCTTCAGCAAGCTCCCCAAGGTCTCACTCCTCAAGCCCACGTCGGGAAAACTGGAGTCAGCGACCTGTGGAGGCAAGGCCGCTGTCGACGACGCTAATGCAGAAGAAAAACTAATGCGAAAAGACAGCGTTAGTAACACCAGACGGTTTATATGAGTTCAAGGTACTCTCTATTGGCCTTTGTTAGCACCCGTCACATTTCAACAGATGATGGACACAGTGCTTTGCGGTCTGAAAGGGCAGTCGTGCCTGGGTTATCTCGACAATGTTGTAGTCTTCTTTGCTACCTTCGAGCAACATTTGTAAAAGCTCCGGGCCATGTTCATTGCTATCAAGTCGGCGGACTTGACGATAAAACCTCAGAAATGTCATCTCGGCTTCCATGAGCTCCTTTTTCTCGGTTATGTCATCAGTGCAGAAGGCGTCCGCCCAGACCCTTGAAAAACTGAGGCTGAGGCCGTAGCGAAATTTCGGAAGCCAACAGACAAGAAGGCTGTTAGGTGATTTTTAGGTCTCTGCGCCTATTATCGACGGTCAGTCAGTCAGTCAAGAACTTTAATAAATGGTCCTGTGGAGTTTAAGCCCCCAGGGTGTCCACGAGAAACACTCTAGCAGCCGCTACTGTAGGCGACACCCGAGTCGGGGCGACAACCAGGCGGCGTTCCGCCAGTTCTTGGGCCCTCTGGACTGCCTTTTGTTGCTTTCTGAGACAAAAGCTCCCGAGTGCCTTTTCCCAGTAGGACTCACTGGTGAGAGGTCCTCGAGGTACCTCAGGACATTGCCAGAGCATGTCCCACGTTACCTCGAGCCCGAGTGTCCCGCGTTACATGCCAGAGTATGTCCAGAGCATGTTTTCGAGTGAACAGTACAGTTCTGAGCAGTCTGGGCATTGTGAATGCCCAGAATGCTCAGAACTGTACCATCGACTTCAGCCCCCGCCTTCGACTTGAAGGCACCCTCGACTTCAACCCCCGCCCCGAATCTCGCTGCGCCTCAACCATAGCAAACCAATCGCACACATTCAGTGCCGCACATCATCAATGAAAGATTCTTTTTCCCCCATGCAATAACCCTGTGGAACACCCTCCCCGACAGTATTGTTTCGTCCACCGACCGCCCGACTTTTCGCGAAAAAATAACAATGCATCTGACCTAAATTGAAATGAACTCCTAGTTGAACTATGTTAGTAGCCAACTTTTATTGACTCATGCATTATGATGATGATCACTTATGTATATTGCTGTTTTATTTCCAGTCTACGGAAGTTGTTGTTTTTTCTACTTGCTTGATTCCTTTCTTAGAGATATTTTTTCTACCTTTCTTCATCTTTTCTTCCCTTTTCGGCGTTTGTGTGATTAAGAGTCTGTCATATATTGCTTGACCCCACCTTATGTAATGCCTCCGGGCCCTTGAGGCTTCAATAAATGAAATGAAATGAAAATATATGTCTCAGTTGTAACGGCTGAGTCGGCTTCGTGATGGGTTAGATCTCGTTTCTAGCATGTCAAAAGCTACCTCTTGCGCGCGTTCGAGCTTTGCATGTGGTAGCGGGTATTGGCTTCTTTTGTTTCAGTGACTGGAGGTAATTTCGTGAAGGTTGAGTAAAACATCATTAAGCTGTTCGTCTAGGTCCAGCTCTTCGGTGGCTGATTGATCGTCGCAGCGGGTCAGTTCTCGCGCTCGATCATGAGCCATTTCGTTGAGGTTCGGTTGCTGTGGGTGGACCTCTTTGCCCATGTGGCACGGAAACCAAGAGAGGTAGTGCAAGCCCATGCATTTGCGTGTTTGTAGAATGTGGGCTGCTTCTCGAGCGATGTTGCCGCTTTCAAGAGCCCGATTGGCAGTGCGAGAGTCTGTGAAGACATGGGTGTGTGAGGGCTTGACCATCGCTAAAGCTATAGTAACCTGCTCAGCTATGGCGCTCGTTGCTAGCCTAACCGAGGCGACTGGGCGTAGGGCTCCGTCGCCATCTACTACCGCTAGTGTGAAGGTGGAGGAGTTATTGCAATGCGCCGCATTGGCGACGACGGTAGAGTTATGATTCGGAGCTGTACGGTTGAGGATCACGCGGGCGTGGGCCAGGCGTCTGCCTTTGTTGTGTTATGGGTGAACATTTCGCGGAAATAGGTTTACCATGTTGGTAGCGCGGGCAGCTCTAAGGCGGGTTACTGTGCTTTCAAGGTAGGGATGTGCGGACATGCCAGCCTCACTAAGAAGGTGGCGGCCTGCCTTGAAGGAGAAGATGCGAACCACCTGGGCCGTGGTCTGGGCCTCGATCACTTCATCGATGTTTTTGTGCATGCCCAGTTGGTCGAGACGGGAAGTACTCGTGTTTTGAGGTGAACCAGGGACTTGTTTAATGCGTTTGCGCTTGAGCGTGTTTAGTTTTATCTTTTCCACTTTCGTCCAGTTGTGGGCAGAGGCGACGTCATTTATGTAGATTATCAGGAACACGTGGTATGTGCGCAGAAGGTTGGCTTCTCCAAGGCCTCGTCTGCGACCGGAGACTCACTGAATCAGTCAGAGCATGTTTTTCGTTTTTGCTGTGATGTGTCTTATTGTTCGTGCATGGCAACCAGTGGCCTCGATCAGGAGGCCGAGGATGCGTGTGGAGTCTACGCGGGGTATTCGTTGCCCGACATTGCCGTTAGCGCTATAGGTAGTTAATATAAGGGCATTAAATTACGAACGCCTTCAGCAACAGTAGCAGCAACTCTGATTTCGTGGGCGACAGTCGCAGTCCAGTGTTTTTGAAGTAGGCTTCTGTGGTATCGAGAGTGGTTTAAAGGGCCTGCTCTAACTCCACCAAGGAGCCTCCCAGGCACCAGATGGCGATGCCATCTCTGTATATAGCATGGTTTATGCTAGATATGTCGCGGAGCTGTCAGACAGTTCCTTCATTACGATGTTAAAAAGCAGTGGAGAAGTGACTGCCCCTTGTGGTGTCCCGTCAGAACCTAATGTATAAGAGTCGGATGTAAGTGCGATAATCGAATATTGGTCTTTCGGTCCTGAAGGAAATAACGAATGCCTGGAATCTTTTACCGAGACCGAGGCTGGCAATGGATTCCAGTATACAGCGGTGGGAGACGCTGTCGAATGCTTTATTGAGGTGTAGGGTGAGTATGCCATGGACATCTCTCGATTTTGAGTCGAACATCTGTTTCTTTAGTAATAGCACGACGTCTTGTGTTGATAAGTGGGATAAGTTATCGACAGTTCGTTAAAACTTTTTTACAAATCGCTGAACCACTGACCCGGCTGACGAAAGAGGAAATGCCTTTTGTATAACTTGCCGAACAAGAGGCTGTCTTCAATGAACTACGGAAATGTCTTCAAAGCCATCCTATTCTGCTGCATTTTGACGAGGAAGCGGAAACCGATATCTACACGGATTCAAGCAATTTAGGTCTTGGAGCTGTGCTCATAGAGTGGCAAAACAAACAAGAACGAGTCATTGCATATGTCTGTCGCACTCTTTCGAAAGCTGAGGTGAGCTACTCAGCGACCGAGACAGAATACTTTGCCGTGGTATGGACTATCAGCAAGTTTTGACCATATTTATATGGTAGGCTTTTTCGAGCTATAGGCTACCATTATTCGCTATGCTGACTGGCTAATGTCGAGGACTCAGGTAGATGGCTTGCAAAAAGGAGCCTGCGATTACAGGAGTACGATATCACGCTTGTGTATAAGTCAGGCTGCAAGAACAGTGATGCGGATTGCTTGTCACGTGCTCTGATTCAACCAGCTGCTTCTGCTTCCACCGAGGACGGTGAAGATTTTGTTTTCTTGGGAGCTGTGACACCGTCAGAGTTGTCACATCATCAGCGATCCGGCCCTGAGCTACTCCTCTTGATCAAGTACCTACAAGGACAGTCTGTCGATGTTCCACGAACTTTTGGCCGCGGCTTGTCAGCGTTCGTCCCAAGAAACAACATAAAAGAAACTTTGACAACAACACAGCAATATTTCTGCTTGTCATCCCTTCAAATTTGCGACCAGATATTTTGGAGGCTTGCAATGACGATTCATCAGTTGGACATTTTGGAGTAAGCAGAATGTTGGCCCGCATCTACACTAACTACTACTGGCTGAAGTTGCTTAGCTCTGTATGACACCATGTCGGAACTTGCCGGGACTGCCAAAGATGTAAAACCCCACCGATAAAACCAGCAGGCCTCTTTCAACCAATAGAACCACCGGAGACCCTATTCACACTAGTGGGAATGGACTTTCTGGGCCCATTTCCTACGTCGTCATCGAAAAAAAAAACGGTGAATAATAGTTGCAACCGACTATCTAACCCGATATGCCGAGACAGCGTTTCTGGGTAAAGGATCAGCCATTGACGTAGCCGAATTATTCGTCTCCAACATCTTACTGCGGCACAGAGCTCCAAGTGCGTTGGTCATGGACCGTGAAACTGCATTTCCGGCCAACCTGATAAAATGTATTATGAAATTGGCGCACACCAGTCATAGGAAAATGACGGCATATCATCCTCAAGTGAATGGTCTTACCGAACGACTGAACAGAACGCTGGCTGATATTTTATCAATGTACGCGGATATAGAAGACCATACTTAGGATAAAATATTACCCTATGCAACATACGCCTATAACACCGCGATGCAAGATACAACACGGATGACGCCATTCTAGCTTATTTTTGGCCGCATGGTAACGACATTTTTGATGCAATGGTAACTATTGATTAGACGTCCGAGAATGACTAGGATGGTCACGACTACATACAAAGAGCAGAAGACGTCAGACAGCTGGCACAATATAGCATTCTCCAACAGCAGAAAAGCGACATGCGCCAATGCAATCTGCGATGAAGGGACGTCCAGTACGCACTAGGAAACAGAGTATGGGTGGGGATTCCTGTACAAATATGTGGCCTATCGGAAAAACTGCTTTCCCGCTATTTCAGTCCGTACAGAGTGTTCCGCCGCATCAGCTCGCTCACCTACAAAGTCATGCCAGAGGGACAGGATATTTCATCATGACGGCAGCATCACATGGAAACTGTGCATGCCATCAGGATGAAACCGTATCACGACAGGCAATGAAACGTCGAGGACACAGATTTGTTCGACGTTAACTGCATTCAAGACGAGGATTTATGAATGACCGCCAAGCAGCGAGCTTGGCACAAGCCTCGGGACGATGCACCCTGAAAAGGGGGTAAATGACACAATGTGACTTCAAGTTACGCGCGCTAGCCGATACTTGTGCCCTCCAGATGGTTTGCGACGCATGAGCCTTCGGGGCCCAGCTGCGCGCGAACCGTGTTGGACAAACAGAACGTGGAGCAAGAAGCAGAAATGAATCCTCGGGACTGCTAGGAGATTCATTTCTAGCTGTGTTGTTATTCTCTGGGAACAAGTTCGCCTTGCCTACGTTTGTCTAATAAAAGTGCTCATTGAAGTGTGCGTTACAATATAAACACCCACCACTGCATGCTTTCCGTGCGCAAGCACGGTAATGTGATAAAAGGTGGATCTGTTTCTACACATCTTTAGCTGTATTCGTGTTTGGTTGAAAATTGTACAGTTTTAGTATCGCCATTTCATCCAAAGTCATCCACCAAACCCTAAAATGTATACGATAGTGAGTGTTTTATTCGACCTACAGTTGCAAATATTAGGAAGGCCCTAGTCATTACTGTATACGATGCTTTCCTTAGTTTTAGCCAGTGCCGTACACCACTACACCGTTTCGAAAAGTAAACGTTTATTCTTCCTCCTCACATTGATTCTACTTGGAGTCGATTAGGACTGACTCTAAGGGTCTTTGGTGAAAGTTTTTGAAAACTCATTGCAAATAAAATGTTGTGGTGTCCTATGACTCTTTTATAATTGGCCTACTTACTATAGAAAAACTATTCGAACAGTATGTGATCACTATTCGTATGCGATTCTTTGTCATCACTATTCAATTTGTATTCAAGTCCGAAATTCACTGTTTGCATAACGCTAATATTACTGCTATAAATAATACCTTTCATTTGGAACCCCAATTAAATCCAGGTCTTTCATCGGTACTACCTGGTTGTCTACATGCGGACTTTCTTGGGGATCTCGTTATTACCTTGCCTGATCGGTGAGCATGCTTTACTTCACAATACTCGTGTGCAAGTGGTACTCACGTGGCATTCTCGAGGTAAAGTTGTCCTAATTCTATGTAATGACTCATTGTTTTGGAGTTCACCAAGGTAGAAAGGTGGGCGTGTTGGTATTCCATGTTTAAGAACGGGTAAGAGCGCACTGAATTTGAATACACAAAGAAAGGACACACACTTATAGCGGTACTTTCAACAGTTTATTTTTGTGATCACAACACTACTTATAGGGCACAACGATGCGCACAACTCCTGCGCAGAACTAACCGCAACATTTCTACGCATCATAACGGACACCGAGGAAATCAAATTCCTTCTTCGTCAGCGCGATAGAAGGCATACTAACACACTTGTCACCCAACTTTTCAATCTCTCCTGCCTCTATTATCTCCCGTGTAAGCTGATTTCTGTTTCTTGCCAAAACCCCGCACGCGTCGAACAGGGGCATACAACCACACTTCTTACAAAATATTGCTAAGAACCCACCTGCCCCTTTTTTTTACATTGTAATGATGCTCACGCAGCCGGTCATTCATGCAACGACTGGTATGCCCGACGTAGCAGCGACCACAACATAGCAGCAGGCAATACACGACGCACTCAACGCAATCAACAAACTTAATTTTGTGATTAGTTTTGCACCTTCGATTTTCGTTTGCATTTCTCCTCGTAATCTTGCACAAGCTTTCCAACTTGATTGGCGCTGAAAAGGGCAATTAAAATTATGACAGGTAGATTGACACTATCCCACAAGAGGAAGCTATATAACAGCTGTATCTTGCCAGTACATAGCTACGGAGCAGAAACCTGGAGACTTACAAAGAGGGTTCAGCTTAAATTGAGGACGACGCAGTGAGCAATGGAAAGAAAAATGGTAGTTGTAACCTTAAAAGACAAGAATCTCTGAGAGCAGAGTGGATTAGGGAACAAACGGGGGTTAAGGATATCACAGCTGAAATCAAGAAGAAGAAATGGGCATGGGCCGGGCATGTAGCGCGTAGACAGGATAACCGCTGGTCGTTAAGGGTAACTAACTGGATTCCCAGAAAAGGCAAGCGGGTTAGGGGGAGACAGAAGGTTAGGTGGGCAGATGAGATTAAAAAGTTTGCGGGTATAAATTGGCAGCAGCAAGCACAGGACCGGGTTAACTGGCGGAACATGGGAGAGGTCTTTGTCCTGCAGTGGACGTAGTCAGGCTGCTGATGATGATGATGATGATGATGATGATGATGATGATGATGATGATGATGATGATGAAGGCACTTTTGCGCGTATTGCGGGCACTGCTAACACAGTAATGTTGTCAGCGCCTCATAGCACCTTACAAACAGCAGTCTAAGATTGATTATGTAACCTAGTAAAAAGACTCTATTATCTTACGAGGCTTGAAGAATTCTTCATAGACCTCAGCAGCCGCTTATGTGTCAGCTATTGCGTTGACATGCCGGCATCAGTTGCATTATTAAAAAATTTCCGCAGGAAGTGAGACAATAGAAAACATCAAGAAAATACGAGCCACCTGAAGGCTTCTTGATTTATTGCCGTTGAGGATGTTGACTATGCCTGGTCCTATATTGGCAGGACGTTCTTGCGGTCTCATCTGTTCCTAATTTCAGTGAGAGAGCAGTGCTTCAAAACCTGATAATAGGTGGAAACAAGTGCTACGACGTTTGCGCGTCTACTTAATATAGATAGGCTGCGTGGCAACGATTTTATATTTTTCACGCTTTTCCACAAGCCCTGGCATCACTTCGCAAAATTGTGGCATCTTTCTTTGCGCGGCCGATTTATAGCTAAATTTTTTTTATGATTGAGAGTGATGTTTCGGACACTCTCCACACCAAAGGCCGATATCGCAAACCTAAAGTAGGCAAGATGACTCATAAGTCAACTCACTCAGGCTCACTGAGACATATCTGGCTGAGAGTTTTAGTCTAAGTTAGCCTGGATGAGCAATATTTTGGTGGCTTGGAGTCTGAGTGAGTGGGGATAAGGAACATCCACGTGATACTGAGTCCAAATGAAATCTAACCATGAAATTTACTTCTTGGGTAATTCTGAGTGAACTCCAGCTTTTATTTGCAGGCAAACGCTTTATCAAATGAACTTGAGCATTATCGTCAACTTTTATCGGCTTACGTTTATACTCGTTATATCTCAAAGCATAGCATTCCGTGTGCCACCTGAATAATATTGATCCGAGGCATGAGTTCTGGGAGAGAGGTGCGATAACCCGTATCCCATAACTAAGGTCTCTGATGAATACACTCTTCTCTTTATTGCCACACATACTTGCCCTTAACAGATCAATACACTATGTCACGAATAGATCTTAATTAAATCATCTCGTGTGACTCGCGCAGTTTACCGAAAAGCCCTTACTCCACCGAAAGCCCTAAAACTCGTCTTTAAGATACAAGAAGTAAAAGGGTATTGTAGAGTACTTGTTACGAAAGATATAGGTAGAACATTTGTTCTACTCAATACCACGCGTTGAATTAATGAGAAATGTGAGGATGGGTATATGCGATTTCAATAATGAACACGCATCTTTAGCTGCCATTAGGTTCCTTTAGAATCATTTTTAGGGTTATTCCACTGAAAATGTACGTTTGTCTAACGAAGGTTACTTGCAAAAGAAGGAATTATGTATTGGTTCTAGAGTGGCACCTGCTTTTTGCGCGATTTTCTTGAACTTTGCGGGCAGAAATTTGAAAGTTTTAAGAATATTTGCGTGGATTGGCTAAACAAATTTCCCGTTAAGTTGGGAACTATTTGGTTCTCTTTGACAGTATAGATAATCGTCGACACTTCGTGAATAGTCTGAATGGGTTCCAGAGAGAACGGCAGGGTCTAAACATTACGGTTGACATGATGAATGATGGAGCTCTCCAGTTTCTAGATATGAAATCAAAGTTTTTCTTCTACACACTTTTCTTGACGCTACCATATGCTATCACTTAGGCCATCACTAAATTAAGCGTAAAATCACTAAAAAGATAAAGCAGGATATTGCCTTTTTCTGTGTTCGTTCTGTGTTGTAGAAATATTGCCATAATGGGCTACAAATAGGCTTCAATGAAGATGCTCCAAGACTAAAGATTGCAGGATTTCCAGAGAACGTCATTGCCTTAGCTTCCAAAAAGTAACGCAATTGTTTGCAGACGTATAAACACCGACTGAAGGAGATGGCGATCGCGCAACCGCAGCAAAAAAGTACACGGCGATACCTTACTCACTGTTTGACACATGGTTTGAAGAGCACAGCAAACAATATGGTGTGGATGTTGTCTTTTACTCCGCACCTAAGCTTGAGTCAGTTTGTGAAAAAGCACAGAACAGCCTTGCAAAACAGAGCAAAGACAACATTAGTGTTTCTGATAACAGCTGCGCAATCGACGATACTTTCCACCTCAGAGATTGTAAGAAGATAACTGTCTATATATACCACTGTCACGTGGAAAGACTTACACTGGCTAGAGTGATAGATGCGTAAACGTTCGCTTTAGGGAACACGAACGTTCCCTGTCGGAGACAGAGCAATTGCGTCAGACAAAAAGCCATTCCCTCTCGCCGCGCATTGTTAAGAATGCGGCTGCGCACATTTGTTTAGCGACATCATGATGCTGCCATACCATACAAAGCAGTTAGCAAGAGAAGTAATTAAGGCATTTCATCTTCAAAGGAAAGGCGACAAGTGTGTCAGCCTTTCGTCTATCTCACTAGGTGCCACGAAATTTTCGAACCTATAGTAAACACATACAAAATGTGTTACGCGAGTTTATCTGTATCACTTTGCCCAGGGCCCTTTTGCTGCAATATGCTTCGTCAACATATGTACCTGTTTTTCCAGGTGAAGTTTAGTTGCGAGTTAGCACCTGTTTCGTCCTCCTCTTTCTTCGTCCTCGTCCCGTGCTCGCTGTTTCAAGCAAAGATGGGAATTCACGCCATGATCGAAAAAAAAAGTAATCTTATGCCAATGAAATCATGCGTCTACTCACTCAGGCTCACCGAGAATAATGTTAAGCTGTGGGCCCGAGTTCCGTGAGAAAAAGTTCAGCGAGTCGAAGTCCAGCTGAATACGCTTGAGCAAACATTTGGTGAGTTCCAGTCCCAGTGAGCACTCAGAAGAAAAAAAACACACACATGCACAGAGTGAAGAATGGCGAGTGGGGTGAAGCGTCCGTTCATGCGTCTGTCCGCTCGTCCGTCTGTCCATTTATGCGTCCATCCGTGCTTCCGTCCTGGCGTCCGTCCAGTCCATTCATGTGTCCATCCATGCGTCCGTCCATGCGTCTGTCCATTTGTTCTTCCGTCCGTCTGTCTGTCCATTCATGCGTCCGTCCATCCATCAAGTGAACTCTCGAAGTACCGCCATCTCGCATCTTTTCATGATATATTCATGAATATTCATGATATACAAGAACCGCCATCCAGCGTACTACATAAGTACTAAACGAGAGGTGGCTACTACGACCACACGGGACGTACGACCCATGGCGTAAGCAGCTTCGCCCCTAAGCCATGTTTCTTGAGTGAATCGGAGTGAGCTGCAATTTCTTTTGTCGACCTGTGGAGAAAATATACAATGAAAAGTTTTTGAAAGAATCAGAAATCAAAGGTGGTGGCACTAGCGGCATTTTGTATTGCCGTGTCGCTGGCTTTCCAAAAGCTCGTGATGCGGTCATGCTTTTCGAGGAGCTGGTGGAGCGCTTCGTTAGTTCTTGCTGATACTTAGTGCTACTGTACCACGAAACTGTGATTTATAGTTTACCTCGTGCGAGAAATTTTCGCACTGAGAAACAAGTTTAAGAAACACCTTTCACTTAGACATATGCTAATGTTCGGAAATTTTCAACAATGTAAGTGCATGCATTTTCTGCGAAGTGCTTCCTTTCATACATTTTTTTTTTGCAAGAAAGAGAGAATCTGTTTACACAAAAGCAAACAGGTCGGCCTTAGCTATAGTTTCCTCTGGGCTGCTATTCCACACTGAGGAAGGGGGACGGCAGCGTGAAACAGTGATGAGTTGCAATGTTAAACTAGCAGTTAAGAATATAGCCCTGTTACGCTGGGGCAGATCATAAGACCTGTACCCCGTACAGTGGCTTGTAAGAAGGCTACAATAGTTTCTATAGCCGTATTTGTTCGCAACATACATTGCTTTAGTCGTAAAATTGAATGTTTGGACGTTTTTTGTTGTCTTTTTGATTCTTTTGAAAAATCAATAATCGTATTCTGGCATCACAGCAAAATCTTATGACATTGTTCTTAAGAACAATAATGCCTAAATACTAATAAAACTGATTATATGTGGGGTTTAACGTCCCAAAATCACCATATGATTATGAGAGACGCCGTAGTGGAGGGCTCTGAAATTTCGACCACCTGGGGTTCTTTATTGTGCACCCAAATCTGAGCACACGGGCCTACAGCATTTCCGCCTCCATCGAAAATGCAACCGCTGCCGCCGGAATTTGATCCCGCGACCTGGGGATGGTAAGAAAAACTGTCAGTGGTCTTACAATAAATGCCAAATTGTGTTTAAGTGTTTCCTACAGTACATATTGCTTCCTCTGAATGGAAAGTTTATGATCAATTACAAAATGATGTAGCAAAAATGTTTTCAGTATATCATAGAACGGCAACAGCGAAGCACCATGACAAAAGTATGATGCATAGGAGTAAATAGTACGTTTACACAATGATGAGCCCTGTACACACAATACATATTGTCACGTGACCACAGAACGACCACAACGTCTGTTCACAGGAGCAGCACTGGACGTCGAGCCGAACCGAACGTTAGAGCACGAGCACACCAACCATCCCCTTCTTCTTTCACACCATGGCCCATACTCGCATTGGCATGGCTAAACTTCGTTCCATGCCTGTGGCATCACCCCCCCCCCCCCTTCGAAAAAAAAAGTACCACACCGATGACCAATGCCAATTAAAAGTTAATGTAGTCACGTACACGCACAAAGACGCGCGATGAGGCAGTGTCAGGTGGCTCCCCCCCCCCCCTTCGAAAAAAAAGTACCACCCCGATGACCAATGCCGATTAAAAGTTAATGTAGTCACGTACATGCACAAAGACGCGCGATGAGGCAGTGTCAGGTGGCTCGGGGGTAGTGTGGCTTCATCTGTGACACATGAACAATGTCGGCCTGCTGGGAACATCGAGATCGCCGAGCTGTGTCTTCAAGCAGAATTTCGTAGTTGACATCTGTGAGGCGCCGTAGTACTTTATAGGGACCGAAGCAGCGGTGAAGTAACTTTTCCGAGTGGCTCCTTTTGCGAACGGGGATTGCCCCTGTGAACAGACGTTGTGGTCGTTCTGTGATCACGTGACAATATACACTGCGCAGAGAAGAGCTGCTGGTTCATCTATTTCGCACCATTAATTCTCGTTCAAGTGCATTTGCCTCAGTAAGTAAGGTGTCGTAAATAGCATGCACGATCATGATCCTCTTTGCGCAGCTACACTGGAGCTGGCGTACGGCAAGCCTATGCTAAATGCCCTCTTACATCACCTAAATGGTGACTTAACTGGCCACCACGATGCCATTATTCACCAGCTTGGTCACGAGAATCCATACTCAACAGGTAAGCAAGTAACCATCATGAACAATAATGATTTACTTTTTTTTCTGGGGATATATAGGTAATCGGCACCCTTACAGAAAAAGGATAATACACGAAAGGAAATACTTCTTGTACACGTGTTAGGAAAACCACTTTTTACGCTTTTAAGGGCTGATTTTTGGCGGGTAGTCAGGCTCACTCGGCGTTCCGCTATGTATATATTTGGTGAAAAATCAGTTACTGTCCGCAACTGATTTACATAGTCGAAATCGAGTGTTAATGTGCGTCTAAATGTGAACTCACATGAATCCTATGTATACAATTGGGATGTTAAAATTTATTCCGGCTGCCACGTTGAAACATGCGCCTGTCTAATGTAACAATGTTCACGGTAGTGACCACAAAGCGGGTAAGCGTAAAGGAAAGTTGTAAAATGAAAATATTGTCAGGCATGTTGTGTATGGCACGATTTACCTGCAGCACTAATGGTCTGTCCCTCAGCTTGTTGTCCACCAAAATTAGTATTGCGTCTAAATTGGTATTGCTTAATACCATAATTGGTGTTATCACGAACATAAGAAACAGGTAGTAACATAAAAATGATTACATGCATGCAACCATTTTCTTGTTACCGTCTGTATCATGCATATATGTTTCTTATACAGTCGCGTCATACAATACCCTTTTTGGTGTATGTCAGGCCGGCAAATCATCCATGAGTGTGCCATGAGCGTGGAATGTAAATCATGTTCTACAGTAAATGCATATCATAATTTACATGTTATAAACTGTCATTCAAATCTGTCATACATCCATCGCAACATATTTAGGTGTATACCAAGCTTGCGAACCAGCCACGAGTTCATCATGAGTGTAGCATTTAAATCATGTCGTAAATGACATGCACGTCATCTAACGTGGCGCACCGGTGCCAGCTAGACCACCTTCGGCCTCAAACTCGGCGTTCCATTGTTCGAGAAAGGTATAGTTAAAGTGTGACTGAAGCACGCTGCAAAAACAACGCAGCAAGGTATCTGCCATGTCTTTGATATGGTCAGGTGTTATCAGCCTGAATTGCTGACAAATATTGCGAGCGATCAATGCCAAAACTGGGAATGAAATCTAATGCTAGCTTGCGGTATACCTACATGTGTAGTAACGAAAATGCGAGGGAGCCTCGCCTCCTAACTGCCAATATAAGTTGTCTTTGAGTACAACTTTGCCACGATAAATACTTACGGAAGCCTTACTCAGTCATTTACTGCGTGGCGAGGGCGTACTGGCTGACGTCGTCTTACGTTGCGGAAGTGGGAGTAGTCACGTCAGCAGGCTGTGCCTACCCCTCTTGGTTGCCGAGAAAGGTGTAAAGCTGGAGCTTGAAACCAAAACCCGCTTGAGCTAGTTGTTCAATAACGGGTAACTTCCTCATTTCAAGATCTCTTCTCAGTGTCCTTTGAGCAGCATGTTAACAATGTACAAGTACGCAGTTATCGCTGCATCTCACATTTTTGACTGAGGGTTGCGTACTGGCTCTTTCAGACAGTCATCGACATCATGACGAAGATCTTGATGTATTACTGCTGACATGTATATATCTGGGAACTGAAAATTACAAAACTTACAGTGAAATCTCACAAACTAACTGGGTAGATGATGTATATTGTCAATTACTGAATGGGATGTTAGTGACCTTCCTTGCCCTAACGCCCTTATTCGCAGGCGTTTTCCATGCGGTTGTTGCAGTTTCGGCGCATGACCATACGGTGCATCATCAAAAAGTTCACTACGAAGGTAAGAAGGCACATATGATGAATATCTTCCAGCAGGTATCATCACCATCATCATCATCGTCATCCCATGATGCGCCAATCAACCAGGTCGTCTGGTTCTGCTAACACGTCATACCTGCGAACTTTTTCATATCATCGGCCCACCTAACTTTCTGTGTCCTCTTTGTGCGTTTGTCTTCTGTGGGAATCCGGTCAGTTACCATAACTGACCAGTGGTGGTTATTCAGCCGACGTGCTACGTTCCCGGCCCATATTCATTTAATAAAGACGATAGTCTTTCTTGGGGACCATCGACGAAAAACTTTTGGTCTGTCTGTCTGTCTGTCTGTCTGTCTGTCTGTCTGTCTGTCTGTCTGTCTGTCTGTCTGTTTGTCCGCTCTGACGATACCTTATACGGCATTAAATGTCCAACCCCATCCGAAGCGCCCACCAATATTGCTCAAGGTTTAGCGTTCATAGTTGTGCGATTCTGAAATAAAAAGCAAATCTTGCGCATATCTGAGGCACCATAACAACACGTCTATGTTTTGTATGTCTGCCTTTATACTAGACGAGGCACACACAAGTAACTCTTAGGGCTTTAGCGTTTAACGCGCTGTGCTGACAGCGCAACGCGATGCTCAAGAAGGTGTTTCCAATGCTTTGCTGCGATGACACGGTGGTGGCTCGTGCCCGTCGCTTTGCATTCTAAAACGTATCATCTCCGTGACTGACGCGCGTCTTTCTCCGCAGTCGCACACGCCTTTGTTTTCGAAAATAACTGTAAGATGGTGCTCGTGCCTAATGTGCCTAGATGCGCTTGTTCGCCTCCGCTACACGCTTGAGGCACTCTAACGCAGCGCCTTCAGAATACCATTCACTGATTTTCTTGCGCAGAACATCAAATAATCGTTTTGATCACTCTCTCCAGACGCAAGACTATCGTCATTCGACGACATTTACAGTGTAGCATGTAGATTCGGGCCAATTTTTTTTCTTGCTTTAAACTACAATATCCTTAACCCCGGTTAGTTACCTGACTCACTCTGCGCTCTTCTTGTCTCGTAAGGTTACCCTGTTATTTTTCTTTCTTTCGCTCGCTGCGTCGTCCTCAATTTGAGCTGGACCCTCTTTGCAAGCCTCCAAGTTTCTGCTTCGTAGAAAAGTATCAGCAAGATGCAACTGTTATATACCTTCCTCTTGAGGAATTGTGCCAATGTACGAGTCATGATTTGAAAGTGCTTCCCAAACGTGCTCCACCCCATTCCTATTCTTGTAGTTACTACAATCTCGTGGTTCGGCTCCGCGGTTATTATTTGCCCTAAGTAGACATAGTTCTTGAAAACTTCTAGCATCTCTCTACCTATAGAAATGTGCAGTTTTCTGCCGAGACCGTTGCTCATTACTTTAGTTTTGTGCCTATTAATTTTTACACCTAGTCTACTGGTTTCCGCATCGAGTTCAGTGATCATTAGCTGTAATTAGTCCCCTGAGTTTTACATCGAGGCAATGTCATCAGTGAAGCCCGGGTTACTAAGATACTCTCCATTAACTCGTATCCCTAACACTTCCTGATCTAGGACCCTGACAACCTTCTGTAAACGCGCGGTGAATAGCATTGAAGAAATCGCGTCTCTCTGTTTTACGCCGTTCTTCATCGGGATTTTGTCGATTCATTTATGGAGAACTATAATGGCTGTGGATACCCTGTAGGTTTCTTCCAGTATACTTATGTAGGTTTCGTTGATGCCCTGATTTCGCAGTGACTGCATCGCTGCTGATGTCTCGACTGATTCAAACGCCTTCTAGTAATCTATGAAAGCAATGTATAGGAGTTGGTTGTATTCCTCGCATTTCTCCTTCACCTGATTGATAGTAGGAGTATGGTCTCTTGTGGAATATAGCCCGTGCGAAATCCTGCTAGGTATATTAGGTTGATTGAACTCTAATATCACCTTATTGTTATTAGCCATCATTTTTGTACATAACTCGTAGATAACGAACTGTAAGCTGATCGACCTGTAATTTTCAAGTCCTTGACGTCTCTTTTCTTATGGATTAAAATGATGTTGTCGGTCTTCCAAGATTCTGGTATCGTTCCCTTCGAGAGCGACTTCGTATATAAGGTGGCCAGGTTTTCAAACACAATTTCTTCACCACGTTTCAGCAGGTTGGTTGTTACCTTATCTTCACCAGCGGCTTTGCCTCTTCGCATTCCTTCTAGGGCTTTCCTTAATTCCCCGGTCGTTACTGATAGCATGTCAAAATTTTATGGGTTGTTTTTGTTTCTTACGTTATCATTCCGGTTGTTTCGGCTCCTGTACAGCTCTCTGTAGAACTCCTTTGCCACCTCAACTATCCAATTTTCATTGGTTATGAGTGAGATGGCCTTCCTTGTCCCTTAATGCATACATCCTATTTTCACCTATGCACAAGGTCGCCATCGCAGCTTTAAGGCAGCTTCCGCTTTTTACAGCCTGACAAAATCTCTCCATTCTTACATTCAATTTTTACCTATGCGCAAGTTTGCCTTCGCAGCTTTTAGGCTGCTGCAGGTTTTTACAGCCTCCTCGAATCTCTCCATGTTATTGGCCTCCATGAAACGGCCAGGTTTCGAACTTCTGATGTCGGCTACCTTGTGCCTAGTGATTAACTTCATTTTGTACAACATCTTAGTCTCATCTTGTACTCCATCTCTAACTTCACCTCATAACCACCTTCATGTTGTACCTTTTGTTGACCTTAATAACAATACTTGCCACACTGTCACTCATGCTACAGTATTCATCTATGTTCCCAGCGATATCCCCTAGTTTTCTTTTCTGTCAACTAATCAACGGTAGGATAAAACGTGTCCATTTTTCAGCACTCTATAGGCACTCAATGAGCCTATAAGCCAAAACTTCTATTTTTATTTTAATGCGATTTTCGTGTTTTTATTTTAATGTTGCCTGTTGACCGTTTTGTTGAAGCCCATGTACTGAATTTTTTCTGAGTGTGCATAATATCAAAACTTCTGCACTGTCACGAACTGTGAATGGACAGGGGCACTTGTCAGGCATGTTTGCCCTTAGCCACTGCCCTGCGTGCAGCTCTGCGTTGCTGTTGCTGCAAATAAAGTAATTTTACTATTTACTTTGGAAAGAGACGTGTTTCTTCTACTTGTAAATCGCTATGGCCCCTTGAGTCGCCGTAATGTAGCCCACTAGCATTCACGAAAACGCTTGTCATGATTGCTGCTACTGTATCGGAACATTCCATTTTCTAGTTAGTGTTTATTGCCTTCCAAATTTTGGAAGCACCGCGATTGTGCGGAGACAATTTTATTTCTACAAGAACTCTTTGCAAGATCTAAAACAACGTAAAAAATGTAAAACGACTGTACATACATCACCACTCACCTGTCCCAATTAGGCGCTGTCCATAAGTGAGAAAAAAATAAGAATTTGTTACTTACACACCCCTTGATACGCTAGTTCTATGCCATTCATCTTTAAACGAACAGTACGATGTACAAAAAAAAACAAAGTGTATTTTAGCACAGTTGTTTTGAGAAGAAACATCATTTAATTTGATGAACTCAGATTTCTCTTACACTCACATCAATGCGTATAATGCATTTTAAGTTCAGTTCTTATTATACTTATGAACAACGTTTCTCGGTAATGAAGCGAAGGCAACAGAGTCAGAGCGCTGGTATCATACCGCTAATACATGTAGCCTCACGATTTCTGACGTGGAATATCAAAATACACCTTTTTTTTTTTTCATGGCACTTTGAGAAAGCACACAGTTTACGTCAGTCAGGTATTTGAATTTGTAATAATTTATACGTCGTCACTGAGTTTTTGCATGCGTGAGAAAGTAACGCCGTTTACGACAACCTCGAACGTTTGCCCTTAGCGCCGACACTTTCCACAGCAGTGATAAGCACGTGCCATACTAGACTTTTTTCACGAGAAAGTACATTGGCACCAGCTCCCACCTAAGAACATTCCCTTCGTTGCCTAAAAAAAGTGTGCGCGAGTATATTATTGTTACTCGTGTTTACCGTAAAATGTTTGTTGTAACCCTTATCATAATGCTTACAGCCGGTGCCTATGGCTGCCCCTTGCTTGGCGTAGTCTGCAAGCATCACTGCGAGTCAATTGGGCATGGTAGCGGCTACTGTGGTGGACCTCATTTAGGAAGATGCATTTGTCCAATTTGGTAACACTGAAGAAGAATATACCAGTAATAAATCAAACATGCCATAGAAATTTCTCTGTTGTGTGTTCTAAGCAGAAAATGTTTATAATTTTATTTTGTCTCAGTGATTCTAGGAACTTATAGGAAGAACTGTTGGAATTCTACACCTAATTTATGCTAGTCGACACCAGCACGAATCTGTTTGCTCCAAAATTAATCAATTTTTCTTTATTATACCGGAACCAGCCACATACGTCCAAATCTAAATTGATACGAAAACATAAAGGGCTGTATTTAATATATTGCGCTTTAATGAATACACAAAATGTATGTTCATCTACTTCAAGTGGTCAATAGCGAATAGATACTGACATGTGCTGTGTTTATCTCTGCCTGCAGTGTGACCGTTGCGTATTTTACCATATATAAGATTTTTATTTTCTATTACTTGGTCTGAAATGCACCTGTAAGTACTGGATGAATAGCGAGATTATTTCTGTGTTTCAGAGAGGGACAAACCCGGTTGTATCCATGCTGAATGTACAAAACAACAAATCTTGTACATTTCATAGTGTATGCGAGTGTGACCGATTACGCTAGTGAGCACGTGAAATTAGACGGGTCTAGGAAACCAATGCGTCTCACCTGTACCCAAAAGTTTGCGGTAAACGAATGACTTTGCCGCTATTGTTCGCTTTTCGTGCTAGTTCTTCACTGCGCTCTCTCTTGTAACCTAAAGTGGCAACGTAAAAGTAGCATATCCCTTTCCTTATTATGGTACATATGCCAATCATGATTACTGAACGCTAGTATACTGCAACCGCTACTATGACTGTTGAGGATTCATGTCCCAAAACCACGATATAGTTATGATGGATGGCGTAGTTGAAGCCCCCGAAAATTTTGGTCATCTCCCGTATGTAAATGTACCCCTAGCGTTTTGCACTCCTCCATCGGAAATGCTGTGGCCATGGCTGGTAGTCGATAATTCCATGTTCGGGTCAGCAGTCGAGCGAGCAGGCAAAAAAAATTTAGTTTGGTTTACCGGTGCTATAATATACAACGCCTAAAGAAAACAACCGAAAAATAACTATTCTTGTTTTTCCAAGGTTTCTTTATATGGTTACGTTTCTGGCGTAAAAAAATACGTTCCTTTAACTTCTCTATCTCCCCCGAAGCTGCCCCGCGAAATATTCTGTTACGAACTTGCTTATTATTTTGACAGTGGCTCTGTTATGTTAGAGTAAAAAAAACATCGCGTTTTTGCGCGTGTTGCATTACAAAAAAAAGTGTTTTGTAGGTTCCCTTTATTTAACCGTTATCGCCAGCCTTGGCTATGAGGTGGCCAGGTTCTCTTCTAGTTGCGACTCGTGGCTTCCAATAATTAGTTTGTTCTCGGTCGAGGCTTTCAATTTCGCGGGTGATGTTAGATTGTAGATCGTCATGGAATTTACTCGGAAATTGTGGGTAAATTCCACTACGCATACGTGTCCCTCCTTCGGCGGCGTCGCAGCGGGCCTCATGCTCTTAAGCTGTGGCTCAGTCCGTCCTCCGTTGTCGTAGCCACCCCGTCTGTCTGTCTGTCCGTGTCCGTTGTTGTAGACAGACAGACAGACAGACAGACAGACAGACAGACAGACAGACAGACAGACAGACAGACAGACAGACAGACAGACAGACAGACAGACAGATAGATAGATAGATAGATAGATAGATAGATAGATAGATAGATAGATAGATAGATAGATAGATAGATAGATAGATAGATAGATAGATAGATAGATAGATAGATAGATAGATAGATAGATAGATAGATAGATAGATAGATAGATAGATAGATAGATAGATAGATAGATAGATAGATAGATAGATAGATAGATAGATAGATAGATAGATAGATAGATAGATAGATAGATAGATAGATAGATAGATAGATAGATAGATAGATAGATAGATAGATAGATAGATAGATAGATAGATAGATAGATAGATAGATAGATAGATAGATAGATAGATAGATAGATAGATAGATAGATAGATAGATAGATAGATAGAAAGACGGATGTACGGACGGATGGACGGCTGGAACATTCACAGTTTACCGACGAAATACTTTGAAACTTCGCCCCACTCGATCTTCCTCATTCACTCCGAAAATGTGTTTTTTTTTTTGGCAGGCCCTTTTTGGTAAAGCGCGTCACTTGACTCCTGCCAAAGCCGCCGCCGGTCGGCGACGGTGAAGCCGTGCCCCAGCTCTATGGCTTTCACTGCGAGGTGGGGATGCTCCTCCATAGAGGCGAGCACAATCACGCACTGAGCCTCGGAAATGCGAAGGAGGCGCTCTTTTTGGCTATTGGTTGAGGTGCCCTCCGCCATGGTTTCGCTCGACTGAGCCAACGGCTTCAAAAGTTGCCCCGTTTGAGTTGAAATAGTAGTGGAGGCATTAGTAGAGCGATTGCGTGAAACGGGGTTGTATTTAAAGCCACCACTAACGTCCAGCTGAATGGCGGCCCCGGCTAGCGTCATTTCGAAATAATAACGGGGAAAATATGTTTCAATTGCACCGAATTCCCTATTCAATGTCTAAAAATTAGTGCCAACAAATTTTCAGTGAGCAATAATAGTTAAACCATTCTTAACATATTAGAAATACTTCCAAACTTGCTATACAGTCCCCAAACCGACATCAATATAGTGAAGCATGCCTCTATTCCTCTCATTGGTTGTTCGCTTCCCCTCCTTCTCGCGACTGATGAGGATGGCCCAATTTTGACTTAACGAACCAAACGCCTCCGTTGGAATTGCGAATGCGTACAAGATTGCACCAATGACTATTCCATAACTCATCACTACACACACTACTGCCCCTGCCACTCCTTCCACTACTCCCTACTTCCACACTCATCACTACAACCACAACTGTACCGGCCACTCATTCCTCTAATGTTTACTTTCACAACTGATCACTACACTCATAACTGCGCCTGCCACGCCTTCCACTGCTACTATAACTTCCACCACTCATCACTACACCCTCTACTGGCCCTGCCACTCCTTCCACTACTCCCTATTTCCACAACTCATCACTACAACCACAACTGTACCTGCCACTCATTCCTCTAATGTTTACTTTCACAACTGATCACTACACTCATAACTGCGCCTGCCACGCCTTCCACTGCTACTATAACTTCCACCACTCATCACTACACCCACTACTGGCCCTGCCACTCTTTCCACTGATGGTGACTATCTCCATAACTCATCACTACACCCTCTTGAGCGCTTGCTACTCCTTCTACTAATCACTACTTCCACAACTAATCACCCCAACAACCAGTGCCCCTGGCACTCCTTCCACAGCTGACTGCTTTCACGACTCATCACTACACTCATAACTGATCCTGCCACTTCTTCCTTAACTGACTATTTCCACAACTCATCACTAGACCCACACTGCCCCTGCCACTCCTTCCACTACTCACTACTTCCACAACTCATCACTACACCTTCTAGTGCTCCTGCCACTCCTTCCACTACTCACTACTTCCACAACTCATCACTACAACCACAACTGCACTTGCCACTCCTTCCACTACTGATTACTTCCACAACTCATCACTACACCCATTACTGCACTTTCGACGCACGCGTTATTAATGTGACATAGCATTCCCGACAGGAAAGTGGCCAGCGCCACGTTTTCAAGAAAGGAAAGGCGAGCAAGTCCGATGACGATTGATCTTCTGTAGTAGAATTACTACCAGAATACTCCAATTTCGAGTACAGTGCAGTTACATGGTTATACTCCAAAAGTGCTTACAGTACGCAAAGAAATGCGTCGCACTGAAAATTCGTAACCATTTGCATACACTCTTAAAGTAAGGGTGTACTTAGGGAGTAGTTCTATAAAATATGCTATGTCGCAATTATAACGCACGTACCGTTGGTGACTGCGAACAACCAGAACGGTGGTGATAACGCGAGGAAAGTGCGGGGAGCAGACAACAATCATTATTGCGTGGCAGAAATACCACACAAATACTCAATTTTTTCTTAAAATGTATGGGAGGCATAAGGGCACGTGTAACGGGACTTCTGCTTGTCTAGCCAACTATTTTTTTTAATGCGAAGCATTTCTTAGCGGATATCCGCGAGTTTGAGCATATCAATCAATCAATCTACCTATCTATCTATCTATCTATCTATCTATCTAGCCGACTACGACATTTAGCTCTCGTGGCCATTTCGATAATGGTATCGATACCAAACTTGGTATGATATTGCCACCTAAAGTTGTGAACCGGCAAGCCCTAGCGAGCCGAAAAGGGCAAGGAGAACGAAGAAGTGTGGTTAGCGCCTCGTTTTGAAGATACCCACGTTTCTTCTCCGGGCCAGAGGCCTGCCTTCTGGTCAGTCTCTGTTCCCCCTCAAGATCTTCCCCTGGAGTTGTTTCTCCGCAATGGAACCCATAGCGTTCCTGTCGCTTTGGTGCCGACCACCGGTAGGTTCATCCGCATGAAAAATCCCAAGACAATCCAAACTAAACTTCGTGCGATCACTCCCCACTCTCTACTGATAACAGAGGTTCGTCAGTTTGGACGCGGGGGGGTACTATGCTGCTCACCAGACAAGGCTTGCATCCAAGACCTTCTGAAGTGCACTACTTTTGCATCACATCTGGTGAGCTCTTTTATGCCACCTCATCTAGCTTGCTGCAAAGGATTGGTTCGGGAGTAGACGCAAGTCTAAGCCCAGCAAAAGTCTTGGACATCTTTTCCCCAGCAGGTGTTATTTCTGTTTACCGCTGTACCAAACAGGAAAACCAACAGAAAGTTCCCACTGAAACTGTAATTGCCACATTCGCTGGAACAGATCGCCCTTCGGAGATCAAAGCATGGCCGCTTATCTATAAGGTCGAAGCTTTGGCTCCCCGTCCGCTGCAATGTGCTAAATGTTGGCGCTTTGGGCACAGTACTAAAGGTTGTCGATTGGCGACTCGATGCCGCATATGCGGGGCCATATACGGGGCTGGTCATACTACTGCTGAGTGTCAATCACACAATAACACATGCTGTTTGTGCAAGGCAAATCACGCTGCGGATGATCCTAACTGCCCTGCAAGATCAAAGGAACTTCGGGTGATTGAAATCATTGAAAGGAAACGATGCTCTCGTAGAGAAGCAATTGCAGAAATTCAAAGCAGGAGTCAGAGTTTTGCCGGCATAGCAGCTCGTCCACCTCTTTCTATAGATGCATCACTTTCTCAGTCCATTTCTGCTATGGTACAAAATGCCGTGAAAAAAGTATTAGAAAAATGTTTACTCAATCTGTCCGACTCACTCAATAATATTATGGATTCACAGATGTCGGGCGCATCTGATCGAATAGCTAAACGTATCCAACCTCCTAGTGCCTCAATTAATAAACCTGCCGAACATCAGTCAGATGTCTCTATCGATAATGAGGCAATGCTTTCCAGTCCTAACACAACTGAGCAGGAAGGTATATCTGATTCAGAATTAATAATTAATCAAGATGTAGATATGGATGCTCGCCTTTTGAAACGCACCGGATCACCCACTAGCAAACCTAATAATTCTTCTCATCTAAAAACAAAAAGAGTGTGAAGGAACCTAGGACTAAAGCGGACTTCTTAAAAGATAGTAGCTTAGATCAAGCAGTTGCTACTGCTTGCTTATCATCATAGGGTACCTTAGAGTACTTCAGTGGAACTGCCGTTCAATTCTCTCTGCAACTACAGACTTATTATACCTAATTTCTCAACAATCTCCAGACGTCATAATTTTACAAGAAACTTGGCCGTCTGCTGATCAAACCTTCTATCTAAAAAACTATCAGTGCTTTCGACTGGACCGAGACTCACGTGATGGAGGAATAATGTTTTTCATTTCACCCAAAATTTGCCATAAAGCACACTTAGTTTACCAACAAATATCACACGATTGTGAAGTATTGGTTCTGGAAATTCACTTTCTCGGATGCGCGCCACTATCTATAGTCAAGAACTACTTTCCGGCTGGAATACAAGATGAAAGAGCCTTTGACGTGACTGTGAGTTTTTGCAGAAACAGTATACTATTTGCGGGAGACTTCAATTCCCATCACGTTTCATGGGGATTCCGCACTGATCATCAGGAAAACGGTTGTGGGACTGGACTAATCGGAATAACTTTATTTGTTGGAACTCCAGAGTTCCGACATTCGTTCGATGTCATTTGAGGTCCGTCTTAGATTTGACATTTGCTAGCTCAAGTGTGACAATATTGTCTTGGACTGTTCTTGATACTGCTACAAGTAGTGATCACTGCCACCTGGTATTTGAAGTCAGCATTCCTTTAGTGACGGTAGATCGCCAGGTGCAAAGTTTTGTAAACTACTCTAAATTTAAAAAGAACTTAGAGTCAACGCTGTCTTCCTTGCCCAATATGGAAGCAAATATGAAAGCTATGAGCCTTTGTTCCACCCTCAAGTGTACAATTAAAAAATCACAGTTCACTATATCTCCAACAAAGGGAAAATTCATATCTGCCTGGTGGAATGCGGATTGCGCCAGAGATTATAGACGCCGCAACGCTGCATGGAAAAAACTCCTCACCAACCAATGTCCGACTTATTGGAGAAATTATTTATTTGCTAAAGCTACCTTTAGGAGAACAGTTTCATTAGCGAAAGACGATTATGAAGAAAAACGGTACAGCTACTTATCCAAGAGTGGCAACAAGAAAGCTCTATTCAGATTTCTCCGTAATCGTAAAGCTATTACAGCACACGTAAATATTGACTCAGTTATTTTTTCTGCAACTGATTTGGAAGATACATTAACGGAAATTGCAATAGGATTGGAGAAGAGATTTACATCCCAAATCAAAATAAAGTGTGCAAAACCGTCATTCGGAAATGATTTTATTGAAGTAAGTAGGGATGAACTTGCGCACGTCGTTCGTATTATGCCAAACACAGGTCCTGGACCAGATGGCGTCACTTCAGAAATGTTAAAAATATTATTCGACATCTCTCCTGAAGGCCTCCTTAGCGTTGTCAACTATTCACTTGAAAATAGTTGGATACCTTCTGACTGGAGACTTGAAAAAATAGTACCGCTTCTTAAAAAACAGGGACTAGGAATGCAGATAGACAACATTAGGCTGATCGCTTTAACATCACACGTAGTTAAGGTAATAGAAAGAATATTTTACATTAGAGTTACGAAGTTCATAACAGATAATGTGATACTCAGTGCGTGCCAGATTGGATTTAGACCAGGTTACTTATATGGTGGGCACATGTTGATTTAGAGGCTCGTATAAAGCTTGCTCGGCACAGACGACAATATGCGGCCCTAGTAACCCTTGATTTAGGCAAGGCTTATGACAGTGTTGAAAATCCTATTCTTATCAATGTTCTAAAAGAGCTTACGTTCCCGCAGTACATAATAAATTGGATATACGAATTTTTAAAAGACAGAAAATTTTATTGCTTCCAACGAGGTGTTTCAACGCCGAAGTATAGCCAAACGAGAGGTGTTCCTCAAGGCTCTGTTCTATCGCCTGTGCTATTTAACGTTTTGTTAAGTTCAATACCACAGAGTGATAAGGTACAAGTATATGTATATGGAGATGATATCGCGTGCTTTGCATCTGACAACGATATTTATTCACTACATTCGACTTTACAGTGTTATTTGGCAACATTGGAAATCTGGTTTCATAAAATTTATATGAACTTGAACGTAACTAAAAGTGCTATAATAGTTTTTCCGTTGGACGCACCAGTTACTGTTTCTCTTCTGTACCATCAAGAAATAATAGCCCAGGTTAATTGTATTAAATATCTGGGTGTACTGTACGATCAAAAACTGAGCTGGCGTGACCACATTGAATATATTAAAATTAAGGCTACACGCGCTGTTGGAATGATAGGTAGGCTTGGCCACCTCTGTTCCGGTATTCGCAGAGATACGCTGATCATGATTTATCGCATGTACGTTCGTCCGATTCTCGAATTCGGATGTGTACTATTCTCTGGTGGACCAGCATACAAAATAAACCCCCTCATTTTTTACAGCGGGAAGCCCTACGTAGTTGTTTAGGTGTGCCAAAATTCACAGCTAACAATGCTTTGTATCAAGAAGCTCAGATACCCACCCTTGCTTGCAGATTTCGTATTTTAACAGTAAACACCTGTTTAAAATTTTCTGAATCCACTTTATGAAGGCGACAATTTGTATTCTTTGCCGAGCCTGGTATTTTTTTCAATGAGCATTGGTCCCGTGTGTATAAACCCCAAGTGCTATTTGTTCAAACACTTCTAGTAGCTTTAAATGTTAATATATTCGAGATCACACCATCTGTCAAACCAATCGGCCAAGTGCAAATAAAATTTGACGATATCTTCCCCAAGAACGCTAAACACTTGCCCTCTAAATATTTGATTGGTTTATTAGAACAACACCTGTCTCAATCAGGCACTAATGTAGTAATTGCAACGGATGCATCTATGAGTGGCGAGAAGGCAGGTGTGGGTATTTTTTCTCTTTCATTATTCTGGTCATTTTCATTACGCCTCCCAGATTATACACCAATATTTGAAGCGGAATTAATGGCCGTTATACTAGCTATTCGTAAACTTCCTGCGACTCAATCGACAGCTGTGATAGTGTCTGACTCGTATTCCGTGTGTTCATTCTTATCATCGTCGTCGACATCAGCAGTGCTAGAGACTTTTAAATCATTAATCCCAGCAAACATTCGTCTAGTGCAAATGATATGAGTGCCAGGTATCGTAGTATATTTTAAACGAGATGGCTGACACACTTGCGCGAACATCTCTTGATCTTCCGATTGTGCGAATCATGCCTCCTACAGCTTATGTAACAGCAGCGAGGTTTAGAAAACTTTCCCTTCTTGAAGACTCATCAAAATCTTGATACCGGATCCAGATTTCTCACACCTTCACTTCACATGGAATAATAAATGGTGTCCCACGCGTGAATTGGAAGTCTTGATAACAAAATACGTTGCCGTGTACCACCTCTTAATTTATACTTAAACAGGTCTGGTCTGGTGCCATCCCCTCTGTGCCCAAGCTGTAACGAACCTGAACATATCGACCATTTTCTTATCACATGTCACCAATTCAAAAATCAAAGAAAAAACTGCTTCAACATTTTATTCAGAAAATTAGGAATATCACTTAATACACCCAATATTTTGTCTTTTGGGGCCACTTCATTGGGACACAGCGACAGGAACAACTGCGGGGCTCTCTGCGAATTCATATATAACACAATAATATTACCTTGCTGAGCCAGCAATCAGCTCTCGAATTTTACTAGCCAAACTACCACTTATTATTTAGCTGATACACTGCAATGATTCAACTTTCAAGAGAATTTCATATAACGATTCCACCTGAGATATTCAACAAATTCTATTATTTCTCTCCCCCCTTTTTCTTTTTTTTAACATTGCGCCAAATTAATTTAACAGTCAAAACACAGTAATCATATTTCCCTAATCTGGAAAATTGATAGGTATTGACTTGCATTAACCACCGGCTTCTTGGCCAATCCCCCTTAGTGGGTGAGAGCCACAAAACAAAGGAACAAGCAAGCAAATACACGCTCGTCTTTCTGCCCCGCTGTTCCTGCCCCTTCTCTACGGCTCTTGGTACGTGCCAAACTGGTGGACGTGCTGAGTAGTCTATGCACCGTACCCCTCCACATAGCAGGAACACAAGCGTCGTACCGGTAGTCACTCCTGTGCACCGCGCCAGCCGAAGAATCCGAGGGCCCTCAGTTTGGAGTGCTCGCAAACAACATGGCAGCTCCGACCAGCCCTGCCGACACCAACCCAACTGGTACGAACGGCACAACGCCGCTCCATTGCACCTTACTCACACCGCAAACGCCAAATCCTTTTTATGGCACTGCACTTGAGGATGTGGAAGATTGGCTTGTTCTTTACGAGTTTGTTGCCGTGCACAACCAGTGGGACGACGCAGACAAACTGCGGCACGTCTATTTCAGTCTTTTGGACGGCGCACGTGTCTGGTACGAGAACCGGGCAGGTATTCTTACATCATGGGAAGACTTCAAACGCCGACGTCTTGGGACATATGCCAGCCCTGACCGTCGGGAGAGAGCTGAGCGCGATCTGCAGTCACGCATACAACTGCCGAACCAAGGGGTTGCGATGTATGTCGAGGAAATGACGTGCCTCTTCCACCGAGCTGACCCCGGCATGCCAGAAGAAAAGAAGGTACGGTACCTCATGCGCTGGGTGAAAGAGCAGCTTTTCGGTGGGCTTGTACGCAGTCCACCTAAGACTGTGTCAGAATTTTTCACGGAAGCCGTCATCATCGAAAGCACTCTTAGGCACTGGGCCCCGTCATACGAGCGACACGTCAACGCTTCAACTATGGACTACTTTGGAGCTTTCGGTGGCGAAATGGATTTTTTCCGAGAGCTCATACGTTCAGTCATCCACGAAGAACTCCAGAAGCTGTCAGTGCCCTCGCAGCCCCCTACCTCTTCGTTGTCCAGCGTTGGCCGAGACGAAGTCCAGCATGCCTTGAGAGAACCGCCTTGCATGTGGGATTATCAACCACCCGGTGACTTCCCCCGCATGTCGTATGCTCAAGCTTTGCGACAACCTCTAACACCTGCAATTCCGCATCCCATCGTGGCCCAAGCCATGATGCAGACGGTCCAAGCGGCACCATATTACAGCGCACCTCGCCTGATCTCACGGAAATCAGACGTCTGGCGTGCGCCTGATCGACGTCCTCTCTGCTTACACTGTGGTAAAGCTGGGCACCTGTACCGACAGTGTCCTTACCGACAACTTGGACTACGCGGATTTTCAACGAACTCACCATCACCCAGGTTTGGTCAGCGGCCCCCTGAAATTGAAGAGTATGTGGCTCAACAGCGCGGAACTTCGTCATCCTTGCACCACTCACGCTCCCCGTCGCCGCGGCGATTTTCTCCTAATCGCCACACCTATTCGAGCGTGGCGCAAGGTCGGTCACCCAGTCCGCGCCGGAAAAACTAACCACAGCGACCTTCGGGGGCGAGGCCGCTCATACTGGACAAGCTCAAGGCCTCCTACCGACACTTCCGCAAACTGACGATTCCCCGACGACGACGACACCAGCTGGTTCCGCAAAGATTTCATTAAATATTCCAGTGCTGCTCGACGGTCGCAAAGTCAGTGCTTTAGTTGACACGGGTGCGGATTTTTCTATATTAAGTGAAAAACAGCCTGCTCTCCTAAAAAAAGTGACGATGCCTTGGAACCTCAGGCCAATTCGTACTGCTGGCGGGCACATCGTCATGCCACTCGGCGTTTGCACAGCACGAATACAGATTCGTGGTTTTACCTTCGTTGTCAGCTTGAGCGTTCTCCGTCAGTGTTCTCGAGACCTGATCATTGGCACGGACTTCCTGAGGGAGCACGGTGCTGTCATCGACATTCGACAACGCCTCGTTACGTTCTCAACAAAAAGCGCCACACCAGAGCATAATCCCAGCCACGATCGAGTATGTCTGCGGGTAATTGACGATGCTGTGACGATACCACCGCACTTCAGTGTTATAGTTCAAGTGGCGGGTAACAAATCAGCACACGCTGAAATGGTGGCGGAGAGCAATCGATCCCTACTCTTTTCCCAAAGTGTCTGCGTAGCACGAAGCCTAGTCGACCTACAGGCTGGCCACTGCAAGGTACTTGTTACGAACTTCAGCTACGAGCACCGACATCTTTTCTCTGGTACTGTTATCGCCTATGCCTACCCAGTAACTAATGTGACTGAGTGTTTTGCTTTCGAGGCAACCGATGATGCCGAAGCACATCTCCGGGGCATCGACATCAATCCAACGCTTTCTGACGAAAACAAACAAAGGCTTAACAAACTGTTGATAGAATTCCACGCCTAGTTTTGCACGTTCATCGAGAATCCGCCAAACATCGATCACCAAACACCGTATTATCACTGCGGCGACGCGCACCCTATACGGCAACAGCCTTACCGCGTTTCACCAACCGAACGCCTCGCGATTCAAAAGCAAGTGAACGAAATGCTTCAAGACGGTGTAATACAGCCATCAAGCACCTCTTGGACATCGCCAGTGGTCCTTGTAAAGAAGAAGGATGGTACACTTCGCTTTTGTCTCGATTACAGGCAGCTGAATAACGTCACAAAGAAAGACGTGTACCCGTTGCCTCGAGTGGACGATTCTCTTGACAGGCTGAGGCGAGCAAAGTACTTTTCCTCAATCGACCTCAAAAGTGGTTATTGGCAAATTGAAGTCGATGAGCGTGACCGCGAAAAAACGGCTTTTGTAACTCCTGACGGCCTGTATGAATTCCGAGTGCTCCCATTCGGCCTCTGTTCCGCTCCGGCCACATTCCAACGAATGATGGATACCGTTCTCGCTGACCTCAAGTGGAAAAGTTGCCTCGTCTATCTAGATGATGTTGTCTTTTCAAAAACGTTTGACGAGCGCCTTCGTCGCCTTCGGAGTGTTTTCGAAGCCATACGATCCGCTGACCTTACCCTCAAGCCAGAGAAGTGCCATTTCGGCTACAATGAACTGAAGTTTCTGGGTCACGTTGTGAGTGCTGCAGGCGTTCGGCCCAATCCCGAGAAGACTGCCGCTGTGACCACTTTTCCAGCCCCGACAGACCAAAAAGTCTTCGGCAATTTTTAGGGCTCTGCGCATACTATCGCCGCTTTATTGAAAATTTCTCTAAGGTTGCGGAGCCTCTCATTAGACTTACGCGTGACGACATCCCATTTCAGTGGACTGATCAACAAGCGACTGCCTTTGCGGAACTGCAACATCGATTGTCTTCCCCTCCTGTACTCGGTCATTTCGATGAGGACGCTGACACAGAGGTGCGCACTGACGCAAGCGAAATTGGTCTCGGAGCTATCCTGCTGCAAACACAAGATTGATCGAACGTGTGATTGCCTACGCGAGCCGCACTCTATCACGTGCCGAAACCAACTATTCAACGTCAGAGAAGGAATGTCTCGCGGTAATATGGGCGATTACAAAGTTCAGGCCTTATCTATATGGGCGCCCATTCAAAGTTGTGAGTGATCACCTCGCTTTATGTTAGTTGGCTAACCTCCGAGACCCCTCTGGGCGATTAGCACGATGGAGTCTGCGACCTCAGGAGTTCGATGTCACCATTGTATACAAGTCGGGTAGAAATCACGAAGACGCCGACACGCTATCACGAGCACCTCTGGAATCCGACCATACAGCTGTAGAAGACGACAGCGCCTTCCCTGGGGACTCTCAGTGGGGCGGACCTCCTCAGTAAGCAACGAGTGGACCCCGAGTTAAGACCCATCATCGATCATTTAGAAGGCAGCACCACGTCTGTTCCTCGTCCACTTTCTCGTACATTGCCGTCATTTTGCTTACGACATGACATATTATACAAGAAAATCACCGGTGTTGGCAGCAGATCTTATCTTCTAGTCGTCCCTCAAAACCTTCGTGATGACAACCTATTAGCCTGCCACGATGAGCCGACATCCGGCCATCTGGGATATTCACGGACGCTCGACCGGGTTCGACAGCTATATTTCTGGCCAAAACTTGCAGCTTGTGTCAAACGCTACGTGAAAGGATGCCGCGAATGTCAGCGTCGCAAGTCACCACCTGTAAAGCCTGCAGGCCTCTTCATCAATCCACCGCGTACGCCGTTTGACCAGATTGGGATGGACCTTCTTGGACCGTTTCCTTTGTCTCACTCTGGAAACAAGTGGATCATCGTCGCAACTGATTACTTGACGCGTTACACTGAAACGAAGCCATTGCCACGCGGTACAGCATCTGAAGTCGCCCAGTTTTTCATGCACCACATTGTGCTTCGTCACGGTGCCCCGTCAATCATCATCACTGACCGAGGGACAGCAATTACGGCAAAACTGTTGGATGACATCTTCAAGCTCAGTTACACGAACCACCGCAAGAAAACCGCATACCACCCCCAGAGTAACGGCTTAACAGAAAGGCTGAACAAAACGCTGGTGGACATGATTTCTATGTACGTGGATGTGCAGCATAAAACGTGGGACGAAATCCTGCCATATGTAACGTTTGCGTAAAACACCGCAACCCAGGAAACGACAAGGTTTGCACCCTTCCGCCTCGTTTACGGTAGAGACGTGCAAACCATGCTAGACGCTAAGATTTCTTGTGACATCGACCAGCCCGAGCTACTAACTCCTGATGTCGACGATTACATTCAGCGTGCAGAGGAAGCACGTCAATTAGCTCGCGTGCACATAAGATCGCAGCAATGTGAAGACACCCGAAGGTACAATATCCACCACTGACAAGTCTCCTACCAACCTGGCGACCAAGTGTGGGTTTGGACTCCTGTTAGACGGCAAGGTCTGAGCGAAAAACTACTTAGCAAGTACTTTGGACCGTACAAAGTATTACGGCGGTTGAACGAGGTCAACTACGAAGTTATTCCAGACGGAGGCTCGGCAACGACACAGCGCCACTCACCACGAACAGAGATTGTGCATGTCGTCCGCCTAAAACCTTATATTACGCGGTGATACTCTCCTTATTGTGCCCGGCAGCAAACATTTTCGTTTTTTTTTTACATTGTCTGTTGGGTCTCGAACGAACTGTGAACTCTGTTAATGATTTTTTCTCTTATGACCAACCTCAGACAATTTTTTTTTGCACCTGCTTATGCCCTGTGCACTATAGCTACCGTTTCTCTTTTTTTTTTCCTTATCGACCCTGCTGTCCCCTTGTGTATGAGCATCGGGTCGATGCTCTAATGGGAGGGGGAATAATGCCACCTAGAGTTGTGAGCCGGCAAGCCCTAGCGAGCCGTAAAGGGCAAGGGGAACGAAGAAGAAGTGTGGTTAGCGCCTCGTTTTGAAGATACATGCTCGTGTCTTTCTGCCCCGCTGTTCCTGCCCCTTCTCTACGGCTCTTGGTACGTGACAATATAACATGACTGTATGACGAACATAACTGACTAGTTATAACATGAAAATCATGACATGTATGTCATAAATGTCATTATTTACATGTCATGGTCTTTGCTGCTCTTGCGGTGGTTTCCTTCACATGATATGTTGCAAAACTGGTATGGTATGACATGACTGCATGGTCAACACAAGCGACAGACCCTAACATGAAAATCATGAGATGCGTATGATGTAACAACATGACTACATGCCACGCTCATGATGCACTGGTGGCCGTTTCGCTAGCTTTATTTGTACCAAATTTCATATTACGGGACGTGAATGGATGACGAAAGTATGACACTGGTACAAACAATATAAACATGTGATGCGTGTCATGTAACAACGTGACTACATGCTACGCTCATAATGCGCTCGCGGCCGTTTCTCTAGCTTCATATGTACCAAACTCTGTTTTACGCGACGCAATGGACGACATAGATAAATGACATACAAACATGATAATCATGACATGCGTGTCATGGAAGAACATGACTACATGCCACACTGATGATGCACTCGTGGCCGTATCGCTAGCTTCACATATGCCAAATTCGGTATTGCGTGGCGCCAATGGATGACGAAGATATGTGACTGGTGCAAACATGATAATCATGAGATGCGAGTCATGTGATGAGATGACTACATGCCAAGGCGCCAATACATTTCGGCGTGACGCGGTGCGCGTGCTAGCCGGCGTTCATTTGGGCCCGTCACGTCGGTGTTGCGACGCCAAGCGCCGATCCTGCCCTATACTCGCAGGCACCCACTGCGCGGCGCGGCTTTGACGCATGCGCGTTTCAGCGCGTCCAGCATTCCTACGTCACGAAAAGAGGGAGACGCAGTGTTGGCCGGGTAACGCATCGGCGCGAAATGCAGCATGTCGCATTTTGCACCGGTTGCCGTCAGGCCAAGCCGACGGACGCTGTGCGTGCCTTGCGTCAGAATGTAAAGTGCTCGCATTTTGCTAACATATATATAGCGTATCTGTGCCTAGCGCGCGCGCGCGAACGTTACATTGGAGTATATTGGGCTCTTCATGATGCGCTCGCGGCTGCTTTGCTCGCTCCACATTTACCAGATTTGGTATTACGTACACGCCAATGGATGAAAAAATATGACTAGTGCAAACATGACAACCCTGACATGCGTGTCATGTAAGAACATGACAACATACCACGTTCATAGCGTGCTCGAAGCCGTTTCGCTAGCTGCACATATACTAAATTTGGTATCACGTGACGTGCACAGATGACGAACGTAAATGACCCATTCAAACATGATAATTTTGACACAGGAAGTCATGTACAGCATCATTTACCCCACCTCGTAACGTTGTGCTGATTTGAAAGGGAGATATCAACATTTTTCATTCGTGCTTCGAAGACCATCGATTCCCACTGTACGTGGAATCTGACAATGTTTTTCTTCCTATCTAATTGCACCATGCCTCCTCCTCACTTTTTTGTTTCTCCATACAGAGAATTGGACCTTTTCCCACAGTGGTTGACGAGCAGTTTAAGCTCCTTCTCTTCGAGATTCCGGCTATCGCCGATTTCGGTTAGAATGAATAACAATAGCACTAGCATCATTGGTTTCTGCAGTGTAGACTCACAGCTTTCAAAACGAAATGACATTCTGTAGCCGCAGCTCGGCATTTACATGTCTTCTTGTACGTAGCTCCCGTTCAGATTCCTTGAGCCGGCTTCGCTCTTCAGGGTGAGGTGTCCATTAGTGCTTCTACAGCCCCCTCAGGATCCACCATTCTATTTGTGCTTCTGTGACAGAAGCACATACCTACAAACCAGTTCGGCGTTGTCTTTCTGCTTCAGCGTAGGCGGTCATCATCTGAGGGCCCGCCTGTCGTTGGCTTTTCCCTTCTATTTCCGCTTGCCGAAGTTGCTTATTTGTAGGACGAGGGCATGCAAGTTGACCAGCCTGCATGTTTCCGCTAGTTTTTTCAAGGCCATCGGTTTTTTGTCAAAGCGAACCACTCACCTACTACTCATCTTCCAGCCGGCCTTATTTGTTGGGACACGGTGACCGTGGAGTGAGGGAACACACCGTGTCCCTCTCATCTTTATCTGGTATAAGAAAAAAAATCTCACGTGCTATGGTGGCGAGGGAACCTGCAAAGTGTCTGAGAGGGCGCTTTCATGCCTGAGATTCTAGACTGAACGTCATTGCCTCTGGAAAGGCAGGCTGTGTCAAGGCCAGCGAGCGAGCCCACCTGACACAATCAACTCAACGACGTCATCGAGCAGCGGCGACGGTCTGTCTTACGCAACGCACGACGAGCTCCCTCAGCCCACGGGTCCGATAGCAGCCCGATGAAGCAATCGGAGCCATTCAGTTCGGCTAGTCATACGCAATGCGTAGCAACATATCACTCGCCCTTGAATGCTACCCAGCGCAGCGGCTCCGAATGGGAGGATCATGATGCCACCCAGCGGCGGGTCCCGATTTGAGAAAGCTGACGCCATCAGCAGCGGTTCCGATTGGAAATTGGGGATGTAAGGCACCACCAGGGGCCTATGAAAAAATCCAAGCGGTGCGTCGACAAGCAGCCGACGTATGCGTCAGAGAGAAGACATCTCGGCTCCTCGAGTCCCTAAGCTGGCGGCCCCAGTGCCGTATTTGTAACGTCTCTATTTCTATGCTGTATTGCCACGCATGAGAGTTGGCTCCTCAGCGTTCAAAACGAGGAGACCGGCCCTGTGTATCGCTTCGGAGAGGTCCCGACTAAGCGCATCGGTGCTATAGTCACCCCAGCTGACATGTGCACGTTTAAGTTCTCGCACAGGACGCGGTCGCATGTGTTATAAATCTTGCCTTAACTCACCGTCGTCTTGTCCGTTCGTCTATCAGCCCTGCGCACAAGCAGTCGCGATCGCGAGCTGAGAAACACACGCTACCAAACAGTTGGTGACTTTTGCGGCCCGTGACCTTCGCGCACTACGCAACAGTGTCGGCGGCGGTGCGAGTCGTAACAGTGGACGGCAGCTGCGGGATCGGCCGACGTCAGCGACATCGATGCGGTGAGTGCCTGATGTTTTCCCCTCAGTTCACCAGACTGCTCAAGCACAGGTTATGGTAATTTACAGAAGGGCTGTGGGAAGCATTAGAGTGAGCTTTGATCATTTCAAGTCAGGTCGCAGCGATTTGAAACCAAAGTTAATGCACGGGGTGTAAACACGGCAGTGTTAAAAATTGCTTGCGCATTTTGCTGGTCGACTTGTAGTGAGTGCGGCAAGTATATTCTTTACAGGGGCAAACAGCAAGAGGCTAGTGTGACCGATGAAGAACCTTAAAGTGAAGGAACTCATCGAAATCATTGAGGAACTTGGCCTTACTTTTGGCCGTGCGAAACGAAAACAAGCGATCTTTGAGATGAAAAAGGATGAATGAGTGACGGCTGAAGAAGTCGATGAGGCCTGGGCGGATATCAAAGCACGCCGCGAAAAGGCTGAAAGGCGAGAAGTTCGCGAACGTGAAGAAGCAGAAAGGCGCGAACGTCGCGAGCATGTGGACGCCGAGAAACAGGAGCGCCTTGAATCGAAACGAATAGAATCGGCAATCCTACTGTGTTCGCAGGCGCCCAGCGTAGCTTCTGCGACGGTTCAGGTCAGCGGTCATAGAATTCGGGACCAACTGCCACCGTTCGTAGTAGGCAAGGACATGGCGAAGTATTTCGTCAAGTTTGAACACGTCTGTGAGCGAAATGCCTTGAAGCGGTCTCTTTGGGCGCAGAAACTGTTAGCTCTACTTCCCGGCGAAGTGTCCGACGTGATAACGTGCTTGTAGAGGGAGGCGTTTGAGAGCTATGTCGAGGTTAAGGAAGGGCTCTTGAGACGTTATAGGTTGTCACCCATGGCTTTCGAGCAAAGTTTCCGGTATGCATAAAAATCACAGCATATCCACGGAGTGAATGATGATGAGTGGGACGAACCATCCATCAACCGTCCGTGCTTCCGTCCGCCCGCACGACCATCCGTGCGTCCATCTATGCGTCCGTCCGTGAGTCGACCCGTCTATCCGTTTGCCTATTTTTCTGTTCGTGCGTCCATCTGTCCGTACGTCCGGGCGCCTATCCATCCGTCCGTCTGTCTGCTAGTCTGTCTCTCCGTCCGTCCGTGCGTCCATCTAGTGAACGCTCCAAGTACCGCCATCTCCCATCCCCTGAGGCGAATACCCACTCTAGAGCAGGTATGTGCCACCGGTGGCTGCGTACTACTATATACATACAAGGGATGGACAGACCCACGCCTCGAGTTGCATCGCTCCTAAAAAGGGCAATAAGTCACAGGTTGAGTTCGTGTTTCGTCTTAAAGCCGATTTAATTGAATGGCTCAAGGGTGAAGGTTTTTATGACGACCGCGATAAAGTGGTGGAATGCGTTCCATTGGAGCAATTCTACCGCTGCATCGAGGAGGATGTCAAACTTTGGCTGCAGGACAGACTTGGTAAAGAACAGCTAAAGAAGGCAGCAGAGTTAGCTGAGGAGTATTATACTCGCCGAAAGTTGCATAGCTGGGCAGTGCGCGTTGAAAAGGATGAAAGAAAAGAGGGCTTTTCAAAGAAACCTGATCAACAGAAACCCGCTCCACACCGTAATTTTAAGAAGGACCCTTCTCTTACGAAGGACACTATAGGGGAAGGGCAAACGGAAGCGGAGAAGTCGAGTGAGGTTCTTAAACAGCGCACTGATACCACACGGGCTCTGGAGTCACGGAAGCCGCTAATCTGCTACAACTGCAAAAAAGGAAGGGCACATCGCGGTAAACTCTAAACAAAAGTTTGCTTTCGCAACAATCCGAGAATCGGAAAATAACATACGGTTGTTAGAGCCATATCTCCAGGAAATTAGTGCAAATAGGAAAACGTGTCGACCACTTCGAGACCCAGCGGCAACCATGGACGTTCTCCATCTTTCGTTTGTGTCTCCGGACGACTTTACAGGAGAATGCACGTGGATTAGGCAAGTCGCCGAGAAGCAGAGTGCTTGCTTACCAATCGCTACGGGTTCACTAAGGGCCCGTTCGGTAAGCTTCGCACAGAAGCGGCTGTGTCTGCCGCGCTTCCCAATCGTTTTCGTTGTCTTTTTTTTTTCGAATAACTCTGAGCAGCTTCTCAAAGAGCAGGGTAAACCGTTCTTCTCCAAGTTAGCTTACATGGCCCTCACGCGATTGCAAGCGCGGAAGCTTTCGCAGAAACTTTATCATGTTCAGTGTGGTCTAACATCACCTGCAAAGGCTACTGATCTGCGTGACCTTGGCGGCGAGTCGACGAAACCTCAGACAGGAAATTCTCCGTGTGAGTCATTTGAGAAGTCACTTGAGCGGCCGGTCGCCGAAGTGACTGGCGCAGTCTCTGTATGTGCAGGAGACGACATGGCGCCATTGAGTCAGGGCAAGAGGGGTGCAACGCTCTCGCCTGTAGCGGAAAGTTGGAGTGAGCTGTCGAGGGTTGATCGAGAAACGCCCATTCGAGAGCAGCGTGAGGACCTCTCGATTAAAGTGCGAGTGAAAAGCGTAAAATTTGGAACAAAGAAAAAGAATGTGTCTTTTTTGAGAAGGCAGGGCTCCTGTATCGGAGCTACACAAATGTGCAAGGTCGCAACTATGAGCAGCTCTTGGTGCTACAAAAGTATCAGCGCCAACTATTGGAATTGGTGCATGAAAATGCCTGGGCAGGGCATCTTGGCATAAAGAAGACCAAGGCTAGAATTTCCCTTGAGTTCTATTGGACTACATGCTGGAAGTATATCGAAGAATTTGTATGCTCAAGCGACACTTGTCAGAGAGCGGGGAAATCCACGGACAAATGGAAGGCGCCCATAAAGCTTGTGACAATTATCGCCAAGCCATTTCGGCGCTTAGTAATTGATATCATCGGGCCATTGCGTCGGTACATCCTGATAAACCTCTGTGTAGCCACAAAATTTTCAGAAGCGATACAAGCTCAATTCTCCTCATGTCATAGGTGCTCTGCTTTCTATATTCGCGCGCATCGGATTTCCATCTGAAATCCAATGTGACAACCGTAGTGTCTTCACCAGCTGCCTTACCTCTATCTTTTTGGATAAATACGGAATAAAACAGCTCGATCCATCACCCGCAATCTAATCCGGTAGAGCGTATGCATTCTGTTCTGAAACGGGTGCTGCGAACTCTTTGCTACTAGCACAAATGCGACTGGGAAGCATATGTATTCCTCCCGCAATGTTCGCTTTGAGATCAGCTCCTCATGAGAGCACTGGCTTTAGCCCTGCAGAGCTTGTGTATGGCAGGAGTTTGAGAACACCATTACGGATGCTACGCGAGTCCTGGGAGGGATTCGATAAGGACCCTAATGTAGTTGCATATGTTCTAAAACTCCTGCAGAAGCTTGGAAAAACGAAAGATCTTGTGAAAAGCCACATGAAGGCTGCACAAGTGTTGTCGAAAGAGAACTACGATCGGTGAAGAAACGTACTTTTGAAGTGGGTAGTCAGGTAATGTTGCTGCGGCCGTCCAAAAAGAACAAGCTTGAGGTTTATTGGTAAGGGCCCGCCAAAGTATTATCAAAGCTTTCTGATACCAAATATGAAGTGAAATTAGGGAGGTGGCGGAACAAAATTTACCACAGCAACTTGATGAAACCACACGTTCAACGTCAAGCGGTCGTAAATCTGCTTTTGAATGCTTCAGAGAAAGAATGAGCAAAAATTTTGACTTTTAGTGATGTGATATAAAGGAGATTCGATGTAATATTGGAGCAATTGAACCTGGAGCGTAGCCTAAGTGAAGTCCCGAAGGAGGACTTGAAGAGGATTGTTTCCGAGTTTAAAGACGTGTTTTCGGACCATCCCGAAAACACGACGGTGATTGAACACGATATCGAGCTAACTTCTGAGGAGCCAATCCGTAGCAAGCCATATCGATGTTCCCCTGCGCAAAAGCAGATCATGAAAGAGAAGATTGATAAATGCTGGAGCTAGGAGTCATATTACGAGGCGAGAGTGACTATACATCCCCTCTATTATTGATTCAAATGCCGAGGAAAAAATCTGAGGCCATGCATCGATTATCGGCGTCTTAACGCCATAACTCGAGACCAAACTAACCCGATACTTAATCTAGAGGAGAGGGCAGAAGCTGTGTCACAATCTATAGTTGTATTTCCCCATTAGACCTCGTGAGAGGGTGTTGGCAAGTCCCCCTTACGGAGGCGATAGCCGCTATGCCGCATTCGTTTCTCCATTCGGAACGTATCGTCCCCTTAAGCTGAGCTTTGGATTGAAAAATGCGCTTTTTTTGTTTTTCAGGCTTAATGGACCACGTTCTTCATTGCCTCTCTGAGTTCGCTCTGCCATATTTTGACGATGTCGCCATCTTCTCAAACAGCTGGGAAGAACATGTCGAGCATTTACGAGTCGTGCTGAACTGGTTGAAAGAAGTTGGTCTTACCGCGAAACCTCCTAAACGTCACCTAGTGTGCGGCGAGGTGTCTTACCTGGGACACGTTGTGGGGCGTGGCCGGCGTAGACCCGTCAACAATTAAGGTAGCCACCGTCGTTAACTATCCACGACGAGCCACAAAATCTGAAATAAGGACATTCTTGGGCCTAGCTGGATACTATGAGCATTACGAGCAAAACTACTGTAGCAGTGCCAGCCCTCTAACTGGCGTACTTCGAAAGCCCGAGCCGATTAAAGTGGTATGAGACTCTGAAAAAGAAAAGGCGTTTTGCAAGCCGAAACAGGCCCTAAGCGAAAAGCCCGTTTTCATGGCACCCGATTTGGATTTTGTCATTCAATGCGACGCGAGTGATCGCAGCATGGGAGCTATATTGAGCCAGGAAGACAGCGCTTGTACCGAAAGGCCAGTTTTGTATTTAAGTCGAAAGCTGAGCTGCAGGGAAGAGGCACACAGTACCTCTGATGAGGAATGTGCTTGCCCCGAAAACACCCCCTTTACATTAAGTAATCAGCTTGAAATGAATAAGACATTACTAGAAAGGGTTAGTAATACAAAATTTCTCGTGTATATTTGGACGCACAACTTTCATGGCACACACACTACACGAGACAACACTGAAGATATACAGAAAAATACCTAGTTTTTACAGGATACGCTACATTTTCCCAATAAAGATAATGTTAACATTATATCATTCTTTCATACATTCACACTTCACATATGCCATAGTAATTTATGGGTTGACCTACCTTACAACGCTGCTGAAACCCCTCAAAGTAGCACAGAACACGGCTGTGCGTGCCCTTCTCTCCATATCAAAAACAGACTCAGCTTCCTATGCTTATAGACTACTAAACATACAACCCATCACAGTTTGTGTCAATTACCGTATTTTACTACTTGTCTACAAACTTTTGCATAACACTGTTCAATGCCCGTCTATAGCATTAACATATCAAACGCCCACATATTCCTTACGTTCTACTTTAAGTATACCGTTATGCATACCTCACATAAGGACTAACTACGCATCCACATTCATTTTCTTATATTGCATAAAAACTCTGGAACACTTTACCTTGTACCATCGAAGCATCCACATCATTTCATTTGTATAAACAATGTGTTCGGGATCACCTGCAAAACTCACAACAGTAATACATGAATTAAGAATATTATTCAGATTTATTTGTAGTTATATGTATTTTTGTATTGCTATGTATAAATTATATGTATTTATTGTATTCTGTCCCTTACCATCTGTTGGTGGCTCAGCAGTACCTACTACTGTTAAAAAACGGACCCCTGCAACTGCCTTGACTGGGCCTTGGGGTCCTACCTGTATAATATTAACCAGCCATTATATGTATAATGCACAATAAAACTCATTGATTGATTTATTGTGTGGGCCGTTCAAAAACTAGCCTCTTATGTCTCCTGTTCGAGGTTTGTGGTTCGAAACGAACCACTGTCCTCTAACCTGGTTAAATAACATGTCGCCTAAAAGTGGCCAGTTACTGAGGTGGAGCATGATACTCCAACAGCACAACTTAGACATTCGTTAAAAAAAGAAAGCTAAACTCTAAGGCAGACGCATGGAGCCGTGGGTTTTAGTTATTACCTTCTCCACCTTTTGGTTTTTTCTGGCGAGTCGGGGCAAAATTTTGTCCTCATCATGGCCTTAGCCGAGCGCTCTCGTCAAGAGGGATCTCAAGGGGCCAACTTTATGTTATATTCTATTCCATTACGTTGTTGTACGCGTAGAAGTTTGAGTTCTCACTTAAAGAGTCTCTTGATGTAAAGGGAACGAAATTCCGATAGACACGTATAGCTAGGTATATGTTGTACTACATTTTGTCTAGTGTTCTGTCGGGTAACCGAGGGCACTCGCTTGTGTCGTGTGTTGTCTGCTGTCGAACCGCTCTTGACAAGTTGCAGAACCATCGACAAGTACTGAGACCAAAAATTGTCAGAAGAGACGAGCGAAGCTAGTCGACAAGTTTTGGTGGCAGGCCAGTAGAACTGGGATCCGTCCTCAAGAATGAGATGTGTTCACGGACCTGGCCCTGGAGGCGAACCTGGAGAGACCTGGCGAACTAGCGCGCCAGACATTCGAGCCACGTAAGTAGCTCGTCGTTCCGGCGCATTGTCTGGCAGCGGGGATACTGTTACGCCTGAGTGTCCAGACAGAACGTCATTGCCTCTGCAAAGGCAATCTGTGTCAAGGCCAGCGAGCGAGCCGCCTAATGCCACCAACTCAACGGCTTCATCAAGCGGCAGCGCCAGTCTGTCTTATGCAATGCACGGCGAGCTCCCTCAGCCCACGGGTCCTGATAGCAGCCCAATGAAGCAATCGGCGCCATCCAGTTTGGCTAGTCAATACGCAATGCGTAGCAACATATCACTCGCCCTTGGGTGTTACCCAGCGCAGCGGCTCCGAATTGGAGGATCATGATGCCACCCAGCGGCGGGTCCAGATTTGAGGAAGCTGCTGCCACCAGCAGTGGTTCCGATTGGACATTGGTGACATTAGGCACAACCAGGGGCCTATAAAAAAAGCCAAGCGGTGCGTCGACAAGCAGCTGACGTATGCGTCAGAGAGGCTGTCGGCCCCAGTGCCGAATATGTAACGCCTCTATTTTTACGCTGTGTATAAATCTTGCCTTAACTCACAGTCGTCTTGTCTGCTCGTCTATCAGCTTTGCCCAGAAGCAGTCGCGAGCCGAGAAACACACGTTACCAAACAGCTGGTGACATTGGCAGCCCGTGACCTCGGCGCACTACGCAACAGTGTCGGCGGCGGTGCGAGTCGTAGTAACAGTCGCGCAGTTACAATATTCATTTTAAGTAGAGCCGTGCTAAGCAGTATAACTTGTGCAATTTAAAAGGGTAAAAACTTGAGCTTGTTTGCATGAATTGATCGAAAAGAACAGTGCGGGTATATGATACCATTACGAGGAAACATGTTGTGAGCTTTTTTGCGAATACCCCATAGCACCGACACCCACACGAATCAGTCAGAGGTGATTTTTAAGAGTACACTTGTAGATTAAGAAACTCGTTATGTACTATATAGAAGGTATATGCAATATCTGCGACGTAAGATTTACCATTTTGAAATTAGAGTTCGTGTATAGCATATACAGTAACTCTATTTGAAATATACAGGCAGAGCCCCCACAAACTGCTTCCTGCCTGTCACCGAAACTTGTCTCTAATGTCAATTTTCCGCAAAGAAAAAAAGTAGAAAGCATGTGTTGATGCAGCAGCCACCTTAAAATTGCATTATTTAATCATGTCCTTAACACCTTTCGCATGCTCTTATCTAAGGTTGCAATCTGAGGGTCATAAGAGAATGAACGCTCTATGCGATCCAGCATCTTTAGTAGGAGTCTTTGCCTATACTCATGAACGATTGTAGGAATGAAATATAGGATGCAACAGCACTGTGGTTTTATTAAATTAAACAATATGTCCATCATGACAAAAGGCAGGCATATGTATGATGATATGACAATACAAAACAAAGAGCATTTCATTCCCTGTCTTAAGGGTGTGTCTGCATGCCTACTGCATTTAAAGATATATCCCTAGCAACTACCTTACTTTTCATCGTTCAGGGACAAAACTTTGTTGAGTGATTTCACACGTGCCCCTCCCAAAGTGGATTAGTGACCGTAGTACCCACTCATAATATCAAGGTGCACAGGTTTATCATTGAAGAGTTGTAGCGCACCTGTGGAAGGGTGAAATCTTCGCAGCGAGGGTGTCTGAGCCACTTAGGAACATTCACTGAACCAGAAAGAGGCACCGTGTATCATGCTCACAATTCAAGTAAGAGACTGAGCAAGACACAACTTTTTATTTTCGACAGAATTCACAACATACTTATATTACAATTCTAATCCTGCCAGTAAATAATCAATCAATATCAAAGAAAACATGAGTCCACGCTGTATACTGAATACAGTTGCGACTATAACAAGTCAAAGAGCACCTGAGACAAGTAAGATAATAGAAATGTCACCAGCAAAGGCCATACGAATGAATCTTCTTTCATTGCATTTCATCTGAAAATAACCCTTCAGTGCAGGCCTATTCCTCAAGGGGAGTAGATGTTCTCAAAACGCACCAAGTTACATGCAAGAATAAAATGATAAAAGCACACGTGTATGTACACACAGCCTTAAGTATGCAAACATTAGCATCTGTTTGTCAAGGTTTTTCACATGGTTACAAGTGCTTACAGTCAGCATAATGGTAAACATGCACATAATACTACAATCTTGTCGCCACCACAGCTTGGTCAAAAAGTGGCTACACCTACTAAGCGACAAAAATATTTGACACAAAAATAAAGGTAAGTTGTACGAGTACAAAGTGTATGTCGCCCAATTTAATGCAAACTAAGTAAACACTGATAACTGAAATTGACGCTTCGCATGTTTTGCCAAAGAGAAATTTTCGTTTCATCCCCCATGCGCAGGTACCCTTCTGTCAACTAGTGTGCTTATATCGAAATACATTTATTTATTTTCCTAAATGAGAAGCTTTGAAGCCAGTTCGATTTCTTTGATTCAGTACCTCACAGTGTACCAATGTGATTATTATGCATGATACCGCATGAAGTATGCACCTTGCAGACCGTTAAAAAAGAAAGGTGCGCCAAAAAACACTTTGAGCATTGCTCCCACCATCAACTGGCTAAATAAACTAGTTTCATAACTTATTGCTTGAGATTGTCCGGAAACCCTGGATGCCAAAGGGTTCGGCGATATAACAAAGGAACTCCACTGACCATGCCATATTTATTATATAGAAAACAACAACTTGAGGTGAAAACAAAGGCTTATGAAGTGATGAGAAAGGGTCAAGGCATTTTTGTTTGAAAGCTGCTGCATAAACCAGAGTCGTGTGCAGTGTAAAGTAAAAAATTTGACAATGGTCACTCCTTAAGCAGGAGGTGTGCAGTATACTGAAGAAAGTGCTTAGCACATCGCACTATACATGTCAACACACAAGTACTTTGAAAAATTAAGAGGTGCTAAAAGCATAAGTGAATGAAATGGCAAGGTAAAGCTTCATTCACTATACCCTTGTAAAAATGAATGCAAACAGTTAATAAATACAGCATGGAAACACAGTCTAGGCTTAGCAGATCAGCAAGGGTGCATATATGCGTTCAAAGTGCCTCAACTGTTCGCCATCGTCATTTAAAAGATGCAAACAGCACATTCATACATTCATATAGCACGAAAGGCTGACTGAATACATTTCGCGCATAAAAAGAGAAAAAAAAAAAACAAGTTTCTGCACAGCAATATGCACAATTAGCTTGGGATTTTTCTTTTTCAATCTCGTTTTCCGGGCATATAAACAGCTCTGTGGCTACGAGAAGAAGTGCTGTTGCTGTGAAAGCAGAGACGATTTCATCATTAAAAAGACATAATTAGAGCAAGGCAAAAGTGTAGAGCAAGGCAAAAGTGTAGAGCACATTTACCTTAAAAAGCAAAATGTGCTCATCCCTTTCGCAGTCATATACACATCTTCTTTACCCTTGATTCCAGAATAATATCGAAAACAACTTTTTTGGGTACTAATGCGGTGTGATTCATCATACACATAAAAAGAGGCGCAGGTGAAGCACACGCTGGTGCTAAGCATTTTCAATATTTTTATATTTTAGTCTTCTGACTAGTTGTGAGACGTAGAAAGCTTCACAACGAGCTGTTCTCTCTTATAACAGCAAGCACTTCCACCTGTGAAATTTTACACCAGTTACCGTGCGGTAAATGGCAGTAGAAGCAGTGAAGAACTTGTCAGTAACAACCAGCTTAATGTGAAAACGTGGAAATTTGTGTACCCACTGGTCTTGGCGGCAATGTCCGTAAGACCATAACCATTACGTACTGAGTCCTAAATGGCACCACACGCACACTGAGGACAGCTTATGAGTATCACCCACCAACCATGCATATTTGATCGGTCATTTGGTCTTCCTTAAAAATCAGCGGTAAGCGAAACTGCCAAAGTAGCCAACAGACATTTCTAGTAATACGCTTTGCGACAAGACAATTGTTGTCGCACGGCTCCACAATGCACCAAACAGTAGATTCTGCCACTGACCTGTCAGTAACATAAGCTTGTAACAACACTTGTTATAGATTAAGAAGAAAATTTTCAGAACAACTATTAACCTGCGGAGGAGCTAAGGCTTTAGGAGCCTATCCACATTCAAGCAGACTGTATCCAGGTGGGGGACGGTAGGCAGGTACTTGTGGAAACACGAGTTGGTGCAGATGGGTCTGCTGTGTAGGTATTTCTTTCGCACATGCAGAGTGCATTACGCACGCACAACTTTTATGGCACGCAAACTACCAAGAAACGCTACGCAAGCCAGAGAAATCAATCTAGGGAGTGGTATACGTAATGGTAGCACACCGCAGAGAGTTGCTTGAGATAGAGATGGAGTAAACACAGCGTTACACAATAATTTTAGTGATAATAGTGTTTCCGAACTATGCACACGTTCACTCCGTTTTGAGAGCAATTATTGTGCGAAAAGGTGTGTGAATGTTGGTTATTTAACTTAAAACCATTTGCCTTGCAGCAACCAATCATTCACAATGTAGGGCTCCGTATAAATAGGCTTACCAGCTTACCCTAGCGAACACTATGTTCGTGGAATATAGCTTATTAGCAAACAACGTTAACATTTTACCCGTTCATCATTAAAAGTATTTGATGTACAAATTTTTACATTGAAGTATTGTTTCTGCAATGGGTATTTGCAGTACACTGAAGTATGACAGGCAACACTCAATTCAGCATTGGTAACAGTTATTGGCATTGGGGTGCGAACCGAGCAAGGACTGTTACGTGTGTATATATCCTAAATTTTGCCTGGTGTTTCCAAGATGTGTCTTAAACAGAGTGCATCAGAGCTGTTGAAATGCGTCAACGACTCAGGCATGCTGATTCTGCTTTTTTTTTTAGACGCCAATGCAAATGCTTCATTACTGCCAAGGAATTGTAAATGACCGCACTACGCCACATCTGGCGGTACATGCGCTTCCAGTGAATATTTTTAGTTAAATTACAAACTGATATTTCACCAATTCACAGCCGGAAACCGAAAATGCACACTTCTCTTTGAATTAATTAAACAAAACATCTGACAGGTTTGGCTTAGAGCAGGTAAATTTATGTACTGGGGAGGATTTAAAGAAATGCTAACAGCATGGTGAGCTGTTTTCATCGCACTCTAACTTCAATGGCAATAAAAAGATGCTAGAACGGTTTTTGATTGCATCATGGATGGCTTCATTGGCTCGTTGTTGCCATCCAGGCTGTGACAGCCTGACAAGAAATGCAGAATAGAAGAACAGGTAGTTGCCAAATAGTTCACGTTTTAATCACAATAGTGCATATAGCAACAAGTGGTGCTGAACAGTGATTTTTGTTCCTAAATGATTTGCAGTTGTGCGTCAAAAATAAAAAAGAAAGATCATGGAGCTTGAAAACAGAAGCATCTTGAAATTCACATTCTGTTGTTTTTCAGCTCAACACATCGTTCACTAATGCCTCGAACTCATCGAACAGTATGGTGTATACAAACCATGTGCATGTTACAATACAGTGTATTAGGAGTTTTGTTACAGAGTAACAAATGAAACCTTTTCAGAGCTTCAAAAGTAAAAAAACAATAGAAATTTAACCGTAAAGTGATCACGTTCCTCGCACGAACCTCTCCACATGAAGTCCATATAAACTAAAGGTGAACCAATGGCGGTGACAAACTACCAACTTGATGTACTCATCAATGAACTCCAAGTATCATCTGGTTTGTACAAGATAAACTGCCAAAAGCCGTGCCAATGCCAGCACCGTCGTTTGCGGAAGTAATGCGAATTTCCAAAGAAGAAAATAGAAGCATGAAAACACCAAGCAACGAGTTGGGTTAAGGTTTTTGGACAAAATTTACAGTGTGGATAACAAAAAAATACAGACTTGTATAATAGGTGGTGAACGATATGCGACTTTTGACATCTCAGACCGCTGCCAAACTTTGTCTTTAGCGAATACATCAGGGCGAGAATACGACCTGCCCGGCACCATAACAGACATGTTCACCTGCCAAAGACCGTTCATGAATAAAAAAGTGTACAGAACATTTTTTTTTATCAGAAGAGTGAGCACTATAGCAACTAACAGTGATTATGCATGATAAAGTACATTCGCTTTCATTTTTTTTTTCTCACTTTAAGCAATCTGTCTTCAGACAGCTCGTGCATGGCGTTCACTGAGGGCTGCTCAGAGAGCAGCGCATCTTCGACAGAGTATAAGTGTCAAACAGCAATGAGGGTTCCTCTATACCTGTACTCTGCACACAGCGCCATCATGGAAGCCTCGGTATTTTTCCAACACACGGCGCACCCTTTTTCTCCGCCAGATAGTAATATAGAGCGGTAGAAAGTACTCACCCTGACAAGTGAACGCACAGCATTTGTAGGCTGGGTGAAAAATGGATACATTACGACGAAGGAGGTTTTTAGACCTACAATTATAAAGACCACACTCGTGAAAATACTAAATAAATAAAGAGGAACTTGCCGAGGCTGTTATGCGTGATGTGTGGACTTGGCTGCCTCATCGCTGACAGCTTTTGGCCTTGTGGCTGCAGCACATTTCGCGAAACGGGACTGTCTCGCGTCACTAAGTTGGCCAATCACTGTCCTCGAAGAGGCACGGCGAACACTCCCGAATAGAAGCCATAGTCCGCGTTCCCGTGGTATTTCCTAATGTTAGGCCCGTTCCACCTTCTACTCCGTTCCTACTAGCACATTGCACATTGTCCATTTTTTCACCGGGTAAGAGCCCTGACACGTGCTTTTCAGCACAACACGTAATGCGAATTTCTATACTTCTACTGCGAGGAACCACCTCCCAGTACAAACAGACTGGCACATTGCGCATGCCCTTTTGCAATGCAAGGCTCCCTGCCCAAATAGCTGAGCCGAGTATTTCGATTGCACTTCGCACAGGCCACAGGTGCGTGTAGTGCATGGGAGGAAATAAACGCCAAGGAGCCACATGTTTTCCTTTTGCTTTCTTAGCATTAGGCTTCCAGCTCAGGACGCAGCGTACCCTATTGTAAGAGCAAAAAACACTGATACCAGACAGCTCATCTTTTTTCTCTCAACACGCTCCAGGCTTGTAAAAGACTTCGAAATGGAGGCCTTTTGAAAAAGTCCACTCCAATTGCTAAAAAAAAACGGGAATGGTTACCTGTTTGCCAAATGCATCTGTTCTTTGGAGAGCACTTCCAACAGCTGAAAATTACCACCAGAGGGTAACCGTTAGCTTTCCAAAGCATTAAGCTATCAGCTGATATCTTGACTCAGTGCTGTATTCAAAGTACAAACTGGGCGAAACCTTAAATCAATTTTGATACTATCGATGCTCTTGCGTGCTCTGTATTTATTTCGCGCACTGTTGTTCCTCCTCATGCGCACGACCTGCGGCCCTGGGCGTTTCGCCAGACATCAGTGGAGACAGACCTCCGGGACAAGTGTGTGCTGGGAGCCCTCCAAGATGGTGGGCACTCACGTCACAAATGAGGGCCAAGCCGAATGCCACGTGGCTACAGTATGTCTGTCTCGTAGATCTTGGCACCCGTGCGCAGGGCGGACGACGGCACCGCCAGGTGGGTGAGCGAACCGGACGCACCGCCAGCGCTGCCCAGCGAGAGGGATGCTTTGTGCAGGATGTTGCTCTCGCTGCCGGTCTTCTTCAGGTCCGGCTTGGGTGGCGACAAGCGCTGGAGGAGCTGCAGCCGGGCGTACTGCTCTTGCAGCTGGCGCTGTTTCCGTAGCAGCTCCTGCAACACAAGGTGCTTGACATCAGACACTTGTCCGTGAAGTCATTGCTTTGTTTTTCATTCTCTTAGGCAATTATTACACATTTACTACACACAACACTGTTTTATTGATCGAAATAAAATAATATATGAGTATGATTATATTACAGAGGGCAGCTGAAAACCTTCTTTGCTTACATAACACAATTACCATTCCAGCCCACCTGCATTACAGTATTATCTACAATCACCTAAGCATTATGGGCAAAACTTTTTAATGCTACTGACAAAAACAAGTTGGTAAAAGTGGAATGGGATGTGGTTAAATTTTGTTGATAATATCCATACGAAAAGCTCATGGTATCTCCTAACAGTGGAATATTAGTAATTAAGGTTAACGAAGAACCATGCCCCATGCTTGAATTGATCTTTTTATAAATGTAGCTATAAAATAAAACCTCATACTTTGCTTGTTGAGTCATAACATGGATATAAGTGACTTGAATCCAAAGTACTCAAGTGTTTCTGCCAAGTACGAGTGTACTGAGTGAAGGTAACTGTCGATTTAGAACAGTGTCTCTGCACTGTTTCCAGGACAGCTATGGATGTCATGCATGCGATAATGGTTTTGCGTAAGCATAAATGGTTATTTCAGCAACTTATATGAGAGCGTGCAGCAGCATCAAAAGAGAGTGAAAGATTGAGGAAAGTGAAAATGCAGGCCACCTCATCCAGACAAGTAAGTATCCACAGCAACCAAGTACCAGATAGGTGGTAGTTCTCATCTCTCGAATAAATCCAGGTGGGTGCTGTGAGAGTTCAACTTGGTGCAGTCCACCTTCTTTACACAGAAGGTCACATATCTCATGCCTCTACGTTCCACATGATAGCATAAGCGTGAAAACAACCAGCAAATCCCAGTACATACAGACGTTTTTGTAACTGGTTGAGTGGTTAAGATCAAGAGCCACTGGCAGTGCGCATGCAGGCGGTGCACAAGAAGGCAAGACGAATGAACGTGACGAGCGTGTACTACTGCCGTTAAGTAGTCTTGTCTTCTTGTGTCCCCTATTTTTGCAATCAAGTCTACTCCAGACTATGAAGCAAACGAAGCACAGTAAAGTATTTTATTATGTGAAAAAAGGAAAGAAAAGGCGAGGAAAGGTGCCACAATGCCATACAGTGGTGATTTCCATCTTCCCCACTCATGAGCGAGGATGAAGCAACTTCGATGGCAGATGCTGTTCAAAGTGTTGGGAAGGCTCTATCATGAGTAGATAGTGTTTTTCATAATATAAAAGAAAGTTTACTTTTTGATATTCTTGGTGGTTAGAACTATTTAAAATATATTATGGTATGATGCATTATGGTCTTTTAGGTCTTCTGATGTACCATTGACCAATACATCTGCAATATACAGCAATTGTGTAATGAATGCTACCTAACATCAAGTCTCACCTCAAAAACGCAGAGCCTGACAAATGATATTGAGGCATCGTTTTCGCGAGACCATCAGCTGTGACCATGGTAATGCTTGAGTAGCTACGTGCATATATTTTGCACTTATTTTTCCTTCCCGCTTCCCGAGTTTTACACGGCTGAGTGCACGTTGACCGACCTGATGTCGCGAGTCGAGCAGCTCCTGTCGGCTGCGTGCCTGTAGGCCTTCCTGCGAGTTGACGCTCTCACTGCTGCTGCTGTTGGAAGAGAGCTGGTCTCGCCGGCCACCGCTGCTGCCGCTGCTGCTGCTGCTCGCGTCCTCCGCGGCCAGCGCGTTCGTGCGCACCGGCTCCGAGCGGCTCCGCTGTGGGCCCGTGGGCGATGTCACTGGTGACTTGCTCGTGGTGCGCGGTGGAGGTGGCGGCGGCGTCTTCTTGTTAACCCCGCCGCTGCCTGGACCGTCGATGATGACTACCGTGGCGCCGGAGGGTGGTTTGGCACTTCCCACAGACGCAGAAGAAGAAGAGGCCCTCACGGGTGAGTCTGCCGATAGCGGCCGTCCGCCACGTTTGTCTGCCGGCTTCGAGAAGGTCTGCAGCTCATCCAGCAGCGCATCCAGGGCATTCTCCGAACGCGCTGCGGGGCTGCCCTTGCTGCTGTCACTTGCCGCGCCGCCGGCCGGCTCAGCCGTCGCGTCGCAGGTCTGCGTGGTCACGGACAGAATCCCGCACCGAAACGTGCAACAATTATCGGCGTACCAGTGTGATATCGCGCTGGCGCTTAGCTTTTAAATGGTCTCGCACCCGTACTCACAAAACAACATCTTGCATGGGCGTTTTCCAACTGGCCAACTGTTCGCTCGCTTCAGGTATTTCTGACAGCTAGCAAATGGCGAGATGGATTGGTGAATTATCAATACAAGAGCGAAGTTTTGATGATACGGGTACTGGCGACCTAATCATTTATTGCAAGAAGTGTGGCGCGAAAGCGCGCTAGGACACCACCCGCTCGCTTCGCTATACACGATGGAGCCGTGACGGACACTTTGGTGCCTCGTCTCGTCCCCTCTGCTCGAGCCCAGCGCCCACTCACGCCACAGACTTTGATAATTCAGGCAGACCACGAAGCATCAAACTGCGTGCACGTTTAACACCTTCGGTAGCTGAAGCTCTCATAAGTGGGATTAAAACTGTCAAGCACTCTCAAGTGCGTGCCACTTTTTTGGGCAGCGACAATATTTTATTTACTACATGAGATAGACTATCCACGCTGTTTTGTGTGTATTGAAAACTATCATCAGCGAATTTGCGGATTCCTATTCATCCAGACTTTAATGCCCTCACCTCCCAAGGTTTCAGAGACAATTTTAGTATGTGTTTCGCCATCATTGCATAAAAAAAGAAAGGTTAAATTTAAAGGGAAGAGTTTACAGAGAGCATTCTGCTTATGAATACGCCAACAGATTCAATCGAGATCTTAGAGCTGAAGTGTTATATTATGAGGTCGCTCTTATACATAAGCTTGTTGCACTAATGTCACACAAACACATCTTTGAATTGGTGCCGATAAACGTTACTCGCGAGTAGGCTTCTCAGCTGGACCTTCTCATGGGCTGTCTCTGTCAACTCCTTGAATGCATTGCTTGCAAATCCCATAATTTGTTCGTTTGGTCTCTTTGTAAAGCTCAACCTCTTTCACCTGCAGTGGGCATCAACTAAGGCTCTGCAGTTCTGCATTTCATTTTTCAAAACTGAATGCCTGGTGGTGATTCCCTCTCCACTAAGTACCTTTGTCGACGACGGTATCCTCACGCTAAATACTTTGTTCGTAACGCCCCTTTGTGTCAAGGCCAACCTGGTGGTGGTGGTAGAAGAGGAAAAGGTGCCTTATTTTTGAAGTCCGGTAGGGAGCACGGTGCAGTGCTGGTTCTCTAGTATGGGTTTTTTATCACTCTTTCCCATATCATACAGTTGAAGTAGGGTAAATTTCAATGCAGATTGGCCACTTCTTCACCGACTCTATTTTATACAACTTTGATGTACGCTGCGGTTTTAGAACAATGTCCCCCCTGACAAAAAGAGCTATATTTTGTGTTTCCACAATGTAGCGAAGGTAAAAGATTACATGCTAATATTTGTCCTGTTTTTCCCCCCGGCATTTCTTTGTACAGTTTTGCAAAGCACTCATATATAGCCTGCCCTAGTGTAGTAATTGCCCATAGCATCTATACTTGCAATGCATAATGCTTCTCTCTGCATGCAGAACTACTGCAGAGAAATGTATTCAGTATTGTCGCTCATAATTTTGTTTTCGTTATTTGATGCAGTGAAACAAAAAGTTCATATATCACTCAAAAGGCGAAGCATGGAAAGCTATATATAGCAATGCATTAAACAATTCACCAAAGTAAGCCTTACAAATTTATTAGTTTGATTCACAGCGGTGAATATTTGCCTGCCAATTAACTTAAACATCATAGTGTCCATTGCGCACTCACAACTATGCTCACCTCTGAATTGGTGAGCGCAGAATTTCACGATGGCTTTAAGAGTGCAAAACAGAAGCTAGCACAGGCATCGATCATGTCTCCCCTCACATCTCCGAGGTATTGCGGTTCCACCATTAGGCGCACAAAGGCAGCACACAGAAAGCTGCTAGCTGTCTGAGTTCGCTGAGCTTTCCTATGCACCATGGTATTTACGACCGCCACTGCGATGATCAGCGGACTGCCGCTATCTGCTGAGCAAAATCTCACACGCTTTGCCTCATAATATCCCGCATTCCTCTCACTCTTATAGTGGCAAGCATATCAGAGTGGTGCTGCACATCTGCAGACGCTGGCGTCTTCAGGTGGAAAGCAGCGGCACGCCAGATACATTTCACTTGATACTGCCAGCGCGGCAGTACGGGTGGGCTGGAGTCCTTGCGAAATTCTCACCTGCCCCCTCCCCCTCTTGCCTCCCAAGAGCAAGCTTAGTCAGACCACAACGCAAATGTTCTGTGCCTCCCTGCCCCCCTGAAAAACACAATTATCGTCCCCCCTCTCCTCGGAAAAAAATCCTGGTATCCCTTGTCCTTAGGCTAGAGCCACCTCAACAGGCACTATATTGCTGCTTCCTGTTGCCTGCAGCGTTGTTTTATCGGCTTACAGCCCTCGCAGATTACTGTGAGCTAGCGAGATTCTTTTAGCCAGTTCTGTTAATCGGCAAGCGGGAATAATGAGTAGGAGGGTACACATCGACTCTGTGCACGTTCATTGCTGTGACTACGACTATGCCCATGTGAGGCGCTGATTGGCTTCGGGCTTGGACGGTAGCACAAAAATCGTGAAAGGAGTCATCACGTCAGCAATGTCGAATAAGCTTTGTCACTTAGAGAGAGAAAAACTGAGAATTAAGCGGCAACCCACGAGGAGAACTGCCAGGGATGTGCCAACACTCAGACTCAAAGCAGCAGGCAGCAATTAGGGCACTGCTAATGTATTCTTACACAATGAAGCGTGAATTGCCGATTGGAGCGTCCTCTAATCGCTATCACAGCAACAATCTGGAAACCGATCCCTTGGAAAGTTGCAGCCTAAAGAATGACGAACATTTATCTAAACTCGCAGGTATTGCGGCTCGACGAGATTATGAAATACAAAAATAAAAATAAAAAAAAAGCTCGGTAACAGCAGACTCTAAACATTTTGGCATTGCTTTCGCACGCACTTAACATTCCAGATGGTGGCTGTAGGATACAAAACCACAATATTTACTGCCTAATAATTAAAATACTGAAACAAACTCAACTTAAGTTGTCTGTAAACTTATGAGTGTTATGCTTATTTACACCAAATAGCATTATGAGATTTCAACAGATTTCAACAGCCGGTATCATTTTTTGAAACATAACCAGTATAATAGATTTCTTCTAATACATTTTGTAAAACGAAACAGCAATGTTATATGATAAAAAGGGCACTTCTTCAGTTGACATTGCTATGTATGTGTTTGGTAATTGAACTTGAAAAAATGCTTTCTGTAAGTGTCTCGATGAAAAGAGCTCAGTACTATATGCTATCTTGGCGTAACATGATGTTGGAGTGACGAATCTTCATCAGCTCATAATCGTTGAAAAAGAAGTGAAGAGAGTGATTTATAAAGTATGATAAAAGGACAAATAAAACTGATAGAGAATATCATTTCTGCTAGGTGTCACACGGATACAGGTCAATTGCTAAGCCAACTACTTGACCTGCCTCAGACAGAACTCGAAATATTACATGCTATCAAGCGACGGAAATTGTAACAAATAACGAGATGGGATGTAAACAACTCAAAGGTAATTTTAGTTGCTTCAAAAAGAGGCCTCATCGTGGCCGCAATGCGCATCTCCCTCTCAATGCGCCAGTTAGTGCGCCTTGCGAACTAACTGGTATACTTTGTTGTGATCGATGTTTAGATGTCGGGCTGCACGAGGCTAATGTCAGCCTGTTAAATACACCTTCCTATTTTATTTACATATTCTCTCAATGTTTTCAACATGTCATGTTCTGCACAAGCAGGCTTTCTTTTGTACTTGCAAGTTTATTCATTTCATTGCGCGAAGGAATTTTCAGGCGCCCTCAGCTACATTTCTGTAGATGTCTTGATACTCATCACACTGCTTTTACTAGCCATCGGTTATATGTTCATATTATGTGACTTGCCCTGGTTCAATTTTTTAAATTTAACGTAAAAACTATTATGTCGGCGACCCTTAGTTGCTTTTTGATCCACTCTATTTTATTCGATCTTTAATTATTACCTTATTCTCGACCATTCCATCGCATGCTGTGTGATTTTATCTTTTTTCCGAATTTCATCAATAATATAATATCATTTTTATTATCATTATTATTCTCCAAGTTCCTGTCCCATATGATGATGCTGGCAATACACAATAATTGCACTTTTTTCATTTTAGGAACAATGGTAAGTTTCTTTTGTGGGCTGGGAATATATATATCACATGCTCACAACTCAATCCTCATAATTTTTGGTTAACTGTAGTCTATGCCAGTGAATTCCACTACTAGTAATCTACCTAGTATACATACTCGATTTACAGCACGGTGGCCAACCGGAAACGGCCGTGATTTCACCTTCGCCTTTGTCTTTTGTTAATTTCTCTCAACACTATGTTTGTGCAACAATTTAGGTGCTTGATCATTGTTTTGCGATTTGCTGCTGAAGATCATCACATTGACTGTGAACCATCAGTGGCTGAGATACCTTACACTAGTCTTTATTCCCATTCCTTCCCAACTTCGACATTCAAATACTTCTAAGTATGCAGTAGGCGACACTGGAGATATTGTACCTCTTCAGCTGACCCCCCCCCTTTTTTTTGTGTAGGATACTTCTGAGCTTTCTTTTTTTTTTTAAAGTGAAGCTTTGCAAACGTTGGATGGGGTGTTGAGTTATATTTTGTGTGCTCTTTGACAACGCAATCCTTCTAAATTCGGTAGAATCTCCGATTATTCTAATGCCTTTCAGCCATGTATGGTAGTCGTATGTGGATTTCTTGCCCTAAATACACAGGACTATAATGATTCCTTCATATTTGTGCCAAAAGCACGTTATGTAATCTAGTCAGGCTTTCACATTCACCTTTCTTTTAATTTTAAGCTTACTCTCATAAGTACAGTCATCCATCAGTCATTCACACACACAATCAGTCATCCTTTCACGTACTTCTTTGATCAGTCCAGGATGCAGATGCCCAGTTTGTGTGACAGCGCTCATGGCCATGGCAGCCATAGGCTGCGACAACGCATCAGCACTGGTGGTGATATATTCGCTGGCGCCAAACTTCAGGGACTGGCACACTTTCTTGTGCACACATGACCAACATGAGATGATCAACGTGACTATGTGCAGGTGCTCACCAGCATGAGGGCAAGTGCTCCGCATGACAAGCATGCACGATTCAGCCTTAGGAGAAGGACAAGTTACCCCGAATGGTTTCTTATCACATTTCATATCAATGCCTCCTCCAGCAGCAAGAGACTTTCTGTCTGACTGGGCACCAGTGATGGCCCTTAGGACATACTTATGACAGTTGTTCTTCCTTATCTAAGGAGAAACATGATTACCGTGGCCTGTTTTCTTGCGCCTGGCTTCTCTCCATCTTCACTGTCGATCGCACAGGTTGTGATAAGGTGCACACGATACAAAAACAGGAAAGACAAAAACAGGTGCACAGTGTCAGAGACGCACACTGAAACCTAACAACGACAGTCCACGTAGGCACACAGGTTGAGTTTTGTAAAGAAGGCACTTCTTCGACTGGGATTAGTCGACACACTTGGCAAAGTGCATAGATTTACGCCACAGGGACTTCTACAAGTTTTTTTTGTTGTTTGAGGCAAACTGCGAAAGTCTCATCTGGTTCTCAGCTGGAACCACAAGAATTGCACTAGCGCTACTGCGATAAATATTTGCCCGAGCAGAAAGAGTATAAATAATAAATAGAATGTTCAAATGTAATGAGTACACGCTCTGGTGCTGTTGAAGCCAGCCCGCTGTCAACAATTTTAAGCGAGTGAATGCTTGGAGAAACTTTTCGATAAAAATCTGCTGAACGAACTACCTCTTAGATGACTGCTTCCCCATGACTAATTAGAGCTCAAACATGGGGACTACATCTCCACAATCATTTATGGACAGCTACCTGCACAGTGTTTAGGAATCATCGATTCCACTTACATCGTCTTAGATACCAACTAGAAACAGCACTGATGCTGCTGCTTCTCATAGGAAGATTCATGACTATGCATCTGTTTCATGCCCACTTGGCACCTGTCTCCTGTCGTTGCAGTGCGTAAAGCTGCTGTCCCCGTTGTGCAAGACCAGTTCTCGTCGTGGAAGGCTAGTTCACGAATTCACTGTCCCCTGCTCATAAGGTAGTGCCGAATCCGTGCAGCACAAGATGGCTCCAGCCACAGAAAAAGACAGAGCTGATTGTCCAGCAAGTACGACAGTGATGATGTGTGGTGATTTGTGATGCAAGGGCCATCTGATAGTGAAAGAGCACCCAAATCATGAGTTGCTACCGTCAGAACGACAGTGAACGTTTTCTGGTAGTTGGACATGCCAGGCATTGTAAGCGGCACCGTATTTCACGAATCACAGTCATAAGAACTCGCGAGACAGCGGACCAGTAGCATAGGGCTTGCACGACATTTGGACTCTCGTATTTGTTTCTGCATTTCTTTGCTGCTGCTCTGGAACATCCCCTAACGAAACCCAGACGGCACCACCATCAATCGTAGTGCAAGGTGGATCGAATAAATTTCCTCACTTGATATCATCATTATGAACAAGAGGAAGAGTACGCCTCTTCACACAAGCACACACTTCAATATGCTACAGCTGTATATTCTATACGTAGTTCTGCGTCCATTATTATGATCATCAAGGTGCTTGATAAACACATAGAAGAAGACTCCTCTTTGGTACGAGCACACGCTCAATATGCTGTAGCTAGCTATGTCATATGTGGCATTGCCTGCGTTACGTCAAGCGACAACACCTTGTGACAGCCTGGCCCCTTAAAGAGCTTCGCATTTTAAAACATTATTGTTATTGTGTCAGAAATTATACGCACCACAGTCCCTGTAGTTTTTCTGGGAGAAAAATGTGAGTGCAATACTGACAGAAAATTCAGTAGTCTACAAAAACATATGAATGCCTTCCACTACTCCCAATATCACATATCGTGCAATCGCGTATGATTGACATTGCTGAAAGTCTTTGCTAGTACACGCTAGTACACCTATTAGCCATCTTATCAGTTCACAGATCTTTAAGAAAGGTGGCTCATTCGCATGTATCTACTGAAGAAGCAGATGCTATGCTTCCTTCTTTGTTTGCATTCATATAATGCAGAATGTCCTTAGGCCGCTGCATTGTGACAAAGCTAGGTGTTTAAAGGACCATCTCGTAATGTCTTCAAGCCCTTGCTTCATGCTTTTGCCTTCGCTCCCTGTGTTCCGATTCTTTAGCGAGAATAATCGAGGTGGATGTGACGGCAGTCATCAAATCACTTCAATAAAAAATTTGCCCCGTATTTGCATGTTACACTGTAAATGTCGTTGAAAGATGATAGTCTTGTGTCTGGAGAGAGTGAACAAAACGTTTATTTGATGTTCTGCACAAGAAAATCGGTGAATGGTATTCTGGAGGCACTGCATTACAGTGCCTCGAGCGTGCAGCGAAGACGAAAGAGCACATCAAGTCATGTCACACGTGAGACATGAGCGCTATCTGGCGGTTATCTTGGACAACGAAGCGTGCGGCGTGCATGCCCGTCTCGGAAGTGATAAGTTGTAGAATGCAAAGCGATGGGTAGGTGCCACCACCATGTTGTCTTAGGAAAGGGTTAGAAACACTTGCCTTTTCGTGCAAGCGTTGCATGGTCAGCACAGCGTGATAAACACTAAGGTCCTTAGAATTCCTTATGTATGCATTTTCTAGTAAATATACACACATACAGAATATTCATGTATTGTTATGATGCCTAAGATATGCGCAGTAATTGCTGTTTAATTGACAATCGCACAAATATGAATGTTGAATCTTGAGCAATATTGGTGGGCCCTGCGTATGAGGTCGGCTGCTCGGGTCATCCTTTGGTGCCGTTTAGGGTACCATTAAGGGCAGACAAACAGACAGACAGAAAAACAGACAGGCAGACGAAACTTTTTGCGTCCAAAGGTCCCCAAGAAAGACTATCGTCTTTAAAAATGCAGCGTAGAGCAGGTGGAAACTTGGGTAGCGAAAGTCAGACTGTTCTCTAACGAACAGAGACGATTGATGATGCGCAGTCAGGCTTGTTGTAACTTGTACTGAATCGGGCGGCTGTGGTCACTTTCAAGAACGTCATTTGATACCTCTGGTGAGAGCATAAAGTAAAAAAAAAAAATAGACAGTGAATGGTTTCACGATTCATTCAAAATTTCGGATGATGTTTTATCTTGGCTCTTTCGAGCAGGGGTGTAGCCAAAAAAACAGCCCACTGAACCCCTTTCCCGCCTTCCCCAAGGCATCTTTCTTCGCCGCCTGCAGAGTGCTCCATTACCAACAGGTCATCCAGTATGAGATAATGCAAGCTGAATCACAGCCCCAACCCCCACTGCTTGAAGTTCAGAGGGTGCCCTTCTGTCATGAAAATTTCCACAGTAGGGACCACTCTCCAGTGCATGGCATCCTCAGGTAAGTGAGACCAGATATAATGAAGTGCTGCTTTCACAAGATGATCTATAAAGCACAGAATCTAGCACCAATAATGTCATCATGATGTCACAAAACGGAGAGTACAATAAACTTCAGTGTCAACTCAATATCACATTCTATTCGAGTCTCTTGGAGCTTGCGGGTTTGCTCCTTCAGTGTTCGCGCAACATCACTAAACAGCAGCTTTGCAAATTTTTCAAAAAAAAAGGGAACAAAAAATGTCTTCGGCTAAAAAGCTACACCTATCCGAGAGCTTCAGCTACCGAGAAATACGCTCGGGCTCAAAATCGGGCTTCGCATTCTTTCGACACCAACCTTATCCGACCATCCCAGTGTGGAGTACCCTCTCCACAGGCTGCAGTATCGGTTTGAGGGGAGAGCAAAACAAAAGAACGTAAGAAACTCAAAAACCTTGAACTCACTCAACCCACAATTCACCACAAAAAAGCACGGATGTAAGCAGAAAAAAAATGGTGTAAATCTAAAAACAAACATTAAAGCACAAATAAACACAGAGCTAAAAAAACTATCAAAACATTATGCTGGATCAAAAAGTCATTCTTATTTTGTATATGTTAGATAGATTCGCCATTCTAACATTTACTCTTTCAGTTACACTCCTCCAAAAAATTATGCTTTAAGTGTTGTCTGACATTCCAAAAATTGTCATATAAACACTTGTAAAAATGGTAGCAATGCAAAAAACAGGTGAAAGACTATAATTCTGAAAAGAGCCCAATGCAACGTCGACACGAGACAAAAACTAAACAGAAAGTCACGAACCAAGGCAATATGCAAACAGAAGCCACCGCTCGCTGCTCAAGGATTATTTCAAAGCAGATCAACACGATTAATTACAGGAAATCAGGGTCAGAGCAACGAGTAGCGTACTCGTGAGCTGCCACTCTGAAAATACTTCTCCAAAAACGAGACCATGCCAAGAAAGCTCACGCTCATGCCAAAAACCGCTTTGGTTCGGGTAAACGAGCATGCGAACATCCGAGGCCCAATGCTGCTTTCCGTAACTTTTGGTATATGCAGAACACGCGGTGGGCAGTGCAAGACAGTGCCCCTCACCAGTATGACGCCATCCGTCGCCCAACGAATTGAATCGTCATTGCCAACCAGATGATCTCTACAGCAAGACAAAAGCCTCTTCCACCTCCATTGTGATATCCTGAGCTGGCAACACGCGGTCTTTCTCTTCATACACTAACATGATTGCTTTACCCAATTGCTGCATTTTATTTTCCATTAGCATCCATGCTATCAGTATCTACTGCCGTCGTCATTTACCATATCCTCAACATGGCCGGTTTTTCCCTGTCAATGAAATCTGCAATTTTATCATAAGCGTACTGCCATACAATGGGTGTTCTGTTGCTGCTTTAAACCTTCAGCATATGACTTCCGTTATTTTGAACCTAACAGAAACTGACAAAGTTTAGCCATCCAGCATATTTCATTATACATTCACCAGGAAACAAAAAGTACTGAGCCTTATTTTTAATAAGCTTAACCCACTCTATCATGCGCTAAGGTCTACTGATGCCAAAACATAAAACACACCAGATCCTGCCTCATAACTTCATGATGAAAACAAGCTTTTACAAATTTTGTGCATACAAATGAGCTCTCATTATACTGTGATACTTTAAGCACTGTCAAACTTTCTACTGCTGTCAATAATCATAATATAAGGCAAATAGCATCTAGATCTTGTTCTGCTCAATGGTTTTTGATATTGTTATTTCTCAAGGCCATGTGATACATTCGCAAATGAGACAGTGGTGCCAGCCTTCAATTATTTCTGCAACAATCACACATTTTTTACCTGTCCACATCACATCAATTGGCTCTATTGCTATCTATTTCATATGCAGAACAACCCTGTTTAATTAACATTTCCACATAATGTCTCCAAATGGCTTGCCACTGCTGCCACTTAACAAAAGGATTGTTTCCTGACCCCATACTTCTGTGATACCCCTGGACACTCTAAAGCACTAGTTTATACCGTTATCTCTCCATTTAATGATGACCGTGACTATGACACCAGCTTTCATGTGAGGTCGTAGATAAATAGATGAAGGCGCTTTCGGTTTCATTAGCATTTATAATGCTTACTAATACGAGCAGTCATTCATGCCATTTTCGTTTCAAAATCTGTCCCAAAGCAGGGCTAGAACTGCTTTAGCCAGTAGACAATAGATTCTTCATACAACCAGCGTCATTTCTACACCATTAAAAAACTGGAATCGCAAGGTTTAGTGCACGACCAGGCGAGTATGCGGTGACCAGTCAAGCTTGAATAATTTCGTGAGTGCCATTAGAGACTACAATAGTCAAATTTTTACTTACAATGATATAACCTGTCAGAACTGAATTAACCTCAAAGGTGTGTTCGTTTTGTGTTTCATTTAATGGAAGTCGTTATTTTTTATTATTGAAAGCACATATTATTGAACATCAATACAGCTTAGATGTAAGTTATGTAAATCATGGCCATTTGTATTTGTGTGAGCCCACGGAGTGAGAATGCACACATTTGAGTGAGTACTCTCGAAGTGCTTCTTTTTTGTTCTTTGAAGGAACTGATGAGAAAATGACGCCTACCTCTATACAAACACGCTATGTTTTTAATATAGGATTCCACACAGTACACGTTTTTTTTAAGAATAGGAGTTCTCCCCAGGATCAATGCATGTTCTTCAAAGGTCGATGTTTTTCTGCAGAATTACCAAAAAGGCTTCTAGAGGGGAACTTTATTGTGTGCTCCAGTTAAACACAGCAAAAAGCTATAGCCTCAACTCTACCCGTTTTCATGAATGAGCTCGGTTCATCCAGAATTCCCGCTAACGAAATGTTAATAAAGTGAGTATTGAGTTTTAAATGACAAACTATACTATCAGTTATGTTCATTATCTCTATAGAATGGTAGAGGCAGAGGAGTCCTGAACGGGTCATCATACGGTGAATACAAGATCGCACTCCAGTTGCATAAGTGCCATTAATTATGGCAGTGGGACTTTGGCAGTCGAACCTGGTATTCATAACTTGTTACATTAAACTTGTGTCACACTAGCATGATGCACAAAGTAGGGCGTCATACTCAGTTCACTGGCACAGCAAAACGAATGGCGGCAGGGCTGACGGGGGCTGTCTCCGCTGCTGAGCGCCAAATGGCTCGGTGGCATAGTACTCCAGGCAACGCAAAGAGACAGAAAAAAAAAAATGAACAAACCACATCCCACAACTAAAGAGAACCGCAAATAAATAGAGGGCAGGAGCGGGGTCTTGCCAGGAAACGGGGCGCTACATGCAGCCTGTTTAGCAGCACAAGACGAGGAATGAGCAAGAGGCAGACAAGAGAGCCATAGTTACTCTATTTTCTCCCGGAAATTAGAACTCCACTTCCAAGCCTGCCTGCTTGACTAACGGGGGAGGAGAGAAGGATGACAGGTGTCAACAGGGTCCACAGTTGGCCCCATCTGAGAGCCTGTTGCAGTGGCTGGGGCCCCGAAAAACTGGGCGGGGCGCCAAAAATTGCGCGCACAAAGCTGCACAGTGATAGGGTGATGCTGCCGTGGGACATAAGTGCAGTCATGTTTCACGCTCCGTGTAGGGGACATCATTTTTGCCTTGCAAGTTGAGTCAATTATGGCATATGGTAAGCGCCAATGACAACTGGTGCTGAGACATTGCTCGTATTTTGTAAGATAAAAACCCATATTCACTATGCCTGCAGTTTAAATTTGAAAGAGCATAGCATGGTTAGTCAGGTCACTGCAACACCAGGCGGCTTGCATTCTATGGTAAGCATCACAATTCTGCTGATTCTCATTTATTAGTTCTTCATACAATGGAAGAAAAGCATTATTCCATGTCAGTGCACTCTCTGTTTTATAATTCAGTTAATTAACGGGAAATGTTCTCAGTGACTGCGAAACAGCCTCGATTTCACAAGCTACTCTTTCTATCTTTGCGATACGAGTTGTAATCGTAATGAATCTTTGAACACAGCTATTATTTGCATGCTATCTATGGCCAAGATAACAAAATAGTATCAAACTTTTAACTGAACATGTGTGCATGTAGCAGCTTCATGTACATATGGTTCTGTTTTCAATTCTCTTTAATGGTTCTATTAAACAAGCTTCAATTTGATAGAAGTAGCAGTGGTAGCATTAGGTGAATTTCACTACTGGTATTAACAGCCTTGACATGGTCATCGAAACATCGTTTTAGGTGTATGTGTAGAAATTCCACATGTTCTTTTTGTTTAGAAAATCATTATGTGTGAAGGAGATATGGGAGGTATTACTAAGTAGTACAAAAATACGGAGCTGGGATTCCAACTATTGCTATTGAATATCGGAAAAAACACCGGAAGGAGCCCTACACGAAATCTTCTAATCTGTTAATAACTTGTACTTTAATGCAGCCGCCGATTTGCCTGACCGATTATATGCAGTTCTGAGTTATACAAATAAAGCGCCATTTTCTTGATCTTTCTGGCCACCTAAACAGAGCCTTCAACATGACTGCGTTGAAAGAGTCCTCCTCTTGGGAACTGATATTGACTACAGACGTCACCAAATGTGTAAGCGTCATTTCATTTTGTGCACTGCAGGCACTTGATTTCTTATTGACCTTCATTTCAAAATTTAAAAAAAAAAAAACATGTTGGTGCTATTCATTTTGTATCTTCTCTGGATGGTATTTTCTATCACAACAGAGATCATTGAACTAGGATAAGCAATCTGCATTGTCAAAGAATACTAAATTTACCAAATAATTTCACATCTTCTAAAGAATTCATTGTCATAAATATGTTGAAGAAACTTATTCTATGAGGCCATGCATAAAAACACGCCTCAAACTCAGAAGAATGATGTGCGCACTTTTTCTTAGAAGACAATGAATGTTCATGAGTTTTCACTGTGCAAGAAAAATGAGGAGAGATGATATAGGAGTACTAAAAGTACATTCATGTCTAAACGTCTGTTTCCATAAAGCCCCAGACTTCTGAAGAAAACCAGTGCATGCGGCCAGAATCTTGTTTGCGTTTTACACTCAAACCTCATTATAACAAACTTGCATCTGACACAAAAAATAGGTTCGTTATATCCGAAAATTCGTTATAAATATTTATTCTTCACACCAAATGTATTGCGAGACTATTTCAATTACTTCGTTATAGCCGATATTTCGTTATATCCAGATTCGTTATATCGAGGCTTGAGTCTACTATACAGATCATCACTACACTGTGGCACGGCCATGATATCTATTTTACAGCTACGCCTTATTGATATTTGCACAGCAAAAAAAATTTAATATTGTTATTTCTGCAGGACACGTCAAGCAAAATATATTCAATATATTTGGTGCAATGCACACTGATCAGATCCCATGAATTTTTCAGAGCTTCTATTATTGCCTCGGCTACAATATTACTTGAGAGTATGAAAAGCATAGATTAGTGAACTGTTTTTATGCACCCTGAAAACTCCATAGCTTACAAATCTAGGTTATTATTATAGTTCTTGACAAATATGTCACAAAACTTATACAAACAGGGAATGCCTGAAGTGTTTTCATTAAGGCTGTAGTTGGGCTTCGAGCGGCTCATTACTTAGCACAGAAGGTAACCATTAAGACCTTTGTGTTTACCTTAATCAGCTTGAAAGAACATGCACCACATTTATTTCAGTGTTCCTCTGCCACTGCATCTGTAATAACGAATCAGAAGTTCTGTCTTCTAAAGCGACAGCTTGCTGCCTTCATGTTTTCTTGTTTCTTAATCAAGCCTCATGTTTGACTAGGCACTTGATTAAATGTGATAATTTACTCGGGCACACTTTACGCCCAACATTTTTTGAGCCTGTTGATGAACCAGTCACACGGAAATCCTTCCATCTTCTGTCAAAGACATTAAACTTCCCCATCCTGACCTGTTTGTGACTACTTCGAATTCAAGGGTTGCATTTAACAAAAAGTTTAATTATATTTCTTGCACAGCGAATCTTGTGATAATCATGACAGCAAATGTTCAACCAAATTAAAACAATAATTGTCAATTTTCATGCTGAATCGAGTTATAACATAAACCTGAGCTGTTTTTCACCAACATTGCCCTAATGGGCACATATATATGCACTGTTTATGCCTCACATCAGCATAATACGAACTTAATGCTATATTAACATGAAATCTATTGAAAGACCTGTTCTGTCGAAAAGCTAGAAGGTGATACCTAAATAAATGGAAATAATGTAACTCATATAAAAGAGTTTATGAAAGACACATGCCCTAGTTTAAAGAGTACTGCATCACGAGTTCAAGAACACCTAATAAATATATTTCCTGGGTCACTGTCCTTAGGAAGCCAGTATTGCTATGCAGAATATAAAACTTCTATAGGCCTAGCAGCTCATGGTAATAAAACACGCCTCAAATAACCATCTGAGATGCTTCTTTTGAACTTTAAAGCAACCTAAGCTGTATCACAATATAAATACAATAATTAAAAAGATCCAATGACATAATATAACTGCAAATAGCATGAAAAGCTTTCCAGGATAAACATATCAAGCATGACCACTTAGCACTGCCCTGTTGGTACCAAAAAAACCCTTGCATCAACAAAAGGAGACACAAATGTGGATAGCATTGTAGTGCTTTTTTTTCTTCAGATTCATACGTAATGCCCACCGAAAACAGGGAGAAGCTACACTATAGGACAAATGTGTTGGCAACCTACTAGTAGTATCAGTAACCAGCTAGTGCGTGGCAAAACGCAGTTCTTTATAGAAGATGGTAATGACCTCTTACAGTAAATCTACATTGATATGATGGATACATGAAAATGTGAAAATAATACACGAGCTTCATGAAGCATTTTTTCTAATAAGCTAGGAAATAGAAATGGTGAAGAGCATATCGGGATCAGAAAATAACGTTTAACAACAACCTGTATGAGGGCCTTAAGCCATCACCTGTCTAGGATCAACAGTTTTTCATACTTGAGGTGACAGGATGAAACATTTTATGCTACCTTGCGACACTTTCCATAGACAAAATGAGCGTGCAACACATTTGTGGATGCTGCAGCGCAGTTGTTGCTCACCCGAGCAGTGTGTGCCTCGCCGTCGGAGTATGGCCCGTCCGCTGATGCTGCTTTCTCAGGGAGCGTGTGAGCTCCCGTGTGCCTCTGCTCTTGAACTGATGCCAACCTACGTGCATGAAGCAGTTCCTTTATTGACGAGAGTTATTTTTCATGCCAGAAGATGCTTAAAAAAAGTGTTAATTTACACAGTGCAGCTATAGGAAATCATGCTCCCATAGGTAAACATTGGAGAAAGCAACAGATCCTCCTTGGGGTAAAATCATAAATGTTTTACACAAACATGCAGCCTTGTGAAAGTTTTCTGAACCCTAGTTCAGTTGGACCAGACAATAACACCAGTACTCCTGATGCTTTTTTGAAACCGAAATATCTGATACTTCAGAATACTTTTTGAAGCTGAATAAGCTGTTTTAAAAAATGATGACTAATTCTTATATCAACAATGCATTACTAGGCCCTCTGAAATAACCAACTTATGGACGTACCACTAGAAAATATTCATTCAAAGCCAGTAACCACATTCGCACTTTTGGTTTAATGAAGTCACTGATATAAAAAATTAATGAGATTTCATATCAACTTTAATGCATGAATACAATGTGGATTCATATAAAATATTTAGAGCAGCCTTGAGTACAACTGCACAGAATGGAAAACTCTTATTATTTTTCAAAAGGAACATTGTAATATCGTAAAAGCCACATTCTACTGAACAGTTTAATGCTTAAACACTAAAAACAGGAAAAAATTTAGTGCACATGTGTAGCTTGGGGGAAAAAGTGCAAACCTTTTTAATGTGACTAGTGTCCCAGTAAGCTTCTTGCACCGCCTAAGTGCATTTTCTAGTCTTTCTGGCTCCTCCTTGAGGAATCTGCGATGAAAAAAACAGCAAGCATCAGTGCCACTCAATAAAAATTTGTGGAGATTATCAATAAAGCATGAAAATTACAAAGCTGTGTCATTCACTCTCCGCATCCATCCACTTAGTGCAAAACATTCCTTTAGAGCACAGTAGTGATGGTGTAGTGGCCACGAAGTGAACATTTTGTATTGTGAGCTTTCGCAGATAAGCTAGAAACAGTGCACAGCAGGGTTGCGGAGTTGCCACTTTGGAATTTAAATAATTCCAGAATCATTCCACACTTTTGTAACCCCAGAATGGAATGGGACAACGTCTGGAGGAATGGAATGGGAATTAAATTAAGTCTTTCGAAAACAGAGCATTTTCTTGTCTAACTGCTGTTTTTCAAACTTCAAAACATCAGAGCCTCGAATTTAACAATAAAGTAGCATTTTTAATATGGCTTGGCTGATTATGAGTACGGTACATTTATAAGCAACTTGCCTACTACAACTCTGCCCTTATATCGACTGTGTGCCTCTGAAGTTCGTTTCTATTTTCCGCGTAATTTTGGTCGAGTGGGACTATGGCAGCAGCATCTTCCCCCTCCCCCTATATGCCGTGTGATTATTTTTCATGGCGGCCCAGCCATCTACAGACTCTAGCCGCCTGCTGTCTCCCCACTTTTTACTTTTTTGTGCTAGCTTCTATTGCCGTCGGTGACTCAGATGTATATTTGAAAAAACGCTTTTTTAAGTTGTGATGCGTATTAATGCTGGCACAATGTTTTTGTTCACTGCAAGTTTCCATCCTCATTACAATACAATACTGTCTACACGCACGGGCAGCTTCGCCTGAAACTCTGTGGGCGAAGGTCAGTAGGTCAGCGCAGCACACAGTCGTACAAGATCAACTTTGTGCGCTCCTCCAGGGTACAACAGCAAGAGAATTAACTTTAGAAGCACTGGTTCCAGAAGCCATCTGAAGCAGGAAAGCCCACAGCACACAGTCGTACAAGATCAACTTTGTGCGCTCCTACACCATACAACAGCAAGAGAATTAACTTTGGAAGCACTAGTTCCAGAAGCCACCTGAAGCAGGAAAGCCCACCTAACCACGGCCACGGCGGTGCCTCCCCGAGTCCCAACATGATAATTTTCGGCGAAGAAAACCCACATTCGCTCCATTCTAGGGTGGGGAAGTTGCAAGTGACGCCGCCGCCACACCTGTTGGCGGCTGGAAAAGCACAAGCATAATGCAATACCACACAGGCTGCTGCGCCCAGTGGTTTGCGCTTGAGCAGCTCATGATTATGAAGCGCAACACATGCATAATTAGGTAGATTTTACTTTTTTTTGTAGAACCAGTCATTCAAAGAGCCGTCAATCTCAATTCGGGTAGGTTTTAAAACTAAACAGCGAAGCACCTATTTAGCTTCTGAAATTTAGCTGCAAAACAAAAAAAAACTAAAATAAAGAAGCTTTTTTTTGTACACTGTACTGCTTGCGACATTTATTTCAGCATTTAAAAATCATGAGGACGCTTAAGCATATTCTATGACCTACACCTACTGACCACAGAAGTAGTGACCAATTGCTGAACGTGTTCGGAAAATCAGGCTTTTGGTAGATTATCCCAGAAGATCAAATGCTCCTCAATCTCGAGCTGAGAGCTGGTCATCTCGTAGTCCCAGCGCTCCGGGGTGAGAGCATCTCATTATTATCATTGTTTTTTCTGCATCGTTACTCGGTTCCTACATCTCGGCACAAATCCCTGTTCACATCACCAAGCAAAGAGTACATTAGGGAGGAACATAATTCCCGACACCGTTAATAGGTACTACTGTAATATCATGCTCAAATTAGCCATGGAGGCCTGAGTATACATGTTCTATCGAAGTCGAAGGCCACAACGCACTCTCTTGGTTATCCTTTAGTTAGCCAAAACCAAGGGTTAGCATGATTTAAAAGTGAGAACAATCTGCCAATTTGTAAAATAAAAACTGGGGCTAAAGTTAGCTTACAAAAAATGCATTATCCCAAGTGATAATGCAGGGAGAAACAAATTATCCCTGCTGTTGGTTCCTATTAATACCCCCATATGAGATTGACGAAAACTCTATGCACAGCCTGCTCTTCATCTTACAGGCAGTTTAGTACACGACACACGTAAATAACCTTTGCGACAAGGAAGAGATTGCATACCCGTGCACAGGTGAACACAGAAAGTTTTCACCCCATCCATGCTTGTGAGGCACACTTGACAAGCGTAAGTGAAGACAAGCATGTGGCCCAGTGTTCCGTATTCGATAAAAAGGCACAGGATGCCCAAGCGGCAGCGCACTGTTCCATACAGTACCAGCATATCTAAAGGTGTTTTGCTCCCCGTTAGTCACAGTTTAGTTTTCTCTATAGTCACGATTGCTCCAGACACGTGACAAAACTGCTTTTTAAGACTACTTTTGTCAACTTGAAAATACGGAATTTCCTCTGTTTAGAATTCAACAAATATAAGCTTAAACAATTAAAAAAAAACATCATTCGTTCAAACATGCTGACCATACAAATACTACATGTAGTGGGAGAACTGCTTCTATGGGAATTGGTAGGGTGGTTTTACTGCACGAGATATGCCATCAAGCTACTAACCCTCGACCTTGGCAACGTCTTTTGCTTACTTTTGCAGTTCTTAATGCATCTCATGACGCCATTTTTATGAGGTGTTCATTCTTAACTCAATAAGACTATCAAGATGCATTTCCTACATTGAGGAATCGAAGGAACGGAATTGAACGGTCCCCCCAATTCCGAAGCAAGAATTGGCCAAGTTTTTTTCACTCTGAGAAAATAGAAGGAATAAAATTGCGGTAAGTCCTAATTTCCCAGAATGTAACTGAATTGAAATAAATGTGCCCGTTCCGCAACACTGGTGCACAGCTTCAGTTTAGCTACACAAGACCTCAGAGCAGCCTGTAGTACATTAGAAATCGGCTCTGAAGGTATGAAAACATGAAAGCCTTCATTGCTAGTTCACCATGTTTAGTTCTTAATGTATTCTCAGAAACACTCTGTACAAAGATTTGTTATTCAGCTAGTTGTTTGGCTAGGACACAACTGAGACGACTGCTGGTTTGCTGCTCATGGTGTCATAATAAATGCAGAAATACTTGTTAGAAGATTTATAGAACTTATAGAAAGGTCAGTAAAATGTTAGGCAAAGTGCACTGTATAGTATATACTGTACTAAATAGATATAACAGCTAGACATCAGCTACTCCTCACTAGTTCTTTAGAATTAGCAAAAAGCTTATAATTGTAGACTATATAAGAAAAAAACTTTCAAGCAAAATGCATTCATTACAATATGCCACGATGAACTCATAGCTTATGCTTAAACTCATATTTTATTGACTGTTGGTAAATGTAATCAATTGATGTTATGCACATGGTCACCACCATCATCATCATCTGGAAAACAAATGCCACATTCAGTTACTTTCAACTGACAGTGTCTACACCAAGTGCCAGAATTTCATGCCTAAAACAGGAGGTGTGCAAGCCACATAAAGAATAATACAGATACATGGTGGCCAGTTCAAGCAGCAGAATGGCTCACTAATTATGTAAAAGAAGTATATTGTATGTTACATGCAGTTAGGAATGGCCAACGATAAATAGTCTTAGACAGAAGTAAGCATCTTGACTGCTCAAAGTCGCAGTGTATCACCGTTCATATCACTTCCTAAACGTACATGTCTTGATATACATATGATGCAAGAAGACATACATAAAAGATTTGTATAGACACTTACTTTTCTTCTCGAACAACAACTTCCATTTCTGCTCCCATGACTGATTTCAAGCTTTCTTGTAGATTTGGGAACCGCGCTGCAACAGGAAAAGAATACAAGCTACCAATGAGCCAACAGTTGAATAAATATGGTGCATTCAAACAAATACTCAAATCGTACTTCATCTCTGCATAGGTTCAGCATAATCAAACTGTAAATGCGATGTAATAGAATGATATTGTCATAGCAACATCATTCACATAAATCAACATATACTAACCAGTTTGAGGGAAATTAACTTTTTATTTAATATAGTACTAATTACCACTTCTTATGTCTCATGAATTAAGAAATAGGTGAGTTTTCACAAGGAAAAAAAAAACAGCCAAGTGGAAGGTCCCAGTTTATAGGTAAGATATGTGAATACTTTTTGTTTTTTATTTTTCTCAATAGAGGAGGCAGATTGTTAAATAACTGTATGCAACTCAGAACATTGCAGTCATACCAGGCAGCTACCAAAGTATCAGTGAAGATAAGCAGTTTAAACTTCATCAAAACAAATTTGTTTTAATGAAGTTTCAAATTACCATTCCTCGCCAGGTATTTATTGGGTCCGAATCCCAAGTAACCGAATTTCTTTGGCATTAAATCAACAAAAGTGGTGGTTTATTCCTAACTTTAACAGAGCCAGGCAAACCCCACCAAAAAAAAAAGGAGCTGTCTAAAACTACTCTAGCTGGTATGTGCCAAAAACCTGTGCGAGCCTCTCATGGCTCACCTTTGGTCCACTGAATGTTGTGAACTTGAAACTTGCACGGGGTGGCAAAACTTCGATAGAGCTAATTCAAGCAATGAAATAGTAATATGATGCCACTAGCTTCCCTGTTTTCAACCAGTTAAGCAAAACTTCAGTTTAGACTAGTTAGTATGGTATTGCAATGTGTTTAAAGTAATAGAGAGATGAGCTAGTTGGTATTTATTTCTTCTGAAAGAACAGGGCATGCAATCACAGACACAAGAAGTCAGGACACCACAAACGCCTATTTAAAACTCAGTTGTTTGTAGGCATTTGTGGTGCTCTGAGTTCTTGTGTCTGTGATTGCACGCCTTTTTTTTTCTTTAGATTGTAATGTGGTTGCGCTGTGTGAAATTAACAAATGTCTGATGAGAAATAGGACAGGACAAGACATGTTTTGTCCTATTTTCCATTTGTGCATTTTGCTCAGTGCAATCAAATTACAATTTTAACAGGTCTTTGTGATGTTAATCAAGTGAATCTGCTTGAAGCTTTTTTTTTTTTTTTCTGATAATAGGAGCCCTTCCTTAAGCCGAGATAGCTAAACCACAGAACAAACCATTCGGAGGGTCACTGTTGGACTGGTTGCTCAGCGATTTACCTTTCAGGTCTGCTACTGTTTTGCTGGCCCTGCTGAGAACTAGAGCCATGCTTTCCACATTGCTCATGTTTACTCGGCATCTTCGATTGATCACGTTGCCCCTGAGCTCCTCTACTTGACTCTCCAAGTCACTGCAACGAAAAAAGCATTTGACAAACACAGCAAATTCAGTAACTCATATACAGCATTCCTGGTCGTTGGATCAGATAACAAAAGAAATTGTTAGGAAGACATTCCCTTCAGAAGCTTAGTAGGATAATCATGGACTTTCAAACATTCTTGTTAGACCAATACATGCTTGTGTAAAATTTATATATATCATGCAATACAGTTCTGGCAAAAAACTTTCAAAGTGGTTCTAATTCCAAGTTTCATTCTTTTTTTGGTTTCTCAAGATCCAGTGCAATATAACCTCAATATCAAGTTTGTACGCTGCAAATAATATTATGTAAATAATATAATAATATGTAAATAAATAATAATAATAAATAATAATAATATGTATTCAAGTAAGCTCGCATCTTATTCAAAATGCGACATAGTATTTGTATACGCAGTTCTTGAACGAACTAATAAAAATGCGGCTTCTTACGACAGGTCCTTCTCCAGCCGTGTGACATCTTGTCTGTACAGGTCCTCTTCCCTGGACACCCGAAGTCGTTCTGTACAAACCTGGTCTTCACCCACTTGAACAGCAGCCAGCATCACCTAAATTAAAAAACAAATGCCGAATACACAGAGAACTATCATCAATATTGAGTCAATATTTGAAGCTATTTTCAGGGATAGCTTTGGCTGCTTTCAAGTTTTCATGAAAATCAACCAGTGCACAAGTTGATTACATCACAACAGTAAACTTATGTAGTGTAACTGAAAGGACTGGTGGGAATGGTCCTGCTGAGTTATGGATTACATATTGCTGTGGAGACATTTTTGGCCCAGGAGCTAGTTAATGCTGTCGAAATGTATTTAAAAAATATGGGCATTTTTATGGTATAACAACTACGTTATTTCACTGTAGTGTTTACATATTGAATGTTGGTAACTGATGCATTCCCTTTGGCAAGATGGCTCGAGCTCCTCTACCACTCCCCATATCCTTTCGAGAAGCTGTATCCTACTAAAAAATCGGCCTAAATTGGGCTGGGATGATTGAAAACTCTATGCCAATGCACTTGAGAGGACGGCAGTGCGACGTTAAACAGTGCCTCGATGTTTACTGGTGCACTTAGGCAAAACATTTATCACCAGAAAGGCAGTATGTCTTATGTCTTGTGATGTCTGAGCCCAGCAATGCACTGATGACAATACCGCATTCACTCGCCTAATGAACCCACTCACATAATGAACCCGCCCCCTACCTCGCATGACTTCAATATCTTAGCACCAAAAAATGGAGACAAAAGAAAGCGACGTAAATGTTGTCTAGGTCTCTTTCTTTTGTTTTTGTTTTTTGGTGCTAGGATATCGAAGTCATGCATCTTTACCAACCCGCCCAACTCGCCACACCCCTATCTTGGTTTCTGGAAAAAAGTTATTTTTTAATGTATCTGTTCATTTTATTTCAGTGTGATAGCCAGTGCCATTGACGATGGAAACAGTGTTAAATAACGCCTTTATATCGCAAAAGAACAATGCAATGAATGTCAAAGCATAGTTTAACAGCCATGCTAAATGGCTGCCGAGCAGTGGAAGCAGCATCTTACGTGCTAGGAAAACATAAAGGTGAGAACCAGCTAAATAATCATGCTCAAAAAGCAAAAGAACAATTTGAGACAATACGCAGAATTATCACCTTGATCTTGAGGCATGTCTCCCGAATCATTTCCCTGGCGGTGACAGCTTGAGTCTGTGTCATCCGCCGCAGGTTACGTACTTCCAACCGCAGGTCCTTGGTTTGCTTTCTCAAGAGCTGCAGCTGGGAGCACGCTTCCACAGTGAAATGAATATCTGCACAGCGGAATGAAGCTCGCTATAATGACAGCTGCATACAACAGTGCAATTTCTGAATGTTCAACACATAATTTGTGGTACTCTGTACTGTAACTTCAAGGCCAAGTGCAATGAGGAAAAATACGAGGTACTTAGCAGTAATGCTACAAAAGGAAGTACACAAGACACACACAAAATGTGACCAGCCTTAAGCAAAGTCTGTATTGCCCACTGTGATTTAGATGCAATGGAAGTTCTTTTTAAGGAAGCAACTAAATGACTACGCCACAGGAGCACATGTCAGGGTACTGTGACACCAAGGTCTGACTTCTGTAAGCAAGTGCCTACTTGCTTACAGCATTCCTTGCTTACAGCCATTAGTTAAAAAACTCTATCGTTATATTATCATGATCATAATCATCCTGAACTTGTTTACTACGCAACACCAGAAACACAGGACAGGGAAGGAGCAAAACCAAAAAAAAGACGACGCCAACTTTTCTTTCTCTTTTGCTTCTTTCCTGTTCTGTGTTTCTGGCGTTGCGCCGTAAACAACTTCACAATGGGTCCCAACCAACTGGCCCAACTTACCGTGTTACTGTGATCATAACCAGTTTATACTAATTAAAAGTCAACTGTAACAACCGCATTTGCTTGCATAATTTGTGCCTTAGCATAATTGGTGCACCCCTACTTCTCAGCTTTGCTAAAATAGAAAAAAAATATTTGCTCGCATATGTTTCGTTTCCCGACCAGTCCGAGCCAGCCCGTCGGCGCGCGCACGAAGAAACACCAGACTTTTCGATGCTTCGGACAGGGCGCACGCCTCGCCGAGCAGATAAGCTGCCAGACAAGGTTTGTCCCTTCTTACAAGGGCTTCTCCCAAACTAGGGTCTTCAGAATACCGTATGCGAACACTCAAACATCTTGACAGGTGACTGGAACTGCTCGAGCATTTGCCTACTTCTATCTTTTCATTTCGACCACCGGGAGAACGAACTTGAGAATGCATGCTCTCGGGCCACAGCACGGACAACTTTCTGCATCAGAGGCTCAGAGGTGTGCAAGGGCCTGTCACGTGCAAACCGTTCATCTCATTTTCTGCGCCTGCGCTGCAATGCACGCTTCCAGCCGATGCGTTTTTACGGTTCCCTTGCGATGTGCTACAGTAATCATATATATGATGAAATTGTAGCTCACTTTTGTAAATTTTGCCGAAGAATACTGGAACTGAGCCGCCGCAAAGCACTTCAAGGTGACGTACGATCGGTGCGATCGGTTCATGGGAAAGCAGAAGACAGCGCGCTTGCTAATGCAAAATTCCTGCCATTGAAGAAGGCCTTTTCAGTTATGTGTCGATGCATAGATCTTCCAGCATCGCCGTGTCGTGGGACCTAGTTTCTCCCAGCATTGTTGAGAAGAGCTCCAAGAAAATAGGCCTTTCGAACACGCTTGACATAACCGAGGAGGTGCGCATTGGGAGGGCCGCGACGCACTGGCAGTGGCCATGATGATAACTCCTAATTGGACTTTGCGATCAGTGATGCCCACCAGACCATGCGTGACTAGATCTGACTAGTTATAGTACATGCTAATTCTTTTGAGTTAACAAGTACACTTTGTTTGCTCTTCAGCTTATTTTCTTTTTTTTTACACGTATACGATGTGTGTTTGGACTGTGACGCGTTTCGTATGTGCTCAGAAAATCCCCGTGTCTTTTGTGCACCCCCACCCCAAAACCACGACAGAAAGTGCGCAAATTATGCGAGTAAATATGGCATTTGATTGCTGTCAAGGACCAGTTAGTTTCCATTCTTGCACATTCTAGTTACACCAGTAAATTAAGTAAAGCAGCTTTTAAATTAGATGGAAAGCACTGTGCATTGATGAGGTGCATCGGAATAGATAGTTGGCAATCCAGGAGCTGGGTCTGCAATAAAATGAGTAATGAGGTTGCATGCAAAAATAAACTGTGTACACACAATGGAAGCTTGTGCAAATCCAAAACACATGCCTTTTCCCGGAGATGAAGAATGCTGCCGTGACTCAAGGCCACAACTCAGAGAGGCCGGCTTGGGTGGTGGAGCTGGTTTTGAAGGCCGACCATCCTTGTCTGGAGGGAGAACAAGCAAGGTCCAGTGAGCGAATACAAGCTTCAGTGTAGCAGGCTGCGATATGTTGTGCTAAACACAACATATCGCACTGCTTACACCATCGACAGATCAATAATTTATTTGGACACTTTTGTTTCTTAAGCCATTGCTTAACTCATCACTAACCTTACTACCTTGCACTTGAATGTTACAAAAAGGATATCATTCTTGTTAAAATTTAAAAACGCTGCATGCTGCCTAATTTCACATTTGGAGTGTTTAACTAGCATGAAAATTCAGAACTTTAATGCGAAATGCCCGTTTCACATCTTGGGCCCTGCGTCAGTTCTACCCTAAGATGAAGTTGCACACTGCATGCGAGCTTGTTTCTGATGGTATACCTAGCTCTACAAGAAAGAAGCTGGAAATTTATTTACATAATTTATTTATAAAAACAGTTTGCGAAATAGAACCTATAAAGATGGGAATGTTACTGTCAATGGTAAAGTACAGTGAGTCATTACTAATGTGTAGTTTTAATCACACTTATGTGAGCCACTTTATGCATGGTCATGTTCAATAATGAATAAAAATATAGTTTAAGAAATATAATAATTCAGGACTGTCTCCCAGTGTGGCACTTCGTATGTGTACAGTACATTGCCTGCTTATATAACCAGAGTTGCTTATTGCATGTACCCCTAAAACAGAGTACAGGTTTGCTATGCAGATTCTGTAAACAGTAGCCTATCATATGTGTATAAATGGCTTTTTCTACCAACAAAAGATGTTAGAACTGAGAGACTGGAGTGTAAGCTGTTACAGATGTGAGGATATGTTTATAGGTGTCCTTAAGAAAAAAATTATTGAGTGTTCCACCGTCATGTTCAAGTTGTACAAATTCCAGCCTTTTTCTTCACAGTTTTTAATTGATAAGGAATATACACTGTTTTACCACTTCGTGCCAATGTGTTAATCAGTTATTAGTGTCAATTTATTCTAGGTGAACAAGCTGTGAACAAGAACAAAACAGCCGACTTTTATGTATATATAGAATCTGCACCAGCAGTACTTTGTAGAAAATCTGGTACAGTTGACAGTACTATCTAATTTACTAATGAACTCAGTTCCTAATTAAAACTTTTTACAGATGGTAACGCCACATTAAAACAAAGTTACATCTCAGCCAGTGGCAACTCTCTTTACTCCGTAGTATCGAAATAGCAATTATATGAACACTCAAGGAGCCTTCTATCTCGTGAGCATTACCATTTTGTTCCATTTTAAGTTCCAATTGATGACATGGCCCCGCGCATCGTATATTCAATGCGTGTGAGAAAGCTAATGAAGGCTGCATGTACAACAGGTGCGGCTTAAGTCAAGATGAAATGCACTGGCCAGCTTTGTCAGGCAACGAAATGTGAGCGTGTGCTGATGGGGGCGGGATTCACCACTTGGACAGCAGTTGTGCTGCTGCATGCGCTCTTGCTGCAGAGACCAGCAGATGCCTTGTATACCACTGCTTACTTCTCACCGCTTACTTCATGCTGAAGCGATTGACAGCACGACAACCGCTCCGCTCATTGGAGTGGCTTCGTTACCGTACGCCAGCACTTAGTAAAGTTACATCCGACCGAATGCTAGAGAAGTTTGCTACTAGCCTAACATTGTATAACATTCGAATATGCTGCTGTCAATTGATTTGATTGATATGTGGGGTTTAACATCCCAAAACCATCATATGATTATGTGAAACGCTGTAGTGGAGGGCTCCGGAAATTTCGACCACCTGGGGTTCTTTGACGTGCACCCAAATCTGAGCACACGGGCCTACAACATTTCCGCCTCCATCGGAAATGCATCTGCTGCAGCCGGGATTCGATCTTGCAACCTGCGGGTCAGCAGCCGAGTACCTTAGTCTGTAGACCACTGTGGCAGGGCTATATATGCTGCTGTCAAACTTAGTCAGTTGGTCTTGTTGCAATTTTTCGAAAATGATGCATTTTCTACAAGCTTATATTACTGAGCCCAGTTGTACATTTGTTTTGTAATATGTAATACTACCTTCTAACAAGGTTCATCAGATCATGAATTAACAGTACTGAACATGCCAAGTTTAATATTCACAGTCAAATTGTCGAGGCACGCTTGACAAGCTAGATAACTGAAGGTACCACTATCTTAAAGGTTGTGGAAATGAGATAACTTATATCTTCACCTTCATGTGCTAGTATTGAGAATGGCTACTGACACTGAAGTGAGCAGAACAATGATCTTTAAATCTATCAACCATATCAGTGCCAGCGAGACGTCCAAACTTCGAGTGGTGTTGACTGATCATGTGTGTAAGCGTAAGTTATGGAAGTGATGAAAAACTATGGAAAATAGTGTAGCACATGTAGTATTGCAATCTGGTTAAACATATACCGTGGTTATTCATTTAAGCAGCACCATATTTTTATTGATTACCATTATTAATATTTCATAAAAATTACCTTGAATTCAAGACCGTTTTGAACAAAGCAGCTGCTTAATTATGCTTCACAACATGCTCTTCTAATCTGTTGAAGCTCGAATGTATGTGCACCACAACAATTTGGCAAACCTGTCCACTGAATAAAGAAGCTGTGAGGGAAAGTGAAGACAATGTAGAAAGAGAGAGTAAAACCTATTAAAAATAGGAATGCTGAGACAAGCAGCCGAGAAGGAGGCACGAGGAATGCGTTGAATGAAAAGTGTGCTGGGTGAAGTGGATAAGAAGAAAGAGGGGTTTGGAGGCAAAGAAGTTAACAGCAGAAAAAATGAAAATGAAAGAAAATTCCTTGGGCAAGGCGCGATTTGAACCTAAGTAGCAATGGTTGGAAGGCAAGTGTCGCTACTACGTGGTTATACAGGCCCGGTAGCAGAACAAGTACTTATGTGAAGCATATGATTGTGTTGCTTTGAGCGAGAGAATAAGAGTAAAATATAAAGGGTGAGTAAAGAGAAACACATATAGAGGCATAAATAGGAATAAAAAATAAAGAGAGAGGAACAGAGATATGGACAGAAAGAAAGAAAGACAGAGGCTGAACTAGGCTTTTCAAGTCCTGACTGGCCCTCGCTAAGGTCATGTGGCTATATCTAAGCTTAAGTGGTTATCTTTAGTCTGAGCTTTGCTAGTATGCTACAGAAAGCCACCTAACTCTTCTTGTTTCATTGCACACCACCGGCGTGAAGCTGGCCTAATTCTTTCTTAATGAAGCTTGATGATTTGCATGATTTACAAGCTTTTCATTACCTTGATTTGTAATTACTTGAATTTCTCTACAACGCTCAACATCAATTACAGAGTGTGTTCAATGCATTAAGTACACACTAGTGATTGAATTTCTCTGACAAACATAATAAACACTGCATCATGACAGGATCTTATAGAGACCCTTGCTGTGTAGCTTCGAAAAACTATCTATATCCAATCCTATCACTAATATTTTGAACTTAAAAACAAAATTGAACTGGCAAACGTACAGAAGCTGCATTATAAAGATGAAATTTACCTGGAATTGCAGACGTCACTCCAGAGTAGTCATCTAGGCATGCCAAAGACAGAAAAAGGCCGCAGTGAGATTTAGTGCGTAGGAAATCATAGATAAAGTAAATGAGGATTTGGGTGTGTCAAGAAAAATTGACTTCAAATAAAAGCAGAATAATAGAAGCAAGTTTTAATGACCTTTGATCTTCAAATGAATCCTAAAAACATGACACACTTTCTCTATTTTTTTAGAGAATGAAGTAACATTTTTTGTGTGTCCTGATGTGAATGTAAGGAATATGTAGTCACATAACATACAATATTTGAAATGTTACATCATTAGCTAATAACCTATAAGCTTAAACTGCAAGAGCAAGTTTAATTTAATATGTCCACTGGGACAGATGGTCACAAAGTTCATGTGCGTCATTTCTAACTGGTCGTTCAATACTACACCTTCGATGCTTGTAAGGTGGCAGCAAGTCATCAGAAATGCGTTTTTATAAGCTCTAAGGTTATGATAGGTTGTGCTATTATAGAAGTGACTAACAATTGTCCCAGAGTGCTATTGAAGAGAGGTGTCATTTGTGGAATGCAATTGTACTACATTACGGAATCTAATAGTACAGATGTATAAAAATTTACATGACAGGAAGGCCAAAACTTGCACATTAACTTCAAAAAACACTGCCAATATCAAAACCTGTGCTTCATTCTCATGACTTGGGCTGCTTTAGCCATAATGTTCCAATATTGTAGAAGCTACTACTAATAAATTTAGAAAGTAACATGCACAGTTTAGCTGGTTACACATTTTGTCCATCTAGTGCTTCAAAACCACTCGTCATATTAAAGCTCTCATTGTTCAGGAGTAACATATCTTATTAGTTTATTGAAGCTTTGCGTGGCAAAACACACTGGTTGGTTTCATATAAAGAACATGTCTTTTTTTGTATAATGAATTCTACATTATAATTCTCATACTGCATTCTGAAGTACTTTTTTACAAATTGATTGTGATAAAGATGAAGATGAACTGAACTGCAACATTATTTACTATGCTTCAGCTTCAATGGAATGTTGTACCCTCACCTGCTATAGAGTGTGATCGCATGCCCTTGATTGCAGGCTTTGTCGGTTTCTCTGCTAGAAAAATAAGAAAGGCAGTCAATAAAATGTCAATAAGCATAAATTGTGGCATATTTTACATGCCAGGCATAGCACATGCCGAATCCCCTGCATTCAGCATGCAGTACAGCGCTTACAAGGAAAAAAATGATTTGCCACACGAAGTACGATAACCACTGCATGCTCTGACACCGATCCTCACGCTGCCTGGCACCTCTTTGAGCATCACAGTGAACAAGATGTAAAGTTCATGAACACATCGTATCGCGTATGCAATTTACAATGTCATCAGGCAAACCCACAAGTGCCGAGTGTTCATACGAGTGTTCATCCCCTACGCATGCATCAGCCACGCATGTTTAGTAGACGACGTCTGTGTCTGACAGCATAAATATACGAGAAATTTTCCGGTACTGGTTGTTGCAAGTTCAGTGCTCATTGTTGTCACTTATACTTCATTCATTGTGTGTTTTTTGTGCTGCAGTGAGCCACTAGATATTGTTTTGCCAGATATTGACTCCTTCTAGCTCCATTGCGAACCAACAAGTTATGAAAATTTTTGACACTGTATATATTAGGATGCCTTATGATTAAGTGTTGTGACAGTCAAAGAAAGAAAGAACATTAGAGTGTAGAAGAAAATTATGTTCTGGGGCAAAAACGAAATGGCACAAAAATGCTGTAAAATTATAAGCTACAAAGTAAAATTTTTGTAAGAGAGTAATTCGTCATAGATGTCGAATTTACATGGCCCATGCAGTCCAACCGGCCCGCGCCGCAGCAGAGAGACTTGATCTTGATGTTCCGACGAGGGAGCGGCCCGCAATGTGCTAAAGCAAAGTTCATCCATTAATCCAATGGTTAGTCGCTTTTGTCATGTAGAAGCATGTTTTGAGGCACGTCAAGCAAATATTAATTTGTAAATCTGGTAGCAACATTAGATTTTCTCTAATAGGAGTTTAGTAAATGTAGCAACAGATATAACACTAAAAAAAAAACCACAAATCAAAACCCCAGCTTTCTCAACTCAAATACAGTAATAGGTTATTGATATAAATAATATAAGATAGATGTGCAGAAGCTCAAGTACTTAAAATGTAAGCCTGAAACGCTAATGGGGAATTTGACTATCAGCGGCAACAGCACCTACAGCATGAGCGACAAGTGATGCAAAAAAACATCATCACATGATGACGTGATTATACGAAGTCATTAACATGTCCCAAATTTCAATCTGACGTCTTGTGATGCCATGTCACACGATGCTGTTGTAGAGTCCCCCATTGGTCGGCGAAGAAAACCGAACAGTGCTTGACCTCAACAAAGAAAAACAAAAGAAAATGAAGACAGCACTTGGCAGTGGCCCTGTGAAATCGTGGCTCGCGGTCCCTGCTCTCTTGTAATACATCGACAGAGAAGATGATGGCCTTTACCTTCGAATTGTCTTAGGTGAATTCACATGGAACCTGCGAGTTTTTTACACCTTTGTTACAGGAACCATTTTGACGGGCGTCCAGTCGATGGCCATCAAAACGCCACAACTCTATCAACTCAATGGAGTTGTCGCACTGCTACATGGAAGTTTTGAACGGCTGTTGAGCGGTTCAAGCATTCACTGCAAATACTGTGTGGCGCTGTGGATCCTTCTTTTAGGGGCGAAGCTCCTTAGGGCGTGGGCTGTGCGTCCCCTGTATGTAGCCACCTCTAGTTTAGTTCTTGCAGTGTTCACTAGATGGCGGTACCGTCCCCTGTATGTAGCCACCTCTAGTTTAGTTCTTGCAGTGTTCACTAGATGGCGGTACCGTCTCCTGTATGTAGCCACCTCTCGTTTAGTTCTTGTAGTGTTTACTAGATGGTGGTACTTGTAGCTGATGATGAAAAGATGCAAGATGTTATAAACTAGAAAGCGGTACTTGTAGTTGATGAAAGACGCGAGATCTTATAAAATAGGAATGATGTCACATATGGCGCGTGTCATTGGTTGAAGGCAATCGTTCGATTTAGTGCGGCGACGTACGCTAGGGGGAGCGATGTAATAAAATCGAGTGGGCAAAATGTACAGAGGATTCATGGTTTACCAGGTTTACCTCCGGAGCTTCGCCCACTCATCATCATTCACTTCGTGGATATGGCGGCACTTTTTTCGAATTCATGTTGCCTCAAGTAAAATGATATGAATTCATTCAAAAACTCAAATATGTCTGTTAATATTACTTTAATACTTTAATAAATTGTTTATCTGTTTTATCAAGCATGTTCAGCTATATAAGTTATTAAGCTGTGAAACTATGGCAAATGATGCACGGCGAGACAGCACACTGAAGACAAGCACATGGCTGTTGTAGCGAGCATGTGCAGTTCGCACATTCACAACCCTCACGTATGCTGCTTTGAAAGCATACTGGTTAGATTCATTTTTTGTAATCATGTTTCTAATCGTGTGTGCAAGTACACAAAGTACACTGTGAAAGAGAGAACATGTTCTTCACACCGTTTCTGCTTGCAGTGCTTAATGGCCATTGAAGTTTCAATGACGTTGTGGGGTGCTCTGTTGACTCGATAGACTATTAACTCGATGGCCTTCAAAAACGCCCGTGTGGCAGCTAGTTCCTTACAGTTCGTGACGAACCACTGTATAGTTCCAAGACCTCGCTCCATGTGTATCAATAGGTGGGCCCACACTGTAGAAATATAACTAAGGCCATAATTTGCAATCTCGTATTTAGTCCATTTATGCATATGCCTATTTGAGAACAATTTTTATACATATATAGGCAATCTAATCTTCAAAACTGTGCGAGAGTAGTGTTCTTCACTAAACAGGAAGATATACGTTGCTTCAGGATACGTATTTCAAGTCCATCACCTTCTGCACGAGTCCGTGGAAGGCTGAAAAGGATCAAAAATACTTGGCAAGCCCAAGACATGGAAAAAAAGTTTCTTTAAGTACCTCAGAAAAGAACAAGGCTTTAACCATATAGACATGGTTCTATGCCCAGCAGAAAAAGTTCACCTGATGTAGCACATTTACGCCAGCTTCTCATACCCTATAACCATCATATTCCGTATATAGGTTGACCTTACTGCAGAATAAAATTAGATATGAGAATGTGATACACAACACGTAGTCCTGTTCAGTTATAGAGGCATCGTAGCCATGATGGCCCTATTGTGGTTTTGAAAGGTTGAACCCCTGATAGTATTATATTTTAGTTATAGTGAACTTGTAGACTGTCACTATCGCAATGCATTAGTTGGAAAATAAAAAATGCTTATCTTCACAGATCTGTGTTATACTGAAAATGGCTCTGTATGATGAGTAAACAATATGCAGTAAGCAGGTTTAAATGATGTGTTTTTAAAGAACAGCTGTAAAAGATTAAAAACCCAACACTTGCTATGTTATAATGTAAAGCACAGAAAAGGGAGACAGATGGGACAAGCATTTGTCCGTCTGTGTCACGGTGATTTTCTTGTTTTTTTACACTTCATTTAACTCATTCCTTATCACCAACTGGCCTGAAATTCTACTTTTTCAAACTTTAACTACCATATGTTCAGTGTCTTGGCAAAAAATTAAATAAATAAACAACATTGCAAGCATGCTGGTGCAGGGGCTACCAATTAAGAAAAGAGCTAGAGCTAGATTGCTGTGAGGAAAAACAGAGCGAATTGAAGCACCTAGTCTGTACTGTTTCTTCCCTTTCAATAAATTGGAATTAGATGTAAAAAGAAAGCATTCTACTTACAATAGTTCGTAAGAAAACTGTAGCAGTACAATAAGCAATTTGATCGTATTGAGCGGAGTCACACCTGCATGTTCAGTAAATATACGAATGAATATATGCGCTCCTATTAATTTCAAAGTATACATGTACTGCTCAAAATGATATCCTTTTCTTTATTCCAAGTTTACTGATAGCTCTGCTTTAAAGCATATAACATAACATAATACGAGAATGTATCATAACAGAGGACGTTTCAATCAATCAATTTTTACATTAGGCATGCAAAATAAAAGGATTGCACTAATGTGAAACAGAATATTACTTCTTCTTTCAGTATGGTAAACTTAATTACAATGTCATTTTAGTTTTGTTGCTACGTTGCATTGCATATTGACAAATTAGGAAGGGCACTGTATCAGTCTCCATTGTTTTCTATGCCAAGGAAAGTGCACAGAAATATCACACTGGAAAGCATAATCAAAAGGCAATGATGAGCTGCCTAATATTTTTTAGTGCTTTAAAGGATAAGTGCTGGCCTGTGTGTAGTCAAGTAGATTATGCCTGAAAATTGGTAAAATGCTAATTCAAAATGTTGCGTTTTCTATGCTAAGGTGAAATAGTCAGTCATTGAATATGCTCTGAGTAGTTGGCGTGCGCCTGCACAGTAAGCAATAATTAGATGTGTACATTTATTGTAGTCACGCATTATATTAAATATACACTCATTTGGCTCGTCAGGAGTGCAAAAATATCCAAAATTGGGCTTGCCTGAAAAAAAACATTCTCCTCTAAAGAACATTATTTTCTTTTGTAGAGTGTGCATGCCAAAGTAGAGGTGCCTTATTATTACTATGCAAGTTATTTTCAAGTGCAAAAATGAAGTAAACGGCCGGGAACACCCATGGACGAAAATGCATTAAGGTGGAGAGAGTTTTCGTATGTCGTGCGACGACACAGTGGACGACAGGTCGCTAACTTAAGAGCAGTTGCAAGGTTGCGCCAGCTAATATTTTTAGGTTGTATTGTGCTAATAAACTAGGGAGCTATATGAGCTATCTGCCTACATGCAAGATGACATTATTTCGCCTGCACGTGAGCAGCTGGTCACTGGTGTCAGTCCTATCTAGTACACCCGCCCACCCAGGCTGGTTCTTATTTCTATTCTGACGCCAGTACCCTTTCGTGCTTGTCACATTGACGAGGGGTGAAAGTGACGGTCTGCCCACACTATAAATGAGATCAGCCAGCCACAAAATTTGCATGATTAGAATGAATTAGAACAAAGCACCGCTATAAATGCTGGCCCGATCTCTGCTTCTTGACCACCATGCTGATTAGTCAAAATGCACGTAATCTCAGTGATTGCACCCCCAATCATTGCGAATGCCTAAAGGTGTTAATATATGCATTACATGCTTCCCACAAAGGCTCCTTATGTGAATGAGGGGTTTTTGTTTTTTGTTTTCACGAGCTTTGTTGGCCACCTCGTAGAAGAGCAATGTACTATGGTCACCGTACCCACTATGTCCTCGCCAGCAAACCAGCTAGCACTGTTTTGTCCAGCATCGGAGGAAGTGTAAGCGTCGATAAAAGCGGCAGCACGCGGCCCTCTTAACTTGACAAAATTGGCTCATCAACTGCATGTGACAGTATGGGCAGCAACCTTATTCGCAGCGACTAAGTTGGATATCATGGGATAATAAGATAAGTATTGAAAAAGCCACAATTCACATGGCCGTCATTGACCTTTGCTCTCGGTTTATGTGTCCAACAGGCGACGTCAGACACAGCGTTACGCCCTACACAGTTTATTGGGGCACACTGTCGTAGAAGCGTAAAAATAACATTTGTTTTTGACCAAGTTGGTGCGATTAATTAAACTTCACTTTTGGGCTATAATACCACGGACATTAAAAGAAACGAAATGGTGCACTGAGCGTCGATTACCCATTTAGAAGTATTAAAGCTATTGCGTGCTCTGCCGTAACAATCACGCATTTTGTTGATGCATAAATTTTGCGTCAGTCACATTGCAAAGTGTTCTAGGAAAAAATAATGGCTATCACACAAGCGAATACTTTCTATGAGAAATAAGAGCTCCATCACCATTGGCTTGGAAAATACAGTAGACTCTCAGTAAACGAAAATAGGTTAAACAGAAATATACTGCTTAAACGTAACTATTGTCTCTGTAATACTTGGTTTCAGGCTTGTATTCTGAACCCATGTTCATCTCTCAGTAAACGGAACTCCTGTTAAATAAAACATATTTGCCCAGTCCCTTCAGGTTCCGTTTACTGAGAGTCTACTGTAGTTGTGCATATGATCACTTGTTTGAGGACACACATGCACGCATCCCTAGAGCAAACACACATGGTAGTGCTAAACTGTGCCATGCTTTTGCGAGCAACCAATAAGCATGCCCTTCACGTGAAGAGCTATTCAACATGCATCAAAATGAAAGAATAGTTGCACTTAAAGTGAGCAGTGATTTCAAACAATATACGTCAAAGAGCTTGAAGGATGCTTGAGGTTCACCATTTAGAGAGGAAATTTTTTCTCTGTAGCACTATTGAGTCTAGGAATCACAAACATACACAATGCCCTGAAACCTTTACACAACTACTAAAGCCGTGGCTGAGAGCGCAGGATGCACAACCAGGTGGTAGGTGGCAGCCATAAATCATGCCCAAGTTAGTAGTGTCTGTGCCCAGATTGGATTCAATTGCGGCTCGAAGCTTCGAGAAATATTAGCAAAACATTCGATTTAACTCGAACTCACACTTCAATATTCAAATTTGCTTCGCACCTAGAATTCCGTTATTCGCACAGCTCTAATATTAACAGCCACTATAACCATATCAAAACAGTTCTTCCAGTTAAGATGTAAAAACACGTAAATGTTGTTAGACACACTCAACACAAGAACCCATAACAAACACGAAGATCATACTGATCCTGTGTTCTTGCATGCATAAGGTACCACGAACACATTTTCCATATGTCAACATATAAACCTTGTGGCCTGCAAACACGCTCAACTCAGTCATCATGGTATATCACCTTATTCGAAAACAATTATCAAAATAACATACAGTCCCATTTACTTAAACAACTTTGTATTTACACTTGTGGTCACCGTCAGTCATGAAATTTGAAGATAACAGCACCATGAAATTTATGTGCAAGAACTGTCTGAACTCTTTTTGAACAGTACCTTCGAGAAATGTTCCTTGTGAAGGAAAGAAATATCCTGCATCCAAGGGAAATCGCATAGTCCTAATTATCTGTGTTTACATAAACTGGTTTCACATATGCAGATAAGAACATCCTGAAAAAGTTGTTTCATCAGTTACTTTTTCATGGTATTTTGAATGCTTAATATGCCTTTGTAAATTATATTGGTGATAGGTGAAACTCACGGGTCATCAGAGCTAGCCTAAGTGCAGTGCACTGTACTTACTCAGAAACTACAGAAATAACAAAAAAGCAGTAGTTCTCACGTATTTCATTAGTATATACATGGAAAATCGCCAAAAGAGAATGCACTGTTTCAACCTGGCTTTGTTACCATGCCTTTAGCAAAGAAAGGGAATGCAGAAAACAAATGTGCTACAAAGGACAGCCCATGACTGTCACAGCAGGATAATTAAAACAGAACTACAGCCATCAAAACATACACTGAAATGAGAAGAAAGCCAGGCACACCCTATCTGCCAAATCGTAGAAATAATCAGGGCAGTTTTGATGGACCACTACTACACGCTTCAGCACCGGCATACTTTGGCAGCGTATACATTCAGCATGAGCGCACGCGCGTATAGATGGCCTGAGCATTACAGCAGTGGCCAGGCGAAGAGGGCAGAGGGACAATCACCTGCTGGTTGTGGCGAGTGCTGCCTTTGTTTGTGGCAATCCAGGGTCTCGTCTGAGAATGACACTGACTTCTCCTCTAGAAAGAGAATGCGGGCAGAAGGAAGGAAGAAGAACGTCGGGTGAGCCCGGACCCCGGACTGCTATATGGGACACTAAAGGGATCTATGTTCAAAGGCTTCAGATGTGTGTAATGCATTCCTTCAAAAGTTTCTTATCGGTAGTTCAAAACCATCTTATTAAAGAATTCCTTTGTTCAAGAATGCTAATTAGAGTAGAGAATGAAATCTAAGCCATTTCTTCATCTAATATCTTGGAAGTTGTACCTTCAATGCAAATTGAAGTATGTTATACCGCAGTTGCACATTTTCGTTGCTCTCATGCTGATGAGCATTTACAGGCTTCTCTGCTAGCCTTAACTCGGAAGAGGCAAAGTCAAAGGTCATCATATTTCATAAAGCTTGCATGATTGCAATAGAAAAAAACAGTGCAAATTTTTAACACAATACAAAGAGCAGGATTGAACAAGCACAGTGTGTTCTTGTCTGTTCTTATCAATGTCAAACTTTTGCACTGTTTTTCTCTCGAGTAAACAGGAACCAACTAGCTCAATATTTAACACTACAAACTTCTCAGTGGTTTATTCTGTCGGGTTGCCAACTCTGTGTTCTGTTTTATCTTTTTTTCGTGCAATGCCTACATACCCAAAACAGCTTACTTGGCCTGCTAGGTGTGGCAAAACTGTCACCTACCAATCAAAATTAACACTACTCCCTAATGTCCCGTTATTCTAAATCACTGCAGCAAAAAGTGTAAGAATCGAGGCTAAATTTAGAACATCATGATGCAGACAAAGGTCTTGAATAAGGTAAAAAGATTTCCGAAAAGGCAATATTTCAGCCATACAGAGTTACATTGTACGATTGTCACTAATGTCTCTTCCACTGGGCAGCAAAACGAAAAGTAATAGCTGAAGAGATTCTTGCATATGTTTTCACCTTTCAAGCATTGTGATCCTGCATTATTTTCATTTCAATACCCACATGCCTGATGCAGAGCATACAAGCAGCTTATTAAACTGACAGATAATAAAAAAGGCAATAAGAAAGTGCGAAAAACTACAGGTATAATGAGGATGGGCACATATAACGAAGCTAACATTAAGTAGGATTGCTCATGCCTAACTTCATTGATCATTTCCCTCGTACAGAGAAAACAAGCTCTTGTCACATACTAAATTATTAACAATAATGGAGTCCTTTTTTTTTTTCGCTGAGAGGAACGGAATGTATTCTGGCAGCAAAAATAATATATAATAGCCCAAAAACACTCAAGTTCCATCGCATTAGAGGCACATGTATATTTTGGTAAATGGCACAACATGACAGGTCCGCAGCCCAGAAAAAACTATCTGATTATATCTCCCCTGGTGACAACAATGTATCTTTGCGTATCAGTCAATGGTGGCATCATGTGCATTCATAACTTGGCTTTGGAAAATAGCCCATTTGGACAATGTTAGAGATGAGCGAGCTATGAAAATGTACAGGATGTTGTTTTCTGGCTCTAATCTGAAATCAGTATCACTACTTTCCTTTTAATTTCATTGGGTACCGAAATATACGGTATACATAATTACTAAAAGCAGTCTCTGTAATAAACACACAACCTCGTGAGGATATTTCTCTGCCAAATTTGTTTTAGAAATCATATGTCTAGCTGTTTAAAACAGCTGCAGTGTTTGAAAACCTCTCTTTACCTAAGTGCCTCACTTAGTTTTGCAGTGGGTGAGACCTAATACTGTTTAATGACCAAATGCGGCCAATTTTTTGTCCTGTTGTACTAGTTATTTACTTATTTATATAGTTATTTATTACAGTACTGCCAGTCTGATCTTCAGACCTTAGGCAGGAGTGGGTACAATGAATACAAAAAAAGGGTTACAATAAACACATATAAAGCATTGCGGCTATAATAACAGCAAAAGAAGAAGAGTACAACGAATTCATACAATGAAGCAATTATGTCTTCAAGGAGTGCTTCTGCCACACAACTTACAGCAGAAATGCTCCACGAATGTGAAAACAGTTTTTAGTAAGCATTAAAACTGCTAATCAAAAATGAAACGTCACCGAGCCCTATGTTTGATGTATCTGAATGCCCAGTGTATGAAGCGTGAGATATGCTCTCAGACTACTGCAGACAATATTGCTAATGCTTCAGAAAAGTTCAAAGGTAGCAGACACATAAACTCAACAGTTTTGTTAAGTAATACCACACCTGAATGTGAGCAATATCGACTCAAACTGTGTTCAATGGCTGAGAATTTAATATAATGCAGCTGACTAATAGATGAAATATTTGTAGCGGCCCTCCACTTTTTACTGCGCACATCGAACGTAGTTTGTGGAGAGAATGATGACTACGGCTTATCCCAAGGCCACTGACATATTTGTCCTCAGCACTGTCGCCTGTCCTAGCTGTTGCCTGCCAACCATTCACAGCATGCTTAACCCGTGCGTACATATACTTCACATACGTGGCCAACAATTGTGTCAAGAGAGGTGTACGCTTTGAGGTAATCAAGAAAATTAACATTAGAGAATGCTAATATCGCTCGTCTGTTATTTAGCATAATTGAGGTAAGTGTGCAATAGAACATCTCCCATAATGCTATTGCTCGGCATAATCATTCAAAGCATTCTGCACCGAAGTTGCACCCAAATTTACTATACCAACCTTATACCATTAAGATAAGGTGACTGGGGTCTCGTTAAACGTCACAAGATGCTTTCTTTTAGTGATAACATGCAGGGTTATGACCATCATGCCGTTAGGTCAAGTAAATGTTTGCAGGGCACCAGTGTTGTTACGATGCAGGGCTAGATGGTTTCAGTAAACAGGAGACAAATCTCACAGGAAAATTTCAATCGTCCAACCAACAAAAATCCTCATTTCCCCAAAAAGTGTAACAGGGCCATGGGATAAAAATATCCTGGCTCTTGGATATATAAGGTAGGGTTGGCACAGGACAAAAAATGATTGATCGCATGCATCTCAAAAGCTTCAAAATTGTAGTAAAATTGATAAGGGGGGGCAAAAAAGGGCCTCACAAAGGTGGCTGCTTTCGCGAGCCTGTACCTTTGAAGGGGTGCTTCTGCACATCATATTCTGGCAGCCGAACGTCATCTGAAAAGACGAACACAACCGAGGTAGCTTTCTCTTGGCTGTGAACTTATCTAGTCAGCCACCTTGCTTAGCACACACTCTCAAACATTTGTGACATGAACTGAAACACAAAGCACCACTGGGGAGTAGAACGTAAGCTACAGACATCAGTTCACCATGCGATAAAAAAGGCCTCAAAGCATTTTTCAATGCAGTGAATTATTGTTTTTACCTATCATATATCAATTTTTGGCACAGTTAATCATTTCTTAGGATCCTTTACTTCATAAAACTTTCGGTTCAATAACTTTTGCTTCCACATACAACCAAGAGGAAGCCTTGGTTAGATGAAAGATAGTGGGGCATAACCTTCGTGGTGGTTTGCCTAGTCTAATGTGCCTGTAGTGTCAGCAGTCGTATTAATTTCATAGAATCATGGCGATGTAGTGAAGGTCAGATATCCCAGGTAAAAAAAAAGTATTTGTGCAATCACCTCAACTGTTCGTTCTACCAAGTGTACTTTTAATATTACCTCACTTCGGGCAGCACTGCTACTCACATTTATTTAGGCTCTAAATCTTTTTTGGCAAGATGTCAATATTAATGACTAGGCTTGTGCGAATAGTAAATTTCAGGTTCCAAGCAAATTTGAAGCGAATGGTAATTTTGGTAGTATAATTTCGAATCGAATTTTAATAGCGTATATATCTCGTATTATAAAAAATGGGCGCATTTGTCATGACCTAACTAACCTGCACAATTTTTTTCATTTCAAACAAGGCCTGTGCAAATGCCAATTTTCGCTTCACTTGGGACATGGAAACAATCTTGAAAATTCATAGGATCTGATTTCCGGTAGAATGAAAATGATAATCCATAAATTATGTTACCTTTTAAAATTTGCTATACTTAGAGCACAAAAATAAATATGCCAAGCTTTTAAACCTAATAAATGAATTATAGTGAGGATAATGTCTTCATTTTACATAGAAGTGGGGCTTTGCAGCAGTGCTACTGTCCCCTACATGTCTTCCATACTGCCCATAATGTTCATACGTGTTTTCATGGCATAGCACTGCTTTATTGCAGCAAAACTCTATTTACGAGGGGTTACATGGAAATTATTAGGCTTGTGAGAATATTCGCATGGTCCGAATATTTGAACGAATAGTAGAGTATTCGAGTTTGCTCCGATTCGAATTTAAATTATTGACAATTTTGAAGTATTCGCAATGAACGAATTGGTGTATATTAGTCCAGATGTAACAGCCTGTAAAGGCAACTTCACTGCAGTGTTAAAGTGCTAAACCATGAAAACATTGATACAAAAGAAATCCGCTCTGCCGAGAAGCTCCCTTCGAAATTTAAAGAGCCTCGCTGCAACACTTTTTGAACTATGGTCAGAAAACGCTGCCGTTTGGTAGTCGAGGCTACAGAGAAAGCGTGAGCCAAATGTTATAGCGCAGCATGTGGCCTGCTATTCACAATAAATCTCAAAGTCAGCTAAGAATTGCTCTCTTCTCTCGGCAAATAATGCCACAAGCTCAAAAATTTATCGTCACAGTCATTGTATCAGCCATGAGCACGACACGCTCGGTCGTTGCTACGACTGCCACTTGTCCACATGTACATGCCCATTCGCTCTGAAAAGCCGCGTGTTCGAAGAACGAGAGAAAAAGTGCAAAAAGTGATCAGGCCCACGTGATATTTCACCCCAGCGCTTTTGTCGGGAGGAAAAGAGAGTGCAACAAAGCGTTGCAACTCCGCTCATACTGGAAGAATTTTAAAAATGTTCGTGGTGGTGAATTTGTGAGGCAATAGTTTCTTCAGTGAATAACTTCCATGACTAGTTAAAGAAGTGTTTCAGGGCCCCTTTATATGAACCTATTACCCTCAAATCAATTCCTCAATTAATTAAGCTTAAAAGCTTGCTATGATGACTTATAAGCTATATGTATAATAAATTTTAAAATGTTATGTAATTCACAGATTATCACTCGCATCTTACCAAAAGTCAAATCCTGCTACTACTCAAAATTGTTTTGACTTCCTTTGAATGAAAGAAAAAGGCATTTGCATAGAGGCTCTATTTCAATTAAAAAATATATTGTGCAAGTTAGTTAGACCATGATAAATATGCCCATTTTCCTTATATGTCATATATATTATTCGAATTCGATTTGAAATTATTTGACCAAAATTAATCTTCCCTTCGTATTCACTACGAAGCAAAGATTCATAATTCGCTCAAGCCTACAATTTATCATGCATTAAGATAGGTGCTTTTACAGATGACTATCTCTTTACTGCAGTAAAACCACCTTTACAGCAAGTTACATGCAGATTATACACGCCTATTTGTTTGTTTTAAAAACTTCGAAAGTTTTCAATAGTTCAAATTCAATTTGAAGCAAATTTGAATGCTGTATTATTTGCTCAAATAATCAAAGCGTTCAAATATTCGCACAAGCCTATGTGACTCATAGTGACACATTTTAAAAATGTTAGAAAAAGCAAGAACTGTAAGGCCCTTTTACATTGTGCAGTGAACATTTGGTGCAATCCTAATTTGTGAGATAGGCAGACAATTTTCTTAGCTCGCTATAATTACTTAATTATTAGTGCCTTTGTTTTCACTATAACGTAAGAAATATTACCGCTGAAAGGCATTCCAGAACTCACAGTAATTATACCATAATCTAGAAAGTTCTCCTTGAGGAGCTGCTGAGCAACCAACCTCATATACACAACACATCTAAGTTCATCTAAAACATCAAAAGGCGATGATCAGCAATAATAACTAATTTTTCAAAAAGAATATAACAAGTGCAAAACACTTTTAACTAATTAGAGTCATTCATGATGTAAACACAGCAAAACTGGAAATACAGATATAAGTGCGAGACAATTGCCACTTTGTGGTACAGAAATGCATGCTTATACTTGAAAAGGCTTATGTTTCAGCAGAAGAAAGCAATCAATTTTGTAAAAACAATAATATGCATTATATATTACTCTTGTTTGGGAGCACTATGCTGCTGAATATGGTGCAACATTGCAACTGAGATACTTCAGCCTCCAAACATACAAGCTCTAAATATATACAACAACCATGACAGTGTCTCTTTTACGACTCTTAGCACTGATAAAAAACAGCTGTATCAAGCCATCAGTTCACACTTCTCATGTTAGGATGCCGGGAATGCAATATTAAACCATGTGATCAGACATTGCAGGATTCATACTTTACTTTCTCGCGTAAGTTTACTGCATCAAACAGTAATAACGAACAGCGTGCATGATATATCCAGTGGCAATTGCAGCAAGCACGTTAGCAAATATTCTCAGGAACTTGCACGCGCACACCGAAAGTGAGCACATGTCTCGAGTGACACGACAGCTCATCAGTGAGTTCCCAAATGCCGATGAAACGATGACAGAATTATGGCTTGCGATGGGCACACTTGCAGTAAGAGTACATTAAGCAAATAACGCAGAGCTGAAATGGGAAGCCATCCATAAGTGTAACAATGTGCAAAAAGTGTGTAAAAGAAGCTAAACAGGTTCTCATGCAAAATGTGAACGAAATGTTGTGGTTCACAGTGCACAAAATTTTTGCAAGCGTGCTGTAACGATGAAAACTTAACATATGAACGTATGTACCAATGGTGGGAAGCTTTGATGCACTGAATGTGCAGTGATTGCAGTGTGCAGTGCATGGTGTCAGAAGTGTGGTTACATAGTGTGGAACATGCTGAAGCTATAGAAGCAGATAGATGATAATACAGGAAAGGTACATGGAAACAAAATCACATTAGATGTATTCTAATACTATTCTAGCTACAATGCAGATAATTCGGACTAGCTCTCTCTAAGCGATTTCGTACCGCACTTTATCTTACTTAGGCAAGCACTGAGGTCATTCCTAGGAATGTCCTGTCAAGCATAAACAATCCCCGCTTTCTTCAAACTTCCAGAAGAAAAACATCCTCTAATGACAACTTGATCTTAATGCGTCAACTCCTCAGATGTGATGTCATCACATGATAATTACTAACAGAGAAATAAAAAAACATAATCTTGCGGCTCTGGAGTCACTATTGCCGGACATATGCTCAATTCTCTATACGTCGAGGTGGTACCTCTGCTTATTGACATTACATGGAGATTTCGTAGGCTGCACTAAAAGAGATTATGTATTGTATGCTTTTCACTCACAAGCGCTGTACGGTTAAACTTAAATATAACAAAATCGATCAATTCCCGGAAGATTTGTTATAATGAGGATTTGTTTACTTGCAGGTTCCGGTACCCGAATTCGTAAAATAAATGCGCAAATTAAAAGAAAGGGGGGAACCGAAGGACAGAGCTAACCCAAAAAACTTATTTTACAGTAAAAAAAAAACTGCATTGTTATTGCGATAGCAATTATTTCAACACTCTCGGCGGGCTTTTCTCGTCGCTGCCATATTCCGTAACAAGTCCAAATTGATAACATGCTCCCTCGAATCGTAACTTTCACGAGCGAGTAAAAGCGCGAAGCGCTGCTGAAGCAGTGATCAAATGGGTCGGCTTGTCCCTATTGCCTGGAAAGTGCATAACATCTCCCGCGCGTTAGAACTGACGTCAAATGCTCAAACAGAAAGTAAACCACCCGTCTTGAATGAGCATGAAACAACGCGGAGTGGGAGGATCGCTCGAGTAGCAATCATGAACTTGGATTTTAAGGGCGGTGAGATCGCTTGCTATATATATATATATGTATATATATATATATATATATACATGTGTGTGTGTGTGTGTGTGTGTGTGTGTGTGTGTGTGTGTGTGTGTGTGTGTGTGTGTGTGTGTGTGTGGGAGTGTCAGCACACTCTTTATGAGCCTGTTTGGCGTCACGTAGCATGTGAACTTATTACGAATGCTACGTGACGCCAAACAGGCTCATAAGAGTGTGCCACACTCGGCTCCTTGGCTACATGTGGCGCTGACTGACACTTCCACGTTTAAATTCACATATAAATCCAATAAAGTAGCTGGAAGGATAGCCGCCGTGGTAGCTCAGTGGTTGAGCATCGAACGCGTTATTCGGAGGTCGCAGGTTTGGTTCTTGCTCACGGCAAGTTATCTTTTCATCCACTTTTCGTTCTTCACATTTACAATGCAATTGGGTCTGATAACTTCCCCTATACATTCCATGGTATTATTGTCTGCTGGATCTCATATATATATATATATATATATATATATATATATATATATATATATATATATATATATATATATATATATATATTGTCACGGGTATAGAAAGGTACCTCAGGCACGGGTGCAGAAACGACGCAGACAGAATGAAGACGACGATGTTGTTGTGGGGCTGTGTCTGAACTGCCCTCTTGTCCTGAATCCTTGCATACTGTGTGCAGTGTTTGCCCACCTGACGTTCACTTATTAAATACTCCCCGTTACAATAATATATATAGTGATTGTTGCAGGAAAAGAAAAAGGCACTAATTCCTGCTGCTCATTCGCGACATGACTGAATGCCTTGTAGGGGGTAGGGGGAGGAGGGATATAAAAAAGTTACATCTTTGCCGCACAGACGAAGCAATGATCGCGATAGCACCAAATTAAAATGTCACGTGCAGAATGGCCAGCAGATTGAAACGTGTCCCGCGTTTCTCACGCACAAATGACACACGAAACGTAATCTAAGGTACAGATAAACGCGAATAAGCGTCTCAGTTGTTACTTCGCTATGTCTGAAATTCGCACTAATTTCGCTAACGTTGACTGTGCTTTTTGCGGGGCGAAGTGCGCGTGGGAGATGAGAGCGCGGCCGCCGCGTCGTGACGATATTGCTACACGGGCTCATTGCGCCATCTTGCCGGTAATGCTGAAAACAGAATAGTCCCTATTACCAGAAATGCCCGACAGCAGCGGTAAGGGGTAAATATATATAGCTTGCCGTTTGAATGTTGAAGGACGTCCTCCTCGGTGGCTCAGTGGTTAAGGCTTCGCACTCACGATTCAGAGAACCCAAGTTCAATTCCGCGCGACAGAGTCTTTTACTGGAATTCTTTTTTTGCATTTCTTATATGTAACTACGTATACATATACGGTGAGTGACGCCGACGCCGGCAGCAAAACCCAGCCGAGAGCGTCTATATAATCGCTATCGCAACAAAAGAATAGTAGAGAAAAGGTGAAGAGATAGGAGGAGCAAGCGACTGAAAAAAAGAAGGAGATAGAAAAGTTAGGAGCTGGTCTAAGAAGTCCGAGGGCACGGCACCACTCGGCGATAGCTTCACGGCGTCAGGAGACTGCGGAGGGCGAACAAGTCGGCGGGAACTACGCTGGTGTCGGGAATCACGGGGTCACAACCGTTCAGCATGACATCCTCCCAGCAACTCCACTTGCTGTCGGCGAGTCAGTGTTGTTTCAACGCGAAGGGACTGTGTGAAAAGAGCACTTCTCCCTGAGGCGGCCGTATTTGATAGATAGATATGTAAGGTTTAACGTTCCAAAACCACCATATGATTATGAGAGACGCCGTAGTGGAGGGCTCCGGAAATTTCGACTGCATTGGGTTCTTCAACGTGCACCCAAATCTGAGCACACGGGCCTACAACATTTCCGCCTCCATCGGAAATGCTCGCGGCCATATTTGCACACACCAGCGTTTTGTAGGAGTTCCGCGATATCGCATCCGAAAGCGTTGGCTGCCAGCCTTACTTCTTATAACATTACAAATATTTGCTATCGCATCCATTGCATTGCACTCAAGGCGCCATCGTGTTGCAGGAACTAACCGGCTAATTGCGAAAGCTACCTGCAGTCTGCGAACCCGCGGCGCAGCGCAAGACGGAAGCGCGTGACGAGTCGACCTCCAAAGATTCGTCGTCACCGTGGTCTCAGGGAGTTTCCAGCAGCGCCTATATAATCTGACAGCCCCTCGGTAATGACGACGCGGTTGTCCGAAATTAAAAAAAGTCACAGTTTCACCGCGAGGGTGAAGCAATGAATTCAATAGCAACAACTTGAAATGTAACGCTCAGAACGACGGCAAGTAGGTCGAAAACGGGCAGCGTGCTGCTCACGCACAAATGACGCACGAAAGCAACATACAGATGACGAGAGCGAACAATGTTTATCTTTCGACACTTAACGCGCTGTTTCAACAAAAACGAGGCACGAAAAGTAATCACAGGTACAAGTATGAGTACAAACTAACAAGTGGTTCAGTTGTTACTGCGCTGTGTTTGAAAAGCGCACTCTTTTTGCAAACGGCACCTGTTCAGTGAGCGAAGTGATCTTTGTGCGCCCGGCAACTAAACGCAATCGGTCTTAGCCAAAGGCAAGCGATTCTCCCCACGGAAGGATAAGCGCGCACACATGCATTTACCCCCCCCCCCCCCCTTCGCGGGGCAAGGTACGCGTGGGAAATAAACGCACGCGTCGGCGCATCGTGTGGAGCTGAGCACCGAGCGCAGGCGGCTTTTTTTTTTCTTTCTTTCTCGAGTTTTCATAGATATAGGCGCGCATACATATACGGTGAATGATGGCGGCGGCAACGGCAAGAAACAAGCTGAGACTGTCCATATGATTGCTATCGCAATAAAAAGCAAAGGTGAACGTCATCGGGGGGGGGGGGGGGCAAACCATGCGCGCGCAGTGAAACTATGCTCGCGCGCACGGCGTCGAAAACGAAGGGCGGCACTGACACGGGCGGATACCGCGCAAAACTATTCGGTAAGGCACCCTCTATATGCAGGGCGTCCCCTCCTCCCCTCCGTATACGTGACGTTAACTGAAAGAGTGGCACTGCCAACGCGCAAATGTGGTTTCCTTTTTTATTATTTTGGGTTGGAGGGGGAGGGGGGCACAGCCACGCATGCAATCGCGGTGGCGAGACCGGCGGCAACGCTGGCTCGCGTGGTGCACGCCACCTGCCCGCTTCGCGATCACCCTCACGCAATAACAAGCTCTCGCCTGGTGCGCCGGACGCCGCAGCTGTTTTGCGCTTTTCGTCGGTGGCAGGGCAGCCGCGGAAGATGCATGCTCGTATCAATGATGCCAAATTGCGGAGCAAAATGCCTAGACTGTCCGTCGGGAAAAGTCCTTACATCAAGGTTCTCTCCCGCTGTTACTTTGTTACATATAGGTCGCAAAAAAAACAACAACTCAAATGTACTATTCCTGTATGTATGTCGCCATCCCTTGCAAATAGCGCTATGTCATTTTTCTTTTTCTTTATTTCCGTGTAGAGCTTCCGCATTCTAGTGTACAATTTCTTAATGAAAGTCACAACCATGTTGGACAGTGCTTGGGTGGTGGGGCCATTGTCGGGCAGGTAATTATGCCTTTAGCCGTACCGTTCCTCGACATGTGTTATGTTGAAAATAAACAATTCAATTCAATTCAATAAATACATGTGCTTCCATGAAGCAAGGACGGATAATAGAAAAACTTCCGTTATATCGAGGAATTTGTTATATGGAGGTTCACCATAAGCACGTTTAACTGCATTAGTACCACAAGGGTCTCAGAAATTACGAAAGCGCCAGTGTTTTTGATTGTTAGAAACATGAAAAGTGATAGTATATTCCCACTTAAATAATGATATTCTTGAAACCAGCAAAAGCAGATGTGTATATGAGTGATTGTCATCAGGATAGTTTACTGTGTTTTACTCTGCTCAATAACATGCTCTATATCTCATAAGTATGGTTGTGGTCAGCCTATACAAAATTAAATATGACATTGCATTTTGATTTTACACATTCATGGCCTCTGAAATGTAAATGATATTGTATGCACAGAATTGCAACTGTTATGCTGTTTTCAAGAACAAAATTGTGTTCAAGAGAAAATTCAGAATTGCAATTCACTTTTCATATGGAAAATAACTCTAGCTTTTATCTTTCAAATAGTGCTTTCTCTGTGAGTACCACTTGAGCGCTCAGCTTCTGGCGATTTGCTTTTGCAGGAAAAGAATGTGGCATAGTGAATTAAGCACTATACTTCTTACTAGCATTTTGTTATTAAGTCAAATCACCTCATTGCACACTACTTCGCTGTCATGATCATTTCTTGTACACCGAATGTGCTAACCTGAAATCACACACTAATTATTCTCACATATACACAACATGTGTTGTTACATATGTTTCGTATAAAACCTGTCAATGTTGAATGAGTAGCCAAATACAGGTAAACTTGCCACAGTACACCTTGCATACACCCCAATTATTTATGTGTAACACGTACAAAGCTAAACGAAATAACTAACTTGCAATAAAACAAAATGTCCCTCCATAACTAAACATCAGGAGAACTTTTCTGGCACATTGCCTTCTCTCGTTACAACGAAAACCGCAAAGCTTCAAAGCTCAGAGTGTCACACAGAATAATGCAAAGTGAAAGGGGCCTCATTGTCTCAACTCTTATTTGTGATAGAACAATGTAATACATTGTAATTAGAAAGAAAAGAAAACTCCCTAAAGTGAGAGTTTTTTATTTGTGTCACACGAATATTGTTCATTTAAACAGTATAGTAAGGTCATAATAAATGCTGATCAAGAAAGTTACTTCAACAAGTTTTCTGCTCTTACCCATAATTAGGGAATAGCAGTTGCATAATGAAAAAGGCCGTTCCTGATGACAAATTATGGACATTCAACAATCCAGGTTCTAGTGTTGTGGGAGCTTCCTAGTATTTGAAACAGTGTTTCATGGATCATGGTGCGAATTTATTGTGTGGTAGTTTTTTATCAATGAAACCATTTACTTAGCCAGAATCAAGACAGGGAACGTTTTTTTGCCGTTGGCAGTGCCACACTTCTGCTTCGGCGGCCCTTCGTAAAATTCCTCACTAGTAGTCTTGGAGAAATTATTGGACTAGGTATGGGTGTTGTATGCACCAAGGGCGTAAAGTGTATGCTCATAATTTGCAAGATGACTGTGTGTTTTTAGATGCGAAGCAGCTCTTTGACTCACGTTTGTGACGCCATACGTACGTGCCTCCGTACAAACGCATCGCGAGGCGTTCCCCATGCCGCAAGTGTTGTAGCGGTACCAAGTAGGTCAAGCCGAAGCTGCGGGTTGACGTCACGCTCCTTTCGTAAGTACGCACTGACGTCACTCTCTGCCTCACCCGCAGCATGCTCGCCGCCGCGCTCGCAGCTGCCGACTTCTCCACGCGATCGCAACACACTTCTCTCTCACTTCAGCCTCTCCAGCGCCCGCAACGCTCGACCACAGGCCAAGTGGAGACACTCTTTCGGCTTGTTTGTCTGCGATGAAACTTACACGAAACCCAACCCGCCTTCCGTGTCTTTGCATATCAAACAAACGTTTACTCGAGCAAGCGCTACACCGAGCTTTGCTTCAAACTGTTCTTCTAGCACCCCCGTCGACGCCCGTTTCAACCGGGTCAACTCCGTGTGCACCGCTGCTGCTTCACATCCCATCAGGGTTCCTTTCCGGGAGATGGCCCATAATTTTGTTGTTCTGCCTAATTATTTTCGGTTCCCATACTTAGGAGTCCCCTTTAAGAGGTAACTATAAAGCTGACATCGTGAGACTATATATATGAACGCGGTTTTATGACAGCGTTTACGTGAGGTTGGGACTATGCCTAGAACATCGGAAAAGCGTTTACACTAACACAGGTCCCATGAAGTTACTAAGAGCGCAAAGTGACGTTGCTCATGTGGTCGGTATTGTGGCATGAACATATATGTGGCAGTAATGACACGCTGGAATCGGTTAGAAAGCATTTGAGGTAGTGTAAATAGTGTTACTAAACCCAAGGATGAGATTTTCAAAACTGATATTGATGCCTCAAAGTGCATTTAAAGTTCACGTTCAAGCATTGTTACACAATTCACCGAAGCAAGCGCCTGCAGTACGCTTTGCGTTTTCGTGAGTGATCGAAACGCCACTCACCCGACCTGTCCTTCTCGGGAGCCACGTCGGTGTCCCTGGTAGGAATCAGGTGACTTGGCTGCCGTGGAGAAGTTCCTGCAGCCAGGGCCTTGTGCACCAGCCCAGTCAGACTTGCAAGCTGACGTTCCATATACTCCACACGCATTCTGTGTGGGGGAAATGAAGTTTAGAAAGGTCACGCGAGCGGGACTGTCACGAGTATCCAAAATCGAAATTACTTTATAATTAAACGTCGAGCAGAACACAACGACACTAGTGGTGATCATTTGAATGTCCTACGCCACTGTTGTTTCTACTTATGCTTATGAAAGTAAGAAAACATACATACAGCTTATAAGCTGCACTGCAGCAACACATGGTCTCCGACTAAAAGGAGACGCACTAAAAGATTTATTGCAGTCTGTTAATGTCCGATTATGAAAAAAAAATAATGCATTACATTATATAAACTTACATCCTTTACACAACACATATCGTTGGCGTACAAAAATCACTTCTTTCGCAGTCGCAGAGTAAAGGATCTCTGCGCTTTCGTAACATTTACGGGCAGGCAAGTTTACGGGGCTCATAGGTATAACAGCACTAACGTAACAAGGCCCTAGTTGAGTTTTCTTGGTTCCTTTGTTACGTCTGATCTGTTATATTCATGAGACAGTTTCTGAGCGCCCCTTACCGGGCTTCTTCGTCGATGATGGGCGTGGCGCTGCCCGAGCGCGATCCGTAAGCGGCGGCGGCATCCCCGCCGTAGAAGGGCTCTTCGTAGGCCGAGTTGAAGGTGGCCGGCAAGGAGCGCGTGTGGTCGAGTCGGCGCTCGGGCGAGTATCCCGGATCACCACGACCCCGGTCGTCGGCCGGTGGGTAGCCGGCCAGATCGTAGCGGCGAGGGGACGTAGGCGGTGGGTACGGACCCGCTGGCACTCCGCCCGCCGGGAACGGCGCACCCACCACCGGCGGGTAGCCCGCCTCGGCCAGAAGGCCACCGCCCCGGTCCGGAGACAGAGCGCGTGGCGGCGGGGGCACTGCGCGGGCGGGCGTGCCGTTCAACGATTAGCGTCAGCAATTCGTCATCAGTGCCGTCAGTTCACTAATGCACTTTACAATATGAATGGCTCTTCTAACATGGGACACTTTATTCGAAGGTCACAGGTGTGGGCCTCCTGCAAGCTGCATCGTTTATTTGCTTATCTGTCTGCTTGTTTGTGGCCTGTCGACTTTGGCACATATACCCGGCAAGCTATCTTGCCGGATATAACGTGCCGTTAATATTCGCATTCTTTCGCCTTCCCAACAACTATACCAACTTATGCTGTCACGCCCCAACCAGTTTTTAACTAAGGTTCTAAAATTTAGTATTTCGTCACATGAAGTAAAGGCAAAGTAATTGATTTTTTCGCTGTCCAAAATTGTGGTTTTCTTCCAGCAGGATCTATTTTGTACATCTAACAGTGCAACAATTATATTCGCACCACGTTAAACATCCCTGCCACCATCGAAATTGTAGGTTTAGTTAGAGTGGCCTAGTTTAATAAAAGATGCCCGCTGGTTGTCTCTAAGCCCCACTACTGCCTTTCGGTATCCTTAGCTGTGGTCTATATTCCTTTTTTATCTACTCCTGATGGCTCGATCTTTAGTTCCTCCACCCATTCCCGTGTTTCGCTATCATCCATTCTTCTTCTCTCTGAGTTTAAAAATGTTGCACAACATTAGAATAATTCGTTAGATTGCAATGACTGCTCATGTTCATTTCTCCGTTAAAGAAGCGTATATTCTGGACCAGTACAACTGTTCGAGAATAAAATTTATAGCCTCGAGTAGACTGTTCGAATTTTTTTTTCAAACTTCGTGCGCGTCAAACGATTGCCATTCGCAAATTCGTCAAGGAAATATAACCCGATTATGTGATTTCTCGCATTTTTTTTTTGTCCGATAACAAGACCCTCGTTTCAGTACCTTACAAAAGAGATTGAGAATATTCCGAGCTGTCAGTGTTGTGACTAGAATGAATGAATGCCGAATTTCGGTACGTCTATAGGGGTGCCTCAACGAGCGCGCGCACATCGAGGCATGCTAGTTTCTACGTCTAAAGCGTTGAACAGCACCCATCATGAGTTATACGAGAGATTTTCCAAGCCCATTCCATACCAAGGGGCGGCAGCACGTGTTTCGACGATACGATATGCTTCTCCTTTGAGCCCGTAGTCTTGCTTGTGACATCAACTGTACGTGGAAAAAAAAAATGTTTTCTATTCTCAGACTATACCACGATGGCGCTGTGCTAAGTTGCGACCTTTGGAGGGATGATCGGGGACGTGTTCTCATGCAGCTCTACTTTCGAGGCTTTTTCTTTAAATGTGTTGATATAAGTATACTTCGTGCAATGTGCTAATAAAAGCAGCTTAGAGTGAGTGCCTATACCACGTACATTAATAACGGAATACTCGATCGTTATGAAGTCAGCAATTGAACGTATGTGATGGGATGCGTGCGTCGTGACTTTGTGACATGATGTGGCAAAGTGATGCAGGCATAACAACCAATCGTTGTCTGTAAGAAAATTGTGTGCATAACAGTGAACAAGGAGATTAATAGGTTATACCAGCCACAAGATGTAGTATGTGCTAAACGTGTTGTGGTTCTTAGAAATGCCCACATTTTAACATTCTAAACATTGGTCGCCCTCCAACATGACACTAATAGGTATATTCCATCATTCTACAGACACTGAGATACGGTTTTTTTTATACTGATTCAGCAGTGCGATGTTTCTCATCTTCCATTTATTTTTTCTACATGCATGCTCGCGGCACGCGCGTACTTATCTGATCTCTTTTGACAGCGACAACAGGTCATATCTTTCGACACGGGAGGGCGGTTTTGCACTCTGGAGCCCGCGGTTATCTACCACTGTGTCGTGTGTACAGCGAACGCCGTGAGTTGTCACGCACCCTCTCTAAGTGTCGGCCCAAAAAACATGGTTCGCGCACCAGGCCACGCAAGCTAAGTTCTGTGATGTCACCACGCCTGCGCGATAACGTAAACTGTCGCACGCACCCCATTAAGCTAACCAGTGATCTCGTGCAAAGCTACACAAACGCTGCCGGCATCCGCAGCAGCACCAACACTTCGACGGAAAGGGCGCACTTCGCCGGATCGTTTTACAGATATTTTTTTCCAGTAAGCACGTCTCGAACTGTATGAGCGCACTCAATTCATGGAAAAAAGTACGACATGGGCAGGAAGCATGCTCAGCTTTCATGGCGGGTTGCCAGTCTGAAACGCACTTTCATGGGTCGTACATGCTGCGCCGAATGGGCAGGTTTACGTCAAATCACTATCGTAAGCAGCATTACGATAGACCTATTGGTCAGGGACGTCACGTCGCAACTATCAGTGATGATAAATTTCGCCTAGCTAAATAATGTTGTCATGGATAAGTCGCATGCAGGGCTACAAATACAAAAGAGTCAAGAAGTGTTTTAAAAAGAAAACAAAACAGGCTAAGGAAGGATCACTTACGTTCTAAAAGTAGCCTTCATCATACCAGAGAGACCACAAGGAAGGGTGCACGGGTAACTTAAAGGTCCCCTCACCAGGCATTGCAAAGTAACGAACGGCACGCATAGATGATGTGGTGGCGATTGCATCTGCGGAATTTGAAGCAGGTGTACGACGCGCTTCAAGTGAGAGTTCGAGTCACACGCATTGAACTCGGGAAGCTTGCAGGCAACGTCAGCGACTGTAGCCCGTGACTGCTATTATTCGTCCGAATAAAAACAGGCAACGTGACTACTATAGATGCGCCGCAGAATTAACTAAACAGAGTGCGAAGCGTGGAGTTCGGGCTTTTCACGTCTCACGCGGTTCCTTGGCGCCGTTAATAGGGAGGACGCTGAGAGAGAATGCCACTTCAAAACGCCAATAGGGTCAAAAGAAGAGATTCCCAGCCTTGGCCGTGAGGCCCGCCTCCTGGTGGCACTGTGGCTAGAAGGTTTTATTTCGTTCATAACACTACAAATAGAGAGAAAATTGACTGCTGAAATGCATGGGTCAGTGGCCTAAGCAGGGGCAATGATCAGTGGACGGGCTTCTTTTACAAATATTTATTTAATTTATTATTCTATTTGAACCACCTTGAACTATTGTATCGTTATATTGGTGCATACAATGTACTTTTGAAGTTTCCTTATAGAACGGATATCTGGGACGCTGCCTGGTGAGAGGACCTTTGAAAGACCCTCGGGTGTCTATAATGCAAGTCGTGCACATAGGGCTTCAACGAACGTGCAGCACCGTACGTTGCCGATGTACGAACGGCAGCTCGTGCAAGTGGACGTGCAGGGCAGGCGTACAGAGACGGGCTCGCACCTGGCCTCGGCAGAGGGGACCTCGGGGAGGTGAGGGGGGAGGCGACCTGCAGGGGCGGCGGTGGCTGTCCGTAGAACCGCTGCGGCTTGGCCGGCGCCACTCCCGGCGGGCCTGCGCGCCGCCCCCGCTCTCACTCGCAAGACAAGGAGGCACACACACACGCACAACACAGTGTGGCTACGTACACACACACGCGCACACACAATTGAACAATGAAACCTGTACTAATGAAATCCCTGCACCCTTTTCCTCAAGAAGAAAATGACGAAATTGAAAACGAAACGTCAGCAGTAATGTGGCTTTTCATATGCTTCTCATATGCTACCATAACGCCATAGTGTACATGCAGACTTACAGTACAGTGTATTAAGGACATAGCGGGCTCAAAATGTCGCTAATTAGACGACGTCCAAAAAAAAAACAATCCAAGGATTTCAGTAATGGCACTCCACTGCCATTTCTATATATACGCACACACTGGGTAACACGCTGCTTTGGCTAAACATCGGCTGTTACACCCTACTACATGTCCTAAAGCTATGCTATGAGCATAGGCGTGCGTAGGATTTCCCATCACGAAGGGGGGGGGGGGGTAAGGTTCGACACAGTGATCCTCCTTCCATTAAGTCATTGCCCCCCTCAGGTGAATAGGGGAGCGGCTGCCCTTGCCCCTATCCCCCGTACGCACGCGTGGTCATGAGCCCCAATTCGTGTACGCTGACTCGTATGGTAAAACGATCGTGAAAATCTAAGACACCACGAAATGCGGAGGAACAGAGAAACCTAGAGTACACTATGGAAAAAAAAGCAAGATTGCAGCTTATAGAACATTGAGCACACTCTTCATTCTTGCGTGTATAACTAGATAACTTCATCTTATATGATGTAACTCGTGTTGTAGCTTTCAAAGCGGTTAGCATCTTCGCATCTTTATGAAGTTTTGCCTTCTTGCCTTAATTCTTCTTGTTACACAATACGACAAAAAATTACTCCTGGTCATGGTAGAATTTCCGAGTAATTTGACGCGACCGCATTCTGTACCTCAGCGTTTCGGCAGATAGTATAAGGCGGCAACAGCGTGCAAACACATTTCCGTTCTTCGAATCACAGCCTGAACAACCGGACTAGATAGACGGGTAGCATTTAAGAAAAAGTAAGGGGCAAGCGTTCACAAGAGTGATTCCACTCTTTCAAGGTAAACATATTTGACGAAGCTCTATCAGTATGGGCAAAAAAATGTGCAATTAAAACAAACTGTCCAGCCACTTTTAGTATATAGGTTCTAGTATTAAAATGATATTATAGACGCATTCAGTCTTTTCTTCAGGAGGCGACTGTCCGGCCGGCCGGGAAGTCACGCTTTGAAGAAGAGATCCAATGGGTCTCGAAACGTAGGGCCAGCTCTTGATTTTTAATAATTAAAAAAAAACCTTTACACTAAAATTGGCTGGGGAGTCTGTTTATTCTTTCCACTTTTTACAGGCAAGATACAGTGCTGACTATGTTGTGACTCTGCATATTTGCCTTCTGACTGCTCCGACCTGAACATGCGCTCGGTACAAAAACCTGGTACTGCATAATGCCTCTTCCTCTGGATGCACGACGATGCCACGCGTTTGTTTCGTGCCATTGTGATTTAATAAATCATCTCCGTGTGCGTGGGTACAATGCATCCAAGCAGTGACCTCGAGGCTAACAGAAATCCCTACACGGCGTCATGCGTCATACGTCGCGCACGAACCATACGGAAACGCAAAGATACATTGCCACGGATACGTGTGTATCGTGATTCCGCTGACCTCACTACGAGACAAGATGCAAGCGCAAGCAATAAGCAAAGACACAACACGACATCGAAAGCACGCCACAATTATGACGAAACAATGGCTTATACGTCAAGGCAGCATACGACAAAAGACGGGCACACGCCACGGGGAACAGCGGGCCCGACAATGCAGCAACGCAACACGTCCATTGCAGTTAGATAAAGGTAGACACAATGAGAATGCAGCTGGCTAATAGCGACAGTAAATACAACAGACAACTAGCTACAGTTAAATCACCTGTCCAACTGGTATAGACGGCATCGCTTGCTGGCAGAGGCAAATGCGTCAAAACTTGCTTCTTGTAGGCTTAGTGTCAGTGCAAAGAAGTTAGCTCAAATAGTGAATGTAAGCACTTTTTTACTTTTACAAAGCTGAGGGAAGAAGTATGAACGTCATTACTGCCGTTCCGAATATTTTTTTTTTCTGAAGGAACCACCCACACAACAGCTGTCACATCTCGCGCTTTTAGCTGACATCAACGGCATGGACAATGTTTTTCGTATTGAAGCCCTTCAATACGCGATACCAGCGTTCTCGCCCACCCTATGTCAGTGCACATTGAATAGGTATGCCGGAAGGCAAAAATTCTTGTCCATACCGTGAGTATTAGGAGTTTATCTACCTCGCTGCACATGTATATATAGCGCGGTTTTCCTGCCTAGTATAGTGCATCCCGCACTAAGTAGGGGGTGAGTGAGTTAATTAAAAGCAGTGGCATGTTGAAACAATACTGCAGCTGAAGAAAAGAGAGGGTGCTATAACGCTTCTTGATTCTCACAAGCATCACAACACCAAATGACGCGAGTTTGACATCGATTGCCTCCATATCACGGGTTCTTACGGACCTGGCACCATTTTGTCGACCCTATTATTGCGATAACATTTATATAGACCGTCTCGGCTGGTTCGTAGGTTCGATTCTTGCTCACGGCAAGTTATTTTTTCACCCACTTTTCTTTCTTCTATTTAGATCACATTGGTTCTAATAACTTCCCCTATACATTCCTTGGCATTATTGTCTGTTAAATCTCATTAATATAGTGTCAAAACACGGAAAAACGAGCCCTTAGGTATACACTCCTTTCTTTTATTAATTAACGAGGGTCTCGTGCTGGCAGACTTGGTGTCGTTTGGTTGTATATGGGGGAATATTGGTCAGCTGTCCGCTCGTAATAACTTCACGTGCCACGTGACGCCACACAGGCTCACAAAAGGGTGTTTCACACGCGACGCCATGGCTACAGATGGCGCCGACTAACACTCCCACGTTTAAATTCACATAACAAACCAATAAAGTGGCTGGAGGGATAGCCGCCGTGATAGCTCAGTGGCTAGAGCATCGAACGCGTTATTCGAACGTCGTTGGTTCGATTCCTGCTCACGGCAAGTTATTTTTTCACCCACTTTTCTTTCTTATTTATATTACATTGGTTCTAATAACTTCCCCTATACATTCCTTGGCATTATTGTCTGTTAGATCTCATCATATATATATATATATATATATATATATATATATATATATATATATATATATATATATATATATATATATATATATATATATATGATGAATGAGACGTGGCCTGGCTCATACGCCATGTTTGTTCTATTCTCACTTATAGCGTCACATATATATGCAAGAACGCACTAGCCTCCTCTTTCTTCGGAGCGAACATCACCTTTCTGGCCGGGGTCGTATGCACGCGCGCTTATCTCGTGAACGAACAAGGTGGGAGGGGGGTGCTTATGGTTGCCGCGCTATCGACGCAACGATCAGCGTGCACTTTGTGCTCCCATAGCAGGCGGGAGCTTCTACTGGCTGCACTTTCAACACGAAAAACCGGTGCCAAACTGTACCTGGAGCGGCCGTGTTCTCTTAAGGCGCATTTACACTAGAGAAACAGGACACCGATTTTGGTCTGCCGAGTGACTTTGGGTGTCGTCATCATGTTTACACTACAACAACACAAACAGTCCGCTGATGGTCTCTGGAAGACTTCTCCTATGCCTTGTCATGCTCACAGCCTCTCGTTGGCCAATTCTGTAATTACACTGGAGACACACGCAGCGACGCAGACTAAACTTGCACACCTGCCCCTCATTTTCAGGCATGCTCTCTGCTCTGCCATTGTTCCTCTCCGGCTACGCGGCACAGCCCCCGCCATATTCCACGGCATCGAGGGATAGGGCTAGAGATACACATCAGAAAAGCGAAGAAAAGACTTCCGTGGGGTGCGCAAGGTGCCTACTGAAACGCCGTGGAAGCCTCGGAGTGGGCATAAATTGTTATGTCCCCCAAGATTTACCCCTTCGTGCTTGTTTGAAAGAAAGACATGGGCAAGTTTTAGATGCGGAAGCATCTTATACTCGCGCCTTGTAGTGCGCCGTCCGCGCCGTCCGCGCCGTCCGCACCGCTTCTCGAACCTTCGACAGCTGACGCGCGCGCATGCGCCGTCGCGCCGTCGCCCACTCTTCCACCATCTGTGCATCCCTTCCTCCTCTACACACCGCGCGCGCTTCACTCCTCCACCATCTGTGCACCCTTCCTCCTCTACACACCGCGTTCGACATCTACAATTCTCCTGATTCTCCAGTGGACGCGCATGTGGCGTCGCGCTTCGAGAACATTCAACAGCTGACAGTGCATGCGCCGTCGAGCTGTATATATACTCAAGGTCGGCGCTCGCTCGCTCAGTTGCCGCTCGTCGGTTGGTTTGTACGGCGCGTCGACGTCCAAGGTCGCGGTGAAATGAATTCCAACGAATCCACAAACACAATGATCGACGTCCCTTCGACCAGCGCCGCCCTCTCGCATACGTGTGTACGTGTTCACTCATTTAACACCCCCTCCTACAACCACGTTAACCAATTTAGCCATCGACCCAAGTAAGTCGCAATTTAACACCCCATTTCACAACCACGTTAACCAATTTAGCCATCGACCCAAGTAAGTCGCACTTTAACACCCCGTTAACCAATTATATGCTCCGCATCCTCCTCAGTGTTCCCCCGAGGGAAGCTGCGGGCAATTTTTTTTCGCTTAGCGCCAGATTTCTCGACGACACGCGGACGACAAGTTTGCCTATGCATTTTGCTGGTGTTTTCGGTCTGTCATTACGTTACACTACGACGACATGCTGTATTTTGAGGCAGCGTTGTCGTCGTCGGCCTATAGTGTGACCATCGGGTCTGGCAACTCGTCAGCCGATGGTCTGCGTCTGCCTCGCGTCTCGTCGGGGTTGTGTCAGCGTCGTGACGCTCTAGTGTGAACGCGCCTTTACATCGGCATTTTTTAGAGTTACGGGAAATCAAATGCTAGCCTTGCTTCGTAAAAAATTCGAATATTTTGCTATCGCATTTATTGCTTTGCCCTTTCGGGGAAACTGTGACTTATTTTCACTATCTATACGAGTGAAGCAGACTTGAGTTGCACCAACGTAACGTATACACGCATTTTCCATGCACGCTTTTTTACAGCCAAGGTTTCTTATCACTGTAACCCCTGTAACGACCCAACTGAAAACCATGTTATTTAGAAACGAATGAATAAAAGGGAAAGAAAACTGTCCATTTAAAGTGCGCCTCTTTACCAATTTTACCTGAAAGCGGTCCAATAACAGAGGCATATTTTGTAGAGGCTGCCATATTCAGTTCTGCCGTTGACACATGCTGACAGCTGATGAATTTCAATTTCGTGTATTTTTCAACCTTTTGAAGCTTTGAACAAAAAAACCAGCCGTTTCAAAAATTTTGTACAACATAAATAGTCAACCAATCGGAAGCTGTCAAGCCAAACTGACACTTCATTTCACAATGACAACGCATTTCATGCGCGATTTTTATGGAACGCGATAAAGAGGCTGCCACGTGCCTCTCACTGCTTGCATGAATGACATCTTATCGATCAGAACAAGCGCTCACGTGGACATGACTATAGAATAAATCTGCTCACAGCATCCTAAGTTTTCTCTCAAAGCTCGTAGAAGGCTATGATCGTTTGATTGATTGATATGTGGGGTTTAACGTCCCAAAACCACTATATGATTATGAGAGACGCCGTAGTGGAGGGCTCCGGAAATTTAGACCACCTGGGGTTCTTTAACGTGCACCCAAATCTGAGCACACGGGCCTACAACATCTCCGCCTCCATCGGAAATGCAGCCGCCGCAGCCGGGATAAGGCTATGATCGTTTGTCGTATTCATTCACACTCTTTATGATGTCCATATTTTCTTTGAACTAACCTAATCTTAAGCGGGCGAACTTCAGGCTCGCTGTCATACAGGGGTGTTGTTCCACCCTTTGGTATCTATAACGACGCTGAAGCTGACCCCGTCTTTTTTATGTGCAACGTATTAGGTGCCAAGATAAAGTACCTTTATTGCTTAACTATCAACTGGAATACCAACACCATTCTTTTGCTCGTTGATAAATTCTCCCATCTACTGATCATTTATTACAGGGGCCTCAAACACGCGACCCACGGCTGCTAGCAGTCCGCGGGTTCACAAGAAGTAAATTTTGCTAAATGGTGCTGCCATTGTTTGCTCCCCTATTTCTATTAATAACGCACTGATTGTTCGGGTGAGCTGCACGGACGTGACTGCTGTATAGTATTTTTTTAACATTGGAGTGTTTTATGCTCGCGTTCACCAAGACTTCAGTGACGTGTTTCAATGCCGGAAACGACGTTGAAAAACTTCATTACGTAAAAAGGTTTCGTTACAAGCACGCCTTTTATAAATCATACTTTTCTGTCGCAGTGCTCTTGGCCTGCGGGATAATATCACCCTCTTGGAGCGGTAAAGTCAAGAAATGCATTACGACTGTGGCCTTCATGATTAGCTCCTGCAACGTGTCGTTGCTATGCGCCTGTTTTATTCGGTGCACTTCTAAGTGCAGAAGTGCAATTTTTCGAACACTTTAACCCACCGCGCCGTAGCGACCTCAGCCAAAGCATCGGCGTCACTCATGCCATCTATTCATGCCAAAAATAGATCCACAACGCACGTCTGCCTTGTCTGGCTGTATGACACCATGTTCCCCGCTTAAGCTTGCCCCGAAAAACATTTGCGGGACCAGGCTACTGGGGAGACTTGACTTACTTCCCGTTTTCCTCTAGTACGGCCGTGATATTTCATAACTCCTAAACATGCCAGTGATCGCAACTTTTCCCAAGTTCCACACTGAATCGGCGACACTTTTCTGTCTGTCACAGCGTGTTTTCTGATGACGTTCTCGACGTTAAAAGCCACAGCCTTTACGATTGTTTGCTTAATAATTTATCATGGGAGTTAGTATTTGGGGTAACAAGTACCACGACGCGTCAACGTACACGTATTCACGTTGAAAGTTGCTGTAGCTGTGAAATACCAACAGACATTCTAATTTATCTCTATTACACCAATTTACAGTAAGTATTCAGCTACTTCTGTGAGGACACATTCTCTGTTCGTGTTATACTGATTTTTATACTGATTGCTATGAGTGAGACATCTATCTTTTTTTTTTTTTACATGAGGCACCACATGTGGTCACCATGTGTTAAAACATACACCGCGGAACAAAAACTAAATATCTCCGATTTCTCAACGAGCATCCAGGCTTTAGTCGTACTGGAGATAAGTATCGACATGCTATTCTAATTGTGGCGTCAAATTTGAGTACGTTCCGTGCGTGATTTGTGCGTGACAAACGCAGGGCCCGTTTCGATCTGCTTGTCATTCTGCGCGTGACCTTCCAATTAGTTCTTATTGCGTTCATTGCTTCGCATTTGCAGCAAAGCTGCGACTTCTTTGTTTCTTTTTGTTTCTTGAGGCACTGTCGTTCGATACTAGCTAGTAAATTTTTAATGACAAAGTCTCGCTATCTAACGAGCATTTATTTTTGGAAACACGTGCATAATAGCAGCCGTGGAATTTTGTTAATAATGCCTTTGACATTTTGTTCCTTCGACGTCTGCTTCCAGCTATTTTGATAATGCATTTTCTCTCGTATTCAATTCCCTCTTATGGTGCAATTCAATCTCTGTCAAGGAGTATAAAAATGGTATCAGTGGAGCTTCTGTACTTTTATAAGGAAGTGCTTGTACTTATCTTGAAAAAGCGCCTGGTCCTCCTTGCAGTGCTCATAATCCGTCAAACAGAGTGATTCTATTTTCCTAAATAGAGTACATCTACTCCTTGAGGAAGAGCACTTGTAGTACGCTATTGCAACTGATCTACTGTCAACCCCCGCACTTTGTCGAATCTCAAGATCAGCTCATGTCGCTGGTACGACAAATGGCCCAGGATTTATTTTGTCGGTACTTGGAGTCTGATTTCGGTTTCGTCTGCAGCTGTATTATTGTGCGAATCAATTGAATTTTTCTTCGCTTTTTATTTCGTCTTTCGTACTCCAGCCAGTTACTACACGACACGGTTATCCCGGAGCAGTTATCGTTGCCATCAATCGCTCATAAGAACGGCTCGTAAGCGATAAGCATTGAAGTTATATTGATCTCTAGCAAATTCTTCTCCAGTTAAGTACAAAGGTATCGCAATGCTACGACATAAGAGTGGTGGCGCGCAGTGCCAATGTGAAGCAACACAGTAGGTGAGAGTAGCACTGAGCCTGGAAAACGCAGAGTTGTCGTCCTTCGCTAGATGACCTTACTTCCCTATTTCGTTTTGTTTGTAGCACAGGTTGACGCTGTTTATTCATTGGCTTTATTCTACTCCTCTCACTGACACACACATAAAAAATAAAGCGATGTGTACTTCGTCAGAAGCTGACATCACGTTCCTTGTAGCCCTGCAAAGGGCAAACCCCTCTTCGTAAGTAAAGGTAGCTCATGCTGTATAAGGACGTGTGTGTAGCACTAACAGGAGGTGAGAAAGGTTAAAAAAAGAACACAGAGGACAAAGCAGTGCAACGTGAGGGCATAGTGGCAGAGACGAGGAGCAAAGCCCACTGACCGGCGGCGGTCACGAGCAGGCCAGGCTGCCTCTTTTCCGGACTCAGCGCCACCGACGAGTAGGTCATTCCTCGGGGAAGGGTTTGCGAGTAGCCTGCGCAGTGGCAGCGGCACAGAAAAATGAGAAGGTGCGGTTGCGTGGTGCAAGAGAGAAGAGCGCACGAAAGCAATGAGGCAGAGACGGAGGGGAGAGAGAGAGTAAAGCGTGGGTATGAAGCCTTCCAGGCATCTCGGTGCCAGTAGTTGAAAAAGAAACGAAAATTAGGAGCTTATGACAGATCGGGAAAAGTGCTGCTGCATGACAGCGAGGGAGCCGCTTCTTAGAGCAAGTGTGTCGTAAGCTGTTTTAGCCTTTTATGTCAAATATACACTGCACTACTGGTTCAAATATCTACTTTGCGGTGCGTATTTTGCATCCCTATGGGGCTTCTGAAGATAGTAACAGTACTACAACTCTGCCGAAATGTTGCGCACGGTCTCGAATTGTACATAGAGGAGTTGAAGACAGAAACGGACACACACAGAGAACACTGTGAAGAACACAGTGGTACTACTGCCTGCTGTTCACTTCTGCCACGCTATCATAGTTTTTTATATATTTTGTAGTGTTCTTGTACATGCGAAACATCGCAGTAAACTGAGAAATGCCAACTAGCTAGCCCAGCAATCTTGTTTTGTGGTACGAATTCGGGACAATTCTACATAGAGAGCGACGCCTTCCCATCATCACCGAAGTTGACACATATCATATTTATAGCCGAAGAGAACTTTAGAAGCCTGCGTTATTTGTCCCTCAGAAACGGACGTATACACGACCTTCCATCAATGGGCGAACACTCCAGACTGACGTCATGAGTCGGATAGCCGGTAACCCCGTCTTAGGAGGGCATTGGCGCTGTGCACGAGCTGGGGACAGGTTCAATTCGTCCTCCACTGATGGGCTAGGGCTGGCGAGCAGCGCACCGCCTTCTCGCGGTCTTCCTTCCACAACGTAATTTTGACACCACGCCACTTTCACAACTCTTTACAAAAATGAGGAAGACATAATGCGTTTTGCCACAATGAATGCTGCCCCCAGAGACTCGCTTTTGGACGCACATCTGTGAGGCCGTGAATGGACTCTAATGACGTTAGCCTTTTAATCAGCTTTGACGCAGCCGCCCGCCTGATGCCCCTGGAAGGTCGGTACGGATTCCCAGCATCAATCTTCAAACGTCTTATCACGTTCATAGTCCGTTCAGACTTGTACAGTTTTTTTTTTTAAGAGTCCCGTCGCTCCACGCTTGGTCCACTTAGTTTCTTTTTACACTGGGAATGTGCTGGTTGGTTCGGTGAGCCGACATGGTCAAGCACGCACCAACGTCCCCACTCGCCATGTTTTCGCGTAACTGAACGCATTCCGTCGAAGTGGACACGTCCACGAATTGTACGGCGAGAATCGCGCCCCTGGACTGGTGTTTTACTTGCAGGGGGTATCGGCTGCCACGCTTCAGTCATCTGCGCTACGAATTCGTGTCTAAATATAGCAGTTTCATGCCTTTCTTTTCGTAGTATAGCAAAATTAGTTAGGTTCGTTGTATTATGCTTTTCTTTCATGCGGTATCAAAAGTGGCTCGTTTTGTCAATCACTCTATATCAAACATGTATTTCCTCTCTCCCTCTCTCTCTATCATCTGCAATTGCCGACTGTTTAGTCTGTTGTCTTTGCAATGACTTGCTCCTACTGAGGCTAAGGCAAACAAAAAAAAACGAAAAGAAAATCTCTATTGAGTGCGTTTTACTCTGATGCACTGCTTTAGATTCCCCCCTATTCAAACTCCGTAACAGATATACACGCTCTAAAAACATGAAGAGATGAAAGAAAGAAAACTAAACAATATAGCTTGACGAACCTAAGAGTAGTTTAGAGTTAAGGTAACAGACCTGGGCTCGGCTTGGGCCTCTCCTGCGGTGCGGGCGAGAAGGGCCGGATAGTGGCTCCGTGCGGAAGTGTCTGTGTCCGGCCTGCTGGTGGGTAGGCTGGCACTCCGTAATAACCCGCTCCTTGAGACTTTCCCGCCTAGCCGACAAGAAGGGACAAAGAAGTACGCACAGTGCATATTTCCGCCATGCCCATGAAGGCACTGGGAAACAAAGCAAGGATGAAGAAAAACAACTCAAGCTTCTTCATGAAGATGTTGTCAGTGCCGAGGTTCAGTGATTCAAGTGGTAAGGAAATATGACCAAGCCAAAATTGTACCGCTGTCCAATGGGCACTTATGATCTTGATCTATCAGCCGACCTGGATCTGTTTTTTTTTTAATCGTAATCGGCAATGGTTGTCGGTGTAAATTAATCCGCATTGTGTTTGGCGCAGTCGTAAGCCAAATCATCCTGGGAGCCTGATCACAATTACAAATGGCCTTGAAGCAGCCCCTGATCCGGAGAGAGCGTAATCCAGATATGTCCTGATCGCAATAGAACATGCACGCGTGACACGGGCGTTGCACTGAGTACACGCTTGGCCATGGCGCAACGCTCTGGCTACCGGAGAAGCTGAAAAAACGATTTGTAATCGACACTTCAATGAAGCTACTAAATTATTTATTTATTTATCTATCCAACATAACTCTAAAGCCATATAATATTACTGTGGGCAGTAGTTGCGAATCCGTGTAGATAGTCAAAGTGGGAACTATAAACTAAGATATCAATGCATGTCTATTAATTCCTGAAAGGAAACAAAAATACAAAGGCACATATTACCACACCTTATAAAAGCATAGTGACTTCAACACGAATGTGACATAGTACTTTCAAAACGAATCTTGATTTCAGATTCAGACAAGTTATACAGGAATGTGATTTCCCTCTTTTGGCTTTCTCAAGGGTCTCCCTTGATAATTTTGCGACTCCAATCCATGCCATTGTCGCCATACACCTAGCACATAGCCAGTGCTTCCCGAATGAATAGAGGAAGGACTGACCTTCGCCCTGTGTATGTGCTGGTTCTGATACTCCGAGTCGAATTCTGGCTTCCGAAAAGTAGCTCATGTCCTGGTCGTACGTGCTGTAGACACCCCCGTCGTTGACATCTTGCTCGTATATGCGTATCACTGATCGATCTCGGATGTCCCTGGGGTACAGAGAGATAAAGCGGTTCATCAAATCAAATTATAGCGATAAATTGGGCACGACGTGCGTGATCATAGCAAACGACAAGTAATGACACGTAGGACGTTCTGCAGTATAGACAACAGCCGACGTCTAAACCACACCTACGTGCACTTGAGCGTTAAAAAAAGAAAAAAAAATTGGGTTTAAAATTGTTTTCAGCTGACACAATGGGAGCCATAGTCTGGACATTACCTAAACAACAAAACTGATAATGAAATAAGCAAAAGTGAAACAATAGTGGTACTGATAACGGTACTGTTGCTTTAATATTATGAGATGCAGTGATTCTTTGCGGTGAAATATTGCATTCAGAAACTACCACGCACAAAAAACATATTGATATTTTATATTTTTTCACTTCACATTGAACAGCCAATCAAGATTTACTAGGTAAAATGACACAAATTGGTCGCTTTATTGTTCGGCCTCTTTTTTCTCAATGGCAATGTCTCTTTTTTCGCGCTCATTTCCCGTATGTCTGACCCCCTTTCTGTAATTTGAGAATGTTGGCGTATGTGAGTGGTACCCTATATTTTGCATTTTTTCTTTCTCTTGTCCATATTTTTTACCCTGGCTGTAGGGTACAAAGCATATTTCCCTTCTGGTTAACCTTCCTGCATTTGTACTGTCTGTCTGTCTGTCTGTCTGTCTGTATGTATGTATGTATGTATGTATGTATGTATGTATGTATGTATGTATGTATGTATGTATGTATGTATGTATGTATGTATGTATGTATGTATGTACAAATGTATGTATGTATGTATGTATGTATGTATGTATGTATGTATGTATGTATGTATGTATGTATGTATGTATGTATGTATGTATGTAGTATGTATGTATGTATGTATGTATGTATGTATGTATGTATGTATGTATGTATGTATGAACGTACGTATGTATGTCTCACCTGAGGTCCTCGAGCTCGTAAAACATGTCCTTGGAGGGGTCGTGAATGTAGATGCGAATGTGCGGCGAGTCGAGATACTCCATGGTCAGCTGCTTCGGGAAGGATCGCACGAATAGCGCCTTCACCGTGTCGATCGACGTGATCTCGTTCGGCAGCAAAGCCCGCTTCGTCTCGCTCCGGTACTGAAGGAAAACCAGGCCTGCGAGCATTCCCCCGCCACCAAAGACAGATATCTCTTGTACCCATAGTATAAGCACATTGCGGGGTAGCATGAACGTGTACTGAAAGATATGAAATGTCACACAGGCAATATTATTTGCATCAATGCCTCTACCGCCTTGCTGTGACCGCGCGGTAAAATTAAACTACTGTGTGAATGCACATTTAAATATGCCATCGTTAAGGGAAGGTAGGCCGTGTGTCGGTGTATATCCTCGAGTCATACAGACAAAAGACAGTATTTCTTTACCTCTCATTACTGTGAGCGGTAAACGAATTCAAAAACACAATTTTCTGGACTGGCCGCGATTCTATACCAAGAAAGCGATCGTCCAGATGGGCTCAAATAGCAGAGTTGACTGGGCATAATTCAGTACTAAAGTTACACTCTAAATTGTCACTTAATGGTGCGCCGTACTCATGCTGTGCCATATAGGCTTATTACACTTTCATCCGTGTGGTTATGGTCGCCACAGTGAGAAAAAAAAAACATTATCTGACCTGTTTCAACCTCCAGTAGGGCTATATTTTCTGTGTGTGTTCATACTTGTCTGCTATCTGTGACGCCTGTTGTGAGTGGTGTAATGCGCGTGACACAAGTTTCCACGCACTCTCAATTTGCGAGTATGTTTTGAAAATTTATTACTATACACGTTTTCACAGGAGAGAAAAAAAACACCGTCATGATGGGCTGCGCGCGGGAGTACAATGGGTAAGGACGCAGCGTTGTCAATGCATTTTTGAGGGGTCACGCCAATTTGCGCAGCCCAAAAAGTACTGTGGCGGCACCCATAGAGGCATGTTTGAAAAGGTCTATAGCACTACCTTGAAATTCAAAGAACTGACTTTGTCCTCTAGTTCGGCGCTGTGCAAAAGAATTGCACCTGCCATAGAAATATGCTTTGTGCATACAATAATGGTGCGCACAAAGTCGGGCATAATGACGTTTTGTGAACGATGTGACGTGTAGAATGCTAAGCACACATACATTTTTTTTGTAAGAGAGCACAGTGGCACAAACAAGACGTGCATGAGAGATTTCGCAATCCAAGAAAGACGGGTGCTAGAAGCTGAGACCCATGAGCGGAAAACTTCGTCGTTGAGATGAACTAAACTAATAGTTGCAGTGGAGTAGTGAAATTGTGAGGCGTCACAATGTGCGACATTTCCGTCAGCAACACATTGTAGGTTCATTCCTTGACGCAACAAGCAAGTGACTAGTAATATGCGTCGGTTATTCCGTAGGCAATAACGTCAGCGCAATAGCGTTAAAGAGCTATTTTCGCAGAAATTTCGGTGTCGGTGTCGTTGGTTGTGAGAGAAAAATCGTCATTCTATGCGTGACCGAAAAATCGAGAGCGATGCAAATAAATTAAACAACTGATGAAAAACCCTGGAACAGAGTGGGGACCAAACCAGGGCAGTTAGGATCCGAGTGGGGATCGAACACGGGTCGTTTGCGTGGAAAGCGGATGTTCCAACACACGGCCACGCCTCTGCATGTGAAAACAGAGAAAAGCACTTCATCTGCTTGGATACGCTGTGAAAAGTGAAAGTAGCTTTCATGCCTCACAAAAACACGCGTCCTGTATATATGCTTCACAATGCAACATGAACTATTGCAGTAATAATGTGTGGTTAAGCCATCATTGACAACGGGCGCCAGAATATGTGATTATCGTAACGGCTCCGTAGGTGACAGCGTGTACCCCACCACAAAAGGCACACGCGCTACTGGACGTATTTCTTTAAGGATACGGAGTAGGTGCATAGCAAATTCGAAAAGGTTTCATGCACTATGTGGTACGCACTATACGAACAGGATGTCGCTAACACATTCAACTCCTAAAAGCGAAGCTTTAGGGTACCCTAGTTTTGCCTTTCTCGTTCTAAAACTCTTCAATAATTCTAGAATGTTTCTAGAATTAGGACAAATAAACCTTCGCAGGTCCTTGTGAACGAGAACAACGCATATCGTACGACTGTAGACGTACGAACTAGACCTATCGCGTTGAAGGCACTCAGCTTACTTTCTTAGGCGGCATATTACAATATTACAAAAAGTACAAAACTGCAGCGAAAAAAGCAGTTTGGATACATCTGTTAGAGAGTGAGGCGGGCAATCAACTGATGCCAGCTATGATTTCTCAAAACATATCCTACAATCGCTATTGCGGTCTACGTGAAGTCGGGAGCAAATACAAGATTTCTCGGACGTGAAGGTCTTTGCAAAAGGTGCCGCAACATTTGCCAAGAGAGTATTATTTGCCTGACACTTTCTTGATCCTTGCGATGTATACGTGTTGATATCCAATAATAGCTCAACTAAAATACATTGAACGGAACGCAACACAAAGGAAAAAGAAATGCCTAGCTTCTGTTGGCAAATTTTTAAAAAAGATAGATAGATATATGGGGTTTAATGTCTCAAAACCACCATATGATTATGAGAGACGCCGTAGTGGAGGGCTCCGGAAATTTCGACCACCTTGGGTTCTTTACCGTGCACCCAAATTTGAGCACACAGGCGTACAACATTTCCGCCTCCATCGGAAATGCGGCCGCCGCAGCCGGGATTCTATCCAGCGACCTGTGGGTCAGCCGCCGAGTGCCTTAGCCACTACACCACCGCGGCAGGGCAAATTTCTAAAGAAAAAAGGAAAAAAAAAATACTTTAGACAATATTGTTTTCTTAAGAAGGCCTCGAACCACATTTTACCTAATATTTGTCGAATAATCTCAGTTTCAGAGTTAACCACCTCACAAGTCGATTTCGCGAAAAATGGCCAAGTTCGTCGGGAATAAACCAATTTACAGAGACTTTTTTTTTGCAAGCATTTGGCATTTTCCCTTTTCTCCTGACGAGCATTCAGAAATCTACGCAGGGAAAGGGGAGAGAGGTTAGCGCGATGAAAGGAAGTAACGTGAGCGCGCGTTATGCTGTTGACTGCACGCGATGAAACAAGATCGCACTTTCCCGTCGTGATTTCTAGGCGCGTTTGCGTAGCTACCGCGCAATGTTCGCAGACTATATAGAGAACACGGTGCAGGCACATCGGGGAACCCTGTGTACTCACGTGATAAAACGCTACCATTGATTCATGTCGGCTATTGGCTAGTATTATGATCTCTTGTGTGACGTCAAACAGCATACGCTGGCCGCTGTGAAGAGAGTGAGGAAAAATCTTTGTATGAAAAGAAGGCGTCTAAGCGAATGGACACTCCGAGTTTCGCTTGTAAATTAAGGTCCCCTTGTTGCGGACACATTCGTTGTCTTGCGTAGCTGTTGAATTTAGCATCTGCCGTCCACAGAATATGTTTTTCCACTAAGCCTGAGGGGTAGTTGATGGCTTTTTGAGTGCTACTACGGTGCGGCGTGTAAGAAACGCGCAGAGTAGGCACATTTCGTATTCCGAAATGCTGCTGTATACGCACGTGTTCAGAAAAGGCCACGGTATTCCAAGACTGATATAAACATGAACGCCCCGCAAGCATATATTTGCACAGCCCGCACTTCATGGATCGATTGAGGTAGCACGACCGAACCATGGATGGTGTGCTGAGCATCAAAAATAGAAGGGCATTCTTTATAAGTACTAAATGTTGAAACGCGCGTCTGCATAACGTCAGTAGCCCGAAAGTACAGCTGGTGACCCCGCGCGTGATATACCAGCGAAGATCGAACTTTGGTGTGTTCGATCTTTTTTTTTAAATTTAAATTCATGCATTCTGCAGACCCGCAGTACAAAAAAAAAAAAAAACAAAGTAAAAAAGTGACAACTACAAACGTTCATGCCCGGCTCTGAAAATGAATTTGGAGGTTTATGTTAAAGTAATATCATGCGACGGATGCACGACATGATTGATCCTCATGTAAATGCGTTTTAGTGTATTCCTTTCAAATGCAGAAACATTTTTAAAAGAAGCTTAGAGCTTCGTCGTAATCCACATACTAGCGTCGCAAAGTAAGATAAAGTTGTCTGTAAGTAAAGCGACAACATAAAGAAAGTCAGTCCGCGACAAAACCATCGAATGTAGTGCGCCGTGCAATTCGAGCAACACCCACGAGTGCACACACACACGCTGTGATATAAAACCGTAGTGGTAGCAACAACCGGACAGCGACGGAGCTACGGTTGCGTGAAGCATGTTCATACACATTACTTTTCGGGGAGTTGTGTGCTTCAACAAAACAAAACAAAAAAAATGGCACCGTATCTGCATGTTTCTGCAAATGTCGTCGAAAGACGATAGTCTTGCGTGTGGAGAGAGTGAAAAACATTTATTTTATGTTCTGCGCAAGGATATCGGTGAATGGTATTCCGGAGGCGCTGCGTAAGAGTGCCTCGAGCGTGCAGCGGAGGCGAACGAGCGCATCAAGTCACGTCACACATGAGACATGAGCGCCATCTGGCAGTTCTTTTTGGAAAACAAAGCGCGTGGCCCTGAAACGGGAGTGCGCACCCGTCTCAAAGGTGATAAGGTGCAGAACGCAAGGCGACGGGCAAGTGCCACCACCGTGTTGTCATGGCAACGAATTAGAAACACTCGCTTCTTCATGCAAGCGTCGCATGGTCAGCGCATCGTGATAAGCGCTACGGTCCTTAGAATTACTTATGTATGCCTTTTCTAATAAAAGACGCACATGCAGAATATATGTGTGTTGTTACAGTGCCTGAGATATGCGCAATAATTCCTTTTCAATTGACAATCGCACACGTATGAACGCTGATCCTTGAGCAACATTGGTGGGCGCTGCGGATGGGGTCGGCCGTTCGGGGTATCGGCTGGCGCTGTTTAAAGTACCCAGATCGCGGTAACGATTGACAAACAGACAAATGTACAGACAGACAGACAGACAGACAGACAGACAGACAGACAGGCAGACCAAAGTTTTTGCGTCGAAGGTCCCCAAGAAAGACTATCATCTTTAATAGTCATTTGACTCTTTTTCTTAGCCCTGACTTGCCACGTTAGTGCCTCCCTTCACACAAATACACAAGAACTATTTTTCAACGCATACTTCGATATCGCAAAAAGTAACTAAAACGCTACGGAAGTATCGGAACCCGACAAACCTGAGCGACTGCCTGTACTGGATGTGCTTCCTTAAGTGTGTACGTGATCATGTGTATCTTTCCTCCCTCTAATCTACCTACTTTCTTCTTTTTATCTCTCTCCCCCAGTGCAGGGTAGCAAACCAGACGTGCGTCTAGTTAACCTCGCTGCCTTTCTTTGCATCTCTCTTTATCTCTCTTGCAGATAATTATACCTTTGTGAGAGAGTCGTGAAGCACAAAGAAAATCACAGCATATCCACGGAGAGAATGATGATGAGTGGGGCGAAGCGTCCGTCAGCCCATCCGTGCTTCCATCCGTCCGTTCGTTCTTGCCTACGTCCGTCGACGCGACCATCCGTGCGTAAATCCATACGTCCGTCCGTTTGTCCGTGCGTCCGTACATTAGTCCGTCCATCCGTCTGTCCTTTCGTTCGTGCGTTCATCCATTCGTACGAGCACGCGTCCATTGATTGATTGATATGTGGGGTTTAACGTCCACTTCATGATTAACCACTTCATGATCAGTTAACCACTTCATGATTATGAGAGGCGCCGTAGTGGAGGGCTCCGAAAATTTCGACCACCTGGGGTTCTTTAACGTGCACCCAAATCTGAGCACACGGGCCTACAACATTTCCGCCTCCATCGGAAATGCAGCCGCCGCAGCCGGGATTCGAGCCCGCGCCATGCGGGTCAGCAGCCGAGTACCTTAGCCACTAGACCACCGCGGCGGGGCATAGAGCACGCGTCCATCCATCCATACGTCCGTCTGCTAGCCTGTCCGTCCGTCCGTGCATCCGTCTGTGCGTCCATCTAGTGAACACTCCAAGTACCGCCATCTCCCATCTCGCAATCCCTGTGGCACATACCCGCTCTAGAGCGGGTATGTGCCACCGGTGGTAACGTAAGCACATACATACATACATAAATACATACATACATACATACATACATACATACATACATACATACATACATACATACATACATACATACATACATACATACATACATACATACATACATACATACATATGGAGGAGCGACAGACCCTCGCCATAAGAAGCTTCGCTCCTAAAGATGTGTTAGCATGCCTTCTTAAAAGAATTCCATATAGGTGGCAAGTCAGCAGCCACCACAAAAAGTAACATATGCACTTTTCTCTCTCTCTCTGAAAGTGCGCAACTCTACCGATTCAGATAGCTTTCAGCACCTATTATGCCTACCGAAACAGTTGATTCGAGCAAGTTCCTGCATACCTGAGTGCCTGCGTGTACGCGCCAGTGAGCAGTTGTTCGTATAAAGGGCGGAGTCTCTTACATGGTGCTCGTGGAGTTTTATCGGAGATGACAACAAATAACATTGCAGTGGTGTTGCACCAAAGTCACCGACAGGGCGCGCCGTGTGGTTCGAAGCACTTTAGATCGCAAACACAACCAGAAAGCCGTCGACACGCATTTACTCTATGTCTGAGGGAAAACACGCAGCTGTAAGTATAAGACTCCAAGACGAACAAAAATACCACTTCACCCCAGCGCAGTGGGAAGGCAGCGAAGACTTGCCGCTAACCCCCAAAACGCGCGCAGCTGCACGCTCCAATTAACCCGCCCAGCAGCGCGAACCATCGACCCACGCGGCCCTGCCTTATTGAAGTGGCGCGCGCGGAATACGAAACGGCCGTTCTATAAATGATGTCCCAGAAAGGGGAAGGCATATTTTGTATCTTATTTTCTATATTCATGCACCAAAACCTGCGCACTCAGACAAATTGCTTCATACACGTGCGATCGATCCGGGCCGTTCTTAAACCAGTACGAGGTCCAAAAAACGCATTCCTGGCGCTTTTTTTATTTGACGTTTCCACACACACACACACACACACACACACACACACACACACACACACACACACACACACACACACACACACACACACATATATATATATATATATATATATATATATATATATATATATTATATATATATTAAATATATATATTATATATATATATATATATATAATATATATATTATATATATATATATTATATATATATTATTATATATTATATATATATTATATTATATATAATATAATTCGAAGGTCGTAGGTTCGATTCCTGCTTACAGTTGGTAATTTTTTCATCCACTTTTCTTTCTTCTTATTTACATTCCATTAATGTTAATAACTTCCCCTGTACATTCCTTGGCATTACTGTCTGTTATATCTCATTATTATTGTGTTAAAAACACGGAAAACGAGCCCTTAGGTATACACTTCTTTCCCTTATATATATATATATATATATATATATATATATATATATATATATATATATATATATATATATATATATATATATATATATATATATATATATATATAGTGTAGTATTCTTCGAGCTTTCTTTTCTGGCAAAAAAGGACGGCCACGCCTTGCTCGTGTCAGCAAGGGTTAATTATCTGCATTTAGGGCGCGACAGTGTTCACAGGTACTCAAACACCCTGCGACGCTTTTTCAAAGAAGTGTTGTAGTTGACCTGAATTTCACTGATGAAACCAAGACCAGCAGCGCCCGGGAAAAACAGCGCATGTAAAGGACGACGACGCAGGATAACATGTGACTGGAGAAGCGCTGATGAACACACTGCATGCACTACACTGGCCAGTGCTCGTCCAGTCTGTTGTATTCCTGCATAATCGTCCTTTTTATATGCACTCTTCTAAGCTGGGCATCTGCCAATTCCCCAAATTAAAGTCTTACTCGGTAGCAGCGTAAGTTTTCTTCACAATACCACTCTGTTTATGCAGTTGCAGAAATGTGTTTCAGGCGATTTCGGTTACGCTAAATCACTGCATTGCCACTACCATGGCACTGACACCTAACAGGGTGTCCCACGTAACTTTAGCCAGAGTTTAAAAATATGCCGGAACACGTAATTACGACGCGACCAAATGCATGTTGCTCACCGTTGCCTGGAGTTAGTCAGACTATTTTTTGTGTTCTCAAATATTGTTTAGTTAGATCTGTTTAATTAAGTAACTTTTGAAGGAATGAAGATGGACAGAAAATTCGATGAGAAAGTTGTGAATTGGTTTGCAAAACGTCCGAATAGATAGTTTTGAACTTTACATCCGTGAGGTATTAGTGTTTTCAGCTAATTAGAAGCGCCCGCGGAACACAACAAATACCACGTGACAAACCCGCTCGCGCGTCCGTGCGAACGATGATTCTAGTGCTCCTAACGTACCACGTACGAACGACCCGTTTCCCTCGCAACGGTTCATGACAGCGATAAGCAGTCACAGCGGTTAACGTTTTTGTGGCCGATAGCAAAACGTGTTCATCGTAAAGCCACCACCATCGTTGCGGCCATATTGAGACAGCACAATGGGGCAAATGCTATCATACGTAGGCGGTAAGTTCGCGAGCACTACAATCATTGTTCGCAGTGGCGCAGGAGCGGGTTTGTCACGTGGTATTTTTCGTATTTCGTGGGAATACCTAACAAATATAAAGTTCAAACCTGTAAAATCGGACGTTTTGCAAACCGATATACAACTTTCTCATTGAAATTTTTCGTCTATCTTCGTTTCTTGAAAAGAGGTTAATGAGACACATCTAAATCAACAATATTTGAGAATACAAAAATATTCTAACTGCAGCAACAATAAGCAACATTCATTTGAATGGTCGCGTCGTAATTACGTGTTCCTAAATATTTTAAAACTCTGGATAACGTTACGTGGGACACCCTGTTTATAGCTGCAAGGGCTGAACGCTAGCTTCACTGTACGGCACGTGGTCACCTCGGGGAACCACGCCGCAAGGACCCCATCGGGAGCAGTTTATGTATAGAGCCGCAGATAAACAAATAATGAAAAGTATGAAAACGAAAACATGAAGCCTGCAACTATGTTTGGCATTTTATTTAAGCCTGCTTGTTTTGCCACAGCCAAAGTTAGTCTGTGGCCTAAATCCCGCGAGTAAACACGTCTTCTAAATCTGACGTTGCACCGTTAGCGTTACAGCTTAAATAGCTTAAGCTATGTACCGATGTGAGCTTTGATAATTTCTAGGGGAATTTTTTTTTGACGTTGCTTTATGAAAGTTGTTCCAATAAATGAGTGCCGGAAATATGACGCCACCACATTTGCGTTTCACATACTCGTGCACTGATCCGCATGCTAAACATATGACTCAGGGGACTCAACCGAGACACTTTGGTATCGGAGCATGTGTTCATTTCAAATAAAATATAGGCGTACATAAGTACAGTGAATTACTTTTGCAACAACAACAAAAACAATAACATTTTTATCATTATTATTATTATTATTATTATTATTATTATTATTATTATTATTATTAGTAGTAGTAGTATTCCTCAGGATTTACGTCCAAAAACTGCGATATCATTGTCAGAGATGCCGTAGTGGAGAGCTCCGGAAATTTCAGCCGTCTCATGTGCTTTAACGAGCTCTGACGTTGCGCAGCACGCGGGCGTTACCATTTAGCCTACATCGAAATGCGACCACCGCGACCGGGATCCAACCCGCGACTTTCGTGTAATGTACGTCAACATTGCTTTTCTTCATTGGCAGCAAATAGGTGACATCGCTCATCAAGCGGTTATCTAACAGTAGACAAGACGCCTAACATATTGAATACATCCGGTTCACAGGAAGCATAAGTGTGTGGACGCGGAAAAACGTGAAATATTATAAAAATTACAGCATATTCACGGAGTGAATGACGATGAGTGGGGCGAAGATTCAGAGCGTTTTACAGGTAAACCCTGCCTGCCCGCCTGCCTGCCTGCCTGCCTGCATCTCTGTCTGTCTGTCTGTCTGTCTGTCTGTATGTATGTGTATGTATGTATGTATGTATGTATGTATGTATGTATGTATGTATGTATGTATGTATGTATGTGTGTATGTATGTATGTATGTATGTATGTATGTATGTATGTATGTATGTATGTATGTATGTATGTATGTATGTATGTATGTATGTAAGTATGTATGTGTATGTATGTATGTATGTATGTATGCATGCATGTACGAATGTATGTACGAATGTATGTATGTATGTATGTATGTGTGCGTGTACGTATGTATGTATGTATGTGTTTGTCCATCTGTCATAGAACTAGGCGGTCACGTGCCAAGAGAGACATCCATGTACAAGCTTACGGCTTAAGGAGCTTCGCACCTAAAAAAGTCACAGCTTTGCCGCAAAGGCGAAGCAATTAACGCGATTGCAACAAATTGGAAGGTCAGGCGAGGAATAGCAAGCAGATCGTAATGTGCCGCGCGTTCCTCACGCACAAACAACGCACGAAACGTACTCACAGGTACAGATGAACGCAAACGATCGTCTCAGTTGTTACTTCACTGTGTCTGAAAAGCGCACCTTTTTCGCAAACGGAGATTGTGCAACGAGTGCAGTGACCTTTGTGCACCCGGTAACTACAACAGAATCGTTCCTGAAAGCCCAACAAAGCCAAGACGTGTGATCCTCCGCACCGGGAGATAGGGGCGCGCGAGAGATCGTTCACTCCCCTCCTCTCCGCGGGCCAAAGTACGCGTGAGAGATAGAGCCGCCGCACGCTTGTTGCGTCATCTTGCTGATAATACTGAAAACACGGGTACCTCGGTGACACTTCCGCGTGTCACCGAGGTACCCCTCGGTGGCACGCGGAGGTCCCACGTTCGAAACCGCGTGCCAGAGTCGCTTCTCTGGATTTTTTTCTTTCTTGCGTTTTCATATATATAGACACGTATACATATGCGGTGAATGACGGCGACGGCGGCGGCAAAATCCAGCCGAGATTATCCATACAACGCCTCCTGGAAAAACTATGCCTGGAACGTGACTCTCTCTTCAATTGAGACCTTGCTGCCAGCTTAAAATCTCGGAGGCCATGCCTCCTGCCGTGTGTTGCGACCATCCGCCGCGTGGGACCGCTCACCTCCGTACCGTTCGGTCACATGACATCATAGCTGCTCGGAGGCAACTGTGAGAGCATTGCTGTGTTGCAGGGGGCGACCACCACAGGCGTTCCCTCCATACTGGAGGGGAAGGGTAAAATCCAAGGGTAGGGCGGCGCGTTCGCGGCTCACGTTCAAGGCATATTTATTTATGATTGCTATCGAAATAAAAGACTCGAGGCTGTATATTGCTCTGGAGCTACCCAGAGGTGCTGTGTGGCAGCGTCGCTGATTCTGGCTACCTCTGCTTACGGCGCGTTGCATTTTATATTACGAACTAAAGCAATTGTGTTATGAGAACACGAGGACTTGGGACTATGAATGGGAGCTCAACAGACCTTACACGCACGTATTTTTTCTTCACTAACTATAATATATAGACGCCGAAGAACCGCCCCCAAAAGCTAATACGGTAGAAGAAACATGTTTAATGTTGCCATTCAGTGTATATACGGGTGTGGCAGGGTGATTTTTCGCAGCGATGTTGCTCATCTTCGAACAATCGGTTCATCGTTCTTCCCTGTGGACATTGTTAATTTCCATACGAGGGAGATGAGGCGAACAGAGAGGAAAACGCATTACTGCAGCGAGCCAGGCGATATATATAGCGGCCAGTCATACATATGACATACATACATACACCGCGCGAGCGGTGATCTATCTTGCTTGACGCCGCGTTTGTCCCCAACGAAAACACTTCGTTAATATTTCTGTTCTGCTGGTGTGTCCATTCGCGTGATCATATCGCACGAGATGATCTCAACGATCCTTGTACGTCTTTTCGTCGTTTTGCTTGCTCAGCGGTCATTCATCTCGCACTAATATAAAAGGGAGGAGGGCGGAGGTGATAAACAACGAGAACGCAAACAAATCAGTGCCAGCGAGGTAAACGACACCAATCATTCCGAACGTATTACTATAGCGAAGTCTGGAGCTAGTAAGCACATGCATGGTTAGTATGGCGGTTAGCTTGAATAGCGTCAAAAGGAGAGGTGTTGCGCGAACTTCCTATGAATGCGGCTTTGAAAAGCGTGCAGGCAAGTAGGTATAACCATCCCAGGTGGCATAGATTCTAGATCTTACTTTCTTTTTGGTAACGCAATTATATGACAAAAGTGCTGTGTCTCACTTGTTTTTGTCGTGTGTACACTTCAGCTTCCATGCACCCTTAACTTGAGTAGCATACTTGTATTGTCACGTGATAGAGCCCATAATGACAGTGTCGCATCGCAAACAGTTAGGTCTGTGTGTGTTCGCTAGCATTTGGCGGAAATATCTTACCATATTTTGATGACTTTTACATAGAGGAACTGCCGATTAGGACACCGAAACAGCTTGCACGTGGTGAACTCCGCCGAAATATATAGCTTTCATGTCAGCAACGCTGAAATATAACTCACACGTAAAGCGCAGCCCCCATGGAGTTTCTTCGAGATGTTTCGGACACCAAGTACTGGGTTACTGCTGTGCGTGTGAATGCTGCTACTATAACAAGTCGAACAAACTTCATTTGCAAGTGAAAAGCGCACGCACTTACAAAACGCCGTGCAGTCTCCAATAAGAGGAATCTACGCGTCAAGCACGACCTACACATCATTGCACGTAGGCAAAATTATCAACCGGCGCCAACTCTGGCGGTCTTTTAACGAAACACCGCGGTTCACGCAGAGCAACAATACCTAGCGATGTCATCATGGCCGCCCGAGACGCCAGCTCATTGTTGACGTAGACGCCTCCAGAGGGCGACATCGAAGTCCTGTAGTCTTCCTTGTACCGATTTCCTGACGGGTACAAAGAGGGCAGGTTAGAGCGAACATCTGTCGCGAAGGCCGCAAACAAAAAGAACGAAAATGCTGACTATTGTCAAGCAACGGCCTCCGAAGCCATACCGAAGGTCCTCGCTGTAGTTTCTTCGTGCACGCATGCTAATATGATCATGCCTGCTTTAGGCCGTAACACAAAACAAGCCGAGCAGACATGCATTGCGCCCGCTTGGCAACGCATATCCACCGCTTAAGTCTATAGCTCATGCATGAGGAAAGAAAGAAAGCAAACAAAAAAAGTATACACTGCGGTCATATAGTTCCTTTATCTTGCATTGTGCGCTGAATAAAATGTACACGATTGTCTGCCTCGTCCACACGATCCGCACAAACCGATTAGCATTAAGGTAAAACATGGCTCGATCAGCTTGATTGATTGATTGATTATTATGTTGGGTTTAACGTTCCGAAACCATCATATGATTATGAGAGACGCCGTAGTGGAGGGCTCCGGATATTTCGACCACCTGGGGTTCTTTAACATGCACCCTAATCTGAGCATACAATATGCCGAAGTAGATGTTGAACTGGGCGTTTATACTGCCGTAAACTACATACAAAATTAGTGAAAGCGAAGACTTCTCATGTGATGCAGTATATATTTATGTCTGATCGCATTGCAGGCTACGGTGCATAAGTGGGAGTTTTCAGTCCTTTTATTTAAGCGCTACATCTACGGTTAGCCGAACGATAACAAAAACGAAATTGTTTTTCTAATGCCATTATATGGTATAGCCAACTTCAACAATGCTTTCCAGTGACTCACGTCATGAAATTACTTGAAACTTGCACTGCAGTGAAAATGGGCATGCTATAGGCCATATTGTATGCAGCTACTGGGTTTGCCACTTCTGAAGATGTAACACTTGTATTTGACTCATTTTGATCCAAACATTTTATTGCGGTGTGTCATTGCTGCAGAAAAGAGGAGTAAATGGCAGCACATGAAATTTTAGTAATGTTCGTCACCGAAATGCTATGTCACCGAAACTTGGTGAAGGAAACTATATACCCTTGTCGCATGAATAGGTCCAGCAACGCAATGATATTAAGATACTTGCTCTGTCGGCCAGGCCACTTTTATTGCTCGAACAGTGTCTCTTCACGTTTATTCTTTTCTGGCACGCATTTCTCAAGTCATTATTTTCCGCTGCGAATGTGTGAGGCCTATTAGCATTCTTTCTTTCCAGAATGGCTCTCGACTTGCTTGACTCCACCGTCAGTCATTAAAAAAGAAAGCACTGCCTTGGAACACAATCTTAGTACAAACTGGGTGGCCAAACATGAAACGGAACGCTGCTTCTTGAGTGAGCTCGAAATTTGTATTTGGAAGGGTATATAGCAATATTGAACACGGATAAAGGAAAGCACATGGGCACAAAGACGGAAGCACTTCCGCCTGTTTCTTTACGTGCCTTCCGTCAGTGCGCGTTCACTATAGCGCTATACCCTTCTAAGAAGGAAATGGAATAGAAGCGTCTATGTCAGTTTTTTTTTTTTTTGTCAGGAAGTGTCCATGAAGTACGCCCATAGGTTAGTAGTGGATGTGACTCAATTGAATTCAAATAGTTTAAGATTTGACTCATTCTTTCTTGGAAACTATTTCATTGAGCGAGCGTTTCAATCAGCAGATGGCAAGTTTCTTTTTTGTTAGATGTGTTGTAGAATGAAAAACTCCACGTGAGTAGCACCTCATTTCAGTTTAAGTCAAGCGTTGGTTCCTAGATGGGGCTCGTTTGGAGAGAAAAATGTTGTTTGATTTGTGATGTGTCTAAAAACAGCTTGACACATACGATTCTGCAGCAATTATGCGCAACACATATCTAGCAGGCGGCAAAACGACCAAGACTGAGAGCTATTGTACACGAAAGTTCGCATCCATGATTTCGCACAGCTTTCCTGAATTCTACAGCTTTTCAAGCACGTATGTGTAAGTCGTGCGTTGTGTTTATACACGCATTCTCGTCTGTATATTCATGTTTAATGAGTGAAACAGCAATTTAGTTGTGAAACTCTACACCAGGTTATAATGTGAACTCCTTCATTGCATTTTTGCACAGCGAGTCTTTCTTTTTTTTTTTGGTCGGAAGATTTAAACCACACACACAAAAAAAGGAAAACAAATAAGGCGAACTCGAAAACCGGCCCTGCAGTACCTAAACGCCAGGAGCATCGCTGGGCACCTGCACAGGCATGGGCTCGGAATTCACGTTCTGTTCAATGGTGTTAACTTTCGCAATATTCAGTGCTTCTCGTCTCACGGCTTGTGTTTCAAAATGCTTGTCCTTTCAAAGTCACACAATCTTCATTCCCACACCTGAATGATCCCTGCCGAGCGTGGGCTGCCAATTGCCCGTACGCCGAGTTCCAACATCGTTACGAGAGTCGGCCGAGTCAATTTAATCTGCGCTCATTGCGAACAGTCCGTCTCTCTGTCAGAATCATGTGCCGTGCCTGGCCGACAAATGATGCGCGTTCGATCGTCGGCGGCTCCCTCACATCTGGCGTGGGCGATCGTTGAGAGACGTCAGCTCGCATCAGATGGCGATCGCCAGAGCGGGCAGCGATACCCGATCAATAGCTCGCGCTTCGCTGGAGACGCGCTGCCCACCGGCCGGTACCAGTCCGCGCCCGTCAACCACAGGCGCGTTCGGGCTTCTCTAACGCGAGACGAAGGCCGGCTTCACGACGTTGTGTTCTTCCAAGGACGTCAGGACTTTGCGAAATGACATCCTGGGTCTTGCAGCCCGGCTGACTACATTCGTTAAAACATGTGCCTGCTGCGTCAGGCACCAGATATCTCCTGAAACTATTGCGATGTACCAGCTGTTCATTTCCTCGAGGTTATACAGATGCACATTTTTTTTTCAATAGCTGATAAGCGGTAGTACTGAGCAGGACTTTCGAGTGGGTTGTTTGATAAGATGAATCTTATTACCCAGGAAATCTAAATGAACTTCCAGTTTTTCACAAAACGTGGTAATTAGGATTCCGACTAATGGCGCTGTGGCAAGTAACGTCACCCTTCGTTCTAAAACAGACCTTGCTTGTCACCCTAACGCGTGAAAATCACCCTTTACAATAATTGTTTACCCTTCATAACTTGTCCCATCTCCTACCGATATATACCTACCTCTGATGTCGTATATTTTTTTTCTTCACATTATTTTATTATTACATATTATTATATTTATTGTCATCTAATGTGCAATTATGTCTCTGCTATAGCGTGAGCCATTGTAATTGAATCACGGCTTAAGAAAAAAGAGAGTTTCTATGACATCTTTCTGGTAGTCCCGACATGCCATGGATATTTATTGATCGTTTACAACGGGCTGGTTAACTCTCTCGTGGGTCACAGAACCTCCAGTTGAGAGAATTATAAACACAAAACGGACTTGACGTGCCTCTTTAAAGAGAGTGAGACACTTGGCAACGTAGAGCTCTCAAAAAAGAGTCAAAGAACATTTCTCTCTTAAAATGCAGTAGGCTCGTGAAGCTGTCAAAAGACGGCTTTTATTCACCGCTTCTTTGTTTGCTAGATGAACAATGATTGAACATTGCTCAGTCTGTACTTGTCGACAGTTCACTGACGGTGTGGACGTCCTTGCGTGAAGTAGGGTCCTCGACAGAGCGTTAAAAAAAGATATTCACGCAAAGTGGTTGATGATGATGCTTTTTCGCAGGAAACTTGAGCAACAAATTGTCTCGTTCATTAAATTAGCGAAGCCTTCACAACCACTACTCTAAACCAGATATGCAGTGCAATTTCACCGCTCCTGACCCTCAGTATCCGCCAGTGAATGATATATATATAAATAAATAAATAAATAAATAATATATATATATATAATTATATATATATATATATATATATATATATATATATATATATACATATATATATATATATATATATATATATATATATATATATATATGGCAGCTTCGCACTGTGGTGCCAGGCTTGAAGCAAAAGTGGAGCTAGGCGGCCTTACCTTTTTTCTGTTGATTTTTCTGTTTGTTTCTCAATGCTCCACTCTTTTTGTCCTGCTTTCTGTTTTTTAGACAAATTTATGCCTGTATAATCTTGCATTTTCTAAGTTGTCAGTGTGACCATCCTATAACTTCAATATAGTTCAGCGCTGAACCCCATTTATCATTGGTTGTTATGTCTCTACCTCAAAAAATTGGCGCCATCGACCTCATGAAGCTTTGCTTGCTTTTTGTCCATGGTCCTCTATATTGTTTGTACTATTGTTGAAGTAAATTTTATTAGATTTGGTTTGATTTCTCGTGTCTTTGTACTTCATTCTCTCTGTATCTTTTTCTCTCTCGGCGTTCCTTCTTCTCTTTCTTTCTCTCTCCTTGCAATCGTTCTTTTGCCCTTCCAAGTTATTGCATTCCACGCAAAACCAATTGGTATACTTACTTTTTCTGAGAGCCAAGCAGAAGATGAAGACGAAGGCGAATATCGCGCTTGCCGACCGAGTAACTGCGCTATCCCTCAGTGGGCCCACCATCCCAGTTTTGCCAGATAAGGCTTACGTGACAGCGCTAAGGTTCCGAAATGCTCGTTTGCGACGGGGAATAGGTAATTTGGATAAATTTAAAGATTTCGAGCATTTAAGGTATTGCTGGAATAAACAGCGGTGTGTATCTCACCAGTTAGAGGTCACTTATACCAGATTGCGCTGTACAGTGGCACAAATAAATTATTACCTTAACAAAGCTCGGCTCAAGGCGTTGCCGCTGTGCATTTCATGCAACGAAATTGAAACAATTGAACCTTTCTTTTTATTCTGTCATCGTTACTCTTATCAGAGAAAAAGATTTTTAGTAGCCCCATTACAAAAGCTAGGAATACAAGTAAATCTACAAGTAATTTTATCACTTGGCGGCACTTCATTTGGTTAGTGCCAGAGAGATATATGCTCCACTGTGTTTGATTACATCAATGCAACTAAAAGATTACCGTGCTAGTAAACCCTAACCTTTTCAGATCTTTATAGTTCGTAGCGATGTCTGTCAGGAACAAGAGATGGTTTGACCGCTTGCTCAGCTACCAGTTTTGTTTATTGGCAGTATTATCTCTAAACAAATTTTTGAGATTGGCTTTAATTTCAATTTAGTTTCATTTAGGTATCCTGCTGGCCGGTTCTTGGCTCATCCCCCTCTGTGAGTGAGCGCCATTCATGCATCTGAGGTCATCAGCATCATCAGCATCAACTGCGCTGACTATGATGACAGTGGCAACCTAGTGCTGCCAACTAACCGAGGTGATCCTCGCGAAGAATTTCGTTTTTACTCGGTTGTGGGGCTTGTCCGATTCTTGTAGTGCATACCTCACCAAGCTTTTTTGGTTCTTCGGACATGAAAAGATTTGCTGTATAGACAGCTTCGTGGTGAACAGTGTCGCATCTACGCTTGCACATTCGTGCAACCAAGTTTACATGTATTTTCGTTGCAAAGAAATCCGGGGCGTTCTTTCAGCCATTTCGTTCGACCAAACCAGTGGCAGCGATGCATGAAGGTGCAGTTTGGTTGAAAATAAATGTGGCCTGAACATCTCGAGAAAGAGAAAAAAAAAATCTCTTTTGCATGTCCACCTAGCCATTTAGAAAAAAAAATGCCAGATTAGCCGCAGCTTTGGCGTACTTTTGCATCTAACAATAGTCTAGAAATATTTGCGAACCTATCATTGTTGCACTCCACGCACGAAAGTACCGGAACGACGACATCAGTATGATGCGCGCCTTGTCAAAGTGTCTGCGGATCGATTTTGACTCTTCTATGTCTTTTAACGTGCACCCAAATACACGTGGGTTCCGGCATTTTAGCTCCCTGAAAAGGCGCTGCCGTGTCGTAGATTTATAATAATGATAGCTGGAAGTTAACGTCCGAGGGCCGCGGTATTATTATGAAAGACGTGGCGCAAAACTCTGGAAGTTTAGAACATCTCCTTCAAAAATACGGCACCCGCGGCCGGGATTCCATCCCACTACACTCGGGTCACCAGTACAATACCACAACCACTGAACCACCGAAGCGGACACGCTATTGATTCCAACCTGCCTGTTCAATCATAGCATCATTACACGCATTCATTTTCAGATCGTCTAGCAAGGTTAGCTGAATATGAAATAATCGACGGCTAATCTATACTTCATAACTTTCCTTGAAGATCTTCAAAGCAGCTCAAAAGCAAAAGTGACTATACGACTATTCAAGGAATGAGGACCGAGCACAGCGTTGACTCGAAACAAAATTGTATTTGATAATGCATGCATGCTTAATATTGGACAGTCTGTCTGCACACACATGACCTCCTTTCAGAAAAGAGCTAGGAAAGCTGCTATCTTAAATACCATAAAAGAACACACAAACATGAAAAAAAACTTCAGGCACTTCATGTGTACAGCCGAAAAGTAAATGTTAAAGCGTTCAAAATAGGTACTTGCTATTGTATACGACAATGAAATGAGAAATAGTGCACTGTCGGCCCTTCTTGATAATGTTAAAGGACCTCACTAATATCTTTAGTGATCTGATTTTCGTGTGTACTTTATGAAACCGAGGTACCTACCAGTTAACCAGACCAGCATACTATAGATATCATTAAGGCTTGCAAAGTTATAAAGAGAGGCGAGCAGGGCATTTGCTCACCTTCCATTGTCTTGCATGATAGCGACTACCTATTCCTGGCATGCTCAGCATTAAGTAATTTTTTTTTTATTCCGTTGAACCCGAGGAAGCACGAAACACTTTGTTAATTTATTATTTTCGGTATTGTAGAGGGCGGTTTTCAGCACTCTTTCATGAACAGTGGTCACATTGGTGCAAGATAGGTTGTCAGTATTCGAGTCTGCGAGTAATATCAAATAAAATTTAGTTTCGAGTCAGCTCTGGGGCTGATCCTTCCTCATACGCTGATCCGTTCCCTCCGCTTGAGCTGTTTTCAAGATATTCAAAAGTAAGCTAAATATTGCAGGCATATTTCGGTTGCTAAAGCCTCATTACAAATGAAAACACTAGTCGAGTAACTTCGTTATGATTACAAGGATGCAGTAGTATTTCAAAACAAAAGGAAAATTTGCAGTTTAGTTGCGGATTAAAAGAAAACGGCGATGGTATTGCCTCTGTACTAGCTTGCCTAGAAGTATGAAGAAAATTGTGTAGCACACCACTGCATTTTGGCAGGTTGACTCGCTGGATCGATTTGACAATATTTCCGTACCGAAAAAACCTATAGCATATTGTGTAATACTAAAAACTATGAAAGAAAACAAATCACGAAAGAAGATCACGCACTGAATGAAAGAAACGATCTTGTTTTGTTTTTGTTTTTTCACTGCAAGGCTTTTTCTTCGTGAAACAAACCTGTCAGGGTAACACTATCGCCTCTGCCTTCGTACCGTGAATAGCCTTGCAGCTATATATACGCCTACGGGCAGCAGCAAAGGAGTCTCTCTTTTGAATGGGCTGCAAAAGAAGCCACGAGGGTCGCGAGTACAGCACAATGACAGCAACCATCTACGAGACAAAAGTACTGATCGCGTTGTCGGTTGTATAAGGCCCCGAAAAAGGTGGTGGCAAAGGTTTATCCCCGCATGTTGACGCTAATTATTCGGCTGTGGCACTACCAATAATTAGTCGAAGCTCTTCGCGCCTTCTGTACTGCATGCCCCCGCGGCGGCTTGGCGAATATCCACGGGCTTACGCTGTGCGCCGCTAATTTGCTCGTTGTATTTCACTGAAGCTTTTATGTTGGTCATTGATCTTAGCGAGTAAACCATATGCTAACGTGCCTGGTTTTTGTCGACCATCATTACCCAAACGTCCATCAAGAACGAAAAAGTTTAGACACAGTGAGAGATAGCGCGAAATGTGCCAAAGAGTTCTGGCTGACGCACCAGTTTAATAGACACAGAGTACGAAGAATCTTTCGATTGAAAAAAGTAGTATTGCTGGTACTTCTTACTTATTTTTTTAATTAAGATTATGGTTATTGTACCCAATCAAACAAGCAGTGAAATCATCGAATAAACGGCGAAAACACACAGCCATTGCGTAAGTGGGAGTGCTGGTGCAAACATAATCTTTCTTGTAACGTGCATTAATGACGAATATAAACTGTTTCAGCTATGCCGATTAGCTGTGGAATGCATTTCTTTCTGAGTTAACATATACGGTGATTGCATCAACCTGATTTCCATGTGTAAGTAAAACTGCCCCAGTCTGAAATTCAGCTTGACAAGCAAGATATCCTATCTAATATCCGATATCCACGATATGGCACCCTGTGATATTCTTTTACCCCACAATCTCTTGTTCGGATATCTATGGCAATCTGAATATGCGAGTGTCACGTACGAGTGGTCAATGAGTTATTTCTAGGTCAGATACGGTTATCACGAAATGGATGTTTTTATTAGACTAGCTAGAATCTGATAGCTTGATTAGGGTCATTTATATTGTCTAGCTCCATGTATAAGTTGATAAAACACACCCAGCAGGAAAGTATTGTTTATAACTATATCGCTTATTAGTGAAGTGCTAAAAGCTAAATGCTGATTTTCCAGCGAATCACATCTCTGTACCTCTTCCAAAAGGCTTGAATACGTGTCTTCATTGCACGCGAGTTTTACTGGGAGCTTGCTTGAACCTGACATGTCTCGTACTATTTAGAAAAAATAAAGCTCAGTTTAGTATTTGCAACGCAGTGCTGCAAATTCGTCCCAATCGCCATTATTTCAAGAGGTATCGTGAGAAAGATGGACGGTCTCTGTTATGAAAGCACTTACTTTCGCTTCCAAAAAACAGCATGATTCTTACCGATCAGTGCCTATGAAACTATTTCCACTTCTATTTACCTTCCGGTGGCTTCGGTGAATAAGCATGTGCATATCTGGGTACGGCCACAATAGCCGTACCGCATTTACTACAAACGCAGCAAGAAAGAAACAACTCTCATGAAAGGCATGCGATTGAAAGGAGCAGCGTGCAGCCGATAGAGGCGCGGTGGTAACGTATAAAGCAGGTTGTTAGAAAGTGACACGACAATGCCTCGTGCGCATGCAAGGCGTGCATGCAAGCCAGAGTAAAAAGCGACATGCGCTCGAACGAAGAAGCGAGTGAAAGTGAGTGTGGTCCATGCCTTTGCCATCCTGCCAGTCGCCAAGCTCGCCAGGCTTGACGAGCGTCATCCTTGCTGTGTGTGCCAGAGGTGATGGGGGAGAGGGGGAAAGCGACAGAAAGGGAGGAGAGAAAAGAGAGAACAGCGACACCAAGTGGTTATTAGAGGCGCTGCGGTTCGGGATAAGCACAAGCATCAACTTGGGTTGTGGGAGGCGAGATAGCATACGGTTGGTTTTTTTAATCAACCTCCAAGGCGTCCAGCCCGGAAAACGACCAAGCGCTAAATGCTAACTCTGCCTTTATCTTTCCATGTCTCAGGAAGTTTCAAGTATTTAAACTCACAGGTTGCACGAGTGTATAACAATAACGAGACACGATGTAGTTGAGCATTCTAAATGATAAATCTAAGTAAGACGTATTGCGATCTAGTTGGTTCGTATTTGGTTTGAGGACTTAATACTGCTCGAAAGAAAAACGAGGAAAAGCGGTAGGAACGAAGCAGACATTGCGGGTGCAAACAACCATGTGTATACTCTTGTCAAGAGATGCACAAGCTTTGCCACGCAGGAGTCCAAGCACGTGACCACGTAATCACAGAATAACAAATGCAGATAAACATATGGACAGATATGCCCACACATATTAACATACATTGAAGATGTTTACCTTATGCGCATTCGGTTATAACTTTTGACGCACGGTTAGACAGCCCAAGGTTTCGTTGACGTTCGCAGTCGATAGAAATACAAGGACAGATTGCGGAGAACTGCGGAATCATCGTCATTGAAAGCTTACGGTTCATTAGCACATACCATAAAAAGTACTCGTGCATGGCACGTTGTGCCACGATGTCTACGAGGTGTCGTGAACCAGACGACACGCATGTCATCACATCAATGACAAAGAGCAAGCTGTCATTAAAAAGTCACTTCATAGATTGTGGTATATTTAAATACGGATGACGTAGCACTCATGGCATTCAATTACATATTCCGTGTTAACTCGTGTAAAACCAGGTTTGCGAACTTCAGTCGAGAAGTGACTCGTCTAGTGCTGCTGAATTGTTCACTAGCGCCAATGTTTTCTTAGTGTTGGCTATTGCTTGATAGTTCCGATGGCCAGCAAAGATTGTCTCGTGCCAACAGTGCCTACCAATTTTGTTTAGTAGTGCCTCATTAGAGTGACACCGAGCTATACAACCGGATAAAATCGGCGAACCTTCAACAAGCGGTGGCTACTACCACTGAGTAACCTTGATTAAGTGGCGGCTATACACTCCGCTTGGAACCTATAGGGAACGCCTTGAAAGGCGCACGCAGCGCCACTTCTTGTGCACCGGGCGCGCAACGTTGAGAATCTTAGCAGACATCAGCTCCTCATTGCTTTAAAAGGCAAGCAGCAACAAGCGCACGTGGTCTGCTTGTTAGTAGCGTGCTTCCAGCAGAATTTAAAAATATCGTAGGGGGGCAATCTGACACGATGCCACCATGAGTAAATGGGAAAGCCGGCACAAGAGCAAGCACGTTTTCCACCCCAGTGAGCGCCTTGGTGCCCGTCAGCACTGACGGCTAAATGCGTTCGTCAGATGCGCGTACTCACTTCATAACTGTTGCGCTAAGCTGTCATTATTTCACACTGAGAATTGTACTACTCCGTGCCCACTACCCGGGTACTTGCAAAATACTAAGGGCATTCAGAAATACCGATGGCTCTACGGCCACTCGCCGCGGAAATCTTGGTGAGTAGCCGGGCGGCGTGCTCATTTGTTGCGCTTTCGTGCCACGGCGATTTTCAGCCCTCGAGTGTCGCGCAATTCCTTGCTTGAAATCATGGCGCCATCATCTATCACTCATCATGATCATAGTATTTGCCTCGCCGGTCGCGCAGCTCATGCTAAGAGCTTGATGAGCGGCCGAGGAAGCGAACGCGCTATACGATTCCGGCCATAGAGGACGCCACAGTCCCGTTTCATCTTCCGCTTCACCTTGTAAAGTGATGACGACGACGGCACAGTCACTTCGGCCCCACCGCCACACCTCTCTCAATAACTACAACTTGTTGCGTTGTTTATGTTGTTTTCCGAATCAAACACCAGCATGCACATCCGTTGATACAGCAATCGCAAAGCTTCGTTTTTTTTTTTTTTTTGGCGCGTAGTTCTGCTATACTCGACGCTTTGTATAATTTCCTTTCCAACATGAAGATTGTTTAACAACTAACGAAAAATTATTATGAATGAACCACTTCAAATGATAGGATTCAGTTCAACGCTTCCGGTGGTTCTTTCCTTTGGCGATACAGCACTGGGGTTTAGCCACAGGAGCGATTGCAAAGCCATATGCGATTTACTCCGCGAGACGAAACGAATTGAGTGCTAAGGTTATCTAAATCAAGCTTATTCTTCAACTACATTAGTCTTTATTTTTCGTGAATTAAGCTAACTAGTTGTTAAAGAGAATAATACATTGCCTACCATTTCGATATTACAAACAAATACATTTAAATAACAAGACACCGCCCATTTTGTGGCCGATCCTTCATGTTGAGTTGCGTCAGTTTAATACGGGTCCTCCAATCAACCAACGTCGGCTTGATCCTATACCGAGTGCCCATATCGCTGCTAGGCGGCCATAGTTGTGTTTACGGTAATATGCTACGTAGCGCAGTTCGCTGCTTAACTGATGGTCCTACTAACCTACAAAGTCCCTAATTGACCTCGCATTTCATTTATCAGAACTGCGAAGGGTACACGGCGAATTAATAATTATTAAGATCAATTAAAATATTGTATCATCATTGAGCTGAATTAATATACCTTGCATACGTTTTTCTCACCAGCTCTATTGTAGAAAGAACATCACGCAACATCATTGCACCTGCAGAAGTGGTGTCTCAAACCATTTCAAGCGCGCAGCGGCAGAACGCGAGACGGCCGAGGGAGCTGGAACTAAACACTTATTTACGTCGCACTGCCGCGATTCGCTTATTTCGCAGCCCAATAAAGCAGAGACGAGTCGAGAAACTACAAAACGTCGTTCCCGCAGGGCACAACGTGTACCTGTTGGTACAATCGACTTATGCGGCCATTTAATATTCCGATAAACTTTGTGCTAGCAAGTGTTGGGAGAGCGTTCGGTTCTGCTGGGGATCTCAACGACGATCTGCTCTGACGGACGCGCCGCGGCGCGCCTGTGTATAGTGTTGGGTGTTGACTAATGCTAGCTCATTGATGTTGGTCTGAGAGATGGTTAATGCTGTCTAACCGAGGCTCACGGTCGGCAAGTGCATTCTAATACGGCTAGAGATAGCTGCTGCTTCCAAACTCAGCCTGATAGTAGCTCCCCGATGCCGGCCATCGCGCGCGCTAGAGTTGACTAGAACTGGTCAATGTTGCATAACTGCAAGTAAGTGTTGATAGTGATTATAATCATTGGTTCACTGGCGGCTAGTGTTAGGCATTGTAAGGCAGTGCTTTGAAATGATGCCAAGCACTGCATCGCGCCTGTTACGCACTAGTAATTGTTTCCTTATGTTATCTGCTTTCATAAGACTGTAATCAGTTTTACAGTATTCATTACTATGCGTGACAAAAAAATTAAGCGAGCTTTTTCCTGCAATTTAATGAAAGTTGAGCAGCCTTCTGCGTTTCTCTCTGTCCCCCTCTCTTTTTTCTTCTGCTTTTTTTCGTTTTTCTGTGTTTTTATGGTTATTTCTAGCCATTTATGTTTTTATTCCTTGAATTCTCTCTGTTTAACGCTTGGTTTCTTTTACAGTTTGAATACGGGGTTCGCTTTGTCGAATTCTCTAGCCATAGTATATAGTAATCTGCAGACGTAACATCATCACCGAGGCACTCGAAGAACAAGAGGAGCAATACTTCTCTTCGACGCCAGTGCACACGGTTGATGACGCTATATGTGGTTTTCGATCCGATTATAATAAAAGTGCTCTAAGAACAAAAATTTGCCTGAATATCGTCATCGAGGTACTCTAAACGCAAGAGAAAGAAGACGCGTTAATATTCTCACACTGCATACTGGCATTTCCTGGGACGTTGTGTGCCCGACGAAGAGGACGAAGCGCTGTCTCCGCTTCATTCGATGAATAAAACAGTAGTGGCCAATCCCCCATGTGGGTATGAGCCAAGATCTCCTAGGAGACAAGACAAGACAAACCGGTCACGCCGCAACTGCTGGTTATAACATATTTTACCTGCAGCCTCGTCTACCCGGCGTCTCTTCTCTCACGCAACACATTTGGTAGAGGTGCTGGGTACCACAACATGCCTGCAAGCTGCTGCGTTAGATCCCGTGGACGTGCCCATAATGGTGTGCTGTGGTCTGTCACCACCCGTTACAACAGACGGCATAGGGATGGCATGGTTCCTGAAGAATAACCGACGCAAGCCGTCATAGATGGTCACGTTAGATGCCAGCTGTACCATCTGTCCGAAGCCATAGCAGCTGAAGACTGAGTTCGTGGCGCGGTTGGCCAGCAGGATCAGAAACTACACGGAGTTTTCAAGCTCTTTTTCAACGCATCGACTCCGTGGGCGAGCTGAGACTGCTCCTGGCCACCATTGAGGGCGTTTACAATAAACTTGCTGGTGCTGCAGCTGCGGACGCACCTTCTAGAACAAGGCACCAGGCCATGCGACGTGCTTGGTATCGATCACAGTACTTTTTACACTAACAAAATGACGTAACGATATCTCACGTGACAATATTGCACGTGATTTTTTCACGTAACACATTATCATTAAGGCGCTCGAAGCACAAGAAGAAAGCGTCACAACACGGTAGACACAGCCTGCTTAGCCCACGTCGCGCATACAAGCACGCCGTTTGCACAGTCACGTCAATCTGCGTCGTAATGTTTGGCTAAAGGCCAAACAATGCGGCATAGGCAGTCTTTCTTGACTCTATTGCATAATACTGGTCAAACTGCGTACGTAAAACACTGAGCACGTACTGCAACGAAAGAATACTCGGGAACGACAAAGGCGACGGCAGCTACCAGAAGACGCTGAAGCGATGGAAGTCGTGAGCCAACGATGACGTCTCCGTAGATCTATAGGAGGTGTGAACGCTTCCGGCATCAGCGCGAGATTATCTCTCAGAAGTTTAGACAACCACGTCATTTCTGTGACTATCTGTAGTGTACTTTGGTTCTCTGCCCTCAATCTCTACGTAGAAACAACCAAGTGTCACCTAGATCTAAACCCTGGCAACGTCTTAGAAGCAACCTTGAAACTATCACCCAGCTATAGGCCTAAAAACAGCCTCGAAGCAAACAAATAAGTCTTCAAAGTCGTTCCTTTTCACTGTCTCAAGCCTAGCTCCATAGTGCAAGATTTGGCCTATAGACCCTTTCACTGTTAACAAACAGATTGATATGTGAGAGTTAACGTGCCAAAACCGCCATATGATTGTCAGAGAGGCCTAGCAAACATAGACCCTAGATGACTTCCGGTTTGGTCTACCAATGTGCCTGGATAGCATAGGTGGGCAAGAAAAGCGTTAGAAAATGACCCACTAATTTCTACACTTTTCTTCCTATATTTGGCAAAAGATATTCAAATAAATGTTCTTTTTAGCTACATAAAAACTATAAGAGATTGCCTTGAACATTATACACGTTATTTTCATCTGAAAAACTAATAAGAAACTTTCCTTACCCTTGAAAAAACGTGAAAACGTCCTTTCAGTTTCGATATTACGAGCTGGTAAATGAGGTGACTGGAAGTTTTTTGGGAGCACAACGCTTGCAATATTGAAACCATCAATTTCTTTTTTCTCAGCAACGGAATGTCGTTTTCATCACCTCACCATGCCACTCGTGTATTGCAAGGTGTGCACCAACACATCTGCTCCCTGATTATTTTTTTTTAATTCAACTGCATCACACGTAACACGACGCCGATTGATGCGTGCTGCAACAAACGTAGCAGCAAATATAGCCTCCAGCTGAACAGTTGCTCTTAGTTGCGTATCGAAAGTGCAGAACTACTAACGCTTACGGAAGTGACATAAGCACAATCAGGAACCAACAATGAAATGAATGAGTGAGTGAATGAGAGTACTTTTATGGATGTCCAAATAAAACAAATAGGCCTTCTTAAGAAAATGTGCAGCCGGTGTCTCTCGAAATCAGCTTAAAACACGTTGGAAGAGAATGTCGCAAGTGTCACCCGGACGAGAGCAGCTACTCGCTTTCATCTCTCTCGATAAGCTAACGCAAACTCTTTTTTCTTTTGAGTTGACTTGTCTTCACTCTCTTTTTATTAGCCACGCATCGGAGCGAAGCCCAATCAGCGCTATGCAACGCTTTTCCGCACGTGGCATCCCACTTGAAAACTTTGAAAGCAAAACAAAAAAAATTACTCGCTATCAGCAAGTGCGGTAGACCCTGCCGTGCTCACGCGTTAAATTTTGAATACATGAGAGACACAAATTTTTTTCACATATTATACACGCACAATTAGGCATGGATTACTAAGGAGAAGTCCTTTCTTGTAGAGCATTTCAAACATTTAAAACGCAAGGAGGAAAAATGAGAGTTAAATATTAGCGTACCTAACGAAACGATAGAAGACACCATCAGGATGCCGACAAAGATTTATTAGGGCTTCTAACAGATTACCTTCAAATTCACCTCCAATTAAAAGCATATCATCATGAATCTCCTGAGGCACAGAGCACTAACTTTTGTGCTGGATGCTTCGACTTAACGCACATACTCGCGTGACAAACCCACCTGCATGCCTGAAACTATTCAACCGAACCTCAGCTAGAAAAAAAATTGAGGTGACTATAATAGTTGGCTTCCAGGATAATTGTCACCCGGGATGCATTCACACGTTAACTTAGTATTTCGTCGCACCGATTCAGCCGATCACGGAGCCCGGGTAGTGAGGAACACGTGGTTCAAATATGCTCCGCCAGGCGCCGCAACAATCTCAACTGAGATGGTGTCCGTCAATATACTACCTTTAGGCAGCAAAGTTGCACGTCTGTATTCCGAGCAACGAAGAGAAGCTGACGCTTGGAACAATATTTTTGGTATTTCTTGACGCCACCGCTGCAGCTAACTCTGCCGTCAAGTTAATCACAAGCCTTCGACGCGTAAAACATGTCTATCGGCGACATCGTGTAACATGTCGTCTGCAAAAACAGACCATGGCTTCACCACATAGCAGTGGTTGCTAGCCACACCTAGGTACAACACTGCCTCCTAAAGGTAGCGTATACTGTAATTCTATGCTGAGTCAGTCTAGTTAGAAAGTAAAGGTGGTTTATTGCATGTAGTTGGAACTCCGGGTCCTGCCGGTCTCGTTTTCGGTAGCTGGCCCCGTCGCAGGATCCATCGTCCGACAATTCAGCGAGAAGAAGCGCCCGAACGAACGACGGAGGTTTATTTACATGTAGAGAAGTGATCAACTGATCCAAGGAGAGAAGAGTGAGAGTGATACAAAACGTCTTCGGCATTTTATAGCGCCGCGTTTTTGACACTGGGCGCCTTGTCCGCATCGTCAGCCAATACGGTGTCCCCGGCACCACGGCCACGAGGGAGGGGGAAACACCTCTCACAGCACATGGAGTGGCACAACCTAACACGATGTCCATATATGGTCACGGCGCCCTAAAATGTTGCCAAACATGGTCACGAACGCACAGCAGATTCCGGAGTTCTCCCGGCGAGAGGAGGAGCCTGAATGGGGAGGTGGGGGTGGACGACACCGTCGGTCAAGAACCGGTTCTCCCCCAAACTCCTCTTGCTTGGTTCCCTAGGGCCGGTCGTAACAGTGTCTCGCGCGGGGGGGTGAAGATCTCGATGGGCTGAGGTTTGCAGCCACTGTCCGGAGAGATCAGCGCCGGCAGTCGGTTTGGTGACGACCGTCTTTGATGAAGTAGAGGGCAACACCTGCTTCATTGTGGGCTCAACAGACATCACATACGCACATGAAAACACAACTACTCAGCCGGTGAGCGCCGGACAATTCCGCCAAACTCCACCAGGCAATTTTCCCCTTTAACTGATATTAAAGGAAATACACAATTTATTCAAAATGTTACTCACACTTTAAGGTGACACAAAACAACAACACTGGAAGCACACCGAACCCGAAACCCTGGATAGCCGTCTCTTCAACGTTTTCAAACAAGTACACCTAAAAGAGTAAAAAAACAATTACTAGCTCTTGTCTAGGTCAGTAAAAAAAATGCCAGAGTTCCCGAGACATCCTCTCGCGTCAGGGGCATCGACTTAAGCCATCAGCGTTGCCATGGAGTACACCCTTTCTGTAGCGTATTTCAAACGTATATTGTTGCAAAACGAGGCTCCAACGCAGCGGGCGGCCGTTCTTAGAGGACATGGTCTGTAGCCAGGTGAGAGGACAGTGGTCCACTTCCACAATGAACTTGCTTCCGGCAATATAACAAGCCAGTTTCTGGACTGCCTAAACCAAGCACGCACATTCCTTTTCGCTAGCGCTGTAAACCTGCTCGCGAAGGGTGAGTTTCCGGCTAACATAGAGGACGAGATGCTCTTGATCCCCCTCATCTTTTTGACTAAGAACTGCCCCCATGCCTATATCACTAGCGTCGCATTGGACTATGAAAGGCCTCGAGTAGTCCGGTGAACTAAGCAAAGGTTGGCTCGACAAGGCCGCTTTCAAAGCGCGGAAAGCCTTTTCTTTCTCCTCATCCCAGTCGACCATTTGGGGCTCGGTCTTGCGCAACGCGTCAGTAAGAGTGCTGGCAATGTCGGAATATCTAGGGAGGTACTTACGATAGTAACCAGCTATTCCAAGAAAAGCCCGAATATCGGTTTTCGTTCGGGGCTGGGGAAAGTCGCGGATAGCTGCCACTTTCATTTCAGAGGGACGGCGATGCCCTCGACCGATAACATGCCCGAGAAAGAGTACCTCTGCTTGTGCTAGCTGACACTTGGGCGCCTTTACCGTTAAACCTGCTTCGCGTAGGCGTGTCAGTACTGCTCTGAAATGCGCCAAGTGTTCTGGCCAGGACGAGGAAAACACGGCGACGTCGTCCAAGTAAGGCAATGCGAAGTCCTCTTGACCCCGCAAAACCTTATCCATTAAGTTTGAAAAACAGTAAGGCGCGTTCTTTAGGCCGAAACTCAACACTTTAGGGCAGAATGTCCCCAATGGTGAAATAAATGCAGCATACCGGCTCGCCCTCTCAGTGAGCGGCACCTGCCAGTAACCTCTCAATAGGTCTAGTGTTGAAATAAATTCCGCGCTGCTTACCCTCTCGACGCGTTCCTCAATGTGGGGAATTGGGTATGTCTGATCCTTGGTGATGAGGTTTAGCTTACGATAGTCTACGCAAGGACGCGGATCTTTGCCGGGTACCTCCACAAGAATTAACGGGGAAGTGTAATCACTTTCACACGGCTCAATCACGCCCAATTCCAGCATCCTGTTAACCTCTGCTTTTATTAGCTCAAGCCGGCGAGGTGACACCCGATACGTCTTAGATCTTACCGGTTCCGACGAGGTAAGCTCTATGTCATGAGTGAGGACGAATGTCCGGCCTGGCTCGCTTACAAATCTGTCCTGAAACTTGGTCAAAAGACCACGCAAATCCTGCTTCTGCTTCATTGTCAGTTGTGACTTTGATACTAAATCCTCAACTCTTTTCTCGATCAGGACTTCGTCCGATTCGGGAGCTAATTCAGGGATTTCTGCCGGAACCTCTTCCGGAACATTTAAAGTCATGTTCACGATGGCTTCCCTCTCTTTGTAGGGTTTGAGTAAGTTGCTATGATACACCTGGTGTGCCTCACGACTTCCTGGTAATTTTACCACATAGTTGGTGTCAGACAATTTTCGAGTAATTTCGGCCGGGCCGACCCATTGCACTTCAAGCTTATTCTTTTGGGAGGGCCTCAACAACATGACCCTGTCTCCTACAGCAAAGTGTCGTGCTTTAGCTGTCCGATCGTAGTAAAGCTTAGCCTTCTGCTGTGCTTTGGTCATCGCACTCCTCGGTCAGTTCTTGGGCTTTTGTTAGACGATCCAATAAGGTGAGGACATATTCCACTACTACAGGATCATCACCCTGACCTTCCCACGACTCTCTCAGCATACGAAGAGGAGACCGCAGTCTGCGGCCGTAAACAAGTTCCGCTGGCGTAAACTCTGTTGTCTCATGTGGTGCAGTTCTTAATGCAAACATCGTTGCAGGTAAGCACATTTCCCAGTCAGTTTTTCGTTCAAAACATAAGGCTCTTAACACTCGCTTCATCACGGAGTGAAGCTTTTCTATCGAGTTCGACTGCGGATGGTAGACTGAACTATGCAATAATTTCACGCCACACCGCTCTAGAAAAGTTGTCGTTAAGGCACTCGTGAAAATGGTGCCCTGGTCTGATTGTATCTCGGCAGGAAAGCCTACCCGGGCAAACACGGACAGAAGTGCGTTCACTACTTCCACGGAACTTAGCTCTTTTAGCGGGACCGCCTCTGCAAATTTAGTAGCTGGGCAGATTAAGGTCAGGATGTGACGGTAGCCTGAAGTTGTCTTGGGCAAAGGACCTACTGTGTCAATTACCAACCGACGAAAGGGCTCCGTGATTACGGGTACCAGCTTCATTGGAAATTTCGCCTTATCTCCCGGCTTACCCACTCGCTGACACACATCGCAAGATTTTACAAACCTCTCTACATCTTTAAAGCATCCAGACCAGTAGTATTCCTGTAAAAGACGATTTTTCGTCTTTTTTACGCCTAAGTGGCCTGACCATGATTCTCCATGCACCAAACTAAGCAAATCCTGACGATACGCCTGAGGTACGACTACCTGGTCAAACTCTACTCCTCGCCTATCTAGATATTTTCGATAGAGTATGCCGCTCCTCTCTTGGAATCTCACATTTCGTTTGGCGATTCCCTCTTTCGAACTGTCCTGGAATCGCTTAAGCGTCGGGTCCCCATTTTGTTCGGTTATTAATGAAGCGGGGCTCACCTGCAGTAGCCGACTGAAATTATCCGAAGTTGGCATGACACACAACTCTTTTGTAGTTCCTAGTACCTGGAATGTGTCACCCTCTGTGCTATCTTCTGTACTACCAGGAAGCGGCTGGGGAGCAACGGCATTTTCCATTTGCTCGGTCAACGAGGCGTAATCGACCCCTTCCAATTCGGGAGGAGGTTCATCGCCGCCTTTAGGAATGGTTGCCTCCGCGACTACGGCTTCTGCAGCCTGTTCTCGTACAAGTCGATTTGTTACCGTGGTGTCCAACTCGCAACCAGGCCCGTTGTCGATTTGAGGCTTGTTTGCCTCTGTGAATGTTGCTCTCGCAGTCAGCGCACGTGCCTTCGATCTAGTCAGTGCCTGCACTATGCCTTCTCCCAACGTTAGACCTTTCTCCTTCAGCATTTGATCTGACTTATTTGAAAATAAGTAAGGATACTGAGGGGGTAGATATGGCGATACCGCGGCTTCCGTTTCCAACGTTCCAAATGCGCCTTTAAGGAAACCTTTAGCCACGAGAAGGCACTGACTGTTTGCTTCTACGGCTTGTCTAATCCAGGCACAGTCTCCTGAATACTGTCCGGACTGAACAAAGGACGGATGAACTACGTCCATAGTGGCTGCGGAGTCTCTAAGAACCCGACACTGCTTGCCGTTCACGGTAAGGTCGTACATGTAGGGCTCATACAACTTTCATGTTCTCGTCGGCTTCATTTATAGATAAAAAGGCCACCTTTTCTTTCGGGCAATGTTTCGCGAAGTGCCCTGTTTCATGGCAATTGAAACAAGCCGCCGGTTTTTTTGCCTCAAATTTCCTTTTGCTTTCCTCTGCCGACGCCTCATGGTTAGATGCCTTGTTTTCCTCACCCTTTTGTGCGAGACTTGTCGGTTGTTTTCTAAACGGCGCCTTATTTGGTAGTAGGAATTTTTCCCTTTTAGGCTCGCTGTTTGCCCCGAGGGCGCGGCGCGTAACGAATTCTTCAGCGAGCTCTGCGGCTTTCGTTACGGTGTTCACGTCCGGTCTATCCTGCACCCAGAACCTCACCTTTTCTGGTAACCTTTGATAGAATTGTTCCAGACCGATACACTCGAGCACCTTGTCGTGATTCCCATACGCCTTTGCCTCTTTGAGCCACTCCCACATGTTGGCCATTAACTTGTAAGCAAACTCCGGGAATGAATCATTGTTCTCTTTTACGGCGTTGCGAAATTTTTGTCTGAAACCTTCCGCTGACAACCTGTATTTCTTGAGAAGGCTCGACTTTACCTCACTGTACTCGTCAGCCTCCTCTTTCGTGAGGCGCGCGATTACTTCTGAGGCCTCCCCCGGAAGTAGGGACAACAAGCGTTGCGGCAATGTGCTGGCTGAAACCTTGCCTTTCACAAGTTCTCTCAAAGTTGACGAGGAACAGCCCAATGTCCGCCCCTAGCTTGTACGATCTCATTAGGTCCGTCATTTTGAACCTGACCCACTCTGCTGTACCGGATGCCTCGCTGCCTCCTGCTCTACTATTATGGCTAATCTCTAGCTCGAGGCGCTTCATTTCAAGCTCGTGCTTTCGCATCTTATCTGCCTCGGCTTCTGCGGCCTCGGCCGCGGCCGCCTTTCTTTCAGCCTCTGCCGCTTGCCTCTCCTGAATCTCCTCGACACATTCTGACAGCTCGTCATCCTCCGCCCCCAATGCGAGAATCGCCTCTATCAGCTCTGGCTTTCTTTGAGAGTCCGACACCTCCAGATTCAACTCTCTTGCAAGTAGCAACAACATGGACTTTCGCAGGGATTTCAGATTCATGGCTGCCTCCAGTACCGCTGTCTCTGTTCCACAAAGATTCCTGTCCTGCAACTAATTAACCTTGACGGCAATGACAGCTCTAGGTTCCTGCCTTGCCTCAAGTTTTCCGTTAACTTAGTCTACAAATAAAGCTTCAAAAAGCTCTTATACGGAATCCTGCCCTGCCACTGTTAACCTTGACGCCACTGACAGAAAGAGCTTAACCAAGCTATTACACAATTTCTGCCTGACGCAAGTTACCTGTTAACCCAATGACCAAGACAGCCCCTCTCCACCAGCTTTTACTTAACACATAGAGTAAATGTCTGGTAAAATTTAACAGAGAAAGCCGGCACTCACCCAGTTCGCAGTCATGTCTCCGGCGTCGTGCCTCTCAGAAGTGCCGTTCGATTCCCTTTGGAAGTCGATGAGCTCGTGTCATCCTTCTCCTGTCGTCCCGTTGTTGAACTTCGGGCTCACTCCGTCCAGTGGTCGCTTTCGGGGTTATCGGCATCCCACCGCTGCCATCCAGTTGTTGGAACTCCAGGTCCTGCCGGTCTCGTTTTCGGTAGCTGGCCCCGTCGCAGGATCCATCATCCGACGATTCAGCGAGAAGAAGCGCCCGAACGAACGACAGAGGTTTATTTACATGTAGAGAAGTGATCAACTGATCCAAGGAGAGAAGAGTGAGAGTGATACAAAACGTCTTCGGCATTTTATAGCGCCGCGTTTTTGACACTGGGCGCCTTGTCCGCATCGTCAGCCAATACGGTGTCCCCGGCACCTCGGCCACGAGGGAGGGGGGAAACACCTCTCACAACACATGGAGTGGCACAACCTAACACGATGTCCATATATGGTCACGGCGCCCTAAAATGTTGCCAAACATGGTCACGAACGCACAGCAGATTCCGGAGTTCTCCCGGCGAGAGGAGGAGCCTGAATGGGGAGGTGGGGGTGGACGACACCGTCGGTCAAGAACCGGTTCTCCCCCAAACTCCTCTTGCTTGGTTCCCTAGGGCCGGTCGTAACAATGTCTGACATTGCGGCTTCTTTTGTCTTGTGAGAAGCCTGGTCTCCAAATGTATAGGTTATAGACTTGCCAAGTTTGCAACAGGCTTTTACCTTGAAGTGCTACTGAGTGTAAGAGACTGATGAACTTCTAATTAAGTCTGTGTGAATATGTATGCTCGCTCACAGCTGCAGAGTGAACTGAGTGCAAGGTACGGACTCATTTCTCGAGTGCACAAAAAAAGTGCCCTCGAGAAACGAGAAGCCACACAAAAGAAATTAGCATTAGAAGCTTTCTGGAAAGAGTTGGCGAAAAGTATTACAATATATGTAGCTGCTCGAAGATTCTTCTTTGTTTTTTCCACCGACTTATTTATTTAGCGCTGTACTTTCACAGCGTTCTAAACGAGAGATCATCAGCTATAATTCAACTTCGACATATAAAGTTATTTGAATAAACACACACAACACAGGAGTACACTAGTTAGGACGTCGAGTTTCGACTACACTTACATGAATACAGTGAACTTCATTATTTTCCATCTCGCTAGCCTGTTAACCTGCTTGGAACAACGCTACACTCAGTATCGACCCATCTTCGTAAGTACACAGTGTCCCACAACCAGCGAAAACATTACCCGGCGATGAAGAGGCGCGCCGCCACGCGAACAGGCGCCGTGGCAAGTACTCTTTGTCACGCCAGCGTACAACTCCGTAGTGCGTGGAGGAACTATGAGCCGGAGTCTTAAAAGGCCGCCGTCGCACGCACTGTTCCGTCCATTCGTTGCTGTCACTGCTACGTCACACGCGAAGTGCACTCTCGACGCGACCACTTCCTTTGCACGCCAGAGAACTTAGCGGGTCAATCTAAACCGTGGCAAAACGTAACCGCTTGTATTAGTGACGTGCGGCCATGCAGTTACGAAACATGCAGGAACGAAACGATTCAAAACAGGTTATGTAGGACGAAAACTGAAGCTTGTGCACGTGAGTTCCGCGATGAATTTTCAAATCCCTGCGATTACGGCATATATAATAACATAAAATCCGAGTTTTATGGGTGAAAACCACAACATGTTTATATGAGAGACGTCATTGTGGAGGGCTCCGGCAATTTCGACCTCCTGCGCTTCTTTTCCGTGCACCCAAATTTCAACACACGGGCCTCCAGAATTTCGCTTTCATCCGAATTCTGCGGCCGTGAACAAGGCGAAAATGATTTTTTTTTTTTGATGCCCAACGAGTAACGACGGATTCACCCGCATAAGCAGAAGCGCGTCTCGATTATAAAGGCTGACCGCGAAGGGAGTTTTTGCCGCGTAGTGAGCCCATGGTAACAGAGAGCGCACAGATACAGCGTGCCTTCTACGCTTTATCTCCAGATCGAAGCACAGCTGTAGCTACAGGCTACGAAAACCTCGCAGAAATGGGAATCCATGTTACCAGCGATTAAAAAATAAACAGAATAGCTGTCCTTAAATTTCGCCAGAATGTCTGCACGCAAGATAACGCGCTACATTTTGATATAACCGGTACGGTGTGAGATTGCTGCCGGCTATTGGGGGCACGCCGAGAAATTTTGGAGGGGACGTATAGCGGGACTTCTACATCCTGTCCGATAACAATATATACGCCTAGCCAGATTAGGCGTTGGTGGGAAGTCACTTACAAAAAAAATACATAAATAAATAAGTTAGAGAAATGCCCATTGCAGCATATTAAACAAAAGTCGACGACCACACCGGAAAACATGAATCAGCAAAACGTGTCGGGAGGGCAATAGTTGTGTTAAAAATACTGCAGCTGGGTGTGCAGCTTCATATAACGGATTGCAGTCACCTTATAGTGACTACTTTAGCAATTATTCGGTAACTAATAGCATCAATAAACTGAACTGTTAAAAACAACGGTCCACTTCAGGTGCTCTTTTTTTACATTTTTTACATATACACAAAAAACGCACTTTACCTGTTATCCCATCATCCGCAGTTATTTCCACAATTTTTAGTCCTTTTTTCTATCTGTGGTATAGGATAGCGAACCAGAACAATTGATGACGTAAAGTGAAATAACGCAAAAGCGAATGCGGGCAAACACAAAAACTGCAAAGAACACACGCGCTGAAAAAAAAAGTGCATCACGTGCTAAGTGGGAAAATGGCTGAAGTTGACGTGATGTTGAATTTGCTTAGCGACTCTTGCTGTTTTGTGACTTAATATTTTTTTTGTCACCATTTGACTTTTACGCCGTTTGATTTCCTGTTATGCAGTTATGCATCTTTAACCATCTCACCCATATTGCCGCGAGGCGTATTGCGGATAGTGTTGCGCGTGCCGGCGGTATCGGCATGCGCAACACTATCCGCAGTGCTCCCGTGACGTCATTCTCGGCATGGACTTCTTGACTCAACATCACGCGGTTATTGACCTGGCGTCCAGATCCATCAAACTTTCCTCGGATGAAGCCATAAATTCATACTCGGCCCTACATAATCGCGCAGCCCTCCGTGTGCTCGAGATTGACGTGAGCGTCCCACCCCGATCAACCACCCTAATCACCGTAACTACTGGTACTGCCGAAAATGCCCATGGCATCGTCGAAGGTAACATACAGCTTTTGCTTGGCCGTGATATCGCAATCGCAAGAGGCATTGCGGACTTCCGGAATGGACAGGGCCCAGTGCTGCTAACAAATTTCAGCCAAGAACACCGTCGCCTGGCCAAAGGCACGACCATTGCCTTTCTCGATGAAATCGCGGAAGTCAGTGACACCCTCGCCCTTTCGAATCCAGCGACCCTCACCCCACAGACCCACAACTCGCAGCTGTCATTCTATAGTAACCCTTCCTTGCCTCAATGCAAGCAGCAACTGCTCCAGAACCTCCTTCGACGTTATGACGACTGTTTCGCCACTTCTTCACAGGTCCGACACACTTCTCTGGCAAAGCATCGAATCATAACACAAGAAGAGATCCACCCTCTCCATCAAAACCCTTATCGTGCGTCGGCACGTGAACGTCAGGCCATCCGAGAGCAAGTTGAGGAAATGTTACACGACGATGTAATTCAGCCATAGAAAAGCCCATGGGCAGCACCAGTCGTCCTTGTCAAAAAGAAAGACGGAAGTCTTCGATTTTGCGTCCATTACCGACGGTTGAATAGTGTAACCAAGAAGGACGTGAACCCTTTACCAAGGATCGACGATACCCTAGATCGTCTTAGTGATGCAAGGTACTTCTCGTCCATTGATCTGAAGACAGGGTATTGGCAAATTCAGGTTGATGAAAGAGACCGAGAAAAGACCGCCTTCATCACGCCGGATGGATTGTATGAGTTCAAAGTGATGCTATTTGGACTTTGTTTCCGCTCCATCACCTTCCAGCGTCTAATGGACACAGTACTCGCCGGTCTCAAGTGGCAAATATGTCTCGTATACCTGGAACGAGTGGTCGTCTTCGCCTCCACCTTTAGCGAACCACCTGAAAAGGCTCCAGACGGTACTGGACGCAATTAAGTCATTAGGGCTGACAAACTGAAGCAAGAAAAATGCCATTTTGCCTATGAAGAACTACAGTTCCTTGGCCATGTTATAATCAAAGATGGCGTAAGACCAGATCCCGAGAAGACAGCGGCTATCGCACAGTTTCCTCAGCCGCAAGATAAGAGAGCAGTGCGCCGATTCTTAGGACTGTGCGCCTATTACCGGCGGTTCGTCAAGAACTTCTCACACATTGCTGACCCTTTGACGCAGCTCACCAAGTCGGACGCCCCTTTCAAATGGAAAGCTGCGCAACGTGAGGCATTCAAAGAACTTCAACAACGTTTACAGTCGCCGCCTGTGCTGGGTCACTTTGATGAAAATGCCGAAACTGAGATACATACAGACGCCAGCAGCATCGGGTTCTCGTTCAGAAGCACAAGGGCTGCGAGCGCGTCATCACGTATGCAAGCCGCTCACTGTCGAAAGCGGAAGTGAACTATTCCACGTCTGAGAAGGAGTGTCTTGCGATAGTATGGGCCACCTCGAAATTCCGCCCATAGTTGTATGGCAAACCCTTCAAGGTCGTAACGGACCATCATGCGTTGTGCTGGTTGGCCAGTTTGAAAGACCCTTCTGGCGACCTCGCTCGATGGAGCCTACGGCTTCAGGAGTTTGACGTGAAGGTAGTCTACACGTCTGGTCGTAAGCACTCCGACGCAGACTGCCTCTCAAGAGTCCCTGTCGGCGCACCACCAAGCCATGAAGACGACGATTCCTTTCTTGGGCCTATCAGCAGCAGCACCTTTGCATTACAGCAGCGCTCAGACCCGATCCTACAACAGTGATCAACTACATCGAAGGAAGGCCTCCATACCGCCTGCACTGTTTCAAGCGTGGGATATCCTCCTTCTGTGTGCAAAACGGGGTGGTAGTTAAAAAGAACTTCGCACTGAATAAGGCAGCTTACCTTCTTGTCGTCCCAAGCAGCCTAAGAGAAGAAAATGCACACGCGTTACATGACGAACCCACTGCAGGCCACCTCGGTTTTACACGCACACTCCACAGAATTCAAGAACGATACTACTGGCCCCGCCTCTTCTCAGATGTTGCGCGGTACGTCAAGAGTTGCCGTGAATGTCAGCGCCGGAAGAGACCTCTAACAAAACCAGCTGGATTTCTCAAGCCAATTGAACCCCCGTCGAGACCATTCCAACAGATTGGTATGGACCTGCTTGGACCTTTCCCCATGTCAACATCCGGTAACAAGTGGATCATAGTGGCCACTGATTACCTTACCCGATACGCTGAAGCTAAGGCCCTTCCGAACGACACAGCCGTAGAAGTTGCCAAATTTTTTGTCGAATCAATTCTCCTCCATCATGGCGCACCTGAGGTACTAATAACAGACAGAAGAACGGCGTTTACGGCTGATCTTACTCAGGCAATCTTACATTACAGTAATACAGATCACCGAAGAACAACTGCGTACCATCCGCAGACAAACGGTCTCACGGAACGCTTGAACAAGACCATTGCCGATATGCTCGCTATGTACGTGGACACAGAACACAAGACCTGGGACTTAATTCTGCCTTACGTGGTCTTCGCCTACAACACCGCGGTGCAGGAGACCACTAAATGACACCATTTAATCTCGTCCATTGGAGGGCTGCCGTTACTACCCTGGACGCCATGCTGCCTAATGTCACCGATGAAAACAACCTAGACGTGGCCGCCTACCTTCAGCGCGCAGATGAAGCCCGGCAGCTTGCTCGTCTGCGCATAAAAGACCAACAGCAAAACGACGCAAGACGCTACAACCTGCGGAGACGCGATTTAACATACAGGCCAGGTGACAGAGTCTGGGTTGGACGCCCGTTCGCCACCGAGGATTAAGCGAAAAACTCATGCGCAAGTACTCTTTGTCACGCCAGCGTACAACTCCGTAGTGCGTGGAGGAACTATGAGCCGGAGTCTTAAAAGGCCGCCGTCGCACGCACTGTTCCGTCCATTCGTTGCTGTCACTGCTACGTCACACGCGAAGTGCACTCTCGACGCGACCACTTCCTTTGCACGCCAGAGAACTTAGCGGGTCAATCTAAACCGTGGCAAAACGTAACCGCTTGTATTAGTGACGTGCGGCCATGCAGTTACGAAACATGCAGGAACGAAACGATTCAAAACAGGTTATGTAGGACGAAAACTGAAGCTTGTGCACGTGAGTTCCGCGATGAATTTTCAAATCCCTGCGATTACGGCATATATAATAACATAAAATCCGAGTTTTATGGGTGAAAAACCACAACATGTTTATATGAGAGACGTCATTGTGGAGGGCTCCGGCAATTTCGACCTCCTGCGCTTCTTTTCCGTGCACCCAAATTTCAACACACGGGCCTCCAGAATTTCGCTTTCTTCCGAATTCCGCGGCCGTGAACAAGCCGAAAATGATTTTTTTTTGATGCCCAACGAGTAACGACGGATTCACCCGCATAAGCAGAAGCGCGTCTCGATTATAAAGGCTGACCGCGAAGGGAGTTTTTGCCGCGTAGTGAGCCCATGGTAACAGAGAGCGCACAGATACAGCGTGCCTTCTACGCTTTATCTCCAGATCGAAGCACAGCTGTAGCTACAGGCTACGAAAACCTCGCAGAAATGGGCATCCATGTTACCAGCGATTAAAAAATGAACAGAATAGCTGTCGTTAGATTTCACCAGAATGTCTGCACGCAAGATAACGCGCTAAATTTTGATATAACTGGTACGGTGTGAGATTGCAGCCGGCTATCAGGGGCACGCCGAGAAATCTTGGAGGGGACGTATAGCGAGACTTCCACATCCTGTCCGATAACAATATATACGCCTAGTCAGGGTATGCGTTGGCGGGAAGTCACTTACAAAATAAATAAATAAATAAGTTAAAGAAATGTCCATTGCAGCATATTAAACAAAAGTCGACGACCACACCGAAAAACATGAATCAGCAAAACGTGTCGGGAGGGCAATAGTTGTGTTAAAGATACTACAGCTGGGTGTGCGGCTTCATATAACGGATTGCAGTCACCTTATAGTGACTAGTTTAGCAATTATTCGGTAACTATTAGCATCAATAAACTGAACTGTTAAAAACAGCGGTCCACTTCAGGTGCTCTTTTTTTACATATACACCAAAAACGCATATTACCTGTTATCCCATCATCCGCAGTTATCTCCACAATTTTGAGCCTTTTTTTCTATCTGTGGTATAGGATAGCGAACCAGAACAATTGATGACGTAAAGTGAAATAACGCAAAAGCGAATGCGGGCAAACACAAAAATTGCAAAGAACACACGCGCTGAAAAAAAGTGCATCACGTGCTAAGTGGGAAAATGGCTGAAGTTGACGTGATGTTGAATTTGCTTAGCGATTCTTGCTGTTTTGTGACTTAATATTTGTTTGTCACCATTTGACTTTTACGCCGTTTCATTTCCTGTTATGCAGTAATGCATCTTTAACCATCTCACCCATATCTTTAATCTTGTGATAAGAGAGTTTTCTTCGGGTTAATCACCCTGCCCCATTGACTGCTTCCTTTGGTGCCTTTGAGATGAGTAAAAAAAAAAGGAAGACACATGATAAAACTGTTGATCTACAAATGTCACACTTTGCCGCCAAGTTGCGCTTTGGTGATGAAAAAGCACGCAATATATGGAGCTGTGGCGAAGTAGATCCTTTTTTTTTTTTACTCGACCAGTGTACCGGACAGCTTCACCAACAAGTTATACACTCGTCACAGTCGCGTTGCCGTGCAGCCTGACCAAGTGGGCGACAGAGAGTGTGTAATGATAGGATTGATATGTGGGTTTTAACGTCCCAAAACCAGCATATGACTATGAGGACTCCAGAAATTTCGACCACCTGGGGTTCTTTACCATGCACCCAAATCTGAGCTCACGGGCCTACAGAATTTTCGCCTCCATCGAAAGTGCAGCCGCGCAAGCCGGGGTTCGATCCCGCGACCTGCAGGTCAGCAGCCACGTACTTTAGCTACTATAGACCAACGCGGTGGGGGCCACATAGAGTGAGTGAGTAAGCAAATAAAACTTGATTTCGGGTTATTTTAGGGAGTACAGGTGCCCCAAAGCAAAACGCAGCACGCGAGCTGTGACGAAACGGGGCGAAACTAAATTCCCTGAAGATCTTTTTGGAAAGTGCATGTCGTTCTCCTAACCTAGCCACCACGCTCCGCAACCTCCTCTCCTGCTTCTCGCCTCCTGGGCTGTAACTCGAAGAAGGCCACGCACATCGCAAGTGTTATCAGCGTGACATGGCATTCTTGATCGGAAAGTGGCGCGAGCCGAGTTGTAGCACATGCGCCTGCACGGTGGCCGTTTGGGAGAGGATATAGATAAGGTTTGGACACTTGGAAGAGAAGGGTTGGACACTGTAGAGAGCATATGAAGGAAAGTGTCACTACTTTCTCTATATTAAGGGACTCTAATGAAAACGCGTTGAAACTATCCTCTGGTGAGCTATGACGGTAGCATCACGACTTCGCGCTATCCGGCAATGAGGCGGGCATCTGAATATCGGGATGCGCCCGCCGCATATGCTGACGAACTCTCGCTATCTGCAGCGGATCTTCTGATAGAGCGCGCTGGCATGCGGTTTTGTCCCGTTCGGCCACAACTCGCGTGCTCCGTTGCACTTTCAGATCATCTGTACATAACAAGCTCAGAGAGAAAGTTCAGCTGGACGGCAGGGACTCATGATCAAACATGCTATATTTAAATGTGGAATACAAACACGGAAACAAGAGCACACAATCCAGAAAACAAAGACGCAAAAACAAGATCACCAGAAGTCATCGCACACACCAAAGTTGTAACAAGATCTGAAGAAATGATTGTTTCGCATAAATATGCATCTAAGCCCGATTCTGCCCAACGTTCTTTAGGTGGACAGCAAATACGCGACGAACCTACGACAAAAGTGTTCCACTAGCCGTGCCGCATCTGTGGTGTCCAGTGTCTGCGTCGCTTGCTTTTTTCTTCCTCATCTTACGACTTCCAATCTCCATCGGCATTCTGTTGATTGATTTCCTCGCATGTGATCGTTAATCATTTTCCCGTACTGCACGTAAGATGCACTAATTCAAGACTACTTTCGACGTTAGCGTTCACCCAGTCACGATTGTACGCAACCTTAACAACTACCCATTTTATTCAGACGCATGTGGCATCGTGGTGTGTACATGAACCGTGATGTACAGGTGACAAAGTATTCTTGGCAAATGCGTATTCAGAAATGACTACCCTCCCATAATAAACAGCATTAAAATATAAAAAGAGGGCAGGCGATTCAGCTAGCTTAGCTCTAATAGACGAGTATGCAGCGTTGTTCAGCTTTCTTTTAAAAAAATAATGCTGAGGGCCATATAATCTTGAAACAAGTACTAATAGACGGACAATGAATTCCGCTCATTTTCAAACTTTATTTGAGCATATCCTACCGCAAAGTTGATGGATATGTGGGCTCCAACGTCCCAAAACCACCATATGATTACGAGAGACGCTACCACAAAGTTTCAGCGTAATTGTCAATCGCAAGATCCGCGCCGAAATGTTACCAAGAACTACCAAGGGTGACAACAACTTACAATGCATAGGACTTAAAAGAGGGATAAGTGGTATACAAATAAGCAGCAGTATTCGGAACCCATTTCTAATTATAGAGAAAGACGATTGGTAATGAAACTATTATTTTTTACGAATTTCTCCTATTCTCTCTAAATATTATGTTTCTTTCTCACTCTTTTTTAGCGCAATCCCTAGAAACACAAGCAAAATGCGAAAGCGACTACTAGGACGGGCACAGACGCTGAGTACTTCAAGGCGACTACTGCAAGACGACTGCAAGGTGAGATCCATATCTCTTTTTTTTTTCAGCGAATGTAATAAAAACGAGCAGAGCCCTGCCTAAGTCGTCTCATGGCTAAGGTACTCGGCTGCTGACCCTCAGTTCGCGGGATGGAATCGGCAGCGGCGGCTGCATAACTCCAGGTGGTCGAAATTTCCGGAACCCTTCACTACGGCGTTTCTCATAATTATATGGCAGTTCTGGGACGTTACACCCCACATATCAATCAATCAACGGTGATTATTTGAAAACACAAAAATGCCCGAACGGATCCTTGAATATATATACCGCGTAGTTCGTCGAAGATAGGTTAGTAGCTTACAAACATTTTTGAAGACGGTATGCTCCCCGCTGACGCAGCGGAAGAGCGCCTTTAATTAGCGACCAAGCTTCCCGAAACGACCGCCACACGGCAGGTCCATCACTCGTGCAGCTGATCACACTGCCGTCTTATTTTGTCGGTCTGCTGAGGCCGCACCTTGGAGGGGTAAATATTGACACGTAATCGATGGCGCCAACTCCACCTGTACGCTCTCTCACGGTGCAGATCGGTGCAGCGGGTGAAAAAGTGAAGCAGGAGCTTGTTGTTCATTCAAGCTCATGCAAAGCTCATGCGGACTAGATGTGAGCGGCTTTCTACACTTCCATGCGATTAAACGTCTTATACGTTTTGTTCACTCCAATCGTACACGCCGACATTCATTTCGGCATATTAGTAAGATTAACTGCTAGCCCAAAGCCTCATTACGAGAAACCGTGAAATGTAATGACTATCACACAAACTAAAACCTCGTTGATACAATCACGGGTCGCACGAATTTCGGGATGATCCAATTTTTTCTGTGGTGCCGTTCAAGGTGCCTTAGCCTGTAATGTATTGAACAATCACTGCGAATCAATTTTTACCCCGCGACATTTTATACGAACTTAGTACGCTATGCAGATGCTGGTCGCGTTGTGAAAGAACACGCGGCAATCACGCGCGGGCGCGTGAATACGAGCTGCGCGTCCCTCAGCGGCGCGTCGTTGTCTCCGAGATTGTCCGTGCGAACCTTAGAGGCTTTATTGTACTCTTCAGTTAAAACAACAGATGGCTTTGGCATAGCACTCCTCTATTTGTTTTTTTCTTCAAACACGTCAACGGGTGCTTCAGTGCTTGAAGCGGCAGCGTCATTGTACTGTGTTGACACGTACTTGCCACGTCGGTTCACGCCATATCCTCGCAATCCGACGTCCTGTTTGCACGGAAGACTCTTGAACTTTAAGCAAACCTTCCGACTTGACGGGCGCGACCGTAAATCTCCCCAAAAGCACCCTCGACACTATTGCGATAAGAAGAATAGGAGGAGCCTTGAGCTTCTCCTTCAAGAGAAGACCGCAATAACGTGATCGGGCATCGTGCACATCGGCTTCTGAATCGCGACTAGTCCCACATAGGTTTTCGGTGCATGCCTCAACCGTACCGTAAGAAAACGAATAACTGACGTCCCAACGCCACATGACTATAAGGGACGGCGTAGTGGAGGGCTCCGGAAATTTTAACCACCTGGCGCTCTTTTACGTGCACCTAAATCTAAGCACATATGTCTCCAGCATTTTCGCCGCGGCCGGGATTCGATCACGCAAACTGCAGGTTAGCATCCGAGTGCCTTAGCCACTATACCATTGTGGCGGGTGTGAGCGCGACATTGTCCGTAACAAAGTATCGCTGAATGCCTACAGCAAGCACAGTTGCTAAGTGTCCACTATACGCCCTAATTATTCCTTTTGCGAATGAGCCAAGAGCGTCCACGCGTTCGTATATGGCAACACGCAAGCCTACGCAGCTGTTCACATTGCTGATGGTTCTGCTGCTGATGATGAATAAATAAGTCTGAGCGCTATGTAATAAGTGGGCCTTTGAAACACCCACCCGTTCACCAATTCACAACTTTTGACGTCTGGCGAGGTTCCACGCTGCTGCCACGCAATATATGACGCGTTAAGGGGACACCTTCCACTAAATAGCATTCATGAAGTGTGTGTGTGTGTGCCTCTGTGTGTGCCTGTGTGTGTGTGTGTGTATGTGTGTGTGTGCGTGTGTGTGCCTGTGTGTGTGTGGGTGTGTATGTGTGTGCGTGTGCGTGTGTGTGCCTGTGTGTGTGTGTGTGTGTGTGTGTGTGTGTGTGCCTGTGCGTGTGTGTGCCTGTGTGTGTGGGTGTGTATGTGTGTGTGTGCGTGTGCGTGTGTGTGTGTGCGTGTGTGTGCCTGTGTGTGTGTGGGTGTGTATGTGTGTGTGTGTTGTGCGTGTGCCTGTGTGTGTGTGTGTGTGTTTGTGTGTGTGTGTATGTGTGCCTGTGTGTGTGTGCCTGTGTGTGCGTGTGTGTATGTGTGTGTGTGTGTGCATGTGCGTGTGTGTGTGCGTGTGTGTGTGCGTGTGTGGCCTGTGTGTGTGTGGGTGTGTATGTGTGTGTGTGTGCATGTGTGTGCCTGTGTGTGTGTGTGTGTGTGTGTGTGTGTGTGTGTTTGTGTGCCTGTGTGTGTGGGTGTGTGTGTGTGTGTGTGCGTGTGCGTGTGTGTGCCTGTGTGTGTGTGTCTGTGTGTGTGTGTGTGTGTGCGTGTGTGTCTGTGTGTGTGTGTGTGTGTGCGTGTGTGCCTGTGTGTGTGTGGGTGTGTATGTGTGTGTGTGTGCCTGTGTGTGTGTGTGTGTGCCTGTGTGTGACATAAAACACATAAAAAACACATCCTGACATAAAACAAGTAACACAGAGGGCGCTCTGCGTATAGAACGTATATACTTGCCGTTGAGTTGTGGACAGCACAGACGATTGATCATCGTTTTAAAAGATAAGCAGCGTTTTTTTTTTAATTGTGCTACCAAACTTACGTAAACGTTCAGATGTCAGTGCGAAAGAGTGTGACACGACGCAATATCGTGACAAATGCCGTATTGCATAGCGCGGGAATTCTTGAACGCTGCATTCAATATAACAAGGACCACCGGGTAAATATTACGTGACCAGGATTTCAGATGCTTCTCAGCGTCTTTATGGAAGAACAAAGAGACGCCGAAATGCTCCTCGGCGTCTCTATTATCACGGCTCTATGGAAGAACAACCGATTCCCACGCAGAAGGCCTAACTTTGTTCCCCACACTGACTAAAATGTTTTAGGGGCGCAGCTCCTGTTTAGAAAAAGTTTATTCCTTATGGTGTGGCTTGTGCGTCTATCGTAGTACGTAACCACTAGTGGCACATACCCGAAATACGTATAACATTTGACCTCCAAGGTGGTTGCGGTGAGAGATTTTTTCTGTGCGTTGTTGAACAATAAAAGATAGTGCTCAATGCACATGTTAATGGCTGCTAAGGGGGAATGAGAGACAGGAGCATTCGGCCTTTAGGTAACGCGCACGCTGCGATCCCCATTAGCAGCTATTGGCATGTACATTGAGCACGATCTGACAAGAAAGGGTTGCTACGTTATACTCGCGGGGTGTAACCTCCTTGTTTTAGAAAGGTTTAGCGAGCGTTGGGCCGCATAGCCATGAATACAGTGAACTAGTATATACCATGAACTCGAGGTGGTTAAAGGTGAGAAGTAAACCCGAAGCGCAAGCCGTAAGAAAGTGTGCATGTGCCACCTCCTGTTTAGTCCTTGAAATGTCCGCTGGATGGCGGTGCTTCTATATGGGGAATATATGATGAAAAGATGCGAGATGGTGGTACTTGGAGTGCTGAATAGATGGACGAACGGACGCACAGACAGATGCATGGATGGACGCATGCACGACTGCAGGGGCGGATGCATGGACGAACGCAGGGACGGACGCACGAACAAACGCACGCACGGACGGGTGGATGGACGCATGGACGGTTACACAGACGCAGGCAGGAACGGACGGAAGCAAGAACGAATGGACGGACGAATGCTTCGCCCCACTCCCCATCATTCACTCCGTGGATATGCTGCCATTTTTTTTCTAATATTTTATTTACGTCTTTCTCGATTTTTCGGTCACCGACAAGAAGCTTTGTCGCCCACTACCAACAACGCGGACGCCGGAATATCTGCGAAACAAGCTCTTCAACGCTATCGCTTTAAAATGCAGCAAGAGAGGACAGCGGTTCTAAACTTTTCAGCTTATTAGGGCGTGCCCTTTCAGCGCAGTACTTTTGTGTGGTGTGAACAGGCGTAGTAAGCTTAGGAAGAGGCTACCCGCGGCCACAGGTCACAACACATCTGGTTGGTTAACTATACACACGCGTGCGCGCACCTTGTGTTTACGAGTACTAGTATTGACTCTCACGTCTAAGAACTTCACTGGCAATCATTCACAGCTGTTAGTAATGTCACTGCGGCCCTGAGAAACAATAATTCACAATGTACGCCAGTTTTATTCCGCCGCATACTTTTTTTCCAAATCTTCTCGTGATAGGAATTTTGGATGATAAGGACTATTTTTTATGAGCCCACAAGATCCGCATCACCGATTTTTCACTGCAGCTTAAGACTAATATCAATAGCGCCAAAATGAAGCTTACACCTGAGCACAAAAACATGCTAGAGTGTTAAGATATGGCCTCCTGAGGGCGTCTGACTGTAGAGACCTCTAACGGTACTTGTAGACTCTGAGCCATTGTTTGGTTTTCGAACCTTCCGCAACGAATCACGTGCTCGACCATTCTACAGCCGTCATTGCGGAGCCGCCACTTTCTGACCACTCGTGTGAACGTAATGCAAATACCTTTGAATGACGAGCAAGCACTAATCACGCACATAAGTTCGACGCCACATGTTATCAATAAACATTTGTGAGTAAAGCGGGCATCGTTCAACAACCGTAAAAATGAGAAACCGAAGTGCGATATGTAATGTGTCCAATAATGTGCCAGGCAGGCGCTACAGAAAATCGATGAAAATTAAACCGGCATGCTTTGTTCATTTCAGGCATAAGCTCGAGCGAAGAGTGTGGCCACATAGAGAAAAGCGCGCTTTCCTGTACGTCATTATTTCTCAAGAATGGTGTTTACATTATGTGATCTTTTAGAAGGAGCTCTTCAGAAGTACCAGCTACATACCACACACGGAGGATCCTATACATAGACCGTAAGGGTTACAAATGTGCAGATGCGCATATAACTGGTCCCCCTCCCCGGTGAAATTCTATAATTAGAACAGCTAAACTCTTATTCGCTGTCCTCTCAGCCGCGTACCAAAAAAAAAAAAAAAAAACGGGGTGTGCAATCATTAGAAACCCACAGTTGGTGCACAAGTGCTTCAGAAAAGCGAGTAGACCTATACTATTCTCCGGAAAAGAAACAAAAGCGAGTACGTATTGCATACTTCCAGTTCTAAAAGCAATGAACTGAAATTTTATCTTTAGGACCCGACAGCGAAATCATTCATGAATTCTTTACTTATTCAGGTGACACTCTCAATTTTTTTCTGAGCCGAGCAACATAGAAGATTATTGTGTCTAAGCATATACGTGCAAACAAGAAATGGAACGTTAGACTCTGCACAGCCGCGTTATTGTCGTGCCTGTGCGTAACGTTAAACCTTCATTGACAAACGCTGCTGTTCTCGAATTAATTGCTCAAGCTTATTAGACAACGAAAGCTGAGTGCTAGTGGTTTTTTTTCTACTTTCACAGCTTACGTTTGTCTATAATTCATACTGTTTTGTGTATATATATATATGTGTGTTATGCGCCATAAGGCCGGATGCAGATTCATAGCCAGACGTCACTTGGCCTATGGCTCTTCCCTTTCGTGGCAACGTACACATTGGTCGGTATGTGCCTATTGACGCTTCTTTTCATTATTCGCAATTTCCTATGAACTGGAGCAGTGTGTTATGGGATCTCGTAAGCGATGTAATCGACGAATCAGTTAGAGTCGCATCATGCCTGTATCTCCCTATGAAACATGTTCGCATGACACGACACAAATAAGGTGTGAGCGTGTGTGTGTTTGTGTATGCGTGCGTGTGTGCGGGTGTGTGTGTGTGTGTGTGTTTGTGTGCGTGAGTGTTTGTGTATATATGTGTGCGTGTGTGTGTTTGTGTGTGCGTGTGTGTGCGCGCGGCGTGTGTGTTTGTGTGTGGGCGCGTGTGTGCGCACATTTGTGTGTGAGTGTGTGTGTCTTTGCGTATGTGTGCGTGCGCGTGTGTGCGCGCGTGTGTCTTTGTGTGTGTGTGTGTGTGTGTATGTGTGTCTGTGTAAGCGTGCGCGTGTGTGTGCATTCGTGCGTGTGTGTGTTACTATAGTGCGCACATTGATGTGTGTTGACTGAACTGAAGGCGACGGGGCTTTTCTCTTTTTGTGTCAATGTCACGGCGTTTAAACATCATGACTCTCGAAGATCCTAAAACAAAAGCGCTATTGACGTCGTTAAAGAAGAGAAACTCATATATTTTCGATTTTGTTTCTTCTATATATCCTAGGTCGCCGTGGTGCAGTTATTTCACCCGGCTGCTTTCACGGAATATTTCCCCTCCGTAATCGAAGGTTAATGAGCGCTAATTACAGACATCATTTGGCGTTCATATAGCGATTAAAACAACGCCTGCCCTGGTCTGACAAACTGTCGTTTTCTTTCATTGTTTGCTTTTTTTCTGAAAGGAGAGAAGGAGAGAGAGAGAGAAAAATGGCAATATGCATCAAGGTTAGTTCGTATTTTTCCAAAATTAGTGGACGCATGCTGACTCAAGCTTTACCCGTGGGCACAACAGGGTATTCATTTTCTCGTTTTCCTTTAATTACCTATGCTGATGGTGTTTACCACTTCGCCGGCTGTACCGCAGTAAGTAAAGCCATAGGTGCCATATGCGCCACATAAGGTATCCACTTTCGTTTTTAGGAAACTATCTGGTTCCACACGACCCCGCACACGGTTAGCGCTCAAGCAAAGTCTACGGACGAACTCATATTGACGTCCAGTCATGCCTATATTACAATGTGCCTACAGGCCGCAGCAATAGGTATTTTTTTTTTATTTTATTACTTAGACGAAGGAAGAACAGTTGCTTGCTTTCTTTGGCTACAAATTCACTTTAAGGTGTGCATTGCAGAGAAAAATGATAATTATTCGGCATTAACCATTCATATTTTAGGTTTGCTTTTTTAAACAGCTGTTTTGTGGTCTGCCACACAGTGCAAAATATTTGTGCTGCTATATCTACCTTCCGCACAAGATGCTCCCATTTGTTTTCTATTTCTGTATTTTTTGTAGTTAAAATACAGAATCAAAACACAAAATATATATTTTAACACACACAGCTCTAGTGAAGCAGCTTCAAAAAAATCTGCCACACATACTCTGAGAAAGTTACAAATGGAGTCGCTTTGTTGGGGTTTTTTGGCGCTCATGAAGAAAATGTACAGTAGTTTGTCTCTCTCTCTCTCTCTAGAATATTTCAGAAATCAGCTAAGGAGATGAAATGACCTGCATTCAATCCTAATAAATGAAGAGAGGTGACATTCAATGGTCCTTCTTCAACTCCTCGACTTCATAATGTAATCAACGCGTATGAATCACAATACTTTAATATCTAGACATCTAGAAACTTTATAACTATACATGACCATAAGCCGTCATAATGATGAATTTTAAAAGCAAGCGTCACACGCGTTTTCGCGGAAGACAGCGCTTGAATAATGTTTACAATCTGTCTAAAGTGTTTCAGCTAAATTTATCGTTTGGGATTAAAGCCTATAGCTCGCTTACGTACCATTGCTCGATGGAAGCAAATACTATAGATGAGCCAGTCATTGTTAGTAGGCGCCGTATATCTTCCACCTTCATTTGTGCGAATAAATTTGTTTCACCAGACCAATGAATTTACAATGCCTCATTTCCTTTACCACCCAGCCACTTCTCATATCTCGTATGCTGCTCACCATATGAAGGCCGGCGCTTTATAGGGTAACAGCAACATTTACCTTGAAGCCCTGTCACCTAAAATAAGACTGGCTTTTCGCCTCCCTTGTGAACATCACTGATCATGACGCATTCAAGTTTGCTGTGCGTGCTGCTTTATAAGCCTTCTGTTCTGCCATATTTTCCTTTAACATCAGTGCGGCCTTGTCAGTATAAATGAAAGAAAACGAATTGAAACTACGCTCACATTTCCGAAGAAAGACAATTACTAGCTGTCATGAAATATAATCAGGCTGAACCTGGCGCCAGACGAACTCGATGATTGATATAGCGCGGTGTTCTACTTTAATATTGTTCACGACTGCGGATACATGCAGAGAGAAGCGCGCGTATTACCGAGTGGCCGCTCCTGTGTCTTAGACGGCGTGCGGACGACGGGCAGGCTGGCGCGGGCCTTGGTGGCCCTGCGCAGGCCCGTGGCCGAGGTCTCCACCTCGGACATGATGCCCGGGTCCTCGTCGTACACGCTGGCCGGCGGCTGGTACATCGGGGGGCCCACCATGCGCCCGCCGCCGCCCACGGGCGCGCCCAGGTGGCTCTGGAAGCACGCAGAGACGACAGTGTCAGTGAACTTCTCTGGTTTAGAGAGTTCTTCCTCGCCCGCAACAGAGCGAGGAAGAACCACTGAGGTAGAATATAAAAGTTGATATCCCAGTTTGAGTCAAAGCTCCCACTTGCCACTCAGCGATTGTAAAACGAAATGAGTTTAAAGAACGAAAGACGAAGTGCAGTTCAATATAAAAATGGTGGCAAATATTAACGTACATGGCCACACCAACGTTTCAATGTCCAGACATGCTCTCGAGCAAAATTTTATGATGGTCTTGATAACTCAACGTTCACTGCAAGGCAGATTTTGGGCTTCAAGCCAAGTCTTGGGCAATACAGCACTGAATTTCTTCTCCTTTCATTCTTCACACAAGTACCCTGCAGAGTGGGCAGCAGAAACAGAAATTGTTCACCTTTTATCGCTCAACTGTCCAGTACTTCAAATGCGCAAGCCATGGGTTTCTTTAATTGGAAGATTGCCACTTCCCTATAGGAGAACGTATGTACAGTCCTGGTCAATAGTCCAAATGCCACACTTACGTAGAAGTGCATGGAATAGTCGCTTGGAAACCTATGCCCCCAATCTGTACATACTGCCACAGCCACAGCTTGCACTATAGTGCTGCAAACCACCAGCAGAGCTAGTGCTCGATCTATCCAGGGTTCTATATTCGATTGAGGTGTGCTGCCATCTTCGGCGGATAGGTGATTGTTTTGTCCACTTTAAATATCGTGATATAAAATGATCATAGTCGTGAAACGCTTAATGCACCGGCTTTAGCATTTTTATGCGGAGGAGTTTACCGTACCACTTTTTGTTTATTTGACACGCATACAAAATTATTACGCCATAAGTCCAAGATGGCCCCACTTGAGCGCGTTCAGAAATATATATAGAAGCAATTGATTCGATCGTGGTATGCAACAAACAATATGAAATAGTGAGGAGAGTATTGAACAGCAATAAACGCAGAGAAACGACTAATCACAATGTACATGAAAGGTTAATACAAAGATGTTCATTCCAGGGGATTTCCGTCATATCTATGTTTCAATAAGTGTTTAATGATTTAGAGTACTTGGTTTTCTACTACAGGAGAGCAGAAAGCCGTCCCGTGGTCACGCGGAAAATGTGTGTGAAGAGAAAGTGGTTAACAATTTAGAATACTCGGTACTCTATTAAGGGAGAGCTGACAGCCATCCCTTGGGCTGCACAAAACGCTGAAAACGTGTGTTTGGAAAATTAAGCCGTCCCTGGGTGAGCGCCACAGCGATTGTACTGACAGCGCTTTTTTAGGGGCGAAGTTCCCTAAAGCAGCACCCAATCGTTTCTCGTAGTAGTCGTAGTCGTAGTCGTAGTGTGTAACCAGTCTTACGTATTGACCTGCAAGGTGGTGCCGGTGGGAGATTTCTCCTGTGCGTTCTTGAACAATTAAAAATTCGCAGCGTGCGCGTTAACTAAAAGCCGAATTCTCCTGTCTCTCATTCCCAATTAGCTGCCAATGGCATGTACATTGAGCACTATCTGACAAGAAAGGGTTGCTACGTTATACTCGCTGGGATAACCTCCTTGGTTTTAGAAAGGTTTAGCGAGCGTTGGGCCGCAGTGCCATGAATGCAGTGAACTAGTATATGCCATGAACTCGAGGTGGCTAAAGGTGGAAAGTAGACTCGAAGCGCAAGCCGTAAGAAAGTGTGCGTGTACCACCTCTCGTTTAGTCCTTAAAATGTCCGCTGGATGGCGGTGCTTCTATATGGGGAATATTTGATGAAAAGATGCGAGATGGTGGTACTTGGAATCTTGAATATATAGATGGACGAACGGACACACAGACAGAGGCATGGATGGACGCATGAACGGACGCAGGGGCGGACGCATGGACGAACGCAGGGACGGACGCACGAACAGACTTACGCACGGACTGGCGGATGGACGCATGGACAGCCACACAGACGGACGCATGGACGGACGGAAGCAAGAACGAATGAACGGACGAATGCTTCGCCCCACTCTCCATCATTCACTCCGTGGATATGCTGCCATTTTTTTTCTATTGGCATTCGTCGGGTCAACGTTCCCGATATAACATTTGTTTAACGCTCTCGCATTTAAATTACCATTGTCTGTTCTCGCCGTTCCTCGGTAGATATAAACTTCCGAACACGTACAGTAGTGCCTACCCGCATAAAGTTGCCCGTGTTATACGGACATGTGCTACACGTGTCTGGAGGAGAGCGTTTGACGTCGTATGCGATGAGATTTTCACATCAATCATGGTATGATCACCCCAACCTCTCCACAGCAAAACAGAACAGAACATGCCGTGATCAGACAATCATAATTTTCAAACCCTTTACTCTGCTAAGCAAAATTTGGTCTACCTTAAGTTAAGAACGTATTCACGAGTACATTCAGATGTGGGTGCATGGATAGATGGATATATATATATATATATATATATATATATATATATATATATATATATATATATATATATAATATATATATATATATATCGGCCGCTGTATACGAAAGAAAAAATTGGCAGCATATCCACGGAGTGAATGATGGAGAGTGGACGAAGCATATGTCCGTCCATTCATTCTTGCTTCCGTTCGTCCATGCGTAATTCTGTGTGACTTTCCATGCGTCCATCCGCCCGTCCGTTCGTGCGTCTGTTCGTGCGTCCGTCCCTGCGTTCGTCCATAAATCCGCCCCTAGCATCCCTTCATGCGTCCGTCCATGCATCTGTCTGTGTGTCCATTCGTCCATCTATTCAACACTACAAGTACCACCATCTCGCATCTTTTCATCATATATTCCCCATATAGAAGCATCGCCATCCAGCGGACATTCCAAGGCCTAAACGAAAGGTGGCACACGCACTTTCTGACGGCTTGCACTTCGGGTATACTTCCCACCTTTAACCACCTCGAGTTCATGGTATATACTACTTCTCTGTATTCCTGGCACTGCGGCCCAACGGTCGCTAAACCTTTCTAAAACCAAGGAGGTTAAACCCAGCGAGTATAACGTTGCAATCTTTTCTTGTCAGATAGTGCTCAATGTACATGCGAATGGCTGCTAACGGGCATCGCAGCGCGCGCGTTAACTAAAAGCCGAATGCTCCTGTCTCTCATTCGCCATTAGCAGACATTGACATGTAAATTGAGCACTATTTATCGTTCAACAACGCACAGAAGAAATCTTTCACAGGCACCACCTTGGAGGTCACAGGCACCTCCTTGGAGGTCCGTATGTATATAATAAATGAAAAAACGTTATACTGCTTACACACTACAACGGCTAGAACGGGTTGCTGCATCAGTGCTGCATCACTTTTTTTTTGTGAAGGAGGGATGCCAGACGCACTGAAAGCCACATGCGTCAAAACAATGCAGCGTGGCACGCGCCTGCGAGTATATGGCAGGACCTACGCCTGGCGTGGCAACGCCGGCGGGACGCGACAAAATGAACGCCCGCGAGCACGTGCGCGCACCACGTCACGTCGAAGTGTACTGGCACCTTGACTGTGGCATGTAGTCATGTTCTCACATGACGCGCATCTCATGATTATCATGTTTGCACCATGCAGTCACATAGCTTCGTCATCCATTGGCGTCACGGAATACCGAATTTGGCATATGTGAAGCTAGCGAAACGGCGGCGAGCACACCATCAGTGTGACATGTAGTCATGTTGTTATCATGTTAACACGCATATATTGATTATCATGTTTGGATGTGTTATTTACTTATGTCGTCCATTTGCGTCGCGTAATAACGAGTTTGGTACATGTGAAGTCGGCGAAACGGCTGCGAGTGCATCATTAGCGTAGCATGTAGTCATGTTGTTACATGACACGCATCTCATGTTTATCATGTTTGCGCCAGTATAATATCTTCGTCATCCATTCACGTCCCGCAATACCAAATTTGGTATAAGTGAAGCTAGCGAAACGGCGACCAGTGCATCATGAGCATGGCATGTATTCATGTTGTTACATGACACGCATGTCATGATTTTCACGTTAGTGTCTGTCACTTCTGTTCACATTACAATCATGCCATACCATACCAGTTTTGCAACAAGTCATGTGAACGAAACCACCGCAAGAGCAGAAAGACCATGAAATGTGAAACATGACATTCATAACATACATGTCGATTTTTATTTTATTATTAAGCTAATATGTTCTTCATACAGTCATGTTATGTCATACTAAGTTTGGTACTGCTACCATTATCGAAACGTCCAGGAGAGCTAAAAGTCGTAGATAGATAGATAGATAGATAGATAGATAGATAGATAGATAGATAGATAGATAGATAGATAGATAGATAGACAGATAGATAGATAGATAGATAGATAGATAGATAGATAGATAGATAGATAGATAGATAGATAGATAGATAGATAGATAGATAGATAGATAGATAGATACGGTCAAAGTCGCCGAAGTTCGCTAAGAAATGCTTTGCATTTAAAACTGGGATCTCAGACGGAGTCAAATCAATGTTCTGTTTTGACTAAATAATGGAGCAGTGTGTACAATGACGATTGCTTACAGCGAAATTCAGCTAGAGTTGGTTATAGCGATGGGTATAAATAGTGTCAACTAGTGTTGGCAGATTGATGAATGGTATCACTGTCACAGAACGAGCGCTCAAAAAGCGCGCGCCGCCAAATTCTCGCGACGAAACGCTAGAGTGACGCCGCGAGCTCAACGATAAAAAAAAGAAAACAAACATCGAAAGACTCCCCGGGCGCGCTACTTTCTCCCCTCGGAAGCGTGGGTTCGCCGACGAACCTCCTCTCATCGGCGCCAGTGCAAGCCCTCGAATGTTCTACATGGAAAGGGGCGGGGTGATGCCGGGTTAAGTCATCCGTCGCGGACGGCCTTCGAGCCGTCCCGCCCTCTCTCCAGCCTTCGCTGCGCATCGCGCCGACGAAATGATGAGAACTTTCTGGAATCGCGCGCGGAAGGTATTTAATCGAGCAGCCGAAATGAGAGATCAGGAGAAGACGGAAGTTAGCGTCAGAGCGCGTAGGGATTCCGCCGTGTAGTCGGCGAAGGTTTTGTCCGTAGGGACAAAGCAGAAGTAGAGGATTTCCACCTGAAGGGTGAAGGCTCGAGCTACAGTCAAGAGGGTGTGTCTACCGCTATCGAGCGAAGACGCGTGGCAACAGCTGCGTGTGTGAAGCCGACGTGTTTCCGGCGAATAAGTTTGAAGTTTGGAGAGCGGCCAAGTGAAGACGCGAGGTTTCTAGGAAGACAAACTTTGGGGGCAGCGGAACGACAGAGGTTTCCTGGAAGAGAAACTTTGGGGGTAGCGGAACGACAACGCTGGACTTGTAGTGAGTGATTCTCGGAAGAGTATCATCCAGACTTTTGTTCCAAGAACTTTGGACTGAATAGGTTTTCTGTCTCTTTAGTCTTTAAGTGTCTTGGTTGTTCAATGCATGCGACTGCATTGTAGTGCGTATTGTGGTCAGTGTCCGTTGTTTCGAGTGTGGCTGATTGTACTGTGTAGTACGTTGTTTGATTGGTGACATAATGTACTCAACTATTGTGGAGTGTGCATACTTGTGTATTGTTTTGATCTGCCGTTATTGAGAATGTAATTTTGATTTGTTTATCAACTCTCGGCTCTGACTTGTTCTTTGGGCCACAGCCGGCGTCCGCTGGGGCGCGAAATAGGCCCACTTCTAAATTATCCACGCTTTCGTGGTGCGGTTCGGGAGCGATACTTCGGCCCTTGGAATACGCCCGGCGATCGCCTCCCTAATTAACGGTACCTGTGACAATCACCTAAAACTGGCTAAGCAATGGCTACTGTCGGTTAGAATGGGGTTCAGACAAAAATATTAGAATAAGCACATTTTTGTATGTGGGTTTTCTAGGTACAAAAACAACAGACCATATATGCTCTTTAAAGACTAAATTACCTTGGCGCCACGATTGTTTCGTTCGGTCATTTCACAATTTTTTCTAGATCATTATTGGCGAAAAATAGAATTGAAACATGTAAAAGCAAATAAGAAAATAAATTAAACAAGAACTTAAAATGAGGAAAAATTGAAAACTGAATGAAAAAAAGACCACGAAAAGTACCCGGATATACATAAACATTCTCCTCCAAAAAAAGAGAAGATGTTGAATAATAATATTGTACAATAGGCATGAGTATGCATACAAAATGTATATGTATTATTATGTGCATGTTGACCGGTATATGAGAACATACATACGTAAATATGTGCATGTGTATTTTATGTTTATGTAAGTGGACACATTTATAGAGAGAATCTCGGGTGTCTGTATGGGAGAGAACAAGAGAAGAGTAAAACATATAAGAAAAAAAAGAGGACCAAGAGTCCACTGAAGAAATCAGGAGACCCGAGCGAAAAAATGCCAATCCAGACGGTGAGACGCAAGAGAGTGGAGCGAAGAACACGGAAAGAAAGGACAATGAAGACGGAGCGTTCAGCTCGGAGAATGGAAGATTGAAGTCAAGACAAAGAAAAAAAAGAGGAAAAAATTGCATTTGCAAGTCAAGAATTTTTCAGTCATGACAGAGTCCGAATTTTTGCGTATTAGGTTTATAGTTTTGTACAGTATATCGATGAGTCTTCGCTTGTTCCCATGGAGGTGGTTGGCAAAATTTGACCCTTGTCCTATAATTTTTTCTTAATTTGGGTAGCCTTCAATACTTCGGTAAAGCAGGGAAGAAATAGTTTGTTGTTTTATTTTCCATGTTTCAAAATTAAACTTGGCCCACACAAACATGTCTGTCTGCTATTTGTGAATAAATGATTGCACATGCGACTGATGGCACTCAGATTGTGTTGGCCAAGTGATGGGTAATGTCACCTAGTATATGTTCATCTTAAACAGTGTTGCGATGTGTTGGTTACGTTATGTAGTTAAAAATGAGGCTTTCGCACTGCCTCACTATTTTTGAGCAGGGACTTTCTGCAGCGATTTCTTCAAAACACATCGCCACTACGAAAATATTTGCATTTTCAGTTCATTTGCAATTCACTCCATTACGCAGCAGTTCACCTCAGAATAAATGAATGTTCATAGCACCTCGTGAACCAGTTGGAAACACTGAGACATTTGGCGGATCAGTTCGACGCAGCAATTGTGGTTTTCTGCATGTTGCCTAGCACTATAAGGTTTATTGTGCTAAACTGAAACAGTCCATGCAGCACTGCTCCTGTGACTCCGATCATAAGTTCACCATTGTAGGAGTGTTTTCAATAGGAGTGTTTTCAAGTTTACGCTAAGAGCATTTATTAATGGCACAAACACAAAGTGATGCGCATACTTTTCTTTCAGGCACCTACGGTAGATCACTCACTTACCGTTTTCGCAGTACTCGGAATATGTCTTCTAAAAATAAAACAGCTACGAAATCAATTGCTGTGGTTCGAGTTAAGAGCTTTATTATTATTATTATATTTGATTTGCATACACAGCTACACAGAGGAAAGAGGGAGAGAGAAAGCTGGCAACTGCCACCTGGAGGGGCAGAACGCCTGCTCTGTCTTTCGGCAGGAGAGAAGAAACAGAGGGATTAAAGATTAGAGGGGAGAAAGAGGAAAGGTGAGGAAGAGAGAAAAAAATGACGGAAGACTTCGACAAGTACGAGTAAAATAAATAAATAAAAAATAATGAAAAAAAGAAAAAAAAAGAAAGAAAAAGAAAGAGACCGTCTATAAACGGGTGGCCAGACCCGTTTAGTTCATAAATGTAAGGAGAGCTCGGTGGGCCTGGTCGCGTTGGGAAGCACTACCATTCGGAAAGAGGTAGTCGTCTAGAGTCGCGCACTTGAGTGTCCTAGGAATTTATATTCCTTCATCAGCAAATACCGCTGCGTAGCAAATGTGGGGCAGTGCACTACGAAATGCTCAAGTGTTTCGTAGGAGCCACAAGCTAAGCACAACGGGCTGTCCACACGTCCTTGATGGTGTAATCGTTCACGCACCTGCACAGACCCCACTCTTAGTTTGTACAACAGCACTCGGGAACTACGAGGCAAGCCACGGCCACGAACACGGTGAGGGAACGATCCATTCGCAACACGCGGGTCTGGGTACTGCTTTAGGATGTGTCGGCGTATAAGCAGACGAGTGTTGTCCATCGTACATAGAATTCCCGTAAAGTCACAGTGATCATGGTTGCATGACGAAGCAAAGCGGTCCGCTTCTTCATTGCCCGCTATATTGGATACCTATGATATCGCAGCATACATTTACTTAAGGGCCAATTAACTGTCAGGGTCAATAATGAAAATTACTCGAACAAGTTCATTGAAAAGACAGTTTTTTTCGCAGAAATCTGGATTGTTGCGCCACCTGGAGGAGCATATCCGAACCACACGCTTCCTTCTACCTGACTTCTGGGATCGGCTTCGGCAGTTACACGAAGCGATAAAAGCTGGCACATAAACGCTTACGTGCTAGCGCCGCTACCAGACACCTAACTCAAGGATTAGGACCAACTATCCCAGTCAAGTCACGTCAAGGATTGACTAATCCAATTTCAAACTTTGTTGCAATTAAGGATTAGGGCCGCCTGCAACCGTTAGAGGCAAGCTGTCATTGAGGACATTTTGCCGATGTCGTCATCATTCGCGTTCTCTAAAACACGTCGAGTGACCAGAATGGAAAGGAGGAGCCTCGTGAGAGGGAAAGGGCGGAATGCCACGTGATCGACCATCAAGATGAGAAGTAAATGAAGGGAGATTGAATGAAGAAATAGATAAAACAAAATTGATTTTCTTGACGAGGTGTTGTTTGAAGTGTCAGATAGGCACATCGCCAGCTGCTCAGCAGAGACGCCGCCTCACTGAAGCCAACAACTGAAGACATGCGGGGCGCCTTCTCAAAAAATATAGAATTCCCGGAAGCCTACTCGAGGGTTTAAAGACTTGTTCGTACCTGTGGCGATCAAAAAAGAGACTATACACGACCGATGTTCTCATCCGCGTGCGTCGTGTAGCCGTCACCACGCAGAATTCACGTCCACTCGCATTGCTATACTGCAGCGCAGTAGAATAGGGAAACGTCCACACTCGATTAATGGCAGATCAGTTAGCACATACTCAGCATGAGAAACAGCCCGACGAGACGGAACAAAGAAAATGAAAAGATAATGGTTATCATTATTGGGGTCCTACGTCCCAAAATAACGATATACCTATAAAGTATTTGGTGGCGGATGGCTCAGGAAATTTTGGCGCCATGTGGTTCTTTTAACAGACTGCGAAAAGAAGCTCACATAAACAGCGCTGACTTGCAATTGTTTTTTTTAATCACTTGAGAAGCTATAAACATAAAAACATACATGACGTCATGAAAACAGCAATGGTTTCTCAGTTCTTAGTCAGCGCTGTGCATGTTTTTTTTTTCTTTTCGCTTTCACTGTCCCGTCTCGGGACGTTGTTTTTCATGCTAAGCTAACGGTCTGTTCTACATGTGACTAGTTCAACGATTTGCGACCGCCGTCATGCGACTGATCAATCGCGCAGTTAGCGACGGGGCCAAAAAAGCCCCTTTGATAACAAATCGGCTATTTGCTAGCAGTCCTTTTACGATTAACATTATAGCATGACTGGTGCCAGTGGCAGCTGTGAATGAGCCTTTGTAGCATTAGTACCGAAAGAATTGAAACATTGTCGTCGCATCACCGATCGAGATCACAGGTAGACGAACACCCCTATGTTCGTTGATTCAAATACCTTACATATTCTCTTAACGCGGATCATTACCTGTAAACTTCTGTAGAGCGTCTCATGAAACGTTTTCATGTCTTCCTTGATAAAACGATCACAGATGCATGATAAAGTGGTCTACAGTCCTTTCGCAGTGATGCCACAGTGCAAAAAGAGCCAGATCATTTACCTCTTTCAAACCAAAAAGACCTCCGGACCAATGCGCCCCGCATCGAAGCCCAGCGAAGCGACGTGGATATTGCTAGCGTTTCCAGAATCGACCAGGTCTTGCGATAGATTTTAGGCGCGTATTCTATAGCCGCACATGTTTCACCTTGATAAGGCCTTCCCATTTCTTGCGTCTCTATTTTCCTTCCTCAATGTCATTGCGAAAAAGTAAGGCAGCGAACCAGACGCCCGTCTAGTCGATCCTTTGCCTCCTTTTCTCGTATCCAGGCATTTCATATAGTGCCCCCATATCTCCCTAGGTGTCGCCAAGAATGAAGGAAAAAAAAGTAAATTTAAAGGCCCGTTTTCTTCGTTAGACCTAATAACGATGAAAACTAACAGACAATTATGTCAAGAGAACTATAGGCGGTGTCAGTGGAAGTAACTGCAATGAAATTTAGAAAAAAAAAAGTGCTCGAAAAAGATAGATAACTTTCCACCGGCAGGATCCGAACCTGCGACCTTCGAATAACTCGCCCCATGTCAAGTCATGCTAAAGTTCTCACTCATGATGAGAAATCTAACAATTCGAACACTGTAAGCGGCGTATATGTAGAGCCATTTAGATATATCTATACTTGTGATGGTAGGTTACTGTTTCTGCGCGTAGCTGCGTTTCTCGAAGACGCACGACTACGAGCTAAACAACGCCGTATCTGAGAATCCTATTGCAAGACACACCCGGAATACCAAATAATTGTTTTAAAACAACAAGCTCCTGTCCACCTGCTCTCTGAGAGGTTGAAGCATGGTGTGTCTGGTGTATACGCCACAGAATTGCATAATGTGTCATGATACTGTAGAGAAGAAGAAGAAGCGAACACAGCACTACGCTAGGCTTCTACTAAACTTCATTACATGCAACGTTCAATATATATATATATATATATTGTAATGATATTAAATAGTGGGGCTCAGGCAAGGGCGCAGGCAGGGACGGAAGCGGAGGAAGAGGAAGCAGAATAAGAACAGCCGGCCTGCAGCAAAGGCGTTGTCTCTTATTTCTCGTCGTTACAATGGCGCAGTCGGCGAAGAAAACGGCTTACGTCTCGGTTTCGTCATCCACAACGCCCGCCGACGTGCAGCCGCGGTAAGCGTCGCTTGAGGACGGCGTCAAGCCCTCCTCGGCAGCTGTTTACTGACACCACCGTTCAGGGACGGCGTCAAGGCCTCCTCGGCGGCTCCAGCACCCGTTACCGGTACCAGATCACGATAAGGAACGCCGTCACGCTTCTTCGCTGATGGAACCCGCAAGGCGTCCGTCGCGGCCAGCATCCATCCCAGCACCGACGGATGGCGTCCAGGCCTCCGTTGTGGTTCCGGGAAACTTGTCCTGGGACGCGACACGTCGCGGCAACCATGCGCACGGGCCTCTCTCACCTAGGGATGGCGTACATGCCTCCTCCATACCTGGCAACCTGTCGGCGCTTCAAGCACCCACCGTGTACGGCGTCGAGGCCTACCCGGCGGCGCAAGACCGCTTCATCTACGCCGCAGTACCAGGTCACAACTCATCACATGGGTTCCGCTTGCCTGGGAACGTCGTTGACGCTTCCAGCGCCCTGGAACCCATGTCCACGATTCCTACCACAGCTGGATTTCCAAGGGACGCCGTCCACGCGTCCTTGGTCAGCAATTGTACCACCTCGAGTACCGCAGTCACTGTATCCTCCGCAGAGGCGGGCCTTGGCTCTTCGTGCGGATCACACGACAGCGCAGCGGAGCTGCAGCATACCATCGCGCAACTCCGCGTCACGACCAACGCCCTCATAGCGTCGAGCTCCCAGCTATGTCCTGCCATCTTGCCAACATTGTGCGCACTCAATGCCATGTTGGCTGCGGCCGCCTCACAAAACTTCGAGGTAAGCTCGCCCGAGAACCGTCGCAATCTCGGACGTTCTCTCACGGAGGTATCAGAGCAAGTGAACTGCTTGGCGTGGGCACATTTCGGAGTTTTGCCCGCAGTCCCGCCATCGCCGATTTCCTTCGAGCTACCGGAGTTTCGCGGCTTCCAGGACGATGCCAAGGAATGGGTGGCAACCGTCAACGCTGTCGGAGATCACGCAGCGTGGACGGACCCAAAGAAGTGGGGCATGGCCATAGACCGCCTTCGGAATGCTGCCGCGGCTTGGCATCGATACGAAGGCGTGCGGCAGACGTCCTGGGTGGACTGGAGTGACAAGCTCATAGCTGCTTTTGGACGGAGTCACCATCACCTCTCCACGACCACCCAGTCTTACGCGACCGCTACCGAGAATAGATCCGAGAAGGAGACCACCCTCGCGGCTTCAGCTGTATTTTGCAGCTTCCCGACAGCCAATTTAACCACCTACCCTGGGACGAACAACCCTACAGTGCTGACCCTCACTTCGAAGCGACATCTCCTGATATCACGTCAGTCTGTGGCCGAGTGTGCGGACGTCTGCCACACGCTAAGCGCCGCTTCCTTCAAAGTCACTGTCAGCAAAGACCTACCAGAGAAGGTAATACTTCCGGTTAGTGACAGGTCATCTGACAATGAAGGCTCTACTGCACGTGAAACTATAGGAATAAGCAGCTTGAGCATGAGTCCGACAAAGGCAGTGCTGCAAGAGCACGCGTTGCCTCTCAAGCTGCAACCTGAACTCGGCTCTCAGATGACTACAAAGACACCCCGACGCCCCTTGCCACACCGCAAGCAACGCAGGCGTCGACGCTCAGTGCAGCAGGTGACGGTGCAGCGTGGACTATTTCCAGCATTTGTAACACGACTGCGACAGGATGCTCAAACCGACGAGATTAAACCAACGCGGCCACTTTGCAGGAGTCTGTATCTCCTGCTAGCGGCATCTTGTCCAAGTCAACAGCGTTGGCCCCATCGTGGACGACGCCTGCACCGACCATCACGTCACAGCCAGTGTCGTCCTCCGGAATCTCCTTCAACAAACTTCCATGTGAAATATCAGCTTGGCCGAGCCCGGCCACCCCGGAATAGTCAATGCCGCCCACCGGAGACATTGTCGGTAGCCCACGAGGCTCGCAGTCGGGGCCGAGTGTAATGATATTAAATAGTGGGGCTCAGGCAAGGGCGCAGGCAGGGACGGAAGCGGAGGAAGAGGAAGCAGAATAAGAACAGCCGGCCTGCAGCAAAGGCGTTGTCTCTTATTTCTCGTCGTTACAATATATATATATATATATAATATATATATATATATATATATATATTATATATATATATATTATATATATATATATATATATATATACAAAGAAAGATGCTTCCGTTATAGTTTGGTCATCCTTTCCCTTCCTTGCATACATATATATATATATATATATATATTAATGAGATCTAACAGAGAGGAATGCCAAGGAAAGTATAGGAGAATATATTATACCGAATAGACCGAATGGTAATGTCATCATCAGCCTGGCTACGACCACTGCAGGACAAAGGCCTCTCCCATGTTCCGCCAGTTAACCCGGTCCTGTGCTTGCTGCTGCCAATTTATACCCGCAAACTTCTTAATCTCATCTGCCCACCTAACCTTCTGCCTCCCCCTAACCCGCTTCCCTTCTCTGGGAATCCAGTTAGTTACCCTTAATGACCAGCGGTTATCCTGTCTACGCGCTACATGCCCGGCCCATGTCCATTTCTTCTTCTTTATTTCAACTATGATATCCTTAACCCTCGTTTGTCCCCTAATCCACTCTGCTCTCTTCTTGTCTCTTAAAGTTACACCTAACATTTTTCTTTCCATTGCTCGCTGCGTCGTCCTCAATTTAAGCTGAACCCTCTTTGTAAGTCTCCAGGTTTCTGCTCCGTAGCTAGGTACCGGCAAGATAAAGCTGTTATATACCTTCCTCTTGAGGGATAGTGGCAATCTACCTGTCATAATTTGAGAGTGCTTGCCGAATGTGCTCCATCCCATTCTTATTCTTCTAGTTACTTCAACCTCGTGGTTAAGCTCTGCGGTTATTACCTGCCCTAAGTAGACATAGTCTTTTACATCTTGAAGTGCGCTATTACCTATCTCGAAGCGCTGCTCCTTTCCGAGGTTGTTGTACATTACTTTCGTTTTCTGCAGATTAATTTTAAGACCCACCTTTCTGCTCTCCTTGTCTAACTCCGTAATCATGAGTTGCAATTCATCCCCTGAGTTACTCAGCAATGCAATGTCATCGGCGAAGCGCAAGTTACTGAGGTCTTCTCCATTAACTCTTATCCCTAACTGTTCCCATTCTAGGCTTCTGAAAACCTCCTGTAAGCACGTGGTAAATAGCATTGGAAAGATTGTGTCCCCCTGCCTTACACCCTTCTTGATTGGTATTCTGTTGCTTTCTTTATGAAGCACTATGGTAGCAGTTGACCCCCTGTAGATTTCTTCCAGAATGTTTATATATACTTCATCTACGCCCTGATTCCGCAGTGTCTGCATGACGGCCGATATTTCTACTGAATCAAACGCCTTCTCGTAATCTATGAAGGCTATGTATAGTGGTTGGTTATACTCTGAGCATTTCTCTATTACCTGATTGATAGTATGAGTGTGGTCAATTATTGAGTACCCTGTTCTAAATCCTGCTTGTTCCTTTGGTTGATTGAATTCTAATGTTTTCTTTACTCTGTTAGCAATTACCTTTGTAAATAGCTTGTATACTACAGAGAGCAAGCTGATCGGCCTGTAATTCTTCAAATCCTTGTCATCTCCTTTCTTATGTATTAAGATTATGTTAGCGTTCTTCCAAGTCTCCGGTACCCTTCCCGTCAGGAGACACCTCGTAAACAGGGTGGCTAGCTTTTCTAACACAATCTGTCCTCCATCTTTCAGCAGGTCTGATGTTACCTGATCCTCACCAGCAGCTTTGCCTCTTTGCATGCTCTCCAAAGCTTTTCTGACTTCTTCTATCATTACTGGTGGGGTGTCATTTGGGTTACTGCTAGTTCTTATAGTATTAAGGTCGTGGTTTTCTCGGCTACTGTACAGATCTCTGTAAAACTCCGCTATTTTAACTATCCTATCCATATTAGTAGTTATTTTACCTTCTTTGTCCCTTAGTGCATACATCCGACTTTTGCCTATCCCAAGTTTCCTCTTGATTGCTTTGATGCTTCCTCCGTCAGACCGAATGGTAATGTAAATGTTAAGAAAGAAAAGTGGGTGAAAGGATAACTTGCCGTGTGCAAGAACAAAACCTGCGACCTTCGAATAACGCGTCCGATGCTCTACCAACTGAGCTACCACGGCGGCCATCCCCTCAACCACTTTATCAAGTATATATTTTTGAATGAAACGTGAGAGTGCCAGTGAGCGCCACCAGTAGCCAAAGCGACGCGTGAGGCACACTTTTTATGAGCCTATTTCGCGTCACGTAGCACGTGAACTTATTACAATCTGACATCTGACCAATAGTCCTTCGTATACAACCTAAAGGCACCAAGTCTGCCAGTACGAGACCCTCGTTATTGAATAAAGGAAAGAAGTGTGTACTTAAGGGCTCATTTTTCCGTGTTTGACACAATATTAATGAGATCTAACAGACAGAAATGCCAAGGAAAGTATAAGGGAAATTATTAGAGCCAATGATAATGTATATGTGAAGAAAGAAAGGTGGGTGAAAAGATAACTTGTCGTGGGCAGGAACTGAATCTGTGACCTTCGAATAACGCGTCCGATGCTCTACCAACTGAGCATTGGACGCGTTCGTAGAACTCAGTTGGTAGAGGATCGGACGAGTTATTGGAAGGTCGCAGGTTTGGTCCCTGCCCACGGCAAGTGATCTTTTTACCCACTGTTCTTCCTTCTCATTTACATTACCATTCGGTCTGACAATTTCTCCTATACTTTTCTTGCCATTTCTCTCTGTTTTTCCGTGTTGGACAAAATGTTAATGAGATCTAACAGACAGGAATGCCAAGGTAAGTATAGGGGAAGTTATTAGAACCAATGTAATGTAAATAAGAAATATATATATATATATATATATATATATATATATATATATATATATATATATATATATATATATATATATATATATATATATATATATCAGTCCGTTTTGGTTACGTCAAGTAATTCTTCCGTTACCCGATATATGACTGTTAAAACAAGCGACCGCGCTTATCCCGATGGTAAAAAGCAACTGCACATCTTAAAGTGCGCGTTTAACCATGCGTCAAACAACTTCCCTACGGATCGTCCCTGCCAGACGTGTATGGGTGTATTCTGATACAAGAATTCGAGCAATGCTTCGAAAGCCCAAACTTTGCCCCGAATCGCGGCCCCGATTCTGTACAGCGGAGCTGGTGTGGCCTATGTTCGTCGTAGATAGAAAGTTATAAAGTTATATCACCATCGCAAAGTGGCCTGCTCTCATTGATGGTCCAAACATTCTGTACAGATGGTCAACAAGAGAAGTTGAAACGTGCCCACCGGCTCTGCTGCGACCAAACCCTGCGCGATTCATACCGCAAGCTGCGGTAGTCACCCCCCCCCCCCCCTTTTTTTCTTTTTCGTCGAGATGGCGCAGAGCCACGCACTCTTCGAATTTGAGCTTTTCTATGCGAATAAAATCTATCTCAGACGAGACACTAGGCTGAATAAAATATATTGTTAGTGGTAGATAAATCTGCATGCTTAGTGGCACACGCAGGTGACCGAACCGTTTGAATCGGACCTCACAGCAGTCATTCATTCGTCCATTATCAAATTCATGAGATAGCGCCATGTTTCCTTTTGCCAAGTTTAGCCATAACCTCTTCTTCTTCCTTAGAAGGCAAATGGAGCGCATCGTGAGAGTGTGTCCGCTTCGCCTTACTACTCGGAAGTCCATCTGACAGCGTGAGGCTGCATTTATTGAACTTCCGCTAGTCAAAAGTAAGAAATTTAAAGAACTGCACTGATGTTCACTCACATGTTGTGTGTTTCGGTACCGTTTTCAGCTGAAACAAACCGCTGCTACAAAGTCCAAGGTAACTGCTGCTACCTTACCTAATACGGTCGAACGGTCACATTGATTGTTGATGAGGGTCGAGCAATGTCTTCAACCAAATCGAACAACGTGGGGCTACAGTGGTAGCACATTCCCGACCTTCTAATCAACGTGAGTCAACTGTTATTTTAAAGAACGCGGCTGCGAAGTATTATTAACGATGAGAACGTCCAAGTGCCACTGAACTGAAAACAATGAATGCGAGTCCGGTAAAGACTATGAATGGCTCTTAGGCAAACAAGCGAATCCACAGTGGCTTCTAAAAGTGCTCTCTCAAAGCAAGCTGTTCGTCTGAGGCGAATTAACGTGATAGTAAGGGTTGCAGCAAGCAGCGCGAAAACTACATGTAACCACCAACGTTACCGTTTGAAATGTCAACCTATAATTACACTCTTGATTTTTCAATACTTCAGGCACATCGAAGCAATAAACGCTTCAGCTTATCATCAGTTAAGATTGAGTGATCAAGGTAATTCATATGGTGCGGATGAACACGACGACTCGTTGAAGGACTTGACAGGCCCGCTTGCTACGTTGCTGGCAAACTTGAGGTTTACTTACACACTGCAACTTATTTACAAACAAAGGCCGGGGCGGCCTATAAACAAACCGAACAGTAAGCACTGGGCTGTACGAACGTCAGCGTTACTTGCCGAGCCCTTAGTATATACTGCACACATCGACACCAACTTCTCGATGAGGTATCAACCTTGGATCACAGTTGGCGCCAAGCACGACCTCTGTCCCCGCTTCCCGATTTTGTTCTCAATCCCCGAGCTCTGGTCCTTTCCATTTTTCTCCATTAAATACCTCCCGTCTCATCTGAGACCCCTTCGTGGGGCGAACCCCGTCTTGATGCTCCACCAATGCAGCAAACAACTCTCCTTTCCTCAGAGACGTGCCTCCGCCTCTGCGTTACCACGCTTTGCTGCCATCAACCTCCAGTAAATCAGCTAAAGAACTAATCCTTCATTTCGTCATGCAAGGTAAAGCTTAAAAATACTTCCGCGCAACAACAAGCCCAGCTAGACAGTTGGTCGGCTGTCTGGAGTTCGTACACAAGATGCTGCCACATGTCCACATTTACTGTGACAGGAGACAGCCACATTATCCTGTCGGAAGGGGTGGCGCGACAGGGACCACTTGATTCTCCCACTGGCTTACCGTGACGACGAAGACGCGTGCAGGGGCGAACGGCTTGCGCGTGCAGGAGCAGCCGCTTTTCATAGTCTCCCTTTTTCATCAGGCGCCGTCTACCGACTGACCATAGTTCCCTTGCCCCGAACGTAACCTCTTTCTCGAATGTAACATACCCAAAATCATGAGCTTTAACAGCTGACAATATCTCAAGCGCCAATAAAATGTGTGAGACATGGTATAACGTATATATGTAAAACATCACGCCATCCACGTGAACAGTTAGCGGTTTCAAAATGGCCGGGGAACTGCTGTCCTGTAGCAGACAAACTAAGCTGACTCCGTATACAGCGAACTAAGACTGTTCCAGCGAGAAGGAATTCGGGAGGAGAAATGTACACAAGGATCGTGCCATCAACGGTGTTTCAACACGTAGCCTCCCGTACTGTGTCCTTCGCACTGCATCGACCCACCCCTTTCTTTGGGTCCTCGCCCTCTACCACGGTCCCCAGTGAATTCGGCACTCCATCTTGCTCGTAGTGGGGCGTGATCAATACGGCGCCGGCGACCATTTCTCACACGCACGCCTGCAGTCAACAAGGAATGCTCCTTGCGGAGTTAGCTAATGTGATAGCCAATTCAATTGATAGAATACATGCTGAGGGCATTGATGCGACGAGGTGTGCGATGGCGCGCGAGCTTGTCAAAGGCGTAACGTGATGCGGCTGGCAGGCGCAATGCATGGATCACGTTCGAGCGTCGAACTCGCAATGACAGCGTTCCAGATACTGCCCAACTCGAGCCATGACAAGAGGTGTCAACACAATCACAACACCACGTTGACATTGTATTGGGCAAGTAGAAGTCATCCGTCTGGCTGACGTTGTCCGAGGAGAAAGAATTCAGGCGGCAAACTAAGAGACGTCCTTGTTTACAGAACACCGCTCTATTCCTGCCAGCCCCGGTGTCAACCCTGCTCACGCTTTTATACAAGCTAAATACATAATTTCAGTGAACACATTACAATAGGACAAATATACCCTATACACAGTGATCATCGAGCGTTCAATGACTGTTGATAATGGTTCAGAGAAGAAACGTGATGAAAACGCCCGAGTTGGCACATTGCGGCACTTCAGCTTCAACTGAAGCAGTGGCATAAACTCAAACGCCAGTCTCACACAATGACATTGCCTGCGCGGAGCAGTAGGTCTCCGTCCGACCACCCTAACAAACACTTACATGGCTGCGGCTTGAGTTGGCACTGGTTGGGGAAAGTAAAGATGGACTCGAAAGCACGCAAGTCATCTATAGGCGCCGATTCACGACAAGGAAATCTGCAGCTGGTGTACGTACAGAGGCCAGAACGTGGAGGTGTCAGACATGACTTTACCTTGGCAGCCGGCTTCGATGGCAGCGCGACCCCCGTGGCGCTGGCGGGTCGTGCCGGATAAAAAGCCGTCACGGCTGCTGCCGTCTGCGGCGGTGTCGACGACGCGAGCATTGTAGTACTACGACTCGGCGGCGGCGGCGTCGAGCGCGAGAAAAGCGCGCGTAGGACACCCTTCCGCGCCGTCCGGCTAGCGGCAGATGTGCCACTGGTGTTTCACCGGGAGGGGGTGTGCGTGCACCCCACAACGACTGCGACGACGACTACGGCAACGCTGGCGAGCGAGCCGACGGGAAGACGTCGATTGCGGGGGAGGACCTCGTCGCCGTCTGGAACGAGTCGCGCCCACCTCCTCTTCCTCCTTCTTCCCAAAAAGCTTTCCCGTCCTCCCTCGTATCCCACCTCCCCCTTCCTTTTTTTCCCGTCTAGGGCTACACACGCACTGTTTCCCGTCGCCTCGCGAGACTGCGCAGTGTGCGTCGGCGGCAACCGAGAGACGGCGATCGATGCCCCCTCCTGGCCGCTGCTGCGAGCTCTTGTTCTTCGTCATTGCTGGATTTGAAAGCACCGTGCCGCCCTTTGTGAGCGGACCGCTCACTCGCTTTCCCGCTGGAAGCGGCGGCACGGCCTCGAATGGAAGAAGCGGGCCACAGGAATCCGGGTCGCGCCGCCTGGGCTCCCAAGCCCGGTTCGCAGCCTCCCCTTTTTCTTCCGCTTCCTCGAACGAAAGCGAAGGTCGCCGCGGGATGCGGGGGATGAAGGCCGCCAAGGATCTGGAGCAAGGATATGCGGGAGCGAGACAGATGTGAAGCCGCCGGGCCTGTTACAGTTCTCGAGAGTTTCGTTATTTTCTTTTTCATAGCACGTGACCTACTCCCGCTTGAAAAGGCCGTCCTGATTAGAAAGAAGAGCCCGAAGACCACCGATTGTTCTTTCCTGACCTAATTTATTTCTTCCCGTTTTTTTTTTCGCTCAGCTTTCTCACTTCCTCTGAAAAGAGAGTCGGGGGCATTAGCACAAAATTTCCAACAAAAGGTGACCGAACAGAACAAAGAAACGTGCTACCCTACTTTCTCGGCGTTAGAAGCGAGGTTGTTTTCGGCATTGATATATACGTTTTCTCAAGAGGGGCCCTGCGTAAGTGAGCAGTGTTCTTTCGGGTCGTGCGAGAGAAACTTTTATAAGGAAATGTAATAAACAATAAAGGAGGAAGGTCAGAGTGAGAAAGGCATTAACAGCGTCACCTGCTCAGTCATTAACAACAAAGTAAAGTAGAATATTTGACTGCAGTGCGTATCAATACGATGATCGATATTATGCTTCCTGAGCAAGCAGACCACATACATGAGGGTGAAGTAACTAGAAGATTACGAATGTGGTGAAGTGCTTACGGCAGGCATTCTCAAATCATAACTTGTAGTTTTCCCCCAAACCTCAAGACACAAATACATAACAGCTCTAGCTTACCAGTACCTACGGGGCAAACAAACCATGGAGGTATACGAAAAAAAAGTTATACGTGAAATGAAGACGACGCTTCGAGCTGTGGAAATAAAAATGAGGAGACTATAATAGAAGAGTAAATATAGAGTCCGTTAGTAGATTATCCTCAAGCGCCCGATGAGGAGTCAGAAAGTTGGACGGAAGAATGAGAATAAGAAGTTTGTGGGGATAGCATGGCCGCAGCAAGCACAGATTCGGATCAATTTGGCAAAACAAGGCAGAGGTCACGAGCAGCATCGCTGATGATGAAAAAGAGAACGGCGGCCGGTCTGAAAATTCAGGCGACTGCACGAGGCTCAAGATCACGAGATACCAGTGCCGAGCGCTTTCGGGCAGTCAGGTACGCTGAGGAACTACGCCGACTGGACTGTCGTCCGCGGCCTTGCTAAATGTTCGCTCTGCTTCGGCGTCACCACTGACTTCCCACGTCACGTGCCACCGTTCCCCCATTCTTACATTGTGGTGGGTGTTGTAAAACTGACGGCAATAATGATGATGATGATGATGACTCGACGGCAAGCCTTATTTGTGAGTACTTGTCACAGCTCTGAGACGTTTAGTCTAGTTCTGTCTACAAAGATACTATGTCAACACACACTGTGTCGGACAATATCGGCGTCCTTCTCTAGCTGACAATGTACATGGGCAGTTTGCTCAAAACGAACGTGCGACTGGAAAGAAGATTCATAAAAAAAGTCGATTGGCAGTGAAAAAATATATACACATCCGTGTGTCACGTTTTCTCTTACATATCTACAATATTATGATCAAGAAAGTTCCTTCGAATAACGCCTTCGATGCTCTACTACTGAGCTACCGCGGCGACTATCCCCCCAGCCACTTTATTGGGTACCTATGTGAATTTGAACGTGGGAGTGTCAGTCAGCGCCACCAGTAGCCGTGGAGGCGAGTGTGACACACTCTTCATGAGCCTGTTTGGCGTCACGTAGCACGTGAACTTTTTACGAGCTGGCAGCTGTCCAATAGTCCCTCGAATACAACTTTAAGGCGCCAAGTCTGCCAGTACGAGACCCTCTTCAATGAATTACGGAAAGAAGTGTATACATAAGGGCTCGTTTTTCGGCGTTCGACAGAATATTGAAGGGATATGACAGACAAGAATGCCAAGGAAAACATAGGGGAAGACTTGGTGCCCTTCGGTTTTATACGAGGGACTATTGGTCAGCTGCCAGCTCGCAAAAAGTTCACGGTCTACGTGACGCCAAACAGGCTCATAAAGGGTGTGCCACATTCACCACCATGGTTACTGGTGGTACTCATTGACACTTTCACGTTTGATTCACATATGTACCAAATAAAGTGGCTGGTAGGATAGCCACCGTGGAAGCTCAGTAGTAGAGCATCGAACACGTTATTCGAAGGTCGCAGGTTCAGATCCTGCTTACAGCAAGTTATCCTTTCACCCACCTTTCTTTCTTCACACTTACGTTACAATTAGGGCTAATAACTTCCCCTATACTTTACTTGGCATTACTGTCAGTCAGATCTCAATAATGTTGTGCCAAACACAAAAAAACAAGCCCTTAAGTGCACACTTCTGTCCTGATTATATATATATATATATATATATAACAGACAGTAATGCCAAGGAATGTACAGGGGAAGTTATTATAACCAATGGAATGTAAATAAGAAGAAAGAAAAGTGGATGAAAAAATTACCAACTGCTCACAGTTGGTAATTTTTTCATCCACTTTTCTTTCTTCTTATTTACATTCCATTGGTTATAATAACTTCCCCTGTACATTCCTTGGCATTACTGTCTGTTATATCTCATTAATATTGTGTTAAAACACGGAAAAACGAGCCCTTAGGCATACACTTCTTTCCCTTATATATATATATATATATATATATATATATATATATATATATATATATATATATATATATAAGGGAAGGAGAATAAAAAGAAGAGTGAGAGAGAGAAAACAGGGAAGGGGACAAAAATTAGTTTAGTGAAGCGTACATCACTGAAAAAAGTGGCAACATGTAAACCTTGTAAATGAGCAGCTCTGCAGAACGGTGACCATGCTGAACGCTCTAAAATTGAGTTCAGACCATTCTTTAAGCTATAGCGACATAAGTGTCCATCCAAATCACTGATGTAAAGGAGCGAAATCAACGCCTACGTAATACGGCACGACGCGTCTGTATATAGTTGTGTTCGCCGCAGTATATATCGCACCAGATAGGGCGCGTTTTCCCGAAGCGGCCAGTTCGCCGCTTCGAAGGCCTCGAACAAAACGTGCCATTCGCCCTGACACGTCGCGCAGTCACGCAGAAAGTGAACCACGTTCCTTTTTGGCAATTCTCTGTCTGAGCACACGCAAACGCCCGCATGTACAAAACAAGCGCGTTGAGAGAAAAGCCCGCAGGATCGAACGCATAGAAATAACAGCGCATGCGCACAGACATACGCGCACGCAGCAACGCCCACCGAATGATAGAAGCAGGCCCCACAACGTTGCGAAGTCATGCCCTGCACGGTAGAGTTGGTGGTGGAATTAGTTGCCCGAATAACGAAGCGCGGCGGCGCGCGGAAAGACGATTAATATAGCGGGGCATGGAAGCCATTAAAAATCTAACGGCGAGTTTCGAAAGCTTCCGTACACACAAAACTTAGCTTTGAACAAGAAAAGAAAGCCACGCTAATGCGCTCGCAGTGAACAGCGCAGAAATGCGACAGGAAAGGGGAGAGTGCATAGTTTGTTCTGGACATTATAAGTTCTGGAAGTTGCAGCATAAATGAGATTGAGGTGGCCGGCATATCAAATGCGTCGGGATTTGTAGACAAAAGGAGGGCAAAAGAGAGGAGCACGTGGTCAGGAATGCAAGGCCCAATGCAGTCTCTCGTAGCAGTCTCAATAAAGGCACGAGCGCCTAATGTATGCCATATATGCCTCAGTGCACGCTCGACCATCTAAACAAACTGCGAAGCTTGTTCCGTCCATACTTAAATCGCACGCACGGCTTTGCTGGATTTTGATAGGTCATTTTCTTCTTTTTTTTTCTTTTTGCAGTGAAGGGTAACGAGGTCGACAAAACGTGAAACCTGAAGAGACAAACAGTTTTCGGGTGGACCATTAGCAAATCTGTGGAAACTCGCCCGAATAGACAAAAAAAAAAGATAAAAGATGGCACTGACAATAAGATTAAGCGTGAACAGTTAAAAACCTTTATTATTGCTCTCATTGGCGACGGACGAATGAATTTGTGTGGTAATCTCGCCACTAATAAAATGGGCGGAATAAGATTTGCGCCCCTGTCTAGGTTTATTTCCGCGAATATATAATAATAACACGAAGAGAACGCGCACGAAAATTCGCGCGGTCGGCCAAAATAGCAAAACTCATCAGCTCGTACACACGTATTCGGTCCCTCGTTCTCATTGTGAGCGGGCGTCTCCAATTTGCCGGTATTGCGCGGAGAGGGAGCTGCAGTATATAATTTCGTCGTATCTGCGCAAAAGACGAACAGAATATAATAACAATAGCCACCGCACAGGCGAGGCCGTATTTTGCTGCAAGGCTGCATTCGCCGAATGCGTTATTATACGCTAACACTCGATATACCATGCACGGAATAACAAGCAAACGAGAATAATTCGGTGTTTTTCTGGCGGAAGCGCATGGCAAGCGAATGTGGCAGGCATGTTCCACCATTAGTACAGTCGCGTACTGACGATTTTTTGTTACTGTTTACTTCATTATTCAGTTCATTGCGTGAAAAAAAAAGGAAATGCACGCGCCCCTCTGTTTTTATTGATTAGACAGTGCGCAAAGAGAAACGATCAAACTCGATCAACAAAAAATGTTTTGAGCGTGTCTACGTTTTCGCACTTGTTTGTCACGTCGCGAATTTATCCCATTATTCTATATCGTCAAAATAAATAAATTACGTACTCCTGCATTCCGTTCAAATCGCATCTTTACAAATGTGTAAAACATTGATATAAGTGCATTAATTATACAGTGCTGAACACGTATATCCGGTATGGGGCTCGGTTATGGAACAGTAATTAGGCCTAGTTGCCTCGGAATTTTTCATATTCTTCTATTAAAATTCCTCCACCGTTTCAACACTACCGATGGTATGGCGACTTGGTAAGCATCCTTCTATAGGGATAGGCATCCAAACGCGGGCACAAGAGAAATGCTCAATACAGTACAAAGGCTAGCGGTCGTGGTGTCAGTGACATCTTCTTTTATGTTCTCGCTTGCGGGCCTTCTTTCTTTTTACGAGCGAAGCTGGTAAATGTCGAGCCTGCCACGAAATTATCATCGTCATCACCATAAACGGTTACGCGCGCACACATACGAAGTAAATTCAACTATACTCACCACTGGGATGAAGAATGCAGCAGTTAGCTCATCAAGTGGATATTGTTACGGGTGCGTTACTTAGAAATAGGCCGAATCCCACTTCTGACCACTGATCCAGTTAAAGTAAAGAAGGTAGTTAGGCCTACCAGTCGATGCTAAGCGACGGTGGCGGGCCAAAGACCCCGAATACGTACAACGAGAGAACAGGAAAGGCAACGGCGGCTGCGAAGATCCCGAAGCGATTGCTCATTTGACGTTGCATGTAAAGAGATGTGGGTGTGGACCAAAATTCAATGACATAATGAAAGGAAGGAAGCAAACAGAAAGAGATAAGGCAGGGAGGTTAACCCCATGAACATGCGGTTGGCAACGGCGTGATATTTTTCTTAGACAGTCAAAAGAGGCGAGCTATAACCAGCCTAGAAACAACCTGTTCAATGCATTAGTTAACTATAGGTGACGCTACATGATTTTGAGGCTAGAACATCACTTCGACGCACAATGTTTTTTTTTTGTGCTCTAGATCTTTTGGATTGTTTTTTTCTGCTGCGCAATGATTTTTGCGTTCCTTCAGTTGAATGTGTGGCGAAGCTCAACAGGGTTATTTCCATTACCAAAGCCTTATGTTTGAAACAAAATCTCAGTTGTGGGTCCTTGTTTACTCTGTCCGAGTGTGGTCACGCAACCGGTACATCATGACCTGTGAGAAAGACTGCTTGCGTAAAAAAAAACCGCTTATGAGGGCAAGCGAGCTTCTTGAAAGGTATCGCTCTGCCCTGTTGTTCGATATATCAAGTGTTACCATTGTCGTTGGTAGACGTAGCCTTAAGCTTTCCCATACATTGACGTTAAAGATATTTTTGTGTTCGAATAAGCTTGATGTAAAGGACAATTTGACTTATCCGAGTTCTATATTGGCCTCGAGTACATACCGTGGCGCCACCTATGTGATGACGTCACTCATAGGATGCCGGGTCGTGTTGTCTGCTAGAACACCGCTTTTCCTGCGCTTTTGCTGTGGACACCGTGGGTGATCCCCTTTGTTTTGAAGCTCACTGCCCAAAGAAGCAGTAAGACCTGATAATACGGGCAAGCAAACTACGAAGCAGTGCGCCCAGTGGCACTTTCGTGTCTAATTTGCATCGTAAAATCGCGACTAAGAACAGTTGCTGTCATGGGGGACAATTCAAGTGGTGTCAAAGCAAAGCTGCCGTATTCAACAACTGGGCAACCTATCTGTGATGTCGAAACGATCGCAGCGATGTGCTCTCCAGTGGAAGCCCCCGCGGCCCATAGTGGGGTTTGACAATATGCAGTTGTGCTGAGACGAAGAGGATTACGATGTTTCGAAGCAGTCCACTGTCGTGGTCTGGTGGTTACGGTGCACGGCTGATGACACGCAGGCCGCGGGTTCGACACCAACCTAGGCACTCGCATTGGAAGAACGCCAAATGCCAGACTCTGGCATGCCATGCGACGTCAATGGAAGTGGAAAAACACCGGACTGTCGAAGTGTCTAAAGCCCTCAGCTACTGGCATTCCTCTTATTTACATTGTGGATTTCGTGCACGAACCCCATATACATGGCTCGAAGCGCACCACGTCAATTATTTTTCATTATAGAAAGAAGACGGTCTCGTGTACACACCAGAGCAGTTATAAGATTAGCATCTGCTCAGCAACATTATGCACTTCTTCGCATGTAGCACGCATCAGTACTTGAGAAATGAAATAGATGCTTCTACACCGTCTTCGTGTGCCAATCGAGCAACTGCATCAGTATTTTCATTGTTCAATATGCCGCAGTGACTTGGAAGCCACTGAAACGTGACTTCATAGCCTTCTGCGAAGGGGACAGATCGAAAATCCGACAGATTGCTACTGAAGGTGTAAAATCCCCATGAAATACAGGAAGTTTACGGCACACGCGACTGCATAGACTGGACTCGTCTCGTCGACTTCGGCCTCCATCCGGACTCTCTCGACTTGAGACAACAGTGCTCTGCCAACTGTGGCTTGGTGTCGCTTTCAATAATTTTTTGGCATGCCGAACGGTATGAAAGACAGTGCTGCTTGCGATCATTGCGGTGGCGATGAAAAGATGGAGCACATTCTGTCACTGCCCTCTCTACAGCGCGCACGGACTGCCGATAGCTGCTGGGCCCGCTTTGACGACAGGCCTTTGTCAGAACAGTCACCGCTCGAAAGCCGCCACGTTTTGTCTTTGCACAGAAAATCAGTCACAGCCTTATTCAGCTTTTTTTTTTTGCTAATGTGTGCTCCCGCTCTGCTTTTTTTTTCGCACGTCAACTTTCTCGCCGCCTTCCTCCTCTTCTGCTTCCTCTCTTCTTAGTGCTAGGTAGGAAACCGGATGCCCCAATTCCTGGTTGACCTCTCTGCCTTTCACTCATTTAAATAATTCTCTTTCTCCGCATGTATATATGAAAATTAACACAGACACATCCATACCCAGAATATCGTTTAACACAGACACATCCATACCCAGGGTATCGTTTTGTTTTTGTTTTTCGTAATAATGCCGACTGCATCATATCCAGTGTACGGGCAAACCATTCTCTTTCGCTTTCAGCCCACAAACAGTGGAGTGGCTGCCAGTCTCTTACGGTTCATCGCCTTTGTCGCCGGAACGTAGATGCATCGGGTAATTAAAAGGTCGCCGTTCAACACTTCATCTTCCACCGTGTCTCCAGGGAGGTTCCCTCCAATCCGGCTGCCCTCCCACCTTCCCCATACCTCCGGCGGCACAAAAGCCTTCTCAGCGGAGCATGCAAGCGACGGTCCCATATTTGCACTTCGCGAGCGCGTCTCTTCTTTGCTCTCGCGAAGAGGGGCCGCATGCCTGAGGGGGTTGTGCCGCGGTCGCCTAATAAAAGCGCATCGCGAGCGGCCAATTTCCCCTGTCGGCGAAGCAAGCGTGCGCGTCGCGGGGGCTGGGACCCTCGGTTCCCGAAATGGGCATTTCCATTTCGGGACCAACGAGCACGCCGAGAGTGGTGGCTGCTCGTGTGCTAGTCGGGACTCTCTCTCTCTCTCTCTTCGACCTCTCTCCCTCTTTCTCTACCCCGCACGTTCTTTCTCTCTTTTTTGTTTTCTATGCCACCTGCGCCATCCCTCCCCCACCCTGCCATCCCTCCCACCATTCCACAGCCTTCGTAGTACATAAAAGTTAGTCGCCAGAGTGAATGAGCTTTCATTCTGCGCAAACTAGTTTAGCGAAACCCACTCTTTTGCTTTAGCGGAGCTTCATTTTCTTGAAGGAGTTCGCATATTTGCTGGAAAAAAATTTGTAAGAACAAGCGGCTCCTTAAATAAACGCGACCATAAAGTTATTGGTAGCTTCTTGACGATGCCAATAGGTACGTACAAAGAAAACACTTCGCAGAATCCGAGCTCGCCTATTCTGTAGCTGGATGACATGAACTGAACACGAGACATCCCTCTCATGTGCTGTGATGTACACTCCAGGTTTACTTCGCTTGGACTCCTGCGGCTTCATTAACTAATAATCAACAAGAAAAACATCAATTTACCCATTTTAATTCGGCTGCTCGCTCCTACCACATATATAATAAAAGTATACTGTCTGAGAAAGACGAACAAAAGCTCATTTACACGAAAAATTATCTACAATTTCCCTGATAGATAATATCCGATAGACAGTGCATTTGTCGAATGTTCTATTTCATTTCAGCTTTCCAACGTGACCATAATGCAACCATGTCACCTGCTTGAGTCTTGATAATTTTATCATCGTCCGTACAACAGCTTTGCATAAATAGCCACGCAAATGCAGCTGAATAAAGTTGATGTTAATTCATGGTCACGTGTGCAGCAGCGCACTGGGACAAGGCACAAAAGGAACAAAACGATAGGACAAGTACACGCTTTCATGTATGTATATTGACCATAGTTTCTTCGAAATCACCAATTGCAAGTGCGGCGTTTTCCCGCCGTTTCGTTCCTTACGTGCACTTTCTGCCTTGTTTCAGTGCGCTGCTTCCCAGGTAAACCAAAATCTTGAGTAGTCTAACATGAACTCTGTCATATCTCCATGACAGGAGCGCTGTCTAACGACAATGTTGTGGTAAATATTTCGGTATACTATTCCATGAATGTAGGCATCACTGGAGCGGCAACTGAGGCTGCTTGCAGTGTTAAATGTCATGAGAGTTGGTGTGATGTTGCGCATGTGTGTGTGTGGCCCCGCCGTGGTGTTCTAGTGGTTAACGTACTCGGCTGCTGACCCGCAGGTCGAGGGATCGAAACCAGGCTGCAGTGGCTGCATTTTCAATAGAGGCAAAAATGCTGTACTCAGCATTTTCATATTTGGCTGCACGATAAAGAGCCCCAGATGGTTGAAATTTCCGGAGCCCTCTAGTAGGGCGTCTGTCATAATCATTTATAGAGTAGTTTTCGGACGTTGAACCACAAATATCCATAAGCATGTGTGTGTGTGTGTGTGTGTGTGTGCGTGTGTGCGTGTGTGTGTGTGTGTGTGTGTGTGTGTGTGTGTGTGTGTGTGTGTGTGTGTGTGTGTGTGTGTGTGTGTGTGTGTGTGTGTTTCTCAACATGTGCGCGACAAAGAAAGCAAAAGTTATTCATCCTGACATAAAACAAGTCACACAGAGGGCGCTCTGCGTAGAACGTATACTTGCCGATGGGTGTGCGGATAGCGCTAGCACAGACGAATGATCATCACTTTATAAGACAAGTAGCGTTTTTTTTATTGTGTTACCAAACCTACGTAAACGTATAGATGTTAGTGCGAAAGAAAGTGACACGACGGAATATCGCGACAAACATCGTAGTGCATAGCACGGGAATTCTCGGACGCTGCATTTAATATGATAGCAACGGCCAGGTAAACATTACGTGACCAGGATTTCAGATGCCTTTCGGCATCGCCGTACTGCCATCGTGTCGAGATAAAAACTGCGCATATAAAGTGGTGACATCTCCTGCAAGAAAAAAAAAAGCATGACAAGGTTTTGACGCGGCTTGCCGCTGGGGGCTTCGCTTAATTACGTCTCTCGACGAAAATGGTTTCGTAACCAATATGCTCTCTCACGTAAAACAAATATCGCGATGCCTTCTTCGTTTTTTCCCATGCAGTTTGTGGGGAAAAGTTGATAACCGCGAATGTATGTGTTACCTAAGCGTTTATTCGCGAGTTGTCACCGGCACAGCATCGCCCGCGTCATCCACCACATCGGTAAAGTGCCACGAAGACGTTACGTCATGCTTAAACTTCGACACGCATGTAGGAGGACACTGCAAGATGTAAAAAAAAAGAGTAAGCTGTTCTGAGCGAGCTACCAGAAAAAAGAGAGGACGGCAAACAAATGAACTTCCCCTGCCCGAAAAGGCACTTAAAGAAAGAGGAGGCAGCCAAATCAACTATACCATAAACATCTAATGCAAACAACAAATACTTTTTCTTTACCAGCACGTTCCTAGATTTGCGTTTGCCAGGTTGATTTCACAATACGAAAAGCAGCTTGTAGAAGCTTATACTGATAACACCGCTGTCAGAAAAGCGCATCGACGTTGACGGTACTGTCCGCTATACTCATCAAGGTTTTTCGCAGTTTTCCCATCTATAGATAATGCCGTCGATGTATCCAGATGTGTCTCGCAAGCAGTTAACAAGTCGTGCGAAGGCTAGTTGGAAGAACAACAGCTACGAGCACTCAGAAAGGACACAGCACGAGTGCTTACTAGCAACTGAAAAATTTTATTTTTTAAACAAACTTCTATACAGGCACAACACGCATGAACGTCACCTCAAACCACCCCTATATTCAACAACGTGACAAGACAAAAAACCACTCTCATAACCAATGGCATACCGTCTACGATTAGGTGTTTCATACACACCTCACTTCTTATGCCGCATAAAAAGAAGAACGTCCTGGCATATCGACCACTGCGATCATGTCGATGGATTAGAGTGACATATTCTTATCGAATGTCCACAATATGATCATCAACGCGCTGAACAGAGGGACCACTTGGACCGACCGACAGACGACCACGATTAGAACAATTCTTGAACCGTGGCCATATTCCGACAATCCAAGGCGCGCAGTGAGCGCCCACCGTGATTTTTTGTTTTTAATGAACCCAAATCTAATGAACTCTATTTAGTTCATGTTATACCTTGCCGCTGTTTGTACGGACTCTATCTGCAATGTGATCCCGATATATGAACTAGACTATGACCATACATACTATGCTCATTCATGTATTACAAGCCCTACAATGTATATAGTATGTGCATAGTGCCTCTGCTTAGTTTTTTTTCCTATTTTATTCTTAATTTTTCTTGTTTGTGTGTTTATCCTGTACATCACTGTCATTATGTGAGATAGCCGGCTCTAACGCAGCGTACCTTTCAATATTCTGCTAAATATGAATAATAAAACAACAGGGAAAAAAACGTGTCAGACCGTGTTAGCCCCTCCCCCCCAAAAAAACCAAGAAAAGAAAAAAGATCGTCCTATGTCCTTTTTGAGTGTTCGTAGTTTTTGGCGCTTGTTTCATCATCAACTTATATCGACATGCCCAACTGCCAGTAATCTTAAATAACAACAGCAACCACCACCACAACAACAATAATGATAATAATAACTATAATAATAGTATTAATAGTGATAAGAAAACAACGTCGAGCTTTGTTTTTTTTTTTTAGATCAGAGTTCGGACATGTCCCTGCAGTGCATGTACCCCTAACCTAGACAGTACTCATCGTGAACTTGTTTATAGCGCAACACTAGAAACACGGACAAAGAAGGAGCACAAAAGAGAAGAAACGCCGTATTTTCTTCTCTTTTGTGCTCCTTCCTTGTCCGCGTTTCTGGTGCTACGCTGTAAACAAGTTCACAAAAAATCCCAGCCAACTGGTCCAACTTACAGTCCTAGACATTATTTATAGGGCCACCAGACAAGACTCAAGAAGCAAGACCGTCGTAATTCCATTCGACGAATTTGTTCGTCAGTACACTCATTGGTTCATTATCTCAGTCAGCCAGTCAATCAATCACTCAATCAATCAATAAAATAATCACATCACAAAGAATAGGGTACCAAGTATCATAAACTTCTCGTTTTGCATGGCCATTTTTCTCTTTTCCAAGACACGTTTCCTAAAACCACTTCGCCTTGTCATGCTTCCAAATACAACTTTTTTTGTCTCCTTCTATCGACTTTGTGCAACTGTGCTCTGAATAAATGACAGAAAACAAACTGTTTTCAACAAGAAAAAGAAAGCCCTACACAATGTGTATGTGTACGCCTGCTTCGCGCACTATATAGAGTGAATAATAACCACGTGTCCCGTAATGAGAAATAAAGACGGAGCACCACGAACCCTGCAGCGAGATTCTGCCACCGTTTCGCATCGCTCGCCCAGAAAGCGATAGTAATTTCGCGCGGGCTTCGTCTTGTAGCGAACACTGCTCGCTCAAACGAGCGCTGCCTTTCGAAATAGCCATTTGTCCGCCGATTGCGAAAACTGCTCGAAACAAAACGGAGAGACGGTGACGTTTAATCAGGCGCTCGTACGAAATAGCCGGGCGCTTAGTTGAAGGAGTGACAGCACTCATTAGCGACCATTTTGTTATCACCCTGCTTTGCCTAAGAACAGCTTGTGACAGAACTGCGTGTTGCGCATACACATTCTAAGAGTCACGACAGAGGATAGTGCGTAGGAAGCCGTAAATGTGCCACGTGCCGTAACGCTTGATACGACGTGCTGGTGAGGCAAGCTGAAACGTATTTCCATACCCATACGATTTAATAACTATAGGCTGTTCTTGGTGACATTGCTTCGTGCGGGGATACAGACAGGCATTTTCAGTTTCTGCTTGCACTTTTGTTTAACGCATTTACCCTTCGCAAGGTGCCGCCACCGTCACAGCTTGGGCACGTGAACGCTATCCCACTAAACTAAAACGCGCCGTCCGCTACGAAAGTTTGATCACGGTAACGCTAATCTATGAAAGGTTTGCTGTGTACGGTACTCCGGTAACGCGAAGGACAGTAGCGTAATACCGAATATTGCGTCCCGTAGCTGCACCATATTACAGTGTACTAGAATATACTAATACACTGTAACCGAATGCTACAAACATTAGCTCCCACCACCTCAATGGCGCCCTCTGTGGAGAATAACAGACAACTAATAAACAAGTAATCTATCTCCTCTGAAATTTCGAGAGCGCCACTCGTTAAGCTTACAGCGTCGAATATTCGAGTAAGTTTCTCGAAAATACTTTGCTGTCGGAGCTTACGGACATGAATGTCGAGCAAGTAAAAGCGTCAAATTCGGAACTGCCGAGGCTAGAAAACGCACGACAGCCACTTGGTAGATTCGAGGATGGTCAGCAACCGCATTACGGTGGCATGGCCATGTTTTCCGCGCGCATGCATGCTGCAGTTCACACCCGGTATTCCGGTACACGCAAAAAACTTTGCGTATAGTGATGTGTCGGACAGACTAAATGCTTCTCATAATAGCTACTTGTAATGGCGGCCACACCATTGCACCCCTCTACACACCACTGCTTCTGTGAGCACGTCTATGTTAGTGTGCGTCATCGAGACTCGCTGAAAGTGTTTTCCCTTCGTCTGAGAACTAAGTGTTTGCCATGTCGTCAGGCTCCCTTTTTCTCGCAGTATGGTCCGCCATCTTCCAGCATCCACAAGGGGAAAAAAAAGACCGTCACATACCGCGCGCGGCTCATGAATTCATGGTCTTCGCGCCACGCCTTCTCCATCCTCGTAGCTTTCAATCATGCCACCGAGCGGAACGAGTGAGCGCCACATCCGAGAAAACAGGCAGCGCATAGAACAACAGAACTCGCGCTAAACTTGGTTCGGCCGTACCACAAAGACTGGTGGCTCCGTGCAGCGCCACGCGTTTTAGACGCCTCACTGGGCGCGATAAAGAAACAACGGAGGATGAAGAAGGCAGGGGCGAGGAGCAGTGCTTCAACGACGGCCAGCACGTCCGCCCAGCGGCGGCGGCGCGCGTATGGATATTGCGGCCCCGACGTTGAGAAAACTCGGCGCACGCCGCGAGCTTAAACGAGAGTAGCGTAGGCAGCAAAATGCGTCTTTAGGGTCCCCGAACATGTTCTCGAGCGCGCGCACGCGTGCGATGGTGTGTATTAGGGTATTTGAACCGGGCGAAGAAATGGAGAGAACAAAAAGTAAAGCAACAACACAGAAAGCGAAAGTGCAGCCCCTCCTTCATCTGCACTCGGAGTATTCATGCACACGCGCGCGTTCTTCCGCGTAGCCGAGCTCGCTTCGGACGCGTGAAGCGATTGGATGGCTGCCACATATGCATTCCCTAGAGACCCCGGCGTTTCCCCCTCATGCGCCGAAGGAAGGCGCTCTGGATGGGCAACCCGTCACTCAAGTACCGCTCGAGGCGATTGCACGCAAAGAAAGAGGCCGTGGAACTTTTCACGAACGAGTTACGCTATGGTGATGGCGGGAGAAGTGGACGCGTGTGAAGATTCGGCAGAAGTGAACCTAACAAGTAAGCCGGGCCGAATTTGAATGTTGTAGAGTTCTGCGAAGTAGGTATATTTTACATATCATCGACTACCGGTGAAATTCCCGCATCCGTAGAGAACGTTGGGGGAGTTGTTGCGCTGCACGATGGTTACTGCTTGAGGGGAAAAAAAGCTTCAGTGCTGACTGGCGTTTAGTTGTGCCGGCAATGCACGCAATACCGTAGTAAGTTCGCCATAGATTGGTAACTTTTTTGTTGCTTTCTTATCTCTGCTTCCCCTTCTCCAACTTACTGGTCCAGTGTTTCAAATGAGACTTTATTTTCGTATAAACCCTTCACCTCTCTTATCGCTTCAATCTCCATCACTTCTTGGTTCTTTTCCTCAATACTTTGCCCTTTCTACTCTCTCTTCAGCTCCACCATATCTATCGCTCAGTATCTGTGCGAATTTTAGCGCCGTTGACGCCGATTGTTGATTCATGCGTAATTCGGGCACATCATTGCTTAAGAAGAACTGATACACTGAGCAGTAGTTGTTAGCATCATCTAAACCACAGCCCCCTGATATTCTTTTCCTGTCTCCTTCTCGTTTACCCAAATAATTTGCCTGCGTGAAGCAGGAGGCTATAGAGTGTGGCCACGTGTGCTCAGTTCTGCAATCATGTCTTCATCAAAGTTACTTCATTCCTTTGACTTACATTTTCAATAGCCCACATGCCACCTCAGGGCCACCTGACAGTTCATTTGCGTCATTTGGACCCTGTTTCGTGGCAGGCTTCACTTATCTCTCCAAGGGAAAGTGAAGACAGCGAATGTTTCCAAACTGGCTGTCTCTTTCAACTCTTTATGAATAAACAAAGTGAGGTATTGGGCTAATTGGTTTTTCATCAATAAAAACCGCACTACAGCTACTGCGAAAGACGAAGTGGAGCGCCTGGAGACAGTTTAGCAAGATTGCCGCCCCCACCCCCAACTGTCGTCGTAAACAGGTTCTTTTCTTTCGTGGAAGACTGTTTACCTTCAATATTTTTTTCCAATAAATTCTGTTGATAGTATGCGCTTGTAGTGTCTACCTCATTTCGCGTCTCCTCCCTGACTTCGTATTTTTCAGCAACTGTAGCACAGCTTTTTAATTAACGAATGAGCTAGTGAGCCAGTGTAGGCCCTGTTAAAAGTCATTTGAGATTGCTTGTTGAGTGCAATATCATCAGGGATTCCAACTGTCAATAATGGAGTCGATGAAGACGCATATCGTATTCCGGCACTAAGCATGTGTAAAGGCAGAACCACTGCGGATGTCGATTAAGGACACCAAAGTGGGCATTACCACCCAGACAGTCGCGCAGTTTTAGCGTACGCTGAACACAGACTACGGTTAGAAATAAAAAAAAAACGCAACTACAGGATCTTCTTAACGAGTCTTGAATGAATTATTCATACCGCCGGTTCAAGAAACCGTCCGTTACCAATTTCTAAGGCTGTCCCAAAATGCTCAGACACGACTGAAACAGGCTCTGCGCGTGTGCACCAAAACATTCAGGAGAAGCAAACCCTAAGAGATCACACAGGAAGAGTCAAAGGCAGTTTCTGTTACATGTGTTAGAGCTATGGGTTATGATAGTTTGTGCTTACAAAGCAAAAATATTGCAAGATAGCCAGATACAAGAATGAATGAACAAACGTATTTAAAGTGAGTCCAGCCGTTTCCTTCGTGCTAGGCGAAGGAAGAGAGCTCCCACGAGAAAACAGAAATTTTCAAGCGATACCGTTGCACTTCCATGCAATGTGTACTTTTCTCAGCTCGTTTAATTTGCGCGATTGTGCAAATAGTACAAAAGACAAGAAGTGCAAAAAGAGAAAAAATAGCCGCGTACCTGCGTGCTTAGCTGTAAAAGTCGTCCGGCCTTCTTGCGTGCATAGAGCCGCATTTTCAACGCTGCCTAATAAACACTGGGGTCCTTATAATCACCTATCTGTGTATTTTATTGTAAAGGAACGCACCACCTAATACATCCGTATTGATACTGCGTCTCAAGTATGGGTAATAGTTGATTCTGGATCGAGAATCTTGACAAGTAAGAACGCAGCCACCAGTTCAAGATGGCTGAGCGTTCATCAAATGCTTAAGCCTTGGCCAGATGGTTGAATTGTGTGACATGCAGGCAAAAGTTTCTCAGTTCCTCCATATTTCTTAGGACAACCCGCACTAAGGAGGTGACGCCTTATGGACGGCTTTAAGCTCTCCCATAGTAGAGTACCGAGTACTCTAAGTTGTTAAGCACTTTTTCCAAACACTCATTTTGTCTCTAGAGCATTTCATTAGAAAGGTCGCAAACTGCGAAGGCATAGTGGGTTTACCGATGCCAGGGAAGCAAACCTTCGAAATTATCGCAAAGAGAGAGAGAATAAACATTTATTAATAACAAATGCACACTGAGCCTTCTTTGGGTGGGGCCCTCAGTCCAGGGCTCCATTGCCTTGCGCGACCCTGCGAGCCCGCTGGACCAGCTGCTGCTGTTCCTGCCGGCGTAAGCTGAGCAGTGCAGACTCCCAAGAGGAAGGGGTGGGATTGGGAATGGGAGGCACGCCCTGTGGGGCAGAGCATTCCCACGTGGAGTGGTACACCGTCGGTACGGATCCACAGAAGGGGCAGTAGGAGGGGTAGAGAGTCGGATGAAAGCGATTTAGCATATAAAGGCAAGGAAATGAATTGGTCTGTAGTTGCCGCCAAGCGACAGCATCTGCTCTGTTAAGTGAAGGATGAGGGGGAGGATACGTATAACGGCTCTGTCGATAGTACTGCAGCGTAGCGTTGTAGTTTAGTGGTTCTGTCGATGCGTCGTCTGGATTGGACAGCTCTTCCAATGGAGCCCTGCCGGTCAGCTCTCGGGCAACCGCATGAACGCGTTCATTACCATGGAGAGAGGCGTGTCCAGGAGTCCAGACGATACGCACAGGACGTAATGCGGACGGTGAGACAGAAGAGAGGATATTGTGTGTATGTGCAGCCACAAGTCCTTGAGCGAAAGCACGGCAAGCAGCTTGTGAATCTGTTACAATAGTGACAGGGGAGTCATGTGACAGTGTCGTAGCGTGAACAATTGCCAGAGCGAGAGCTCCCTCCTCTGCCAGACCACTGTCTGTAGTGCGAAGTGTGGCAGACGCCACAAGGGCGTCTGTGTCATCTGTCACGGCTAAACACATGGCTGACTTCTCTGGGTAGCGTGCTGCATCAGTGTAAAGTACTTGTAAGTCTGAGGTACCATCACCAAAGACGCGTGTCATAGCCTGAACTCGGGCACGTCGACGACCGGCGTGGCGGGAGGGATTCATATTGCGTGGAATCGGAGGCACTTTGATGAGTGCGCGGACAGTAGAAGCAAGTTTATGTCGCGGTACTTGTGCGGGTTTTTGAGGAATCGGGTAGCCAAGACGAGACAGGATGGCGCATCCCTGACGGGTCTGCCTGAGCCGTTGGAGCTGACTGTTGTGCTGGGCCTCGATCAGTTCAGTTATGGTGTTGTGGACTCCTAATTGAAGGAGGCGTTGTGTAGATGCGTGTGGAGGCAAGCCGATAGCCGCCTTCACAGCTGTCCGTAGAAGGATGTCCATCTTTTTTATTTGAGCTAGAGTGAGATTGTGAAAGGGAAGATGATAGGTGAGCCGACTAACTATGAGTGCTTGTACTAAGCGGAGGACATCCTTCTCACAGAGGCCTCTCCTGCGATTGGTGATGCGTTGGATCATGTGTGTAATTTGAGTTATCTGCTGAGCCAGAAGGTGTGTAGTGTACGAGGCCTTGCCGTCGGACTGAAGGTAGAGGCCTAAAATGCGAATTCGTGGTACCAGAGGGATAGGATGGCCATCAAGAAACAGCGAAATGTCAGGAGAATCAGCGGTTTTGCGGCGCCGCTTGTATACCAATAACAACTCCGACTTATCCACTGAGCACGTAAGGCTGCCGGCAGCAGCATAGTCTTGTACCACAGACACAGCTTCCTGTAGGGCGTCCTGAATGGTTCCGTCTGATCCTTTGGTCGCCCAAATTGTAATGTCATCTGCATAGATGGCATGCTGGATGTTGGGAACCTGTTGTAATAGGGAAGGGAGTTTAGCCATAGCCACGTTGAACAAAGTGGGCGAGAGAACCGAGCCCTGTGGTGTTCCTCTGCCTGCGAGACGAATGACGTCCGAACGGAGGTCTCCAATCCCAATAGTGGCCGTGCGGTCAGAAAGAAAGGACCTGACGTAATTGTAGATACGTGAGCCACACTGAGATGAAGCGAGATTGTCAAGAATAAGGTCGTGGGAGACGTTGTCAAAAGCACCCTTCAGATCCAGGGCCAGAATAGCTCGGACCTGGTTTGAAGTGGGGCTATCCAACACGTCCTCCTTAAGCTGTAATAATACGTCCTGTGTAGAGATACCAGGACGGTAGCCGAATAGTGTATCAGGAAAAAAGTGATTGTCTTCGAGAAATGGTTGTAGTCGAGAGAGAACAACGCGTTCAAAGAGTTTAGCTACACATGAAGTTAAGGATATAGGGCGAAGATTCTGGAGGGATAGCGGCTTGCCAGGCTTTGGAATAAGTATGATTTCTGCGTGTCGCCACTCCTGTGGTAGCGTGCCGTTTTTCCAATGTTCGTTGTAAAAAGCGGTTAAATATTCGATGGACTGGTCATCTAAATTACGCAGAAGTGTGTACGTAATCCCGTCTGTACCGGGTGCTGTGTTGCGCTTAATGCTTTGCAAAGCTGCCCTAACCTCTGCTTCTGTAATGTCCTCATCTAGAGGCGTATCGTGTACGTGTGGATAATCACGGTAGGCGGGACGGGGGCCCGTGGATACATAGTGTTGCTTTAAGGTGTGCAGCAGAGTGTTATCGTCGAGCCCTGATTTGTGGAGAATGGTGCGGATTGCGTTAGCAGTGTGTGATTTTGTCTGCGTGGGATTTAAAAGAGCACGGAGTATACGCCACGTTCGAGGTGTACTTAGTGAGCCGTTGAGTCGATCACAGAAGTTATGCCAATTGTTGCTAGTGAGGATGTTCGCATAGTCCTGTGCCTCAGTAGCTAGTTTGGCGATTCGGAGACGAAGTTTTCGGTTATGTTTCTGTCGCCGCCACCGCCGTGTCAAGCCTCTGTGGGCATCCCAGAGATGTAGCAGATGCCGGTCCACATCCGGCGTTTCTGTCGTCGCAGCGATGAGTTTGGTAGCTCTTTGAAAATCGGAGTGAAGTTGTAATATCCAAGCCTCTAGGGAAGGAGAGTCCTGATGGGTAGTTGTACGATTACGCCTAAATGCATCCCAATTCGTTAGTTTTATGATGCGCTCTGGGGCACGCGTGGCTGCTACTTGGAGCTCTGTAGTTAGTATATGGTGATCACTGCCTAGATTCACCATGAGGTCGCACCAGGAATGGTGACTAACGCCCTTGACTATCGTGAGGTCGGGGCATGTGTCCCTGCTCACACTATTACCTAGGCGAGTCGGTTGATCAGGTTCTGTCAGCAGGGTCATGCGATGAATCGCGAGAACCTGTGCGAGTCGTCGGCCTTTAGGCGTTTCTGTTGCGTAGCCCCAAGCCGGATAGGGGGCATCGAAATCTCCTACAATAACTATGTGTTTACCCAACTTGCATATTTGTGCAAATAGATGACCGAAGTCATCGTTCCTGGCGTTAGGTGCACTGTAAACGTTAAGCACGTAGAGGCTGCTACTGGAACGAGAGCACGGGACTAATTCGAGAAGTACGTGTGAGATGGAGGTGCTTTGAAGGGTGTGTTCTATGACAGTGACATGCTTAGAAACTAATGTAGCTGTGCGATGTGGTGTATTGTTTGTTACGTCCGTGTATGTGGTGTAACTCGGAAGCATAGGGGTACATTGTACTTCTTGTAACGCTATGACATCGGGAGTAATCTGCTGCGTCGCAATGAATTGCATTAGAGCTCCGCGTTTCCTACGATACCCCCTGCAATTCCACTGCCACACACGTAGGAGTTGAGGGGTGTCACGCGTTGACCTACGGTTTCTCGCCATGATCATGCAATAGCGGGGCCTCGGTAGTACACGGAGGCATTTCGGACTGTGCTAAATCTTGGTGGAGGGTGGTGGGAAGCGGGACTGCAGCAGCTGCGGCTGTTGGGACGGTTTTTCGGGACGGTGATAGGAAACGGGAGGGGCGTATGTAAGGATGCGGTCGCTGTGTTTCACGTGTCGGAGACGTGGTGCGTTTTGGTGCAGATGGCGAAATATCAAGTTGGCCAAGTGCAGCCGATATCTGCTGTTTAACATCCGTTACAATCTGCTGGACAGCAGGTTGCAGGGCCTGCTGGATCAATTGTTGGAGTGGAGCTGTTAGTTCAGCCATAATGCTATCCTTCATTTTCTGCATTTCTACCTGCATCATAGTTGCGAATTCGTTCCTTAAAGAAGTAGCCATTTCGTTCAACGCCTCTCGTGTGCAATAGTCGGATCGTGCCGTAGTTGACGACATGTCAGGGTGAAGCTGAGTGTCTACTGACATGGGTTGTGGTAGTCTAGGTGGCGTTGGTTGTGGTGTTCTTTCCTGCGTTGATGTTTGTGTGAGGGAGTGGGACTGGTGTGGAGAGGGAGGGAGAGGAGGGAACTGCCCTGCCCAGCTTACCGTTTGTGCTTTCTTGTGGGAACCGCTTTGCTGGCCATGATGATGCGTTGTCCCGTCCGTGTGCCAGCCTTGAGATCCCGGCTGGCCAGCGAAACCACTCCGCGATGACGAGTTTCCTCGCTTGGGCCCCGACTTATCCCTGGAATGGCTCCTTCGCCTGGCTGCACTCCCGGACGCACTGCTCTGCTGTCCGGGGCTGGGAGATGGTGACTGGGCCTTCTTGATGGGAGTAGCCGACCAGGGTGGTTTGCGTCGGTTGACAGGTGGCAAAAACCGCTTTGGGCATGGTTTGGCAGCCGTCGGGTGGTCGCCACCACAAAGCATGCAAGAAGGGCGGCACTCGTGGTTGTTGGGTGATAGTGAATCCCCGCACACTCGACATTTCGGTGTGTCAGGAGGCTGTGGGCACACATCCTCAGCGGTGTCCAGTTTTGTTGCACTTTCTACAGTGGGGAATAGTCCGTTTGTAGAGGTAGCAGCGGAGAGCCTGTCCGTACGCGTTCACGAAGAAAGGGACTCGCTTGCCACAAAATGTGAGCACCATTGCTCCGGAGTTGCCGAGGCGTCTGCACGTAAGGACCTCGTAGCCCGGTACTTCAACTTCTGTCAGGAAGTCGTCTGGTGTGATTTCATGGCCTATTCCGTTGACCACCCCTTTGCACGAATTATCAGGCGCAATACCATAAGAGGTGATGTCGTAGGTTGCTGCGTGCACTGTAATTTTGGTGATTTGTCCAAGTGCCATGGCGATGTGTTCAGATGAGGTGCTTATTGTTAGCACATTTTGATTTTCGTCAACTCGAAGCTTGATATCAGGCTTCTCACTGCGTATATTTGCTGCATGAACTACGGCGAGAAGTAATGTCTTGGGGCTAACCTTGCTGAGATTTAATCCACCATGGGGACGGATTGCTAGCTTGTAGTCCTCGGCAGGGAGCGGTGGGAGTCTTGGTAGACGCGTCTTAGGCCGGCTCTGGCGTAGAGCGGGCTCAGACGGCGTGCTGGGCAGCTGTTGAGTCGGTACGGTATGGGGTTGCAGCTGTCGGCGTTTGTTCGCTCTCTTGGTAACAGTGATCCATGGATTTGCGTTGTGCTCATTGCTCACCTGCGTATCGGCGTCTTGACTGGTCTGCGTATCCATCATGTGGTCCGTGGAGCGAGAGGGCAATGAGTGCTTCTCGTCGGCTGCGACGCTCCCAGAGACGCTCGCCATCCGCTGTAGAGCGGGGCGGCGTTCTGTCCAAGCCGCGTCTCCGGCTTGTTAGGGTTAGCGAGGTCGACCCCTTCAAGAACTTTCGAAAGCGTTAAAACGTTTAAAAGCGCACTCACAGGTTGAAGTCCGGTATAGGCTTGACAGTGGTGATGCTAGGAACAAGTTCCTATCGTTGCAACAGGTCGCCAGGAAGAAATTCTTCTCGAAATTTGAACCTGAGCCGGAGCCGATGTGATTCGCGTCCGTCGCATGCTCTCGCTACTCGGCGACCCCTATCGCAAACACCGATGATATTTTGGTATTTCTCGTAACTTCTATAGCTATAGAACATTCCTTGACATTTTTGCTCAGTATTACTATCTGTCTAGAGATCTTTTAAAAAACACCACCAAATGTAAGGCGTTGCACTTTGGAGGCTTCATAGAACTATATATTACCAGGAGACTTAGAATACGTTCAAGCTGTTAAGGTGCTAGGCGTTTACTGTGAGGAAGGAGATGTCTCAAAAAGGACCTGGAATGACGTGCTTAGCAGATACACCGATGTCATAGCAGCGGCCACTCATTTTAACCTGTCACTAACGGCAAAAGCAACAATCATCAAGACACAGGCATGCGCTTTTGCGTTTTACATAGCACACATCGCCCTTTTACCACGCCGTGTTACAGGACGCGCCTCTATGGCGGGACCTTCCTTTGGGGAGTAAAACCCGCAAAGGTACAGAGGAAATTTTTACAGCTTCCCACAAATCGTGGAGGCTTGAACCTCCCAGACATACGAACATTCACGAGAGCGCTGGCAGCAAAAACAACACAGAAGCTCTTCGATGACAGCAACTACCCCGGGTACAGGCTCTTGATGTACTGAAGAAGTACACTGAAAGGTACTTTCACGGCCAATCCGTACATCGGACCACGAGCAGAAATTCCGCTTAAGTTTTACAGAGCTGCCAGTGGCTTGAAACGAATAGTGGAATCAATAGGTTCATGCAGTCTCGAAGATGTTTCATCGCAAGAAATAAGCGAAATGGTGACAAGTAGCACAATGAGCAAAGAGGAAGAAACAGCATCCTGCACGAGAAAATGGAAACGATGGCGTCGCAATCACGTATACCTAAACAGGTGCGCGAATTTGATTGGTTGAGAAGATGGAGGGCATTGCCTACGCGTGACCAGTTAGAAAATTGGAGAGTCGTTTCAAATGACCGCTGTCCAAACTGCGGCAAAAGAGAGATGGACCAACATGCTCTGTTTCAGTGCTCGGTGGCGAAAGGCGTCTGGCACATGGTACAACGCCTCTTTGGCTTTCGGACAGTGCGCATACGAGCAGAACATGGCCTGTTTTCAAGACTGGTATTTACAGTGACCTTGTACGTACCGTGGCAGCGACGTTGTTTAGCGGAAGTATGGCGGAAGCCTCATAGAGGCACCTACCCCGCACTCCTGAAAACACGGCTTATTGTATGGAATTACCTCGATCAGCAGCTGGAAACGCACGGCGATGAGGCATTTCCTTCGACGATGGCACACACGTTTCTTCAGAGTAGGGGAGGGACAGCTGAACTTTCCAGACGTTCCATACTTGCCATGCGCCCATTCTAGTACGCGTGCATATGTGGTATTCTGTAAAGTGTGATTAACCTGATTCATCTTAAATTTTCTTTGACTAAGGACATTTGGATATTCAGTGATCAATTAGATTTCGGTGCTCATTTTTAAGAGGTATACACTGTCCTTTGTTTTCGATGTTTCGGTTGTGTATGTACACGTTAAGTGTACAATAAACTTCCCTTTTTCAAGTCACGGAGGAAGCAATATTTAGGAAGTGAAACTGCGATTGTCACGGGCGTGCGCATGCGTCCAGGTAACTTGGAATAAAAAAAAAAACATTGGCAGATCCCACGCACAGTGAAAATCAATGATATGCGAAGCACGAAGAAGAAAAGTTGATATGTCACTTTAAACGTAACGTTGTCAGCACAACGTTACGAGGTGGAGGTAAATGATGCCGTACATGACTTCCGTGTCATGATTATAATGTTTAAATGTGTCGTTTACCTTCGTCATCTATTCACGTCGCGTGACACCAAATTTAGTATAGGTGGAGCTAACGAAGCGGCCGCGAGCACGCTATGAACGTGTCATGTCGTCATGTTCTTACATGACACCATGTAAGAACATGACATGGTGCCATGTAGTCATGGTTTGTACGCTCGCTGGGCACAACGACGCTGCGTTAGTAAAACGTGAGCACTCGATAGTCTGACACCAGGCGCGACCAGCGTCTGTCGGCGCGGCCCGATGGCAACCGGCGTGAAATGCGACATGCTGCATTTCGCGCCGATGCATTACCCAGACAACACTGCGCCTCCCTCTTTTCGTGACGGAGGGACGCTGGACGCGCTGAAACGCGCATGCTTCAAAGCAGCGCAGCGCGGCGCGCGCGTGCGAGTATATGGCAGGACCAGTGCCTGGCGTGGAAACGCCGGCGTGACGCAACGAAATGAAAGCCGGCGAGCATGCGCACCGCGTCACGTCGAAATGTATTGGCGCCTTGACTGTGGCATGTAGTCATGTTCTCACATGACACGCATCTCATGATTAACATGTTTGCACTAGTCATATAACTTCATCATCCATTGGCGTCACATAATACACATTGAGCATATGGGAAACTAGCGAAGCGGCCGCGAGCGCATCATCAGTGTGGCATGCATCATGTTGTTACATGACATACATGTCGTGGTTATCATGTTTGGATGTGTCATTTACCTATATCGACCGTTCCCGTCACGTAATACCGAGTTTGGTACATGTGAAGCTAGCGAAGCGGCCGCGAGTGCATCATGAGCGTAGCATGTATTCATGTTGTTACATGACACGCATCTAATGTTTATCATGTTTTGCACCACTATCATACCTTCGTCATTCATTCACGTCCCATAATACAAAATTCGGTATAGGTGAAGCTAGCAAAACGGTCACCAGCGCATCATGAGCATGGCATGTAGTCATATTTTACACATGACATGCATGTCATGATTTATTATGTTAGGGTCTGTCGCTTGTGTTCGCCATACAATCGTGCTATACGATATCAGTGTAGCAACACGCCGTGTGAACAAAACCGCCGCAAGAGCTGCAGGACCATGAAATGTATATCATGGCATTCATGACAGACATGTCATGATTTTCATGGTATGATTAGTCAAATATATTCTTCATACAGTAATGGTATGTCATGCCAAGTTTGGTATCGATACTATTATACAAACGGCCAGGAGAACTAAAAGTCGTAGGCGGCTATATGGATAGATAGATACGCTCGAAGTCGCCGAAGTTCGATAAGAAATGCTCCGCATATAATACAGAAATAACATGCTCCGTCGGAGACACTTCAGTTGGCGGCGCAAAGCCGCAACGACGAAAAAAATCACAACACAGCCACGGAGTGAATGATGATCAGTGGGGCGAAGGGTCCGCTCGTACGTCCATGCGTAAATGCGTGCATGCGGCCGTCCGTCTGTGCATGCGCCTGTCCATCCATTCATTCGTCCGTGCTTGCATCCATCCGTCTGTCTGCCCGTCCATCCATCTGTCCGTCGGTACGTGCGTCCATCCGTCCGTCAATGCGTCTGCCCGTCCATCCATCTGTCCGTCGGTACGTGCGTCTGTCCGTCCGTCCATGTGTCTGTCTGTCTGTCTGTCTGTCTGTCTGTCTGTCTGTCTGTCTGTCTGTCTGTCTGTCTGTCTGTCTGTCTGTCTGTCTGTCTGTCTGTCTGTCTGTCTGTCTGTGATGTGCTGGTTACGCCGGAGGGACGCAGGACTGCCCTAATTCATACGAAGCTTCTCTCCTTAAAAAAAAAAAAAGGCAACGCTAGCGGTAGTGCGCGGCCGAACGCGCTTTGCGTCGCCGCTCCATGACTGCGGCAACGCGAACAACGCGCGTGACCGGTTCACTCTGAAACCGAAACGGCGACAATTCCTTCTACTGCCGCAAAACGACGCAAGCATGCATGAACTGGCTCTCTTACAATGTGGCATTATCTGGTCGTCCCAAGGAGCGGAGCTGCGCCTCCTAATGTTTCTTCCTCCATGGTTCAAGGGTACCTCAAGAAAGACCATCGTCTTTAAAACACAAAACCAGCCAAACAGGTCAAAACGAGCCAGCGATGCACATACTTCGTGCACTTGAGGCTGATCGTGTCATTTGCCGACTTATTGTTTCACGAAAGAAGTTGGCGAGGCATTTATTTATGTCGTACACGCAATGCCATAATACGGCTATAACATGTTCAAAGTGGCGACAAACGCGAAATAATTTATGGACTCGTGATTGATTGCTGACTTTTTTTAAGGTTCACAACCATCATCAATAAACTACAATCATGTCAGAAGAACGAAAGGAGGGCGAAATTTTTCTCGTCTCTCGTTCCGTATTAGGCCGAACCAAATGAACCCGACAGAAACGCCTAAGAAAGCATGTAGGCGACAATAATTATTCATTTTAACAGTACTGTAGTGATTATACACTCTGTGAACTTTGACTCTTCTTGTATACACGTGGGAGTACGCTGTGTAGCTCTCTCTTTAGAGAGGCATTTGCACTATCTTTAAAGAGTCACATTGAATTTCTTTAGGAGACTCGTGGGACGCACGACTGCTCAAATGAGGGTCAGTGAGACTTCCTAAAGATTGTGCCACGCATACACATATGACGTCGACGTGTATAAAGAAGAGTCAAAGGACATCTTTTTTATGTCTTACAATGTGAAGTAAATCCAATTGAATTAATGTGGACGCGAAACACCCTTTGGGTTAGTGGTATTCACACGCACGTGCTTCAAGTCATGTCTGTTGTAACAAACAGAACACACCACGACTGCGCTAGGAGCAGCTTCACCAGTGGAAGAAATGGGTCAATAATTATATATCGAGTTCAAGCATAATTGTTCATGAATAATAGTTTCTGATGTTTTAAGTTCCTAAACCATGAAGTTTGGGAGGCGCTAAGCGTTCATGCACGTCGAAAGCTAAATTCACACACAATATTTTTGCCACGTAGGCTTTGCTGTGCAGAAAGTGAAGGAGCGCAATTTGTCCTGTCAATTCCAGTTCGTTCATCATATTTGTTACCACATGCTTATTGTAGATCGCGCAAAGCTTGTGCACACACTATGCGTTTTCAGAAAGAACACACTAGAAGAAAAAAAGGAAGACATTTTTTCTCAACCAATGATAACGATTTGGCGCATTTTCGCTGAATCACAAGAATTTAATTTTATTATGACGAGAAAAAAAAAATCGTTAAGTAGCTAGCGGACTTTTTTGACGGGCCATTTTTGTACATGACGAATTTTTTGCGGATGCCTCGCGGTATGCACCTATTCAATGTCGTCGCAAAATTTTCCTTTAAAATTCCGGTTTTAATTAATGGCAAATAACTTCTGCGAAAACCCACAAGGTGGCGGAAGGGTTCAGAAAGGAGCCACTCATTTTTGGCACGAAGCCACAGGGAAGTTCATACGGTCTATTTTTCATTTCTTAACGCCTCCGCTGTCTACCTAGCGGGTCTCCGAAGTACTTATTGGCATTACTTCTGTCCATGTGCTTCGAGTTGTCGATGGATTCGCCTTTGCGCTGCCAATCGCTAGCCTCTTGGTTAGCTTATTTGGTAGAGCGACCACCGCCGAAAAGCGTTTAGTCCCGGGTTTGATTCCGGACCAGGACAAAGTTTTCCGCAACTAAAAAACTTTTCTTTCTGGAAAATCCACATGTATTTCTTTGTGGCTTTCTACCACAAACGATAGGTTCACTATCTAACAACCTTGCACAGTCTATGAAGGCTCCTGGGTTCTTGCGGCGCCCGTCTCAGACAACCAAATCTATGAGGCTTAAAAGCAGTGGTCTCATTCATTCTAAGCAAGACAAAACCGATGAGCTGCGGTGCATCCAAGTCGTGTACTCGGCGCACCCCCAGACGCTTACGGTGCAAAAAGCGAGCCCACTGCTATAGCGGGTAAAAAGCGACACACCCGGTGAATAGCCCCCCCCCCCCCTTCTATTTTACAGTGAAAGCTGTTTTGAGATCACAAAACGGCTCACGTGCACGCCTTAGGTGTCCATCGCCGCCGCCGGTGTCTGCAATCACTATCGTAAGAAATAAAAAAAAGTACGTAAATAAGAACAATGAGAACACGATGGTATTCAAACCCGCGTCCCCTGTGTGCCAGCCAAGTACTTTTCCACTGAACAACGCCGGTGCTTGGAACTTCTTGAAAATTAGCCTACAGGCAGGCTTGATGTCAGCAAAGAATCTCGTTAATATGAGTAATAAAACGTTATTGAGCGGCTAAGAACCAAGAAACAACCAGGAGTCAGATAATGCGCATGACTAAGCCGTCGATTGCTCCAAACCATTAGAAAAGCTTCATCTTATTCACCTATTACCTGTGGCGCATATCCACTGTAGGGGTTGTGGGGACTACAAAAGCTTCTGGCATAATTCTTCATCGTCGTCAGCCACACCACACAAGAATTGCACAAGGTTCCTTTCAAGTGTGCAGCAGGTATACCACGCTTTCCCGAAGAATGCCGAAGGATGGCATAGTGAATGCCTGCCCTACTGCGCAATGATTCATGACGTAGTGAGTACCCTGCAAGTGTGCTTGCAGCAGCTACCGAAAGAGTGTTTAAAAAAAGGCTCTTAAAGGCCGCTCTTCCAGCTTTTGATGTGACAGTGCTGCGCGTGCAGCGCAGACCTGGCGGTTTTTTTTTTTTTTTCGCGTTCGAGTTTGCCGAGAAGAAAGGAACGACGTCAGATGGCTTTGTGTGGAAAAATGGTTCTCTTTAGTCGCCGCGCAAACAAACTCTCCTTACTTTTAAAGGGGTCCTGCAACACTTTATGAGTATGGTCAGAAAACGCTGCCAGTCCTTAGTAGAGACTCTCGAGAGCACGCGAGCCATATTTATCAATAAATTATTGAAGTGAACTAAAAAAAACCTTTGTCTTCTCTCAACAAATGAAGCAAGACGCTCAAAAACCACTCGTAGGACACCTTCTATCGGCCATTGGCTGATTTGAACATGGCGCACTCGGTCGTTACAGGGATCACCGTGGGAGGGAAGCCGCGACTTGTCCACACGTGCGCGCGCGACCGCACTGAAAAAGCCACGTACACGAACAAAAAAAAAGAAAGTGCTCAAGGTCACAAGGCGCGCGTGACGTATATTAGCCCATGCCATCCTTCCCTGATTAACTTCTAACGCTTTCATAGAGACGAAAGAGCAGAGAATGGGGTTGCAGTGTGCGACAAATCTCTGACTCCACTCGTACTGTACGGATTCTTAACCCTGTTATGGCATGGAATTCGTGAAGTAATAAGCTCTTTCAGTGAATCCATTCTGTGGTTACTTAAAAAAGTGTTTAAGGGCCATTTTAAGTTATGCAGAAGATGGTATATTCGCAGAACTCCCGGTCGAAGGATCCCGGTCGAAGGAGTGGTTGAAGGATCGCTTGCTCAGCAAATGGCTACGATGCCAAACGTTTACTGACAGAAAACAACTTGCGGTGTGCAAACACTGCAGCTTTCAGCTACGCAGCATGTATTCCAACCTGAAAGCTCACGCGAACAGCAAGAAGCATAGGACACTGGTTGCCAGTTATTCGATTCTAAAAACTGGGAGCAGAACTGCTCCAATTATCGCCGGACATTGTTTAATTATGACTGCCTATCACTTGTATCAACTCTATACGAAGTCGTTTCCTGATAGCAAAACTGTAGGACCGTACGATATGCGCCATTTCAAGTGCTCTTCTGTGATTACGCTCTTGGTCTAAACTTCTAGGTGGATTGGGCGCTGGACATGGCTCATATTGCAGCTGGATCATCGATGAGTCAGCCGAAGTCAGGGTCACGAATTCTCTTGCCGTCTCTATCATTTATCGCAGTGTCACTAAGTCAACGATCGTACCACTTTCTTATATTTGTGCACCATGAAAGTTTCACAAATCAGACTTTTCGCCTGATCTGTGATGAAGTTGGCGACAACCGCAGCACAGACGCCTCTGGTATTCTAGTTATACTTTTTGGAAGACTTTCATCTCTCATAGTATTGGGGAGCTTCTGAGAATAATAAAGGTCGTGATCATACAACATTTCACTCTTTTTTAAATAAAATAGGTCTTAGCGGGAAACTTAACGGATACTTTTTGGAATCCGGCGGATTTTCATTGCTTTTTAGCGGAATTCGGACGCTCAGCGATCGCAACACTGGCCACAACTCTTCGATATACAGCCGCAATGATGTCAATCATTTCGTTCATATCTTGTGTACGAATACGGCTCGTGAATAACATGCATAATCGTGCTGCTCTATAATAATGGACGTTCTATAATTTCCTTTTTGTACATTTTCGTCGAAGACAAATTTAGGTTTCACAGAACAGCAGCGTGGTCAAGAAATGTACATGTAAACGTAGATGTAGATCCTAAACTTGTGGCTCATCAAAAAAGGAATATATATATATATATATATATATATATATATATATATATATATATATATATATATTACTGCAGCAAAAAGTAGGTTAATAGAAATCTTGATTTCTTGCAAGTTGTTTTTGAGAAAATAGTTGGACGAATTATTTCCTACTGAAGGACCAATAAATGATTTATACCAAAGAAAATATTTCTGTACCCTACGTTGGTTAACTGAGAACCTTTTGGAATTGAGGTTATTGAGTAAATCTCTTCGACTGTACAGTGAAATCTTGCGCGGCCTCGCACACTTTCCCGTTACGGTGCCCTAAAATAAATGCACCTGGGGATAGTAAATTTGACGTTGTCAAAGGTTATCCAAGGATTCATAACGGTATTTCTAGTGATACCTTTCTTAATGATGAAAACTTTCTACAAGAGATCAAAAAGTGTTATACAGTTTCCTCTTCTCCACAAAAAGAACAAAGCGGGGAGGGAGTCAAGCCTTCTCTGTACTTCCTCACCCCCATTATAAACACTTCTTTGTCGTCTTTGTCCGCCTTATGTCCTATTATGACGACACAACGCCGTTGGGTAACCACCTCTTCTTCTTTTTTCCCCCTCCCAAAACAGGCAGAGTTGTCAGACTAGAGATCCCTGATCACAATATTCGAGGCTGCGTAGTCTGCGTGCATTGTTCTCTGCAGCTGCGCTATTCACCTGCATTTCTCTTTACTCGTCGTGTCATGAAACGTTAATTCAGAAAGGTAATCATGCATGGCTATTGTTCTTTGATGGCCGGACGGATATGGCCATTTTTTGTGCGCTCCACCTAATTATTATATACCCGGAAGGCGCACCGGTTGCATTTTTACGTGGAACAATATCTCAGCGCTTCGCATCGTCGAAAAACAGCAAGGGTCGACCAGCTATAGCACAAAGTTTCTACCAAGGTTCTACCAAGCACATTCGGCGACTTCAGTCTGACACGTACTATACTGTCGTGGGCTGCGCAAAACCCCATTTGTGTTTCTTTTGTTCCTGCCTCCTTATTCCGGGGATGAGCGGAAGTATTGAATGTACGTGGAGTGCTTTCATGCGATATGGCCTCATACAAGGAAAAACATGTCCCAGCTGGTCAGTGCAGTCCCGCTGCGTGAACCAATTACTCACTCGCTGGATGATTAAACGACGGGCCATGAATTGTGTGAGCCTGTGTGTGTGTCGCGGGAGAGGGGGGCTTTGTTCGTTTCGTTATTTGCGCTCACGGACACGAGTATTCAGTCCCGGTACCAATAATCCTGCCTTCGCTAACAAGAGAAATCACCTTATACGAAACTCGGACAGAGGTGATCGCGGCGAATGCAATACACGAATTTTTCTTTCGCCCACCGTACGTCTATTAGGTGTACAATATGATAGGCATTTACTCGTACATTAATGAACTTTCATATACTCTTCAGCGATCCAAAGGTAATTGGGAATATGACAAAAGATAATGTTGACGCAGCTTTTTTGGGAGAAAAACAGAAAAAAAGTAAAAATAAACAAAAACAATAAAAACAGAAACCACAACGAAAAATGAATATCGTCGGAACCACGTCACAATGACTTTAGGCGTCAAAGAGACGGTACAAACAAAACGCCAGATCGATTTAGGCTGGTAAGTTTTTCCTCAGAAGCTCTATTGCTGATTAATTTATCATCGTGGGTTTCTCATCACACCACAAAATTAATTAAAGTCAAGGTTTTCATGTTTCGAATTTCACGTCGAAGCCTACCACCCGAATGCCAACGTGACGTAATTAATTACAATTTCTCGAAGCTTACAATGTTATGTGTCTGGCTTCTTTGAGATTACAACACAGCGTAGTTGATGCTCGCCCACTGCTCTCTTTATAAACCAAAAGTAAGGTTATCTCTATCGGTAGTAAAGAAGACGAAGAAGTATCTGTTACGCTGTTACTCCTCACCAAATGCCTCTAGCGCAATCAGTTACTGCGTGACGTCTTACCAGACGGTCCAAATTTTCCGACAGGAAATTGCCTTTCGCGAGATGCCGAGCTTCCGCAAAAAGCAGGATGCAATATGGATTGATGTCACTTGTATCGGAGCGGAAAAGAAGCGCGACTGAACCTTACGACAAATTGGTGCACTCCTTGTTCGACTTGCGTAACCTTAAAACTGTACACGAATGCTGGTTGCAAAGAGAACAAACAGAAAAGAAAGAACCGTCAGATATTACGCTTCGATTCGAAGCATACCTTGACGGCCTGCGAAAGACAGTTCACTTTGAAAATTGCCACCTCTGAGAAAACTAGGCACATCTTTCAACAAATAATGAAGAAAAAAATTTAAACAATTGAAAAGATTTCCGGCAAGCTATGCATTAAAAAAAGACTTTTGGCAGCTCCACTGCTTTAAAACCTGAGAAAGTGAGTAGCACGGGCACCCAGTGATTGCCGTTCGTGGAGTTCCAACAGCTCAGTTTATCAAGGAGTAAATGACGTCAAGGGAGAGAGTGAATAAGGAGAAAGACGGGGAGGTTAACCAGGGCTCAGCCCGGTAGGCTACCCTGCACTGTGGTGGGGGACGGTGAAGGACAGTTACAGAGGAGGAGAGACAAGTCACCGACTTGACCGACGCTAAGTTTCACGTTTGACGTCACAAACGACGAATCAGAACAGTGTCATTGAGAAAACGTATGATGTATAACAGTTCGGAGGTGAAGCCTCTCGTTTGCTTATATAGGGCAGTAACACAAAAGATGTTAAATTGTCTCATCGACGGTACAGTCGTTGCACTCCGCGTTGTAGGCCATCTCAATCTTATTTAAATGAGTAGGCGTTGGTGATAGCCACGCCCAGACGCCGACGGCGCAACACAGTACGTTCCCCGTGGGAAATACCAGAGGCTAGCCGCAGTCGTAGAGACTGGTCGAGAGAATGCAGCCGATGACGTGCGAACTGCGATGATTGCCACTTCTCGAGAATCAATCTCTGAGGTAATAAGCAATATCTGAGGTAAACACGTGAGCTAATTTATGCTGCGCTTTGTCGACTTCCCCCTGGTCACGCCATTTGAAATACGGATCGTGTGCAGCCAGTTTTATCAGGTTGTTTACACCACGAGGTGTACTAACGCAGCGGCCTCGAAGCGCAGAGGTAGGTGCATTCGATTGCTTGGCGAGGCTATGGCACCCTATCGCGTCGCTGGAGTCAGTCGCATGTTTCCCGAACATGTTTAGTCATTGTATGCTAATTATTGTAATTAGTTCGGTATCAATTGTAATCACAATAATTTTGACCTTATTTATTTATTTTAACTCAGTTTTCAGCATTGATAGCCTTATTGATAGCCTTGTTACAGGTTGTTTATAGAACTTGCTGTGAGCGTGATCACGCTACACGAGATGCATGCATGTACTATAGAAGCCTGGGCGCTAAAGTGCCCCACGCCTAAAATAAGCGGCAAAGCTTGTACGAAGCTGTGCAAGTCTTGGAAGAGCGAAACTGGATGAATGGATTTTTGGGCGAACTAGTGCATTCCATTGTGAAGAAAAATGCGCGAAAAGCATGGGGAGAGAAAAGGAACAGCAGGAGCGTATTTTTTTTTTTTTACCACGAAAGTGTTTTATGCCAGAGTCCACCAAAGCCCCACTGATGTACTTCCGTCGCGGATATGACGCTGTAAAATATATACTATCAGATTGCAAACAAAAAAAAGAGAAGGAAAGATCCTGTCGCGCGCCGTCGAACCAGCAACCTCTCTATTCGCAGCGCGCGCCGGTAACTACTTTGCCACGGAGCAAAATTCTTTCTTACTGTTATGCCACGGAGCGAACGCTGCAGAGTACGCTAACGGCTAGGCATTTATATACAACGTACACTGCTTGGTGGCGCTCAGATCTGCGAAAATTTAGCGCATTTTCATTATGAGTGGCGAGATGGCACGACGGGCTCACGTTGGATAAATCGATGGGTGCACTCTAAATTTGTCGCCTCCACAGATCCACCTCCACGGCGCACGGTCGCTCCTGTGCGCACTTATTAGACTCGTAATTCGGGAGAAGACGAAGGCCACATTGCTCGCTGCCGCGGCTGCGTTTACGAAAGGAGCGCGCTGCTGACAAACGACGAAGTCGAAATTGTGACAGTTCTTCGCGCTTGTCATGTACTTGTGCGATCATTCTGTGCGTCTTTCTTTCCGTTCGAACAGCGTGGTTCAATTCTCGAACTGTGGCGGTTGTTAGTCCGCGCTGGTCCTAAGTAGGATAATTTCGAGCTCGCTTTCTGTTTGAGGTGTGCGCTGCAAGTTTTGAGCTGAATGGTTCTGCCATTCTTCACGTGACTTTGCAAATTGTTGCTGTTGCTGTTAGATTAACCCACAAGAACCGCTCAATTACCTGTGTAAAGACACGTTTCACTTTCGTGTTATACCGATTCCTAGATAGGTGGATCAGCCACGTCTTTTTTTCTTTTTTTCTTTTTTTACGAGAGTTTCCTTATCGGGACCTGTCGCATCACGAGCCAAACCTCTCAGCTCGGATTTCAAGCTGCACAGGATTATTTCGCATAGGCAAAAGCTTTTGCATACGCTGCTGTTCCTTTGTCCCTACGTCCTCGTTTATCGCGCACTTTTCGTGGTAATGCGAGGAAACTGTGTGGTTCCAGATTTACCTCGTTGCTCGTTGGTTGTCTTAGCTAGGAGCTGGGGGTTCTTTCTTGGTTTCTCCTAAGGAGTTGCTAAGTTTTAGCAACGTGGTGCAAGGCTGTGTCTACGTTGATTCTCAACGTCGGGGAGGTTCTAGTTCAACCACAAACAGTCACGGGTCACGACCCGGGCACGCCTTCATTGGCGTATAAGCCCATTATCGCAGCAAGCGGTCTTCTGGCAGTTGCCGTTGCCTCTTACCTTATTGCATGCAGTTGGTGTCTTCGGCTCACTGCTGTCACTTCGTAGCTAATGGCGCATTCACACGTGGGAATTGAAGAGCAACGAAACGCCAGAGCGGCCGGAAAACCACGGCCGCGCGCGTTAGAGATGTTCACATTCGTTCTGCCTCACCCCGCCGCCGCTACCTTGACAATTTAATTTTGCCTGCTTTCTGAGAACTAAAGTTCGTATTACAGTTATTGACACAAAGTAGTGAAATCATACGGCTCGCACCTTTTCAAACGTTGTTTCGGGAGATATGCCAGCAGAAACGACCCAAGCGAATGCACCGGCAGCGGCGGCGGCGAGGTTTCAACCGGCTGTACAAAAAAGCGAGACATGTTGGGGCACTGCTGACTCAGCTGCCGCTGCACCGTCTACTTCCAGAGTTCGTGGCGATCGTAATCCTAAGTCAGGCTCTGGATGAACGCGTCCCTCGTTGATGCCATCAAGCTTCGTCGTCCTGCACGGGTAGTTTGCGGTTTGAGCCGATGCGAGCCACCGCCGACGCCTGTGCCGCCATGTTGAATCTCCGGCCGGCTGGTTAGGTGACGTGGTTCGATCTAGCGCTGCCAAGGCTATGAATCGGAAAACCGGATGCGGTTTCGCGTGGCGGGAAAATGCGATTCTTGCATGCCGGCCACGCGGCGTGGTTTTCCGGCCGCTTGGGCGGCCAACAGGAGCCAGTTTCAGGAGTTTCGCCGGTTTCGCTCTCTTCGAGGCCAAGTGTGAACGCGCCTTCAGTGTTGTGCTGACTGTTGTGTTCTCCCTTTTTAGTGAAAGTTGTGCGCAGTGGTATTCGCCCAATATGCTTGGCGCGTACCCGTTTATGATTATGACTGAGCTTCACATCAGCTTATCACTCGATCTGGTGTTGCTAATAATCAAGTCTCGTTGGCATCGTTCAAAAATTTGCAAAAAACTGGTTACATAAACATCTCCAATTCTTCAACATACATCTGCGCGAGCAACATTTATACATATACTCAGCGTATTTCTGTGAGGTTTTGCTCAATAGCGAAATTACAACACGGTCACCATCCCTCCGCATGCTTAACATAATGGCGATTCCCCAAGGTACGTGGGATCTGCCAATTGTTTATTTTTGGTACAAAGCGAAAACTGAGCGATTTCCTAAACAGATTCGCCACGAACACGGCAGCCACGTTCGAATACCGAAACGGCGTTCGTCGTGCTTATTTAGCAAACGTCATAATTAAAAAGCTACCAAGCAGGACAACACGATGGTTTATACACCCACTCATTTATTATGCACTGATCAGGAATTCTTTCATTCTCGTTTTTTAAAGCATGAAACTGCGCACAACATATGAGAATTGATTGAACTGAAAGCTGCCCCCACTAAACACAAACACCGATCTCAATCCATTGGTTAACGCGTGGCAGTATATACTCCGTTGAGAAATCAATCGATCCGTTAATGCGAGTTTGAATTGCTCCAGTGTGATGACAACCGAAGCGCAATTACTGTGCTGTCAGTGAAAGCGAGGGACGTACTTTTGTCGAAACCACAGAGAAATTTCTGTGGGCTTAAGTTCCCTTAAATAAACCCTGAGTAGTTTATCCGAGGCTGAAGCCCTAACCACACGTACGCGTTACAGCGCGTCGCATGTCGACTCGGCGCTGTGTCCTCTCCCTATGAAGGGAGAGCGCGCGCGCCTATGTGACGCTGCCCGCGCTTTCTCATCATAGGGAAACGGGGCGGCGCCTAGCCTACACGCCACGCGCTGACGCGCGGTAACGCGTTCGAGTGGTTAGGGCTTAAGCTATGCTGTCATCGTTCACTTCCACAACAACAAGAGCGTCAGTCTTGCTGCATTTAGGAAATGATTGTTACTGGGGTTTAACGTCTCAAAACCACCATATATGATTACGAGAAACGCTGTGATGGAGGCCTCCGGAAATTTTCACCATGTTGTGTTCTTTAACGTGCCACTGACATTGCACGGTACACGGGTCTCAAACTTTTGCGCCTCGATCAAAAATGTGGCTGCTGCTGTCAGGATTCGATCCCACGACCTGCGAGTAAGCAGTCGAGCAGCATAACTACCGCAGCACCGTTGCGGATAGCCTTCGAAATATCACGCGCGTGAAATCACGATTTCACTATGGTGCCCACCAAGCATCGATACGAATCGTCAACACCACCTGTTTTCTTTATGGCTCTCCGCATGCCCACTGGACTCGATCGAAGAGAAGCCACCCTACTTCATCGCTTATGGCTAGGAGTGGAATTTACAAAATCTTACTCCTTTGTCATAGGAATGGCCGACAACGCTCTCTGCGATGCCTGTCATTGCGAAGAGACGCTACACCACATCCTGTGTGACTGTCCATTGTGTGAAATCCAGAGACAGTCACTGGCGTCTGCTTTTGCGCGCATCGACAACAGCCAAATGTCTGTGGACACTATTCTGTGGAGTGCCCGAGAGAAGACACTGCAACAGAAGGCGACGAAAGCTCTGTTGAAATTCCTACGCGAAACCGACTTGAACAAGCGACTGTAACAGCAATGTCACACACCGCGAAAGACAAGACTGGACTATGACTGAGTGTGCGCGCATGTGCTGCCGAATGTGCTGTTTCTATCTTCCCTCTCTGCTCTCTTTCATCTCCACCATCCCTCTCCCATGCGCAGGGTAGCAAACCGGCTGCCTATAGGCTGGTTAACCTCCTTGCCTTTCTTTTCCCTCTATTTTCCTTCAAAATATCAGTTAGCTACTAAATAAAGGAGCGTAAAATTCCCCTGCCCCCCACTACTTGGGTCCGGAGACAGAAACGGAGCATGTTTAGGACATCTTAAGTAGGTGACGTTTAGGGAATAAAGTACGAGTTTATATACACATTGCAAGGACATTCTTTGAACCGATTGCAAAGGCTACAGCTCATAGATACACCGAAGAATAACACATATTTACATACATACATACATACATACATACATACATACATGCATGCATGCATGCATACATGCATACATACATGCATGCATACATACATACATACATACATACATACATACATTCATACATACATACATACATACATACATACATACATACATACATACATACATACATACATACATACATACATACATACATACATAGCAAACGATCCGCCCGGTTGCGGTTCGTATAGAAAGCCCAATCGCATTGTTTAAGTAAAGCATTCTTGAATATCGTCCTACTGTTCCTAGACTATATTTATCATTCGTGCCCGAAATTTTACAGCGGTAGAGCTAATGAGACAACGTACATGAAATAATTTAATAAGTAGAGGCAAGTTCCGGAAAACGATAATTCCTTTATGAGTTTTCAAAGCCGCGCGAGATAGAAAGACATATAAGGAAAACACATCCCAGAGTCCTATAAATTCTCTTTCGCTGCCAACCACTCTTATTAATTAACGACCCAAGCTTGAGGCAGCAATTAGGCTTACACGGAGAAAAAGGAAGCCAGATCTCACGTGTGGAGGTTACTAAAACACGGTGGCCTGGATTCAGTTTCTGATTTTTATTGAGCGAAGAATTGTCGTTTTATTTTTTAATCTGCCGCAGAGTTAAATAAACAATAGAGCGCAGACTCGCGCGAATTCGAAAGTGCCTGGAATCACGCACGTTTATCAAGAATCAGCGAGCAGTCACGCTACGTAGGCGTGCTCTAAAAGGAAAAGCTTTGAAATGCGGAGTATAATAAAGAAAATTGAATCTGCGTCGAGAAAGAAATGTATTTCGTTCCGCGCATGCTCCAATCGCCGAACCAAACTGCACCAGCGACAGCTCGAAAATGAAAAGACGAATGAGAGAACGGACGAACTCCTTTCTTGACGTTGACGCAAAAAAAGCGAGAAGCTATATATTTTTTTTAACTTTTTTGTGGCAAGTCTCTCGGGAAGTATCCGCCGTTCACCTTAGCGTGCCTCAGCGCGAGAAATGGAGGCGCACGGCAGCGCAGAAATTCTGGCTCGTCGTCTCCGTTCCACGCTGACTCTGCATTTCTCTGATTCAAGTTGGTGTTCAAAAACACCGAAATAGAAAACAGAGTAACTGAGTAACAAAAACATCCGGCTCGGCGTATCACGGGCGCACCCCGGTAAAATCGATTTAATCCTACTCGGCGAAAACGAAATGTCTTCATTCGTTAATACGCCCCGCCGCGTTGGTCTAGTCGCTAAGACACTCGGCTGCACAACCCGCAAGTCGTGGGATCGAATCCCGGCTCCGGCGGCAGCATTTTCGATGAGGCGAAAATGCTGCGGGCCCGTGTGATCTCAGACTTTGGTGTGCGTTAAAGAACCCCATTTCGTCGAGATTTCCGGAGCCTTCCACTGCAGCGTCTCTCATAACCATGGTGCTTTTGAGGCGTTAAACACCACATATCAATCATCAATGAATCCAATATTCAATACGTAATATAAAAGAAGCTCGTTTACCATACAGCATGGGCATTTAAAGAAAGTGGGTACACTGAAGATTATAGCGAACACGAAACTTTTGAAACGAAATCGAGTCGCACGAGTGCATGTACCACTTAGAACCCCTTATCGTGTAGATGATGGATATGTACGCGCGCCATTTGTTGTCCATCGGGTGTTCGCACATGTGGAGTTTTCGCACAAGGTCACCACTTCGATGCCATTTCACCGACGCAACGAATCCCAATGGAGGGGTATGTCGGATACATTGAATGTCGTTTACTGTGCGAGCGACGTACACTCACTTACGTCGTTGAAGGAAAAGTGCGTGCAGGGCGAGGGTTTGGTACACGTGAGAAGACATCGCCCGGACATCATATCGCACATTCACGCTGGAAGTTCACCTGCTACGCTGGTTCTTTTCAACGCGAACGCTCGAAATAAGCTGTACAAAAAGGACTTTTGAGTCACCTGACCGAAAACACAGTAAATGTAATCAATAAATGCTAGGGCATGCATGTCGTTCAATCAGTGCTTTAAAACAACTTAAGTACTGGCGCTTCTTTGTTTGCATTCCCATAGAATTCGCGAATCCATATATGTATTGCACAACCGTTACAAGCCGTGTAAGTTTCACTGGGTGTCTACAGGGCCACCCCTCTTTTGATATTCCGGATAATATTCGGTACCCACAGAAGTGCGTCGTTCAAAGAGGAATCTGTCTGCGATTTTTTTTCTCCGTCATTCGGCAGATTGTTATTGCATTTACGCTAATTGGCGTTGTCAATAACGACGAATGACTAATACATCCACCGTTATTGAACCTCGAAATCTAACTAGTGGAACTCGCTTACAGTATTGTATAATTTCGGGGAACAACGACGCTGAACAATGTTCAAGCCACAGTTCCTCTCCAGGTTACAGTCTGTTCCTGCTTCTTCGGGAAAGAGTGGCGAGGTCATGCAACGCAACAACTTGACAGAAGACCGCTACAAGAGTCAGGTTCTTCGCTTTCCTGCTTTTGCGTATATCCCACTGCAGCAAACACACACAACTGTGGGTGCACTTGAAGCCAAGTTCGACTGAATAGAATCACACTTAATAACACGGCGAATACAGCAGCATACTTGGATCTCTCACAAATTGCTTGTATGGACACACGCGAAAGCTACTTACATAAAGGTAAAGCGACGCCCACATTTCAGTGGATCACCTTCGCCTTAATTCTACCGAACACGGCCCGTACTTATTAGGCACGCGGGGTACACCTCAAGGGGCAGTCCTGTCTCCTCTGCTTTTTAACCTGGCGATGATGAACCTCCCCTCTCTTCTAAGCGAGGTCGAGGGAATACAACACGCACTATATGCGGACGATATCACAATCTGGACCAACACCGGCTCCTTAGCGCAAATCGAAGAACGCCTGCAAAAGGCTGCCCTTCTGGTGGACACCTACGCTGGTTCATGCGGCCTGGAGTGCTCTCCAGCTAAATCGGCTCTTCTTTCAGTCTCTCCGCTACCGCCGCCTCAAATTTTTCTTCCGTCCGGGCCCATCCCGGCAGTGCAAAATATTCGGGTTCTTGGCCTTCACCTCACATCGTCCTTGGATCCAAAGGGCACAATAGCAGGCCTCAGACGCACCAGCGAACAGGTGAGCCGCATGATACGGCGAGTTTCTACTAAGCGCGGCGGCCTCCGCGGGTCTCAGTCCCTCCGATTGGCCCACGCGTTTGTGACCAGTCGCGTCCTCTACGCCTTGCCTTACCTTCGCCTGCGTCGTCGACACGAGCACCAGCTGGACGTCCTTCTTCGTTCAGTATACAAACGCGCTCTGGACCTACCTATTGCAACTTCCAACAGCCGATTCACGGCTCTCGGGGTACACAACACCTTCGCAGAGATGCGCGAAGCTCATCGCGTTAACCAAATCAATCGACTGTCGCAGACGCCTTCAGGGCGCCGTCTTCTACACAGACTTGGCCTTAACCCGATATCTGACCAAGACCCTCTGCAGCCGGTACCAGAGCTCTGGCGTCAAAAGCTATGGGTGGAATCTCTACCCCGTAATATGAACCCTGACCTCCATCCTGGCCGTAGACTAGCACGCGCCGCGGCCCTTCATACGCGACACTCCGATCGTCCTGGTGTTTTCTACGTGGACGTCTCGGGTCCCTCCCCCTCGGGTCAATTCACGGCTGCCGTGATTACAGAGGGCAATCACGTAGATGGCCTCTCCTTTCGAGCAGACACAGTAACGCACGCTGAAGAGGTTGCCATAGCTTTGGCCGCCTCTCACCCTGCCTCACGCACCATCCTGACGGACTCGCGCTCAGCCTGTTCTCAGTACCTTCAGGGTTCCATTGCTCCGCTGGCGGCTAGCCTACTACAGGCAGCCTCTTGGCGCTTTAACCCTCAGCCCATTCGTATAGTGTGGACCCCAGGCCACTCGGGCCTGCCCGGCAACGAGGCGGCAAATGCCGCTGCCCGCGCTTCTCCTGTCCGGGCCGTTGCCCCTCCATGTCCCGAGACGGAATCTGGCAATACCACCCTGACGCGCTTTCGCGAAATTTTGGCTTATTACCGGGCTTCGCGCCGCCTCTACCCGGACCCCGCACGCGGTTTGGAGAAAGCGGACGAACGACTGCTACGCCGCCTGCAGACGAACACCTTTATCAGTCCGGCGGTCGCCAGGCACTTTTTGCCGGAAATCAATGGCACCTGCTCGACCTGTCATGTGCTCGCCGACACATATCACGTCGTAGCATCGTGCCCAGTTAATCCCGTCCCTTTCTCATCCCCTTTTCCTATCCCAACTAGAGAGGCTTGGGAGGAGCACCTGCTCGGCTGCTCTACCTTGGCTGCACAACGATCCTTGGTGGAGCGCGCACGGGCAGCTTCCAGCTCCACTGGCGTCCCGGAATAGGGTCTTGCCACTCTAGCACGCCGATGGGCCACGTCGGCACTCTCTAGTAAACTTTTTCTGAAATAAATGTTTTTTTACCACCACCACCACCACCACCAATGCAAAAACAAACAATCAGAAAAGCTTCTGCTGCTAAATTTAATCGCCACTCCATTCATGTATCCAGTCGAGTTAAGGCCCTTGCTAACAATCTTTATTCATCTCTGCGTCGCGATAGCTGCTTTCAAATCATTCCTGCAAACTTGTTGATTTTAGCTATCCAGTTAGTGCTTAGCCATTCTGTAACTGCGTACTCCATGTCTTGCAAAACAAGCCACGTGCCCCCCTGCCTGGCCCGCTCTATTTTCCTACACTAATTGTCAACAAGAATAGCTCTGTCTGTTCTCTGATTCACAGAGCTGCTTGGCATTCCATTGAACTTGCGACTAAGACATTTATCTTTCGTTCAGCGGTTCACGTCTTATTTTCAGGTTTCTTTGTGAACCATCACGTTATCATCCAATAGAACAGAGCCCCGCCACGGTGGTCTACAGGCCAAGGTACTCGGCTGCTGACCCGCAGGTCGCGGGATGAAATCCCGGCTGCGGCGGCTGCGTTACCGATGGAGGCGGAAGTGTTGCAAGCCCATGTGCTCAAATTTGGGTGCACGTTAAAGAACCCAAGGTGGTCGAAATTTCCGGAGCCCTCCACTACGGTGTCTCTCATAATCATATGGTGGTTTTGGGATGTTAAACCCCACAAATCGATCAATCAATCAACCAATAGAACACAACCCCCAAAGACAAACCGGGTGTGCAGCGCTTTTTTGAGGACAGGGACGTGCAGGGAGTGATGATTTCATACTTCCATTCACATCTGCACTAAACAGTTTCAAGAGGCTAAGATGATTCCGTAGCCTATCACACACACACAGTCGTATCGTGGTTTTTGCACATAACTTGAGTGTCTCTTTAGAAGAACGCTTGTTTCACCGCTCTGTTTTATTTTAGTGAAATCATCGGTCTTTTGAGGTGCCTCGCCTCTCCGTCTTGCGGTGATGGACATGGAGCATGGCAGAGGCCCGCCTGGTCACAGGTCCTCACCCCCGTCAGCCACAAGGAAGCGAGCTGGCTCTCCCAGTGACACTGGGGACACCGATCTCTATTCTATGTCGGAAGACGACACATCCGATGGCAGCTTCATACCTGTCCGGGGTAAGAGGGCAAAGAGAAGGACGGCGAATACAGCAGCATCAGCTCCTGCAAGCACAGCGACTGTGCATTCAAGGCCTGCGCGCTGGCCGCACGTCATCATCTTCATGCCCGAAGATCCATCAAGCAACCTACGGCTCCTGAACAGGCAAGCCCTTTCGGTTGCTCTCGAATGTGCGGTGCCACATCAAATTAAGGACGTACGAGTAAACCCAAGGAAGAACATTCTCGCCATAGACGTGCAAGATGTGAGTGCGCTAGGACAGCTGCAGCAAATGACTGAGCTAGGTGGCATTAAAATGCGCCCCTTTATCCCGATGGATGACAAATCAATTGCCGGTGTAATTTATGACATCGACACTGCCATTCCTAATGCTGACTTGTCTACCCTCATCAAGCCTGCAAACGAGGGAACTGTCATTACGCAAGTGCGGCGCCTTGGAAATACGCGCTGCGTAAAAGTGTTTTTCAAGGGAGATTGCATACCGTCCCACGTTAAAGTTGGACATTTTCGACATCCGGTTCGACCATTCATCCCAAAGCCACTTCAATGTCATCAGTGCTTCAGGCTAGGACACGTCAAGGGCGTATGCCCCAACTTACGACTGTGTCCCCGCTGCGCTGAATCTCATGCTGAAGACGCCTATCGGGCGACTACTCTGAAGTGCGCCAACTGCAGTGGTCCTCATGCTGCCTCGTCGAAAGACTGTCCTCGAATCCAAAAGGAGCGCGCGGTTCTCAGACAAATGGCCCGAGACAACTCAACGCACAGGGAGGCAGCCGAAGTAGTCCGGCGTCGGCATCGACGTCGGCATCATCGAAAGTCTTCAAAGAAGGCACATTCCCGAGACGCTCCTTCCAACTCTGTAGCGGTTCCATCCAGTAGCGCCGCGAAAGGGCCCACCACTTCTACGAAAGAAGCAGAGAAGCCTCCTTCTCTGGAGGAATGGCCCACGCTCCCGACGCGCTCTTCTGCCAAGGAACCTCTGCAGGTTGTGGCCACACAAGGGCCGTCTCCAACCATGGAAGATTTGCCTAAAACAGATCGTCAAGTGATCTCGGTGCTGCGTTCCCTTATAGAAGCCATCCGAGCGATATTAGTCGACATGAAGACACCATCTGCTCGAAGCGCACTTGGACTATTGGACGCCCTAAGCCCAGTGCTTGAATCTCTCAACTAGGAAGATGGCTACTCACACCTCAACATTTCTTAAAGAAGTCAAGGCTGCATCCGTCATCCAATGGAACGCCAGAGGACTAAAATCACGCCTTTCAGATTTTCGTCAGTTTGTGTTTACCAACGTGTTTCCAATTATTGTCATTTGTGAACCCAATTTGTCAAAACCAATAAGACTATCGGGGTACGAAGCTGTCACGTCTTCAACGAACGGTGCGTGCAGCAAAATCATCGTCTTTGTTCGTCGTGAACTGACGTATGTTGTGCAACCAATTGCACCTCACGATGACAATCAGTATGTCTGCATCACTGTGAAAAAGAACCAACTCATGTTTACTCTCATAGGCGTTTATATATCACCGTCAAGTAATCTCGATTCCAGGAGATTAGCGGATATTTTGAGAGTGTGTCCTGCACCATGGGTCCTCATAGGTGATTTCAATGCGCACAATCACGCATGGGGAAGTACGCGGACAAATGCAAGAGGACGCAGGTTAGCAAACATCGCTTACAACTATGGCCTTACTCTCCTGAACGATGGCAGCCCCACTTTTCTTCGAGGGGTGACATACGGCAGCTGTCTCGACCTTGCTTTTGTCTCCAACTCCCTCGCGAGATACGTCAAGTGGTTTCCAGATGTTGAGACGCGAGGAAGCGATCACGTTCCAATCTACCTTAACATCAAAGGCTTGTCTAGTTATGGTCCACGGACGACCATTCAAGCAGTCCAATGGACCAACTTCAAATCTGACATGGAAGATGCTTGCAGCGATGGCCTACGATCTGGGTTAGAGGAAACAATTAAGAGCACAATGCAAAACGCCACTCGCACGGTGACGATATCTTCCACACGAAACGACTTTGATATAGAGTTGGAGCGACTCCGAGCACTGCGACGCCGGGCGGAGCGTCGGTATCGGCGTACAAAATCAATTCACGATCTTAGGGCAGCCAGGAGGATGCAAAAGAAGATTCGGCGTCGCATGGATAGATTAGCGTCGGAACGATGGACAACGTTTTGCCAGTCACTAGACCCTCGCAAGCCACTCTCACACATTTGGAAAACGGTGCAAGGTCTGCGTCACCCTACGGAACAGCGCTTTCCATTCAAAGCGCTCGCGCTATTTCAAAGGAGGCCAGACATCGATGTCGCAGAAGATTTCTGTGCGCAGATCGCCAACCTAGCCACTCGTCCAGATTCTCCAGTGAGAGGTGACGTCCCCCGTTCCCGTGACTACCACATGGACCTCCTTTTTACAATGGAGGAGCTCGAGGCGGCACTAGCTCTCTGCAGGCGTTCAACTTCTCCGGGCCCAGATGGTATTCCGTACCGAGCCTTGTGCAACCTTGGGGAAGGTGCAAGGAGAGAACTGTTGAGCCTCTACAACATCTCGTGGCAGGATGGCAATGTTCCTGATGACTGGAAAGTAAGCCGCTTGTTACCCATCTTGAAGCAGGGCAAATCCCCACTCGAACTAACCTCATACCGCCCAATAGCACTGGCCAGCTGCGTAGGGAAGATAATGGAACGGATGATACTAGGCCGCCTGGAGTGGTATCTTGAACACTACAAGATTTATCCGAATTCAATGGCTGGTTTCCGACGTGACCGCTCTTCTATTGACAATGTCGTTGATCTAGTTTTGTACGTTCAGCACGAAAGACCCCGTAAGCGACTATCTGCAGCTTTGTTTCTAGATGTGAAAGGCGCTTATGATAATGTTCTACATGAAGCCATTTTGGGTGCTCTTGCGGTGGTTGGCCTTGGTGGTCGAGTCTTTCGGTGGATTTCGAGTTACCTGGCTGCAAGATCATTCTTTGTGTTAACAGAAGATGGCCCAACTACGCGACGCTATACTTCCAGGGGTGTTCCTCAAGGCGGAGTTCTTAGCCCGACGCTATTCAATCTTGCACTAATTGGCCTTGCTGAATACTTTCCAAGCACCATTAAAATATCAATATACGCAGACGACATCTGTGTCTGGACATCGGCAGTCACACGTCCTCAGATACGTTCCCGGCTTCAAAAAGCAGCAACTATGATTGCCAACTACTTGTTCAAACAAGGTCTCAGCATATCACCGGAAAAATGCGCGCTGGTGGCTTTCACTCGCAAAGCAATGACCCCTTATGTCATCTCAATCTGCGGGCGACCAATTTCTTACGCCAAAACCCACCGGTTTCTGGGCATCATTATTGATAGGGACCTCTGTTGGAGTCCGCATGTGACCTATATGAAGAAGCGCCTGACCGCTGTTACTCAACTGTTCAAGTTCCTGGCAGGAAAGACGTGGGAGATGTCAGTAGACGCAATGATGGAGCTCTACAGGGCCCTGTTTCTCGGTTTCCTCAGATATAGCTTGCCTTTGCTTAGCAATACCTGCAAGACCAATGTTCGTGTTTTACAGGCAGTACAAGCCCAAGCGCTGAGAGTGTGCCTCGGTCTGCCCAGATGTACGTCAACAGAAGCAACAATTGCAATTGCTGGTGACTATCCGATACAAACTCACATTGTTGTAGAAGTCCTGAGAACGCACATCCGACACTTCGCACGTGCCCCCGGCCATCACCTTGCACTGTTGCCTTCAGAGAGGCGCCAAGCATCGTTCGCCAAATTATCGTGAAATACAACGATAAACTTCCCTCGGGCTTCACTCATGCATCTAAACCACCCATACCACCTTGGTGTCTTATTCGACCCACAGTGCATCTTAGTGTACCAGGGATCCGGAGGAAATCTGAGTTTTCGTCACCCGTGCTGAAACAACTGTCTCTTCTTCTTTTACACGAGAAATATTCAGACAGCATACATGTATACACCGATGGTTCCACGAACCACCAGTGTTCGTCAGGGGCAGTAGTTATCCCAGCAAGAGGTGTTACCATCAGCTTTGGGACTGACCACTCCACGGCATCTACAGCAGCGGAACTAGCTGCTTTGCGCGCTGCACTTTGTGTGGTCAATCGGGAACCACCGCAACAATGGTCGATTTTCAGCGACTCAAGGGCTGCCCTACAATCTGTGCTCTCAGCACTGCGTCGCGGCCCGTACGAACAGCTTGTCTTCGAAATTCGATGCCTTCTCCACACTTTACTCGAGAAAGGGCATCATGTGACGCTTCAATGGCTGCCAAGTCATTGCGGCATCATAGGGAACGAACATGCCGATACTGCCGCGCGCGCAGCCCTCGAAGGAACACGAAAAGAAGCCATACCACTTTCGAGGACTGATGCTGCCAGTAATCTTCGACGACTTGCGCGTGAAATCACGTTTTCACTATGGTGCCCACCAAGCATCGATATGAATCGTCAACACCACCTGTCCTATTTGATGGCTCTCCGCATGCCCACTGGACTCGACCGAAGAGAAGCCACCCTACTTTATCGCGTATGGCTAGGAGTGGCATTTACAAAATCTTACTCCTTTGTCATAGGCATGGCCGACAACGCTCTCTGCGATGCCTGTCATTGCGAAGAGACGCTACACCACATCCTGTGTGACTGTCCATTGTATGAAATTGAGAGACAGTCACTGGCGTCTGCTTTTGCGCGCATCGACAACAGCCAAATGTCTGTGGACACTATTCTGTGGAGTGCCCGAGAGAAGACACTGCAACAGAAGGCGACGAAAGCTCTGTTGAAATTCCTACGCGACACCGACTTGAACAAGCGACTGTAACAGCAATGTCACACACCGCGAAAGACAAGACTGGACTATGACTGAGTGTGCGCGCATGTGCTGCCGAATGTGCTGTTTCTATCTTCCCTCTCTGCTCTCTTTCATCTCCCCCATCCCTCCCCCATGCGCAGGGTAGCAAACCGGCTGCCTATAGGCTGGTTAACCTCCTTGCCTTTCTTTTCCCTCTATTTTCCTTCCTTCCTTCCTTGCACATAACTTTCGGGAGTGTATTTCGATTTTTAGTTTTTCAGAGCTCCTTCTATAGTGTCCAAACAAGTTCTGCTAATATTAATATTGCGAATGGCCACATATCTCGGTGTGAAAATTTAGAACAGTGCGTGCAGTGATCAGAATAAGAAATAATCTATTTTTCTTTTCTGATTGAATATGTTGAGCCATTTTGCGTATTAAAGCAAAACTGCGAATCGGCCTAGTTGGAACAAAATATTGTTGAATATTTTTGTGCAAGCACACGGAGAAAAAGAACCTGCACAAGGGCGCAATCGGGGTATTTCTTTCCTTTTCTTTCTATGCTTTTGCGCAAGAACCGTTAGGATGAATTCGCACGTCGAATACCTCTGGAATAAACCTAAGACTTCATACACTTTTTTGCCACAAACGTACGGGAACTATTCCTTTTTTTTTAACTGGTGAGCTAAAGCAGTGCTTCTTGTTTTTTTTTTGAAACACACACTAGTTTTGCAAGAAATGATCAGCGCTTGCGCAGGGAATTTTCCGCTTGCACAGGTAAAGTAAATCTCCACCAAACGCAGGCCTAATTACAGGCTCCATGTAAAGCTAAAATATGTCGGCAAGAAGGTCGACCGTTATGTTAAAGAAAGGCGCACTAGTATATAGTTTCATAATAAACGTATTCCGCCCAACTTCATCCATGCAAATATGAAGGCGACTTACTATTTGCAAAGTTAAAAAATTACTGTCATTTACAGTACTCTCTGATGCGAATTTCGATATCAGCTCTGCTTGTTTTCCGGGTTGTCAGGCAACATAAATGCATTTCCGCGCATGTAACACGCGCAGTACCATCCACTACAATAATAATGATTGTCGTGCAATCGTAGAATGTTTATTTATTCCTTTAGGATACTATACAGTGGTAGTGAGAAGCGAAAAGTGGGTGTGATGTCCGAAAGTAGTATTGCCAGTACCAAGTTTTTTTTTGTTGTTGTCCGCAGGTTTCAGTGCGAGCGCTGGGTCCGTGAGCAAGTCCTTCTGTGGGCATCAAAAAAAAAACACCTAAACTCAACGCATATGAAAGTTATAAGGCAAAGGCTACTCGCCGCTATGGTCCTGTCATTTGGGCACTCGATTATTCACCGGATGATCACGGGATCGAATTCCGGCTGCGGGGGCCGCATTTTCAGTGGAAGCGTAAGTGCTTGAGATCCGTAAACTCATATCTGGGTGCACGTCAAAAAACCCCAATTTGTTTCAAATTTCCAGAACACTTCGCTTCTGGTTACGTGTGCAAAGAAGTTCTTAGAGCTCTCGCTCACAAGGAACTCACCCACCACACTGTTATTTGACTCTCTGCTCACCTTGGCTCGAAGGTCGGGGGCCTTCCCAATGTCAACAAGCTAGCGCACTCCAAGGCGCAAGGGTTCACTAGCTTCCCCGGTACTTGTGCTTCTCAGGCAGAGAAATTAGCCCCCATCTTCATTTTAGGGACATTTTGACTACCATCAACGAGATCAAAAAACACTATCAATTAGGCCGTAGGTCCTTTCCATTGCTGCACGAAAAGTTGTCTAGGTCACATACAATCTCTCTTCACATGATTCAGACGGGAATATACCCTGGCCTCTTAACCTATTGTTATTATTCCGGCATTTCAGAACTTCGTCCGGACTGCCACAATTGCAGTGATTTTAACCACATGCTTTGGAGGTGCCCCTCTTTACAAGGAAAAAATGAAGAATTTTCCGAAAATTCCTTTCATTTAGTGCTCACGAGTCCGGTTCTCATACAACTCAATGCTGTCCAGAAGGCCCACGATGCGGCGGTGAGGCTAGATCTCGTCGTCCCTACGTGGGAGCGGCACCTGATCCTACCCCTGTAAAACGGGGTGGAATCCTTCAGGACCCCAATGAAGATTTCCATCCATCCATCCATCCATCCATCCATCCATCCATCCATCCATCCATCCATCCATCCATCCATCCATCCGTTCATCCGTCCGTTCACCCGTCCGTCCATCCGTGCATCCATCCATCCGTCCGTCCATCCGTCCATTCATCCATCCATCCATCCATCCATCCATCCATCCATTCATCCGACCATCCATCCATCCGTCCGTCCGTCCGTCCGTCCGTCCGTCCGTCCGTCCGTCCGTCCGTCAGTCCATCCATCCATCCATCCATCCATCCATCCATCCATCCATTCATCCAGAGCCCTCCACTAGGCTGTCTCTCAGGATCATATTGTCGTTTTCGGTCATTAGGCTCAAGGGATTATCATTGAGCTGAAAACTAGTACATTGTACAAGTCTGAAGCGCGTTTGATTGGACACTCATAACGACGCAAGAAAACGTACAGAGTTTGCTTGTGCTTCCTTTTTAATCTTTGCTGCAAGTGGCTCATCAAGTGGGCTGCAAATTCCAGCAAAACTTGATGACACGTGAAACACGACGTGCCCCGCAACGCATAGCTGCTCACATTTTCATCCTTCGTCAAGTTCGCTTTGTCAAGGCGAGTCATGTCGACGTTCAAGGAATGATAGGGAACCTGGGAAGTGCGCTTCAGATGTAATGACTACTACTATTCAGTATGTGCTCGTGTAACTGGACCGTTGTGCAAAGAAATTGCAAGCGGTGTTCCTTGCGTTGCAATAGACTTCGCGAGTTTGTGGTTCCTATGTATCACTACTGTAATTATTGCGTAAGCCAACCCCACAGTTTCATGGCTTATTATTGAGTCACTTTTGGTTTCGGGCATCAACGAAATTCGTGCATAATTTTAGAAGCCACCTTTCCGCCAGAACACACACCTATGTACTTGAAGTACTTTTGGTGTTTCTAATTTTTTTATTATTATTTCATTGTCATAGAAAGCGATCAATATTCTTTACAAGAAAAACAGAAAAAGAGAAAGAGGGAGAACTCAAACTTCCCTTACTGTAGTAGTAAACAACGTTCACCACGTGTATGGTTGAATTATTGTTTGGCATCGTTTCTACCAGCCCTTCGCACTGATAAATGTTCTCGTTTATTCAAGCAGTGGTATGAGCAATAACGCGCGTTTTATATCTGTACATACAAACAACATTGCTTTTATGCTTTTCCAACAGGTATGTGCATCAGGAGCAGTCAGCCTCCCTCAAACGGAAACCTGCATTCTGACTAAAATCACATAGCCAGCCTGTCAACAATGTTTGGGAACAAATGAGCAAATCAAACGCCAGAAAGAGATAGAGAGAGGTGATATGACAAAAGTAAGAAGGTTTTCACTGGACTAAGTCAAATCCGCTACCCTGCACGTGGGGAGAGGGGAATAAGGGAGCAGAAGAGAGTAAAACGATTGCAGGAATTATAGTTTTGCCAATTTTGTGTTGCTTTCATTGATTCAAGGTTCTGGAGTGACGAAATTGCTGCTCGTATGTTCTCTGTTGCGCATTAAGAGTGCTCTTTTTTACTAGTACATCCCCGCTAGTAATAACAAAAAATCGCAGCATATCCACAGAGTAAATGATGATGAGTGGGGCGACACTCAGTCCGCACTTCCATCAGTTCATTCATTCTTACTTCCCTGGGTCCCTGCGTCCGTCCGTTCGTGCGTCAAACAGACAGACAGACAGACAGACGACGAACGGACGCGGCCAGCGGATGATTCACGGCTTGCCGATGAAACCCTCCAAACCTTCACCCCACTCATCGTCATTCACTCCGTGAATATGCTGTGAGGTGGTTACTGTATACATGCATACATACAGGTGACGACCGACCCACGCCTTAAAGAGCTTCGTCACCCCGCCGCGGTGATCTAGTGGCTAAAGTGCTCGGCTGCTCACCCGCAGGTCGCGGGATCAAATCCCGGCTGCGGCGGCTGCATTTCCGATGGAGGCGGAAATGTTGGTGGCCCGTGTGTCAGATTTGGGTGCACGTTAAAGAACCTTAGGTGGTCTTAATTTCCGGAGCCCTCCACTACGGCGTCTCTCATAATCATATGGTGGTTTTGGGACGTTAAACCTCACATATCAATCAATTAAAGAGATTCGCCTCTAAAACATGATGTTGTTTCTTTGCTAAACACATGAAACATAAAATGTTTCATTCATTCGCTAAAAGGTTTTCTCGCCCTTCACGTTCCTGCATGCGGTTGCCGGCCTTTGTTCCAGAATAAAATCATTGTTGGTCGGCATAAAGATGAGTTGACTCGTTTAATCGCGGAAGGTGAACTTATTTATGCTTTTGGCTATGTTTGTATTAGCAAGCCTTCGATCGCATTGCCACCCAAGGAGCTGGTTTCCTAGGTACACGGTGATACATGTTATATATGTTATGTTTCTTTTAGGTATATGACATTGTCACGCATTATCTGAGTGATCTCACGTGCTTATCTGTCCACCTGATTATTATGGCTTAAAAGCGGTGCGAGTTCGAAAATAAACATGTTGTTGCTAGTAGTGATCCATCTTCCCTGTCTACTCCTTCCCGTTTCCGTATTTCGCCTCGCGCTACAAAACATTGTTTCATTCATTTTCTTTGTTTCTTATTGGGAGTACCGTCTACGAATCTCGAACCCGACGGAATAGGCACAAGAAAGCAATCAACGCAATTCCCACTCAAGCTCTCATCATATCATCGTGGCGTGTAGACTGACGTATGCGACGAGGCTACAGTAATAAGCGCTGAAATGTGTTACATGCATTTCTCTTTTAGACACGGTGTATCGTCTCATGCAATTTGGCTTTTGTAAGAGCGTGAACGTCATTTAATGTAGGCGACGTAGAAACTATGACGTTAGTTGTGCGCTTGCTGTGTGTGTATGTCTGTGTGCGAGCGTGCGTGTGTGTATGAGTGTGTTTAGTTGCCAGGCAACGCATGCATAATCACTCATTATAAGGACCGTTGCGCGAAACGAGCCTAAAGACACCGAAAGCGGAATAAAACCGCAATGGCACATAAGATAGCCTCGTTAAGACACCCTGTATCGATTTTGTTTCCGGCAGTGTGGATCGATCAATATCCTGATGAGTCGCGACACCGCCTTCACAATACGCGCGAGGAGGCCTCCAGATTAGATGCAGCTCATATCGAGTTACGGAGGAGAGAAAATTGCTTCTTCTCTCCACTGCTTCTGTCTTCGCTGAATGTACAAAACAAGCGAAATCTTGTAATAAACAGGCAGTATATATATATATATATATATATATATATATATATATATATATATATATATATATATATATATATATATATATATATATATATGGACATCAAGACAACAATAAAAACTATTACAAATGAGCTCTGCGGAAACCCGCAAACTGGCGAAGACCAGGATGAATTTTTCGGCAACTAAAAAGCTTTTCTTTCTCAGAAATCCATTCGGATTTCCTTTTGGCGTCGTGCTACGAACGGGAGGTTGTCGCTTTCCCTTTCTTATTATTAGTATTATTAATATGGAAAATATTATGTACAATTAGCAAGACATTAACAAAGTAACGCCGTGAATTCTCTCTGACAAACACGCACTCCCACTTACGTGCTCAATAGGTACGTCGATTACGAGAATTAAACGCTATAGAACATTAATTAGTGCTGACTATAGCTAATAGTACACAAGGGAACCTGATTAGAATCGTATGACGTGGTAAGGCGCTATGAGAGACTGCATGGCTTTTGGAATTGGTGGAAAAATTACCAGAATGGCGGTGAGAGAGGGTGAGAGATTGTTTTCAAAAAGTACATACCCTAAGCTGGGCATAAAAAAATAGAAGTGCCCAACGACCATTCGCAAATACTTTTTTTTTCCTTGTTTCAATGTGTACGAGCAAGTAATGTAGAATCTCGAAAGCCAGCCCGTATAAGCTCACTGTAAAGATCCAAGCGCTTTCCGCACTCTATAGGAAAAGGCACATACTTGAGCTGTTCAGACCACTGCGATATGTACGTTGCCGTTTGCCCCACTTGTAGTGCTATAGTAATACTAACAATGGCAGCACCTGGAGAACTAGACTGCGGTTATTACACACTTTGTTTCGGGGCATTTGATTATGAGGCATGTAAATACATAGAGGCATATCAGCAGTAAATACAGGTAGCTATTTTTTATAACCGTAAGAATAACGAGGACAGCCAAATTAACAACAATTTGGCAGTGTTATTTACTAACCAATTTTTCAGTCAAGGCTTAAACACTCGGAAAACATTAGAAAGCAGAGATGGCCCCTAGAGTGTATACAAGTCCTGAGAATATAGGATCACCCTCGGGATTTTTTTTTTTTTTGCATACTTCTTCCGTGTTTAAAACCTGTGTCCTTTCAAAATGCAGGACACAAAACATAGCGGCAACGCTTTTAACTCACTTCATCATTATTTTACTACTTGCCACTTACGACTATTCAGTGCTCCGATTTAAAAACCAATAATGTCGAGGTATATATTTACGGTACATCTCATCGTTAGTCCGCATGACATATTGCGATTATGTGATCACGGGTGTGGGTTGCAAGGAAGAAAATTCAAGCTTTTCCTGTGAGTCAAAAGAATCTGTCTTGAACGAATGTCCGCATTTAAGTCATATTGGTGATAGAGTATCCAAACGCTCAAAGAAGCCGCCTGAATAGGCATGGGTGGCCTTCAGATTAGCTTCACTTTAATGAAGGCTGAGTGTTGACACAACAGAGTCAGTAGTGATCTGTATGGTTATCGTCTACTATTGCTCTTGGCTAGTCTGGGTAATATTTGGTCGTCCTATAAGCCTTAGTTAGTCATAGTTACCCGGCTGCCGGCACACCATCAACCCCAATGACTCGGAAGAGAGATTCGACGCCACTTGCCTCGTCAAAATGAACCGAAGTGCATCATCCGCGTTGGGGTGACAGCTTTCAGTAGTATAGTATTACCAGATATAATTATCTACGACACCTTGTTATAATTGGGCAGTTCACTGAATCATAAAAGCAATGTTAAATTACAACAACGTGCCTTGTGAAACAGCTGCATAGCGAACGCCAGCCATCGTTTAAAGCAAACAACGTACAAGTAGCTTGTACAAGAACGCGACAATGGCTCCTCCACACAAACCTCGCTTCAATTTGTCAGGAATAGTCGTAAGGATAGTGGCTACCATCATACCACCTTACGCATCATGGATGTAGAAGAGGCCCAGAGAAGCAATGTTTTCAGAAATATTGCTTGTGTTTCATGTAAGCTTTCCGGTTTCATAACATCGAGTGCGATATTAAAGTTCTGCTTCCTGTTATTGCACTCACTCTCCTAGACAGCGATTGGTTTTTCGTGGAGTTTAGGATATTAAGTCGACTTTCTTATGGCACAAACAAATGCACGCCATTTTACCGCTTTCTCAAAATGGAAAGCAAGACTATTACCTCCTGTCTTAAAGGTAGTAAATGACAAAATTTACTGCTGGTAAGTATATAGTAATCATGGGTTACCCCCAGATCTTCGCAGCCACTGCTTATGGCCGTTGTCTAGGGTAGTAGCAATGAAACGCTAGTAGTTTTACTGCAACGGTAGATACTCCATGCAATTGGCCTCTTGAATACGCATTACAGCGCCATCTCGAGATAAGACCAAGGAATCAGCAAGCTATAACCGAAACACACACTCGTACAGTGTATCAAGGCTTCTACGTGGTAAACCAGTTCAGGGCTTCTTGGCCTCTTGGATACGCACTACAGCGCCATCTCGAGATAACACCAAGGAATCAGCAAGCTATAACCGAAACACACACTCGTACAGTGTATCAAGGCTTCTACGTGGTAAACCAGTTCAAGGCTTCTTGGCCTCTTGGATACGCATTACAGCGCCATCTCGAGATAAGACCAAGGAATCAGCAAGCTATAACCGAAACACACACTCGTACAGTGTATCAAGGCTTCTACGTGGTAAACCAGTTCAAGGCTTCTTGGCCTCTTGGATACGCACTACAGCGCCATCTCGAGATAACACCAAGGAATCAGCAAGCTATAACCGAAACACACACTCGTACAGTGTATCAAGGCTTCTACGTGGTAAACCAGTTCAAGGCTTCTTGGCCTCTTGGATACGCATTACAGCGCCATCTCGAGATAAGACCAAGGAATCAGCAAGCTATAACCGAAACACACACTCGTACAGTGTATCAAGGCTTCTACGTGGTAAACCAGTTCAAGGCTTCTTGGCCTCTTGGATACGCACTACAGCGCCATCTCGAGATAACACCAAGGAATCAGCAAGCTATAACCGAAACACACACTCGTACAGTGTATCAAGGCTTCTACGTGGTAAACCAGTTCAAGGCAGCTTATGGCCTCGCTTTGGAGTATAGCACACGGCGTACCACGAGAAGCCCTGAACCGAGGAACAATCGATGTTTTCCACTCAGAATGTTATACCTTGCTTATTGCATACATATGTGTCATGACACCACGAATCTGTTACTCCAACTTAGTGCAGCAAAATTTAGTCTGACTAAAGTCTGCACAAGACTGTTACAGTTAGATAATTACACAATATGGCCACAGCATACTCCACTCAAAGAGGGGCTTTGACGGAATCAAATATATTAAATTACCTTCATATATTTCACGTATAGAAGAAAAGATGCCTTAGGAATTCATGAAACTCCTTTCAAGGGTAGCACTTAGCCTCTTCATTCTTTTGTAGGAAGGCCGTGAACGAGTGGAATGTTCTTCTATCAAATATTGCGGGAATTAGTGTAATCACCACTTCCCCTCACTTTGTGTGTAGATACGAATGACAATTGATCTAGTGATGCATACACCTACTCACTCTTTTGCTGTAATGCCTGCAAATGGCAATGCAAGTGCCTAATAAATAAATATGAATACATGAATAAAGAAATAAAGACAATAGGTAGTAACGCTATTAACCCCTCATACTCGCAATCCCACAATTCCTAACCTTGAGCCCGATGAGTAGCATTGGCATCGTTTACTGCCTCTCGTAGATTGATATATTGGTAAAAACGTTAGTGACACGAAGTAATGTTAACATGGGGGTAGTAAATTCTGTAATTAACTTTTTACAACACCACTCATGAATGCTAGTATCGCATCACGTAGCACACAACACAATGACTAGACAAGCAGAGCAGTTCGCTGACTTCAACGCATTCTATACAGAATTTGAAAAAAAAGAAATAAATAGGATAGAAAGAAATATAGAGCCATGTTTCTGGCGAGTACCACGAGCGAAGTTTCATGAGCGAATTGACCAAAATGAACAGTTCGAGGCGGATGAATACATAACCGCGACAGAAGATACGCCTGTCCTTGAACTGTTCAACAACTATTGAGAACCAACGAATGAAATGCATGTGAAAGCAACGTTTGAGACTGAAGACGAAGCACTGTTAGCGACGAGTCGTCACAGATATTTCTGCTTGAATCTGCTAATTTGGTTTTCTTGAATGAGCTCCCCTTTTGTGTAGCAAGCATCACACTTCACCACCGCCGACCTGAGCAACGTTGAACAAAGCAGCTGAACGCAGTCGTCAGATCAAAGCGTAGTTGAGTCACCAAACTTCACGGGCCATCGCCATAGAGACTCCGGCTAGAGGGCGCCTCCAATGAGATTAATTAACAACTTTCCGAGCACACGCTTCTTGCGAAAGACCATCGCCTCCGTCCTGGGGTTCCAATTAAGGAGCCTTTGCGAGTATCCGATGCACAGCTGCTCAGCGTACAAATATATTTGTACGCGCTACAAATAGATTTTTGCGTTGCCCGCTTGAGTCACGCTTAATTGAGACATATTTTGAGCATTCCGACATTCAGTGCGACGTTGAAGAAGCAATGTTAACTGCATTGGAAGTTACGCTGGCAAAGTTAAAAAATAAAAAAAAGGTAAGAAAGAGACCATTTTGGCCGGACATAGCCGAGCGAAATGTTATATGGAAATACAAGCGGTTTTAAGATGCATAGAGTACTTGATCGGTTGAGATCAGCTACACTGTATTCCCACAGAATGCATTTGTTCAGCCATATAGAGTAAAGTAGGCATTGTAGACTAACTCATATAGAGGGGTATTCTTCCGCTCAAAACACACGGGCAAACACATGTAAAGAGAACAAAATCTTTTCAATCTATACGACCTCACGTGACCTACCGGCACTGCAATTCTAGAGCGATATCGAAAAAAAAATGCGTTGGCCTTTTTTTAGTCTAATACAATACAAATGTTGTGCAAAATGGAAAAAAACTGTAAGATTGCATTAGCTTCAAACGTTAAAGAAATACGTTACTAATACTATATTCACGTTTAGACCTCTACTTGTTTAAATTTGTCAGCTATCTCACGGCGTAGCTTCCGTGCCCATTTCTTAGTTGCTCGGTCAACTTCATGGGCAGAAGGGATTCTCGTAACCTGACTGTCCAAAGATACAACCCCAGAGCATAAAGAGATTAATTCCAGAACCTTGCTAAAAGCATTGTACTTGACTTTAAAGACTTCATGTTTTTTTTTTCCTCTCCTTTTTTATTTCCAGCTAAGGTCCAACAACGAGTAGCTCTGCGCAACCAGTCTCTGTACTGGTCCCCTCCATTTTTTTTCTAGGATAAATAACGATATGAAGACCACCACATAACGCAGATTTCCCTGTTATTAACAGGGCCGCGCCGATTACTACGTACTCCGTTTATTAGCAGCGCTGGTCTATATTTTCCTTCATTCCGCGTCCTGTCCACGGCGTCTTATCTTCCTTGTCCGCACTTCGGGACGCTCCATTGAAGAGGAGGTCGGCACTCCGTTTCTCCACCTCTTGCACGGATTCCACAACACTCTCCGATCGGCCCACACACGCACACACAGAGGCGGCAGCTCGTTAAAGCCATCGGCGCGCTGCCGATAACGGCCCACCGGTCCATGGTTAACGGTTCGCGCGAAAGAGGCGCCCTTGAATGGGAGGCAAATCGTTTGGTGCTCGCCATCCGATGTCTTGCCGGCGGCGGCAAAGGGTCCATTTGGGCCACTGCAGCAGGACCTTGAGTCTTCCCCCGAGACACCGCTCACGCTGGTGGACTTGGCGCGTGGGCGTAATTACCGTTCGGGAGCAATCCAATATTGCAGAAAAGAACGAGCCTGCCCAAGCGTAGGATTCTGAGTTTACTGTAGTCTTAATACGTCAATGTACGAGGCTGTCTCGGCAATGAAAGGTTAAGCAAATTAATTTCATTTACGGCGATACAATTAACCTGGTCTTAACGCGCACCGTACTGGTTTATCTTTCAACTTCTAGTGCTTTCAGCTGTACAATTATACAATATACGTGTATTGAGCGTATCTCAGGTAGTTATCCAATCGGGCCTGATATAAAATAAAACAAGTATCACCAATCACCTGTCCCTTGGTTTCTTTACTTGCGGTTAACCACTTTTATTATTCGTTTATTTATTTATTTATTTATTTAAATACCTTAAGAGCCCGGAGGGCATTACATAAGGGGGGATACATACAAGAGGTTACTATAGCATCAGTAAAACAACATGTCAGGGAGTAATACTAGTAATCAAACAGACCGATAGCCCAAGCAACATTACTAATAACACAATAAGCAAGAAACACAGTAAGCAGCCCACCATAACAGGAAACATATTTCAAGAAATAGCAATAAACATTCTCTGAGCATGCGTTAAACATTAAATGTCAATGGTGGTTACAAATTATTGTCAACTTCTAAGTAAGTTTGTACTGCAGATTGGAAAAGGGAGGGTTCTGTAATAGCGACGATGTTTGAGGGCAGCGCGTTCCACTCGTTAATGGATAACAGCAGAGGTGAAAATTGGTATTTCTTAGTGCGTGAATATATTGTATTGACCTTATGTGCATGACCAACGCGATCAGAAACGTAGGGAGCTGGGTGAATGAATGATCGGGAAAATGACGAGTCACTATGATATAAACTATGGAAAAAACATAGGCGGGACAACTTTCTGCGCGTGGCAAGCAATGGAAGGTTCAGAGAACGCTTAAGACATGTTACGCTTTGGTGGCGAGAATGACAGGAGGTGATAAACCGAGCTGCTTTATTTTGTACCGATTCTAGCATATCAGATAACATTGCCGTGTGTGGATGCCAGATGGTTGACGCATACTCTAGTGAAGGCCTGATCAGAGCTTGATATGCATGAAGTTTAGTTTCCAAGTTTGCGCATCTGAGGCGGCGTTTCAAAAGACCGAGTTTTTTTGATGATTTGCTGGTGATGTATTCAATGTGACTGTTCCAGGTTAGGTCGGAACTAAAGAAAATGCCGAGGTATTTTGTGGATGAAACGGTCTCAATTACGGTGCTATTGACTATGTATCTGACGGATGATGAGGGTTTGGCTACGGAAGTAAATCTAATATGTTTGGTTTTTTCAGCGTTGATGTGCATCTGCCACAAATTGCACCACTCTGCGAGTTTTAACAAATCTGACTGTAGAATGCTACTGTCATTCGGTTCGGTAATCTCCTTATATATAACGCAATCATCTGCGAATAGGCGTAGAGAAGAAACAATATTAGATCCAATGTCATTGATGTAGACCAAAAATAATAATGGTCCGAGCACGAAGCCCTGGGGGACACCGGATTTTACCATGCACTTTCTGGAAATTATGTGGTTAAGTTTGACCGATTGCGACCGGTTACAGAGGAACTCTTGAATCCATTGGATTGTTTTCTGATCAAGCTGGAGGTTACGGACTTTAGTTATTAATCGGTTATGTTGGACGCGATCAAAAGCCTTTGAAAGGTCTATAAAAATAGCATCTGTAGGAGCAGAGCTATGCATGTATTTGTGCAAGTCTGTCAACAATTCGAATAGTTGGGTGTTGCAAGAGCGTTTTTTCCCGAAAGCCGTGTTGGTTTGGGATGAGGATGTTGTTTCTGTTCAAGTGAGATATAATTTTCGAGTAAATGATATGTTCTAATAGCTTGCAAGATATACAGGTTAGAGAGATTGGACGGTAGTTGTTCGGACTTGACTTTTGGCCGGATTTGTATATGGGTTTAACAAAGGCATATTTCCAGTCTTCCGGTACACAGCCCGTGTCAAGCGACTGCTGAAAGATCAGCGACAATAAATACGCTGATCTGTGGCAGGTTAATTTTAGGAGTTTAGCACTAATTCCGTCGGGCCCCGGGCTATAGTCTTATGAGGAAGGCGTTGTACAGCTTGCGCGACACCATTTTCAGTTATTGTAATTGAAGAAAAAGGGTCGTGAATGGTAGGTTTTAACAGTGCCAGTGAGTCTAGTGGAAGTTCTTCCGTGAACACTGATGCAAAAAATTCGTTGAAGCATTCAGCACTTTCCTCTGGCGACAACGCTATGCCTTGATCACTCAGTAGAGTTGGCTCAGAAGGGTAGGCTGTAGGGTTCACCACGCGCCAGAATTTCTGGGGGTCAGTTTTCAAAAGGTTAGGTAAGGTGCAGTTAAAATATTTTTCCTTGGCCTCTTTTATTGAGGCCTCCACTTGTTTTGAAAGATTTTTATAATTAAGCCAATCTTCCGGAGTATTAGTTCGTGTAGCCCTTTTAAAAGCTCATTCTAGTTATGTCACAACACCCGAAAATATTTTCTATTTTTATATTCACCTACTTATTTATTATATTTATTTATTTGTTTGTTCATTTATTGCCCTAGTGCAGCAAAAACGTTATTCAATATATAGGCTCCCATATCATGTTGACATATTCGCGTTCAAGAGGCATATTTTGTACGTTTCCTTCTTGATACGTACTCGTTCTTGATACATACTTGATACGTACCCGTTGTGTCGTACTCCACACTTGCAAGAACGTTGCTCCATGTTTACTGTAACTGCTGCCTATAGGTCCCCGTAAAGCACTTTTGTTGGAGTTTTTACATTAGGGACCACCAAGCTTCAGATGAAACAAAGCAAACTTTGAAGATTTGAAGCCCAAGCTTCGCTCGTAAATAGACAAGTATGAGCTCAAACTATGTACGCGTACAATGCATAATCTACAAAAGCGCGATAAGTAAACACTTCAGAGCTGATTTGCTGCTATCTCCTCACTGCTGATTTGTATCGAGAGGATGAAAAAGTAAAACAAGAAGCAAAAACAAACGCGAAGATACGCGTGCCCATGTTTTCGTCCACATTGCTTGCTTCTTGGCTTTTTTTTTTTTCACTGGCGCATCAATATTGGGGGGTAAGGAAATGCCCCTCCACCTTCTGTGTTTTGCGTTGTTGTTTTGCTGTTACTTATTTTCATAAGACCGCTTCTCTTCTGAGAACATTCAGCTTGGACATCGCAGTGAGTCTCGCAGCAGTAGTCGAGATTGCCTAAGTCAGACCCGTGAGTGCTGGACAGCGTTTGTGAGGCAGGCAATTGCGTTTGACGGGCCAAGTAATCGACTTACTTGAGGACCGGCTTACATCCATCTATATGTTGAAGTATCAATTTTACGAAGAATGCCTGTGGCTGTTTTGTAATCCTTAGTAATAATATCCACCGTTTACCGTCCCGAAACCACCATATGACTGCGAGGTACGTGGATGGCTGCGGGAGTTTCGACCATCTTTTGTTTTTCAGTGCACTGACATTTCACAGTACAGGGGCCATTTCGCTTCCATTGAAATGCGACCATCAGGTCAGCACCGAACCCCATAACCACTGCTCCACCATGACGAACGTTTACTCGTACCACACACGTGGTATATTAAAAGCGCTATTCTGATTTTATACAATTTCGTGCTTCAAGCGATGCTTCTCCGACGGTTTCAGCGGAATGCGTAGTTGGTTAACAGCTAGCGATAAGAGTGGAGGGCAATCGTGCCGTTGCTGGACTGCACTTGCTTTCGTAACGATTCAAGCGCGCACGTGCTTCTACACAGTTAACACATACTTTCGTAACATAGGATGTTACATGATATTTGCAGCACGTTTTCTGAGCACGTTTCAAGCACAGCGTGTCCTGTGGGGAATCGATATACCTGTCTACTAAGAATGTGTTTCCGAGAAACACCGTCGATATCAGTTGTTTCTGGAATATGAAATAAACAGGCGAACTCAGTGGCATCCACGCATTCTCCAAGAGGCGGAAACATGCTTAACATTACATGTAGAGGTTTTAACTTCACCTGTTCTGCCCCTCGTTACATGGTCAGTGCCTTCGCATAAAAAACGTCGGCTGCGTAACTTCCTGCAGAGCAGCCTCCTTGAATTGTCGCTTATCTTATCTCGCAGTCAGGAAACCTGCAACTTTCGACGAAAACCCTGTCTACAATGCTTGCATGGTAACCTATGGAGATAAGAAAGCCACAGCATCCATTCACAGCCGTTGGTCTTATAGAGCTCGATGACGGTGTGCGAACGGTAGCAATGAGCACGCGACAGCACTGGCTCCCAAGCATTGGCTCTGAGATGCGGTGCACGCACCGAGACGTGGCTTTTCTCGCTCCGCAAAGCATGCGTTGATGTGCAGGGGGCAGCTGCGCATGACGTGAAGCGGATTCTACGAACGTATCATGCGAGTTCTGCAAAACGTTTCTTGCATTCATCGTTTCGGGAAACTTACCGACCGCGAACTTCATTGCTATTGTAACTACAGCGTTACCAGATCCCCGATATCTCCTTTCTGTCACAGTTCTTACATCCACTTATCCGCGCATCCCGTTCCACTCACGCGTGGATCGCCCACGCTATACGAACCTCGCGCCCCAGCAAACTGCGGCGCCTTTCCGCGGCGCAAACCGAGCAGAGGTAAACGGCATCGTCCCACTCACAATGTCCTTCTGTGATCCCGAGTGCTTGACCGCTGCAGAGTTTGCGTTGGCGGCCGCGGAGTTTTTCTTGGACGATCCGCGCAGGGGCCCCGTCGCCAGGACACGACGGATGAGCTGCTTGTGTCGACCCGCGGTCGCCGTAGGTGCCGGTGGCTCGGGAGACGACTGGCCCGACGAGCTGGGAGAGCCCGGCCGGAGCCGGCTCATGGCGCTCAGCATGGACGGCGCGTGCCGACGCGAGACGCACTGTTCTCCCTTCCCTCGGAACGGCGACCCACGGTCGGACCACCGGCCGCCGCGGGAAGAAGGACCGCGGAGAACGGGGGAAACGCGCGCAGGACTTCCTGTGGAACGAACGGCCGCGCATGCGCCAACCCCACGCAGGAAGCCGTCGCCGTCTCTATCTCTCACTCTACGTGTGAGGAACGAGAGCGATCTGTGTGTGTGTGAGCGCCAGAAGCGAGCGTGTGGGCGGCACTGACTCTCGAAAGAAGTTTCGTTCTTCCCCTTTCGGTTCCCTCTTTTTCCCCCGCTCCCGCGGGACAACGGTTGTCATGGAAACAGGCCACCGCCGAGCGTACACTCGTTTCTTCGCTCGCCGTGTTTAAGCCCTTTTCTTTCCTCGACATCGGGCCCACCATCCAGGCCAGCTACCGGATTTCGAAAGCGGGGAGGAGAGGGTGCAGAGTTCAGGAAGAGGGAAAAAGAAGAACGTCCGTAACTCAGCGGCCAGCCGGCACGAGTCGAGTCGCCAGTCGTCACTTCGATCTCGCGCTAGAAGCGCTGGAGTCCGCCAAACCTCTAAACTTAGTTTGGTGGCGCCGCCTCACGGATAGCAAGTGAAACTAAGCAGTTATTCGACCTAGCGCTAGGGCACACCACAGCTACGTCTATCGCGCTGTCTAGCGGCGAGCAGCGAAACCTAAATACCATGCTTCTTCGCGCTTCGTTCAATATCGCACTGGTGGCGCTGTCACATCGATGAGGTTGAAATTTACAGCAGATGCTTGGCTCTGAGCCAAGCGCTGTTCTTGCCGCGAATGCACTGTAGGGGGCCTGTGGTGTACCTGCGGCCCCTAAAACGCTCTCACGTGGAACAGTGGAACTCGTACGTTCAGCCAAGAAGCCAACGAGCAGTTGCACTGACCAAGTTGTGCTTGCTCCCATTGCGAGTGGGAGAACCAACAGCTCAAACACTGTGCCTGTACTCACTGTTGCTAGAAACTTGGAGTTTCCACGAAGCTGGCATTCGCAGACACGTTTCTACTGAATTAGCTTAGTCACACCTTACCTTGGCCAATATAATTAGCTTAGCCTCCCCGTTCTTCACGAAAGATACACACACGACTCAACGTTATTCAAATTTCGTCGCTTCTTTGACAGGGGCAGTTGGGCTCTGACGAGACTGAGGGATCCCGGCGCGATCAATTTCGGTATACTGCCCTTGTAATTCGCTTATGAACATACCGAATTATGTGCAACTTTTGTGATTCATGAAAAATTGACACGTCGTAAATCGCCATGTACTACAACTTTCAATATAAAATCAAGAGCCCTCAAGTAAACAGTTAAAAAGTAAATTGAAAAGATTCTGTTAATTAGTCGCAAATCTCCTATTTCAGCTACGGCACAGTATTTCTGTTACGACGTCAAGTTCGTGAGTGAGAACGATAGGAGCCTTGCTGTGATAGGATGTTTTCTGAAATTATGCATATTGTAAAGAAAAAGAAAGACAATCTGTATAAAAGCACCCCCCGGTAGAGAAGCGTTGATCTATACAGCACATTTTAAGCCATTCGACATCATTGATCAATGCCCAGTAAAAGAACTAACCATCCACCAACGAACTAAATTATTGAAGTCAATTTTTAATTAGGGCATTACAGAAAGCTCATTGTAGGTAGCCTAACAAATAATGCATTTATGCACGCTTGAGACAGAGATCTAAAGGAATGTTGAATCTCGTCCAAATAAGTATTTTCGTTTACGAAAAGAGAGTGAAGTATATGGCGAAGGTTTATAGCTAGCGCTGGTTTTTCTTTTAACCGTTAATATCCCGGAGTTCACATATAAGGAGAAAACATATCCGTTAAGTGGGATCATACTAGCCAGCATTGCCTTAAAAAGGGGGTTGAAATGTTGGCATCACTTCAGCATTTAATTAACAAGAAACATATGTATTTGTACAGGTCTGCGAACAGACAGCGGTAAGTGAACACAGAACTGGGTTTGGGTCCTCGCGAGGTTAGCCACAATGAACCTGCATCAGCTCGCCAAATTTTGCATCTTGCACATAACAATGGCGTTCTTCTTCAGTCGCCTGTGGAGGTGTATGCCTGAATTTTCTTCCTTAAGTTCACTATAAACTTGTGAAAGTTTTTAAATAATTTGATACTATTCGAGAAAACGAAGAGTTTATTTTGTTGTTGCACTGTGCTTGACCAAAGTTTTCTTAGGTAAGTTCTCGCTGGGGCGCAAACCTTTGTAGTGCCAAGCATTCCGAGTTCGTACAAGTAGAACGCTGCATGATATTAGGACCCGCTTGGCTGTCGTGCGGATCTGCAGCAAACGTTATCTATAATATAAGTAAATACGCCTTTTAGATCGTATGTTCCGAATGGTTTGTTCGGCACGTGGTTTAAGTGATGAACAAACGCATGGTATAATTTTTGAGCTGACTAGCAGAAACGGGTGTTCGTGTTTGGAGAGAACCAAAAACTGGGGCGTTGAAGCAGAGCCATTAATACTCAAAGGGCTCTTCAACAATACTACTATTGATGATGAGAGCATTCAGTTTGAACATGACCATGAACGCATAGGTAACAATGACCAACAGGTGATAACGAAGAACTAAGAGTTGCGAACTAAGAGCTCAGGGCAAACAAGTGGGCCTTCATTGGTGATAATGATGACGGGGACGAAAGTGTTCAACACGAGTATGAGGGTGATAATGAACGATAACAAACGACTTGAATAAGAGTCGTTAGCAAGTGGCCACATGAAGGTTTGTGATCATGATGATGATATTGCACAACCACTATTGCACATTCACCTTGTAGATAGCCCACAGGCTAGTCTACCGACTCGTCATTCATCAAACAAAGATAACTATGAAACCGTTGAACTGGTAACCTAGGCGTTTATTGTGGTAAGTAGTAAGAATGGTAATTACTATATGTTGAATAAAAGTCATCACCAAGCAAAGCTACCATGAACGAGGAAGAATAGAGATAGACCTGAGTAATTAGAGACTCAAGAATGTTTACTTGTTAGGTTTTTACTCACGGAATTTTAGTTGTTTGGATTTATCATTTATTTATTCATTTCAATTAACAGTTCTTTGCCTCCATAATTCTTAGGTAACCTTGCGACTGTCCATTTATTATTTTCTAGATGACCGAATAGTTATTTTTTCCTTCATCAAAATTCCAAATTCTTTTTGCCCCATTACATTAATTGCCGGTTTAATGGCCGGTCACCCGTAGTGGTTACGAGCCACAACATAGGAACAAGCTAACAAGCTAGAAAGCGTTGGCACATATCGACACTTGTGTTCTTCTAGAACTAAAGCTAGATTTCCGAACTTTTCGGCTTATTCCCCCTTTCATATGTATTGTTATTGTAAATACGCAAAAAAATATCGGCTTGCGGTACAGAATTAGCTGTCAAATACAGTTCCTTCACAGTCCACAGATAGTGGATTATCTCGTTGACCCCTGCATTCAAGTTGTAATTGTACTGCACCTCAAATATTGAAATAACTAAAGAAAACTCATTCATTTATAAGAACTAATACAGAGATGCCTGACCTTTATGCTCGTGAACAAAAGTAATCATGTAAAGCGCACAAAAATTGAAAATTTATATTAGGTCTGCAGATCACGCTTGTTTGATGATGAACTAACCATTATTTCAAAATGCCAAATGAGCGTTACTGAACAGTAAACGGTACAACGTGGGACTACAACACGAAGAATGATAAAAACAACTGAAAAAAATCTGATATAGCAAACTTTCTCTCTGCGTCATTAGCGGTGGCTCCAAGTTAAACTTGCTGCCATAGACCAAACTTGAGAAACTGCAACCTAGGCACTGGATGCATCTTTCATGAACCAAAAAACAGACTTTACGTGCCAGGTCACTACAGCATCCGCAATGAATTCACACAAAGCTATACCGCACTTCTTGCAAACTAAGCAGCTCACAGTTTCCTTCGTACAAGTATTTGAACCGACTGAACACCTAGTTATTTCCGTTTTCGTCATCAGCTTCCGCGCTATATAAATGCACGCTTTCATCCATCGGTTTCCTTCAGCCTTTCTTTTTTACTCTGCTTAAAAAAAAGGGAGATCCTACGTACCGTGGCAATCGATGACATGCGAAGCACGAATGAGATAGGTTTACATGTCACATTAAAATCATCACAACGTTACTAGGTGGACGTAAATTACGCCGTAAATGACTTCCATGTCATGATTATCATGTCCGGACGTGTCATCTACCTTTGTCGTCTATTCACGTAACGTAATACCAAATTTGGTATACGTGGATCAAGCGAAACGGCCGCGAGCGCGCTATGAGCGTAACGATTGTCATGCTTTACATGACACGCATATCATGATTACCGTGTTTGGACGTTTCAGTTATCCTCGTCATCCATTCACGTGACGCAATGTCAAATTTGTTATATGTAAAAATAGTGAAACGGTCGCGAGCGCATCATGAGCGTTGTATGTTGTCATGTTCTACATGACACGCAAGAACTGATTATCATCTTTCAATGTGTCATTTACCTTCATCGTCTATTCACATAACAAAATACCAAATTCTGTATATGTCGAGCTAGCGAAACAGCCACGAGCACGCTATGAGCGTAGCATGTAGTCATGTTTTAAAAGACAAGTACATATTGATTATGATGTATGGATCTGTCATTTACCTTCGTCGTCCATTCACGTCTCGTAATACGAAATTTCATATATGCAAAGGTAGCGAAACAGCCGCGAGCGCATCATGATCATGGTATGCTGTCATGTTCATACATGACACGCATGTCATGATTATCATGTTTGCATCAGTCATCACTGACGTCACCTAACACCACACTCCGTCTACGTGAAGCTAGCGAAATGACCGCGAGCGCACTAAGAGCGTAGCACGCAGTAATGTTTTGCACGGCACGAATGTCATGAATAATGCTTATCATGTTTGGAGGTGTCAGTCATCCTCGTCGTCCGTTCGCGTCATATCATACCAAATTCGGTATATGTGAAGCTAGCGAAACGGCCCCGAGTGCCTCATGAGCGCGGCATGTAGTCATGTTCTTACATGAAACGCATACCATGATTATCATGCTTGCACCAGTCATATACCTTCGTCATCCAATCACGTCACGTAATGCCCAATTTGGTATATGTGAAGCTACCGAAACAACCGCCAGCGCATCATGAGGGTGGCTTGTAGTCATGACTTACATGACACGAATATCATGTTTTTCACGTTAGGGTGAATATCATAGGGTGAATGTCATTATCGAAGCAGCTGGGAGAGTGAAAAGTCGTAGGAGGACCGACAGACAGACACAGATAGATAGATAGATAGATAGATAGATAGATAGATAGATAGATAGATAGATAATACATACATACATACATACATACATACATACATACATACATACATACATACATACATACATACATACATATACATACATACATACATACATACATACATACATACATACATACATACATACATACATACATACATACATACATACATACATACATACATACATACATACATACATACATACATACATACATACATACATAGATAGATAGATAGATAGATAGATAGATAGATAGATAGATAGATAGATAGATAGATAGATAGATAGATAGATAGATAGATAGATAGAAACGATGCGCATTTCCATGGTGTTAGCGTATATGTGAACTGACGCCACAGTGCTTTCCAGTTATATGTGAACAAAAACTTCATAAGGAATATGCACGCTTCTAAGCAAAGATCGCACAGTATTTCTGTACGGCTCGTTTACAGTCGTTCGCACAATGAACCAAGCGTCTCTACAGGGACTTCATGAAGCACTCATTTCAATCATACGAATAGGCTCGTTAGACAAAAACTTGAATAAACGAAAGTAGTAATGCCCGCACACGTCTGCGCTTAGCGTTGCTTGTGTTTTTCACTAAGCGACTTAGTACGGACGCCGCATTATCAGCACCGTCCGGAGTCACAATTTCACGCTGGAATGCACAGTATTTTTTTTTAACAATAGCAGGTAGCTGCGTATACAGAGCCTAATGTGCACGCTTCCAACACAGGTACGCAGGAACATCGCTTAGCCTCTCGTTGCGGCACTCCGCCGTGTAGAAGATGGCAGACTTAAGCATTGCGCAGTTTCACAGACATCAAGTGATGGCGGCCCGCCAGCGCCGAGATGATTTAGAGGTAATGGCTCTCAACTGGTGGTCCACTTTCCTGCTTCCTGGGAGAGCCATTAAACGGCACTGACCGGCTAGCCTATGTTGTGGCCGTTGCCGCTTCGCTCAGTGTACACTGCGCGGAACTGCTAGTTCGATGCAGCACCCAGGAGGATGCCTATAGTTAAGAGTGGAGCTAATATTCCGTTACCACGCTTCATTATTGTATGGCGCAAGCGTCGCTCGCCTGCACCGCAGACTCTCGAATGATTATGATGATTACCATGATTGGTTCTCGCTGTATATATATGAAAAAAATATATATAGGGAGGTGGACTACATTAGAGTCGCGTGTAGCATAATCACGAAAGCGGTATTGAACGGTTACACAGACGGAAATAGTCAGGAAGAATTAAAAAAAAAGACGCACATGAAAAAAATATTAGAAGCAGTATGTACCACACACAATCTCTGGCATAAAAAAACATGGGAAATGTGTTGTTGTTGTTGTTGTTGTTGTTGTTGTTGTTGTTGTTGTTGTTGTTGTTTTGTTTTGTTGTCGACATCGCTGGTGGTGGTGCTGATAATGGTGTCTCATTTATATGCAAAAAATAAACATGAGAAGGCAGATTATGTTGCAGCATGCCATCCCCACAAGACAAAAAAAGACCCGAAAACAAGAAAAATCAGTATAGAAATAAGAAAACAACAGTAAATGCGAAAAATAACCCGAAATACCTGATAATTTATTGTTGTTGCTGTTGTTTCTGCTGCTACATTGTTCGACTGTACTTGACGCTATCATTGTAGTCCGAGTGTGACCTTGTTGTGGTTAGTTACAGTCGGTTATAAGCACTAAACAAATACAAGCGCCCTCCCCTCCACCCGAAGTTCGGCTCACCTGCCATTCATCTGTGCAAGAGAGTCGTGCTACGTGGTTCCCGTTACAACCATAGGTATTTTTTGCTGCTAACACCAACACTACGCACAACAGTAACTAAAATTTCGTCGTCTCTATGCAGAATACTACGTTTTACAGAGCGTGATGTCGAAATCTTTGTGGAAATTGCGCCGGAAGTCAACGTTTTTCGACCGAAAACCAGCGGCACCAACAAGTGTCTGTATATACAAACAAGTGATCTAAAGTACTCCCTCTGTGTCATAAAGATAGCACTAAAAGCATCAAATCGTCAGCTCTCCCATAATAGAGCATCTAGTTCTCTAAATCGTTAACTAATTCATCAATACACATGTACGATCATGTACATTGTCCATTTTGTGATTAGTATGTATATGTGGTGTATGTATTCATTAGTAACATGTGTTAGGGACACCCTACGAACTTCGACACTCTTACTTAAATGTGTCATGTATGTTGTGCTTTGTCATTTGTTTGTTATTGTGCTTGTTGATTAGACGCTAGTTCCATAGGTTTGTTGCGTCCTACGATAACATAAACTTAATCTAAACACGTTGTCTAGCCGCTGGGCCAGACGGTTATCCAGTTGAATTGTACTGGTCATTTCGGAATGAGCTTGGTACTGCCTCAATTGCGGCTATACGGCGATGATTCGAGGATGGTGTCTTCCCATCAAAATTTCGAGATGGCCGCTTTGCACTAATCCCAAAAGCTGACGCTTCTTCTGTTAGCACTGAAGATTGGGGACATATCACGCTTCTTAGCGTTGACTATAAGATATTCTAGACGGTGATCGTTCAGCATTTGAGAGCCATGTTGAACATCCTGGTGAGCCATCACCAGTCTTCATCAATGCCTGGACGAGAAATACACAGCTTGCCCTTTACCAGCCAGAATATCATAGCCTATACTCTGTCGCGATCTGCGCGTGGTCTCCTTGTGTCTTTAGACCAAGAGAAAGCGTTTGACCGACTAGAGGACACGTATATGCTTAAAGTGCTCACCGCCTTTGGTTTTCCTTGTGATTTTGTGGAACTAATTAGACGTACCTACTCTGGTATAACAGGCACACTAGTTCTAGATGGTTGGGAAAGTGCTGCCCTTTCTATTGCACGTGGGTGCGTAAGGGATGCCCATTGTCTCCTGTTCTATTTTTCCTCAGTCTTGAGCCATTTCTGTATGCTCTAGAAGCGGGTTCGCGTGTTCGGGGTCTTGCGCTTCCTGGCAGCAGTGCCGTGAAAGTCAGAGCTTTTGCTGACTTCATAGCCCTGTACTGTTCAGAAGAAGATAGTCTTTCACATAGCCCGCGTTTATTCTTTCAGTATGGTGACATTTCAGGTGCCACGCTAAACCTCTAAATCCCGGTATTTGTTCATCGGCTCTCCAAACAACAGATTTAGCTCCGCGTCTCTTTTTCGGTCGGCTGCGTCTCTTCGTATTTTAGGAAATCTATACAACCACTACGGCGTTTGTAGCTCCGTTTGGTCAAACGACCTCGACGAAGTAAAACGAAAAATTGAGAACGCACAGGACTTCGTCTTCCCGCTTCTCTAGCGTAAGTACATTGCGCAGACTGTGTTCTGCGGTCGCATTTGGTACCTTTCTCACGTGGAGCAGCCACCTTTACGTATCGTGAGGTCATTGCAGTCTGCTTTGTACTCCTTCTTTTGACCCGGTGGCACTGAGTTGGTTTCTCGTGCGGCGTTAGGACAGCAGCGTTTCCAGAGAGGTTTTGATTTCCCTTCGATGTCAATACGCTGCCGGCGACTGGCCCTGCGCTTCCAGTTGCGCCTTGTACAAGGAGAGGAATCCCCCGCGCGAAATCTGGTATATTATTTTCTAGGCACTCACCTTCAGTATTTTAAGACTAATGTACATCTTAGTCGGGGCCCAAAATCAGTAACACTTCCTTCGTTTTATGCTACAGCTGTCGAATTTTTTTCGCCATATTCAGTCGACTTGTCCTGGGGTAGATGTTTTGGACAATTCAATTGTTGACACAACTGACGCTTTGATGCTCCCGTTAGTTGCTCCGGCACGCCGTACCCGCTCTAGTCGTGTGTATTGGAGCAAGCTGACGGCATCATTTCTGCCTGGCCCCCTCCGGGACTTCATGTGGCAGCTGAGGTGGGGTGCTCTTTCTACCCTTGACCGCCTCGAAAGGTGGAGAATGGTCCAGTCAGCAACATGTCCGAACCGCTGCCTACCGGAAACAAATCAGCATGTTTTAAGACATTGCGTCATTGCTCGTGTTTTCTGGAGGGCCGTGCATGCTGGATTTCGTGGCCTAGGAGTAAACCGCTTTGTTTCTTCTGGACGTTGTTCTCGAGGCCACTTCGCCTGCCTTCTCATTGTTGCTGGTGCCTATTGTCTTTGACGTAACCGCTGTGAGGCTGTTGCAGCAGGTTGTCGCCGCCATGCTCTTTTCCCGATTTTGGAGCGACTCTACAAAGAAATATTATCTGTTTTGACGGAGGAACTCTTCTATGTGGGTGAGGAGGAATTCCTCCAACACTGGTCCTGCCCTTTTGTGTTCGTCTGCGAGAGAGACGTGTAAGGCTTGTTTTCAGGCATGCCTGGTATTGGTAGGTTAATGTTTGTTTAGTACTCGCACAAATACCTTGTATATACTATGCAAATACCTTACATATTTATCATTACATTTCGTTTGTGCGTTCTTCGCTTACCATGCATTGTACATATGTAAACATATACTTTGTAACAATAATTCTGTATATGTGTATGTTGTGTTCTGTGTACATATGTAAACATAGCTTTTTGTAAAGGCGACTCTATTTATTCGCTTAAGTGTGCGGTATTCGCACGTTGGCGATTGTCTGCATTAATGTAGTCTTTAGCTTCACCTCTTATGTTTCGACGCGATGCCGAAGCGCATCGCAGGGGCCACGACGAAAGAAGCACGTGATTAGGATTCAGCGTGGGTTAGCTCGAAGATATGTAAACTATAAATAGAAGTGGCGATGTTACCAGGTACACTATCTCAGAAGCTCACCAAGTCGTCGATGATATCGGTTGCGCACCTGGTGTGGATTATTATATCCGTTGATCGGTAAACAAAGCAGAATATACCGCTTCCCAAATTCTTACAGCAAGTTTCGCCTAAAATTTCCCGCAGTAAAGTAACTTTTCAATCCGTAGTGCTCCCCTGAAAAAAGAGGGAACTAAAAAAAAAATGTTCATTGACCGAAGAGCCGTCTATAAAGGAAGGTGGTCTGCCAGACCATGAAAGCCAACCACCTACCTCCTCGGCTGAAGTGCCAAACTTGTCACTCGCGTGCGAAAATCAAAAAGGGAACTTTGCGTTCCGTTTCCTCTACTAACAGACACACTATCCCACCTTTTCTTTGTTCGCGCATACCTCACTTGAATGCAAATCACGGTTTTTTTAGGAACTGACAGCCAGTATATGGTTCTTAAACTTAAAAAAAAAAAGATCGCGATCTCCCGTGAAGGGTGCGGAACGCGGAAAATCATAGGGAGATTTCGAATAACGTTTGCAGGCGCCGCGGGCGTTGTGGGCATAGCGGGCGCCATATGAGTTTCAGAATAGCGTTTGCTACCCCTAGTTAAAGGTATAGGGACTTTCACCCCGACCGCAAACCTAGATGCACGGAAGCTACACGCAGCACTTCATGGGCCTCGCGGGCCGCGATCACCGCTAGCTCTTTCGGGTTTTCTGTGGGCGGGCCGCAAACGTGTACGGCGACTCGCGTTACGACGCATGCATGTGCAGTGGCAGCGACCGCACCCCAAGGGCTCGCGGTGCGCTATTCTTAAACTCCCTAATGATGGTTTGAAATAAGAGCACACTATACTTAGACACGGACAGAAAGACAGGGACAAGCGCTGGTCCCTGTCTTTCCGTCCGTGTCTAAGTAGTGCGTTCTCATTTCAAACCATAATGTATCACCAACTCACCCAGTCAACCAGATTGACAAAAAGAGAGAAATAAGGCTTAACTGAAGCCTGCACAGAGAGAAAATAAAAGAAACGGACGCAATCCTGCGTAGCGCGCATACTGCAAAAATAACGTACTATAACGGGCTTCCGTTTTCGCCCTTCTGGCATTTTCTTGGCGAATTTTTCCTCAATAGGTGCACGCAACCCTGATTCTAGGAGTTTAGAATTCAGCACTTGTCTGGAACTTGTCATCGCTTTACTTCCACTACAGTCTCCCAGAGTTTACGGATGACAAAACATAAATGCGCTTTTTCGTTGGTTATTTCACCCTATACATTAACGACTTCATTTCTGTGTCTCGAACGCTCGGCCTTCACACGACGCCTGCACTTTTCCGGAACATAACGTCTCGAGTTCGCCATGGACGTGGCGCTTGGTATTTCGAGTCGCCGGAGCAACGCTTTAGCGTCACTCTAAACAGTGTTACTTAAATATTGCTGCTCGGCCGGGAAACCTACGACGGTGTCTGGAAGACGACGCTCGCATTCTTTTGCGCAACCTCTTTGCATGCGCACTTTTCACCGCCGCGTCCCGCGTTCGCGGTATCACCAGCCTAACGACGCAAATGTTGGCGGTCCGCGGCCTACTTGGCAGAGAGCCCGGCGTGAACGAATGTCTGGGGCGGTCGAAGCGATCTCTTCCGATCCGCTGTCGTTCTTGTGCGAAGCCTACTATTCCCCCGTCCCCACTTTTTTTTTTTTTTGCCCTGTCCCTTCGCCCACAACGGCCACTACCTTGCCATTCAAAGCACATTTCGTCGCCCGCTGTCAACGTAGCACAAGCAAAGAGAGAGAGAGAGAGAGAGAGAGAAAACCTGGGCATCGAAACGGGTGAAACCTCCACAGGTGTGGGCCTAAAAAGAAAAACGTTTGCTAAACATGCGCCATGCAGCGTTCGAAAATATCGTTGTCGTTAAAAGAGTCCGTGGCTTGCGCGCGTATGTTCCAGAGCGAGAACAGAAACAGAAGCTATGATGACCCTGCTCTTCTTCGCTTGATGTTTGTGTGATTGTAAAGCCTCCCAGAGCGCCGCGCACTTAAGCTGCGCTGTTAGGAGTGGAACGCATAGTATTATCATACGCACTAATATAATATGTATTATATATACCAACCCTGTATATATATATATATATATATATATATATATATATATATATATATATATATATATATATATATATATATATATATATATATATATATATATAGACAGTAATGCCAAGGAATGTATAGGGGAAGTTATTAGAACCAATGGAATGTAAGAATGTAAATAAGAAGAAAGAAAGGTGGGTGAAATAAAACTAGCCGTGAGCAGTAATCGAACCTACGACCTTCGAATAACGCGTTGGATGCTCTAACCACTGAGCTATCACAGCGGCCTTCCATTCATCCACTTTTTTTGGTTTATATGTGAATTTGGAAGTAGGAGTGTCAGTCAGCGCCATCTATAAGCCAAGCGACGAGTGTGAAACACTCTTTTATGCGCATGTGTGGCGTCACGTAGCACGTGAACTTATTACGAGCGGGCAGCTGATCAATAGTCCCTTGTATACAACTTAATGACACCAAATCTGCCAGTACGAGACCCTCGTTAATAAATAAGGGAAAGAAGTGTATACATAAGGGCTCGTTTTTCCGTGTTTTAACACAATATTAATGAGATCTAACAGACAGTAATGGCAAGGAATGTATAGGGAAAGCTATTTGAACCAATGGAATGCAAATAAGAAGAAAGAAAGGTGGGTGACATAACAGCGAGCCGTGAGCAGGAATCGAACCTCGCTTGGCTTATAGATGGCGCTGACTGACACTCCTACTTCTAAATTCACATATAAATTAAAAAAAAGTGTATGAAGGGAAGGCCGCTGTGATAGCTCAGTGGTTAGAGCATATAACGCGTTAATCGAAGATCGTAGGTTCGATTCCTGCTGACGGCTGGTTATTATTTCACCCACCTTTCTTTCTTCTTATTTACATTCCATTGGTTTTAATAACTTCCCTTATACATTCCTTGGCATTACTGTCTGTTAGATCTCATTAATATTGTGTCAAAACAGGGAAAAACTAGCTTTTATGTCTACACTTTTTTTCCTTATTCATTAACGAGGGTCTCGTACTGGCAGACTTGGTGTCATTAAGTTGTATACAAGGGACTATTGATCAGCTGCCCGCTCGTAATAAATTCACGTGCTACGTGACGCCCCACAAGCGCATAAAAGAGTGTTTCACACTCGTCGCTTGGCTTATAGATGGCGCTGACTGACACTCCTACTTCTAAATTCACATATAAACCCCAAGTGGATGAAGGGAAGGCCGCTGTGATAGCTCAGGGGTTAGAGCATCGAACGCGTTATTCGAAGGTCGTAGGTTTGATTCCTGCTCACGGCTGGTTATTGTTACACCCACCTTTCTTTCTTCTTATTTACATTCCATTGGTTCTAATAACTTGCCCTATACATTTCTTGGCATTACTGTCTGTTAGATCTCATTAATATTGTGTCAAAACACGGAAAAACGAGCCCTTATGTATACGCTTCTTTCCCTTATATATATATATATATATATATATATATATATATATATATATATATATATATATATATATATATATATATATATATATATACAAGGTCACAGGTTCGGGTTCGGTTCCTGCCCGCGGCATTTTATCTATTCACTCACTGTTCTTTCTTCACATTTACGTTGAAATTCGGCCTAATAACTTTCCCTATAGATACATTCCTTGGCATTTTTGTCTGTTAGATCTCATTAATATTGTTACTCAAGCTATACTAAAGGAACTGCTGTTAATTGAACTGGGAGGGCGAATGTTTCGATGGATTCGATGCTACCTGACACGAATAACCTTTTTTTGTATAGGACCCCACGGCACTACTACACGTGCCGTGGGGTCCTTCAAGGTGGTATTTTTTTCCAATAAACAACAGTTGTGAGTCAGCGCCGTCTTTTCTTTATGTTCTACTCCTTCCCTGTCCTGTATTTTTTCTGGTGTTGCGCTGTAAGAAAGTTCACGATGGATCCTAACCAACTGGCCCAACTTACCGTCTTACTATGGTATTTTAAGCCCAGTTCTTTTCACCACTGCCTTGACTGACTTGGCGGAAGCTCTCCCAGAAACTGTCAGTGTTTCAATATACGCTGATGACATCTGTGTCTGGGCATCAGCATTGACACTCCTACAAGTTTGAGCAAGGATACACAGGGCAGCGTCGGAAGCATCTGATTATCTTCGCACGCAAGGTTTCACAATCTCAACAGAAAAATGTGCACTGGTGGCCTTCACGTGCAAGGCGATGACAAGTTACCCGATAAGCATTAATGGTCAGCCCATATGTCACAAGCGTAGCCACCGTTTTCTAGGTGTCACTGTTGACCGTGACCTCTCCTGGATCCCTCACGTGACTAGCTTGAACGCTAAACTGGTATCTATTGCCCACGTCCTGAAAGTCATCGCTGGAAAAAGATGGGGTCCGTCATTCAGTTCCATGCTACAGTTATACCAAGCATTTTTTATTGGTGCACTGCGCTACAGTTCTCCTCTGCTTTCTAAAACTTGCAAGACAAACATTCAAACACTTCAGAGCGTGCAAGCACAGGCACTACGTATCTGTCTCGGCCTACCACGAACTACCTCAACCGCTGGAACAGTTATATCGGCTCGCGATCACCCAGTTGCGAGCGACGTCCCAACCTACGAGCTGGGAGCACATATTCGGCACATTTCACGGATGGCATCGAGCCATTTGGCATTTCTGCTAGAACAACGACCGCAGGCGTCGTTTCTTTAAGGTCATCAGCACCAACCACGATTTGCTATCATCCGGTTTTATACATTTGGCGCGTTCCCTGTCCCCCTTGTGGAGCCTACGACAACCCGACGTGCGCGTTTCGTCCCAGGAACAAGTAATAGAAACGTCCTTTCTATTTTGGCCTTGAAGCAAGCAACTGTAGACTGTTTGCACACCTTCTGCGCTGACAGAATCTACGTATACACGAATGACCATCCAGACATAGCTCAAGCGGCTCCACCACCATCCCATCGCGACGCATCAACATCACTTACAAACTTTGTCAACTGAGCACATCGACTGGTTCGGAAATGGTTGCCCTGGTAGGTGTCATCGATTATATCAAGCAACAACCGGCTAATCAATGGGCAGTATTTTGCGACTTCAAGGCTGCTCTACAACGTCTTTCGTCGGCACTTCGTCGTGGGTTGTACGAACAACTGGTGTGGGAGATCAGAGAAATGCTGGACAATGCGACCGAACAAGTGTTCAAGTGAATACCAAGTCATTGCGTTATCTCCGGCAACGACCTCGCCGATGAAGCAGCCAGAAACGCACACGTACAAACAAACCCTGTTTCCGCACCTTTATCTAGGATTGACGCGGCTAGATAGCTAAAAAAGCTAGCGCAGAACATGACACTCCAGAAGTGGCAGTGATCACAATTCGCACATCATCGACTGTATACTCCCGAGCCATCTCTACGACACCAGCTACCCTCTGGTCTTTCCAGGAAGGAAGGTGCAGTGTTGTGCCATCGACGTCTGGGCGAAGGCTTCACAAATGCCTACTCATTTAGGATTGGGTTGGCCAAGAGCGCGGCGGGCAACGACTGCGCCATCGATGAAACTTTTAAAGACCTCTTATGTCACTGCCTCGCATACCCAAACAAGAGGCTTCAGCTGCGCATTGTTCTAAATCAACTGGACAGAAGTGATTTCACGGTCGAGAAAGTGTTGGGACCATGGCACTACCCATCCCAATTCCGAAAGGCAACGAAAGCACTGTTGCCTTTTCTCAAAGACACCAGCCTGTTTCATCGTTTGTGATGTGAAACTGTTACGCGTCCGCCAAGTCAGCGACTTTTGTTCTCCTCCTCTCTAATTTTCCTTTGCCCTCCCCTTCACCAGTGCAGGGTAGCCTACCGGGGCTCAGCCGTTGTTAAGCTCCCCGCCTTTCTCCTAATTATATATCTTTCTCTCATCCCTTGGCGCCATGTGGTTTCACACACAAAATAGAAGCCGTTGAAATATACAAGATTTCGGACGTTAATTTCATTCAGGAGCCTTGACAATTGTCGATGATGACGGAGTTCGCTTCCATGCACTCTTTTGTTCTAAATGAAAGTTTTGGTGTGTATTGACCTTGGTAAAGGTTAGCACGCTTGTAAGAAGGAAAAATAAAAAAAATTGGCAGCATATCCACGGAGTGAATGATGGAGATTGGGGCGAAGCATTCGTCCGTCCATTCGTTCTTGCTTTCTTCCGTCCATGCGTCCGTCTGTGTGACCGTCCATGCGTCCGTCCGTGCGTGCGTCTGTTCATGCGTCCATCCCTGCGTTCGTCCATGCACCTGCCCCTGCATCCGTTCATGCGTCCATCCATGCATCTGTCTGTGTATCCGTTCGTCCATCTATTCAACACCCCAAGTACCACCATCTCGCATCTTTTCATCATACATTCCCCATATAGAAGCACCGCCATCCAGTGGACATTCCAAGGACTAAACGAGAGATGGCACACGCAAACTTTCTTACGGCTTGCGATTCTATTCTACTTTTCACCTTTAACCACCTCGAGTTCATGGTATATACTAGTTCAGTGTATTCATGGCACTGCGGCCCAACGCTAACTAAACCTTTCTAAAACCAAGAAGGTTACGCCCAGCGAGTGTAACGTAGCAACCTTTTCCGGTCAGATAGTGCTCAATGTACATGCCAATGGCTGCTAATGGGAAATGAGAGACAGGAGAATTCGGCTTTTACTTTCTTATGGCTTGTGCTTAGTATCTACTTCCAACCTTTAACCACCTTGAGTTAATTCATGGTATATACTAGTTTATTGTATCCATGGCACTGCGGCCCAACGCTCGCTAAACCTTCCTAAAACTAAGGAGGTTACACCCAACGGGTATAACGTAGCAACCCTTTCTTGTCAGATAGAGCACAATGTACATGCCAATGGCTGCTAATGGCGATCGCAGCGTGCGCGTTAACTAAGAACCGAATGTTCCTGTCTCGCATTACACATTGAGCACTATTTTTTATTGTTCAACAACGCACAGAAGAAATCTCCGGCACCACCTTGGAGGTCAAAATGTTATACTTGATACATACTACAACTGCTACGAGGGACGAACGGTTGCCGCTATGGGGAGCTTCGGCCCTAAAAAAGAAGAAAACAACACACGTACTTTCTTGCTCGTAAAAAGACACGATTGTTCGGGTATACAAAGATACAAACGAACGTGCAAACAGTATATTGACGCGGACAAGAGGGGCGAATTCAAATCTACGCTGCCTAGGGTATCGAGCGCCGGCACTGCAGTTACCTTGCAACTACACATCTAAGCTGACCTTAACGTCTACACTGTAAATGAATAAGTTAAGATGTCATTACGCGAGAAAACATTTCCTGTTCGCACCTTTCATTAAAAGCCCGCATTGCGCGAAATGAGAGGACATTTATTTGTAGCGCCGAAAAGAACAAAAGAGACAGGTAGCTCGTCTGGTTCATGCAAGACGACAACCTATGCTAAGGTTAAGAACAAAGAAAAAGCAAGAACGCTTATTCAAATTAGAGCGAAACGTATGAGGATAATAGTGAGTAGACATCTATTTTCGAAACAGTATCCCGTGCCAAATCCCGGTTCCACTCAGAGCGGAAGGTTTTCTCAATCCAGGAACTCCATGACCCCCGCTGCCACCTTTGCAACAAGGCGTCATCGTTGTTCCAGGTTAGCGCAAACGAGCTTGGCATTCGAAGTTTGGTCTTCACTTCCCCCTCTCTCATCGAAGCCTCTCGATGAGGGCGACGCGTATATGTCTGATTGGCATAGTCACTCTAGAATCAAGTGTGACGAGGTGTCCGCCATGCCACACTTTAGACACAGGTATTATCGTAGATTTGTCTGTATTTCATGCATCAGTACCACGTTGGTGTAAGTGGTGGAAGTGGGGAGGGAATTCTTGAACTAAAGGAAAATAAAAGTGAGTCCCGTAATTGTCTCTCAGGAGGAGGAGGACACCTCAACAGTAGCTCACGAGGGATGGGGGTAAGGAGGGATTAAAAGAATAGGAATTAAAGGTATAGAGATAGAGAGAGGAGCAGGAGGAGACAGAGGCGGAGGGAAAGCCACATACGGAAGTGAGGAGAAGATAGGAAAATCTGTTGCTTTGCAGCCTTACGAGTGTACTGCTTCCTTCTTGGTTGAGTTTGGGTGAAGTGGGTACCCGCTGCGTTCCAGCCTGCGCTGTTCAAGCGTCACTCAGAGGATGAGTCCATGTGGACAACACCTCTCATCTCATCGGGCGGGTGTCTTGAGAGTAGGAGGGCACGATTGACCGCGCCCGCACATGCCGCTTTGTTCCCCTCTAATCCCTCGGGAACAAGAAACTATGTCACCCCAGTATACAGAGCTGAATGTCTACGGCGCTCTATTACACTGACCGCATCAGCGGACACTCAAAATTCAGCATAGTTTTATGGTTGCTTCACAGTTCAAATCATCTACAGTGAAGCTGTCGAAACGACAGGTCCAGCGGCGTTCTCCGCAGAACGATCTCTTTTGGCTTTAAGCCTCCATTTGCCTCTGATTTCTCCAAGTTATTTCAATTCTTTTCATGCACTGCAGCTCAACTATTGTGGTTACTTCTTTGGCGTAGTTATTTCTAAATGCAGGCATTCATGTTTCAACTCCACTCTAAGCAACGCCCCTAATATACGGTGTTGTCACTTTATGCCACGTCCCTCTTGCCCCAGCATTCTAAGCGTTCATTCCTTATCTCGATTTTTGACCGCATCCACGTAGCCATAAGGAAGCAGGGGCATAAAGGTAATCCGGGAATGAAATGTTGGTCTCACACACACACACACACACACACACACACACACACACACATATATATATATATATATATATATATATATATATATATATATATATATATATATATATATATATATATATATATATATATATATATATATATATATACGAGCGGACGCAAGAATGATGGAGGACGACAAGTTGCGTCACTTTAGGCGCAGTTTCAAGGAGCAGCTTTTTTCCAGCCTTGTGCGGAGCCTTCTGACGACGGTTGCGGAGTCCTTGTCCGAGGCCATGACTGTGAAAAAAATGCTGCAGCAGCGATCTAACCTATACGATAGGCTAGTCAGTGGCATGTCCACTTCTGACATCTTTACTGCCACTGGAACCAGCAATGACTGCCTATGTTAACTGATCCGTTTGATAGTATGTAAAGAGTTGCAAAAGGTCAGCGTAACACCGCATCCCATGCTTAGCTGTATTGCAACTGTGATCAAGGATGAGCTTCACCAGGCCCTCCAGAACGCCTTGCCTCCTGATACAGCTGTGCCGGCTCCTGCTGAATACCGCCAAGAGACAATGTATGCGAAAGCCTTAAAGCGCCCTGCTGTATCGCTGCCACTGTTGGTTAATGCTGTTCCTACCATTTCACTCCAATCAGCGCAGCACATACCGTACTACAAAGGCACATACACGCCCCTACCCTTGCCCTTTGTCCGTGGCGCTCCTGTTGCCTATTGTTCAGAGCAACCGGTCCGGCACATCGACGATCGACACACGTCTCCTCGAAAGTCAGATGTTTGGCCCACACCCGATTGCCGGCCTTTATGCTTTCACCGAGGAGAAGCTGATCACTTGTACTGCCAGTGCCCATACCGCTGCCTTGGGCTTTGCGGCTTCTCTGCGTACTTTTCGCCACCCCGCTATAGCCAGCGACCCCGCGACATCGAAAACTACCTCTCCCAGCAGCATGCACCACCGTCTGCCTAACCGAACTACTTGAAGCACTCTCTGGGGCGGGGTCGCTGAACGTCGATTGAAGACTTTCTATTGACGCAGAGCCCTACAAATACTGATCCAACATCACCTGCTGCAGCAAGGGATGGCCAGCTTTCTCTCGACATGTCAGTGACGACTGATGGTTACGCGGTTAATGCATTAGTGGACACCAGCGCAGACTATTCCATACTGAGCGGGAAACTGGCAGTGCCGCTTAAAAAAGTAATCACGTCGCGGCGTAACTCACAGATTCAGACCAGCTGGTGGCCACGTCGTTACTTCACTGGGTGCCTGCGCAACTACAGTACAGATTCAAGGGCATACATTCGTAGCAAGCTGCCTGGTCCTATGGGAACGCTCCCATGACATCATTCTGGAAGTTCATTTTCTGCAGAAGAATGGTGCTATCATTGATCTGCCAGAGCACCGCGTCACATTCCCCACTAGTAAGCAATCGTCATGCAGGACGACGAGCGGCGCTTGATGCTGCCTCCAGGACCAAGTCGACGCAAGTTCTAGTCACGCAAGTTCTAGTCGACGTCACATGCTGTGGTTTGGGTTATGGCGAAGTGGTGGCCAAAAGAAACTTTGAACACCTCCTGCAGCGAGGCATTTGTGTAGCTAGAAGTGTAATACACCTTCGTGATGGCCAATATGAATTGCTGGTTACCAACTTTAGCAACGATCGGGTGGCGGCGATGGCGTAGTGGTTAGAGCATCCGCCTCGTATGCAAGAGGTCAGTGGTTCAAATCCCGGTACCGCGCAGTTCCCAACCGGATTAAAAAAAAATCCGCGTGTTGATGGAACTGCACTAAGAGGCCTGAGGTGTGGCCTCTCCGGCCAACAGCGCCGAGAACGCACTCCCTCACCAGAGAAGGATTGGCCACCCTGGTGCAGTATCTGGCCACTACCTCCCACATGCTTACGTCAAATAACTCACGGCCCTCAGTCCCCAGCAGCTGCGAAGCAAGTGACCACGGCGGCGGTCAGATCTGCAACGCAGCAGAGGGTGCTAAGAATCTCTGGATCCGGACAGGCCGCCATTGGAACCTGAACTTGGCAACGTTTAACGCTAGAACCTTATCTAGTGAGGGAAGTCTAGCTGTACTATTCGAGGAGCTAGACGGTGTTAAATGGGATATATTAGGGCTCAGTGAGGTAAGGAGGACAGATGAGGCCTATACGGTGCTACATAATGGGCACGTCCTTTGCTACAGGGGCTTGGCAGACAGAAGAGAACTGGGAGTGGGGTTTCTAATTCACAGAAACATAGCTGGCAACATAGAGGAATACTATAGCATTAATGAAAGGGTGGTAGGTATCGTAATTAAACTGACTAAAAGATACAAGATGAAGGTAGTACACGCTTACGCGCCTACATCGAGCCATGATGACGCTTCAGTTGAAAGCTTCTATGAAGAGGTGGAATCGGCAATGAGTAAGGTAAAAACACAGTATACTATAGTGATGGGCGACTTTAATGCAAAGGTAGGGAAGAAGCAGGCTGGAGACCAGGCAGTAGGAGATTATGGCATCGGTACTAGAAACGCCAGAGGAGAGCTACTAGTAGAATTGGCAGAACGCAATAATTTACAGATTTTGAATACCTTCTACCGAAAACGAGAAAACCGCAAGTGGACATGGAGGAGCCCTAATGGCAAAAATAAGAACGAAATAGACTTTATAATGAGTGCACACCCTGGAATCGTGCAGGATGTGGAAGTGATTGGCAAGGTACGATGCAGTGACCATAGAATGGTACGGTCTCGAATACGCCTAGACTTGAAGAAGGGACGGCAGAAACTGATACGCAAGAAGCCAATCAATCAGCTAGCACTGAGAGGGAAAGTACAGGAATTCAGAGTGTCGCTGCAGAACAGGTACTCGGCTCTTAGTGAGGAAACCGACCTTAGCGTAGATACAATGAATGATAATCTGACGAGTATCATTACGGAGTGTGCAGTGGAAGTTGGAGGCAGGGTAGTTAGACAGGACACTGGCAAGCTTTCCCAGGAAACGAAGAACCTAATTAAGAAGCGTCAAATTATGAAAATGTCAAGTACAACAGACAAAATAGAACTGGCAGAGCTTTCGAAGTTGATTAATAGACGTAAGGTATGCGATGTAAGAAGGTATAACATGGAGAGAATTGAACACGCTCTGAAAAACGGAGGAAGTGTCAAAGCATTGAAGAGGAAACTTGGGATAGGCAAAAGTCGGATGTATGCACTAAGGGACAAAGAGGGCAAAATAACTACCGATATGGATAGGATAGTTAAAATAGCGGAGCAGTTTTACAGAGATCTGTACAGTAGCCGAGACAACCACGACCTTAATACTATAAGAACTAGCAGTAACGCAGATTACACCCCACCAGTAATGATAGAAGAAGTCAGAAAAGCTTTGTAGAGCATGCAAAGGGGCAAAGCTGCTGGAGAGGATCAGGTAACACCAGATCTGCTGAAAGATGGAGGACAGATTGTGTTAGAAAAAATAGCCACCCTGTTTACGAGGTGTCTCCTGACGGGAAGAGTACCAGAGTCTTGGAAGAACGCTAACATCATCTTAATACATAAGAAAGGAGATGACAAGGACTTGAAGAATTACAGGCCGATCAGCTTGCTCTCTGTAGTATACAAGCTATTTACAAAGGTAATTGCTAACAGAGTAATGAAAACATTAGAATTCAATCAACCAAAGGAACAAGCAGGATTTCGAACAGGCTACTCAACAATTGACCACATTCATACTATCAATCAGGTAATAGAGAAATGCTCAGAGTATAACCAACCACTATACATAGCCTTCATAGATTACGAGAAGGCGTTTGATTCAGTAGAAATATCAGCCGTCATGCAAACACTGCGGAATCAGGGCGTATATGAAGTATATATAAACATTCTGGAAGAAATCTACAGGGGATCAACTGCTACCATAGTGCTTCATAAAGAAAGCAACAGAATACCAATCAAGAAGGGTGTAAGGCAGGTGGACACAATTTCCCCAATGCTATTTACCACGTGCTTACAGGAGGTTTTCAGAAGCCTTGAATGGGAGCAGTTAGGGATAAGAGTAAATGGAGAATACCTTAGTAACCTGCGCTTCGCCGATGACATTGCATTGCTGAGTAACTCGGGGGACGAATGGCAACTCATGATTACGGAGTTAGACAAGGAGAGCCGAAAGGTGGGTCTTAAAATTAATCTGCATAAAACGAAAGTAATGTACAACAACCTCGGTAAGGAGCAGCGCTTCGAGATAGGTAATAGTGCACTTGAAGTTGTAAAAGACTATATCTACTTAGGGCAGGTAGTAACCGCAGAGTCGAACCACGAGATTGAAGTAACTAGAAGAATAAGAATTTGGTGGAGCACATTCGGCAAGCACTCTCAAATTATGACAGATAGATTGCCACTATCCCTCAAGAGGAAGGTATATAACAGCTGTATCTTGCCGGTACTTAGCTACCGAGCATAAACCTGGAGACTTACAAAGAGGGTTCAGCTTAAATTGAGGACGACGCAGCGAGCAATGGAAAGAAAAATGGTAGGTGTAACCTTAAGAGACAAGAAGAGAGCAGAGTGGATTAGGGAACAAACGGGGGTTAAGGATATCATAGCAGAAATCAAGAAGAAGAAATGGACATGGGCAGGGCATGTAGCGCGTAGACAGGATAACCGCTGGTCATTAAGGGTAACTGACTGGATTCCCAGAGAAGGGAAGCGGGTTAGGGGGAGACAGAAGGTTAAGTGGGCAGATGAGATTAAGAAGTTTGCGGGTATAAATTGGCAGCAGCAAACACAGGACCGGGTTAACTGGCGGAACATGGGAGAGGGCTTTGTCCTGCAGTGGACGTAGTCAGGCTGATGATGATGATGTATATATACATATATATATTGTTACGAATAAATATAGCACCTGGTACTATATAAACTCTTTATTCAGGGCGAACTTGTGCCCGTAAACTTGAAGCTAAAAATGGTCAGCCAAAATGTCTGCGCCCCTGACTCTAACTTCGTCGGTCTCCTCTTCTGCCCCTCGAGTCTCGTGCCAGTCCCATGGCGTAGCATCGTGGCGCGTGCAGGACGGCGTTCCATGGCGCGGCTTTCTTGCTACTTGCTTGACGGCTTTTATGAACGCGAATTGTGATACGCGTCTTCTGCGATGGTCGAGCTGTGGCATTAGTCCCCCTCCTAGCACGCATCGCCCCGATGCGTAGAGCCGGCTGACAGTTTCTAAACAATAGGACTTCTTGTGTTAGACGACGTTGTTCAGTTCCTGTCGTAGTACGGTTTCATACGTACTACATGTACAACTTCCGGGAGATTCCTGCGTCGTGTTGTGCATACTTGAGCTTCAGGGATCACTTCGTAGTTTAATGGGCCTAGCTGACGAAGAACCCTGTAAGGGCCAAAATAGCGCCGCATAAGCTTTTCTGATAGGCCACGTGCACGTACAGGCGTCCAGACCCACACTTGGTCTCCAGGGGAGTACTGAACATCCCTTCGTCTTAGATTGTAACGGTGCGCGTCGACGTTCTGCTGTTGAATGATGCGGTTCCGTGCTAGTTGTCGCGCCTCTTCTGCCCTTTCTACATATTCGCTTATGTCAGGGTCCTCTTCATTCGTGCTGTTGACAGGCAGCATCGCGTCTAATGTCGTTATTACTGTCCGACCATAAACAAGTTGAAATGGCGTGAAGTGGGTTGTCTCTTGTACTGCGGTATTGTATGCAAATGTAGCATACGGTAATATGGTGTCCCAAGTCCGATGCTCGACGTCCACATACATCGCGATCATGTCAGCAAGCGTCCTGTTCAGCCTTTCAGTTAACCCGTTAGTTTGCGGATGGTATGCGGTAGTTCTTCTGTGGTCGGTGTGCGTTAGTTTCATGACAGACTGTACTAGCCTGGCAGTGAACGCAGTTCCTTTGTCAGTTATAAGAACTCTAGGTGCGCCATGTCGCAGCACTATCTGGGTCACAAAAAACTGAGCCACTTCATTTGCCGTTCCTTTTGTGAGAGATGACGTCTCGGCATACCGGGTCATGTAGTCGGTTGCTACAACTATCCAGCGCTTCCCAAACGATGACATAGGAAATGGTCCTAGCAAATCCATTCCGACCTGCTCAAACGGGACTTTCGGTGGCTCTATCGGTTTCAAAAGACCTGCTGGTTTTAGGGGTGGTACTTTGCGTCTTTGGCATTCTCGACATGATCTTACGTAATGCTGTACTGAATCCATCAATTTTGGCCAGTAATATCTGCGGCGGATTTTTGCCAAAGTCCTACTAATGCCCAAGTGACCTGCCTATGGGTCATCATGACACGCTTCTAAAATTTCCGCTCGCAGTGATGATGGTATCAGCAATAGGAACGTTTCACCGGTGTGTTGAAAGTTTCTCTTGTAGAGAACGTTGTTGCGGAGGACGTAGGAACGTAGTCCACGGATGAAAACTCGCGGTACTTCGACTTGCTGCCCCTCTAAGTATTGAATGAGCAGAAGTAATTCTGGGTCCATTCGTTGATCATGAGCCATCTCCGACACATTCACAGCTCCAAGAAATGCGGAGTCTTGTTCATGCTCAGGAGACGAGTTCTGGATTGGTGCTCGTGACAAGCAGTCCGCGTCATTGTGCTTGTGGCCAGACTTGTAGACTACGGTGATGTCATATTCTTGTAGACGTAGGCTCCATCTAGCAAGTCTTCCGGAAGGATCCTTGAGGTTCGCAAGCCAGCACAATGAATGATGGTCACTGATGGCTCGGAATGGTCTACCGTATAAATATGGACGGAACTTACTGATAGCCCATATCACTGCGAGACATTCCTTTTCCGTAGCTGAATAATTATACTCAGCTTTCGACAGAGTGCGGCTTGCATAAGCAATAACTTTTTCTTCCCCGTTCTGCCATTGAACGAGAATAGCACCGAGGCCAACGTTGCTGGCGTCCGTATGAATATCTGTTTTGGCATCTTCGTCAAAATGAGCAAGTATGGGAGGTGACTGCAAACGCCGTCGTAACTCAGAGAAGGCGTCTTCTTGCTCTTGGTGCCAGATGAATGGCACACCTTCCTTCGTAAGCCGTGTCAGTGGTTCCGCAATCTTGGAGAAATTTTCAACAAAGCGCCTATAGTAGGCACAAAGCCCCAGGAAACGTCGCATAGCTTTCTTGTCTCTTGGCCTTGGGAAATTTTCAACCGCAGTGATCTTATCCGGATCTGGGCGGACACCGTGAGAACTGACAATGTGCCCGAGGAACCGGAGCTCCCGGAACCCGAAGTGGCACTTTTCGGGTTTGATCGTAAGTGCAGCCATACGAATAGCGTCCAGTACCGTTCTCAATCTCTGTACATGCTGCTCGAAAGTAGTGGAAAAAATTACTACGTCATCCAGATAGACAAGACATGACTGCCATTTGAGGCCGGAGAGCACAGTGTCCATCATCCTCTGGAAGGTAGCGGGAGCAGAACACAAACCAAATGGGAGTACTTTGAACTCGTAGAGTCCGTCGGGTGTCACAAACGCCGTCTTTTCCCGATCTCGTTCGTCGACTTCTATTTGCCAGTACCCGCTCTTTAGATCCAACGATGAAAAAAAGTGAGCATTGCGCAGTTTATCCAACGTATCGTCGACTCGTGGGAGTGGGTACACGTCTCGCTTCGTGACGAGGTTGAGTTTTCTGTAATCAACACAGAACCGCATGGTGTTGTCCTTCTTCTTCACCAATACTACCGGCGATGCCCATGGGCTTTTGGAGGGCTGTATGACATCGTCGTCGAGCATCTCCTGTACTTGCTTCTTTATCGCCTCCCTTTCTTTTGGAGCTACTCGGTATGGATGCTGACATACTGGTCTAACATGCCCTTCGATTACAATGCGGTGCTTTGCTACAGGCGTACGTCCGACTTTCGAAGAAGAAGAAAAACACTCTGCGAATTCCTTGATCAACTCCACAATCTGGTCTTTCTGCAGAGATGAAAGCTCTCGGTCAATATCTATTTTCTCGAGGACACTTTCCACTGTGGAGGGCGTTGTAGGTACTTTTTCTATGGTGCAAACATCTGAGACTTGTACGTAGTCATGAAGTGATGCTATGGCTGCTCCCTTCGCCACATGCTGTACCTCGTTGGTAAAGTTAGTCAATAGCACATCAGTATATCCGTTCCGCAGGTTCACTAGACCTCTCGCCACGCGTATTCCCTTTGTGAGCAGCAGTTCGATATTTCCATCAGCTAGTCCGGCATATTCACGAAAAATGTCGCTTTTCACAGAAACTGTCACGCTGCTACGTGGCGGCACTGTCACACCTTCATCCACAATACGAAGAGACGAAACAATTGGTTGCTCCGCATGACACACGGCAACAGTGTTCTCTGTTGAGAAAGAAACTTGGGATTTCTGCAAGTCGATGATGGCACTGTTTGCTTGCAGAAAGTCCATGCCCAGAATTGCCTCACGGGAACATTCAGGAAGAACAATAAAACTGCAGGCGTACACATGGCCTCTTATTCCCACTCTCGCTGTGCACAATCCTACAGGGCTGACTAAGTGCCCGCCGGCGGTGCGTATTTGCGGTCCGGTCCAATGAGTGAGCACTTTCTTCAGCTTCTTTGCGAGCATGCTACTTATTACTGAGTAATCTGCACCTGTGTCTATTAACGCTATGGTTTCTATGTCGTCTATTCTGACTTGTAGCTCGGATGTCACGTCACCATTACTGCGCTTGTCCGTCGTTGTGTCAGTGTCGTCGTCTGATCCGGTTAGCGATGGAGGGTTTTCAGTTTTTCGAAAATCAGCGGCCCTGCCTCCACAGGTCGCCGGTTCTAGTTTTCCCGTCGCGGGCTTGGTGAACGACGCCTCGGGAAAGTAGATGATGGGTGTGGACTCGGCGACCTATTGCGCATTGGTGCAATCGACCGCGATTCATGTCGCTGAGTGTTTGGATAGGCATAGCGCGAAGAGAAATATTCTTCGATTTCGTAAGGGCGCTCACCGTTACGAGGGCAGGGCGGATTCACTGGGAAGCCACGTAGCCCGACCCGACGGTAGTGGCATGTCCGATAAAGATGACCTGCCTCCCCACAGTGGTAGCAGAGGGGCCGCCGGTCTGCCGTGCGCCATACATCACTTTTGCGGGGTCTGGCTTCTGGCATCGGCGCTGGAGTACTGCGAGGAAAGGTCGGTGGCATAACGGGAGCTTGTGCAAAGCTCGGGCGTCTCATGTCTTGCCGTACGACTTGCGCGTATGACAGCTGTGGCTGAGGTTCCGGTTGCGTGTAGTGTGGCACCTGAGGCTGCGGTTGAATAATTGCTTGCCACACTTCTTCACGCACAACGTCCGCGATTGAGGGCATCGCTGAAGGACTTTGAGGAAGTTGCAGTTTCTGGAGCTCCTCCTTAACAATAGCCCTCACCATTTCCCGGAGGACGTCAACGTTGGTGGGGAAGGTTGTTGACTCCACCCTGACTGAAGAGACGCTGAAGTCTCTGTTGTACAGTCGCGCACGTTGTTGTAGCGTCCTTTCCATGGTCGTTGCCTCGGACCGGAACTCCGCCACAGTTCGCGGTGGATTACGCACCAGGCCTGCAAAAATTTCTTCCTTTACTCCGCGCATTAGGTGCCGCAACTTCTTCTCCTCGGCCATGTTTTGGTCGGCTCGGCGGAAGAGCCGTGACATGTCTTCTATGTACATGGCCACGCTCTCGTTATTCCGCTGGTTCCTCGCCTGAAGAGCAGCCTCTGCCTTCTCTTTGCGGTCCGTGTTCGGATAGGTTGCGATTAGCTCTCGTCGGAAGTCGTCCCATGACAGCATGCACGCTTCGTGGTTCTCAAACCACGTACGTGCCGAATCTTGCAGGGCGACGTAAACGTAGCGAAGCTTTCGGGCTTCGTCCCAACCATTCAAACGTGCAACGCGCTCGAAGCCTTCAAGCCAGTCCTCGGCGTCTTCAAAGGTCTCACCGTGGAAGACCTCTGGTGTACGTGGCGAATCCACGATGAGGTGAGATGGAGATGGCATCGACTGGGTGGCCATCGTAGTGACGCTTGTGCTTGAGGTCTCGACAGGTCTTGATGAGTCAATTAGGGGGCCAAACTCGGGCTGCTCCCCACGTAGTCGGCGACTCGTGCGTTGGTGCACAGGTGTCAATTCTGCTGGCTCCAATCTTCTGGGATCTGGGCTTCTCCTTGCCTGTGGTGGGCTTGGAATCATACCCAGCACGTCCACCAGATTGTTACGAATAAATATAGCACCTGGTACTATATAAACTCTTTATTCAGGGCGAACTTGTGCCCGTAAACTTGAAGCTAAAAATGGTCAGCCAAAATGTCTGCGCCCCTGACTCTAACTTCGTCGGTCTTCTCTTCTGCCCCTCGAGTCTCGTGCCAGTCCCATGGCGTAGCATCGTGGCGCGTGCAGGACGGCGTTCCATGGCGCGGCTTTCTTGCTACTTGCTTGACGGCTTTTATGAACGCGAATTGTGATACGCGTCTTCTGCGATGGTCGAGCTGTGGCAATATATATATATATATATATATATATATATATATATATATATATATATATATATATATATAAAATAAGGGAAAGAAGTGTATACCTAAGGGCTCGTTTTTCCGTGTTTTTAACACAATAATAATGAGATATAACAGACAGTAATGCCAAGGAATGTACAGGGGAAGTTATTAACATTAATGGAATGTAAATAAGAAGAAAGAAAAGTGGATGAAAAAATTACCAACTGTAAGCAGGAATCGAACCTACGACCTTCGAATTACGCGTTCGATGCTCTAACCACTGAGCTATTACAGCGGCACTCCCTCCATCCACTTTTTGGGTTTATCTGTGAATTTTAGAAGTAGGAGCGACAGTCAGCGCCATCTATAAGCCAAACAACGAGTGTGAAAACTCTCTTATGCGCATGTTTGGCGTCACGTAGCACGTGAACTTATTATGAGCGGGCAGCTGATTAATTGTCCCTCTTATACAACCTAAACACACAAAGTCTGCCAGTACGAGACCCTCGTTCAATGAAATAAGGGAAAGAAGTGTATACCTAAGGGCTCGTTTTTCCGTGTTTTTAACACAATAATAATGAGATATAACAGACAGTAATGCCAAGGAATGTACAGGGGAAGTTATTAACATTAATGGAATGTAAATAAGAAGAAAGAAAAGTGGATGAAAAAATTACCAACTGTAAGCAGGAATCGAACCTACGACCTTCGAATTACGCGTTCGATGCTCTAACCACTGAGCTATTACAGCGGCACTCCCTCCATCCACTTTTTGGGTTTATCTGTGAATTTTAGAAGTAGGAGCGACAGTCAGCGCCATCTATAAGCCAAACAACGAGTGTGAAAACTCTCTTATGCGCATGTTTGGCGTCACGTAGCACGTGAACTTATTATGAGCGGGCAGCTGATTAATTGTCCCTCTTATACAACCTAAACACACCAAGTCTGCCAGTACGAGACCCTCGTTCAATGAAATAAGGGAAAGAAGTGTATACCTAAGGGCTCGTTTTTCCGTGTTTTTAACACAATAATAATGAGATATAACAGACAGTAATGCCAAGGAATGTACAGGGGAAGTTATTAACATTAATGGAATGTAAATAAGAAGAAAGAAAAGTGGATGAAAAAAATGAACCTACGAAGGTCGTAGGTTCGATTCCTGCTTACAGTTGGTAATTTTTTCATCCACTTTTCTTTCTTCTTATTTACATTCCATTAATGTTAATAACTTCCCCTGTACATTCCTTGGCATTACTGTCTGTTATATCTCATTATTATTGTGTTAAAAACACGGAAAAACGAGCCCTTAGGTATACACTTCTTTCCCTTATTTCATTGAACGAGGGTCTCGTACTGGCAGACTTGGTGTGTTTAGGTTGTATAAGAGGGACAATTAATCAGCTGCCCGCTCATAATAAGTCCACGTGCTACGTGACGCCAAACATGCGCATAAGAGAGTTTTCACACTCGTTGTTTGGCTTATAGATGGCGCTGACTGTCGCTCCTACTTCTAAAATTCACAGATAAACCCAAAAAGTGGATGGAGGGAGTGCCGCTGTAATAGCTCAGTGGTTAGAGCATCGAACGCGTAATTCGAAGGTCGTAGGTTCGATTCCTGCTTACAGTTGGTAATTTTTTCATCCACTTTTCTTTCTTCTTATTTACATTCCATTAATGTTAATAACTTCCCCTGTACATTCCTTGGCATTACTGTCTGTTATATCTCATTATTATTGTGTTAAAAACACGGAAAAAACGAGCCCTTAGGTATACACTTCTTTCCCTTATTTCATTGAACGAGGGTCTCGTACTGGCAGACTTGGTGTGTTTAGGTTGTATAAGAGGGACAATTAATCAGCTGCCCGCTCATAATAAGTTCACGTGCTACGTGACGCCAAACATGCGCATAAGAGAGTTTTCACACTCGTTGTTTGGCTTATAGATGGCGCTGACTGTCGCTCCTACTTCTAAAATTCACAGATAAACCCAAAAAGTGGATGGAGGGAGTGCCGCTGTAATAGCTCAGTGGTTAGAGCATCGAACGCGTAATTCGAAGGTCGTAGGTTCGATTCCTGCTTACAGTTGGTAATTTTTCATCCACTTTTCTTTCTTCTTATTTACATTCCATTAATGTTAATAACTTCCCTGTACATTCCTTGGCATTACTGTCTGTTATATCTCATATATATATATATATATATATATATATATATATATATATATATATATATATATATATGTATGTATGTATGTATGTATGTATGTATGCATGTATGTATGTATGTATATAGCTGACCAGTTGATGCTACTGCTGAATTTGTACATCAGTATAGCCCTCCCAAAGGTGGACGCCTTCTGCGGCTCTTTGTATGTAAATACCTTGGTGTTTCATCACGACGTACTTAGCAGTGGTGTCCTTTTCTTAAATTATTTATCTGTTGCCTTGGAGATACTGGCGGTGGCGGTTTTACCCCAGATTCGCGCCAGATCCCAATTCTCATTGGTAGCCTAAATTTCGAACTTCAGTAGCGCAACTTTTAGTTGTGGATATTTGATTCGCCACGTTTTTGTCCTCATGCAGGATGATGTAACCTAAAGCAGAAAAAAGATGTCGCCTGTCTTACTATTAATATGAGGCATTCCGATTTGCTTTCGTTGCGTTTGTATTTATCTGCACTAGTTTGTGATAACTTTCATCTTATCAATATCTCTTTGTACGGGTGTTCCCGCTTTGTGCGTACATTTTCTTCAACACATGGCCAGATACTTACAACTCTTTTACTGCCTCATGCATTCTTCGCCTAGCGTTCTGGGTCGATGCATTTACAGTATCCGTACAGCTTGAGCCGCCAATTCCCCTTCATCAATGGTCTGGAGCTTTTTTGTTTTGTTTTTTGAAAGGTAATTTCAAGCTGCCAAGTTCTATCAGTTTGTATAAAATTCCAAGCCATATCACCCTACACTACCCGAATCACTGCTTTTTCACGCGACGGCAATGCCCGCTGACCCGTGACTGATATCGGCGAAACCCCTACTTCAGGCACTGAACATGCATGACCGAACTGTGTTCGCTAATCTTGGCCCTTTCATCGCTGCTCTGACGAACAACATGCGGCACCACCTATAGAGTATTGTTACGCCGCTGCAGCAATAATCAATCGGGCATTGTGCCGGCGCAGGTTCTCCCGTTAGGTCGATATGGCATCGCATGGAGAGAAAATAAGGCAGAGCATAGAAAGAAGGTCAACGACCAGCTGTCGCAACGATCATGGAGTGGGCGCAACCTTACGAGACGCAGTCATGAGGAAAACGTGGCAGCTTGTACAGGGGGGCGGGAGGGGGAGGAAGGACAAACGCTATAAGACTGAACCATAAACTCCCAGCAACATCATTTACAACGAAGTTACCGTTGTGAAATACAGTGATCGGTTCAAAACACACCAATTGTACCTATTCTCAAATATCACCGTTGTGCCCACACGGGGAGGCGATGAAAACGCAGGATATCTGAAAGAAAACAACAAGATGTGACAAATTTTCAAGACAATAACCTTCCTTTGGATACTTCAACGCAAAAATTTTGTGCTGTCTGTGCGTCTGTCAGCCTGCCTGTCCGAGTGTCTCTCGGTCAATCGATTCAGCCACCCGAGTGAAACTTCAACGCTTTGCTTACGCCCACCAATCTTGATCTCCTTACTGCGTTCAGACTAGTGAAAATTGTCAATAAAAAGCAAATACTGCCCATACTTGGGCGCAACATCATTGAATGAGTATTAAATAGTGTGCGTCTTTATTTAGAAACACATACATACGTTACCCATAATGTGATGCGCCGAAATCAAACGGAAACAGAAAGCAGAGAAAAGGACAGACAAGCGCAGTACATTAGTGATCTCTACTTGGTGTTTCCATTCGTTTTTTGCGCAGTACATTATGGATCAGTACCAACTTGCCCAACTAGCCATTCTTCTGTAGATACGTGAAGTTCATTGATTGATTGATTGATTGATTGATTGATTGATTGATTGATTGATTGATATGTGGGGTTTAACGTCCCGAAGCCACAATATGTTTATGAGAGACGCAACGTAAATATAAAGATTGCAATGTTTATTACACTGCGCTGACAATGCAACATAACAAACCTAAAAGCGATTGTTTCCTACGCTTCGGTAAAACACGTTGCTGTCACCAACCAGTTGCCCTGTGCTCTAAAAAAACTTACATTTCGTTTTTCTAAATTATTGCCAGATGGCGTCCATATCACACCCAGCACCCGCAGACAAAAGGATCTAGAGGACAGAAGGATACACCAATCTTCTCAGGCAGAACATTTCATGGGCGTTTTATTCTCTTCACACAGAAAACTATCGTAATTCGACGGCCTTTGCAGTGAAGCATACAGATACGGGGCAAACTTTTTACGGAATACCAAACCTAGGTAGTTATAAAACAACGTGTAAGAAGTATAGCAAAATTGGCAGCGTGCATGCGCGCGATTCCCTGCAATTATAGTCAAAAGACGACAATCTTCTGTTGGTGGTGTTCTACACGAGTCCTTTTCTCTTCCACGGGAGAAATGGCGCTGCGTGCGATATGGTCGCCATCTGGCAGTGGCGTCAGGAAACATGAGTTTGTGCAGGACCCAGAGCTACTGCCAGGTGGCCGCACCATACCGTCGGCAGAGGGCCTCTTCGGTGCATAGCATCGCATTTTCAGCACAGCCTAAGAAACACTAGGGTCTTTACAGCTACATATCTACGTGTACCTTAGCAAAAGTACACACCACCGAACTACAATTTTGCGCCTCAGATATGCGTGATATTTGCTTTTTTATCTACTATGTTCACATGAATGAACGCAGCCTCCCATTCAAGATGGCTGGGCGTTCGGCAAGTGCTCAAACTTCGGCCGGGTGACTGAATGGTGTGACAGACAGACAGACAATTGTAAATTTTTGTTTTGTCGAAGATGGTGACGAAGTTTAACGAAAAAGACACAGTGCAAGGAGCACCCTGACTGTTCTTTTCGAGAACTTTCTAGGTGTGAGAGAGAGAGAGAAAGAGAGCGTGTGTACGGTTGTCACCTCACCAGCCCTGTTTGGACAAGAGGACACTCATTCCTGTTACAACGCTTCTGCACGTAATCAGCCTACGCTCGATCATCGCCATCAAAAATATAACTTATCACGACGCCATCATGCGTGACTTGTAACATACGCAACTCATTACATTTCCGAAAGTGTTATTTCAGCCCATGGGCATGTTTAGCGTTCGCCATTGAGGGGAGCGAAAATGAATTGAAGCGCTTTCTCTAAAGCTCGTGCATGCCATTAATAATCTATCGAGCAAAAAAAATAACAATGTTTCCAGTGTGTGCCAATGTCCAATGTACTGCGGCGCGCTGGGAGCCACTGGGACGCACTGTACAGCGTGGCCAGCGTCGCCCAGTGCGCTGAACTAACTGAGCCACACTGCACAACGTAGCCCGTTCTCTTAAAGCACACAGGGAGGCACTGATCACGCCGTACAGTCTCTACCACACACTGACAACATTAGTGGCACATTCGAAGAAACTAGGTGCGTTCGCGGACTTTCAGTAAGACTTCATATTTAATCGCAAGATGTCGAGCGTGAAATTTAGTGAACATGATGGTATCTCATCTATGTGCTACAGATATATAGCATTAGTTTTAGCTAGGCAATGGTTGTAGGAGCATGCTAGAGCAATCAACTGTCGAGCGCACGGGTCAGGGGCGCCGCCATTATTTTGCTGGGGTGGGGTTGAGGGTGGGGGGTGAAGCACTGACGACAATTGTGTTCCTGTTGGGGGGGGGGCAGAGAGGCACTTAAATTATGAGTCGTCTTTTGACTATGCTTATGCTTGCTCTTAGGAGGGCAAGAAGGGGCAGGGGCAGGTGATAATTCAGAGGGAAAAGGCTCCAGCCCACCCATGCCCCCCTTGACACGAGTGCGCTTTCCTTGAAGTGTTACTGAGTTTCATCAATGTATTTCATAAGCGGTATCGATAGAACTGATCATTCGCAACACAGTCATGACAGTAGTATTAGTCTGATAATCAAGACCAACGTTCCAGCTCGTGCAGCAGAAAACCGCACTCTCGGCAGCAGTTAGCCGTTGCGATGCCCAATGTCTGTGTTTTTAGCTTCTGATTTGTGTACTCGAAGGTGAAAATATGGCCACTCATGGGTCAGTAATGATCGAAACTGTATTTCAACGGTTATTATACTCTTTCTAACTGAATATTTACTGATCTTCACAGCGACGGAGGCACACTAAGTATGGCCGTAGGCCTAATGGTCAGTTTCGGTTGGAGTGGAGTGCTGCAGCTGTTGTACGTGGAACGTGAACGAAGAGGACAGACAATACTTCCAAATGAGTGACGAAATCTACAGTGCTCAGCAGTTCAGACGTATGCAGTTTTCTACATAGGTATGCCTAACTGCATAGCGAGTCACTGCGATTGGCCGTAACCCATTTGCGGTTACGATAAGTTTTACGGCACAACGTGCCAGGTAGATGTTATTCAAGGCAACCCGTAAGAAATAAACTAACCTGTTAAGTTGGTTTTAATAGATGCGTGTAATTGAAACTTCCTGCAACAGTTCCATAGTAGTACACCTAATGCTCTAAATTGTTAACTATATTTTTCTACACACAGTTGGTGAGAGCACGAAGAGACGAAACTCTGCATTTCTAAAAGAGAAAATCAAAATATTTGATACCCGCATTAGTTTAAAGAAGAAGAAAGATATACGTATACGCTCATCTTTCAGCTGTGGTGTAGTGGGCAGCCTGTCAAACGGGAGATGTTTGATGCATTGAGGTAGTGGGTTCGACTCTGGCTCGCTCACTTTTTCTTTCAATTTTTTTTTCTTGTTTCACTGCAGTCGTGTTTCAGCATTATTTACGATGTGCGCATAACCATAATTCTTAAAAGCAACCTAAAAGCCGGCTTTCAGCCGATGATGGGTGTTCCGGTGTGCAGTGCGCCACCGTGCAGCGTCCAGCGCGTCCCAGTGTGCAGCGCTACACTGGTTCAGTAATCAGGTATGACGCTTAGGACAGTGCCACTGGGTTTTGCGATAGGGATCCCAGAAACTCACTTGGCCAGAACCCTGCACATTTAACTATGACAGTGCCGGTCCGATTAAGTTGGGACATATGGCTGGCTAACTTGGCGCCGACATAGCGAGGCAGGGAGTGCGGCTAACCCAGATCGCCGCCCTGTAGCACGTTAATGATTGAGCTAGTCCAGCGTGATGACACCGTGCTAGCGTGAGGGTGGACACGCTCAGAATGGTGGTGTTTCGGTCACTCTCGAACGTTTTGTACATTCTTTAGTGAAGTGCTCCTGTGTGGTTATTAGGCCTTGTCACGTCATGAAAGTTATTCAAATTGAGCGGTATGGTTGGTACGTATTCATATTTCCATCAGAGGCCCTCAGGGAATTCGAAGACACGGCCTTCGCGTCACATCGTGTTCGGGGATGTCTCACAAAATGTTGCCGAACTTTGTACTTTTTAATCACACTGCGAGCGTTGCCTTTTTCAACCATCTTGCACTGAGCTTTTGAGTGTCTAAATTACTCGAGAATGGGCGCTTGGCAAAGTAAAGTGCCGGAAAGAAGGAAGAAAAAGACGAAGGCAAGAAGGTTAACCAGACACATGCCCGGTTGGCTACCGTACGCTATAGGAGAGTTCGAAAGGGTAGTGGAAAAGGTGAAAGAGAGTGAAAAGATAAAAGGAAAGGATCCCTAAATGCGCTGACGCGCACAAGGCGGCGGCGCTATTGAATACCCAAAAACGTTCACACGGTCTAGTAGCCTTCATAAAGCGCAGCCAACTACTAACGTAGATGGTGATTCAGCAGCATCTGCACTGAGGGCGGCCGATCATGCCGTCGTCGCAAAGCATCATAATCTGTTGGTCTTTCAGAGGCTAATCGAAGCCAGCGACATAGCAAACGATAGATGGTTTCTTCGATGCCGCAGGCCTCGCATGCCGCACTGTCAGTTACTCCAATAGTGTTATGCATGCCTTATTAATGCGACTGCAGGATTTATACACCCTCCACATTCGTACATTAAAGCAATCTCAGGTTCATTGAGGGTGAATTCAATTAGCCAAGCTGCGGGCAAACTGCGAGTGTAGACATTTACGCCTATCCTTGTGCCATCTGCCCTTTATCCTACAATGGCAATTTTGCAAATAAGCTCCCCTTGATTAATGAGCCCGGCGTCGTTCTAGTTCGCAATGAACTAAACTTCGGACTTTCTTGTTGCTTCACACTTATAGACGTAACACTTAAAAGTAATGCTGTAGTCTAATAAAGCTGCTTTTAATTATGTCAAATCTCACATCTATAAGTACATCTAATGCTTACCCTATCAATGGCCAACAGAAACTAGGGCTGAGCGTAAAAGGGTACTGCGCTTTCAAGTAGTATGCCTTCTTCAACATTATTTCTCAAACAGCGGCTTTCTCCAAGGATTCAAAGAAGCGCCATTCAGAGCTGTCTCGAATCTGCTGATTGCAGCCTATAGCTTCAAAGCACCGATATACGAAGAGCCCGCTCGAACATAGCTATCTCTTTTCTGACCGCATGTTTTAGTATGATAATTTGACCGCTTCTCGTAACGTTTCGCATGTTTTGCCTAAAGTTCAATCGCCACAAGCAAGCTTCCTTTAGTGTTCCAGCAACGCAATCAGCACTCAACATTCGGAATCAATGTGGTGCAACCGGAACCAAGTGCAATTATACACATCAGCCTTACAACAGAGTAAAGAATGTTTTTATGTTTACCGAAGCCGGCTTTGCTTATATGCTGAAGTTGATTAAGTGACGCGTTGCAAATCATAACAAAAGCTGACTGACGAGGGAAGACGAGAGTTTAAAAGGAGGACGAAGAAATGACATGGCACCAGTAGATATCGTCACACGACCTACATTTAGTTTCCCTTGACTGTTTTAACGCAATATTTTCCATTTATTTATTTATTTATTTATTTATTTATTTATTATTTATTTATTTATTTATTTATTTATTATTTATGGCTTATGCATTTACTGATCCAAAATGTTCGCAAAAAGCACGAGCAGCCCGGTGCAGACAACTTCACCACAGCCTTGAGCATTTAGTAAATGAAGACGAACGACTGAGAAATGATGTCTATATTCTTTTGCATCTGTACAATCTCCCCTTGTAATAATCTCATTATGCACGATAAAAGGACTCTGAACACCTAACACATACAACCCTTGGTTTACACGTACGTACGTACACACGTGTGTGCGAGTGCGTGTGCGTCTACTGCATTGCGAATCTCGGCTTTCCACACTGCGCCATTCTGACAGGACAATAACAACGCTTGAAGGTGAACTCGCACTTTTTTTCTTCGAGCTGCAAATACCGGCGCCCCGTTAGGACATGCCCGAGATGGAACTTCCCTGGATATCTTCGCCGAAATATAGCGCGTACATCGCGACGGCATAGCTCGAGGTTTGAGCATCGCCCGCAGTTGTGCGGAGCAGAGCTTATTGACGAGACGAGTTGAGCTGAGCACTGTGGATTAAATCCCGAGTGCGCGACAAGTTTTACGGGCACTTTTGAGCGTCGTCGCCTTGGAAACACAAGAAGTGGGGGGGGGGGGGGGGGGGGGGCGCCTTCTACGGGCAGCAAACAGCCATGCCGTGCTGGCCAGCTCCGCCACGCCACTTTCGCGTCATAATCTACTGGCAGAAAACTATAGTTGGCGTATAATAATTATTCAAGCGAAACATCGCGGTTTGGCCGACATGTTAGAGCGTATCAGTACATGAACTTGCCAAAAATCACAAAATATTCACCGAGTAAAGGATGATGAGTGGGACGAAGCGTCCGTCCGTCTGTCTGTCTGTCTGTCTGTCTGTCTGTCTGTCTGTCTGTCTGTCCGTCCGTCCGTCCGTCCTTCCGTCCGTCCTTCCGTCCCGTCCGTCCGTCCGTCCGTCCGTCCATCCGTCCGTCCGTCTGTCTGTCTGTCTGTCTGTCTGTCTGTCTGTCTGTCTGTCTGTCTGTCTGTCTGTCTGTCTGTCTGTCTGTCTGTCTGTCTGTTTGTCAACTCTATGAAATGTCAACTATACGAAAACGACTAACGACATCTAGTGATATTATTTCTGAGGACATAAACCGACAACGCTATCTATTGACCAATTCATAAGTTAGAGGTGGCTACATACTGCTGCTACTACTACTACTACTGCAGCTACTACTACTACTACTACTACTACTACTACAACAACTACTACTACTACTACTACTACTACTACTACTACTACTACTACTACTACTACTACTACTACTACTACTACTACTACTACAGAAAAGGAAACCACCCACATCCTTAAGAGCTTCAGTGCAACAGAACAATAGAAGTCGCAAGAACAGAAGCCGATGCAAACAGGATTATAAGACAAATCCATGAGTTTCAGCCTAGTTCACTATAGTTTCAGCACGCAATGTGCGAAGAATGAGGCATTCTACTTATTGAAACAGACACATTTCCTAGACATTACAGTATTTTGGGCACGTCTCTACAGCAAGATAGTTAAAATAAATTAAGAAAGGAGTGCTTCAACGAAGAAATATGCAAGTATGGCGTTTCATTTTGTTCTGCCGACCAAGCCTAATACAATACGGCTCAGAACTTGTGCTTGTACTGGCAGCTGAGGAGAATAATCAGCTTCATTGCATTGCTTCGTCCTAAATTTTTTAGCGCTTTTGAGTTTTAGTCATGGCTTTAAGCTAGCACCACTTTCGCTGTACATTAGGTTTGTTTTTTAGCGGGACGGCTCAATGCTCTCCCATAGTTGAGTACGAGTACTCGAAACCGTTAAACATTTTTTCTAAACACAGGTCTCTCATAGCAGAGCACCGAGTACTCTAAACCGTTAACCACTTAAGCAAACGTGGTACGCGACGACTAATGTGGGCTGCGTGCACTCGTTCACACGGTAATTTTTGTCAACAGGGCCTCATCAGATGTGAGGCCCACGGGATGCTATTATGCTGTCCCACCATATAGAGTACGAAGCACAATAAATCGTTCACCAGTTTTTTTTTAACAGTGTTGCCCCTTTTGTGTTCGTCTGTGGGAGACGCATGAAGCTTGTCTTTCGGCCTACTTCGTTTTGGTAGGCTGGTGTTTATTCAGTACCGGCAGATATGCCATGTAAGTACGCAACATATAAATATACCGACGTCTTATTTGTTTCCCGTTTACCGTGTGATGTACATATGTATGTATATCCTTTTGCAACAAATGTTTGTGTCTGTACATGTTCTGTTCTGTGGAGATGTTATGTTGGAATGTTGTTGATGTCCCGTACTTCAGAAAATGAATTTCTCTAAACACAGTTTCAACACGATCGAAACTATTCAAACAGGGACAGCTTATTGCTCTCCCAAAGCCGAGCACTTCGTACTCTAAATCGTCGAACACTTGCCCTAAACACATGGTAACTTGGACAGTTTATTGCTCTCCCATAGTAGTGTGCATATAGTACTCTAAAGCGTTCGTAATCTCTTCGTTATCGCTTCAAGGACAGCTGCAAGCGGGTCTGTAGTCACCATGAATAACTCATCGAACAAGTGATTTGAATGGCATCCCACGTCGGCGGCGTCAACGTTAGTGAGGCAAAACATTATCATCACGCGGTGACGTCATAATGACGTCACATATAACAAAAGATTGTCACCCTATGGTGATGTCACATACGTCACTTCACATTGGCAGCGTCATCAAATGGCATCACTCCTTGGTCGAACGTCCGCTTAGCTTGGAGGCAATGCAAAGAGGTGCAGGAAGCTCGCACTAGAGATTTATCGAGCTCCAATCGAGCTTCATTGTGAGTTATGGAGCTCCGATTGAGCTCCAACAGTGCTCCGAAACCACGTTACTTGAAGAAAGCTTTCGGAAGAGGGTTCGAGAAGAGTCGAAATTCGACATACAACAAAATTGAGATGGTTTTTACCTTCAAGTCGACTGAGACAGATTCGCATGGAACCTGTGAGTTTCAGTACTCTCAATCTTCACGTATTGCTCGAACGGGTGGGAGACGAGCAAGTCCTGCACCAAGCGATTGAGTTGAGTAGATATAGTATAGATAACCATGTTGTTGGTGTTATTACACACTTTATCGTCCTGTACAGGACGTACCCCATGTCCGCCTGTCTAGTCCATGACGGGACCGACAGATCAAGCCTCTTGACCCCGTCAGGGTCGGGGGCCCGGTTTTTCGCGAAACTATATTCAGAAACGAATAGTTTGCCTTGAGTCTTTCTAGCTTCAGCACGAAATATCATTGTAAAAACATACATCACATATGTGAATCACGGTGGTAGGCTTGGTTTACCAACCTCTAAATGAAATACCTCCATGGATCAAAATATCTCGTGTTGCGAAGAGAACAGGAGGGCACGCCAGCCATGCCAAATTTGACCACGTCAAAAATTTCCCGTAGTCACGTTTCGTCTCAACCTCGCTATTACAGAAGCACGCTTGTGTCTTGCAGGCATAGGCGTGCGTAAGTAGGTTCCTTCCCAGAAACAGTAAAACGCGCACTATACCAGACGTCGACGCTTCAACGTTGTTTGCAGCGATGCAGTATATGTTGGGGCGGTGAGGTGCATATGCATTTCGCTGGGGACGTCTGAGCCTCTCAGCCACGGTACGGGAACTGTCGCGTGTTCCTATATACCCATATAGGACTGCACCTAACTGGACAAGACCAAGACAGGGAACACGAAGCGCTGGACTCTAGAAGGCGGAAAAACGACAAACGAGGGCGCCCTCGTCTGTCGTTCTTTCACAGTCCGGTGTGCAGCACTTCATGTTCCCGTCCTGATAATATAGCTATACTTCAAAGCGACGCCAAAAAGCGCACGAAACTTCACTGAATGACACCAGCGGAAAACCACTCCAGAAGAAAAAGAAAAAAGAAAGGGTTGGGGGGCAGGCATCTCAAAAACCACGATCTTTTTGCCGCATTACAGGTACCGACTATCCCCGTTCAATCTTTGTGGCATCTAGCTTAGCCATTTGAAATATAAAAAAAGAAACAAAGCAATGAGTCGGCGTAGATAGCTCAACTTGCTTTCGGTTCCATATTGTCAAGGCGCATTGGCCACGCTAGAGGTGCAGACCGCAATAGGGGCGAATAGCTACTCGACATAATGAGTCGTGCATAGTGTAACACGATCCCACCTGCAGCTCCATGATGGATCTCTGTAGCTGCTGCTCCTGCGTCTCCGGCAGCGAGTGCTGCCTCCTGGGCACGGGCCTGCGCACGGTGTGGCCGGCGACCACGCCGCCACCGCCACCGCCCGACCAGTCAGCCGGTCCTTTGCTGCCCGCTGCTGCGAAAAACAAGAAAGACACACCTTTAGAAAGGCGTATCTCCAGCATACAAGTGCAAGAGCACGTGTCAGCTAAGTCGAATGAAGTGCATCATTCACATTTCCACTGATTCCACGCAAACCTGCTAACAGCTATTATAACTGCGCACATCACTCGCAATGTTTTGTGATTTAATTACCAATCAAATCAAGACATATCACTCAGCAATGATATGTCAAGCATACATTGAAAAATCTTTAACTGCTGGTGTCTCTGGAGCCAATGTTGAAACAAGTGGTCTTGACTTTGTTAAAGCAGCAACAGCCTGCTTTAGTGTGTGTATGCATATGCTTTCTCCACTATCTCCTAACGAAAACATAAGAGGACAATTGCGGAAACTGGTATTGGAGCAAGTAAAACACGGGGAATACTCATGTAAACTCTCTTGCACAAATGGGCGAGCAAAATGAAAGACGGGGCACATTCGTATAAAAGATAACTAAGACTAGACTCACAAAACTCACGAAAAAATGTTTGCGCAAGAGAAATTTTGTTGCGTAAGTCGATTCACGAAAAAAAAAGAAATGTCGTAAGACGCCATCGTTGTCACATCGGCCGCTGCAATAAAGCGCGCTGTGACTGCCCGGGAACATGTCAGCGATGGTGATGCAGTTGCTATATTTGCTTACGTCACCGAAAAGTGCTCGTAAGTGGATTCACGAAGCGAAATTGTGCGTAAAAACAGCATGGCTGAGAGAAAATCCTCAGAGTGGTCCGGACCACTCTTAGGAAAAATGTGGCTACTAAGAACTTGCCACCGCGGCGGTATACTTTGGTGCCCTGGCTGGCTTTGAGTTCATTCGCGCCCATGTAGGGCTGCCTGATGACTGATGATGTGTTTTTATTTATTTCAAAGCTTTGAGTTTCGTGTGTTGTTTCCCTTGTACGCAGTAGATGGTATTGTGAACCACTGTCATCCATTAACTTCGGAGTCGCAGTAATTGAAGAATCCTATTTGGCCTCAATAGCGTAAAATTATGCATGTAAATATTTGTGGTTGGATGAAAACCAATGTGCGACGTGAATGGTCGGTGCATTCGATCGTGGCACGGCATAGGATCAACCTTATTTGTTATGTTGTTGTGTTGCGCCGCCCCCCCTCCTATAACTAAATGTACAACTCGAGATGCTTGCCTTATTGGTGGAAATTACCACCAACGAGGTTAATAGGAGCACATTCCTTGCACGCTTAGGAAATAAAAATGACCGGAACTTTTCAGTTAGCAGTTCATGAAGCTTATTCTGTGGTTGTCCTCTAGTGTACTTCAATTGGCTCTAACTGTACAATGTGCATGAACTCTGAAATAAAGCTGTCGATACACTTTGGGAAGATTTAGAACAGGTGCGTGCTTTGTAAACCGAAGCGTATTAGGGGTACGCATGGTTACGCGTGGAACTACAAACAAATCAAGCGTTTCCACCTTCAATGTTAAGAAACCGATATGGGGCGTGATAATACGGCAAGCAGTCGGGATAAAATGCCCTAGTAATTTTAAATTACACCGGAAATCTGCAAACCCTCACGATTCTGGAGCAAACCATGGCTGAATTTGTCCCTGCGACAATTACCAGCCGTTTAACTTGGCGCACGAGTATTATTCAAAGGTAGAGTGAGCCACTGACAAGTATTTTGTGCGACGCAGCGACCACTTGGCCTGGAAATAATTGCGTTGCGAAGGCGAAACTCCCGTAGCATGCTCTGATCAAAGCAGACGACAAACGCGAGCAGACGACGGCTTAGTCGCCAGGCGCAGCATGTAATTGGTTGTGAAGCAATACTCTCAACATCAGCTCACTCCGTGACGTTGCCAAAACACTTATTTCATCTGACACGCCTGTCGCGTTCGTCATATATCACCACCCTCGCACATAAAAGCAAATTTTGTCGTGGCGTGAAAAATACGCAAGTACTTTCTGCGAGCTCTCTTACGTGTTTCGCAGTTGTCGAAAACATCTTGGCGTCGCAAACAGCGTATCGGTCGATGCAAATTTTAACAAACGCTTCTCGCTTGAGTTCCTTCGGCGTTCGACTGGATGTGTTGTAATTACCGCTACTTTTTCTGTGCTATTAAGCGGTGTAAATACCAGCGGCAGTGTATCAGTGTACGGTGACGCGTAGCGAAGCCTGTGCCTCAGTGTGTTTATCAAGCGAGATCGGCGTCTGTGCATCAACGAAAACTAGCACTCGAGAAGGCTGCAATGTCTGTTTGTGCGCCGGTAACACTTCGTTCGCTTCACCTTCCAGTCTCTCAGTTGGGTGCTGTGCGACATTTCGGATTGACAGCGTTTTGGCACATTACTTGAGTGACCCCAAGTACATACGGAAACGTATGAACTACGCGGTGTGTTCGGTTCTTGCTTCGCCACTGGTTAGCCTGTACGCTTCTATTTTCCTGCGAGCAACGATGTCCGTTGTGAACAGTGGTGCTGTGTTGACGTTTCGGAAGGCTTGTGAGGAGGCTGTGCTCGTGTGACCGCAAATTGATAGACAGCGTTGTTAACTGTTTTGCCGTGCTAAGTTGCGGTGGTGAGGCTTAGCGTTTTCGTTTGTTAACTCGTCACTTCTCCTTCTTGCGATAACCATAGTGCGAGCACTGTGAAGTTACGAACGGTAGCTGCGAGATGCTACATGTTTGTTGTGGATCGTGTTGCTTTGGCAGCACGCCAATACTGTTTTTTGGTAAGAACTTAAGAGCTTATGTGTCAGCGAGAGCTCGTGAACGTCAAGCTTGCCTCTGGACCTCAGAAAGAGCAAAAATTTCACTGGTGCCTTGCTTTAGATAAAGTTGTAGGCCAGTACCAGCTAACTAGAGGTTCTCGAGTTCGTCTGGCCATCGTTTTGCACTGCACTAGAGCCTTGACAAAAGCGGCTCATGGCCAGTTCTTACACTATATCAATGGACGTGCACGCCTGGCCAGCCTTTCATTGCTATGTCATCGGCAGCTTCCACACTGCAGATGTTCTTTGCCTGTTGGCCCCAGGGCACACTGGTCAGTGATGACACTGACAGCTACTAAATGCTGCCGTCGGTGAGTCGGCCTTTCGGAGCTAAATTTCTTGCTATTTACGTAGTACTATACCATGTCCAAGTTTTTCAGCCCAGCAGATGTAATGTTTCCCTATGTTAGAACGAAGCATAAAAAATTTACAACTACTGTTATATACATATATTATGGAGAAAGGGCAAATACATCAGCAGTTTTTTGTGATTTGATATAAGCGAGCTCTTGTTTGATTATTAAGATAGGCCTGTCTATTTACCACGTTTGATAGTTGGAAAAATAATGTGAATTTATTTTCCAGGAGCCAGGTTGCACTTTTCCAGGAGCCAGGTTGCATTTCAGGTTATTAAAAAAAAAATGTTCTATAGACGACTACCGCTGTGGTAGCACTACACTTCACTAGGACAGATATATTGCGGTATGTAAATCCTACATGGGACTTCAGTTTGTTTCAAAGTGAATATAGCAGATTTGATCACTCACGAAGTGATAGCTTCGTGAAATAAGTGTTAGAAGTGAGTGCTTTTAGTGATTGTTTTTAAATATATCGTTTTTGGCCCTTCACAGATCGCAGAGTTTGTTCAGGTCCACTGATGCATCGGTTGCACGCACTGGCACATCGAGCCTCCTCATGGCTTGGAGCACTTGTACAAAAATAGGAAGTACACGTGCTCCCTAAATGTGCAAGTCTACGTCACTGCTGGGACTGTTATCATTCAGCGGACCTGGAAGTGGCCTGGAAGCATGCATGGCAGCTTCATCTGGAAGGAGTGCGATCTGCTTGGGAGCTTCCAGGAGACAAAACTGCCTAACGACTGGTTGCAAGGTTAGTTTTTTTAAATACATACTATTATGTAAACACCACTTACTGTGCACAAATTGAAAACGCAAGCATGGTTGCTTGCAGTGGATACCTGTATTATTCTCACACATAATGCTTATTGAACTTTAATAGAAGTAAATTGCGACATAATTGAGAATCTTGAAAGTTGAAAGCCTACAGCTTATGAATGAAAATGCAAATCATCTGATTCTGGAAAGCTCGTGCTTTTGAACGAGCATAAATACTTTGATTTCTTATTGAGCTCTCGAGCTTGTGACTCACTCTGCGGATCAAGTGCTCTGGATGTAAATAGCAAGTGGGTGAAAATTGTCTGGCTGTTCACAACTTGCAAGAAAAAAGACCTATTGCGCAAGCCTCAGATGACATAAGGCTAGTAACTGCGTCTTTTACTTGATGTAGCTTTTTCTCTCTCAGGGCTGTGGCATGTTATGTTTCAGCCGAACGTGTTTACCAGGATTGCATAATGATATATTTTTTACACAAATTGTAACTGACCTAAGTATGCATTGTGTATCTCTAAAGAAGACGTTCGGTGTGCCATGGCTCCTTATCTCCCTGTCTGTGGCTAGCCTACTTGAGCAGCAGTACGGTGCAGCCAGCACTTATGCAAGCCAAGTCATGAAGAGCTCCTTTGGCGTATCCTTCGGCGTTCGACTGGATGTGTTGTAATTACCGCTACTTTTTCTGTGCCATTAAGCGGTGTAAATACCAGCGGCGGTGTATCAGTGTACGGTGACGCGTAGCGAAGCCTGTGCCTAAGTGTGTTTATCAAGCGAGATCGGCGTTTGTAAATCAACGACAACTAGCACCCGAGAAGGCTGCAATGTCTGTTTGTGCGCCGGTAACACTTCGTTCGTTTCACCTTCCAGTCTCTCAGTTGGGTGCTGTGCGACATTTCGGATTGACAGCGTTTTGGCACGTTACTTGAGTGACCCCAAGTACGTACGGATGGATATGCAGAGCATATCCATCCGTACGTACTTGGGGTCACTCAACAGTGCCTTCACTAGTTTTTAACATGCATGTTAGTCAAAGTGCCTGCATGTATCTGCCTTTCACTGCTATAAATCACAGCAACAGTGCCTTCATTTATAACATTGTAGTTCTGCACTTGTGTCATATTAAAATATATTTGCACTCTTCATTATTTGTGTGTGTGTTGAGACTTCATTTCTTTTTAATATTTCTGCATACTTGTCATAGGCTTCTGTAAATACAACTTCTGTAAATATGAGCACATATTAAACATCTGTACACTTTTGCATGTAGCATGGTTGTAACGATGATCTGTATTTTTCCAAGTTCCAGCAGTAACAATGGATAAGGTGCTCAACGGTCAAGTACAATGTATCACGAACACAGCACAGAAGACCAACAAGTAGAAAGGGACTTCCAATGACTGTGTTATCTTGCTCAAAGTTCACGACAGCAGAAAGAGCACAGTGTGACGTCTGGAGGAGCTTGAAATGTATACGTAGTAACATTCTACGCAGCTGCAGTTTAACTTCTTAGCAGTTCATTATTAAGCAGTTCTTTTTGCGCTTGAGCATTCCAAATTAATTAAATTTTGCATGGGAGATACCAAGCTGTGACACTAATTTAAAGCCTGCTGTTGTGCTAGTGGGCAAAAAAATTTGAGCTCTAGTTTTTAACATGCATGTTAGTCAAAGTGCCTGCATGTATCTGCCTTTCACTGCTATAAATCACAGCATCCATTGTCAGCAATGGTAACTGTGTTTGCATTCTTTGTAGTATAAGAAGTAAAGCCATTGGTGCGGTTATCTTCTACTTAGTCGCTATAATCCTTCTGTATGCACTCATTTGTATAGCACCAATAATATCAAGTGTGTATAAGTTCTGGGAAGTGCTTAAATTTGTGGATTATTTTATCTGGAAGGAAGAGGATCATCACTACTCCTAATATATCCAACATCAGGTTTTAGTACTTGTGTCATGTTATCCCACTGCCTGTCCTTCCTTCAGCAGTCTACTTCTCTGTTTCTACTTTGTAAGTGTAGCTTCCTTAATGTAGTGTTTCGTAGGCTAGGTTTTATAAAGTAAATGTGTACGATGCAAAACACTTATCATCTATGAAGCTTTCCTTATATTAGAATTATAAGTACTTATTTTACTTTATATGTAGCTATAGCATGCCTTTACTTATCTTTTTGTAGGTGCCTGTACCATTTTTTAGCACTACAAGGGTACTGGTATACTCCAATATTGAAGCTGGAAACTTAAACAATTATTCAGTGGAAGTGACAATGTGTTTATAACCATTATTACTATTCCCAAATTTATTTATTTACATTTACAAATTTATTTGCATTTTAACTGTGTGAAGGTAAATGTTCCTATGTTCTTTTTTTGTGGTTCCTGTTTCAAGCAAATGACAGATAATTACTTTGCAGTGGCATAGTATTAGTTGTGAGTTTACACATATGTGCCGACAACATTGCAATTGAGCCCAGCAGCAAGAGCTACATGCAGTGCACTGAAACATCACCTCGCATACTTAGTGTAGAGTCTTTGCCCACCAGTGAACTGAATTTTTGTTTCAAGCAGACTAACAGACAGCTGTACGGGACTAACAGACAGCTGTACGAGCGCAGAAGGCAGACATGCCTTCTGCGCTCGTAAGAGATTGACAAGTATCTAGTCGGAAAACGCTGTTAGCCAATCCTCAAAGTCACGATTCATACTCGTTTCTGCAGTTAAGCGATTGCACTTCAAGGCTTAAATGTTAGAGGAGGACAGGTGCAACTGACCCCGCCCTTTCCAGAAATTTCCACTTTTGATTGATTGATTGATATGTGGGGTTTAACGTCCCAAAACCACCATATGAGTATGAGAGACGCCGTAGTGGAGGGCTCCGGAAATTTAGACCACCTGGGGTTCTTTAGCGTGCACCCAAATCTGAGCACACGGGCCTCCTTCATTTCCGCCTCCATCGGAAATGCAGCCGCCGCATCCGGGATTCGAACCAGCGACCTGCGGGTCGTTCAGCTTAAGTGTCCTAACATGCTTTGTTACTGTGTTGTGAATTGCCGAGCTATGCAAGTAAACAGAGTAATATTGCGGACATTTACCAAATTGTGATGCACAACCCTTTTCTTTAGCATTACATTGTCAAGGGCTTTTTCGGTATTATTTATAATAACTGCTTTTCACTGGGATGCTGCAGAAACTATGCATCAACCTTTTCCAAGATGGTTCGAGAAACACAAGCTCAGACATAGCAGTGCTACGGGGGATTTCTCTCGTTGGTTACTTTCTGTATATTGTCACGTAGGTGACGTTGAGTCAATACGAATATTCAAAATAGGTGTATCAGAATTGTTGTTTTATAGCCGTTCATCTTAATATTTACACCTTAGTATGTATGTATGTGTATATACATACATACTAAGGTGTAAAATCTCGATGTCGATAACTGCGTAATCTACCGATCAGTAACCAACATTCATGACCAAACACTCATTCAGCGTGTTCTTAACAACATACAAACATGGTGTGATTTTGGCTAATGAACTTAAATCCTAATAAATGTAAGCTTGTTTCTTTTTGCCGCCACCGTAACCCTTTTGAGTTTGCCTATTCCATCGCTAATGTTCCCATACAATCAGTTCACTCATTCAAATACCTCGGCATCATCTTGGCTCATGACCTGAATTGGCGTCAGCACACCACTGACATCATCTCGTCTGCTAATAAATCACTCGGGCTTTTCAGACGACACTTATGCCCTACTCTGCCTCACGTCAAGACGCTTGCATACAAATAATTTATCAGGTCCAAACTCGAGTATGAATCTTCCATCCGAAGCCCTCATCAATCATACATCCTAAGAGAACTTGAATCCCTTCAAAATCGGGCTACCAGGTTCATTCATTTTGCATATTCGTATCATATCAGCATCTCATCTCTAAAGGCGGAATCAAGTCTAAAAACCTTTGCTTCACGCCGATAGTGTGCCACCCTCTCTCTTTTTCGTGTGTTTTGTTTCAGTTCACTGAATTATCCACCGTACATCACGCCCTCTCCGCACATATCCCATCGCACTGGTCATCCGTTACAAGTCGCAATACCACGTACCCGGACCATGCATTTCAAGCTTCCTTTTTCGTAAGAGCAGCAAAAGACTCGAACGGCCTTCCTCGCACCATCTGTGCCATCACTAACCCATTTATGTTTGCAGAAGCCATTAGGAAAACACCGTTGTGTAGTTATCTTTTTTTGTTATACACCACCCTTTATGTGATAGGGGGTCTTTAAGGAAATAAAAGTGAAGTGAAGTGAAGTATGTATGTATGTATGTATGTATGTATGTATGTATGTATGTATGTATGTATGTATGTATGTATGTATGTATGTATGTATGTATGTATGTATGTATGTATGTATGTATGTATGTATGTATGTATGTATGTATGTATGTATGTATGTATGTATGTATGTATGTATGTATGTATGTATGTATGCATGCATGCATGCATGTATGTATGCATGTATGTATGTATGTATGCATGCATGTATGTATGTATGTACGTTTGTATGCATATTTTAAAAAAGACTGTTTATTATTGATGAGTAAGTTTGGTAATTTCGCTGAATTTCTTCCTTGTTCTCTTTCTTCTGAGCCATTAGAGTTTTCAATTTGTTTTTACTGCATAAAAATAAATGTATTCTTTCATAAAATATTTGTACTCGAAGAAGCTATTTCATCTGCCAATGTACAGTCATGAGCAAGAAATTAGGTAAAATGGAACCAACCAGCAAACCCTAGTTTAGAGCATTGCTTCTCTGCATGGCGTTTCTTGTACACATTACATTGGTCGAATATGTCGATTTCAACATATCAATTTCGATCAGAATAAACAGGATATCACCCGTGGTTGTATATGTATGTGATATGTATGCATATTGTAATAAATTGTCGGCAATTACTATTAATGGTACAAGCCTAGTCAAGCTGAATACACGGATGCTGTCCATGTACCTTTCATCTGTATTAAAACTATCATTAAAGAGAAATAAACTTCGGTTTAAAAATTTATTGTAGTAACCAAGGCACAGTATCTCTCTCTATAAGGCAAATCAATTTGCCATGGTTCTGTTCTGCTCTGGACAATCGGGGACCCTCTCAGAAGAACTCGATTAGGTGCTATATAGTTCTTTTAATCATTGACATCGGCATTACACTAAAGTGAACAACTTGACAAGTAGCGAAAGAGAAGACACAAGACAATCACTCTGTTTGTAGAAGAACGGCTATTTCGGCTAGTTGGTTGGAATTCATGGTAATAACTCTTTCCTTTCCTTGCCTCGCCTTTCGTTTCACGTTTCTTCTAGCACCTTCGTGTTCACGATGCAGCCCTTATTACCACTCTGTGACTTGTCTATCTGCCCGTGCTCTTTTGCTTTGCTGCATGTAATGATTCCCACGAAAACGTGTCCCGACAAAGGCAGCAACTTGGCCGCAAGCAATCAGCTCGCTGCATGTCTAGATTTTCTTTAAAACATCCTGATGAATAACCGCTGGTCACATATCCAGACACGTAAAATGTATTATACCAGGTATGAGATTGGTATTTCGGCACTGAGCGCTGTTGTGATAACAGAGGATGTAGGGGAAATATATGAACCCTGAATTTTGTAATTTATGAAGGAGCACGCTAACGTGCTTTTGGGTCGAAAGGGGAGTGAAAGAAGAGAGTGCAAAAGCCACCTTTTCAAAAAATAAGTACCTGCCACTACGCCTAATCTGAGGCCGGGCAACCTCTTTAAAAAAGTGCTTGGTGACACTGCGAATCGATTCCAGTACCTCATAGATTGTAGTTGAACGCTGCAACCGCTCGTCCACTGCTGCAGTGCTTGAGAGCAGGGCTTGTCACTGCATCATTTATCCTATTGCTAATATATCGTCATTCCCTCGATTGTCGTCAAATGCAAAAAGTCCGGTGAAACTAGGTCAAAAATAGAAAAATATAATTAGAATGCGGTCGCCCAAGGTTACTAGAAGGTAGAAACCGCCAAGTGTGGCTGCATAAGTATGCACTATTTATCTTGTACATTACTGTCATGATGTTGGGACAGCCGGCTATAAAGTGGGCTACCTTCCCATATTTTGGCAAATATAAATAAAAAATGAAAATATATCGGCGTATGACAACGCTAATCAACTATTCTAAATTCACTGTCACTGATGTCACTTTCACTAAATGAATACTCAGTTTGCTTCCTTCATCATTATTTAAGAAAGATTTGGCTCATTAACTCACAACTCTCCTAATTAGCATTGATTCTCACATCTTAAGACAGTCACACTTGATCTCGCTTTCTGTGTGGCTCTCGCTCCCACAAAACGTGTGCTCCCCTTTTGTATGCTCTCCAAGCATCCGACGCTGCCTTGCGGCAACATTCCTGGACGTCTACTGGGCCAGGAAATTGTCTTCAATATCTATCACTTCAAATTTAGGCTTTTGTGGAGACGAAACAAAAGTCTCTCTCTCTTTTTTTCGCCCTTGTTGCGCGTGTGGTAACCTCTCTTAGCTTCAAGACTCGTACACACGAGCCTTGCTTTGTTTGCTCGCACAAACACCACTGGGCAAAATAACTGCACCATGTTTTGTGGAAAGCATTAGCACTGAAAAATGTCCCGACGAGTCTCCTTCGTTTTACGTAGACACATATCAAAGCGTAAGCGCATGCACGTTTTGGCATTCCGGCTTAATCAAAATGCTCTGTTGCATGGAACCTGCGAAAGTCCGCTCACAATTTTGTTTGATTACTGTTGTTCTACATTTCTGCACAATTCGTCCGCATGCAGGAACAAAAGTCGCTCCTCTGTCTTGTAATAAGAATATTGTAAGAAAGGCAACCTTTTATGTCTATGTACAAACCACCCTTACGTTCACCACTATACCATGCTCGATTACGCCGGATTAGTAGAGTAGCAGCGCAGCTTCACTAAATGTAAGGTAACTGGTCGCGTTCAACAGGGGAAGACATTTGAGGCACATTTTCAAACATTGCATGCATCGATTTATGCGTGGTTTCATATGTGGTGCACCTGGAGTGTTGTCTACTTGTTCTTGGCGAGATAGTGCATGGATTATTGCTTCAGACCATTGAACAATTTCTTTTTTAACTACAGTTATTGGTGAAACGCGAATGCTTGGCTTTGCACAGCACACCAAAACGTCTATTAAAACGTGGCATCCCGTAAGCGCTGTAGCAGACGCCCGGGGAGCTGAAAGTGAGATGCAGCTAATCATTGACTATCATCGTATACTCTCAATTCTAGACGCTTTGTCTGCTATCTTGCTATTATCGGCACACACTTCTTTCTTTCCTTGTCGTTTCATCGGCTATCGTGTGTCCTCCTCGCCCTCTTAGGTGCCGAATTAGTCAAATTCATACCCGCGCTATCGAAATCCTTCGATATGAGAAACTTCTTGGATAATAAAAAGCGTAGCCAAGAAAAAGCTTTGTGAATATGGCCTCTGATATACTAAACTGAAAAAGAAACATGCTGACGCCACCATACACATCAATAAGAAAAATGCATACAGAAAGCTAAAAGAGAGACAGAAGAGGAAGTCCGGGAGGTTAACCAGATATTGGCATCCGGTTTGCTACCATAAAGAAAGCTAAAAAAAAAAGCTCACTGATGTTTCCCGTCTTTTTTTTTTTTTGCTCACTTAATTCGTCCAATTTCAACGTCCTCTCTGTCTTTTCCTCCCCCTCCTGTTCTTCTTCTCTTACGTTTTCAGTTGGGGAAGGTGTACGAAGCATACATGAACACGCGCTAACGTAGGCAGTTGCTGCCTCAAGCAAGACAAGACGGTTTGATAAAATGTTGACTGCAGTTGCAGCCCGTATTCAAAAATTCCTCATCTGTTCACTGAACCTTTCCTTTGAACCTTTCCTTTCAACCTTTCCACTGAACTTCTGCCGTAATTGGATACTTCAGGCGAATGTTTTATTTTACCCTTGGCATTAGGTGCCAGCTAGCTACTGCCCTGCAATATACAAATTCATTTCGTTCTGTTGAAAAGCTCACCAGCAATACTAGCAGGTTATTGTCTCCGGGAACAACTAAACGGTCATTGCTAATTCGAAGGTTCTCTTTATGTAAACATAATGTTGCATCGATTGAAGATGGAGAACGACTCGCGATTAAATGCAGCATTTGGCCTGATTTTACCAATGGTGACGACTTTTTTTAATGTTTATTTACAGAATACTATCAACCCACAATCAGGGTCGATACAAAAGTGAAAAAATACATTGTACAAGCAAGGTAATGCAATTGCAATATAAGAACTGTACACCAAAATAAAACGCATGCAAGAGTAACATCATCATCCCGGGCGAGTGTCGCGATCATGGAAAATGGCCAATGTATACGACCTACATGAATAGTAATTAATACATTGCCTACAAAACCAAAATATTGAAGAAGATAACTAAGACATTAGAGTGGAAATGCTTTCACCCGCATGCAAGTACTTGAGCACACGAAACTTGGGAACACATAGGTTGCCGAATACTTGCTAAAATCTTTTTGAAGTGATGTTTAGAATAACTTTTGAATTACAGTAATTGAATCAAGCGCATTTGAATCTTTTATTACGCGAATGAATAATGACAATGGGTAGGTGGCGTTGTTGTAATGACAATCGGTAGGTAACAGTCTTTTTGGTACATTTTAAGTGGTGTTTTTCACGCACTATAACGGCAAAGGCTGGGGCGTTAGTTTTGTAGTGGACATTCAACAATTTAAAAAAAACTTGTATACCGACATATTTCGCTCTGTTGCGGAATCTCTGATCGGTGCAGAGGCTCACAAAGAGAATCCGTTCTCTTGTACCTTTACTGAATATTGCCACAAGGCAGTAGTGGGATTGGGGCATAAAGCTGTATAGGGTCTCTGCCTGGAGTAAAAGACTACGAAATCGATGGAGACTGGTCCCAGCCGGCCTGTGTGCCAGCCACTGTCATCGCGTGTAAACATCGTAAATATCCGTAAATATACGTTTCCTTGTAATATTAACCAGGTAGTGTACGCCTACCTAGTTCTCCTTGCAAACCAACACGGAACTTCGGAGTGGTCACCACCTTCATTTTCCTGCAATGGCTCAACAGGCCAATCCACAAGAGCAACAGCTGCCGCAGCAGCAGCAGCAGCAGCGGCGGCCTCCTCTGATTCTCCCGCTTCCACGAGACCCCGGAACCTTCTAGGGCACCGGCAAGGACAAGGCGCAATGTCGAAGATTGGGTTGCATTGTACGAGCGGGTGAGCGAATACTATAGGTGGGACCTTACGTTGATGCTGGCCAACATTTTATTTTCCCTGAGGGATACGGCACTCATCTGGTATGAGACGCACGAGTCGGAGTTGACCAGCTGGAACATTTGCAAACTGAAGCTTGTAGAGTTGTTCAGCAGGCCTTTTGGGCAACAGCAGGCAGCGAGGAAAGACCTGGAATGCCGCGTGCAGACATCGACGGAATCATGTGTGTCTTATATACAGGACGTACTGGGCCTTTGTCGAAAGGTTGACGAGAACATGAGCGAAACTGACAAAACCGCCCACATAATAAGGGAAATTGCTGACAACGCCTTCAACCTGTTGATGAGTAAAGATTGGGCCGCCGTCGACGTGATTGTGAAGAAATGTCAGCTCCTGCAGCCATCGCTTCCGACGGCCCTCAAGATAACGCGTCCACCGTCTCCCTCATCCAAGCTGTCATTCGCCAAGAAATTGCAAATCTCGGCATCGCACCTTTTGCGCTGTTCACACTATACCGAGAGTTCGTCTTCGGTTAACCATATCCCAGTGTACCCTTCCCGCTACCCTTCCCGCTACTGAAATCCTGCTGAATGGAGGACGTCGGATGATCGACCAATCTGCTTCCACTGTTCTCGCACCGAACACATTGCGCGCTTGGACGTCCAATTCATCCTGGAACACTAGGACATAGCGTCGCTTTGAAAGCAACTTTTTCTGGTTTTCTACTCCATACGATCCCCAGCCTGCTGCTACGAACGTTCAGGGCCGAAGGTTCAGGCGGTCATCATCGCTCCAAGGCCGTCGATCTCACTCGCCGATGATTCCTCGATCCAGGTCTCCTGTACGACCTTGGCCCTCAACCTCGGGAAACTAGACCATGCAGCTCCCGGAGGTGACGCTGCATTAACGACCCGGTCTGGAAATCCTCTGTTAACGATTCCTACACGCCGCAATATTTTGGACCTTTTGGTGGATGACGTAACCGTTACAGCCCTCATATACACTGGCGCGTGAATTTCAGTCATGAGCGCTGCTCTTTGTATCATACTGCACAAAGTAATCACGCCTCCTCTTAAGTGTGCAGTAATACTTGCAGATGGGAGCACATTTACAGTTCTCGGTATGTGCACCTCTCACGTGTGTATTGCTGGACGTCAGACCGTCGTATTGTTCACCGTGCTTGAGCAGTGCCCACACGACGCGATTCTCGGTCTCGACTTCCTCGGTCTCGACTTCCTCTTTGCGAACTTTGTCTTATTGACTGCTCGACGGGCCTTCTTCGATCAGCTGAAACTGCCTTTTGACGCCGCCACTGTTGATTAATTGATATGTGGGGTTTAACGTCCCAAAACCACTTTATGATTATGAGAGACGCCGTAGTGGAGGGCTCCGAAAATTTAGACCCCCTGGGGTTCTTTAACGTGCACCCAAATCTGAGCACACGGGCCTACAGAATTTCCACCTCCATCGGAAATGCAGCCGCCGCAGCCGGGATTCGACCCCGCGCCCTGCGGGTCAGCAGCCGAGTACCTTAGCCACAAGACCACCACGGCGGGGCGCCACCACTGTTGCCCGTGATGCTCAAAGCTGCCTTTGCGCCACCGAGTTCCTGCGTCTTCCGCCGCAAGCCACGACTTACGTGCGGCTCATGTGTGATTCGCCTGTGCGCGATGGTGAATATGTCGTTTCACACATAACCGACGTTGTGGCTAAAGCACTCCATTGCTGTCCCGCACACCGTGGTGAGAGTACGCCACAACCAGACCTATTTGTATCTTTTGGATTTTGGTTTCACCACGCACGTGCTGCCTGCTGGTATTAAACTAGGCGTCGTGTTGCCGTTGCAAGAGTGTGATATCTCTTGAACTGTCAGCCGAGCAACGTACGCCGCACATAAACTTGCTCACTGCGCCCAGCCTTTCAAGCATTGACATTGCCAAAATGATAGCACCAGACCTTTCGCCCTCCGAAGCACAAGACCTCCACCGTCTCTTGACATCCTATGGGACACCGGCGATGCCAACCTAATACATCGGCGCCCTTACCCTGTCTCCACTGCCAAACGCTCTGTCATCCAGAAAGAGGTCGAGAAAATGCTCGCCAAAGGCGTCGTCGAAGGCTCATCTAGCCCGTGGGCATCCCCGGTCGTGCTTGTCAAGTAGAAGGACAATATGTGGCCCTTCCTAGTATCTTTACTAAATATGAACGAACATTGCTTATCATGTAACGCGATCGGTTGATGTTGGCGCTTACGTCACCAGCGGGTGAACAAAGCGCTAGCCTCGAGTAACGGCATGCGGCCAGATCGCTTGTTCACTCTTCAAATGTGCATTATCTCGCCACTCACCTTGCTTCTAACGGCTGTTAGTGCTTTTTCTGAAAACATAAGAGATCGCTAACACCTTCTAATCTTTTTTATACTGTCGAGAGTGTAAGTGAACGACAAAATGCGACGAATGCGCAGTTTCATACCGGCATAACAACGAAAGAAACGCGTCTGATGATTGAGGCATGGCATATCAATGATAGGGGTAGCGCATGCATGCGCCAACTATCGATTGACTTTCATAAAGATTAAATTGGATGCCTTAACAGCTACATTTCGCGTAGGCCACACCATGTGCCAGATTGATAGGTTCGCATATTCCATGGGCATGCACAGACAATTGCTCGTGCTTTCTTTTTTTTTTTCGCCGTTGTGCGCTTCTTCAGTTGTTGGTAGTACTTTTGCGGTGTCCCAACTACTTTCTTGTGTCCATGTTTCAAGGAAATTTCACCCACCTTGAAAACCAAAAATGCATGCGCAGAAATTACCTGTTGTCAAAGAACTCAACCTTGAGATCCAATGTAGGCCCTGGAGATGTAGACCGTTTTTCGATAACACTGTCATATTGTACAAACGCGCAAACATAGTCATAAAAGGGCACGGGAACTCACGAAAGCGCACTTCATTTAAAAAGCGGGAGATAATTGCATATCTGAGCCGTCTGTTTGCATTTTTTGAGTGTGAATTAAGTTCTATCAGCTATTCGATAACAGGTTTTTTCTGCACTAACCTTTTTTTGTTTTCAAGGTGGTTGAAATTTCCTTGAATTACCCTGATTTGATTTGATCGATTTGTGCGGTTTGAACGTCCCAAAACCACCATATCATTATGAGAGACGCCACAGCGGAGGGCTCCAGAAACTTCGACCACCTGCAGGGTTTATACCGTGCACCCAAATCTGAGCACACGGCCCGGCCCTACTTCTTGAATAAGCTTCAGTTGTTAGACAGCGCTGTTTGTGTACTCTTCCTTGCGATCCATTTCGTTCGCGCTGAAAAGTTTTCAAGGTGAAGACGGCTTGTAGCAAGACTGATGGCAATACGCAACTGTTCATTTGGGCGAACTTGTGTTCAGGAAAAAAAAAGAGATTGAAGGAAGAAGAAATTCGTACTATACCCTGATAAAGGCAAACAGATCTTCAACCATCGGTAATCTGCGAAGATCTAAAGCGTGTCTGCTTCCATGTTATCGAAGATTCCAGCGTTATCACTAGCCGCCGCGTAAGCAGCCGAATAAACTACACTATTCGAGTGAAATCATATTAGAATGATTTCAAACAATCTCGAAGCTTCTCAAACGTAAGGACGCGGTCTGCAGTATTATTGCTGATGAAATCCGAATACATCAAATAAAACACGTGAGGCAATATTGTTCCATCTTGACGGGGTAACGTGTGCATAAAAAACATTCTACGCATCACTACGAAGTGAATGATGAGGAGTGGTCTAAGCTAGGTCCTATAAGGTACATAATGTGTACGTTGAGGTCACCGACTACTACAATGTGTTTGAGCCTGTATGTGTTTAATGTTGTTTTGCCACAATTGTGCTTGATATTAGTCTATTTTTAAACCTTTTTCGCATCCGCGAATCTCTCCACGACGGACAAAAATGTGGACGGACAAGCCTCCACACTAAAGCGCTTCGCCTCTAAAACACGACAAAGCCGAAAACACAGTGTAAGGACTTCGCGACAGCCTCGTGTTTCTATCGTCTACGTTTAATTAAGGCCCCTAATTCGAAGAGCACGACCTCGTGATAGAGCACTCTCTGCGCCGTAATGAGCTCTCGAGGGTCGGCAAATTGCTACTGATAAAATTACGGCCCTCGGGTTCGACAATGAACGGCACTTCTTCCGAAAGCTCGACAACTTAAGCTTCTACAATCGACTAAAAGAAGTGCCTCCGTTCCGGAAACAGGGATTCGCTCCTGAATTTGTGAGCGTTGGCGTAAGTGCTGCATAGAAAAAAAATAAAATGAACGGGGGAAGTAGTGGCTGCCACTGCAGAGAAGGATCTGTAATTCTCATAAAAGTTCGCCGGAATCACACACCTACAATGTCTGCGACCCGTTCTGGCACACTTGGCAAGTCGTGATTCACACTTTCTGAGTACAAGACACGGTCACGCGAGCATTTCTAAAACCAGCGTAGTTGAAACAAGACAAGGAATGATGAAGTGGAAACTTGGGTGAGCAGATACAACACTCTTCAAATCAGGACAAACGATTAAAATAAGAAGGTACGAGGGGAAGAAGAAAGAATGCCAGGCCTGCGCCGAAAGCGCAAGACAGTTACAGGGAAAGTTGGACGAGCGCCATTTCTTTGTTTGTTGGCAGCCTGGAAACCACGGCACATACCCACTCTGGGAGCTTGCAAAAGAAACTATATAGTATCCTATGGAAAGTAACTGCGCTATTGCTTACCGAAAAAAAAGGGGAAAAAGCGAGCTTACATATTGTTTTAAAAAACACGTTGTTACCTCTCTTGGGGCTATTAACACAAGTATGCTTGCAAGGTACCCATTACTTCATTATTGATTCTGTGACTATCACGATGAAGAATTATGGCCGAGTCATTTCTAATTGGTTGGAAACGTTCAACGACCTACTCGTAATTCACACTGCGTGATGCCGGGTTACACAATCCGCATTCTCCGCATTCTGTGAGGCCTGGTTATTATGTTACTCTTTTACCACGTTATATTGCGCATGTTAACGTGGTTCATTCGCGAAATAAAGCTTGTATATACGATTTTGGTGCGCAGGAGTATCGAACACCAGCATGGCTCAGTGTTAGAATACTGGGCTAATCTGTGCGGACCCAGGTTCGAGCCTTGTTCCATCCTGGAAATTCGTCCTACTTTTTTTTTTCAGACTATCTGCGATAGCGGGTACAGACACCGGCGGCGGCAGCGGGCGGACAACTACGGTTCCATTGTTGTGATCACATAACAGTTTACGCTGTAAAACACAATTACACAGTGTAGTGTCTTGCTTGCAGTGCATAGCCCACTGTACTTTGTGTCGTTTGAAAGCCCAAAAAAACAGTGGAGTGAGAATAGAGCTTTCGCACCTTCTATGAGAGGGAGGAAAGATAGATTGAGGAAAGGAAAAAAAAAACCAACTTCTGCTCAGAAACATGAGGCTTTAGTTTTGATTGTCTCACTCACACTACTGCCTTAGCGACAAACGCAAGGGCTAGAAAAGTCGGCGATGAAGAACGGGCGGCGAGATGATAAAGCGGGGGGGGGGGGGGGGGGCACTGAGCTGACGAGAACAGCCACATGCTTCCAAGCCGTCGTAGACGTAACAACGACGCAACAACCGCAAAAGGAGCCTTCCTAAGCGCGGTGATATAAATTCCCCCTGTCACTAGGACAAGTGGACGAGCGGCCACAAGGGGCCCGGAAGTGACTCGCGTGTTGCTAGCATTCCCTGGAATGAAGAAGATGAAAAGTCGGCCACTTGTTCAGAGGCCTATCCACCACTATAACGAAATGGAGAAAGTTCTTAGAAGAGGAAAAGCAAAGGGTTACGCGACGCCACTACCCTGTCCATGACAGCTGGAGCCAAAAGGGGTGGCATGAACGAGGAGGGAATCTGTTTAACTAGAGAGTGCCAGGTCTGGGCCCTTGCACTCAGTGATTTTTTTTCTTTTGCTCTATTCACTGCCCATCTTCAGGTCTGTTCCCTAAAATAGCCCGCAGGCCCCTGCGACCGCTGAGCGCCCGTACCCTTTTCGCCTGGCCGCGAGAAAGATGGACCTGCCCCGCCTGTCTGGCTCGCTTTTTCCGTACAGTGATGCAGAAGGCTTTGGTGACGAATAAAAGCGAAAGGTTACGGTGTTAGCGAGAATGGGATAAACGATTGCACCTGTAGCAATAAGCGGAGGAAAGCGCTGATGTGTTGTGGGTGCGAGACTTTGTATTGGCACTACAATATCAATCTAATTACCTATTAATGTAAATAAGCTACCTTGACTCAACTTGTTAGCGGTATCCGCGCCTGTAACAGTATTAGCACGCCAATACATCGCGGCAAATCTGATATAGTAGCAGCGAATGAAACAAAAGAGCTTAGCACAAGACCCATCAGATAACCATTGTTGCAGCAACCATACACGACATCTTAAAAACCACTCAAATCAACTGTGTGCTGAGAGAGTTTCTTCAAGCACAGCCCTTTGAGACACAATAAAATCCTAACGAGCACGCCACATCTTGAGTTGCACCGAAATGAATAAATTCCGCACCGATGGTAGGAGGGTGGCTGGAAAAAGTAGATGAACATCCAAGCTTAAAGGGTACGCGATGAACTTATACACATAGCATGTAGCTTCGTAGAATAAGGATGAAACCAATGTACAAAGCTCACAGTCCGTGTAATTTTAAGCACATTATTACTTATTACTGTGAGATTTCTCAAACATGTTCTTTCGAACCAATCACGGAAGGACATCCTGGAGCCTCATTAGCGAATCTAGAGCCTATAAGCCTGAGAACATCTAGTATTCTTCTGTATATTCAAAACGACGTGCTAGTGCTGTAGTAAATGCAAGTCAGCAATACGTACACAATTTCACTCCACATTCACAATATCTAGAAGCGGGAAAAGCAATCTGTCTTAAACCTGGTCCGCCTTTTGCCTGAAGATAATGCTATTACGGTTTTACTTATTAGGTTCCACGTGGTCAACATTACCGGCGGCATCTTTCGTGAAAACAATGTTTGTTGAGCCGCTAAGATGTTTCTTCAACGTCACGTAGAGAAATATTGTGTTTTTAGTAGAACGACCACAAGTACAGAAAAGTTAAGTGGTGAGCTAACAAATATGCTACTGTGCTCGAGGTTGCGGACTGCATCACGGCTAATGGTGGCAATACAAACACGTTCATGTGCTTAGACTCATACGTGCACTTTAAGCATGCGGGATCGGTCAAAATTAATCCCCACATCCCGCCTTTAACAGACGTGTAATTAAATCACAAGTATGGCTAAGAAAAAACTCCAGGAGTTATATTTATTATTCTTATTTTGCTTCTTCCCCTACCTAAAAGGGTTCGTCTTCCTTCCTAAGGAGTCATCTGGGGATTTGCAGCCAAAGCCTCAAGCTAATAACGTGCTGTTTTCTAGGTCATCGGACGCAGTTGCCACCGGACGCAGTTGCCACCGGACACGTGGCGTCCCCCTTTACCTTGCACCGTGACTGGCAATCACCACTTCATCTGAGGCAATCAGCACCACACCGGCGCTGCCATTGCTTACCGCTTCGACTGCTCATCGCTTCAAGCACCCTCAGTTCAGCCCCGCCGTAAAAGGATCGCTCACGCCGACCGAGTGGGGATTTGCAGCCAAAGCCTCAAGCTAATAACGTGCTGTTTTCTAGGTCATCGGACGCAGTTGCCACCGGACGCAGTTGCCACCGGACACGTGGCGTCCCCCTTTACCTTGCACCGTGACTGGCAATCACCACTTCATCTGAGGCAATCAGCACCACACCGGCGCTGCCATTGCTTACCGCTTCGACTGCTCATCGCTTCAAGCACCCTCAGTTCAGCCCCGCCGTAAAAAGGATCGCTCACGCCGACCGAGTGGGGATTTGCAGCCAAAGCCTCAAGCTAATAACGTGCTGTTTTCTAGGTGAGTGTGTAGCTACTTGCTTGCCCTTGCTGAACTTCTAACTGGCTGCATATCCCCCAATTGCACACTGTCTATGTATGACTAAGTATGGGTATTGATTTGTGCACTTACCGCGCTCGCACCGGCTGTTTCACTCAGCCGAGAAAAAATACGGGATCATGGAATCTTTTGTGGCTCCGTCCGTGTTCATTAGGTCGCCGTCACTTGCTAGGTGGACGCCTAGTGCTTGTGTTTTTTTCGCTTGCTCATTTGCTCATTTGTGCGGGCGACGTTGAGCTTAATCCAGGTCCTGACAAGGTTGACCAAGTGGTGGCACTGGTAAAGGAATTCACTGCTTCAAATGAACGTTTTCAAAAGGAAGTGACGAACAAGCTAAAAGACATTCACACTACTGTAACAGACCTCAAAAGGCGGCTCTCCAAAATAGAGGAGCGTCTTGAGAGCGTTGACAACTTAAGTGAAAGCGTCAAGGCTGTCGGCTCTGTTGTGCAAGAGTCTCAGGAACAGTTGAAAACCATTGAGCAAAAACAGACCCATCAAGCCAACCTTGTTGTAGATGACCTGAACAATCGAATGAGGCGCAATAATCTCGTGTTCAAGGGTGTTCCTGAGCAAGCCGCTGAAAAATGGAGCGATACAGAAAAACTCATTCATGAATTCGTCACGGAAAACTTGGGAATTCAACCAGGTGAAATTGAGCGAGCCCATCGGGTCGGGCAACGCAAACCCGATCGCACTCGACCTGTTGTTGTCAAATTCCTAAACTTCAAGGACAAAAGCAATATTCTGAAAAATGCGTTCAAGCTGAAAGACCTGGCAACCCCGCGAGTGTGGATCGAGGAGGATTTTTCACCTCGTGTGCAGCTAATTAGAAAACGCTTCGTGATTTCGCGCGTGCGAAGCGACAGAAAAATGAGAAGTATAAGTTGCAGTTTGACAAGCTTATAATGGGCAACGTAATTTTCACCGTCGATTCCTCGAGCAATAAAGTGGTCCCCATCCCGAGACAAGACGCTCCCGCGATTTATGAATGACGCCCCATTGAAACCGAAGTTGAAACCGAAGTTAAAAAACTATCTATTATTATAGCTAATTTTAGAAGTATTTTTCGAAAACAAGATCACCTTTGTGCGTTTGTCGAATCCTGCTCGGCAGACATCATAGTGGGAACTGAAACATGGCTGACGAGTGATGTGTGTAACCATGAATTGTCTTTACTAAAAACTTTATCCTGTTTCGAAAGGACAGAACGGAAACACGAGGAGGTGGTGTTATGATTGCAGTAAAAAAAGATCTTCAAGCGCGTCTGCTTGATACGGGTTCCTGTATTGAAATTTTGTGGGTATTGGTCCAGCTTTCATGTGTAACTTGTGCCGTTGGGGTTTGTTACCGTCCGCCTGACTCAAAAGAAACCTTCGTTAATTGCCTAAACGAATCATTGAGCCTCGTATATGACAGATTTCCTGGCTCTCCTGTGATTCTCGCGGGCGACTTTAACTATCCTGGAATTAACTGGCGGACGGGCACAGCCGATAGCGGCGCAAGGATAGCTGAATGTAAGGACTTTCTTGACGTGATTTCGTCTTACGGTTTAAGCCAAATAGTTTCTATGCCAACACGGGGGGATGCTATCTTGGATCTTGTGCTTACCACCGAACCGTCAAACATGTCTGTTAATGTGTTAGACTGCATCAGTGACCATAATGTCATCCATTGTGAATTCAAGTTAACGCGTAAAGAAAGCGTGAATGAAAAGAAAACAATTTATGATTACGCACGTGCAGATGTTGAAATGATCTATAGCGAACTCTCGTCCTTTTGCGTAGAATTTTTCAACGGCATGCAGCATCGCGACAGCAATGAGAACTGGATGATCGTCTGTCACAAGCTAATCGAACTCAAAGAAAAATACATTCCAAAAATACACATATCTGTGTCTACAGGGAGCGCTTGGTTTACCTCCCACGTGAAGCGATGCATTAACAAGAAGAAGCGCTTTTATTCAAGAGCTAAAACCTTGCAATCTGACGATGCCTGGAAGGCTTATCGCGAACAGTCGCAGTTATGCAAAACCGAAATTGAGGCAGCAAAAGACAAATTTTTCAACCATGACATCTCCAACATGTTAACTGTCAACACAAAAAAATTCTGGAAAGTAATAAACCCCAAGCCGCCGTCTTCATGTTTCATATCGATAATGCAAGGCAACGAGTTCCTCCCGCCCTCTGAAGTCGCTACTGCGTTCAATTCCTTCTTTTGTTCTGTTTTTTCTCGTGAGCTTCCTATTACCGACAATATTCACCTCGGCTCCGTTACCTCCATCATGGAGGACATCGTGATCACTGAAAAGGGAATCGAAGCTGCTATTGATCGTCTTTCTAGCAGCTCTGCTCCTGGTCCAGATGGTATTTGTCCTAAACTGCTAAAGTTAACTAAACCTGTTATTTCTCCCATTTTTGCATGCCTTTTCCAGCAATCGATTCAGTCAGGATGCGTTCCTGACGGATGGAAAGTTTCTAAAATAGTACCAATTTTTAAATCCGGAGACCCGTCATCTGTCACCAACTACAGACCAATCTCGCTGACCAGTATACCATGTAAATTATTAGAGCATATCATATCATCGGCAATCATGAAGTACCTAACAAAGCACAACCATCTTTTCAGCAACCAGCACGGCTTTCAACAGGGTCGCTCCTGCGAGACGCAGTTATTCGAGCTGGTCTCTGACATTTACGAAGCTGTTAATGACTCATCGCAAATAGATGCCATATTTATCGACTTCGCCAAGGCGTTCGATAAGGTAGCTCATAACCGTTTATTACAAAAACTTCGCTATTTTAATATACATAGTCAGGTTGTGAATTGGATAAGGAATTTCTTAACCGACAGGTACCAATTTGTAACTGCCAATGAATTTTCTTCCTCACGATCACTGGTCAAGTCAGGGGTGCCTCAGGGCTCTGTATTGGGGCCTATTTTATTCCTGTTGTATGTAAATGACATCAGCAATAGCATTTCATCTACAGTTCGATTATTCGCAGATGACTGCGTAATTTATAGACGAATAACTACCACCTCTGATAGTGACGCTTTGCAATCTGACCTTGCGAAAATTGCAGATTGGTGTGAACAGTGGCAAATGGAGATAAATACTTCGAAAACTAAGGCTGTAGCCTTCACTAGAGTGTCTAATCCTAAGCTTACTCATTATTTGATAAATGACTCAGTCATCGCGCGTGCGCATACAATAAATACTTGGGAGTTCATTTATCTTCTAACATTTCATGGAGTGACCACATCGAAGCAATCTGTAGCAGTGCATGCAAAACTCTTGGTTTTATCAGGCGTAACCTTTATTTGGCAAACAAGTCTACTAAATTATTGGCCTATGCGACGTTGGTTCGCGCAAAACTAGAATATGCATCTTTTATTTGGAACCCGCACCAGTCTTATCTCATCAACAAACTCGAAGCAATTCAAAATAAAGCAACCCGCTTCATTACCAAAGATTATTCACGAACATCAAGCATAACTAACCTAAAAAAATCTCTGAATCTAAGCACCCTAGAGAATAGAAGAATCATAGCACTTCTATCTCATTTCCACAAACTTTATCACTCATCATCATCGTTCCGCGTACGCCACATCACGGCCGCCCATCGTATCTTTCCGCGCCTGGATCATCCCTTTAAAGTACAACCCGTTTTTGCTCGAACAAACTTCTTAAGTAAATCCCCCCTCTTTCTCGCAATATATCACTGGAACAAGCTACCTGCCGACGTCGTTTCTTCCCAAAATCATGAAGATTTCATGAATAAACTTAAAAGTTATTTTAATGAAAGTTAATATTGTTCTTGTGCATATCTGTTTTGTTGTACTTGTTGTCGTTGTTCTTGTACGCGGTATTTCAATGAACGTGAATTATCCTTTCTTTGCATCCTTTTGTTGTTTTGAACACTGCGAAAATTTTCCTTAGAGTTTTGTTGTCCTGTTCTTTTCTCTTTTTTTTTTTTTTGTTTCTTTTTTAGTAGTACTTTCTTTATTCCTCCACGTAGCATCTCTGTACTGTTAAGTAATAATATCTCTACATATGTATGTGCATATTTATATCAATCGTTTGTATTTGTTATTCAAATTATACACTGTAATTGTAACAGCTTTATTGTGCTACAACTCCCCTATGTAATGCCTACCCAGGCCTTTAGGGTACTTGAATAAAAAAAAAAGGGGAGCGGCTTTTTTTGCGCCATCAAAGTGCTAAGAAGTCCGCTTCCTCTTATGTGGGTAACCTGCGTTGTTTCCATTTATCAATTCCTTTGATTATAACCAAATATAATTCATTCTCGTGTTCCACATATGTTAGTTGTATATGATGATTTGTGGGGTTTAACGTCCCTAAACCACGATATGATTAGGAGAGACGCCTTAGTGGAGGGCTCCGGAAATTTCGACCACTTGGGGTTCTTTAACGTGCACCCAAATCTGAGTACACGGGCCTACAACATTTCCGCCTCCACCGGAAATGTAGCCACCACAGCCGGGATTTGATCTCGCGCCCTGCGGGTCAGCATCCGAGTACCTTAGCCACTAGACCACCGTGGCGGGGCAATGTTAGTTGTATAAGTTCTGAATGCGTTTCAAATTGTTCTGCGTCACCATCGTCCCACTGCAATGCGGCACAAGTGGGTAGCATAGGAAATAAAGATAAAAAAACAGCCTCCAACCTTCACGCAAGTGCTGTCGTTTTGAACGTAATGAACTTGCTCGCACTACGAAGTGTTTTAGTTTCAGCCTGACACTTGATAGCCACTAAAACAGACGATGTACTTTGGCTTAACCTCGGGAAGTGGTTTCTCGGAGCACATTTGTGAAACGCGAAGCAAGATTGATGTAAAGTGCTATTTAATACATCACTCGCTTTTTAACTTCTTTCGTTCTTTATTTCTTTCTTTTTTTCTCTCTTTCTTTCTTTCTTTTCCTTGCTTTCTTTTTGTTTTTTTTCTTTCTTTCTTTTTTACTTTGTTTCTTTCTTCATAATAGCGCAGTCATGGAACCTTGTTCGATGAAAAGCATTGGGATTGTGGCTGTTAGTCACAGTCTAGGACTTGCATCTATGCTTTATTAATCTAATGGGATGTTATCTTGTGGAAACGACGTCAAAGAAAAAGAAAAGGTAACCTCCACAAAGAGCACATGCACTACAAAGACTAAGTTTAAACAAAATGTTATATGATATGATTTCTTACCAGCAGCGCATTTATCAGTAACCTAATGACTCTGAACACATCAGCAGAGATTACGGTGGTGATATTAGGCTATATTCAAATACATGAGCTAACCAACGCCTGCACGCGGCCGCAAGAATAACCCAATTAACATCAGAGCATTGCCTTCAGTGCGAAAAGTTGCGCTGATTCCTTACGACGGCAAACGGTGCAACGTACTTTGCGGTCACAGCCTTCGTAGCATTCTCTTCACTGCATGCCACTGCTTCTACAAGGCTAGGCACGCGCCACGGTGGGAAGCAGTAAAAGTAAGCAAACAAAGGGCGAAGAAAAACGTGCAGTGCCGAACGGCGGCTGTGAACGAGCAGGCAGGCCACTGCCACGCTTCAAGGGCTTCCCAAAACGGAAGCCACTTCCATTGAGCCCCTTGTTGCGTTGGTACGCTGCCAGGGCGAACCAGCCTTGCCACCAATTGAGTCATCCGAGCTCAGTGGCACGAAAAACGTGTTAACTTCGTGCGCTGTATACCGAAACTCTGCCACTAAGCTCCGAAGTTAAGCAGATATGAGTGCTGCTAACTTCGCGCTCTTAATCCTGATCCGTTTCTAGATGAATCAGGACTTTCAAGCACCGCGCTCATATTACGCATTTTTCTGCAACAGGCCTCGATTCACCTTTCATGCTGCGGTGTTCAGCTCTAGGATTCGGGCACGACTGCCGGCCATTGCGACCGAATCGCAGTGAGCCATGCATGTGACACCACGATGTCACGTGGCTCGTGGTGCTGTCATGTGAAACCCACACGTGTTAATAAAACAGTGGTTGATTCAAACAAAGAAAAGCAAGCGCCCATAGAAATTCCGCGCAAAACCTAAACTAGAGCTCACTTACAAGAAGTAAACAAAAAAACAATGGACGCAACGATCTCATTTTTTGTCTGTGTACACGAGAAAGCCTCATATGAATTGAGATTTGACGAATACGATTACGATCATAAAATAGCTGATATTCTAGGTCAATTTTACATTGACTAATAAGCAATATAAAAAACGATTGCAATAATTTAGCCAGCACCAGCCATCAGAGCCTGTGTGGCAACGCAATACGTGACATATGACGAAAGTAACACGATGCTGTTCAAGAAAGAGTTATAATATAGAAATATTTTAAATATAAGAATCATTCAGGCAGCAGGGCTCTGCATATATCATGATAAGCCACTGATAACCAGTAAGGGTATTGGGCAGATACAGTGGGGCAGAGCGGGATGTCATCGTGCACCATTCACAAATCACCGGTGAAATGGAGGAGATATTTTAACTGCGATTGATCACCGTCAATTAACCATTTTCAGCTTGTGCTCTCATGTATGGATTCCTAACCGAGCGGAAAGCCTCCGAATCTTCACCCCCTCGACATCGAAACAAACAAACAATACAAAATCTACACGAAGCATGAACCCGCCCTCTTCATCCCTCTATTTTTTTTTTTTGGTCAAGTGCGGACAAGCTTAAGCAGGTCGACTTCTCGCTCATCCACGTATTTCTAGCGGAGTCATCACACTCACAGTAAAGCCATCAGTAGAGACCATAACAAGGCAAGTAATCCTCAAAACCTGATTGAAATGAACGGACAAGGTGCCATCATCATCATCATCATCAGCCTGACTACGTCCACTGCAGGACACAGGCCTCTCCCATGTTTCGCCAGTCAACTCGGTCCTGTGCTTCCTGCTGCTATTTTAACCCGCAAACTTCTTAATCTCATCTCCCGATCTAACTTTCTGTCTTCCCCTATGATGATGATGTGTGGTGTTTTCTGGCGCAAGGGCCATTTGATGGCCAAAGAGCGCCAGGTCAATGGAAAAGTGATGCGAGCAATGACTATGATAGGTGGCTGTATAAAGGCCTTGAAAATCCTCGCGCTAACGCGGGTAAGAACGTAGAAGCATTAAAACCACGACATTGACGTGAATTATGTGCAGTGCGAGTGAATGCCTAAACGTCGTGGTATATATAGTAAAACAATGATGGAGATGTAGCCACCGCGGCAGCGACCTCTCTTCAGAGGTCATGCTACGGAGAACCTGGGTATATGATGTTAAAATTAAAAGTATGTACGTCTGTTAAAAATGCCAGAAGAATGGGTTGAAAGAGCTAAGTAAGATTAGCCTGAGTCTCAACATCTTTGGACAGACAGGGTCCCTTTCAAGGCTGCACCACGTCGTAGAACTTCGTCTGCGTAGTCAGTACGACTATCGCGTCTCTCATAATCATATGGTGGTTTTGGGACGTTAAACGCAAAATATCAATCAGTACGACAATCTGGAGCACTTCATCCAAGCTATAGAAATTCCATTCATTTGCAACGACGTAGTTCCGGTACCAGTGAACCATAAATTCATAACGGAGATAGAAGCCAATGGGTGCCCAATCGCTGACAAGCTATTTTCACCTGGAATGGCTGCTGTACCTGGAGTAAGCTTCTTTTTGGAGCGGAAGTTTATGACTGGAGAGATTAGGCGTTGCTCTGCTAACAGCGACTCGGTCTCCTTTGCTCTACCTTCGGATGGATGTTCCAAAGGACCACTCTTTTTTAGTACACCGGTCAACTTAGCCACCCAATCTACGTGTGAGCACTTCTACTGAAACGACTGACAGGGTTCTACAAAAGTTCTGCGAACTTGAAAGCATTGGAATCCTACCAGAGGATGGCAGCGAAGCCAAACGCAATGCATCAGTCCTGGAAGAGTTTCAGAGAAAACTCGCATTTGTCTATGGTCTCTATGAGGTCAGTCTCACATGGAAAGACGAAAGCCCAGTAATTGAGTGGAAGCTTTAAAAGAGATAGTTATCGCTCGGAAAGAAAATGAAGCGAAATCGAGATTTCGCAGTGGAATATGCGTCGACTATAACCAATTATATGAGGATGGGACACGCTGAATGGGCGTCCAACGATTCTGAAGAAAGTTACAAGGTATCATCTAGGATTTATGATATGCCACATCACGCCATCGTACGAAGTGAATCTACGACTACAAGAGTACGTGTGGTCTTCGATGCGTCAGCACATGAACCTGAATATTCTTAACTGAACGAATGCTTAGAAAAAGGTCCCAATCTGCTGGCTAACATGGCGGCTGTTCTCATACGGTTCAGGGTGAAACCAATCACTTCAACGGCCGATATCGAAAAAGCATTTCTACAGATCAGCATCAGAAAAGAAGAGCAAGACGCCCTGTGGTTTCTCTGGTTCAAAGACATTCCAACTACAGAGAATACAGAACTTGAAATAGAAGAATGAAGGATGACCAGAGTTCCCTTCGGAACCGCAGTGAGTCCCTTTTTTTTAAATGCCACTTTGCGACTACACCTAATGTCTGTAAAGGGCAAACTACAGTCCACAGCCAAGAGAGTAGCTGAATCTTTCTACGTAGACGATCTGCTCATCGGAGCTCGAACGGAGAAACAAGCGCAACAAATCTACAGGGAAGCCAACCTCATGATGGAGTCTGCAGGTATGCGCCTAAGGAAATGAATGTCAAACTCGACGGTTCTACGTCAACAGTTTTCTGAGACCGAAGAAACTGATATTACTTCGGGCTCCGTCAAAATGCTAGGACTAATATGGAACACGTCCACAGACGTTATGACAGTTGCTTCAAAGTCAGCGCTTGGATATTTTCAGACAGAAAGAGAACCGTGCAAGAGGTCTGCGTTACAGACGGTATCAAGGATATTAGAGTCAATGGGGGTGGTATCACCTTTCATGATCCAAGCGAAGAGCTATGGCAAAGGAAAGTTGATTGGAATGATTAGCTGCCAGAAGATCTTCATATACAGTGGAGTAACTGGTGCTCGGAATCTCCACATATTCAAGAGACGGCCATCAACCGTTGGGTGGATGCTTCGACAGGAGATGGAACTGCATACCTACACCTGCTTTGTAATGTCAGTCAGAAAGCTTATGGAGCCTGCGCTTATTTGAGATATGTCGTAGAGAAAAAAGACGTCGCTACGGCCCTTCTCATGGCTAAATCAAGAGTTGCACCTTTACAGACAGTTACGCTACCCAGACTCGAACTCCTTGGTGCGGTGCTTGTAACTAGACTGGCGAAGTTTCTAATAAGACCCTCAAGACATTTCAACCAAATATAAACGTGACCTTCTGGACCGATTTTACCGTCGCCCTACATTAGATCCGAGGATCGCCATAGCAACGGCCACCGTTTGTATGCAACAGGGTGTCAGAAATTCAACGTTGCTTTGACGAAAATCAATGGCGACGTTGTCCTGGGACTGATAACCCCGCAGATTATTTTACACGGGGCACATCGCTGCATTCACTAAGACGCGACCAACTATGTTGGCAGGGTTCATCATGGGTCCTCAGTGGTTAAGAGAGGAGGAAGAAGCATGGCCGACGAACACACTGAATGCACCAGGTGGAGAAACCGACTTTCGCGATCCGAGCGTCGTGCAAGTTCTACACGTGAAAACGTTTTCTTCATATATTAGATCTCAGAAGATACTCCAGTCTTACGCTAGTCCTGCGAATTACAGCGTGCGCCTTATATTCATCGAAAGTTATAGGTACTCGCGCCTTCGGGAGATATCATCGAGCATAACAGACAAGGACATGAATAAGGCTGAAGACTATTGGATTAAGGTCGCGCAAGAAGAAGTATACTTGCCAGAGATTAATGGACTCGACATTGGGAAATTGTTAAATCCACGTTCCCTTGTAAAGACACTCCATCCTTTTCTGGATGCGTAAAGGCGACTGCGTATAAGAAGCAGGCCACAACTAGCCCTAGAAACTGAAACGGTGAAACATCCTGTGCTTTTATCTCCGCATCAAGACTTCACTAAGCTTCTCGTCCGTGAATGTCATCGGCGTATTCTTCACGGAGGTGAACAAGACACGCTAACTGAAATTAGAGAAAACTTTTGGATACCCAGAGCTCGACAGTTCGTGAAGAAAGTTATTGGGGGATGCAACAAATGTGCGAAGTACAGAGCCAAACTATTGAGCGCCTCTGGGGCAGCGTTATACTACGAGAAAGAGTGTGTTGTTGCGATCCTTTTTAAACTGTGGGAATAGATTTCGTCGGTCCGTTGTACGTGAAAAACAATTCATTTTCAAAAAGTTACATAGCTCTGTTCACGTGCGCAGTCACAAGAGCTATACACGTAGAGTTGATCTCGGATGTATCAACAGACTGTTTTATGCTGGCTTTTCGTAGGGTCACCTCCCGCCGTGGATTTTCGGGTGTTATATTAACCGACAGTGCACAAACCTTCAAGAAGACTTCGAAGCAAATCACATGCTTATCAACAATGTTATTCAACGGTACATTTCAAGAATACTGCTCTCAAAGAAGGCTCGAATGGAAGTTCGTTACCGAAAAGGCAGCGTGGTGGGGAGGCTTCTGGGAAAGAATGTTCAGGACAGTGAAGTCTGCTCTACGGAAGATTCTTGGCCAGCAAAGGCTCACGTATGAAGTGCTGACCACAGTGATATACGAGGTAGAAGCCGTGGTGAATTTGAGGCCCCTCATGTACTTATCATCGTGAACAGAAGAAATCAAAGTACTGACACCAGCCTATTTCTTGACTGAGAAAGGAATCACTAGTATTCCTTACAACCAACAAGAAGTCAGCCTTTCAAGCTTGAAAGCCTCATTTACAAGAAGATGGATGCATCGTGCACGGATAATTGAACACTTTAGGAGAAGATGGAGAAAAGAGTATCTGCTGAGCCTCCGTTCTGCGCACCGTGCCAGTATTCAAGCTCAAGGTTCGAACCATCCTAAAGAATGGAAACTAGTGCTCGTCTATGGAGATAAAGCACCGCGGCAACTTTGAAGGACGGGAAGGATCATAGCTACACCAAGGACGGAATAGGATCGTCAAAGCCAGTTCAGTGAATCCAGCCAACAGATCTGTCAGACGAAGAGCTGTCCAGCATCTCTACCACATTGAGCTTTCGCTGTCTTACAAGACTTGAACTGCACGCCTTTTCGAGGGTGGAGAATGTTGATTTTATTTAGTGCGCAAAGGCGCGAGCTCGTGCGTGGACACCATAGAAGAAGACGAAGACCAGCGACAGCGTTTGCCAGGAACACTACGGCGGTAATTAGTCTCTGCTGCAAATATACTCTTTAACTCCCAACCAGTGTGGTTTATTTTACACATGCTTTGACGCTTCTTAATAAGGTTCTTCGTTTGCTGGTACAGCTTGCCAGTGTCTCGTCTAACTACCGTACCTCAAACTTCCACTGCACACTCCGTATTGATACTCGTCAGATTATTTTTCATTGCGTCAAAGCTAAGGCTGGTTTCCTCGATAAGAGCCGAGTACCTGTTCTGAAGCGAGACTCTGAATTCCTGTACTTTCCCTATCAGTGCTAGCTCATTGATTGGCTTCTTTCGTATAAGTTTATGTCGTTCCTTCTTCAAGTTTAGGCGAATTTGATGCCGTATCATTCTATGGTCACTGCATCGCACCTTGCCAAGCACTTCCACATCCTGCGCGATGCCTTGGTGTGTCCTTAGTATAAAGTCTATTTCGTTCTTCCTTTCGCCATTAGGGCTCCTTCATGTCCACTTACGGTTCCCTCGTTTTCGGTAGAAGGTATTCAAAATTCGTGAATTATTGCGTTCTGCTAATTCTGCTAATAGCTCCTCTCTGGCATTTCTAGTACCGATGCCGTAATATCCTACTGTGTGGTCTCCAGCCTGCTTCTTCCTTGCCTTGGCATTGAGGTCTCCCATCAGTATAGTATAATACTGTGTAGAGGGCGCAACCGCTTTGCCGAACATGCGTAATGCCCCTCCGCCTACGCTTGACCATCGCTGCGCTTCAAGTCAGCAATTTTATTCAGTTTCTTTGCATACAGTGTAACATCGTTAGTGATAAGTATTACATTCACAGGTCTTATAGGGACGAGAGCTGATGGGAGGACCTCCTAGAACTAAAGAACATGTATGTTATACGCCGTAGGCAGCATGAAAAAAGAAGAATACACTGATTAAAATTTAGAGGAAAGCTGAAGAAGTTACACGAATATATGAAAGCAAAAAGTGAATGAAAAATGAAAGTTCCAAATGTTACGGGAGAAAATACGTGACGCAACTCGCTGCGGACGAGGCGTGTCTCAACTGCCGTAAGAAGCAGGAAGTCTGCAAAGCGCAGAAAAAATGTAGGACACATGTCTCGCACCGAATTTGTGAATCTCTCAACAAGATGGTTCTCGAGCCGGTGGAACCCTGCATGTTTACCCGAAACATTGAAGTCGTCGACGCTAATGTTAACAAAGCAGTGGGATCTCTACAGTCATCGCAGCGGAAGTATGTATACTTTCGCTTAGTATATTAGACGCACTATAGTACCTAGAATATACTAGTAAGTATATTCTAAGCACTATAACGGAAGTTGCGAAAATCATCATGATATAACGACGCCATTTAATCATGTAATTGTGGCATGACACATCGCTACAATTTTGAGGTCATCGTGAATCCATTCTGACGTCACTGTGGCATCACAGTGTGGCGTCAAAAGACAGCGTCATCAGATGCCATCGTCGCGCGGTAATAGTTGAGCCGATCCAGGAGGCACCCCAGACGTTTGAACGGTGTAGACTGTACGTTATCTGTACGTTATCATTGTTAATTCGCATCATATCTAAGTGTAAGGTTAAATGTAGCGTAATGAAAAAAAGTTGTATAATATAAAGTATAGGGTAATTTTCACTTTGGCGTAGGGTATTTACCAAAACTTGGTTGGCATTATTGCTAAGCACTTCCTCAAGTTTCGCAGTGTAGTGGAACTTCCATACGTCTTTTTATTGATGTGTTACCGCTTTCTTCACCCAATGCACGCCAGCCTATGTCAATAACCACTCCAGTTTTTTTCTCCTAGACCGCCTCTTCCCGTATCAAGCCCACGACTTTCGGGTGAGCAGCCAAGCGCAGCAACGAAGCATGTCCACCTCGTAAGGTGGCCATCGTAAGGTATAGGCCAGGTGCTCTGTTCTCAACTTCTACGATTCAGGCACCACTGTCAAGCATTGAAACCGTATTGTTATGAGTCGCCCTTGCAGAACATCCGCGCAGATCTATACCATGCAAAGCATTCGTGCACGCTATAGAGCTCGGCTCTCCACAAGAAAAGTAATCAGCAATAGCCTATAGTCCTGTTACCTATATACTTAACAATAGTTGTGACTCTGAATAGCTGAAAATTATTTTTACTGGGTATTTTTCGGCATCTTTTATCTCCAGCTGCGGGTCAGGTCGAAATACGGTAGCACCCACTCTGTTCTTACCGAATATCTTATTTAAACGGCAAGAAACTACGATCGTGAAAAAAGACGCGCGACGGAACACTTTGAATTGCGTTGTTTGGCGCCTTACAGCGATTATTAACGGACGCCAACTGGCCCAATCCAAAGTTTTCTTCGTTATCGCATGCTCGCCGCAACTGTTCAATCGGCAATATTTGTCGTGAACCATAGCGGCAGTCCCCTTTGCTTGCCGCGCTTAGATGTGATAAATGGAATAGAGAATATATAAGACAGATCTAAATACAAGTGCAAATAGAAATAATGTTTCTGTTAAGCGTCAAATTCCATAATATGCGATGCGTTCAGTGTTAAAAGAAGGAAGGAAGCAGACAAAGGGAGAAGGCAGGGAGGTTAACCAGAATGACATCTGATTGGCTCCCCTACACTCGGGTATTAGGGAGGGGACAACAAAGATGAGGAACAGGGAAGAGAAGGAAAAGAAAAAAAGAGAGACAAACAGTATGTTCACTGTAGCGTGTAGAACTCCACTGCAAGTCAGAGGCGTTCACACAAACCCATCATTCTCAAGGAACCCAAGAGAGCTTTCACTGCCTTGTGGGCTGTCGAGGGATGTGGACGGTGCTGTAATATCACCTGTACAGAAATTGGCCGATCATCCAGTCACCGCAATGCGTTGGCGTTGGTGTTTTCAGACTCAAACCGGCGTTACAGTGCCTGCGGTCAGCTCTCCGACGCGGATGCCACGACCAGTTGGCCTATCAAACAGCGAAACTTCACCACCTCTTAATACAAAAAGGCCACGACATCGTCTTTAAGTGGTTATCTGAACATTGACGTATGAGCGGAACTGATTGCGCAGATCATGCTGCTCGCACGTCACACGAATAAGCAAACAGCTCTCCAATTCCACTTTCAAGAGCGTACCCTGCGAGTTATATTCGTCAACTGGCCCGCAGTCTCGCACTGACTGAGTGGAACACGCCGAGCATACGACGTACAAGACTGCACAAGCTTGGCCCTTCCCTACAACTCCGGCCTCCACCCGGTCTACGTCGACGTGAAGCTTCGCTTCTCTATCGCCTTTGGCTGGGAGTTGCTTTCACGAAAGCATATACACCGTTAATCAGAATGAATGACAGTGCGGCATGCGATGTCTGCGACACCCATGAAAATATTGAACACCTGCTGTGCCACTGTCCTCAATTCGCCTCAGAGGGACAAGTACTTTAGAGTTAAATCCGATACTAATAACCACAATCGGCTAAAAAATGCGTAGCTCACCCAGATTCACTCGAGAAATATGTTTCGTGCTTAGGCCTCACTCGGACACGGAATCCCAGAAATTTCCCTCAACTGGGCTCACTCTTACTCTCACTCGCTGAAGTTTTCCTCAAATGGGCTCGCTTAGACTGAAGCTCACAAGGTATTAATTACCCGGAATCACTCAGAATCAGACTCTCGGCCCGATGTGAGCATGTGGGAGTTGACTCATGAGTGTTTTCGCCGGCCTATGTGAATAACAGAAAAAAAAGAACGCGATTATGAACAAAAACGTCGACCTCCCATTTTGCGTTCGAAAATGAAAGAGAAAACAAACCTGCAATTTTTATTAGTTTTAGAAATGCCATTTCGCTGCACGGTATCTTCCTGCGGCAACCACTTCACCTTCGCTACGTCGCGAACTGCAACGTGCCTCGCAGCGTGCCGCAAACTATACGTTCGGTGTTGCGATACATGCAGCTAGTGTGAAGGCCTCGTTGCAACATTGCACTCGGTGCGAACCGAAGGAGCTTGTTCCCGTTCGCTGCATTTAGATCAAGGCAGCAACCGGAGCATGACAGATCCGCCGAAGTATCGAGAACATATTCGTAAGCGATGGCTGCTTTATACAGTGAAGTTCTTCACCTTGAAGGACTATTATTATTATTATTTTAATTATATTATTATTATTAGTAGTAGTAGTAGTAGTAGTAGTAGTAGTAGTAGTAGTAGTAGTAGTAGTAGTAGCAGTAGTAGTAGTAGTAGTACAGCTATAGAGAGGTTGGCACCATATGCGATCTCCTCTCCTTATTAATCAACTAATGAGCACTTCAAAAGTTGAGCATATTCACAACACAGCATACCCGGGAAATATTAACCGGCTCCAGCTAAAAACAAAACAAAAATATTGCGCTAGGAGTCCAAGGCAGAAACCATCAGCCCGCGGAGCTAGTGTTTGGACTACAGAATATGATCCGGTAACCTCCTTTCGATACATCACAGCTATGTACAAATCGAACTGACTCCGATTTCCGCCCCATGTGCCGGGCCTCACTAATACCCATGTCACACGCGGCAAGTTGAGTGCAATTTGAGCGAGTACACTTTGCCGCGCGTGTCATTTACTCGCTGTCACGCGAATAAGTTTAGTTCCACTCGCTGCAAAGTACACTTGCCTGCAAGTGTGTTCCAGAACCTCACTTCGCTGTGACGGCCGCGACGAAGTGTGTAGCCTCGATACCAGTGGCTTGTACAGAAATACTCTGTTGCCTAAAGCGGCCCTCATACTGGATTCCCTGGTACGTGGGATCTGCCGAATATTTGTTATATTGAATACTTCTATGTATTAAAACAAGTCATGAAGTACGACAAAAGCCACGCTACTCTCACTGTCTGGCAGTTTGCGGCCCCGTTGGCCACGTCCGCAAAGAATATGCGGCAACACATGCTGTGCAATGGCTGCGTCCGTCGCGTTGTTTACTTCCAGGCACACTTGCACATGTGTAGGTGAGTTGTTCTCCAGTCATTCAAGATGGCGTGTGCCACAGATGCTACTTCCACGAAGTCATCGTGATCTGACGATGAGACACAGGCGCAAAAGTAACAATTATACGTTGTGCTACGAATCCGTTAATTTTCTTTCTCGTGGAGCAGCGAACCGCCAAATCACCTAACTTGAGCGAAAGTACACTCGCTCAAAGTGCACTTAAGTTTTCACGTGTGACTAGGGTATTGGGCTTATAGCACTGGCTTTTAAAGGACTAGTGAACCGGCTCCTACGTTATTACACCTACCCCCCCCCCCCCCCAAAAAAAAAGCTCGCTAATATGTGGGGTTTAGCGTCCCAAAACCACCATAGACTGTAAGCAAAAACTATCCGAGTTTGGGGTTTTTGCGGCTCATGACCTCTGAAAACTCTCTCGCGTTTAAAATTACTACCTCGTGTAGGAGTAAAAGATGGTACATGACATAGTTTTACCACCACCTTTCAGGCAAGTAGTAAAATGATGTCAAAATCCAGTTTTACCACTTAGGGAGTTTTCTATCACGTGATTTTTAACCTGCGTTTCAGAGTTTATTACCACGTGACTGCAAGGTGCAGCTGCTTCGGTGGCTTTTGCCCCATACCCCCCATTGTGACACTCTCAGTAAATACTAAAGGTACGCGAGGACCACAGATCTTTTTTTTTTTTTGGCATCGCCATGCCTCAGGACTGACCTCGAGTCAACGCACTTTCACTGGAACTGGGGGCAGCATAAGCACAACAAGCGAGAACAGCATTCTGTGAACGAAAAAGAAAAAAAGACGGGCGGAGGGGATCTCAAAAGAAGAAAAAAAAGAAAGAAAACCTGCTGTGGAAAGTTGTCCTGCATATTTTCGCAAATTGTTGGCTTTTGCTCGGCGGTGGCCTTGGAGACAGACGGTGCAAGAAGCTCGGTATCTGTGTGTCTGGTTGGGCTGATGGATCTCGTGTTTCCTACATCATCGAGTGACCGTGCGTTCCAGCGCCTCCGAACCTGCACGTCGCAGATATCTCGCTTCCGAGCCGAATGGCGAAGGTCTGCCAGTGGTAACAAAATCAATCTGGTGTCCTCGTCCGTGCTTGCCTACTGGAGAAGCAATAAGCAAAATGTTTCTGTCGTCGGCACCGAGCCGCGATCGCCAGTGACCAGTGGGAGTGTGTCGCCGGGGGCAGGTGAAAGAAGCATCGCATATATTTTGTTCCACAGTAGGCGATGTCTGCATGAGTAAAGTGCTGCCCGAATCGCCCACCTCATGCACCAACTGTTCTCAAACATGTAGCGCGAAACCGATACGAGGTAGACGGAACCAACAAGCGGCTGCCGGTGAGCACGAAGAAAACCCGGACGGTGGTCTTTCGTTGGAAGTATGCATACACCGCCCCGTCCCCGTAAGATAGCGGTCACGTGTTCATTTGTGTCTGAAATGACGACGAAATTCGCACAGAATATGTGTTCTGTGATCGCCAGCTGTGTTTCATCGGATAGCCGTGCTCCTCGAAAAGGCCTAGTACGCGGTCGGTAAGAAGCTTGTGCACATGTGCAGGCGTGCACCGCTCCTCTACGCCCGTTGTGATGAATACGTGCTGCTACTGTGTTTGTGCACCGTCGCTCAATGAAAATCATTGTGCTACCATGGTTTGTGCGTACTTAGGTATATTTTATGGACTTGTGCATCAGCAGTGCTAACACGCGTGGGGCCATGAGCCCGGTGTGCCAAATAATTATTGGATACTCAAAAAGGTGAGATCGGGTAGATTTATAATAAAAGGTCGGTGTGACATTTAGTGCCCTGCAGCCCACCTTAAGTTTACGCTTGTACCTTCAACCGTTGTTGTTAATCAATGCAAAAAAGAGCTCTCCTACTGGTACTACAGGGCCGGTCAAGAAGTCGTGCCTATATATACCGAATTCTCAAAGTATAGTTGAGCAACGCGTGCAGTCTGTTCGAGTGGTGTATTAATCTGCATTTGTTGTGTGTGCGTGTTTGTCTGTATGTGAATTTATGTGTCGCCAATTGTGCCGTTCAATAAATTCAATCAATTCTGCTATTTAGTAAATTAGTCGTCTCTGGGCGAATGTACTCGTCAATTTTTATTTTTTTACCACCGGAAATAACTCCCAGAAATCACCTCAAAAACCTTGTGAAGGCAGTAAAAATTTACTCTCTCTATACTCGCTCAAAACCTCACTGGGGTAAATAATTACTACTCTCCCTACGTTCAAAAACTCAGTTAGCCCGAGAGTAAATTTTTACCTCGATAGTAGGTGGTAAAAAAACCCAGGAAAGGTAGTGCGCTAGAGGACAAATGGTTTACCCAGTTTTTGAGGTTATTTCAGGTCATTTTCGTTTAGTGTGTATGTTTATGAGAGACGGCAAATAAGCTCGCTAATTTATACAGTGTACCACGGCAATTACATTTTGCGAAAATTGCAACGATGTACGCAAGCACAGATCCTGCATTTGGGAAAACAATTTCCGCGCTTATTCCAATCGACTGACCAATCCCTCTTGTACGCGCAGTGACGAAGTCTTGCCCACGGGCAACGTTAGGCATCCATGAGATTGTCGATTGGTTCTTTGCCCATTCGCTCGCAGGATTTCAAGCTGGACGGTTGTGCCCTCGCGATCTCCGACTTCAGCGTAGCTCTCGCCGACTGGTTCGCCCTCCGCGGTCTCCTGAAGCCGTGCAGCTCTCGCACTGTGGCACCCCGCCCTTGGACTGCTTCGACCGGATCCCCACTTTCCTATCTCCTTCTTTTTTCCTCTCGTTGGCTGGCTTCTTCTCCGTCTATTTTCCTTCTATTCTTTTTATCCCTCCTTCTTTTTCCCTATATCTTTTATTCCCCATATCCCATTCCTCTGCTGACCTGTTGAGGTGTCCTCGTAAGGAGAGACAGTTACGGGTCGGCACCTTTCTTTTCTTCTGATATAACCACTTATATATTCTTTGCCCAACGAAACAGCGCCTTGGCCCTGTGGTGATGCAGTTTTGGCCACGCAGTCCTCATTTTCCTTTTCATGTGCTGCCCTGTGTCGTTTTCTGGAGTGCGAGACTACCGGGAGAAGCGCTATAACCACAACGACAGCCTCCGGAATAAAAAGGCGTCTCAAAACCTTAATGCGGGGGGAAAGGTGCTCCTCGCACAGGGCTTCCTCCCCGCGCCACTATGACATGTGCTCACGTGGGGGGAAGCCCTGCTCGGTCTTTGGCGACGCACCCATGACAAGTCACTGACATCGTGTTACGTTGGCGAAGTGGGCGTAGCATGTCAACTAACACAGCGATCCCTTCCTTCCCTAATCACCTCCCATCCGCCCTCTCCTTCCCGAGAGAACAGGGAGGATGCTCTGTTCGGCTGGTCAGCCTTAAAGCGCCAAAGATCTCTCGTGGCCAGGGTGCGTGCCGCCGAGGACGCCACAGGGGGCGCCAGATAATATCTTCTAGAGTATGCACAGGCAGGGTCGGCCTTCAAAGGACCCTAAAAACCTTTGCATATGCGAAGAACAAGCATGTTATTCTCTCCCGGCATTTTATATTGTTGCGGCACAATTCATGACGCCAGCTGTTCATGCGACGTCAAGATTAAATAAGCTTTCCATTGGTAGATATACAAGAGATATGTTGATAACGCGGTTTTTTTTTCGTACCTTGAGGTTGATAAGGTTTTGTTTTCATACCTTTCAGCGCATCACAAGCATGAGAGAGAGATATGTGTTGTGAATGATCACCTACCCTGCTTTCTCCTGCACCCTCATGCCTGGTCTGCCTTGTCTTGCATGACCATCGTGCGCGACAAATTGACGACTACATTTTCTGGGTTGCGGAATTGTAAACGGAGATAGCGTGTAGCCTAGAAGCACTTAATCCTGCCTGACTTCATGCTGACAATTCGCTTGTTTTATAGGAACAAATGGCGATGAAGAAGGAGCACGTGCTTGCAGGCAGGGTACTGAAGTCGAGAAAGAAAACTGCTGTATTGCCTTTAAACTCGGCGTGGTTTATAGGGGAGCTTTGATGTCACCCCTACCTTTCACTTGTGAGTAGTGCCAAGAAATGCTTGTCGCCTCTACCATCCCTAGAAAGAAACTGCTTCCCTAAACCCTTCATTGACCCTGTCCCGATTAGACGACATGTTAGGCGGGAACATGTCAAGTGACTATTGTTGCGTGCTTTTGGTGGGAAAATGTACCGCGACCAGTGTTACCTGAATGTGGCGGGACCATTTACCGTGGCTTGTGTTAGGTGATTCTTTGCAGGAACACATCACGCTACTGGTGTCACATGACTGGTGAGACTAGTGTTCCTAGTGTTATGGGGGGAACATGGTACGCGATTGGTGTGATACGTGGTTTGGCGTCACGCTTACCTCCTCCTCTTTTTTCCTTCTGTCTTTCTATATGTATTTATCGCTTCCATTTCCTTTCTTTTTTCCGTCACTACTTGTTTCTTTTTTTATTGTTTCTCTCTATTTTGCCTTCTCTTTTGTCTGTTTCTATTGATCGCTCTCTCTATGTCTCTTTGTTTTATCTCCCCTCTTTCTCCTCACTCGTTCTCTCACCCATCCGAGTTGTTCAACCCTACGCCACGCATATGGACGCAGCGGGAGAGCGCAATCCCCCGGAGGCACGTGTTTGTGGAGCGAAGTGGTATACGAAGAGGAAAAAAAGAGGGCGCGCCAACACGATGACATTTCACGACAAGTTGTTATAAAATTAGAATCATTTGGATAAGTGTTTTTTTTTTCAGTACAATTTTTTGAAGTACGCGGTGACAACAACGACTGTCTCGCTTTCACCATTGAATCTTCACTTCAGACGCGAGTCTGTCCATTATAAGCTACCATTCCAACTATCCAGAGCTGGCTTAAATATTACCATAGTGAAAACTGCCACTTTCAACCTTTGAAGATTTTCACGGCAAGAGTAAGCAGTGGTCGCTACCGTATCGCCAAAGAGCGGGTATTCGGCGGGCACACAACAGCAGTGATCCTCTTTCGTGGAGCAGGACTGTCCTTGCCGTGACGTCACATCACCGTGATTGCCGCACCACCAGTGTTCGTTCTGGGGACTAACTGGCTCGTTCACGGTAGAATAAAACAAACAAAGGCCAGGTTGCGGCGAGATCTTTATCAAGGGTTTTATTTTGCAGACACCAAGAACATGCTCTACTATGTTTTGACTAGTGATGTAGCCACGGGGTGGTTTAGGCTGACTCAACACCCGCCCATCCTTAACGTTTTATATTTGTTTGTGTATATCTGTATATAGCTGCGCACACATTCAGACGGAGGCACGAACGCATACAAGGAGAACTCGGAGGCCCTCCCCCTTAAATGAAAGTTATTGCTACGCCCCTGAAGTTGAATATCGTATGCAAAAGCTACACCCAATAACAGATCAGTAAAAACACAGACACACAGCGTCCGTGTCTGAGTTGTGTGTCTTTCCGATGTCCTTGTACACGTTCCGTTTATGTGATGGCTCGAAAACGAATCCGACTCCGGCCGGCGAACGTAGATTGAAATGCCGTCCCGTTGGCGCGCGTGCGTGTACATTGCCTTCCACGACAATGCAATGACGTGTCTATTTCGACGGTGTCCCCACTAGTCAGAAGAGGGCTTGCCAAAAGTTTACGAAACCTTTGGAAATCCAACCCCGCTTTTGGGAGTCTCCAAGTGCATCTGACAGCCGGGTGCGAGTGTGCGGAAAAAGCAATTCCATTGATATCCCATCCCAGGCAATGTGAGAGAGAACTGAATTGAAAATGCGCGACGGACGAGGGAAGCAGAAACAAGTGAAGCACAAAAGCGTGTCGTGTTCCACGCACGACGCTTGGGTAGTAATGCGGAACGCACGAGGGAGCGTGCGAGTCGCTTGATCGCCCGTGTTGTTCGCATACCGGCGAATGCATTTCACTTCAGAGTCTCTCGTGACGGCTTGTTCGGTGCAGCGCTCTAGAGGCGGACAAAGGGGTGGGGATGGGGCTAAGTTGCCGTTGCAAAACTAGCAGCAGGAGAGTAAAGCGACAAAAAAAAATCTTTTAACACTGTACTTTGAGTTCTCAAGTGTATTCAAGTTTTGCTTTAGCGTTGGTAGTTTGACAAAGATGTGACATTCAAGGCACGAAGTATAGAGGCGCTCTTTTTTTTCTACACTGCGGCTGCGTTTCCATGGAGACAAAAATGCGAAAACGGCGGTGTGCTACGTTTATTTGTGCGTTAGACAACTTGAGGTAGGTGAAATTAATCCGTCGTCCCTTGCTAGGACTGCTCATAGCTGTGTGGCTGTTTTGCCGTCTCGAAGTAATCATATCTTGACATTTATATCGTAGTTTGTTCACAAAGAGCGGCACGCAGACGGTAATAAAGAAGATTGCGAAAGATTGACGCTATTCAGCGTTTTCACGTGATGGGCATTGCTAGTGGCACCAATAGTGGTTCAACCGTCTGCTCCGTTTCGACGACCTCCGTTCCTTAGATCGAAACAATGGTGGCACATACTTCATCATCATCAGCCTGACTACGTCCACTGAAGGACAAAGACCTCTCCCATGTTCCACCAATCAACCCGCTCCTGTGCTTGCTGCTGCCATTTTATACCAACAAAATGCTTAATCTCATCTGCCCATCTAACTTTCTGTCCTCCCCCTAACCCACTTGCCTTCTCTGGGAACCCAGTTAGTTACCCTAAATGACTAGCGGTTATCCTGTCTACGAGCGGCATGTCCGGCCCATGTTTATTTCCTCTTCATGATTTCAGCTATATGATATCCTTAACCCCGGTTTGTTCCCTGACCCACTCTGCTCTTTTCTTTTCTATCCTGTGCATGTGATTTACATCGCGCGTACTTATGTACATGTAAATCTCATAACGTTATTGCAACCTTCTTGTTCGTTAGGTTGCAGCATCTCGCTAAATATTTTCCTTGCATTCAAACCCTTCACCCTGCAGTGACACAGGAAGAACATCGGCCATATTGTTGTACCTTTTCATCAGTGCCGTAAGCCCGAACACATTGTAAAATTGAGTGCTACGCCGACGAATTACATTGCGCAAGTCAATCAAGATCAGTTTGCTGGTCATTAATCAAATTGTATATGTCGCTATTGTGAACTATCTTCGTTTCTGCATTTCGTGAGCGTGCGGTACTTCATCTCTGTATGCCTAAGTTTTCTAGTAGGGATGCCAGCTTCGGCTTCTCTGCGCCATTTGTCTACATTTTTGAGCTTCTGGCAGCACTAAAAAATTTCTTGGCTACTTGGCTACCTTCTCGGTAGTTTTTCTTTGTTTCCTCAATTTTAGCCAAACTATATATTTTGACGTCACAGCCCGATCGAGTAGGCAGTGTTAAAACATGGCGACCATGGCATGCTTCCAGCTCTCAAAATCAAATTTAGCGCTGGCTTTACAAAAAAAAAATATCGGGGCAGCAACGCATTAGCGGTGCAAAGACAGGGGAAAGAACGAAGCGGTGTCTTTCTGTCGTTTCGCATACTGTGCTATACCTTCCCAAATCCCTCCTCCTCTGCTCTCCTTGGTATCACTTCTCTTTTCCACTCTTCGATATATACTATACCGTACATAGACATGCCATGTTCTGTCTTCCCTTCTCATTTCCTTTCTGCTCATGCTCCTATCACTCCTTCTCACCCTAACTTCCGTTTCCCAGTTCCTTGCTATACTGTACTACGCATGGCTATGCTATGCAAGGAACTGCTTGGCACATACACACACTCTTCCGAACCCTAACTTCAGTTTCCCAGTTATTTGCTACTGTACTATGCAAGGCTATAATGGCTATGCTAAGCAAGGAGCTACTTGAGACATATCCACTATCTTTAACGCCTAACCGCGCGGACATAACCAGGCTTTACCTCCAGCTTAAACAGCTGCTTTGTTGAAAAACTTTTGGATACGTTGCGGGTAGAGAAGGTGGGGCGTGTACTTTCGTGTAGGGTTCATTTTGCCAACCACTGTAACTAAAAGTGAAGAGGACAATCGAAAAAATTCTGCATCCGCAAAGTTCTGCACTAATCGGTATTAGGAATCCGACATCCTACGCACTGTCTGCGTTATTTCTCAGGATTAGGCACGGATCTCGACTCAGGAATCTTGACGGCTTGGTATTCGTCATCAAGCGTGAAAAGACAGCGACTGAGATTGCAATTAATGCGTATATCTTAGCATCCGAGATTCTCAACACACTTATTATGTAGTACTCGTTTTTATTGCCGCCACACACGCCTGGCAACATTCGGCTATTTCTACTGCCCTAGGCTTCGGTTGGCTACTTTTTGTCTAGTTTCTCCGATTTCGTGGCTGTTTCTTCTCTTTTAGACTTGGCAACCCTACTTGGAGAAGTGCGAACCCCCTCATCATGTTTCACAAAAGTGTTGCTTAATTAAACAAGTTATGCTTCAAACTGAACAGTTTTCATTTTAAAATGTTCGTAAAAATTATTTACATTACCACCAAATGGCTGGCACATATGGTTATTCAAAGAAAAGTAATGGAATTGCTTCTAAAGTAGCATGGGTAATTTTGGATGCATTTTCTGGGCTTGGCGTAAGTCGGCTGCTTTTTGGCTGTTTTTTTTATGTTTCATTTGCTATATTTCGTGTTTTCGCCCTAACAACCCTGTATTCTGAGTCTGTTTTCGTCACAGCGTCGGCGATTTTGTCGCAATGGTTAATTTAGAGCCCATATCCATATAAAATCACTTTTTAAGCAAGCGCTTTTCGGCATCACTTTATGCGTCTGTCTCGTTGGCGGTTCATTCCACCTGTAACATGCACACACTAGCCTGCAAAAAGTTATAATTGTTGGGGTTTAATATCCCTAAACTACGACATGACAATGAGACACGCCGTAGTGCAAGTCTTAAGAATTTTTGACCACCCTGGGTACTGCAGCGTGCACCTATGTTTCAATAACGCACCTCAAGAATTCTCGCCTACATTGAAAATGCGACCACCGCGGCCGGTATTTGATCCGGCGACCTGGGCGTGCCAGCAGTTGAGCAGCATAGCCACTAGGCCACCACGTTGGGTCACACAGCAAGAAGTTCTGCCTGAATGGACTTCAAAATATTATAGAGATTAATTGCAACATACAAAGTTTACGCGAAGTCGCCCTACAAAGTGTGCTCGCAAACAGGCGCGCACACTGTCAGACGGTCTCTAAAAAACTGGATGCAAAATTCCACAAAAAACCGCAATGCTTCTTGGGTTGCCGCATGGTTATCAGTATAAAAGTAGATGCGCTTTCACATAACAACTTGTTTATTCAGCCGACGTTTCGACGGGAGCCCCGTCTTTTTCAAGGCTTAATACTATTTACACATTTTCGTGTCTTCTTATAGCTTCTCGAGACAGGAGGAAAGGGGACAGAGAGAAAATATTAACATCAACAAGAAAAAAATAAGTTTTTTTGTTAATAATTTTTTTCCGTCCCCTTCCCTTCTGTCTCGATCGAGATGCTATAACAAGATACTAAAATGCGTAAATAGTAGTATTATGCCTTGAAAAAAACGGGGCTCCCGTCGAAACGTCGGCTGAATAAACAAGTTGTTATATGAAAGCGCATATATATATATATATATATATATATATATATATATATATATATATATATATATATATTTCCATGAAACTTGCAGGAATACTACAGTGGTGGAAGTAAGGAAAACCAGTGGGCGCAGCATTTCCTATCCCTTTGAATTACGACTGACATAAGACAGCCATTCCTCCCGTGACCCTCCAGCTCCGACGCTCCCCGTACAATGTACGCGTCGTGTTCGTTCCACGTATAGTTTACCCAGCGATGCCGCTGCAGCCGCCTCTGTGATGGAGAAAAATTCTTCGCCGCAAGCTTTGGCTCGATGCCAAGAGCGGCAGTGTAGTACATAAGAGTAAGTGCTAGGCGGGATAGCGCATTCATTTTACTCAGGGGGCGCTGTTTTATAGAGCGAAAAAAAAAAAATGGGGCACGGAAAACGCTTTCGCGGAAATGCAGCGCTAACCGCGATATTCCCAGTTAAGATTATTCTGGAGAGAGGATCCAGGCGCTGGGGTCATTAAGCTAGACTAGGTGATTGATTCATAGACTACACAGACTTGTCTAATTTTAGTGGTGATGGCAGCAAGATTTCTTACGGCACAATTTCTTGTCAAATATCCTCCTTTTTCGACTTTATGCATGAAACTGTGAAGAAATATGTATAGTTTAGGCCTTTTACACTGCGAAATTTTCCCAAGCATTTAACTCGGAACACTGCCAAAACCGTACATCGGTAATGAAGATCCCGCGAACATACCGAATCTTTGTTAAATGCCACATTTGTCAGGTAATGGTCCTAAATACACCACACGCGCACACAAAAGCACGTCCACAAGTTTGTTGTAGCCAGCGGCGGCATATTTCAACATGGTGATTTTTGTACTTGACTAGTAGTGAATAAAACAACATGCGCGAATTGATCTATACCATGGAGCAATGTCTGTGTTGAAAAATTGGGGATACAAAGAAACCCCGCGTCGAAGCTCTCGCCAGTTGACGAAGCACCAGGAGGATTGGATTGGATTGGATAAACTTTTATTTTGTCCTCCAAAACACACATCACTGTGTTGCGGGCAGCTCCCACGTGGGGACTGAGATGCCAAGCTCCTCAGCCGCCTCGCGGGCTTGGTGGACAGCCCAGAGCTGATCTGCCAAGGACGAGCTGCGGATTGCCGCCTCCCATCTGGCAGAGGTGATGTTCGATAAATGAGCGAATTTGGTGCACTGCCAGAGCATGTGTTCTAATCAAGCTATTTCCCCACAATGTGGACAAAGCTTACTTGGGTATAGGTCAGGGTACATGATGTGTAACATTTTCAAAGTAGGGTACATCCGCGTTTGCAAAAGCCTTAATGTAAGTGCTTGGAGCCGAGTTAGATTTTTGTGACGTGGAGGGAAAATCCTTCTAGACAGGTAGAAATGTTTAGTGAGCTCGTTATATGTTGTAAGAATTTTCCGGTTATCCCCTTCACCGGTAGAACGCATCCCCAGGGAGGCGCGGTTGGAGAGTTCTCGCGCCGCCTCGTGTGCTGCTTCGTTGAGATTGGGAGGGGAATCGTTGGTTTGTCCATGGTGAGCTGGGAACCAACTCAGAAGATGATGTGTTATGTTCTTGCCTTGCAGTATTTTCAGCGTTTGTTCACAGACCGTCCCCTTGGCGAACGCCCGTGGTGCTGCCATGGAATTACTGTAGACGACTTCAATGTTATCCATCTTGAGTGCTAAGGCGATGGCCACTTGTTCCGCAATGATTGGGTCGAAGCACCAGGAGGACGCAGAACGTTGCGCACACTGGACGAGGTATATGGGAACCACGCGATGCACACCGATCGTGACTCCTCATATCGCAATTGAAGTACTTCCATTGCCGAACTTTTCATATGTTGAAGCATGACTTGGGAACGCTTGAGCTTTAAAACAAGTCGCGTGAACAACTCTTAACGTGGGTTTGCAGAGCTGGGAGTGCAACAATTGATTGCACGAGCGGTGACGCACAGTTTAGAGATTGTTATGATCAACCTAATTTGAGAATGACGCAGCGAGCAATGCAAAGAAAATGGTAGGTGTCACCTTAAGAGACAAGAAGAGAGCAGAGTGTATCAGGGAAAAACGAGTGTAAAGGACATCACTGTCGGAATCAACAATGACTAACGGGCGTGGGCCGGGCATGTAGTGCGTAGGCAAGATAACCGCTGATCATTAAGGATCACACACTGGATTCCAAGAGAAGGCAACGGGTGAAGGGGAGACTGAAATTCAGCTAGGCAGATGGGATTAGGAAGCTTGTAGGAAGTATAAATTGGCAACAGAAAGCACAGGAACGACTCCACTGGCAGAACATATGAGCGGCCTTTGTCTTGCAGTGGGCGTGGTCCGGCTGATGATGATCATGATGATGATGATGATGATGATGATGTTCTCTCCCGCAGAGTCTGCGACGCTATCTTTATATGCAAAAGCGTCGCAGCACCGTCCTGCCTTTTAAAGGTGCCTAGATGCACTCTAAGGGTTGGATGTTGACGCTTGAATAGCTATTCATTCTATGAGAACACCAGAAAGCATTACACTAACAAATCAGTGAACGACTCGAACAAAGCTCACATGTTTGCCCTATACGTCGGTATGCTCGTACATTTGTCCGCATGCATGAGCAACCACTTTGTCACATAACCCAGAGCTACGCGGCGCTATACCGTCATTCAAACTGTCTCAGGACACGTTGCAGAGCGTTTGTGTTAAGCATGCTGATGAGTGCACGTGATAGAAAGTCTTAGCACAAAATGGTGCTTGCTATTGATCGACGGACCAGCATACGTAAAAGGCACACGGTTCCTGATGCATTTGCCTTAGACCACGGAGTTTCCTAATAATAACTAAAGGGAACTCTGGCGCTGCAACCGTTCAGCCACCATGCGAATGATATATATATATATATATATATATATATATATATATATATAGCTGTACACGGATGAGCCTAGTCTTAGTTCCTGCGGTTTCGGCCACACTTGTGGCTTCGTCTATCGTTGTGTTTTGGCGCTTGTTTCGGATAAAAGACTCGATCGTTGTGAACTTGCTGAGCCCATTAGAATTGGTGGGCCTAAAAGGTTAAGGTGGTGGACAGGAACAGCTGAGCATTTGCTAAACTTCGTCTCGCGACAAAGCGGCTCCGGGCCACATTTAGCTAAACGTAGCCGAAATAACGAAGTTTAGACAAAGTCGTGCGCTACCCACAGTTCCCATGCTGCCTGAAGCTTAACTGATTGCGTTGCTGGGCGAGCTGGTGCGTTGTCTGAAAGTACAACAAGAGCGCTAAAATACGCGATACAAGATGCAAAAATACGAAAGTGTCGGGCTGAAGCGTCGTGTGTTGCACTAGCGCCACATTTCCCTACAGTGCACATATAGGAAACTAGGCCTAAGACGGTGCGATGCTGAGAACCATTTTCTTCTCAGTCTTGTCAGTCGATAGCATTTATCCCGTCAGCCCGCTGAAAAACTTTCTGCGTATAACAAGGTCCCACACTGCATCCAGAAACAAGGTTTCTGCGAAGTTTCTGCACGTCAGGCCACAAGCAGTGCCTTCGCGATCTGCCAATACCGGACCAAGCGATGATGACGTCATCATCTGATATACGTGGCGTCACCATTTTTGATGACATGTGACTTCATGAGGTCATTACCAGAGGGAGGTTTTTGTCGACGCTTTCGTGTTTTGACCGACGGTCAATTACCACGCTTTAACCCTTTCAGCCCTAATTGTGGGGTTTAACGTCCCAAAACCACCATATGATTATGAGAGATGCCGTAGTGGAGGGCTCCGGAAATTTCGACCTCCTGGAGTTCTTTAACGTGCACCCAAATTTGACCACACGGGCCTCAACATTTCCGCCTCCATCGGTAATGCAGCCACCGCAGCCGGGATTCGAACCCGCGACCTGCGGGTCAGTAACCAAGTACCTTGGCCACTAGACCACCGCGGCGGGGCACTCTTTCAGCCCTAGATTTGTTAGTTTGGTCGGATACTTTTTTGCGTGTTTTTATTGCAGTTGGGACCTCAGAAAACCACAAACGAAAAATTGAGCCAGTGGTGAAAGCATTTCTGAATTAATTAACGCGACGTCAAGACAGGTCTTCAGGGCTCAGGGATTGGAAAATAAAAATGTATTGTTTATTCCCGCTAATCATTAGCGTACACAATATTGGAATTAACGTCTTACCTGTCAGCCTAATACTCGCTGGAAGAGCGGTGGTACGACGTCCCGAAAATTACTCTTACATGCCTCACCTTACGCGCCTCGGCTTGAACGAAGACTTCGCCCACGCTTCTTCTTGTTTATGGCTGCTACCTCCACAAACGTGCCACAATATTAATGTCAATTGCAGTGGGGATCATTGAAGAACTGTTCCTCCAAGAATGAGAATTATTGGTTACGTTTCTGAGATGCTAGGGGAAATGTTGTGAGGTGGTGTCAATTGACACTGCCAGTGCCTGAAAGGTTAAGGCTATCGCCTTGATAACGGTTTCTAGAGTGTTACATACCAGTAACTTTTGCTACCTTTGCATTGCCTTCACCCCATCGAAAGGCAAAGCATTCCAACACACAGACAAAGACGCCCCAGCAAAGCTGTAATTTGCTGTCAGGACTTCCTTCCTGTTATCTCTCTACACATATCCTAAGCGAAGCCACGCTCGCTGCCTACTCAGGATGGTTGGTCGGTTGTTCCTCAGAGTGCTGGCGCAAAATGGTCCAGGCATGAGCATCGTGAGTCGTCGTCCTTGATCAACGAAATAATTCTTACGGATGAAGTTTCAAAGCAACAGACGAATCGTTAAGCATTGCCGAGTGTCGGTCTTTGCAAGCAGAAACGCGCCGCGGGTGGTCTTGCATCGCTTGCGGACCTGTGAAAGACTCGTTTGAAGACGTGTCTTTTCAGAATGAGAAGTGAACAGCAGTCCACCCTCTGCGTTTTCCGTATTTCTGTGTCAGACAAGCAGCGTCTTCGCGAGTTTCCCAGGCCCGCCGATCAGCGCTCGCTGCGAGATAACGATCGAGTCACCAACCTTGTGACAGAAGAGCGATGCTTCCTGTCTTTCACGGAGACACACGGACGCTAGCGCGTTTAGTCGCACTGTGCCAAGAGATGGCCCCTCTAGATCTGCCGCCTTTCGAGGGAACGTGAATTGCCACCACGGTAAATACATCACTGGAAGAGCATCGTTATCAGGGAGTTTTCGAATAGGGGCCCCAACCTTTTGGGACCCCAAAGAAATAGCGTCGTGGCCTCTGCGGCATGCGTAAAAGCCGAACTGTGTTTGGGTTTTGCGTCGGGGACCCTTTTTTCTCGAATTTAGCGGTAGCCCCGAAGCCTGCCCCAAAAGCCCTGCGTCAGACAGACGTGATGGCACCCACTGAAGTGGCATGACCAAGAATTGGGTGAGTATCCAAAGCGCGCCGTCTCTATTTGAAAACTCTTAGCTCCTGCTTGACCCAACGCGTGCATACAAAAAAGCTTTGTGGGGCCCCTTTCTGAAAACTGCCTAATCTGTTCAGACATTTTACGTTAAAGACGCCTCCACCCTTCCCCCTCGCCTCAACTGCACTGAACTAGAGAGAAAGGCGCACATTCGGGGTGCTTCTACAAGAGTTACATAACGCTAGATCACCTATGAAGAAAGGGCAAGCGCCAAATGGCATGATATGTTGTTTGTAGTATAACCAATTCCGCCCGTCATCAATTGATTCCTTGAGCTTGAAGTATTGCATAACATGCTGATCATCAGCGGCTGCACGGCCAATGCTAATCACACTGGCTGTATACACACACACGCAAAGGCGTTACTGCAAGGCGTTACGTCGGTGCTACTTCACACAAAGGCGTTACTGAAAACAACTTTGTTATGGAAATGTGAACGCCTGATTGGCTTGACGAAAAGCCGAGCTTATTTCGTTTTTTTCAAAGGCTCTTCGTGCGAACACACAAAGATTACATTTCAGTGGAAGAATGGTAGCAATGTCACAACCGCGGTTTAAGATTCAATGTTTATATCTTACACCGTGGTCACAACGAACCCATCACGAGAAAGGAAGACACCCTTATCGAACACCAGCGTCATGAGTTCTGACGACATTCCGAGCACGTTCTAACCGTATCTCTTCTCGCCCGAAGTATAGTTGATACATCCGTTCCTCCTATTCCAGAGCAAGAACTAGACTTTAAATCATGTGACCAAAAAGCACGTTCGCAAACGCCTTTTGACCAGCAAGCCTAAGTGAGGTGAGCGACGAAAAACGAATAAAAGTATGCCGGCGACCGCACGTGCGGCCCGGACGAATGACTCACGTCTTCCGAATTCGGATCCACCGCTGTCGGTGCTCGTAGACCGGGCGACTGGAGGAGGCAGCGAAGAGGTCGAAAGCCTTCGAGGAGGTGGGAACATGTCTCCGCCCGATGCAATTCTTCACGGAAGAGCGCGAACCGAAAACTCACGCAAGAACACACACACACACTGAACGCACACCACAAAGGCAAATACACGCTGCCACAAAAAAACTTCACCGCAAAATGCAATTTCGGGAGGAGGCAGCTCCAACCGATTCAAACCTGAAATCTAGCACGCACAGCGGCACATCACGACGTAAGACATCACATCACGCTTCTTCGCTTCGGATTGACGTCGCTGCATCCAGGGGAGGTGGTGTGTGTATCCAGAATGAGCGGACGGGCTCGCACGCTTTCCCGCTGGCTCGTTTAAGATGCACCGGGTAGCCGAGAAGAGCTAGACTGATGAGTTCGCAAGCGCCGAGAGAAACCGAGAGAAACCTCTTGGCTTGTTCGCTTGCACCGCAAGGCGTCTTCTCGCATCTGACGACGACGTGCGCGCGCGTTGCCTTGCGCCGGCCAGCAGCACGAGGCGAGCGGACGAGAGTCTTCGTCCAACGAAGCAGCAAGAGAAGAGGGCCGCCCCGAGCTCTGCTCTTCCTCCCTCTCTGTCTGTTTCTGTTTTTGGAGCTTTCTCTGTCTTTCCTCGCTCGCTTTTGGTTGTTCTTCGTCCCGGGAGACGCTGAGAAGAGGAGGAGGATGACGTGGAGAGAGACGGGTCTCCTCTTTCAGGACGCTCTCCACCACCACGTTCACGCAAGGAGATATGCGCGCCGTCGGAGCGTTGGAGCCCGAGGGCCTCGCCGGAGGTCGGGGTTGAGAGAGAGAACACTACTTCACGTGACACAAACAGCGTGACGTCACGCCGGTTCGCGCGACAAGGCGGCAGACAAGCCTCCCCAGACCAGGGGTGGGGTGGATCCGCGTAAATAGAGAGAGAGAGAAAGCGGATGAAAGTGAAGAAGCCGGTGAAAGTGGAGGGGCGAGGTGGTCTGTCTGAACCGGGCATCTCTAAAGCTTCCCAGGTTTCTCGGTCTATCCTCTCCCTCATGTTGCCCTATCCGTAAGCTGCTATTGTTTTTTTTCTTGCCGATCTGCTTTCGGGCGGCCGCTGATGGGCAAGTAAATGCTCTAACTGCTGCCCGCGGTTTCTCTCGCGCCTGTTTTTGCTTTCGCTTTTCATACTTGTGTCCCAGCTCTCTTGTTTTATGTGCGAAAACGACACGTGTTCCTCAGAGCGCTGTGCGTGCACGAGCCAGCCTTGCTCGTCAAGAAGCGATTCATTCAGGTGTGCCTGGCGCAGACAGCGGCCCCGTAACACGGATTGCGCTGCGCGCCTGTTGCCACATGTTTCCCAACGTGGACGCACCGTGTACCGTTAGCTGCATCGCTGGCTCATCCACCCGCAGCTCGTTGAAACACAGCCGCTATGCGAAAGCTGCAGCTGGCGGAAGATGGACGGTAAGCCAGACAGAGTTCATTAAAAAAAACACGGGCTGTTCTGCAATGGCAGTGAAAGCCGCAGTGGATGAGTGAGTGGTTCGTTCGAGACCCGCATGCTAAGTGTGGAAGGCCTGCGGTGCTGCGTCTGGTGTGAGAACTGTAGACTCCTTCAACCATCTCTATGAATTCCTTGGCGTAGTAATCTTCAATATAGCGAAGGAAAAATACATCGAAAAAAAACAGAAAACACCAGCAATAAAGCTTGATTTTGATCCGCGATAGGGCCGCCAGGCTTGACCTCATGATCCTCGATTGGGCCTAGCCGGGTGACCCTCAGTTTATTCATGTCTATTGTGGATAGAATAAAATTGTTTCAGTATGTGGGTTTTCCGAAGATTATCAATGGCCCTCCGATTACGGCGATGCTCTCCTGACCAGCCGTGCAAAATAAACTGAGCTCCGGACGAATGACTCACGTCTTCCGAATTCGGATCCACCGCTGTCGGTGCTCGTAGACCGGGCGACTGGAGGAGGCAGCGAAGAGGTCGAAAGCCTTCGAGGAGGTGGGAACATGTCTCCGCCCGATGCAATTCTTCACGGAAGAGCGCGAACCGAAAACTCACGCAAGAACACACACACACACTGAACGCACACCACAAAGGCAAATACACGCTGCCACAAAAAAACTTCACCGCAAAATGCAATTTCGGGAGGAGGCAGCTCCAACCGATTCAAACCTGAAATCTAGCACGCACAGCGGCACATCACGACGTAAGACATCACATCACGCTTCTTCGCTTCGGATTGACGTCGCTGCATCCAGGGGAGGTGGTGTGTGTATCCAGAATGAGCGGACGGGCTCGCACGCTTTCCCGCTGGCTCGTTTAAGATGCACCGGTAGCCGAGAAGAGCTAGACTGATGAGTTCGCAAGCGCCGAGAGAAACCGAGAGAAACCTCTTGGCTTGTTCGCTTGCACCGCAAGGCGTCTTCTCGCATCTGACGACGACGTGCGCGCGCGTTGCCTTGCGCCGGCCGGCAGCACGAGGCGAGCGGACGAGAGTCTTCGTCCAACGAAGCAGCAAGAGAAGAGGGCCGCCCCGAGCTCTGCTTTTCCTCCCTTTCTGTCTGTTTCTGTTTTTGGAGCTTTCTCTGTCTTTCCTCGCTCGCTTTTGGTTGTTCTTCGTCCCGGGAGACGCTGAGAGGAGGAGGAGCGTGACGTGGAGAGAGACGGGTCTCCTCTTTCAGGACGCTCTCCACCACCACGTTCACGCAAGGAGATATGCGCGCCGTCGGAGCGTTGGAGCCCGAGGGCCTCGCCGGAGGTCCGGGTTGAGAGAGAGAACACTACTTCACGGGACACAAACAGCGTGACGTCACGCCGGTTCGCGCGACAAGGCGGCAGACAAGCCTCCCCAGACCAGGGGTGGGGTGGACCCGCGTAAATAGAGAGAGAGAGAGAGAAAGCGGATGAAAGTGAAGAAGCCGGTGAAAGTGGAGGAGCGAGGTGGTCTGTCTGAACCGGGCATCTCTAAAGCTTCCCAGGTTTCACGGTCTATCCTCTCCCTCGTGTTGCCCTATCCGTAAGCTGCTATTGTTTTTTTTTTTTTTTTCTTGCCGATCTACTTTCGGGCGGCCGCTGATGGGCAAGTAAATGCTCTAAATGCTGCCCGCGGTTTCTCTCGCGCCTGTTTTTGCTTTCGCTTTTCATACTTGTGTCCTAGCTCTCTTGTTTAATGGGCGAAAACGACACGTGCTCCTCAGAGCGCTGTGCGTGAACGAGCCAGCCTTGCTCGTCAAGAAGCGATTCGTTCAGGTGTGCCTGGCGCAGACACGGCCCCGTAGCACGGATTGCGCTGCGCGCCTGTTGCCACATGTTTCCCAACGTGGACGCACCGTGTACCGTTAGCTGCATCGCTGGCTCATCCACGTATATGCAGCTCGTTGAAACACAGCCGCTATGCGAAAGCTGCAGCTGGCGGACGATTGACGGTAAGCCAGACAGAGTTCATTAAAAAAATACGGGCTGTTCTGCAATGGCAGTGAAAGCCGCACTGGATGAGTGAGTGGTTCGTTCGAGACCCTGATGCTAAGTGAGGAAGCCCTGCGGGGCTGCGTCTGGTGTGAGAACTGTAGACTCCTTCAACCATATCTATGAATTCCGCGGCGTAGTAATATTCAATATAGCGAAGGAAAATTACATCGAAAAAACAGGAAACACCAGCAATAAAGCTTCATTTTGATCCGCGAGAGGGCCGCCAGGCTGACCTCAAGATCCTCGAGTGTTCCTAGCCGGGTGACCCTCAGTTTATTGTGTCTATTGTGGATCGAATAAAATTGTTTTAGTATGTGGGTTTTCCGAAGATTATCAATGGCCCTCCGATTACGGCGATGCTCTCCTGACCAGACGTGCAAAATAAAGAGAGCTCCACAATATCGAAACATGCCTGGATGTACTAATAAATATTTAACTACGTTGTTGGATTCACTGAGGACCTCGGATGATCAGCAAAAAGTCGCGTATTTCTTTGACACCGACAGTGACGACCTCGGAGCTTATTGCAGCGGATACAAGACCACTGTTGCGCTGCATTTTCGGCACGCTTTGAAAACACACAACACTATAACATATTTGTAAGGTGTATCGCTTCAACAATACATAGCTGCTAACATATAAATCACGAGTATTGGGCCACACATTCGGCTGCTGGACTGAACAAAACTAGCATGATAGTGGGGTGGAAAGCCGTCACAGAAGCAATACCCGCTGAAACAAGTACTGGGAATGCGAGATGTATGTGAAGCGTTAAGGATGAGGCATCATACGTCGTTTGTTTCCGGCGCGATTAAGCTACTGAGGCGTTCTTTTCAGCCATTTTTAGGGAAGTGTGAAACTCCACGGAGGAGAGTATACGGGTTCCGCTATAAGCTCTGCGCATGCAAAAAGTGCTGCTGTCATTAATGACAGGCAGGCGCTGTCATACGAAGAAACTCGCGTGATGCGTAAGCACTTTGCGAAAAAGGAACCTCATAACAATTCGCGGAAGCTTGACGGGAATAAAAAAAAAGTTTAACATAACGAGCACCGTTATTTTTTTCGTCTAAAGTGATCTAGCCTTGTATACTTCAGACAGCGGTTCCATGTTTTGAGACTCTAGGATGGCGGACACGTGAGCCCTCGTTCTCGGCTCATCCATCTTGTATAGGGACGGGCCGAGCTGACAGTGAGTTCCTCTTCGTGCATTCGATATCGCACTCCTCTCTATTCGTCATGCCCGGCGACTACGCGTATATGGGATTGCCGACGATGGTCTCGACACTCCTACAAACCACCATGAAGAACGCTAATGCGAGAAAACTTAGTCGTATAGATCATTCGTTATCATTAAAGGAGTGTTATTTCTCGTAAACCAGATCTTCACGAGAACTACTCTGGATTTCTCGTGGGGAAGTTATTCGCCTGACTAGAATTTCCGAGAAAGATGGTTGCATCAATACAACGGCCCGCCATTGTTTGACCCAACAAGGCATCATAAATCTTAGGGTGCTCTATCTGTTGCTTCTTTCTGTAGACTAGTGGTTATGACATTAGGCGTGTGATGCGGGTTCTTGTTGCTGATTTGTTTTTCTCCCGGGCTGAGCCTCAGAGAGTTTTGTTAATAAGGACAAAGCCGTTCGGTTTCCAAGAAACACACAAAAAGTTTAATTGAAAAGTAAAAAGGCAAAGATTCCTCACAAAACAAAACACTTAATAAACAGTTGACTGGACATGACGAAACACATCTGTAAACACCCAACAAGAACGTTCAAAGTCAGTAACTAAACCTAACGTTCGAAAGGGGCTGAGTGATGGGAGTAGCGCAAGAGTATCGGTGCAGTCTCACCCACAAGTTGGTTTTCGGCGGTGATGAGAAACCGGAACGCCGTGACTCCTGCGTCAGTGCGTGGGCTGGACGAGGACGAGGGAACGCTGGCTGCTGGCGACACGTCGAAAAGCCCTACCAAATCGTGATGGTTTCGGCTTGAGGAGCGTGGACACGTCGGAGACGGGAGAACGCAGGCTGGTGGCGACGCGTCCGGGAACTAGGGTCGACCTAGTCAAGCAGCTGGGCGCACAGCTCGGGCCCGGAGCCCGACGGCTGTAGCTCGCCTGCCGGAACCGAAGTCCGCAGGCTCTGGAAAGGAGTTCAGGACCGGATGGCCACGGTCCTTTGGAGCGGGAACCCGACAGCAGGAGGCCCCGGCCGGTGGAAGTCCTGTAGGCTCGGGTCCGGAACCCAACGGCCCATCTTCAGCGCCCGGTCCGGTGACGACCTTCCGCTTGCACTGCCTGCCTCGAATCCCCTTGCTCTGGTCTCCCCAGGCTCCTGCTTCAGCTCTGGCCCACTTGTCTCGTTCTCATTGGAGGTACTACTGTTTCGTGGTGTCAAGCCATTGGGCCTTGAAATCTCCGTGTTCGCTGCCCATTGGATGTTTTACCTTTTGTTTACTTCACGTCCTGCCACGCATCCTCGTGCTTGACGCTCTTTAACGTCGTCATTCTTGTTTAAGCAGCCCCGCACGTGCACTCTGGTATTTCTCCTTTTGTTTTTTTTTTTTTTTTTTTTCCGTGACGCGCACTTTTCGAAGGCGCGCACTTTGAACGCGCACCACACATCACATACGCCCCCCTTTCATTCAAGTTTTTTTTTAGAAAAAAAACTGCCGATGAGTGCGCGTTCTGCACTACGTCACAATTACACCACATATTTGCACCACGCAGTTCAACACATCACACCGATGGCACCACACTGCTTCTTCGTTGACATGTCTCACGTCGAAACACCGAGTCCACAGAACGTAACATTCAACCAACAACAATAAGAAAAGTTTTTTTTTTCGAGAAGAAAAAAAAAACTGCCGTTGAGTGCACGTTTCGCACTGCACCACAATTTACCCACATATGTCCGCCACACAGTTCACTGCATTGCCCAAAGGTCCACATTCACTAACCTCAAAATACGCAAGAAGCGAGAAAAAGTATGGACACATCTAGCGGATTGTGAAAATCCCCAAATTAGTAGTACACCACCCCTTTTTTTTTTCATATATACCCTATCATCTCAAAACTATACATCATGTTAATGTTACATTGCATGTAACTTCTTCAAATATTTACAAGCAACACCCTTCCATGGTCCGCAAGCAAGATCCAAAAGAAACCAGCGGGAAATCGAATTTGACGCTTAAGTTATAGCGTCCCGTACAAGACGTTTAACTGCTCTAACCATTTGACAAGAGTAAGGAATCGGAAGCCAGTGGAAGAATTCTCGACCGTAAGCTCGTATGAACCTAAAGCTGTGTATCACCAGGTTCCCAACCTCGAAATCACAAGCATACACGCTGGAATGTCTGTATGCCAGTCGGAGGCGTTGCCTCCAGGCGCACCAGTACAACCACGCCTGAATCATTTCATCCTTCCCACGAATGCCTTGCTTGAGCTCGTAAGCCGCTAATCGTTGAGACATCTTAACAGAAGCGACCTCTTCAACCGAAGATGCCAAAGAGCACCAGTCGGCGTCCTTCCTCGTACAATAACCTGCTGGACCATTACTGCCTTCTGGTTCACTTTCCATCCCTTCAGCTTTCTGTATTGCTTGTTCATCAATACTTTCAACCCTTCTGCCTGGGTCATCGTGATTACCCTCATTGTCACATATAGCTGACCTACATTGCAACTCTACTCTCTGTTCTTCAACAAGTGCTTTTGCATTTTGCTCCAATATTCTTCTAAAAGCATCATCTACAATTTCCCGAGAACACAAGCCATCTCTCTGTATGGGCAAGTTATAATCATGGTGAAAAACCATGTCCGTAGCGTCTGTTGCTATCTCCAGTGGCCCAAAACAATAGGTAGCTGCTACATCAGAGCTTTCATTATGGCATTCGCCGGCATTACCTAGGAGACCTTTTATTGCTCCTTCAGCGGAGCTATTCCGAGGCAATCCTACCTCTGAATAAAGTGCGCTTGACCTCTCACAGGTTTCAAAATACCCTTTACTCTGAATGGAACGTTCTTGTTCCATGCTCACGAAGCATTCCTGCGCTTCAATAAGCTTATCGAGTCTCCTAGTCTTTTGACTGTTTACCTCCCTGTCATACTCTTTCAGAGTTTCTTTCTCTAGCGAAAGGTCATGACGAGGTACAGGGTCAGTCTCACGTAAATTCAAATCGCTCCCGATGTAACTGCTTTCAGAGCACACCTCATCCACTGGTTGACTACTCTGGCTCTCAGACCACGTATATTCAGCGTTTTCCCTCTCAAGCCACTGCTGCAAATCCTCATATTCTAGTTCCAACAGTCTCTTCTTTTCGCGCATCTCTATCTCGAGCAGCCTTTTCTTTTCACGCATTTCTAGCTCAAGCTGCTCCTTCTTAGCGCGTGTCTCTCGCTCGAGCTTCTCTCTCCTAGCCCGTGTTTCTCGCTCGAACTCCTCTCTCTTAGCGTGTGTTTGCAATGCAATCTGCTGCTTTTTAGCGTCACATATCGCAGCCCGTTCCTCACGCTCCCTCTCCATCCGCTCCGCGTACCATACTCTAAACTCCGCTCCCGTCAGTCCCATTTTATCCGCCAACTCAATTAACTCCCACGTGTTCGTCATCGTGTTAACCGCGTCAAAAAAATCTACTGGAAAAACAAACGACTTTGTCCTGTCGCGGACGCCAATTTGTGATGCGGGTTCTTGTTGCTGATTTGTTTTTCTCCCGGGCTGAGCCTCAGAGAGTTTTGTTAATAAGGACAAAGCCGTTCGGTTTCCAAGAAACACACAAAAAGTTTAATTGAAAAGTAAAAAGGCAAAGATTCCTCACAAAACAAAACACTTAATAAACAGTTGACTGGACATGACGAAACACATCTGTAAACACCCAACAAGAACGTTCAAAGTCAGTAACTAAACCTAACGTTCGAAAGGGGCTGAGTGATGGGAGTAGCGCAAGAGTATCGGTGCAGTCTCACCCACAAGTTGGTTTTCGGCGGTGATGAGAAACCGGAACGCCGTGACTCCTGCGTCAGTGCGTGGGCTGGACGAGGACGAGGGAACGCTGGCTGCTGGCGACACGTCGAAAAGCCCTACCAAATCGTGATGGTTTCGGCTTGAGGAGCGTGGACACGTCGGAGACGGGAGAACGCAGGCTGGTGGCGACGCGTCCGGGAACTAGGGTCGACCTAGTCAAGCAGCTGGGCGCACAGCTCGGGCCCGGAGCCCGACGGCTGTAGCTCGCCTGCCGGAACCGAAGTCCGCAGGCTCTGGAAAGGAGTTCAGGACCGGATGGCCACGGTCCTTTGGAGCGGGAACCCGACAGCAGGAGGCCCCGGCCGGTGGAAGTCCTGTAGGCTCGGGTCCGGAACCCAACGGCCCATCTTCAGCGCCCGGTCCGGTGACGACCTTCCGCTTGCACTGCCTGCCTCGAATCCCCTTGCTCTGGTCTCCCCAGGCTCCTGCTTCAGCTCTGGCCCACTTGTCTCGTTCTCATTGGAGGTACTACTGTTTCGTGGTGTCAAGCCATTGGGCCTTGAAATCTCCGTGTTCGCTGCCCATTGGATGTTTTACCTTTTGTTTACTTCACGTCCTGCCACGCATCCTCGTGCTTGACGCTCTTTAACGTCGTCATTCTTGTTTAAGCAGCCCCGCACGTGCACTCTGGTATTTCTCCTTTTGTTTTTTTTTTTTTTTTTTTCCGTGACGCGCACTTTTCGAAGGCGCGCACTTTGAACGCGCACCACACATCACAAGGCGTGATGCAAGTGGGCATGAAACAGCTTGCCGTCGTTTGGCACCAAACCCAAAAACTACGCGTGCTCGTCCCGGTGCTTTCATTCAGGCTGCACAATAGCGTTTATGGAAGATCTACGTGCGCATTAAATGAAAATAAATTTGTGCCATTCGTACTCAAAATCGCGTTTTTTTATTTACTAGTATGATTCCTGAGTGCCTTTTGAGTATGATAATTATATCAATGCCAAGTGCAGCCAATTTTAATTCATTTTTATTCATGGCATTTTTCTACATGTTATTGAACGAATTTATTATATACCGTTTATGCGGTCAAAATGTTTTTCACCAAATGGCTTATGTTCTCAAACATTCCATGTAACACTCCATTATATGAGATCTGCAGTCATACATGTTCACTTCTTTATGTAAGAGTCGGAATGTCATAGGGAGTGGCAGTTCGTAAAAAGGAATATATAAAAAATATACAAAAATTAGGAAGGGCGGTTATGCTACATACATGATGCCACGAGACAAATAATATTTTACACGCGTTGCCATGGCAACGAATGGCACCGTTTAAACCTGAGCGCTTTATATACACCAGTGCGGGGTGATTGGGTAGTTCGCGAGGCGCTCAACAAATGGCGCTCCATCTGTGTGAACAGGGCTCCGACTCGTTGCGGGAGAAACCTGGTTCAGGAAGGGTCCTGCCAACAGGGCGTGGCACCCAACAGGGCGCGGGATGCGGGATGCTGCAGATCGTAACAACTCCGTATTCCAGTATCCCCGTCTTGCTATTTACTAAAGCGAACCCTCTAGGGAACTCTGCTGCAAATCTTTCCTTGTCTCTCTCCGTAAAGGCATGGTATATATATGCACTTCACGAATAAATAAGGCAGGGGAAATAGGGAAGGCCTATACTCCGTATAGCAAAGCTATAGCAGTGAACCACTGGCGTAATGCAGGAGCTTATACGCTGAAGCTGCTACCGCAAGCAGATACACTGACCGGAGGCAGGCTCCGCTGTTTGTTGGTACTTTTCGTCCACTGAACTACTCAAGCAGAGTAATCAGACGTTCCCACAATGTTTAATGGACACTGCGAAAAACAAGTGACGAACAAAAAGAATGCGAACGTGGTGCAGCGCCATGTTCTTTCTTGTGTTCCTCGCGCTGCTCATTAAATATGCAACCACCCCAGCTTCCCAATTTACCATCCTGCTCAGGTTTATTTCTCGTAATGCTTGAACTGCTACAGCAGTATGGGAGAAAGCCTGGGCGAGTGGTATTTATGGTGATGGGCTCGGGGTTCAATTAACTGACCCAAAAAGACGACATATATTGCAGAAAAGGAGCCATTTTCATTATTTTCTTGCGTTTCCTTAGGGTTATTGTGGACTGTGAGAAACAAAAACCAAGACCTACATTCACAAAAACGTCTTTCCTAAAGATTTTCTTTACAAAAAAATCTCATTGCAGCACCTAACATTAGCGAAGCCGGATGGCCAATGGGGAAATGCATTTATGAAAAAAAACTTTTCGGAAATTTCATTTCATGTTACAACAATTGTTTATTCTCCTAGCAATTTAAGTTGTGTTCTGTTTATTCTGATAACTTTATGTCCACAGCTATAAGAATCTCATATGGAAATTCATTTCATTTACTTTATCATATTATTCATATTTAAAGGGGTGTTAACAAAAAATTTCGAAGCTGTCTCAAGCCTGTTGTCGGTTTCCTTTGTATGCAAGGACTCTGCACACGAAGAGTCGGACACAACAAACGCATAGAACATATTTTAATTCACTTCTAAATGTGTAGCTGAATGCTCACTCTCGCGATATAGGCTAATTGCTTGCGCAGCAACACTGACGTTTCAGAATAGGAGGAGCAACGGCAGTTGTCGTGACGTCATACCAGATTTGTAGTGACGTGAGCGACCTCCGCCATCTGCGAAGCGCATTTTGTGAGCAAGGAGAGAGCTAGCATGCCTGCTGTTTCGAGTGTGCTGGCGTCCTTTGCAGAGACACTGTATGCGGCCGTCAAAGGCTCCGAGTGCCTTCGAAAAGACACTCGACGCGTCGTTCAGAGACGCTGTGCGCGTCCAACAGCGGGGCTGTCTCATCCTCCATCAGCATCTCGGCTCCTATAAAAGGCCGGCGAATCGAGCGGCTTCCTCGTTCACGTTCTGTACATACGTTGTAAATATAAACGCTTTGTTTCCTTCTTGCCGCCTTTTGCCTTGCCACTGCTTTGATTCTACTGTCAGGTGGCCATGGCAGCTGGCAGGTGGCCATGGTGACTGTCAGCGCGTTCGTTTTGCTGGCGCTTGGTGTGGCACATGTGTATGAGAGCAGACGAAACTCAACACAATGTGTGTCACAGCTTTGTGTGCTCACATGACCAAGCCACCATCGACGTCACTGCCCAATTCGGCACCGCGAAACTGATACCGAAAATGGTCCACATAACTAGAGCAATAATAAATTATTTAGTGAAAATACACGAATCTTGGTGTGTGTATTATGCTTCCTGGAACTGAAGGAAATGCTTAAAGCGAAGAACACGCGTGCCACAAATTTGGTGGCACCACCCCTTTAAGTACTAGCGTAAGGGGAGCACACATCTGTGTGCCAAATCGCAATACAATTAAGTCACAAGAAATAGGTAAGCCCTGAACACAAAAAAGAAACAACAAAGGAAAACGAATGCGTGTGAAATTATGGATTCGGTGTCACGCTGCCTGTCAAATTTTTTTCTAGGGCGTAGCAAGTTTTCATGCATTTTAATTTATCACCATCATTTTTTTTTGCTACCGTCTCCAAACGCGATTTGCTGGGTCACGGAAACATTGTCCGCACTTCACGTGTATGTTCTGGAAAGCAACACGTGTTGTGTCATGCATTTTCTGTATCTTCCGCGTTGTACACGGCACTGCCGTTAGAAGTCATTTTCCCATTTATTCGTCATTTTTCGTATGACACAGACTTAAAAAGTGAAACAAAAAAGAAAAAAAACTACATTGTGGGCCCTTGTGTTTATCATGCTCATAGAACATGGAAGATATAGGGATATTTTGACTTAGGTCAGTGTGAGCTTTGCTTCTTTGATACCTCTGACTTGTAAGGCGCGGGTTTGATCCCAAGCACGGCGAACACATTTCAATAAAGGCGTAATGCCAGAGGCCTGTGTACGGCGCATTTTACACTTCTTACTTGAAGAAAAAAAAAAGAACGCCTATACCTAGTATTGTTGGTAACAAGATTCAAAAACTGTCAAAGGCAAACTGCGATTTTTTCGTGATCTTGTTCTACTACATTTTCAGATAATAGTTCGAAGTCCATATACAGCTATTATTGCGTCCTCTATGAAAACACGTGTTTTATTCACAGTGTGCACGTCCTGGAATGGTTACGGGGGCAGTGTTCGCGCGAAAGTGCGAAAAGTTGTTAGTTTTTAAAATCACCATCAAAATACATCGCCCGTCAAAATTAGGCACCTCATTCATTATGCTCTTTCCCACTCATACCTCACGTACTGCTCACTAATATAGAGTAACACCAGCACACAAAACATTCAGATGCTTGAAACACTTCAAGAGAAAGCAGTTTGAGCCACGGAAAGTGTTCGTTTCTCCAATCATACGGAAGAACTTTTCCGGCAAAATATTATAATAAAAGCTGGTAAAATGAGGCGTTTCGGTGCAGCGCCTCTTTAATAGACCGCATGGTTCGTTGGAGAAGGTCATGGAGCAACAGCCGAGCAGTTGTAAGCGCCGCGATGTACCAACCACGAACGTCGTCGTGGACAGGAAACTACAGTGGAGTTGTAGTAAGTCTTGAGCCGGTCTATCGGTACACAGTCTCACGCCCACAGCGTCGTTGATCAGGAGATGCCGCAAGCGGCTAAACGATATAATTGACTGGTTTCAATTCAATTTCAATTTCAAAATTTGTTTTATTGTTATCTGGTACAAGATACAAGAAACAAAAGGATGTTGGAGCTAAAGGCATATAGCCTGGCAGAGGACCCAACACCCTTGTGCACAGTTCGTACATAAAAAAATTGAAATAAAAAAACAACTTTCGCGGCATCAGAGCTTCATGAACAAAAGAAGCAACATAGAAAAGATAGCTGCCAAAAAATATCATGTTACATTGAATCTGACTGACTGTAGAAATCTTGTAACATATTTACTACATAACATACTTAAATAACAATCACTCAGGAAAGAATCAGACTAGAGCATTAGAGACATGAGATACATACCATTATATTTTATAGTTAATGAAATACATGCAGTACAAGATTTCCATCGCCCGACTACTACCATCGCTAACATCAGTATTTTTAGGATCCATCAAAAAGTATGTTTTCCTGCATTAGCACTTCTTCAACTTGTACCCTAAATGCTTTTTCTGTAGAATCAAAATTAAGCTTATGTTCTAATTTTTTTAATATGCAAGTTCTTTGATGGGTAAAAGTTTCTTTACCATAATTTTTTCGTGTTCGTTGTGGACAGCGTAAGATTTGGCGGATAGGATAAGTGTGTTGTCTAGCTTCTTCGTTGGGCTCATACAATTTTTTGCTGCATATGATTTGCAATATTTTCATATAGTAGACTTGATCAGCACGAAGCATATGATATCTTTGAAATGAAGAAGCTGTCCTCAAGTTTGCGTAATTTCCTTGGTGTTTGCAGTATATGCGGAGAACCCTTTTTTGTAGAAGTACAAGTTTCTTGTAGTTAGTTTTGGTAGTTGTTCTCCACACCAGAGCTCCATAGCACAGCTTAGAATAAAAAAGACAATTGTATAGCTGTTGTTTCTGCCATAGGGGAATCAGTTTAGAAATTCTGTACATAATACCAATGCTTTTTGATGTCTACACATGTGAAGTCTACACATAGTTGGCTAATATGCGCGTTATGATTGCTGGACTACGCGGTAAGGGCCATGGTACTTCGAGAGAAGTTTTGATGACCGACGAGGTGGTGGAAGGGATCCAGAGCCACACAAGTGAACCAGGAATATAAAACGCTGGAGACTTCGACATGTCGCGATGGTGTTTCTGGCGTTGCTGATCAGAAGTGGCGAGGAATCGAGCAAGCTGGCGACACTCTTCTGCGTACTTAGCTGCTTCGGAAACAGTTGTGGACTCGATTGCGTCGGGGTGGTACAGAAGAATGATGTCGAGCATGCAGGAAGGTTCGCGTCTATAAAGTAGAAAGTAGGGGGAGAATCCCGTGGTGGTATGAGTCGCAGTGTTGTGTGCGAACGTTACTTAGATGAGAACGTGGTACCAGTTTGAGTGTGCAGAACGGACGTACATTGCCAGCATATACGTATATCATTATTATTATTATTATTATTATTATTATTATTATTATTATTATTATTATTATTATTATTATTATTATTATTATTATTATTATATCGAACTAAATTCATTCACTCATCGATTGTCACTTGCTGCAATCTGATTCGTGTTCTTTTTCTGAATGGTTAGGACCTCTCCCTAAATATTTCAAAAACCAAGGTAATGAGTTTCAATCGAAAAGCCTCTAGTGTTCCATTTTTATATTCTGCCAATTCTGTGTCTTTGTATGAGGTATGTGAGATCAATGATCTAGGTGTTCTTTTTGATAGCACCTTACACTTTTCTGTTCACGCTAAGCGTGTTGCTTTGCGGGATTTTTTCACCAAGGCTGTGCTTTGTAGAATTTTGTAGAATTATGTAGAGAATTCCGATCTCTGTGCCCCTTCGAAAATTGTACAGCGTTCTATGTCTTCATCAACTGTGAGTATGCATCCATGATCTGGAATGGCATTCCTAATTCCAGCAGCAGCGCCAACGAGCGAGTCCAGAAAGAATTCCTAAGCATTTACAACCATTGTTTCGCTAGAAATGACTCTGGGTCTCGTTCTAACGCGGCTGGATTATTATCGTTGCCATCACTTAGCTGCCGGCGAAATCGCACTGATCTGTTATTTCTTTACAAGCTTGTACATTATATCATATCCTGTCCTGTACTGCTCAACTGTCTTAATTTTCTATTGCCACGTATGCTCACCAAAGAATGGACTTTTTCATGTAACCGCCTGCCTCTGTCAACATTCGACTATTGGCAGGGTACAACGTCGTTACAATTCTTATTTTTTGAAGCTCGATGTTTTTCAGAGTTCCCAGCCATTGTTGTGCTCCGAGCTTTGCACCGTACTTACATAGCCTCGTGCACTCTTCACTTTTTTTCCTGCCTCCGCATTGTTGTATATGTGCAATTTTATAACGTTTTTCATCCCTGATATTTTATTATGAATGTTTGCCTAGTTTTTTTTTCTTGCGCCAGTACAAAGACCTCACGGTTGTTACTGGGCACATTATAAACGTTTGAATAATATATTATTAATAATATTATTATCTCCTTCTCGCAGAATTCAGTTCTCCTACAACTTTCCACAAATTGTAAACCACATTATGTCATCAACTTGAATATGCATCTGTGATATAGAATGGCAACGCTAAATCCCGCAGTAACGCCACTGACCGAGTCTAGAAGAACTTTATAAACAATTACAACTATTGTTTCACCAAAAATTGCTCAAGATCTCATTCTAACACTGCTGCATTATTGTCACAGCGATCCCTTTACTGCCGAAAAATCCCTTGGACCCGTTATTTATTTAAAGCTTGTTCATGCTTTGATAACCTGTCCTTTACTTCTCAGTTGTGTTAATTTTCTAATTAAGTGTTAGTCACACAGAGAGAACCGACCGTTTCCTGTACCTTCCTACTTCTTCAAAACCTCTATCATTCACAGAATGAAAACTCTCCTAATTGTTAACTTTTTTGATGTTGATGTTTTTCATGGTCCACACTCTTTTTATCTGAGCTTCGCGCTGTCTTACAACAGCATTTCGCAATGTACAGATTCTTCCCTTGTCCGCCTTGTTCCCAATTGTTGTATATATTCCGCATTCGTTTTCACTGCCATGCAATTATTGTCGTTTTGTCCTTTTATTATTGTTACCTTGCTTTGATTTTTGCTGTCTGTGCATTTTCGCACTTTTCATTCGATTGCTTTTTATGTACACTTTCTTTATGGTACTGTTTCTATCAATTGTTTTATTTTTGTGTGTGCCTGCAGAAATGCCTTATGGATCTTCCTAGGCAAGTTAAATAGATAAATAATTGATGGATTGATTGATGGAATGAATGATGAGTATGCTATGCTGTGAGTTCGTTCCTCTGGTCAAGGTATTTTTGTACTTTTTAGCTTGTCGTTTAATTCATTACTCTGGGTTTGGCGCGACGTTTCTGTTCTTTCTTCAGTGGCATTTCTGGGCCGTGCGGATACCTTACTGAATTACTTAATTCATAAAGTAATGCAAATTGATAGAAGCACGTAATGCAGACATGCTTACTGTAGGGTCTAAATTATAAAAAGTGCTTAATTTTCCCAAAGATATCCGCATTCGCAACTACACCGATAATGTTGCCGCACTGAAGTTACACAATCACGCAAGACATTACACAGGCTTCACATGGTCTATAATCAGCATGTTAATCAGTAGAGACACTTACAGAAACTTTAAGAAGCACTTTTTTCGTTATTTTTTGCTTTGTTATTTCTTGAAACAGCAATTATCATGTTCACTGACAAAAGTGTTTCCTCTCTGTTAGCTGTAAGAATTAGTTTGCTAAAACTTATTTACAATTTCGTATTGCTGCTCACGGTTGTGGCGAAGTAAACATACCATGCTCAAAACTGCCATAAATCGTTCCCCAATCAATAATTGGTTGCGCAAGGCAGTACTTTAACAACTTTCCAACCATCATATGTTTTTTAAGGACCGTTTCTTTCACTCGACGTTTCTCTCGAGTCCAAAGAACCTGCGTATCAGACTGAAGTGTACTTCTTCACGTGCCCTCCAGACACCTGCGCACCACGCAAATGCGCACGACGAAACATACCGTTCGATCTGAACACACCTGGCTGCACCTGGCCCTGTATGAGGCTTTTTGTTGAAACCGGTCTCTATTGTTACACTGGCACCAGCTCACGGGGAGCTACGCAGTCACGTCCTCCCGTCTGCGGGCATAGTGCTATTTCCTACCGGCTGCTTATACCGATCTGGTCTTTGCGTTACAACATTAACATGTGCTGGCCCGAGAACGTGGTCGTATCAGCCACTTATATGAACTACCACTTCGCTGTGAAAAGTTTAGTGAACTGCGGCGGAATTATCTCTTGAACTATGAAGACCACCACAAAAAAGTTGACCACAAATGCGGTCAGTCGCCTGCTTGTGTGCTTCGAGATACTATAGGCTGCAGTTGTGTGGGGCCGGGAAAACGTTCCTTTCACTCGAGCTTGCGGGAGGTGATTCATTGTAATTCATTTTTCTCTATCTATAACTGCACAGCATTAGGGGATTATGGTGCTCGAGAGGCGGAAGATATGATATGAGGCTTAAAGCAAATGCTTATCCCAGCACAGCTGCTATCACGACTGCAGATGGCTTACATTACCACAAAGGCGTGTGCGTGCGTTTGTCCGTGCGTGTGTGTCTGGCTTTTTTTTTTGTAACAAGATTACTGTAACCGCAAAGCGAGTAGTTTATCTTTTAGTAGTTTCTTTGTTACTCGAGGCGGCGGTAATTTTCGGCGGGGTTTAACTCTTGAAACACTAGAAGGCGAAAGCCTGACGTAAGTCATGTAAAAAGTGCAACAACTGAAGTGCATGCGTTTTGATTTAAATCGACGCTTTGAACACTTCATGTGGGCGCCTTTATCATTTTGCTTCTTTTTCAAAGAAGTGCCCACCTTAGCCGAAATACCTCTACGGGTCTGTAGATCCATATGCTCACCAATATGGTTGAAGGAAAGAGTGTAAATTTAGGAGCGGGTTTGCTATGTAAGACCCGATAATAATGAGTACTAACAGACAATCTGTGACCTCTGAATAATATTGTGTCTTATAGAAGTGGTTGTTAAAGCGGTTGCACGCAAAGTGGGTGTTGTGGCTGGTAATAATGGTGGCGGTGAATTATTACAGAACCGAAGCTTTGCGCAACGCATTAGTTAAGCATTACACATGGTAAGACACCTGGGGCGATTCCACAATTTTGTCACGCAATATTACGTTTGTTCACGTGACTACCCGCCCAAAATGACGCATATATAACGTCTTTTTTCATAGTGTTTTTGAAATCTTGTGTGTTTCAATAACAGAATACTTGTATGCGTTGAATCCTCTCCGTTTCGGATTCCAGCGTGTGTGAAGCTTTTTATCCGACTTTTTAAAGTGACGTCGTTTTTTAAACCACACGACGTGTTAATACAAAGCATTTCTTAGCGAACTTCGGTGACTTTGAGCGTATCTATCCATCCATCCATCCATCCATCCATCCATCCATCCATCCATCCATCCATCCATCCATCCATCCATCCATCCATCCATCCATCCATCCATCCATCCGTCCGTCCGTCCGTCCATTTGTCCGCCCGTCCATCCATCCATCCATCCATCCATCCATCCATCCATCCATCCATCCATCCGTCCGTCCATCCATCCATCCATCCATCCATCCATCCATCCATCCATCCATCCATCCATCCATCCATCCATCCATCCATCCATCCGTCCGTCCGTCTATCTATCGAAACATGATATCACAATTATCATGTTTGGACGTGTCATTTACATTCGTCGTCCGTTCGCGTCTCGTAATACTCAGTTTGGTATATGTGAAGCTAGCGAAACGGCCGCGGGCGCATCATGAGTTAGGGTCTGTCGCTTGTGTGTTCTCCATGCAGTCATGTCATACCATACAAGTTTTGCAACATGTCCTGTGAACAAAACCAGCGCAAGAGCAGCAAAACCATAAAATGTAAATCGGGGCATTCATGACATATATGTCATGATTTTCATGTTATCACTAGTATTACCTCTTTTAAAACTAAGAATTCATTATTGAAGAATTCGCAATTTGCTTTTACCTACGGTCAATCTACTGAAACTACCCTTCTAGCACAAAAAGAATTAATATTGGAATCTTCGGGACGTCTGCTACTTACGTTTGGAATTTTCGTAAACTGTTCGAAGGCATTTCACTGTATAAACCATGCCACACTCATAAAAAAGCTCAACTACTATGGCTTCCGGGAAGTGTTTCCGAAATTATTAAAATCCTAATTTCAGCACTACACGCAAAAAGTAGTATTATTAATTACATGTCCAATGTGAAAACACTTGTTGCAAGAGTACCGCAGGGAAGCATTTCGGATGCGTTGATTTTTTTTGCATTTATATTAATGATTTATGAGCATTGATCATAATGTAAAATTGAATATATATGTGGACGACACCGCAATTCTTGCAACTGCGAACGATGCTGAGGATGTCATTATTAAAGTCAACGTAGTTCTATGAATTATCATCTTGGAGCACAGCTAACTCGTTAAAAATGAACGTTAATAAAACAAAAGTCATACTTTTTAGACCAAAAATAGAAACATTGACACTTCAACGAGTTTACATCTCAATAACTTTGTTCCACCAATTGTACCCTCTTTTAAATGCCTTCGTGTCATATTTGAGCAACATTTATTTATCATGAAATGATCACGTGCGATTGGTGGTGGGTGAACTCTCCCAGGTGGCTGGAATGCTGTGCAACTTGCGTTTTTTTTTTCTTCTAGAAAGTGTTAAACTGATATTGTATAAATCCCTGTTTCTATAATACATAAACTACTGCCAACTCGTTTTGGGCACTACAACACTTACTAACAATAAAATCCTCCATAGAGTGCAAAAAAAAAGCTGTGTTTTGTGTTTTAAACGTTTCTTAACGCCGAGTCCACTTTTCGAAAAATTCTATCCGCTACCATGCAATGCCTAACATCTACGAAAATATATGAACAAGTAGTTATAAGAACAGTATTAGAAAAAACAACGACACCTTATAACAAATTTACAATTTAATGCCAAAAGATAAAACACTCAACACAAGAAGCTCCTAAATATGAGAACTACCGAGATCCAGAACAAATTGCACCTACCAGATGTTACGGTTCAAAGTTCCACACCAACCAAACATGACTAATGTCATATAACATTCCATGTGATTGTGTTCTAACATAAGCCGTCTCTGCGAATACCTATGTGGTAGTGCCCATGATACGGTATATATTTTAGGGGCGAAGCTCCTTATGGCGTGGCTTGTGCGTTCCTCGTAGTATGTAACCACGAGTGGCACATACCCGAAATAGCGGACCTTACGATTTCGACCTCCAAGGTGGTTCCGGTGAGAGATTTCTTCTGTGCATTGTTGAACAATGAAAGATAGTGCTCAATGCACATGTTAATGGCTGTTAAGGGGGAATGAGAGGCAGGAGCATTCGACCTATAGGTAACGCACGCGCTGCTATCCCCATTAGCAGCTATTGGCATGTACATTGAGCACGATCTGACAAGAAAGGGTAGCTACGTTATACTCGCTAGGTGTAGCCTCCTTGGTTTTAGAAAGGTTTAGCGAGCGTTGGGCCGCATAGCCATGAATAAAGTGAACTAGTATATACCATGAACTCGAGGTGGTTAAAGGTGGGAAGTAAACCTGAAGCGCAAGCTGTAAGAAAGTGTGCATGTGCCACCTCCCATTTAGTCCTTGAAATGTCCGCTGGATGGCGGTGCTTCTATATGGAGAATATATGATGAAAGATGGGAGATAGTGGTACTTGCAGTGCTGAATAGATGGACGAACGGACACACAGACAGATGCATGGATGGACGCATGAACGGACGCAGGCGCGGATGCATGGACGAACGCAGGGACGGACGCACGAACAGACGCACGCGCGGACGGGTGGATGGATGCATGGACGGTTACACAGACGCACGCAGGAACGGACGGAAGCAAGAACGATTGGACGGACGAATGCTTCGCCCCACTCCCCGTCATTCACTCCGTGGATATGCTGCCATTTTTTTGTATAAAAATCTTCTTATGCATTCTGTTCATCAACTTCTGTAATGTCACTCAAATGAAATTTTTCTTTACTTACTTTACTTCTTTACTTCTTTTACTTTACTTAAGCATTTCAGTATGTATAATGACGAGTAAAGTTTATGGGTTAGTAAACGCATATATAAGTTGTGTGACCAGCTTATAATTTATAGTTTCTGTTTCAGTGTAGAAGTGCTGTTCTCATTTGTTGTTTGTTTCTGCTTGGAAAATTGGGGCCATTAACCTCGTCTAGCCTCGGTGGCTTTTTGTTCATGGATCTCAACATTGTACAAATATTCGAATAAGATTTGATTTGGTTTGACTTATGCTCCTCATAGAGTCATGTTATGCCATACCAATTTTGGTATGGACACCATTATCTAAACGGCCATGAGAGCTAAAAGTCGTAGGCAGCTAGATAGATAGACAGATATATACGATCAAAGTTGCCGAAGTTTTTAAAAGACTCCGGTGCGCGAAATTGTACGTCGGACCTCTTTTTGCGAGTGCGAGGCGTTAGCCACTGAGCCATGAAAGAGCACATCCTTAATAGTTCAAACGGCAAGCTATTTATACATATCACTTACCGCTGGTGATGGGAGTGTCGGGGGGAACTATCGTGTTTTCAGCATTACCAGTGAGATGGCGCAATGAGTGTGCGTCGCCACATCGTCACGACGCGGCAGCGCGTGCTCTCAAATCCCACGCGTACTTTGCCCAGTGGATAGGGGGCAGTGTGGATGCTGACGCGTGCAGTCCGCTTGCTTATCTCGCAGTGAGGATAATTGTACGCTCCTGGCGTTCACTGGAACAATTCTGTTTCAGTTACCGGGTGCACAAAGGTCCCTTCAATCGTTGACAGCCTGTTTGCGAATAGGATGTGCTTTTCAGACATAGTGAAGTAACAGCTGAGACGCTTACTCGCGTTCATCTGTACCTGTGAGTACGTATCGCGCGTTATTTGTGCGTGAGAAATGCGGGGTGCGTTTAGATCTGCTTGCCATTCTGCGCGTGACCTTCCAGTTTGTTGCTACCTCTTTCCTTGCCTCGCCTTTGTGACAAAGCAGTGACTTTTTTTTTATTTTATCACAGTTCCTGCTTTTGAAAACCCTACAGCACCCACGCCATTTGATCGCTGCAAAATACCCTTGCAACTTGGCCTCGAGCCGGCACACATGTGTTGCTGCGACAAAGAAAATAACGAGCAAATGAATACATTTTTGAGGTGTACCTTAAATAAGTAATCATGAAAAGTTAGAGACTCGTTAAGCAGCAAGCCTTACGTAACTGAATAAGAGCAATAGCTTCCCGGCGGGCTTCGCAGGACTGGTGTGATATCCATCTGCGCTGCCACTACTGTGACAGTGGAGCACGGGGAGTTCCAACGTACTGGTCACGTTTGCTGCAGTCGCTTTCTCTCGTTGCATATCACGCTCTGTGAGTGCGGTGATTCATAGATAGTATGACGGCAGCTATCTAGCAAATGTGGACCTGCATGAAAGCACGTTCATCTGGAATGAATGTTAGTGGCCATTATACGCGGACTGGAGTAAGGCCTGGTCACGTAGCAATTCCTACGAAGAAATGAACATTTCATGTGGCGTGCGAGGCTCGCGCAGCTCTGTTTCAGGCTACCTAGAGAGACAGACGCGGTAACCTTGATGTACGTGTAGCCCCTCCACGGTGGTATAGTGACTAAGGTACTCGGCTGCTGACCCGCAGGTCGTGGGATTGAATCCCGCCTGCGGCTGCTGCATTTTCGATGCAGGCGAGACAGAGAGAGAGAAAGAGAGAGAAATAAATAAAAGAAAGAGACAGGAAGGTTCACATTGAATAACTGGTTTGCTACACATTACGGGGGTAGGAAAAAAGGTCGGAAAGAGGATAGAGATAGAGAAATATAAAATAAGTTAGAAAAAAATTAACATGCGCACACACTCAGGGAGTTTCGATCACAGTCATTTGGACAGGCTGGTTGAACGCAAGGAGCGCAGGAGCGCCTTCACAGCCTTCTTCTGCGACATCAAGTCCTGTCAGTAGCGCAGGATTCTTTATTCCGAAAAAGTCTGGTTGTGCAGCTTATCTCGTGCATTGCAGAGTGACTGTCTCTGCGAGCAGTATTGTGGGCATTCACACAGAATGTACCAAGCTGTTTCGTCACTGCCACAATGGTCGCATGCAGCAGTGTCAGCCATTCTTATGCGGAACGCTCACGCATTGGTGAATGCGGCACCCACCCATTATCTGCACAGCATAGTAGCGTCTCGTCGGCGTAATTCCGGAGGAATTTGAAGACTGAGAGTTGGGTCTAAGGTACATAACCGTGCATGGATGAAATGTGACTCATTTCATTGTGACGTAGTGCGTTTGCGAGCAAGCATGCAAAGTTTCCGAGCAGCGTCAGTTCTTAGAGAGCGGAATTGATATTTGATCGCTTTCAGTATGGGCAGAACGGGCAGCTTGATCGGCTTGTTCATTGCCATGTATTCCACAATGACTTGGAAGCCATTGAAAGGCAATTTCGTGTCCTTTTTCAATGAATTGGTGAGTCTTTTCTGCAATCTCAAATACCAGCTGTTCGTACGGGCCGTGGCGTAAAGGTGATAGAAGGGATCAGTGCCACCTTTGAGTCACTCAAAATTGTCCATTTTCGTAGCTGTTGATCGCTGATGAATTGCAATGTGGCACAAAGAGCTGTGAGCTCTGCTCCCGTTCATGTCGTAAGGTGGGAGGTCTTGAATTTTCTTGTATCTTTTATCGGCATAACAAATTATGCCATTGAACTCTTCTGTAAAACAGAGCCATCGCTATATACGTGTACACAGCTTTATACGTCTCGTATAACAAGAGTAGAGCAAGCTGCATAAGAGCAGGTGTCGACATATCTGCTTTTTTTCTGGATGCCAGGTATGATGTTAGCCTGAGTCAGGCACCAAGGAGGAGTCGAAGGCCTGGCGGCGTGTGTGAAGCATGTTGGTAAAGAATCGCGATATGTGGTCACCGTTTGGCAAAATGACGAACGTGGTCTGTCTGCTGGTAAGGAGGCTAGGTGATGACAGGGTGTCCGAGCAATATGCCTTAAATGTGTCCTGAGTGCCTTAACGTCGATTTGTGTCGTGATGAGGTGTTCACCAGCGATTGCTATAGTAGCCATTGTCGACGCACTACGAGGCAAGCCGAGGTAAATCTGGACTGCTTGGGACTGAGCACTCTCTAGCGTTCGAAGGCTTGTGTTGCTTGCATTGCTCAATGCCGGTAAGCTGTTCTGCAGGAAACCGAAAAAAAGTACCCTGTACAGCTGTATCATTGCACTGCGAGACATTTCCCAAGTCTTCCCTGCAAAGAACTTCAGTATATAAAAGTCAATGCAGGCGAAAATGCTGTAGGCCCATGTGCTCAGATTTGGGTGGACGTTAAAGAAGCACAGATAGACAAAATTTCCGAAGCCCTCCACTACGGCGTCTCTCATAATCGTATGGTGGATTTGGGACGTCAAACCACACAGACCGGTCAGTTGATGAGCGTTTACAAATTCTTAGAACTGCAGACCTCTGCCATTGCTAAGGTAAAAACATTTATCTTTTATGTGGACACTTTTAATCGAAAACCATCAAAAAAACGACAACGCGTGTGTTATGGCATCGTGGGCCACATGCACAACACATGTTTCAGAGGTACGTAACTGCATAATTGTTGCGGCATAAATTTAGTAAACATTTTAAATATTAACATTGATTACGAATTCCATTCACTTTCATACATACTGACTTCTAGTGGCCTTACTTATGAAAGCTTGATGCAAGGTACACTCATTTACGGTTACGTGTGAGCGCATCTATACTATACCGATTCTCCTCGACAAAGCTCCTTCGCAATGAAGGAAGAAACTGCGGCCGGCGTCGTGTGCTTTTTTGGGTGACTAAAACTAATTTTTCGGCGAGAAAATGATTGTATCAGCGCAAACGTTTCTTCCTGCACATCTCTATTTACACGTACGGATATAAACTGAATGAGAAATCAGAGAGCAGCTTAGAATGAGCGTTTTAGAGAAAGGAGTTCGGCGTCTTTCTAGTGCTATGATGTTACATTACCTTGACTCTTTCGACGTGCGCTTTCAGAGTTGTGGCTTCGCGTTATCTACTAGATACTCTCACTCTGCAGATCCCGAACCCCATGCAGCTGCAGGAAAGAATTTCTTTCACGCGTGACTTCAGCCTGATTAATGCAGCACGTATGCCCCTGTGTAGCTGCGCAACGTTAACTACTTTTCGCCTTTCAATACCGTTTTTTTTTTGAAATACGAATTTGAAAAATTTTTTTCTGATGTTCTTGCGATAGCAATTATATGAACACTCTCGGCTCAATTTTGTCACCTGTGTCGCCGTCACTCACGGTAAATGTATAAGTAATTATATATATGCAATGCGAAAAAAAAAGTCGAAAAAGACCCCGGCACGCGGAATCGAACTTAAGTCTACTGAATCGTGAGCGCGAGGCATTAACCACTGCACCACCGAGGAGCTTTTTTTTTTCTTTATTGCCTTGCAAATCATGACTGTTCACATTTTTACATATTTACATATGGGTCCATATTCAAGTGCGTCACAAAATACACCCACAGAGTTCATTGAGGTACCGTCAGCTCTTGGCTGACTATTAATCAATACTTGGGCATTCGTAACAATCGCTCAATGCACCCAATCCAGTCTGGCACCACCTCTTGGCTTTTCAGCATTTCAAGAAAATGGCACACAGATTTGCAAAAATATTGGCGCATAGCTAGCACTTCTACATCCGCGTTTTCAAAGGCACATCGGGTTTTCCATATACTGTGCAGGCCCAGAAGCATGATAAGATCATAAGGTACACCTGCCTCGTTTTTAACCGAAAGAAAAACGGATGCCATGTGGACTTAACGGTAATTCTTTTTTCAAGGTTCTTTGCAGTATATCCCAGAAAAAGACCCCGCTCCAGCAATCTATAAACACGTGTTCAATTGTTTCCGGTTTATTACACAAGTGGCAATTTGTGCTCCATGGCACGAATATTCCCTTATCCTGCAACCACGTTTTAACTGGTAAGGTACCAGTATGTAATTTAAAGAAAAAAGTTTTGACCCCTGGCGCTACAAGCATTCTTTTAACACGTTTCAGAACATCCTGTCCTGGGCCTGCACAATATAGCTGACGGTACAATGGAACAGGCAGTAAAACATCGACAAGGTCTCTATACAATTTTTTACGTGGTACTTCAGCCAGATACTCTAACGAAAATCTTACTGACAAAAAGCGGAAAGACGAAACAACTTCTTTTAAATATCCTTGTATTGGTCCTTGCATATTTGATGATGATACGAGAAATCCCGGCAGCACTCTAGATAACCTTAGTTGTATAACAGTTCTCAAAAAGGGGTCATCCACATCACGCAGAAAAAGGAAACGATTGACAAGTTGTCTTATGTACAAATGAACTAATCCGAGTCCACCATCTCTAACTTTTCTGAAAAGGTTTGTGCGGCTTGATCTTTCCCATACAGAGCTCCATATGAAATTTGCAAATACTCTGTGTATTTTCTGTACACTTATTCTACTGCAGTGCAAACCTGCATTACGTACCACAGCTTGCTCACCAGAAACAAGTTGCATGTTGTGGCCCGTGCGAATATCGAAATACCCCAACCTTTCCATTTTTCTACATCATTGCGCAATGCCTGTGTTTCTTTTTCCAATACGGTTCACTGTCATGATAGAACTCCAGCGGCACTCCTAAATACTTCACTGGTGTTTCCTGCCATTTAATGTTTAGAAATACTCTTGGCGTGACGTCCCATTCCCCATGCCAGAAGCCAAGGCACTTATCCCAGTTCACGGCACTACCACTCGCCTGGCAAAAAGTTTTCACGGCATTTACAGCATGCATTATACTCTCATAATTTGTACAGAAAACTGCAATGTCGTCTGCGTATGCGAGGAGGCTAACCTCAGCTTCATGCAGTTTAAAGCCGCTTATTGCAGGGTTATTAATTACACTTAAGCAGAAAGGTTCAATGAAAATAGCAAAAAGCAGGGGCGATAGTGGACACCCCTGTCTTACTGACCGCAGCACAGGTATACGCTCACCCGCAGTTTTATTTAATACCAATCTCGTCGTGCATCCAGTGTAAGCCATGCGCACTCCTTCGCTAATCAAACTCCCTACGTTAATGTGCTCAAGTAATGAAAGGAGCACGTCGTGCGGCACGCGATCAAATGCCTTTTCGAGGTCAATTTGAAGCATGGCAACATTGAGATGCATAACGTCACAACTTTCTAGGATTGATCGTGCTATGTTTATGTTGGTCATTATTTTCCTTCCCTTTATGCCACAAGTTTGGTGGGGCCCAATCAGTTTTGTCATAACTGTCTGGAGTCTTCTGGCCAATATTTTCATCAATATTTTATAGTCAACATTAGTTAGGCTAATTGGTCTATAAGCAGTAACACTTCTTAACTTCGCGGGATCTTCTGTTTTAGGTATTAAGACCGTGTGGGCTGACAAAAACGATGGTGGAAGTTGTTTACACTTAAAAGCCTCGGTAAATACCTCCCTCAAAATAGGTGAAACTACGTGTTTGAATTTCTTGTACACTGCAGCACTAAGGCCATCTGGTCCTGGAGACTTACCATTGTTTAACTTATCAATTGCTTTTTCAACTTCTCGCTCTGTTATAGGCAATTCTAAAATTTTCTTTCTTTCATCATCAAGTCTTGGCATTAATGAAATGAAATCGCTATTAAAACGTTCTGCGTGTACACTGGTTGGTGTGAATAACTCTTTGTAATATTCGAAAAAAACACCGGCTATTGCTTCTTTCGTATGGCACCTTGTTCCTTTATATTCTATTTCTCTTATTTCATTCTTACAGGCATGTCTCTTCTCAGCTCCAAGAGCTCGTTTTGTTGGCATTTCTCCCGCTACCAAGTTTTCTGCTCGAGCTCGAATCAATGCTCCGCGATAACGTTCTTGGTCTATCAACTCTAGCTTCTGTTTAGTTATGTTTATCTCCTCTGAAAATGTTCCGGCCTGAGTACATTCATCCGCTACTAACTGTTGCAAGTTTTCACGCAAACGCACTTCAAGTTCTTTTTCAGCATGTCTCAGGATACTGGCTCTCTCAAGTGCTTTCAGTTTAATGGTCTGTTTAAATATTTCCCACTTATGTCCCCAGGATTCAAGTGTTCTATTTGCTAAGTCTTCTATGCCCTCTAGAAAAAATCCGATTAAACTCTTCATCCTTTAGTAGCTTTACATTAAATTTCCAGAGGTCCCAAGAGAAATTTTTGTTATTCCTTTTATGTTTACCCATTGAGAATGAAACCAAACAATGATCACTAAACGTAACAGGTGTAACTCTGTAATAATGGCACGAAGGAATGATTTCGGAAGACACATATACTCTGTCAAGTCTAGCATGGCTTGAACGCTGAAAGTGGGTAAACATAACCCCTTTTCCACTGCAAAGACATTCACCCACGTCCTCTAGCTGAGCTTTCGCCACCATATCAATTAGAACGGCAGTGCTTGAATCTCTGTATGACCTGGAACTTGATTTATCTATACTCGAACAAACGCAGTTGAAATCCCCAGCCAAAATTAGTTTACGTTCACATTTTAAATACACATCAAGTTTTTCAAAAACCTCCTTTCGATCTTGAATCACAGTGGGTGCGTACACACAGATTACTCTCCATTTTTCTCTTGGTAGGGATAAATCACATATAATAAAACGACCCACCTCGCAGGTAGTTACAGACTCCACTTTCGCATTTAGGCTCTGCCGAATTAACAAGAGGCAACCTGCAGACGCACCTACCGCGTGACAAACGCACACATCAAACACTCTTGTGAAAGGCTGCACCATTCGCTCAGCGTGCTCTTCCCTCTCTACTTTATATTTCCTGTACAGCGACGATGTCCAGATCTTGTTCTATAATCAGGCGGTAAAGCTGGTTTTGCCGCCGTTTGGCAGAAAGCCCACGTACATTTAGCGTCGCCAATCTAATCGTCGCCATCGTGATGAGAGAAAGCCGAGCGAAAGACGCTTACCTTACCAACACCTAAACAACTGTCCGGCCGACGCTCACGGCGTCGTCCCGTCGCCGCCGCGTGAAAGCGACGACGAACGCAGGCGGCCAGCACCCCGAGACTTTTTGGAGCCAGCCACTCGCCACTTGCCCTTGATCTTCCTGGGTCAGACGCTGCTGGGACGCCGCGTCTCCCTCATTCAGGCGGCGCTTTACTGGCGTAGCTTCAACTGTATCCATGTCCGAAGTAGCGTCGGACCCGATGACTGGTTCAGCCTTGTGCTGGGTTTCCATTTGAGTCGAATGCCGTGGCGTTGGAGTGCCCACAACCGTATTTTCATCTGTGCCTGCGTCTTGCTTAGGTGTCTCCGTCTTTTCCTCGCTGGTCGCCACTGCATGAGACGCCTCCTCTCCTGCCTTCGACGCCGCGGCCCTCTCTGCTTCCTCTTCATCCATGAGCAATTCACTGTGGTCGGCATTTGTTGCTCGACTTGCTGCACTGGCATAGGAACGAGTACAGTCCGCCTGCTCATGCCCAAAAGCGCGACAACCAGCGCACCTGGGCACCCTGCAGTCGCGACGAATGTGTCCCGTGTTCCGGCAACGCAGGCACAGCGGTGCTCTTCCTGGCACGACCACCAGTGCCATGCCGCTTCCGAGACGCATCTGGTGGGGTATGCGATCCATAGTAACGCCTTCTTTCAGTAGTAGCCGAACGAACCTTGTGGTTGACTCAACTCCTTCGAAGTCTTCGTCTCTCCACTTGTCGCTGATAACTTCTTTCACTTCACCGTACTCCCGGAAAGCACGCCGTACAGTCTCTGCGTTGACGTCAAAGGCTACCCAATGCAACTTGAGACGCACCTCTTGCCTTTCTGGGTCGACGACGACGCAGGGCCGGTCTTTCATGGAGAGTAGGCCAGCGTCCAGAACTATCTTCTTGGCTTCATCTGTCTTCATGTTAAGAAGCCAGACGTGCGACATCTGATACGCTCCTATGCCGCTTACCTCTTGAATGATGCCTAGTTCCTTGAGCGGCTTTCGGAAGTCGTTAATCCCGTACGGACGCGCTGCGATGTCGCAGTGCAGAACCAACGTGCGTCTGAGTCCTTCTCCTGTGGGCAGTGGTGGCAGAATTAAACGGTAGTCCTTGGGAAGCGATGTGCACGAGAAACCGCGGCTAGCGTCGGCCGCTGTAACAGCTCTTGAGGAGCCTGCCATCCTGCGTCCGCACGCGTCGGTGACCAGAAGCAGAATGCTGCACCACCGAGGAGCACGCCCTTCACCGCTCAAATGGTAAGCTATTTACATCAACCACTTGGCGATGGGAATCTCGGGGAGAATTTCATTTTCAGCAATACCAGCAAGATGGCGCAATGAGCACGTGTCTCGACATTCCGCGGCGGCGTGTGCTCTAATCTCCCCAGCGCACTTTGCCCCGCTTAGAGGAGGGGAGCGACCTCCATCGGGCTCCCTTATCTCGCGGTGGGGACGTGGGGAATATCATACGTCTTGGCTGGCCTCGGACTTTACCTGGAATGATCCTGTTGTAGCTACCCGGCGCACAAAGATCATTGTAATAATTGCAGTCTCCGTTTGCGAAAAGGGCGCGCTTTTCAAGCACAGCGAAGTAACAACTGAGACGCTTATTCGCGTTATCAGTACCTGTGAGCACGCTTTGTGCGTCATTTGTGCGTGATAAACGCTTGGATCTGCTTTTCATTCTGCGCATGACCTTCCAATTTGTTGCTACCGCGTTGATTGCTTCGTCTTTGTGGCAATGCTGTGACGTTTTTTTTTTTTTTTTCAGGTGGTACCCGCCTATTGTATATTCAAGCAAGCGTCACATCATGCAAGTTATAGCTTTTTGCTTTGATGATGGGGGTGCGTGCAATTGTTAATTGTTTGCATAAATATGGTGATACGCTCATATGCTTTTCTTGTTATTTTGGCTCTTAAAAAAAAACGAAAGGCCTCAAAATTTGTTTACAAAAGAACATTGGTTTCTTTGATAGTCTGTGTGTATGTGTTCTTGAATTGACTTATATGCCCATGTTTTAATTTTCGCAGCAAGCTAGGTGGTATTTTCGCAGCAAGCTATAGGCGGTATAGAATCGCCGGGAATTTCATTAAAGAATGTTATCTCTCTCTCCTGATTTCTTATTTATCGCCCAATTTATTTTGTCTTTAAGTCCAGCTGGTTTTAAAAAACTGAAGCGTTATAGCAGGCGACAGAGAATGTTTGCTATACCACTTATTAACAGTGCCATCTGCTTCTTTGAGGTAGTGCCTTGCATACTTTAAGTCAGCTGTAGTGAAAATAAACTTACCTAATTTTAAGTTCCTTGCTATTTCTCTACATGTTGATCGCTTTTTCCAGTCCAGTGGGTGAGTTCGCATAGCCTGCCGCAAAAACATTCGGACTGTGCAGGCGTACAATAGTTCTTTACGCAAGCATACACCCGCAGTCACATGTACAGACACCTGTGTCCTCGTATAATACCCACGAAAGGGCACCCAGTCGCTTTATTTCAAGCTCTAAAACAGGCATATTAACCCCAAGAATACAATGGTGGATTACCATGTGTATTGTTACAGTAGGCATTCTTCATGAGGTTCTACGTAACATATTTTGAGCGTTAGTATTCATTGTTCGTACCGAGGTAGCGTACTTTCACTTGTAGGCCTAAGAAATTCATAAACTATTCAAACAAACTCTATATGTTTTTTCGATGCTGCTTCCACTTTTGCTGAGTAATCAGTTATAAGTATGCTCACAAAAAATTCTCAATGCAGAATGTACTTTAACTTCAAAGTCCAATTTTACGTGACTACTTTTACGTCGATAAAATTCTGATAAGGATTTGGTGCCCAGTTACCACCAGAAGTCAACAATGAGATCCATGATTTTTCTAAGGACAAACTGTGACTTTTCTGTGCAATACGTACCCATTCACAAGTGGCTTTTCAATAAATTTTAATCAGATTTTTTGGGAGGGTAATGGTTTCGTCTTAATGATCTTTGCATTGTAGGCCCATGTGCTCAGATTTGGGTGCACGTTAAAAGCTACAAGTGGTCGAAATTTCTGGAGCTTTCCACTTCGGCGTCTCTCATAATTTTATGGTGGTTTTGGGACGTCAAACCCCACATATCAATCAATCAGTGATCTTAGCATTCGAAGGCTGACAAAAATTTTGGAACCCATACTTCTACCTCATTCACAAGCTACAAATGCGAAGCGTTTTATAGCGAAGTGCACTAATTTTGAGTGTATAACAAAGTTATTATGGGAGGGTAACAAAACTTCAGGAATACGACTGTCTGGTCACGCATGAATAACGTGAAAGTCCTGTCACGTACGTCATGAGCCCCTTCCTCCAAGCATGCGTGGCAATACTCGTATACATACCATGGGCTACGGTATGCGTCGCAGGTGATATATATCTCCACCCAGAAGTTTATATACAGTTTATATAAGTTATATAAGTTATATTTATATAAGTTATATACAGAAGTTACAGTTTATATCTCCACCCAGAAGTAGCGGACACCGACATTAGTAACTTAAATCTGAGAGCGTTAGCAGAAACTTACATCGGCCGAGTTGACCCTACGAATGCAAAGAAAAAAAATCGGAGTCTCAGCAGGAATCTAGCTCGAGCGATCTGCGTGGCAATCAGGTATTCTACCACAGGGACATGCCAGGTATCGAAACTGCTTTGCAAAAAATAGTCATGAACGCTCTTTTACATAGATAACATTACAAGAATGAACTTCTAACGCTAACCTCCCGACCAGTTAACGTCAATTTTGGTTCCAATGTTAACTACATTTCTATTCCCAAGATTCAGCAATTTACATTTAAGTGCTGCCCCAACCCTAGGAAATACGCAAACTAAGGTTACATGTCATGTTCACGCTGCAAAAGAGACCCGTTTTTATAACACTGACTTCTGGGCTCTGATGTGAGTGTTCACGTCATGTCAGGCCATGAGCCATCCGTTGCTGTCACTGGTAGGCGGCAGTTTAGATTACGTTCCTGGTAAACCAGTGATGTTTCTGCACTTAACATCGATGTACCTTGTAACGCTTTCATCAAACTAACAAAAATACAAAAAAGAGCATTGACAATTACTTGCCGGCTGTATCCATAAAACCGATTCCCACGAGGCATAGAATCAGCAATTTTTTAAAAATTAATTTTAATAATGTTGTACGATGACCAAGTAAAAGTTTACAGTCAATACATGGCAAGGCAGATGTTTCTGTGGGTTCAATAAAGTAAATATTTCCGACTTCTTGTGCCGCTGACCGGAAATATTAGTACGTACTTTTTGTTTGGTACTTACACGACATCGTTTACGAACTTTTCTCACGAGTACGAGAGTGCAAGAATATATAGTTTAAGTACACTGGTATAAGTAAAAAAAAAGAAATAGTAAGAAGGGCTTTTTTGCACAAGAAATTTGCATTTAATGTGTGTTTGCTTGGCATTACGGATATTTGACCAGCCATGTAATAAACAGAGGGATAACTGATAAAGTCCTTCACGTTTCATATTTATCGAGCAATAACAACTAAAAGAAGCCTAAAGACGACAAAGTCTGTCTGTTCACGAGATCAAATGCGCTTTTAATAGTTCTTGGGAAACAAAAAGTTTGTAAGGACAAAGACCTAAAAGAAAATATAAATATATATTCAAGTACCTACTACACGTTGAATAAATCTTGAGCATGTGCGTCTGAAAAGAAGACGCACTTTCTGGAATTGCTGCCATTCACTGACGGCGTACGAAGAAGTCGTTTGCAATAAATATGAAACACGCTTCTTTCCTTCTCATCCTCGCCAGACATTTGATATACGTTCATGTCTGCGTGGTGTGTGCAATCCCCAGTCACGAGCATCTTTGGCCAGCACGTTTCGGGCAGAGTAAACTGAATAGGCCACCGAGAAACTAGTCTGGACCAACGAAGTCTTATTTTCTTTTTTGTTGCCACTGCGGAATTTGCTGACACCCGCTGTGAAAGAGTATGCGAAATGGCGGTCCGTTTCGAACGCAAGGAAAGTCGTGGCTCGAGAACATTGCGAAGGAAATGCTGAGTAGCAAAATGAAATATAGCAGCTATACCGGAACCCTGACTGCGAATTCTTTGTTGGTTGGTGTATGACGCTGTGCTTATGAAACTCTTGATTGTTAACCAGCACTTGACTCGGTTTCACTGAGTGTGTGAACAGCAGCTTGTTCTCGAATTTATATTAGCCTAATTTCTTATTCTGTTCAGTCAGCGTAATCGAGACACCAGCATGGATGTATACCTTGTTTTCCATCGAATTAGTTCAATTCTGGCTGTTTGAATTCAGGCTCAGCTTAATTAATGCCTTTATTCTGAGGTAATTGAGAGTCAGTGAAAAATCATTTTGTCTGCGACCAAAAAATCGAGAAATTGGCAAATAATATAAATTAAAAAAATTTTGGTTCGCGATGAACTCACGTCATCCGCGTGGTAAGGTCCACGTGGTTCTACCACATAAACACACCATTGCTGCACTAAGATGCATGTCATTTAAAAAATACAAGAAAACATGCAAGTACGATCTTCGGCAGTCATGTAACCATTATGAAATTTCTCTCTCTCTCAGTATACATACATATATATATATATATATATATATATATATATATATTTATATATATATATTATTATATATATATATAATTAATATATATATATATATTAATTTCATATTCATATATATTCATATTCATATATATATATATATATATATATATATATATATATATATATATATATATATATTGCAAATAATTTGAGTGACGAACGCTCCGCTGTTACTGAAGAAGACGATGATGATCCGTGGCTGTGGTAGTAGCCCGCGCACGCCACTCGCCGGCACTAGGAACCTTTCGGCCTGGTCTGCCACCTGTGACGATTCTTTCACTGAACTGACCGCCTTCCACGTCGCCGCCTATTCTGCTACACTACGGCCCATCGGCAACCACAGAGATCCACACCCACGCAAGTAGTGTCGGGCTAAGCGCTATTCTTACGCAGCAAAAAGGCGGCTTCCAGCAGTACGGGCTTGCCTACGCAAGTCGAACTCTTAGTAAAGCCGAAACCAACTATTCCGTCACTAAAAAGGAATGTCTCAGCATCATTTGGGCAATAGAGAAATTTCGACCCTACGTGTACGGGCGCCCTTTTGACGTCATGGTTGACCACCACGCTCTCTGCTGGTTGTCATCACTGAAGGATCTGAGTGGTCGCCTCGCCCGATTGGCATTACGCCTTCAAGAGTTTGATAGTCACGTGGACTATTGCTCTGGCCGGGAACAATCGGACGCAGACGCCCTCTTCTGTTCGCTCCTACCACCTGACCCTTCCTTCTGCGAAAGTCTCATGTGTGACAACACTGCCATTCCCACCGCCAACATGCCATCTGAGCAACGCAAGGACCCTTGGCTTGCTTCTATTCTAGACATCCTGGCTGGGCGGACGGCTTCTCCTCCTACTCGCACGTTGCGTCGGCAAGTCGAGCACTTCACCACTCGTGACGACGTGCTGTATACCGACGCATCCGGTGGACGTCAGTGGCTACTCGTGACTCCACGTCATCTGCGATGGGAAATTTGTTCCATGTTTCATGACGACCCCACCCAATGTGGCCACACAGGTTTCCTAAAGACTTATTAACTCATACGGCTCTGATATTACTGGCGTTACATGTACCGTTTTATTTGACAGCACGTTCGGGCTTGCTCGACGTGCCAGAGACGAAAGACTCCCCCTCATCAGGCCAGCGGTACGTAATTACCTTTACCATGCCCCTCCCGACCATTAGACCATGTCGGCATCGATATCTATGGTCCCCTTCCCAACACTGTAGATGGTAATCATTAGATAATAGTTGCCGTCGACCACCGCACGCGGTATGCCAAAACTTCATTCCTTCCTTCGTCTACAGCAAAAGACGTTTCCACTTTCGTTCTTCAGAACATCGTATTACGTCTTCGAGCTCCTCGAGACTTACTGAGTTTGTGTTCGCTTGTTCCTGTTAGGCGTCATCACAGCATTGCTGCGTGAGTGCCGCGCCGTTCACCGCACTACAGGCGCCTATCATCCCCCGACCAATGGAATGACAGAGCGCTTCAACCGCACCCTCGGTAACACGCTTCCCCGCCGCGGTGGTCCAGTGGCTAAGGTACTCGGCTGCTGACCCGCAGGTCATGGGATCGAATCCCAGCTGCGGCGGCTGCATTTCCGATGGAGGTGGACATGTTGGAGGCACGTGTACTCAGATTTGGGCGCACGTTAAAGAACCTTAGGTGGTCGAAATTTCCGGAGCCCTCTACTACGGCATCTCTCATAATCATATGGTGGTTTTGGGACGTTAAACCCCGCAAATCAATCATCGGTGATATGCTGTCTATGTGCATCTCGTCTGACCACTCCGATTGGGACCGAGTGCTACTGTTTATCACGTTCGCCTATAATACCGTCTTTCAAAGCACTACTGCGTTCTCTCCTTTTTTCCACCTTTACGGACGTGAACCTTCCTGCACTATGGACAAAATTCTGTCGTACAGACCTGACTTCTCAGAATCCTCGACTCTGTCCTAAGCAGCTACATACGCTGAAAAATGCTGCCAACTGGCAAGATCATTAACAACACAAGACCAAGGGCGCTAAAAGCACCACCATGACGCATCTATTAACACTACTTTCTACGATCCAGGTTTGCTCAACTGGCTGCGTGTCTCTTCTGCTACACCTGGCCTTTCTACCAAGTTGGTCCCCAAGTCCCCAAGTATCATGGCCCACATCGTATACTACAAAAAAACTTCACCGGTGAATTACCTCATCGAGCCACTGGAAGGATCTTCTGACCAACGTCGTCGTGGCCCGGAAATCGTCCACGTGTCAAGACTTAAGCACTGCTACGACCCTCCCGTGTTTACTCGTCCATTGGTAGCCAGAATGGCTTCTTATTTCGCGCGGAGTAATTGTAATGAATCGGAATGACGGATGCTCCACTGTTACTGTAGAAGACGATGATGATCGTTTTCTGTCGTAGTAGGTCGTGCACGCGCTCACCGTTAGGCCGACCTGCCTCATCATTCATCATTCACCATGCTACGTCGGAACCTTTCTAGACGTCTAACACACCTATTTTACTATATATATATATATATATATATATATATATATATATATATATATATATATATATATATATATATATATATATATATATATATATATATATTCATACGCACTCTGATTTTATAATGCTTGAATGAATGCCAAACAGATGACTTTAATGGTTTCTCGTATTTTTAAGTGCCATGCATATATATAGAGACTAGCTGTACTCCGAGCATTTCTCTATCACCTGATTGGTGGTGAAAGTGTGGTCTATTTATGACTAGCATTTGCAAAACTCTGCTTGGTGCTTATTCTTGAAAACGCATTGTAGTCAATAGACACTACATTGCAACATTCAGTGACATGCCAAATAGCAAAGCGCACGTACCACTACAGAAGTGGCACGTCCACGTTCAGCAACATATTAACGCGAGCGCTTGTTACAAAACGACATTCTACAAGTTTTTTTACACCTTGAACGGTAGTGGTTAACGGAAGTCACTGCGAAAACCGCACAGAGCACGTTTCGTTCCAATATTGATGGATAGCGTTGACGTCCTTTTTAACAGCCCACGGCTTTGCCGCTGCGTCGAGGAGCGTATGGCTTGTGCATCAGAAGGTGGGGAAAATCGCGTGGGGCTGACAGGAAGACGAAGGGGAAGAGCAGTGGGGCGGAAACATGGCGCGCTGGGACTATTCTATGTACGCCATGTTGGAACAGTAGTACACTGTGTGCAATTCGGTACGAAGAATTTCCCTACAAATGTTTGACTTAAACACGGCGCTCTTAAGAAACTTTGTGTATAGCGCGACATAAGGGCGACTTTTTAAGACCCTGCAAATCGTTCGCTGACCACACGAGTTACTTACAAGAAATGGAAGTCACTATAGTTCATTTAGATAGCTGTCAAGATGCTGGCGCATGCTGATACCTCGGGAGCTGGAGTGCGTGTTTTATCAGCTCATAATACTTACAAGAAATGGAAGTCACTATAGTTCATTTAGATAGCTGTCAAGATGCTGGCGCATGCTGATACCTCGGGAGCTGAAGTGCGTGTTTTATCAGCTCATAATCCCTCGATTTGAACTGGTATAGCGCATTACGGGGAAGAAGAAACGGCCGAGCAGACCGACACAAGAGGACAGAGCGCTAACTTCCAACTGAGAAGCACTCTGTCCTCTTGTGTCGGTCTGCTCGGCCTTTTCTTCTTCCCCGTAATGCGCTATACCAGTTCAAGTACGACAAACCAACTCGCCCAATCTTCAACACTCGTAATCCCTCGATTGTTCTAGGAGAAGAATATCGTGGTATATATACGCAGGATAGCCACCGTCTGAGATAAAGATGCTCCTCTCTTTTATATCTTGGTGAAGAGTACGCTGCAGGTTGCATTAATCTTCCGAGACCGCTCGCTTTTCAAGCAGCACCCCATTCGCATTGCGTGGCTAACTGCTGCTCAGTTGATAGGTGAACCCTTATCAGGAGTACTGACTTGATTAGTTCTTAATTGTATGCTTCCCTCGCTTTCGTATTTCTGCCAACGCGTGCAGCACTCTCGGCTGCTGCAGAGAGCGCTGTCGACTACTGACCTGCTATGCATAGGTATCGATACCCGCCCTTGCAAAGGTTGAGAGAGAGAGAGATAAAGATGCAAGGAAAGGCAGGGAGGTTAACCAGACGCACATCCGGTTTGCTACCCTGCACTGGGGAAGGAATAAAGAAAGAAAAGAGGTTGCAGAGAGATGAGAAGGTACACACAATCACGAGCACACTCGGGGAGCACACACAGTCTACAGGCGGTCGCTCAGGTTTGTTGACTTTAGATAAATTAAGAGTGCTTTAGTTGCTTTCTGCGCAACTGAGGCAGATGCCCAAGGTCCTAGTATCTTCTGCACACAAAATGGTCCGGGGTCAAGTTCATTTAAAACCATCCGGAGCTGGCATCGCTGTGTGTCGTAGCAAGCGCAGCTGCACAGGACGTGTTCGATGGTCACTGCAGCTCCGAAGTAGTCGAATGTTGGAGTGTCTGCCATACCAATGCGAAAGGAGTACACCTTTGTAAATGCAACACCCAACCAAAGGCGGCATAACAGTGTCGCATCGGAGCGGGAAAGTTGTGATTGTAGCTTTATCTTGAGCGAAGGATCCAGTTCATAAAATTGACACCTTTGGAAGCTGGTAGACGACCAGAACGTGTGTGTAAGATCTCGAGCCAGCAGGTAAAGTTGTCTTGCTGCATCATTCCTTGATAGAGGAATCGGGACTACAGGGGTTCCTTCATGGGCTGAGCGGGCTGCATCATCGGCTGATTGATTTCCGGTAATACCGATATGTCCAGGCAGCCATTGATATATAATATCATGCCCTCGTGCTAGAGCTTCATGATGGCAATGTCTTATTTCTTGTACCAATTGGTCATGACTCCTCCTACGCATGGCAGACTGCAAACTCTGAAGCGCTGCCTTTGAATCACAGAATATGACCCATTTTCCTGGACGTTCGTGAACGAGATATTGTAAAGCAGCCCTTATAGCAGCAAGCTCTGATGCCGTAGATGTAGACATATGCGACAACATAAACTTGATTGTCATTGCTGCAGCCGGAATTACAGCGGCACCTGATGAGCTGCTGGACGAGACGGACCCATCAGTGTGTATCTGCGTTCGGCCTAAGTACAACTCATGTAATAATTGCAGTGTTGCTTGCTTCAATGCAACTCTGGAGTGATTGCTTTTCTTTTTGATTCCCGGAATTTCTAGACGTACTTGCGGCTGGTCGAGGCACCACAAAGAACATGCCATTCTCGCAGCTGGCGTATATCCTGATGGAATGCTGTTTAGGTGCTTGGCAATGACGTCTGAAAACGTAGCACGTGGTCTTCTGGAGGGTAGAAGGGCCAAGTGGTGGTCGGGGACACGGCTAGCATGTCGAATGTGTGCTCTGAGGCAATCCACAACCCTAAATGTCCTGACCGGATGGTCTTTGGCAAGCATGATTGTGGCATAAGTAGAAGCGCATCGGGGCAGTCCTAGGCAGATACGCAGTGCCTGATCCTGCAAACTCTCCAATGAATGAGTATTGGATTTGCAAGTGTTAGTCAGTACCGGCAAGCTGTAGCGCAATAGACCCGGAAATAGGGCCCTGTGGAGCTGTAGCATGGAGGCCACAGAAGTTCCCCATGCTTTCCCGCACATGAATTTAATTATATGCACAATAGATAGCAGTCTCTTCTTCAAGTACGCACAATGTGGGCTCCATGAAAGACTTCTGTCGATTATTATGCCCAGGAAACGATGCGTCCGTGCATATTTGACACTCTGTCCATTGATGTAAACAGGGTATGGCGTCATTGGTTTGCGTGTAAACGCCATCAACGCGCACTTCACAGTTGATATAGCTAGGCCTTGTTTCTGAAGGTAGGCTGTTGTGAGGGTTGCTGCCCGCTGTATTCGTGCACGCACCTGAGGGCGAGTAACTGCAGCACTCCAGAGGCAAATATCATCGGCGTATATGGATAGGCACACCGACTTTGGCAGAACCTTTACTAGACCAATGAGGGCAACATTGAACAATGTGGGGCTTAAAACACCTCCCTGAGGTACTCCGCAGTAGGTGTAATGTTCAGCAGTTGTACCCTCATATGTTTGCACAAAGAAACACCTGCCAGTTATATAATCTTTTATCCAATGAAACATTCGTCCACCAATGCCCATTGCTGCGAGAGAAGTGAGGATGGCATCGTGAGCTACATTATCATATGCACCCTTTACGTCAAGAAAGAGTGCCACTGATATGCGCTTGCGACTTTTTTCTTGTTGAACAAATGTCGATTAGTCAAGAACACAGTCGATGGAGGAGCGGCCCCGACGAAAGCCTGCCATGCAAGAAGGGTATTTGGTGTATCGTTTCAAGTACCACTCGAGACAAAATAGAACCATTCTTTCCATCACTTTTCCGAGGCAGCTTGCGAGGGCAATAGGGCGATACGCTGTCAAGTCCAATGGTGATTTTCCAGATTTCAAAAGTGGTATTAATCGACTTATTTTCTATTCTCGGGGAACACTGCCGCTGATCCAGGAGTTGTTGAAGCATGTTAAAAGTTCTTTTCTGGCTTTTTGTCCAAGGTGTCCCAACGCACTATAAGTAATACCATCAGAACCTGGCGATGACATGCGCTTAGAAGCGACTAAAGCACCTTCCAGCTCTTCCATGGTGAATGGAATGTCCATTTCTGGTAATCGCGTCTCAGGAACGATCACGGCGTCGATGCTCTCGTTCATAATGTTCCCGGCAACTCTCGTGCAAAATTCTTCAGCCACCTCGAGTTCTGTTTTTTCATGATGGAGTGCCAAAGCTTTAAAAGGGTGCCGTTGTTGCGGAGAGGAGCGAAGACCACGAACTGTTCTCCAGATATATGACAGTGGTTTATGAGGGTCTAGAGATTCGCAGAATGCTTTCCAGCGTTCGCTCTCCAGCTTGTAAATGCGTCGTTGAATCTTTTTCTGGAGCCGCCTTGCTTCCCTCAGATCGTAAATGGACCTTGTGCGTCTGTATCGTCGTTCAGCACGCCTTCGTATAGCTCGTAATCTTTTCAGTTCGATGTCAAACTGTGTTATTTTTGACGAAAATGGTAATTTACATTTGATATGTGGGGTTTAACGTCCCAAAACCACCATATGATTATGAGAGACGCCGTAGTGGAGGGCTCCGGAAATTTCGACCACCTGGGGTTCTTTAACGTGCGCCCAAATCTGAGCACACGGGCCCACAACATTTCCGCCTCCATCGGAAAGTAATTTACATTTGGACGCTTGCATAGCTTCCGCTATGGTATTTTCCAGGCTGCAGGCGAGGCCTTCTTGGCAAGCGTCCTCAACACGCGATGTAAACATCGACCAGTCAGTGCCAATTACAACACCGGAAGAGAATTTTTTTTATGATACCATCGATCGTCACGTAGGTGGGTATGTGATCACTCCCATGAGTCTCAATATCGCAAAACCATTTAACTTTGTGAGAGAAGCACCGTGACACCAGTGTCAGGTCAAGGCAACTGCCATACGTGAGACCCCGCAGATACGTGGGGGTACCATCGTTCATAATAGAAAGGTCGCAATCGGAAGCGAATGTAACAATGTTCCGGCCCCTGGCATTAATCCTAGTGCTCCCCCAAAGCATGTGATGGGCGTTGAAGTCACCGGTGATGATCCAAGGCCCATCGGTCCTCATTAGGATGTCTTTTAATCTGTCGCAGTCAAATCGCGATGACGGAGATATATATCCACCTATAAGCGTGAACGAAACTGCATTCTTCTTCACACGAAGACACACGTACTGATTGTCGTCATTTGAACTTATTGGGTGCGAAAGATAAGTCAAGTCTGTGCGAATGTAAACAATTACTTTGCTTTGTTCTTCGCAAGCGGCTGAACAAAAAAGCTTCATAACTGGACAATCTATAAGGCGTTGATACGTTTCGTTCACATATGACAAGTATAGGGAATTGATTGGCCCGGACAAATTGGCGAAAATTCGAGATACGGGACTTCATGCCTCTGGCATTCCATTGAAAAATCGGCGCACTTTTGACTTCAGTGCGGAAGATGAGATTTTGTTGAGCCATTGTGCTTATACGGAGTTAGCAAGAACTAGATTCAGTGCATCCAGTATTTGCAGTGCACTCTTAGCAGACGGAGATTGTATGCTGCTCAGTAGCGTGCGAATCGGGGCAATCGTCCAAAGGTTGAAGTTTATTCATAAGACATGTGGTGAATGCTTTTTTACATGGTATTAGCACAATCCGAGGTCCCAAAGCAAAAATTCTCGGGGAGACGTTCTAACAAAACGTAAACAGTTGATTAGCTATCGGTCGGCAAACAGTAGCGAAATATATAAAAATTGTGCATAAAAAGTCTGGCAGTACAAGGAATACGAAGTCGTTTGAAATAAAAAATCAACGAAAGACACGAAAAACCATTTTAGAAATGGTCTTTAAGACTTTGGCAAAAGGAATCAATGGTGTATGATAATAAATAAAAAAGTTGCGTGCTCTACAGAGCTACACAGGAATCTTGCAGTAATTGAACCATATACTGCACGCAGTTTATATAAATATAAGTTATGGTTAGCTGGGAAAACTTGCGTTGTTTGTACCAGCGCCTCCTAGAAAAACTATGCCTGGAACGTCGCCCTCTTCTCAATTGGGAGCTTCCTGCCAGCGCAATATCTCGGAGGCCATGCCTCTTGCCGCGTGTTGCGACCATACGCCTCATGAGACCGCTTGCCTCCGTACCGCTCAGTCACGTGACATTACCATACCGACAGTCACGTGACGTCACAGCTGCTCGTAGGCAAATGTGAGAGCATTGCTGCGTTCTCAATGGGCGGCCGCCAAAGGCGTTCGCCTCCGTACTGGAGGGGGGGTAGGGGTAAAATCCGAAGGTAGAGCGGCACGTTCGCGGCTCACGTTCCAGGCATAAATTTTTCTAGGAGGCATTGTTTGTATATACAAAACTGATAGCAGGAAAACTAAAAATACATAAGTCATGATTTACAACACGAAATATGATTATTTGATTTCTGTGGCTAACAAGTTTATGCAGAGCTACAACATTCAAGTTGGGGAAAGTTGTGCACGTCAACACTTAAAATAGGCGCCACGAGTTGAATTTTCAGCGGTGCACCCGAATATCTAAGAGGCCGCAATGCCAAAAGAAGGACGCATTTTCACGTGAATGCCTACACACCACCGCAGGCTCACAGATGATCTACTTTTAACCGAAATCCCACACTATGGCGTGTCTTACAGTCGTGTCGAGGTTTTTTAAAAAGAAAAACTTGGAATTTCCTTTCTTTTTTATGGAAACCATCAAACCTATTCGGTTGGTCTGGTGAAGATTAAAAATAAACATGATGTACACTGATGTTTATATATGACAATGACTTTATGAGTTAGCCGTATTACGTAAGGTGGTGCTGTGGTAAAAATATAGACTATGTGTTTAGAGGCATAGGTAGGCGAGTTTTGCGCTTTATATAGTCACCTCATAAGTCGCTTGAGAGAGGTACGCATAGCTTTTTATTCGAAATAGTATATTTTTGTTCGGCTTAGTAGCGGCTAGAGGAAAATCAATAATTTCAGTAACCAGTGGTGTTTCGTTGTCCGTAGAAAGAAAGGAGCAATGTTTTATTCACATTAGGTGACATCAACCATGTGGCACATCACTGCTGAATGCGCAAGAGATCATGCAGTAGAGTATAAGCAGAGTTGTACATGGGCTTACCAAATGCTCAGGGCATTATGTGAAACACTGCGTTGGAAGGATGTCATCTTAGCGACAATGCCACGCTATAAAAACGCTTATCGGTGCCGCGCACATTACCGGGGTACTTGGCAGTCCATGATGACGTTTAGCGCAAAAATTTTTCGACGAGGGACAAAATGAGTAGAACACTCACACGAACTCAACTACTGAGTGTCCACAGCCGAACAACTCAGTAATTAAATCTCCGAAAAATCAATTTTTGTTAGTTTTCGAGAGAATTTGTTTGTCACAAAAATCGAAAAAGGCACACACTACAAGTTAGGTAACGCAACCAAGGAGGAGGAGGTAAGTTATTTACAGAAAGACCGAGAGGTTGGCCTGAGCGATAGCTTGCTCTAGCCTGCTACTCTATACTGGGGGAAGGGAAAGGGGAAAAGAAAGAATAATGGATGACGATGGTGAGATAGAGAGGTGAGTATGTAGTGTTCTTTCTAGCTGAGACACATTTTATAGCCGCGCACATAGTCTAGTTGTTTCCAAAAAGGTTATAACTGCTCTTGTAACCGCAGTTGCACTGTTGGTGTCTGGCCAAGGACCCAACATGGTCTTATCAGTTAATGACCTACTGCGATATAGTTCAGTAGAGAAATCAGTGTTTGTCGTTCACGCAACCGAAATTCTTATAAAAGAATTCTGTTCTTGCTCTTGCTCACACTCTCTTCAAGGAGTTTGACGACTCGAGCCTCGCAGCTTAATAAGCCTTGCATAGCCTCGGCGTCGTGGGCGCCGAGGAAAGTTCAGATGATGGGAATAGCATCGAGAGTTTGACGCAAACTTACTTTGTTTTTTTTTTTCTGCATGTTCTTGTTTCCTCACACCTTGTCGTCTCTTTCATATTTTTTGCACACACTTTCAATGATAGCATCATCACTGAACTCCTTGCACGCTCAGGTCAGCGTCAACACTGCGAAGCACGTCCCGTCCTTCAGCTAATTGCTGCTGGTCATCGGGGCCTGCAGAACAAATACCCGCTTCCATCCGCGGCAACGCTGCCGAGACCTGCTCATAAGTCGCAAAGCCGGGGGGCTTGAAGCAGTCTTGGATGAGGGAAGTTTCGGATGACGCGTGCTTTGGAGCAGATATGAAAGGAAATCTTCTTGAGGATCTCTGCCTGAAACTTTCGCCCGTGCGCGGACTGCTTTTCAAAAATTTGTTTCCCGTCGAGAGGACGCAAATGCGTTGAACTCTAGGGACTCTTGCCGAGGACGACAGGTTCATTTGTTGCCGCTGGAATTTTTTTTTTGAAGTCTTATATTTCCTCATTGAGGGTATCAACTGTACTATCTTTGGACATTCTGCGCCAGCCTATTTTCCCACACCTCAGCGTTTGAAACTGATAACTAGCCAGCTATCCACAAAAACGACGATAGCATTTAGGACAAAAACATAAATATGGATGGCATAAACAATAAAACGGAAAACGTGGTTGAGCCCTGTAGCGTGAAACCTAAGTAGGGGCGAAGCCGGCAGTGCGCGCTGGTGTTTTTCAGACAAAAATCTTTACCCGTTACTGCTTTGCTCACCACCGGTCCACTAACGCAACGTCACTTTGCAAATGTTTCAGGTAGCAGTGTTTGAAACAGATTACTTTATCAATACAGATGCACGTAGCGTCTCTGGCTTTAGATAAGAAACCTAAAAGCCTGAGCGAATGCGGCAGGAGGGGGAAATGTTGTAGGCCCGTGTGCTCAGATTTGGTGGTACGTTAAAGAACCCCAGGTGGTCAAAATTTCCGGAGCCCTCCACGACGGCGTCTCTCATAATCATATGGTGGATTTTAGACGTTAAACTCCACGTATCAATCAAATCAATCAATTAGCAAATGCGGCAGGGAATTCTTACGGCTGTTATGGCGCGTTTTGGGCAGCAACAACAAGCCTTCAATTCTTCATTGCGTAGTATTGGCTGCGAGAAGTTGGATTGGCCCAATTTTCGCGGCGCGTCCCATTCATCATGTATCATGACGACGACATGACACGCCCGCAAGCCGAGACCTTATAAAGTGTTTATATATACTTTCTGAAATTGTCCAATTCCACTTTGTGAATGTGGGTGACCCTGCGAAGTTAGACGGCACACTATTGTCTCTGCTCTCGTCGGCGTTCTTCATCACCTTTGGTGTTTTCACAGTGTATCATCGAGTCATACTTGCAGACACGGCCACGCCTGCGCTGCGACATGTATGGGCTAACTGCCGTGGCGAAACAAGCGCGAAAGCTGTATACCACTCTACTGATGCTTCCCGCACGCCACTTGCTCTTGTACTTTCTCAAGAAATCTATTTGTTTTATTTATTTTATATACTGCAGCCCTATGCAGGGCTATTGCAGCAGTGGGATACGTTTTCATAAATAAAGTACACTGTTGACAATGTCGACTTGTCAGCAAAAAATAAAGAAACAATGAGTCATCATGCCAGTGCGTGTACAGAATCCAACAACGACAATTGACAAATACTACTGGCTAACTAGTACCGCCTACCAATATTTCCACGACAATAACTGTTCTTTAAAATGTCCATGTGCGTAAAAAAGCTGAAGGTTGAGGCTGTGGCAACGTCTACTTGATAGAGTATTAGCGTACGAGGTGTAATCATCTGATGATAGTCAACAAGCTGAGTGAAGAAATCAGAGCAATAGCTTCATGGAATCGGTATTTCGTTTGGCGGATAGGATAGGAACTTTATAGGAATTCATTGCAACTGAAGGTGAAAAGCTACGGTGATAGCGATGGCAAATAAAAAAAACCGCCTTCCTTTCTACAGATCCAACTTTTTTGATATCGCATGTTTTACACGGGTTCCAAACAAATGAAGCATATTCTAGTATAAGGCGAATAAGCGTTTATACATCCGAAACTTAGTGCGCTCAGGATATTTAGACGACGTACGACGGAGGTAATTTAAAATTTTCAGTGATTTCAATGTGATGTGATCAATATGCAGCGACCAGTGCAAGTTGTGTTGAGTCGTTTCGACTCAAAAAAAAAACTTTATTGCAGAGTAATTTAGGAATTCCCAGGCCCTGTGGGTCTCTGCACCCCCCCCCCCCCCCCCAACTAAAACGTTCTTGTCTAATAAGAGCTCGGCAGACGATCACCGCCAGCCGGGCTATTAAACATGCAAGTTGTGTGATAAGATAACCCCAGGGTATTTGTACTCTTGTGCCCAGGGGATAATTCTGTTCTCGGAAGTGTACACATGCGGCGATGGAGAGTGACTGTTAATAAATGATACCACTACAGTTCTTTTGTGAATATTAGTGTGTATCTGCCAATGCCTGCACCATGTGAGAAACCTCGTGAAGGAATACTGATGTATTGTATGGTCGCAAGAAGAAGAAATTACTCGGTATAAAAATCAGTCATTGGCATAAAGACGGATCTTTTATTTCATTATGTTCTGGAGGTTATTTGTAAACACTAAAAAAGAAAACACCAGGCCTGCGCTACAAGCTCGACGTGAAAGCTAAAAGAGTGGTCTTTAAGAGCCTTTTCTGAACACTTTATTGGTGACTGCTACGAGCACACTGGCTGAGAACCCACTGCTTCATAAGTTATCATATTTTTGTGTATATGCCGGCATTCACTGTGCTATCATTCGTCATTCTTCTGAGAAGCAATGTATCTGCTACACACTTTCAAAAACATTTTGTACAAATGTTTTATGTAACGGTTGACGACGATAAAGAATAATGCCTGAAGTGGAAAACTGCTTCGAAATTTTATTCAGAAAACTAGGAATATCTTTAATACCCCAATATTTTGTCTTTTGGGGCCACTTCATTGGGACACAGCAACAGGAACATCTGCGGGGCTCTCTGCGAATTCATATATAACACAAGAAGATTACCTTGCTGAGTCAGGGATCAGCTCTCGAATTTTACTAGCCACACGACCACTTATTATTTAGCTGATACACTGCAATAATTCAACTTTCAGGAGAATTTCATATAACGATTCCACCTGAGATATTCAACAAATTCTATTATTTCTCTCCCCCCTTTTGATCCTTTTTTTACATTGCGCCAAATTAATTTCACAGTCAAAACACAGTAATCATATTCCCCTAGTCTAGAAAACATAAAGGTATTTACTTGCATTAACCACCGGCTTCTTGGCCAATCCCCCTTAGTCGGTGAGAGCCACAAAAGAAAGGAACAAGCAAGCAAGCAAGTATGCGCCACTGTGATCAAGAACACTTTTGTAATGGGTTGGAGCATTGGACGACCCACTCGTTACGCAATTCGCATTGTGTGACGCCTGGTTGTTCCTTTGCTGTTCCAAAACGCTTCATTGCTCATACTTACGCGATTTATTTCCTAACATCAGTCATGCCTAAAGCAAGTTTGCAACGCACTTGAAAGCACTGGCATGACTCTGCCGTAGAATACTGGACTGGCACGCAAAAAATCTGGGTTAGAATCTCGCTGTGTCCTTTGTGTTTTTATTCACTAAGGTTTTTGTCTTATTTCTTGTGATAGTGTTTACGGACACCGGCGGCGGACAACTACGGTGCCGCACGCGACCCTTGTTGTGATCATATAACAGTATTCGCTGCAAAAATAATAAAGGTCCTAGAACTGATTTCTATAGAATACCCGAAGATACATCGACAGTTGGGACGTGAAGTGGGGTTGAAAGACAAATATTGCGATCGACTTGGTTGAAAGAGAGTTGTTTAAAATCGCGTGAATTTTACTTAGCAGCTTATTGTGTATAACTGTGTGGAAAGCATTGGAAATGTCTATGAATAACACATTAATTTGATTGCCAATGTCAAGGTTGCTGGAACTGTCATGCGCGAATTGGACCAGTTGTGTTGGTACACTGAAACCATTGATTGATTCATATGTGGAGGGCTTCGGAACGTTTGGACCTCCTGGGGTGCTTCAACGTTCACGCGGGCTTCCATCTGAGCTCACGGGCTCAGATAAGCCCGAGCTGCACTTTCGCCTGCACCGAAAATGCAGCCGTCGCAGCTAGGATTCGATCCAGCGACCTGAGGGTCTGCAACGGAATGCTTTAGCCACTGGACCACCGTGGTCGGGGCGTGCTGAAACCATGACGAAAACCATGTTGAATGTTCAGAGAAGGTTATTCGACTCAAGGTATTACATTATATGATTGTGCATCTGCCCACCTTAGACTGATCCACGATAGTTATTGATCACGTCATTAAGTGAAGTCATCCCTTGATCAAACGAGGTCACGTGAGTTTTGTTCTCTTCGTGAACGTACGTGAATGGCCTCGAAGGAACGCCACAAAATTGAGTAGGTCATCGGAGTGAAACATTTACAGCTCCGTTATAAAATTTTCCTACCATTATTGCTCCATCCTATACACCTACATTGCATGATTGTTTTCTTAGAAAAGAGAAGTCACACTTATTGACTGGCCATTTTTGCCACCTATACTATTTTCCTGTTTTTTTTTTTGCCTGCTGGAGTCTACAGCCCTGCAGACTTTTGAAATTCAAGTGCGCACGCGCAGTTTTTTTTTCCATGGTGTTTCAAGAAATCTACATGAAAGCTTCGAAAACAAGGGAGATGTGGTATTTGTTTGCTGCCTTCTCAAATACTTTCTCTGCTGCGGCTGACATGTTTAGATGAATATTGACAGCAATTACAGCATTTGTTAAAGAAATTGTTATAATTCCATTTTTAAGCAGAGGGGACTGGTGGTCGGGGAACAGAGCTGAAGAGCTTCCTGGAGGGAGTACATTCCGCTTTTACATTGCCCAAGGTGGCTGGTGGTAATTTTCGCGGAGCGAGGCGATCAGACTGACTCCATCGGCGGAACCGAAACTGTAACGTGGAAGAGCGCAACCAATTTCGCTATTCCGAGACACACATAATGAGTGAGCGTCGGAACGATCAATCAACATCGCTTCTCAGGTGCACGGGGTGCGCTTAAGACGCATGCCGCATCATGGCTAACGACTGCAGAGCTAATGGCTAAAGCTATTATTACAACAGCCATTGTCGTGAACAGGGATGCCATTCTATAGTTGATTACAGCTTCTTTGGCAGTACTGTGGAAGCTACAGAGCCGGACCACCTGCATGCGCGTGCCAGGCACTATGGCCTGTTTTATCCTACTATTCTAAGATTCACACGGACCGAATAAATAAAGCTTTCTTCATTAAAAAAACAGAAAAAGTATTGGAAGCCATTCCATGAAATAAAAAAAAATGTGGCTGATCCACCTATATAGAAACACGAAAGTGAAACGTGTCCTTACAGAGGTAGTTGAGCGTTTATTGTGCTTTGTTTAGGTAAAAGCAAAAAAAAAAAGCAAAGTCACGCTAAAAAGGACAAGCAGCTCGAGACTTGTAGCGCACACCACAAGCAGAGAGCACATACAATATTTGCGCACACTAGCGGAGCACGGACTAAGAGCTATTAAAGCGCGGTACTTGAAGCTGTTCGAACAGAGAGGAAGATGCACGAAACGAGCGCATATGTATACGAACAAACACAAACAACTCTCATAATTCGTGCTGCGTCGTGTTTCAGCTGCGCGCTACTTTCGTGAGAGCGGCCGCGGCAGCGTACGAAGTGGCCTTCGTCCATTCCCAAATTACGATTCAGATGCAGCACGTGCAGAAGAGCCAACGTTCCGCGGAGGCAGCGCTTCATGGATGAGAAGACCTTTAGAGTGCGCCTAACGTAAGGCCGTGGCGCCATCTCGCTACTGATAACGCAAACGCGCTAAAGCTTCAAAGCTCTGAGGACTTCTAAACAGTGTATGGTTCATATAAATGGCTTGCCGTTAGCACTCCAGACAACGTGCTCTTGGTGGTGTTGTGATAAGTGTCGTGTGCTGAGAATGGACAGGTTTCTGGTTTGGTTCCGCGTGACAGATGGTTGCCGTCTCGTTTTTGCTTTCGCATTCTCTTAGTATATATTTAACGTCACTTCCGTGACGGAAGTACATCAGCGGAGCCGTGATGGACCCCGGCGTAAAGCACTTTCGTGTTAAAAATTGTGCGCTTAAAATATTTTTCCGTTTTTTTTTATTTCTTCGACGGCACTGCGCTTTCCGCACGCCTGTTTGCTCTCGCTATAAACATGACGTCCTCGATGCCACGTGTAGCATGTGCGGCCGCAAACTCGCTCTTTCGTTTTACGGGGAGGATATACTCTGAATTTGAGCTAAGAGTGGTGTCGTAACAAACCGAGCAGGTTATCTGAAATGTCGACGCTGGAGTGGGGCACCGTCAGTCTGAGCTGTGAATGAATTCCGTGCGCTGGACCACCTCGGAGTTCACTAGAGCGAGTATGCGAATGGTAACTCGTATCAAGGCTGGAGGTCTGCAGGCCGAACTTGCCTCTTCAAAGTGCAAGAAACTAGATTTTTCGGGCGAAGCTGAGAAGTGCATTACCTGCGAGACGAGGCTGCTGCGCTATATGACATGTTTGCGTTGGCAGCATGGCGACACAATGTGCACAGATATTTCATGCGCAAATGAAGTGGCTACGGTCGAGAAGCTACGCAACGACGTTATCAGCAACCCTGAAATGGACATGCCGACCATGAGCACTCACAAGATGCAACGAATGCTGAACGACTTTGAGTTCGTTTTTGAAAGAGAAAAAAAAAATCGCGTTGCTCGGAAGAGACTACATCATTGCTTGGCGTCCAAAGTACTTCTTCGGCAGTATGAACTGTTGCAAGAAAATCATGACAGGGTGAACTGCTGCAAGAAAAGTGTACATTGACATGTTACTCTAACTGGTTTCAGTGTGCAAATATGTGTTTTCTATGTTTGCTGATCTTGGATCTTTATTTGCATCTTCGGTAGCATTCAATGTTATTTTTTTTGCGGCAGAACTTATCCATATAGAGTAGCTGACGTAATATGGACCTCAACATCTCCACAGCCAAGCAGATAGAAGAAAACACAACAGGCTATCCGGAATTCACGGATGCCTGAAACACGGGCGTGAGTGGTTCTTAAGAAAGAGAAAGGAAGAGAAAAGTGAGCCCCGTTATTGTCTGCTTCAGTGAGCGACACTGCCACAGGGCTCACAAGGGATGGGGGTGAGGAGGGATAAAAAGGGTAGAAGTAAAGGTATAGGAAAGAGGAAGAAGAAGCAGCAACAAACTGAGGGGATAGGAGAGACAGGAAAGATGGAAGTACGGTCACTGAAGTCCGAGGACGGGGTACACTTGCGAGAGATTTTGTCGGCGTCTGTAGATGGCGTAGAGCAGGTCAAGTAAATCAGAGCTGCGCTGTCGTCGAAGGTCGTCGGCGACAGGAGATGACGTAGGGCGAGCCCAGTCGGCCAGAGCTACGATGGCGCCGAAGGTCGCGAGCGCGCGGAGCGCGCGGGCGCACAACCTGTCGGCACGGAATCCAGCGAGCGACTCCTGAAACACGGGCGTCTGGCATAGGTACACAGGCGTCTGGCATTTCTGATTAATAGAAATGCGAGAGGCTTCAACCTTTGCTTTTTGTCTCAGCAGCCGAGTACATTAAGCTCTGTAGTGTCACGACGGCTTTGATGTCTCGTAGCCGCAAACCTTTATAGTATGCGCTGCATCAAAGAAACACATTTTTTTAGTTGGGGCTCGGAGTGTTGAGAATCGGGTTCATTTTTTTTTTCGTGTGATATCTTGTCAATGCTGCCAATGCCTTGCTTTATTGCTGTCTCAGTAGTACCCGAAAATATGTTACCGCTTTTTTTGTGTTGTTATTTATTTACCTAGTTCTTAATTTATTCTATCCACGCAATCCTTCAAAGCATCACAGAAGCAGCACCTTCCGAGAACTATTCAAAATTACGCCGGTACAGAAGAACACCTCCTAAAAAACACAAAAGAAGCTCTGCTGCGATGCACCCACTGGGGCGTCAATTCGCACCAAAGAATGCGCTGGTGCACCAAACAGTGAGCTCGACCGGCCCTTCAGCCAGACTGAAACTGCACACAGCCCTATCGAAGTTGACAAGAAATACCAGCCCCGGAATAGACAGGATTGTCAACAAGCAGTTACGCAACCTACAGCACCAGGTCACCACGGCTCTTCTCCGATATTACAACGTCTGCTGGGATAAAGGAGAGCTACCAGCAGTATGGAAGCACTTAGAAATCACAATAATCTCTAAGCCTAACAAACTAGTCGGCATTGAGAACCTACGCCCAATTTATCTCACCTTGTGCGCGGGAAAGCTGTTCGAACGTATTGTGCACAACCGCTTAACCCAGTACCAAGAAGATAGTGGACACTCACCGGACACAATGTTCGGCTTCAGACAGCCTCTTTAGACGGACGACGTGCTCTTATTACTCAAAGTAGACCTCTTTGATCTGCTCACCCATCGAAGGCAGTACTCTATACTCGGAGTCGACGTCAAGGGGGGCCTTTGATAATGTCAACCACGACGCGATCCTCAACAACCTCGAAGGCATTGGCTGCGGCGTTAGAACCTACACGTACGCCAGAAACTTTCTGATGAACCGTACGGCAACTGTGGGCATATGCAACATCCGCAGCAAAAGCTTCCAACTACCAAAAAAAGGAACGCCGCAGGGTTCGGTCATCTCGCCGATACTTTTCAATGTGGTCATAATCAATCTGCCGAAAATTCTCGACAAAATACCAGATTTACGGCACGCTATCTACGCTGATGACATCATGCCCTGGACCAGGGCTTCGAACACTGGAAAACAAGGGACCGGCCTACAAACCGCGGTAGATACCATCGAACGGTATCTCCAAAACTGCGGTCTCTACTGTGCCCCCGGGAAATCCGAGAACCTCGTCCTGAAAGCGAGAACAAGAGGCAGACCCCTACTATACGACGAGCCCGACCATAGCGTAACACTGAATGGGACAATAATTCCAAAAGTCGAGACTTTGCGATTGCTTGGAGTTCACATCTACAAGGATGGATCGGAAGCTGCCTCTCTACCGAGACTCCAACGTACACTAACACAACTCACGCACCTCGTCAAGAGGATCGCGACCCAACGAAACGGACTCAAAGAGCACGACACGCTACGTATAATGCAAGCTCTATTCACCAGCCGCATTGCGTACGGCACGCCGTACCTGAATTTGAAACAGTTGAAATAGAAGAAAACTGAATATTATGATAAGAAAGGCCACTAAAGTAGCCCTGGGACTTCCCTCAAAGGCCCCTACCACACGTCTACTAAAGATGGGCGTCCACAACACTTGGCAAGAGCTCGCCGAAGCGCATAAGAACAGCCAGCTGGAGAGGCCAAAGCTGACGTCCATGGGGAGGTCGGTGCTCCGGTACCTCAACTACAGCGACACGTTCATCGCCAATGCAGACCAGAAAAAGCACATCCCGCTGTACGTTAGAGAATCGCTGTTTATCTCACCTATTCCACGCAACATGCATCCTACTTTCCACAAAAGTAGACGCAAGGCTAAAGCTGATGTTATTCAACGAAATTTCAAGCAAGACCCGGGCGCCCACTACACTGACGCGGCCAAGTATACGCAATAAAAACGCGTACGCTGTCAGCGTCGTAGATTGTCAAGGCCGAGAATTACCGTCAGCCACGGTCAATGCACTGAATTCAGACGCACCGGAAGAATCGGCAATCACTCTCGCAGCCACCACATGTACAGATGCCGTGGTGATCTTCACTGGCTGGCAAGCCAAGTGCAGGAATTATGCTAAGGGCCATATCAAAGCCAATGCCATCAATATTTTAAAACGGCGAAGCACTTCACTCCCATAAACTTGTATAATATGAGTGCCAGGACACGAGGGTCTGCTAGGACATGAAGCGGCTCACGCCGCTGCCTACGAGCATGTCAGCCGGGCTGCCTCCTGCCCACGGGACATCCGACCAGTCGCTGAGGAGACGGAGACGGAACGTGATACTGAGATGCCTGTAAAGCAACACATACACACATGGGACCCTGATACACCATCACATTACCGAACGAGATATAGCTCTATGTGCCCGCTCTGCAGCGTACCGGACACCCTGGCACACTTCCTTCTTGCATGCCAGCGTATTGCCAGACGTAATCTGCAACAACACACGTCCGATAATGGAGCAGGACGAACGAACGAAGACTTAACCGAAACGTGGGAGGTGAAGCTCGCCCTCGAGGACCTGGAAGACCGATATCAACTCGTCGCCAGGGCCAAGAGTACAGCAGAAGCCAAAAGGTTCCTCGACTAAGGAGCCCTCCCAGCTCAGGGTGACACTGGGCATTGCTCGGGGCACTGTTTCGAAAAAAACATTTACTTCTCTCTTTTCTTGTTATCAGTATGTTACTGCTTTTATTTACATTTTCATATTATAAATGATTTTAAGACAAGCAGTGGCAGCAATGAGTAATGTTTATGATGTTTTGTGTGAAAGGTGCAAAAATGTACTGACATAGAGTGCTTGTGAAAAATTATGGTTATCACGTTCTGGTCAAAAGCGCAAAAACGATGTGTTGAGAAGAAACGCTAGCAAAAAGTTATGGTTATCAGGTTGTGGTCACAAGCACAAAAATATTAAGGTTACATGAAATGCCAGTAAAGAGTTATGGTTATCCTGTTTTGGTCCCACTGGTCACAAGTGCGAAAACCTTATGTTGACATAATGTGCCAGCAAGAAGTTATGGTTATTGAGTTTTGTTCACAAGCGCAAAAGTTGACATGGAATGTTAGGCCCCGCCGCGGTGGTCTAGTAGCTAAGGCACTCGGCTGCTGACCCGCCGGTCGCGGGATCGAATCCCGGCTGCGACGGCTGCATTTCTGATGGAGGTGGAAATGTAGGCCCGTGTGCTCAGATTTGGGTGCACGTAAAGAAGTCCAGGTGGTCGAAATTCCCTCCAGTACGGCATCTCTCATAATCATATGGTGGTTTTGGGACGTTAAACTTCACGTATAAAATATCAGTATCGACATGAAACGTCAGCAAAAAGGTTAAGGTTAAAAGGTCCCGGTAAAAAGCACAGAAATGTTAAGGTTACTTGGAGTGCAAGCAAAAAGTTATTGTTATTGGAAATTGAGCAATTGTGAAAATGTCCACAAGGCGATCTATGTAGACAAGGGTATAGTTATCTTGTTTTTGTCAGAAGCGTCAAAATCTTATGATGACATAGAGTGCCTGTAAAGAAGTTGTGGTTATTGTGTTCTGGTCAAAAGCGCAGAAGTGTTATGTTGACATGGAATGTCAGCAAAAAGGTTATGGTTATAATGTTCTGGTAACAAGCACCAAAATCTTATGAGGACAGCGGGCGCCAGCAAGAAGTTGTGGTTATTATGTTGTGGTTACAAGCGCAAAAATATTGTGTTTACATTGAATGCTAGCAAAAAGTAGTGGTTATACATTTCTGCTCAGTAGCCCGAAATCGTTAAGGTTTCATGGACTGCCAGCAAAAGTTATAGTTATCGCGATCTCGTCACAAGCGCAAAAATGATATGTTGGCATGGAATGCTAGCAATAACTTATGGTTTTAAGGTTTTGGCCACAAGCACAAAAATGTCAAGGCTACATGGTATTCCAGGAAAAAGTTGTGGTTATTTCGTGGTGGTCACAAGTGAAAATGTCGACATGGAGATCAAGAAAATCATGTTAACACTATTTGATGGGTTTTGAGGTTCCAAAGCAACGATATGGTTATTAGAGACGTCTTAGTGAAGGGATTTGAAAGTTTTGACAACCTAGGGCTTTTTTAACCTTCTCTTAAATATATGTACACGGGCCTCGTGCATTTTCGCATTTGGCCGTGGTGCAACAACCGATATAAATGGTTTTTATGCATTCTTTCTTCCTGCCAACAATTAGTATTGTCACGGAGTTGTGTCTTGGACGAATGAAGCAGACTGCAGGTCTAATATTAAACTTTTTATTTGGTGAACCTGTGCCCGGTAAACGAAAAGTCTTGCGCTGGTAGCGGCGAACGGAGTGTCGGCTGTCGATCAACTGAAAAGTGGCGAAGCACGTCAGCATTCATACACATGTCATCGAATGTTCTATAGCGTTATCGCTAGCGGCAACGCACGTTCCAGAATAATCTGAAATGTTCACGAAGTAGGCGTAATATTAACGAAATGATGTACTACAGTCTCGAAGCTTTTCGAACAATGTAGGCGTGGTTTGCGCTGACCGTATTGTAACGGGCTTACAACAAAACTTGAGGAAAGGAACGTGGCGGTATTGTAGACAATACTTGTTACATACTGCAATGACACGGACGGAAAAAAAGATAGGCAGTCATCAAATAATATGAAGACGCTTGATCAGAGAAGCTTGATGAAAAATTGATATTACTTTCTATTCAATTAAGGTATGAGGCCAAGTGAAAAAAGCTAATTTTTTTCAAAATGTCGTTTTTCGGTGTCTGGTTATGTTAAACGCGCAATTGCCAACCATTTCGCTGTATAACGCTTCCATCTACGCAATTTTTTCCCCAAAGATACAAGCGAAAATGTTATACCACCCCACCACCAACGAAACAGAAGCTTAAAGTGGTAGTTTCGTGTGAATGAGAATATTAGTATGAAATGTACTATTTTGATGGCTATTAAATGCGAAGCATTTTTTAGCGCAGTGCGGCGACTTTGAGCGTATCTATCTATCTATCTATCTATCTATCTATCTATCTATCTATCTATCTATCTATCTATCTATCTATCTATCTATCTATCTATCTATCTATCTATCTATCTATCTATCTATCTATCTATCTATCTATCTATCTATCTATCTATCTATCTATCTATCTATCTATCTATCTATCTATCTATCTATCTATCTGTCTGTCTGTCTGTCTGTCTGTCTGTCTGTCTGTCTGTCTGTCTGTCTGTCTGTCTGTCTATCTATCTATCTATCTATCTATCTATCTATCTATCTATCTATCTATCTATCTATCTATCTATCTATCTATCTATCTATCTAATTACGTTTGGGTGCTCTCGTGGTCGCCCCCCTAACTTGGCATGAACCAAAATTAGCATGGGAAGGTAAGATGGTTTGGCGAATATGACGCCCTGTTCAAGACGTGAATAACGTCATAATCGCGTCGCATACGTCGTAAAACACTTTCCGCCAGACAGTGGCCACAGGTGATTGACACTTAGTATCTACCCAGAAACGACGAGAACACACAAGGTCAATTTCAACGCGCGAGCGTTAAGAAATCCCCGCAGGGGTGGTCTAGTGGCCAAGGCACTCGGCTGCTGACCCGCAGGTCGCGGGATCAATTGCAGGCTGCGGCGGTTGCATTTTCGATGGAGGCGAAAATGCTGTTGGCCTGTGTGTTCATAATTGGGTGCAGGTTCAAAAACCTCTGGTGGTAGAATTTTCCGGGGCCTTTCACTACGGCATTTCTCATAACCATAAGGTGATTTCAGGACGTTAAACCCCACATATCAATCATATCTATCAGCATTAAGGAATACCCGACTTCGGTAGCGTCAGCCCAACGAATGCAAAGGATAAATGTCGGGGTCCCAGCTGAAATCGAACCTAAGCATTCTGCGTGACAATGAAGAATTTTACCCCAGAGCTATGCCAGGTCTCAGAACTACTTTTAAAAGGACGCTAATCTTCGTGAAACGTCAATAGTGGTTGCAGTGCTGCCTAACTAATTTTATGAACATTAAATATGTACTCCTTTGATACAGCCGTCACGTCGGTTTAACGTCAATTGTGGTTAGTTGCCATGCGCTGGAGTCGATTTATGCAGCAGTGTCCAGGGCCAGCATTTTCGCGACCCTCAGCGCTTCATATCAGCTTCAGGTGTTGCCAATACGCCTGTTCAAGTTGGCATTGTTGCGCAAGAGCAAACAAGTGGTTATATAAACATCAACTCTTCAACTTATATTTGTGCGTACAACATTTGTACCTATATTTAGCGTAATTTGATCCCGTGTTGCTGAATAAAAAATTGCAACACAGTCACCTTCCCTCCGCATGCTTCGCATAATGATCATTTCCAGGTACGTGGGATCTGCTGAATTTTTAGCTGTTCAGCTTCTTAAACTTACACCGACTGTTTAATATTTTCCTGAAAATCACCTTGGGCTGGTACGGCTCACATGGTGTCCTGTATGGAGGACTCTCTGGTGTCGAGAATTTGCAGTGAGAAGAGGCTTGCTGCCCAAATAATTTCTATTCCTTTATTAGCCAATTTTTCCGCCTTTGCTAGTGCAAAGTCTGACCACTAACGGTATTTGAGGGCAATTCGTGCTGACGTTATTCGTGACGAAAAAAGTGCTTATATGAAAACCTTTACTGAACTCTCCGAAAATAAGCCACAGGTTTTTTATTTCTTTTTTTTTTGCACTAGCTACGATACGCATAGAGATTCAAGCGCTTATCCTGATTGACTAAAGAGGCAGATGTTACTTACGCGGGAGTCAGTAATGGTCGCGTAGCTAACGTAAGTTATGGCTTCCCTATTCAACTAATCACTGATTTGCACCAACACATGTTGGCATACCAGTAAGTATGACAGAAAATGCACACGGATGTAATGAAATAAGGAAAGATAGCTGTATTTACTTTGGGAGAAATAAAAATAACAAAAGTTCAAGTGAAATGCGACAGAAGACTTGCAGTGCGATGAACTGCTGTTTAGAACTTTCCACCCACAAAGTAACCAGTTTCGACCTTCACATGTCTTTTGTTTTCCTCCGATTACATTTGAGTTAGCACCATTTATACTGTCATTGAAGCTCTTGTGAAAGAAGCCTCCTAGAAAATGGCGAAAGCGGTCCATGTGGGTGCGGATGTCTCGTTCGGTGTATTCAGCCTTCCTTGTTTCTACCATCCACACCAGTCTCGAGATCTGATCTTCAGCCTTGCTTTTTGCAGCTGGTGCGCTTTTGCTAGACTGCCTTGACTCGACGTCCCGGCGTGCAGCGGGCAACTGCTTTTCATAACTAGTTCGTCCATGGCACTCTGGCACTGGATGCCGCTCTGCTGACTTCGTCGAGCTCTTGTCAATCGAAGGATTGCGCCACGGTTTCGGGCTGATGGGAATCGTACGTTGTTTTTGCTCTTACTTCAGTCGAGATACAAGTGATTCCCTATGTGACGGAAACAATGGCTGGGGTGTTGACCCAATGGGCTGCACCTGTGGCTTCCCTTCGGTCTTCTGTGGAAGCGATAGCGGTGTTTTACGCCGCATTGGCGCTAGCCTGAGGCTCTGTTCGATAGGAAACGTACGGATGTTCTCCTGGGTCTTTTGTCAATAGTTCGATGGTGACCGTCGATGTGGCTGGGGCTTTAGCAGACTTTTTTTTGATGAATTGGAGGGGATAATGGCCACTCTTCAGCCTTGGGTTGATGTGCAGGTGATCCTCGATACAACGGAGGCACTGGGAGGGATGTTGATGCAATGGAAAGCGCACGTTGTTTTTTCTCTGCATTGCATCGAGATGCGGGTAATTCCTGATGGCAAGATGACAATGTCTGGGTTGTTTACGTAATGGGTGGTCCACGTGGCTTCTCTCTGGCCACGGAAGGAACCGCTAGTAGCCTTCGACGCCGCGTAGGCGCTGGCTGCGGCGTTGGTTGAATAGGAAACGCCCGAAACTTTTTCTGTGTTTTTTTTTTTGTTGAGACTCGGGCGGTGATCGTGTACCTGGTTGGGGGTTCAGCAGAGTGTTTTGACCAATGAGAATTTAACATGGTCTCTCTTCAGCCTTGGATCGTGTGAATCGACGCCGTGGGTAGACTGGCTGCGGGGTTGTTTGAGTTGGTCGACGCACGGTTTTCTCGGTCTTGGGTGGAAGTGGAGGATGTCTCTGACATGGCGTGAGCCTTGGTCGAGGCCTCGGACCATTAGGAAAGCCTTGTTTCTTCTCGAGTGTTTGGCGATGACATGGTGGTTATTTGCTACGTAACAGGGATATAAGCGATGGCGTTTGGCGAACTGGAAGCACGTGTGGCGTCTGCTCGGCTTTGGGCTGATGTGGTGGTGACGGATTGGAAAATGGCCGTGGTTTTGGCTCTCGCGAACATGCCTGTGCTCCTGGCTCATGCATGCTTCGGATTTTCCGATCCTGCTTAGATGTGCTCACAATATTAACTTTTGCGGTAGTTCTTGGTGGCACTAGATCTGGTGGCGGTATGGTTCATTCGACCATGCGGATCTTATCGTAAATCTTCTGTGGTTTATGGGCTTGGCTTTTTGGAAAGGCATTGGGCGTGTGCTTCAACTGCGTAATTTTGACATCGCGCTTCTGCAGAGCGGATTTCGACTCGGTGATCCGAGCAGGCTGGAATCTTTGTGTCTGCACATTGGCATCGCATGCTTGATGCATGACCTGCAGCGCATGGGAATGTTGCAGGCGTAGCGATGGAATCTGGCTTGAGGCATTCTTTATTCGGCGCGTAGCCGGTTCACTGTCTCCACTACCTCCAGCTGACACGCACTGTCCAATGAAAGTAAACTTTTTCCTTGACGCACGCCATCATCAGCGATCACGTCCTGAAGGATGCCGTCGGTAAAAAACTCGGTAAAAGTTTCGGCCAGATGGCCTTCTTCGTCATCGGTGCAGTTGTAGTACACGAACGTGTACAAATATTCATTGATGACTTCAAATAGTGGGGAGCAGTCCAAAAACGCTGTGATCGTGCAATGCATGTCAAGAATCATCTGAACTTGGGAAATACTAAGCGCTTTCCGCACGTCATGCTCTTCAGAGGGTCCATTCTCCCACAAAATATCTCGTAGCTGTGTCATGATGTCTACCGCGCCTAGCTTGGTGAGCTTCGGCCTTCGAGTCTCGGGATCGAAGACTTAGTCGGCTTTGAACTCATATTCTCCTTCGGCTGACTTCAACGAGCTGATATTGGATTTACCTGCACCCAGTCACTTGCCCTTGCTGTTTGACATCGCGAAGTTTTGGTGTTCTTGTCTTTTGAGTGGCACTTGGAATGAAGTCCTTGACTTGCGTTCCGAAACCTCGGTAGATTGTCGCTAACCGTGGTGAGATTCCTGTTGCATCCGGAAATGAACAAGAAGCTCTAGCAGGTCGATTTCCACGTTGGGAGGCTTGTTGTCTGGGCCTCTTCTGGTCGATTCAAAGCCGAAAGAATGCTTCAGCTTCTGTCGCGTCCCCCTCTTGCGCTTGGAAACAATAACGGTTGAAATGACCTGAATGTTATCGGGTTCCGACGAACTAGGAGAGCTTCCTGGAGTGCTGGTTCTAGCAGCTGGCTTCCGATCGTAGACGAAGCGAAGATACCACGAGCGTCCCGAGCAGTTCGAGAACAGATTTGATTCCTTTAATAAATGGTTCGTACCCACTGTGGTGTGTCTGCCAAGAACGCGTAGCCTATTTTTTTATTTCTATGGACACTACAACAATGTTAATGAATAAATTAAGATAAATAATGTAAGAAAATCATAGAGAGAGAGAGCGAAAGGGAGGAAAAACAAGAAAGTGAAATTTTGAGATTTTGAGATGACCAGACAGCGGCCTTTTCTTCACCCAACAATTCAGAATCTATGTGTTGAAACACGTATCAATGTTAAACAACAGTATTTACTAGAGTACAACTTTACAGTGGGATACGTTCGGGTGCCCGAAAAAAATCGCAAACCAAATCGATTACGTCCCTGAAGTCATGTACCAAAACAGAGGCATGAAATCTTAGCACAGTTTCTATCATCAACCTAATACCTATCTCCAAAATTGAAATAACTAGGATTTTTTTTTCTAATCAAAGAGTATTGGTGACGTGATAAAAACTAATGTTTAATGGTTTCTATTTCTTCGCAGAATGCACAGAGGGGTGACACCACCTGACCAGCTCTGTGTAGATATAGATTCAGAGGGAGTACACGGCATCGAAATCTAGTAATCAAAACTTCGAGTTTTCTGGAGTGATTCCAATGAGGTCGCCATGGAGACTTGAGGTGGTTACATTGCTACGAGAAGGAGACTGACTTGGAAGAGTAGACGCAGACACCACAGGCACGTAGGAATGTCCATGTAGTTATATTTTCTGTCATATCTGTGCGAATTGCTGATTTTATATATCTGATCGTAGTTGTCTATTCTGCGTCTGAAAGTGCGGATATTATTGAGCTATCAAGCGTTGCTCATGCTATAGAATCGGTCAGCTCATTCAATCGTAATCCGCAGTGACCTGGAACCCACAGTACTTTGAGGTGTTTCAACGGCGGCGGCACTAATGCTTGGAATGTCCCTAGAGTTCGAGAGTTTTCAGTAGCTGTAAGAGCTGCGCACACTGGGATCTGTCATTGAGATGCACTGTTTTAATTTGACGATGACCCTGAAACACTCTTTCAAGTAACCGTGGAATGAATTCAGTAGAAGAGCTTATTGACTCACGAATTCAACGTCGCCAAATTTTTAGGAATCCGTCCTGTGCGAGTGGAATTGGAGATATTTCGCATGCTGCAATTGCATTCTCTCTACTCTCGTCCCGACGAAAACACGGGAAGCTAAGCAGGGAGGGGTTGCAGGGGCAAAGAAACTACATCACCCGTGCCTCGTGACCTTGAGCACTTTTTCTTCTTTTTTTCTTGGAATGCGTGACTTTGTCAGTGGGATCGCGCGCGCACGCGTGGAAAAGTAGTGGCTTCCCGCAACAATCTTTGTAACGAGCTTTTTCTGCTCACACACGATTTTTTGCTCACAACCAACGGGGCCGACAGCAACGGCGGAATTTCTGCAACACGAGCTCACAAACGCTATCGCGTTATACAATCAAGCAACCTCTTTGAGAAGGACCAGTCAAGCAAATCAGATACAATTCCTTTGCCTGCCTTTTCATTGTTCAGAGAAGCGTCTGTGGCTATTATAATATTTGTTTCTGCATGTACCAAATAATCGATTATTCTGTTTTCAAATATCTGATAAACCAGAACTTAGCTTTCGGGAGATAAATATCACCGTATTCAATTTTAATGCTGCAATTCAAGTCATTAGCTTCAATTCATTTCTGATGTCCACATATATGCTTTCTAGTTTCTTTAAAAAAAAAAACATTAACTGGGGTGTACGAAACCGTGGCCAATTGACAAGAAAGAAAGCGTCTGGGTCAGAGATAAGAAACATTAAGATATTTTTGGCGGTAAGCCATAAAGTTTCAAAAATGCTTTTACTGTTAATATGCGGAATCGACAAAGTAGTGTAGGAAGGCGCGCTTCCTGATACAGTACTTTCAACGGCAAAAATTTGCGGGATGTGAAATGTTCTGAGTGTGTGTGCTGAGCGACGCTCGGTATGTGGCACAGTTACAGTGAAACCTCGGTGATACCATCTTTACTCATGGAAATTTCAGGGGTGTTAAAAATTTTTCTTTGGCCCCAGCCAAGCGCCATTGGTCTGCAATGTAATGAAGACGGTTGTTGCGAACTGATTTTCACTTCACAACGTTTGATACGAAGCTACGAGCACAAGCTACAACCCAGGTACGAAGAGGCGCTGAGCGTATTGTCACGGAAAACGCGCCAAGCACGTACGAGCGCGGGAATGTGAGCACGAGCAATGACGCTGCCGCCATGTTCCCGAAATCACGTTGTAAGAAAAGTACTTTTCTTACAGTGGGAGTAAAACTCCGGAGACATGCCACGGCCTCCGAGATTGTGTGCCCGAATCTTTGATGCTATAATGCGCCTCCATGCATCTTGGCATTTCAACTACTGAGGACATTGATGCTATGTTTTTTTTCCTAACGGGTCGATGCGGGCTACTATCGTTGTGCTGTGTTTACACATGCTCTTCTCGTGCATGAGACATCCTGTGAAGGGTGGACGACGAGCGAAAGACGGTGAGGACGGTCTTGGCGAAGGAGTCAGTCCTCACAACGTCAACATGCGCGACTGTTGAGGCCGTACTTGTGCGGACACACGACCGTGAATCTCCCAAGAAATATTACCAACACCTCCACAATAATAAAATCACAACATAGAATTGGGGTTTCCAAATTATGTGGCCTTGCACGAATGCATCAATGCGCCTGTTCTATTACCTTGGCCGCATTGCTTGACTATCCTGCAGAAAAGCATATTAAAATTTGGAAGGGGCTACCACGCTGGTGTGAATGGCAACGCAGCTCGTGCATTAATTAAACACGCGTCTACGGGTCGTATAATGACGTGTGCTGGATGATTGCTGACGTACAGCAAAAACTTAACAATCTTTCGGTGTCTTGCTGACATTGCTGCGGCCCTGGAAAATAATAAATGAACGTACACGCCAGCTTATAATCTTATGGTGGTTTTGGGACGTTAAATCCCATATATTTTCAATTATTTTTTGTCGCATGCTAACTTTGCATGCTTTCTGGTGATACGAATGTAAGATCATACGAATATTTTTGGTGGTCCTACGAGATTCGTATAACTGAGATTTCTCTGCATATCGTGCCACAACCAGATGTCCATTTCACCTATACCAGTTTTAATGCTGTAAACATTAACATTCGATCACGCGTGGCATGTACCTGAAGTATACGCCACACTTTTCGATGACTGAACACGGAACGTAAGCTTCCCTATAATATAAGGAGTCACTTTTGCTGGTAAAACCTTTTAAACAGCTGAAAGTGTTTGTATGCCAACATATATGTATACAGTACAGTGATTAGCTACGTGTTTCCACACTCGTCACAATTTAAGTCTGGCGATCACAATAAAACAACCATCTTTAAAACACCCACTCGTGACGCGATTCCCATATTTTGACGCCTTGTGTGAATGTACGCTTCTGCTGCACAATATTACGTACACTAAGGAGCCTCCTTCCTCTACATGTCAGTCATAATGTGCCTTTTTGTACGAATTGGCTTTCTTACCTTGATATTTTGCCGTGTTTAGGCAATCAATATTTGTATTCTAGACGGAATGTGACCTGGTGTCTGTTACATGACAGCCTACAGCTGTAAAAAAAATGTAGCTTGGCTCTGTGGTAGAACACTTGCTCGCTACACTAGACAGCGGGTTCAACTTTTCCCTCAGGCATAGTTTTTTATTTATTGTATTTTTGTCCTAATTTTTCAGTCATGGAGAACATAATACTTCTTCACTAGAACCAACGACACTTAGGGTGACACCAACGCAGACGCCAATATTTCATTAACCCTGGCTTAGCACTCGTCGGCGCCATCCGCATAGGAATCCGAACCAGAATTTTAATAATAAAAGTTGAGTGAAGTTACAAGCGCGTGGTATACAGGAGGAGGTCCCATATTCAAGAGACTGCATCGGGACCTCCTGTACAAAATAAAATCAGGTAAAAAGCACATCATAGTAGCAACAGTAGCGAGATCAGTCATTTAAGAAACATAACATTCATAGAAAAATAATACATGTGAATACATGAAATAATCATTCGACGATTGGGCCGAAATGCCGCAATCATTCGCAGACTACAGCGAAGGTCTATTAGCTAGAAATACTCTGTTAGTGCCGCACTAATTATACCAGAAACGTTGTGGTACTAGGATCTCTCTGCTTGTCACTTCCAGCAAGGCCAGTACCCCTAGATGCTTGGTAATCTTAGAAATCAGCATGCATCACGGGTAGCTATATCACCACAGTGAAGTGATGTACTCGTGACACACCTTTTTTTTTGGGGCGGGGGGGGGGGGGGGGGGAGGGGAGAACTGCCAGCTGAGAAAAATGTTTCCATGCGGCAACCGTCGTAAGCACGGAGTAAACAGGTCGTTAATGGCTGCCTGTGCTCGACACTGTGCGCATAAAAGACATGCCTTCTGCGCTCGTAAGAGATTGACCAGTATCTAGTCGGAAAACGCTGTTAGCCAATCCTGAAAGTCACGATTCCTACTCGTTTCTGCAGTTAAGCGATTGCACTTCAAGGCTTAAATGTTAGAGGAGGACAGGTGCAACTGACCCCGCCCTTTCCAGGAAATTTCCACTTTCACCTGTGAGTATGCACAGGCACACGTATACATAGGCACGCATGAACATGCATAAAATTTTGTTAAACACCCACCAACCTATTTGAATCTGATGATAATGAAGTTCTAAACATGTTCAAAAATTCAGGTGAAGCAAAAGGGAGGATGCGAATGGGCTAAAGCCCGAACCAATCTTTCAAGTTATCGACCTTATCACACCTTGCCTCACTCACATTTACAACTTGGCATTAACATCTGGCATTTTTCCACAACGGATGAAAGTTGCAAGGATAACTGTGGTACACAAAGGTGGTGAAAGAGATAATTAGGCAATTACCGACCAATATCGATTCTTCCGTTGTTTCCTAAAGGTTTAGAAAAAATTATTCTACTTAGAATGACCTCTTTTTTCTTGACAAGCATTTCGTAATAACATCATCACAACACGGGTTGAGATCAGGCTGTTCTAACCGAAACTGCTCTTCTTAAGCAAAAAGAAATAATTTTGAGCAGCATTGAGGCTAAGAAACTAAGTCTGGGAGTGTTTGCAGATTTCTCAAAAGCTTTTGATAGGATAAATCATGTAACCCTATTAGATAAATTAAATTGTTACGGCATACGCGGAATTACCCTAGATTTAATTAGAAGTTACATAACCGATAGAAAGCAATCTGTATCAATAAACAGACATTACTCTTCGTTAAAACCAATTGAGCAGGGTGTGCCTCAGGCCCACTTTTATTTGTTAAATATATAAATGATATTGTGAATGTTGATGATTCAGCTAGCTACATTATCTACGTGGATTACACCAGTTTTTTTGTTCCAGGAACTAAGGATGATGAACTTATACATCTGGCTAATGAAATATTAACAAAAATAAATAATTGGTCGGTGAAAAACTCACTTCAGCTCAATTGCTCGAAGACAAAAGCAGTACTCTTTAGAGCAAAATCTACGCCTTGCGATCACACAAAATGTCTTACGCTAAATGACTCTAAAGTAGTACTCTCTGCGTCGGCTAAAACATTGGGTGTCATCTTTCACGAACTGGCAACTTGGGACCACCATACTGATCACTTAAAATCTAAGCTTTGCAAGGCCTTAGTTATGCTGCGCAGATGCCTGAAACTTTTACCAATACAACAGAAACTCATGATATATAATGCACTCTTTGCTTCACATCTGCGCTATTGTCACCTCGTTTGGTCAAACAGCGCTGAACAATCATTAGAAAATTTAGTCACACTACAGAAGCAAGCCCTACGGGCTATTTCTGATGTACCTTATAATGAGCACACGCGTGACCTATTTTTGATGTTCAAAATTATACGAGTTGACCACTTTTATGAGTATCAGCTTATAAGTTCTTTTAAACATGAAACGATTAAGGGCAGTACTCATATGAGGAACATCGCTAACTTGTCAATAAATCAATCATATCGCATAAACCGACACACCGAACATTGGGCAGTTCCGCGACCACGCACTAACTACGGTTTTCAAACACTTTCCTACCACTTTCCTTCAATACTAAACAAATATAAATTAAGTGATGACAACATACGTCATTATACCAAAAAGAGAATGCTTCCACTAATTTAATAAACACCAATGCTTGTTGTTTATGATTTTGTCTGTTGAGAATGTTTGTTTCATACTTTTTGCTTATTCTCTTATCGCTTTACTTTATGTATGTCTACTTTGATATTGTGACAAGTAAGAATGCTTGTTAATGTTTGCTGCTGCTGTTATTGTTCTGGGAGGTGGGACTAGTCAAGCTGCCTACATACAGCTTTTATCCCACCATCCTTGTTGTTTAAACATGTTATGATATATGTGGCAATAAAGTTCACTTCACTTAACTTCAGTTCAACCCCCCCCCCTCCTAACATTTGTAATTTCGGCCTACACCAATCACCGTAAATATGCCTGAATTGTAGCGGCCACTGAAAACACAGGTAAAGCGGAGCAATGTTGATCTACAAAAATGACATAACACGCACGCACACACACACGTGCACGATCGCACACACATACGCACGCACACCTGTTCTGAATACCGTGAGCGGATGCATTATACCAGTACCTTTTCAACATAGTGAGTGGCGAATTATCTTTGACGAACTACCTGCCGGTTCCTACGTGGGAGACGCCCGCTACGCGCTAAGCGCGTCCTGCAGGACTAAAAGAAGCTTTTTTTCATTCCATTCCAAGAATTAGCCATAGAGAGAGGAGAGAAAGCAAGGAAGGCCGGGAGGTTGACCAGATATCGGCATCCGGTTTGCTACCCAGCACTGGGGTGGGGCAATAGGGCAAGAAAGAGGGGGTAGATAGAGAGAGAAAAAAACGCACGTGCACTTATGAAAAAACAAACACACACGCAGGAAGGGCGTGCTGGCTACAACCGTTCAGAAAGGCTGGTCGATCGCTAAAAGCGCAATAGCAATTTCAGGGCCTTCTTCTGTGACGTTACATCCTGAAAATATTGTAAAATTCTTTCCTCCGACAGCAGATGATTATCTAATTTACTGAGTGCCTTGCGAAGGCATAGTCGTTCTCTATTATACTCTAGGCAGTCACAAAGAATATGTCAGATTGTTTCTTCGTTCCCACAGTGGTCACAGACAGTGGTGTCGGCCATTGCAATGTGGAAAGCGAAGGCGTTGGTTTGTTGGCAAGCAAGCCAGCGGAGCTTTCGTGCAGCATCTGTCCTAGAAAGGGGTAGCAGCTCATGGTCTTCTGCGTGGGCGAAGCGGGCAGCTTGGTCAGCCGGTTCATTTCCGATGATTCCGCAGGGACTGCGTAACCACTTAAATGTAATTTGGTACCCTTTCGCAGTTAGGTGCTGTATAACCTCGGCTGTTTCTAGTACCAGCTGCTCGTGTGGCGCACGACGTGATGCTAATAGAGACTGTAGTGCCGCCATTGAGTCGCAGAAAATAGTCCACTTGCATTTAGGTTGATCAATGACAAATTGACTACGAAGGACTGCCAATTCTGCTGCTGTTGATATTGCTGCGTGGAATGTCTCGAATTTAATTGTCGTGAGCAACCTTGGTATCACGACTGCTCCGGTTGAGCTGTTCAGCCGAACCGATCCGTCAGTGTATAAATGTTGAGTCTTGGTGTTTTTCATACAAGGGAAGTAGTGAGAGCTTCTTAAGAGCCGGTGATGACAAATCGGCTATTATTAGGACGCCAGGTGTGGTAATACTAAAGATTGGTTGAGTAAGTCACCATGGCGGTGTCACAGGTCTAGCGGCAGGAGAGAACAAAGTTGAGGTGTATTCACCATGTGCGGTCACTGTTTTTTAGTAAGATGTGCGTGGTCGGTCCGCTGGTACAGAGGCTAGCTGATGGCGAGGAGGTCGAGCAAGGTGTAGTATATGTGTCCTCAGCCCTTCTACACCAATGTTGGTCTTGATGAGGTGGTACCTTATGATGGCGATAGTTACCACTGTCAATGCACTTTGAGGCAAGCCTAGACAAATCCGGAGTGCTTGAGCCTGAACATTTCGAAGCATTAGTGTACTTGTTTTACTTGCATTGATCAACACAGGCAGGCTATACTAGCCACAGTTTCTTGATTCCCTTAGGATCTCATTGAAACATAACACCAAATATTGCGGCTGCTGCCCACGGTTTTTCCCAGCCTCCTCCCTCGGTTTTCTCCGGCGTTCCCACGCTGTATTACTTTACAATACGACTTTGAATGAAACTTGCCGCACAGCTATAGCCGCCCTCTTGCTCGCCTTTCTTCCTTTATTTCCTGATCCTTGGGTCCCGAACAAACTCTTGAGGCCAATCAAGTTGACCTCAGTGGTTTGAATTCTTTAATAGGCAGCCCTCGATTGCCAGCTCTAAGGAGCGTAGTAGGAAGCGGGAGTTGCAGAAATCGAAACTTTGCCAGTCCCGGGTTGCCCCTTCCCGGTTAGACGATATTTACCAAAAAATGACGTGATACGGAGCCCCGCAACGTAAACGCCGGGGCAGAGTGGAGACGAAGGTGGAGCGAGGAGTGCCCTTTTGACGCCGTGGTTAGAAGGAAGCCTGATTTCCCAAGAGGGGAGTGCACGGTACAGCCACATGCCTCCGTGTGATCCCGCACGCCGCGGCTTTGCCTTGGTCGGCATTGCGTGGCCGCGGTGTTGCTGGCGTTGACGGCACATCAACCGGGTCGATACTGCTTCCCTAGCGTACGCAGCGTGCGTGCCTGACACGAGCGCATGCAATTCTAATGGGTCGTCGTAGTTTGCTCGACGCGCCATTTCCCTCTGACGCGGCAAATGTTCAACGTTCCGTGTCTCCGCGACCGCTAGGGATGGAAGGTTCTTTTCGCCCCCGAAAGAGGGCGTCGCGATGACTCTGTTTTACTGCGAAAGTGCGTGCTTCTGGCGATCAAAACTGTGCAAACGAAAGCACCGCCCGGTATTTACTCTTCTAGAAACTGCCATAAGCGATTCTCATCTCCGCCGTTTCTTTGCGCCGTAAAATATTGAGCACGCAGAGCGCGGGGATGCAGTAGAAGGAGGATGTTGAGGTGACAGCTTGCGTAGCACTTGTTTGTGGACTTTGCTGGCGTACTTGTAAGTGTTTGGCAGAAATTCTTGTGGAGGTGATGAGGAATGACATCACGGCATTTTGGGTGTCATAGGTGTTCTATAGGCTTTATTGCTTTAGCGATGAAAGGAGGGATAAAATACAAAGAGTGGTTGACGCAGTGCTCCACGGTACACCACGAATTTTCAGGCTCTAGTGAATGGCACGAAGAGTTTAACGACTTTGCCGATTTGTCTTCTTGGTCAGTCGGACGCAACGAATCACTACGCATGATGAGTAGGCTGTAATTCACAGAAGCGACCGAAGGAACCAACGTGAAACTCAACCCGAGCGGTAGCAATGAGACGATGTCAAAGTGATGAAGATGGAGAAGTCAGTCTGTGTTGCAGTTTGCTCCTTCACCTATGTCGTATTTTTTTTATCTGTTCGGCTTGCAAAGGGATAGAGAGGTTTCGAAGAATACACAATGATGGAGAACGTTCTTTTTCATAATCATTTCGCAAATTGTGAGGACATTTGGTATGCACAGAGGAGGGGATTCAAAAGCAACACAAATCCTAGCAAGGCAATAATTATTGTTCATGTTGTCTCTTATGGACTCACTTAGTGTGAAAAATACATAATTTACACGCTCCAATGTTCCTACGGAATATATCTTGCAAAGAACAAACCAACCACTCGACCAATCAAGAACCACCAAATTAAGTGATCCCCCGTCAGAGCAACACTGTGAGTTCTAATTCAGTACCGCCTGTATCTACATTTCGTTGAATTTAGTGCACGTCATGTGTGCAGGAATACATGTGGGAGTCTCGCAGGGCTGGTGAGGGGCCAACATTAGCAGTTGAAGATTACAACAAATTGCGTTGAACAAAACGTACGTGTGTATTACTTTCGGCACAAGCATGCTGTGCTTACCATGCTCTCTTTGGAGAGGCTCTGTTCGGGTGCGCTTGTAACAACAAACGATGTAGTTCTACAACATACATTTCGCTTCATTTCCAAGATATTTTAGTCATTAAAATTTGATGCTTTTTATTAAGCAAAATTTTCGTGCTGTTCTGCAAGCATTTAGTTGCAGTACTTCAGCCGACTCTAAGTTGTTCCTACTTCACCGACTTTCTGTTTGAAAAAGCACACACGCTAATGACTTCACCTCTGTCGTGACGACAATAATGTTTGTTTCATAACTGAAAGTCGGCCGCTGCTTGTCGATTGTGTAGTACTCACAGAAAGGTTTTTTTTTTTCAAAAACAGCAACTTTGTGTGTTGCCGCCATGACAATTTCTGTGGACGTTATTGACTGGGTTGGGATGTAAGCACTAGGCTCGAGTGTAATGCTTCAGAGATATTCAAGAGGTTCTTCGTAAACATCCTGAGTTGTGTATTATATCTGCGTTCATCGCAAAGTACATAGGGGGTATTTTACGATGAAAACCTTTTACTGTGCAGTTTTTCCTAACGTGCGCGTGCTTCGAAATACATGCCTTCAAAGATTTCGTGAGGTCCACTCCATTTAGCTAATGGGCGAGCCGCAGCGTATCTGGGTAGGGAAGCAAAGAGGCGTCATATATAGACGCCAGCCAACCAGCAATGAAAAAAAGCTGATAACGGCATGCGCTGAATATTTGCAAGAAAAAAAATACGAAAGGATGAGAGATGGCAAACAGGACGAAAGCCGACTCGCCCTGTGCATCAATCAAACCGAGCGGGTTCTCGCCCCCGCGCGCGTTTGGCTGGCTGAACTACACTGCATAATGAAAGGAAGTGGGCGCTAAATTGAAGTCGGGCATAGCGAACCACGACGCGGTCACGAAACAGATCCCATTATTGGCTGAGTGCTGGAGCGTGAAAGTTGCAAAAGCCGTTGCCGACGCAACGACTTTCGCAATTCGTTCACAACGCCCGGCTCCTATAATCGGTAGCCATTCAGGACAACAATTACCATCGTAAACATGAATTAAGTTACTCTCGAGGTCTAAGTGAAGCTGGTACAATCCTTGTATAATTACAAAGTTCATCGTAACGCGCAAGACAACCTCAAAGGCAGACGCGATGATTGATTACGCTTGTAATTTTCTTTTCGGCACTGTGTTTTTCCGAAAATACACTTTGAAATACTTCCCCTCCGTTTGAATTTTTTTTTGGTGATTGGCATTACACACGGTATATTTTGCGTGAAACTGGATATACACCATCATCTGTTTTAGGTTGTTTTTTTCATAAGAAAAATACATTACACCCTGAAACAGTAAAGCAAAACGTAACTCGTCATTTCAAGTAAAGCAAAGCTTGGCAAATCCGATGCAAACCTAATTTGAAACACCCTTCTTGAAATACGGAATACGCTGTTCATGATTTTACGTACAAAAAAAAAAAGATGCTTGAGACAGTACACCTCAAAGATACATTGTGTATGGCCAATTCGCTTCGCTTTTTAAAGCGAACGCCTCCTATGTCTTGTAAGCCAAATATTTTTGAAATTTAGGGAGACTTGATTACACATAGTGAAGTTGCACGAGACATCACAGTTCGTGACGAGACTTTTGCGGTGGCGTCTGCATTAGCAGGGGTGATGTGAAAGAACTATGTAAAGCTTCGTCGAAAGCCACGTCATCTCAGTTCAATGTGCGTGCTGTGGTCGGCGTGCTCAAATTCACGTGACCTCAAAACAACTTAACGTCATGAATGGCGTCACCCTGCCACTTCTTGATCAGGTCGGAGATCGCCATAATTTGTGACGTCACTGGGCTGTCATAAGATGACAATTGCACGGCATTGCCGATTGGTCAAAAACGAACCGATCACGAGGCTGTGCAAAAGCTTGCGAAGTGCACAAAGCTTGCAATGTCTCAGATACCGAAGGGAGCGTGAAAGCGCGTTAGGAGCACGAAGCTTTCTGTAGGGTGGAGGATCAATCAAACAGACGTGGATGAAAAAAAGAAGAGTAGAAAAATGCCCCCACCTCCCCGAAAGGAATCGTGAGGAAATGTGAATGCATTTCTTGCACCGAGAGAGGGTACCGTTGTCGTGAGACATTCGCTTTCAAGTGACTCCTCCCATCTCCTTGAAAGGCGCCCAGCCAGTGAACGGTCGAGAGTGAGGAGCGAGGGGTGCATGTGGTTTCGGCTCGGCGTTGGCGTTTCAGAGTGGCGTCTCCAGCACAGCATTTCAGGATGTACTTGGGAGGTGCCCAGCCAGGGACAGGACGAGAGTGAGGCGCGAGCGGACAGGAGAGTTGGGCGCAAGGAGGAGAGAGAGCGAGTGGCGAGAGAAGGAGCGACCGAGCGATGCACTTACCCTCTCTTATTTCGTTCGCACCGTTGGTGTTGTCCAGTTGGGTTGACCGTGCTCGCACGAAATACATTGGTTGGAGGATAAGCACGCGCGCTCGCACCTGTTCCCAAGACAGAGGGAGTGAGAGCAAAGAGATAACACGTGCAGGCGCGCGGACGCCACGGACAACGCCGGGTGCCTGATAATGGCCAACTAAGACATGCATTTGCATTTCAAAAATGACAGATTTCACCTCCCAGTCTTCTTTGGTAAATGCTTAAAGCACGGTGCGTCTTCCTGCAACAGGCTTTTCTTTTACTTGCTGCTCTATTTGGCAAAAACTGTGGTCTCCTGTTTCAAAACTTTCTCAAGTAAAAAGCACAACCTAACGTCCTTATACTGGCAGCCTATAAGGTGGCGCTGGGTATAGAAAGGTGCACTCCGGCGAACCCCTTTGATGCTTTCGGCATTAGGAAGACTTTTGATGAACTCGTACATGCAGTACTTACCACATAGTGAGAAAGACTCAATTCTATGGCGCCGGCATGAATACTCATCAGTCGAATATCTTATCTAGTCATGACCACACAATATAACGACCCAGCCAAACTCATTTCACCAGACATACGAGCTCAGATATCTCTGTCTCATGTGTCTAAAATTATGAGCAAAAAGTATCGCAGACAGTGGCACTTTGCACGAAGCTTGAAACTCAAACTCAAACTCGCAATCGGTTGAAATTATATGCGCATGTGTCATGAAGATAGTGAAACTCCGACTACGCTAGCCTCAAACGCGCAAACTACTATTTTCGCCGCAATCAGAAGAAAGTCATTGGAGAAAGGCTTCTAGTGTGGCTGTGGCTATCTGTAAGCGACGCGGAGTTTAGAGGGCGTCTGATTTACACAAAAAGTGCCCCGCAATTCATATGTCACGTTTTCATGACAGGCACTGCGCCAGATGTGATTGACTACAAAGGTCTTGAGAAGAAAAATTATCGTAGCTCGCAGTGGATGCGCAAGGTTAAACAGACAGCGAAGCTGATGGGCAGCTTCGCACTAGTGGTAAGAAACCTGAGGGATGTGCGGAAGTGGCCGAGATTTTATATTTCTTTTTATTTTATTTTTCATCTCTTCTGCCTAATATTTTATTGCCTTGTATATCTGTTTTTCTACTCCTTTCTATCTATCTCTTTCTCCTGTTATCCTAATTTACCCGGTATGTTCATTTTCATTCTCTTGTATCTTTCCTTCCTTTCTCTGTCTCTCTCTTTCTTGCTTGCTCCCTCTTTCTATCAGTTTTTCTTCTGTGTCTCCATTTCTTTCTTTCTTTCTTCTTCTTCGATCATTTCTCTTTACTTTTATTTGAACCATACCTACTGTTTCTTTCTTTCTCGTGTTTTTATATTTCGCTATCTACCCTCCTTCATTCCCTTCTCCTCAACCTGACTTCTCTTTCATAACCACTTGTAGTACGATGCTTTTCAAGGGTATATAATAGTATTTCTGTGGGCCTGTGTTGCCAGTCATGTGCTTCACAATAATGCCAGTCATCTGTTTCAATGATTTCGGCGCTGGTACTTCTCTGGCTGTTTCACATGCGAAAAAGAAGACAAAGAAAAACGCCACGGTAATGCCGCGTGAATGCAGTACCAGGGTCGTGGTGACTGTGCACTTTAGTGTGGCGAAGCCTTTGAGAGCTCAAACCGAACAAAGTGAACTATATTCAGGGGAAAGTAAGCCTGAAATGCTTTTTCGAACACGGAAGTTCACCGTAGGACAGCTGTCATCTTTATGATTGCACTGTACGCCAACAAGGCAGGCTGTCACTAACTCAGTGAAAAACAAGCAAGCGTAAGTGACACACCTACACTCGCATCACTCATCAACTCTAGCTGCAAATATAGTCGAGCATGTGTAGGGCCCGTGTGGTAACACCTCTAACTGGCGTGTATGAGATTGAAAGCAATTTCTTTACGAGGCTAATTAACGAGCATGCTCTCGTGTTGGTTCGTGAAAACCAATGATGATGATGATGATGATGTCATCGGAATCCCACGAGGCGGTTTGTTGACACTCGCACACAAAAACTAAGTGCCCCGCGGCAGTGGTCTAGTGGCTAAGGTACTGCGCTGCTGACCCGAAGGGCGTAGGATCGAATCCCGGCTGCGGCGGCTGCGTTTTCGATGGAGGCGGGAATGCTGTAGGCCCGTGTGCTCAGATTTAGGCACACGCCAAAGAACTCCAGGTGGTCGAATTTTCCGGAGCCCTCCACTTCGGCGTCTCTCATAATCATATGGTGGTTTCGGAACGTTAAACCCCACATATCAATCATCACTCATCACAACAAATAGATATATTTACAAAAGAAGAGAAGACAAATACCGCAAAGAAACCCTTAGCAGACACACCACGAACCTATACGAAGAACTCTAAACTGTCATACGAACAGCTCTAAAGGTGTCACAGCCCATGATGAAGAGCACGATAACATAGACGAGAAACACGCGCAGGCGTCGGAGACAAGAACGGTGGTGGCGACAGCTCTACTGTCAGCGAAGGAGCAGATGGACGCGCCGGGCGAGTTGCGGTCAGCGGCCAGACGGCCTGTCGGCGTTCGCCAGCCGAAGACAGCGGTTGACCGAGGATACGCTGGTATTGCCTCACCAACGCCAAGCGGAGAGGAACGTGGCTCTGGTCAATGCCAGAAGCTCTAATGAAATTTGGATACTCGTCCAGGTGGGAGTCCGCAGCTGCACGTGTATTCCGCTGGCCGCCACTCCCGCACCTTGGACACCTTCCCTTCGCCACTGCTTGGCCACCTCTTCGGCTCTCGTTCTGCCAACGGTGTCTTTCGATTCGGAAGTCTTGTGGACGTTACCCATTGGCTGAGCGTGCCTTGCAGGTGCTCGTGCACCGAATCTCCACATCGTCACCTTCTATGCGATTTCCACCTACGGAGCTGGCACCTGTAGTTCCTGCCATCGCCCTCCTCGTATTCCAGTATACTTCATCAAGGTCGCGCAATTTTCGAAAACGCGCACTTTACTGATTACAGACTCATAATGTTTCCATACACGCGCCAGCGAGGTGCCCTTAAACGAAAAGGTTGATAGGAAGCTTAATATATATTTTCAGCATAACAAAAAGCTTCCTTGTGCCATCTTTTCAGGAAGGCTTTTCACCATGGATTGTTATCTGTTTCACCAGATATCGAGCAACGATTAGTTAGATTCTTTGTAACGCCGCATAGGCGTCTCGATGTGGTAACCTTAGGGCTCTATTTCACCGAGGTCACAGCGTGCATGGTGCCTCATAATATACGAGATTTGCAAAGAAAAAACCTCCAGCACTACCCACAAAAATAATAATATAAACCCCGAATTCGTGCAACGAAACGTCACACACACCTTTGGTAGTCACAGTAGTGCACTAGAATACTCTCCACACGTTTGAACATTGTATAGGCGATCGTGTCTTTTAAAATGCGAAGCATTTCTTCACGAACTTGGTGACTTTGAATCTATCTATCTATCAATCTATCAATCTATCTATCTAGCCAATTACGTTTGGGTGCTCTCCTGGTCACCCCCTTAACGTGGCGTGAAGCAAAATTAGCATGGAAAAGTAAGATAGTTTGACAAATATGGCACGCAGGTCCAGATATGAATAATGTCACAATCCCTTTTCTTACGTCGCCGAACACTTCCCGTCAAACAGTGGCACATGCCAACGGCGGATATGTGACGCTGTTATGCAGATATGTGCCACAGGTATTATACACTTGGTAACAACCCAGGAACGACAAAAACACACACGGGCAACTTTAACGCGCAAGCGTTAAGAAACATCCTACATCGGTAGCGTCGATGCGGCGAATGCAAAGAATAAATTTCAGGGTCCCAGCTGGAATCGAACGCAAGCATTCTGCGTGGCAATGAAGCACTTTACCACAGAGCTACGCCAGGTCTCGGAACTACTTTTCAAATAGGCGCTAATCTTCGTGAAACGCCAATAGTTTTATATTGGAAGCATTTTTTAGCGAAATTCGGCGACTTTGAGCGTATCTATCTATCTACCTTATTTGAAATCCTAAGTTGGTGGATGCTGGAATAGTTGGTGGATATGATGGAAAGAATAGTGGGTATGTTGGAAACTGTAGTGAGCATAATTACTGATAGCGGTGAGAGTGGAAAAAAATGGTGGCAGATGGTGGTGGTGAGGCGAGCTAATGGTGGTGACGGCGGAACATGCCGGCTGATGACGGCTAGAGTGAAAAAAAATGGTGGTAGATGGTGGTGGTGGTGGCGACCCAATGGTAGTGACAATGGAAAATGCCGGCTCATGGTGGTGAGGCAAAACGTGTTTGGTAGAAGGCTTGGTGAGCAAGGTGGATGACGGTGGCATGATGGAAGCCTGGTGGATGACGGTGGCGTGATGAAAAGTACATTGAAGTATGTGAAATCACTTATTTGCACTGTTTCACTCTTGAATGCGCAGAGATATATGTTTACAGTCAAAACAAAATAACGCTGCTCATTATGCTTTCTGGTACGTTTTTTTATTCCTGTGGTGTCAACAACGCATTAACTTTAGTGGAGCATAGAATATGCGGCCGGGAATATGTTTGCATTTCGCCCACGTACTTACATAAGCTGACATCTGCAATTTGTTTCTTTGTTGTGATGTTTAGAAGACCAGAGTGGTCACTGTGAACATGAAAATAAATGGTTTACATCGGCGAGCAGTTGTCGACAAATAAATGGGCTCCAGTTCGCCATTGCCCCTTTCAGTGTTAGAGCAGAACACAGCGGTCACTTGATGTCGCCACACTAGAAACACAATTCTGGTAATTCTTGCACACTATTGTTTGAGCCGTACCTTTAAGTTAACAAAGTGTGTGCGAACATGCATAAACTTTCACTTTCGACATACGTCAAGATGAGCCCCAGCGAATTTGACTTTCACCCTTCTTTTCTACCACCAGGATTTCCACCAAGGGTTACTCATACCGACCGAGCCCGTACAAGTGTTATCGGCACTTCTGGGTTTCAGAATACACAATTTTGACGAGTAAAAATGACAATACAGCACAACTGCGGCATCATTTACCCTAAATGAAGCCTTTTTTATTGTGTACGGTGTCCGCGCAAGAAGCGACAAACATCGATGCGACGCGCTTTCAGCACTTCCACCAAAGGTACGCCTCGCCTCACTGACAGCCGCTGGTCGCACTCGCCGGCGCTTCGCTGGCTCTTATGCGAGAACATAGACACGTCAATTCGTATGTTTACTGAACCAATATGATAGCATAATGTTTCTGGCGCACTGCATAATTGTGTAGGCGTATCTATCGAATGAGCATACAAGCGTCATAAATCCTGAACTGACATCGCCCTTTGGAAGGAGCGAGAAACGGATAATAAACTTTGAAGTAACCACCGATAAACTCTACCTGCTCCTCAACCTACTGAGTTGTTTTTATTTCCTTGCGGTTGTACATTGTAATAAAAACATAGCGCTGTTGCCATTATCGCAGTGGCAATCGTTACAGACAGCAGTTGTGCATGTTTGTCAAATGTGCAAATTTTAGTAGCAGGTGCAGATCCCGTCCCTCCCAAATAAATGACAAACAAAGCTGGAGTTGAACCGTGACTTTGTGATTTGACTACTTCTTTAACACCCGCACCGCCCTCTGTCGGCGTGGCGCAGTGCTTAGTGTACTCAGTTTAAAATTCGGGGGTGCCAGGTTCGATTTCACCATAGAGAAAGAAGAAGACAAGAGCGGATACTCCGCGAAACCTGGCCTCAGGAAGTGCGTCACGACTACGTAACGAACTAGTGCTCTCACCAAACGTCAGAGGGCGCAAGCGCAAAAAAGAAACATTTATAATCAATGCAACAGAATTGTTTTTACAAAATAATAATTATACGCCCAAATTTGGTATGTTCTTTATACATAAAAACAATTTATTCAACAAACCTTACGCGGACGCGATTATTTTTCTTCAGCCGTACTGTCATAAACACCATCTACCCAGCGACAAGCCCATGCATGACTGACAGCGAGAAGCTTTCGTCGCTTTCGTCAACGTCGGCTGCGTCGGCGTTTTCGTGCGTGAGATAACAGGTGAGGCACGTTTTCAAGCGAAGCTTGTTGAATGACATGTTGTTGGTCTTGTTGGGTCATTTTTTCAGAAAACGGTTACACTTGCGCGAATAAGACACCATGCAACAAACATAGAAAGATGCACACACACACGTTGCGCTTCGAGTGTGCGAGTTTGTTTCTTACGTGGCGTCTCATTCACGCAGTTGTAACCTTTTTTTGAAGCTTGTAAGGACTGGGAGGTTCGCTAAAAACAAAGTTTGTGGCTCTATGCGGCGGCTAGAAGGGAACATTGTGCAACGTATGCAGTATATCAAAGGCGGCACGGCGTCAAGCCGAGGCGACGCGTGCTGCGTCTGCCACGGACGCGAGCGTCTGTGCGCTGAGCGTAGCTGGGCAGCTAGGTCATAAGCTCGGTGCAAAATATTGGGAAGCATTCGCTGGGCCTCGCATGCTTCACGACGCGTTTCCCGAAGGCTCGGAACACGAATCATTCTTGGTGTGCCGGAGGCAAATCTTGACTAGCCAAGTGGCCATCATCTTCGTTTTTTCGCTATCCTTGTGCCACTAGTGCAAGCTGCTCACAAATTTTTTTGACGTTTCCAATATAATTTTACCGCATAAATTTCAACTACGATTTTTCTTCCCAAGGTACTGCTGGTACTGCGTACGTACGAAGGTGTTCTAAAGTTCCCAGGCCGCGATACCATTGCATTACAAGGGATAGCGGCCTGGAAACTTCTGAAGATCTTTGTACGTGGTCTTGACGTATATCTTTTCAAGTCGGAGCTTTATGGGCCAGAGATGTATCACTAGTTTTGTATTGTGCATCGATTAGCTAATCATTCAAAGGGGTTTGTTGGTACACTTATGACGTGCACATATCTTTTTCGTAATTTGACAGCGAAGCATCCACTTACTAACATCTTCAGACCGCGCTGACGCCTTGCCGTCGGGCGATCCAAGCTACGGCAGCTACTGCTGTGTATCGTGGTGCTTCAACAATGGCAGAACCCACAAGAAGCCCGGGACGAGTTTCTTCCGCATACCACGGGACGGCAGGTGTGTTAAAGCTTTTGTATGGTTTGCATGTCTTTAGGCTTACTGTTCGTACTTGCTCAGTGAGGGTAACAATAAAAAATCACTATTCAAGCACTTCCCCTTTCAGCTGATAGTTCATTGCCAATGCAGGATGAAAGCATGGATGCAATATGCTGGACGCGATGATCTCCTTAGTAAGCTGGCCAGCCTATTGTACGCAACGTACAGGGTTTGTAGCGACCATTTTACTGCTCAAAGTTTCATGGACCCTGGGCACACAAGGCTTACAAGAATGGCTGTTCCCAGTGTGCAACCAGCTGCACCATGTAAGTGATTGACTGAAACTCAAATATGTGCAATAGCAGCCACTTGTATTGAATCAGTGGCGACAGTTAACCATGAAGATCTTTGTAGCCGATAGAGAAGCCTCACTATAGAAGTAACACTTGGAAAGTCTTAAATTTTGGGAATTGTGGGCTATTACCTTCCTAACAGCAGCTTTACATTTCTGTCGTTTTTTGATGCTCTTGACCTGCGCAACTTGTTTTAAAAGACTTTAAAGGGCTATTTCACGTTGTCTTCAAGCCTGAGTGCACATGTACGTATACCTTTCATCAGTGAAAGCTGCCACTGTTGATAATTCCAAAAATCACAAATTACTTGTTTCCTAGTTGGTGCCTTCTCTTTTCTTCCACGTTCGACCAATTTATGCGTTTGAAAGAGCTGTTTAAGTTTCCCCATGCTACAAGCTTTGTAACTTGTACTAACTGCACATATATGCAGGTTCTCTGAGCGTCGCTTCAAGTAGTGACTGTGACATGGCTGCAGAAGCTGCACTGCAAGGTGCGGATGAACTTCAGTTTGTGTTATTTTAAGCCTCTTACTGATACATTGTTGTAATTTCATTTCTTCAGGACCTGCGGTAGAGGCTTCAAAAAGCGGCTCCCACACATTGAGGTGCCCCGATGAACAGGGTGCGTTCAGTGTCGCGATTTCTTTTTTTTTACCGAAATTGACTGTTGACCAAACCTCTGCAGGTGGCAGCTCCCTTGTAGCTGGTGAAAGAATTTCCGCTGACTTCGTCTTGCCGGAGAAAACCTTAACCAGTCATTCAGCTGTCACAAAAGGAACTTGTGTGACCGGTAAGTTGTATGTTCACTTCAACACCAGAGTGGATTGATATAGAGACTTCCGCAGGCCGCTCGCAAGATTGTTCCGACAGCACTGTCCGAGGCACTGAACAAGCTTCACAAAACCCTCCAGAAGACGTCTCCGCCAACAGCTCCACGCCTGAGTGCCCTAGAGAAAATGGTGACAATGCTTTTATTGCAGCAGTTTTTAATGTGCTATTTTATGTTTAGGACATTCTGAGGAAACTATCCTCAAAAGGACACTACGTGTGCACTTACAAAATGTAAGGGTGGGCTCTCAGTGATTTTTATTTTTTTGTGCATTGTCAACATTGTGAATGGTTTGTTTTTAGGTAGTGGAATTGAAAACTTTGCACCACAGAAAGTTGTGCACCTTGGGTCTGAAAGAGCGAGGAAAGTGCTCGTATGGGATTAGTTGTTCTTCGCTTTTACATCCATTTTTTTGTTTATTGCAGTGCGTTCCTGTGTGCCAGCGGCAATGTCTCCATCAATGAAGTACAAGCAAACCATTAAACATCTGCAAGCCAAAGTAGCAGCACAGCGGAAAACTATCAAAAGACTGCGGAGACAGCCTCACCAAGCACCGTCATTGACTTCAAAGGCCCTTGAAGTTATCCGGCCGCACGTCACCGAGGAGGTTTTTAAACTTCTTTCTGCACATGTTCGCTTGAGGCCCAAACGCAAGGGCAAGCGGTTTCCCGTGTGGTTCAAGAAATTTGCTCTTCACTTAAACTTCTGAGGTCCGCGAGCATACCAATTTCTGGCTCCATATTTTTCTTTGCCCTCCCGGCGTTCATTAGGGAGGTGGCTAGCTAATGTAAAGATGACTCCAGGCATAATTCCAGGAATCCTTTCTTCCATTGCAACAAATACTCAAGCTTGGAATGAACGGGACCGAGTGTGCGCTTTAGTTTGCGACGAAATAGCACTCAAAAAGAATTTGTACTATGATGCTGCAAGAGACGTTGTCCAGGGTTTTACAGATGATGGAACTCATCGCACTTCAACCATCGCTGATCGAGCACTGGTTTTTCTTCTTGTTGGCGTTTCGAGAAAGTGGGTTCAACCGGTTGCTTTTACTATAGGGCACACATCAACACCATCATCTGTTATGCATAACTTGCTGGTGTCACTCATTTTGGAGCTTAGGAGCATTAATATTGCAGTGAAAGCAGTCATTTGTGACCAGGGCAGTTCAAATGTAAGTCTCGCTAACCAACTAAGAGTGACTGTAGGAAAGCCTTTTTTTGAAGTTAATGGTGAGCGGGTATATTGCATTTTTGATGTTCCGCATTTAATTAAAACAACGCGCAATAATGTCCAAGCACACAAGTTATACATTGGGGATGACTTCGTTAACTGGTCGCACATTGTAAGCCTTTACCAATCCTCACATGAGTTGCGGTTGCGATTGGCTCCAAAGTTGACTGAACGGCACGTTCATCAGAAACCTTTTTTCTAATATAAAGGTCAGCAGAGCAACTCAGGTCCTCAGTGCATCAGTTTCGATTGCTATCACGGCAATGGTGTATGCGAAGGTGCTGCCTGCCTCGGTCATCACTACAGCTCAATTTTGTGATCGTATGGACAGGATTTTCGATGCCTTGAACAGCTCGAGTAAAAAAGAACTTCGCAAAAGCTGCGGCATGCAATCATAAATGATTCAGAGCTGATTGGCTTCCTCCGAGGCCAGCTTCTCTGAATTGCATCATGGCAGTTTGTTGGCAGACGTCAACCACAAACCATCGTTGGTTGGCAAATTACAATTCAGGCTATTTGTCAACTATGGGACGACCTCTCCAAAAATTACAATTTTGAATACCTGTTAACACACATGGCTTCAACAGGATCCTCTGGAGAACATATTTGGCCACATTAGGCAAAAACAGGGTTGCAACACCAACCCCAATGTAGCAAAATTTATTTGTGGCCTGAAGCACATCTGCATAAAAAAACTCTTCAAGCTGTCAGAATACGGAAATGTCGAGGCTGATGAATGTGACCTCTTCCAGGAGCAGCTCTCGCCATTTCTCCCTCACCAGTGCGCCTCTTGTGGATAATGAGGAGTGTGCACAGCCACAGCCTGACGACTTTTCCGCTCTAGACGATCTCTCTGAACTTGCGACCAACATTCACTCCCATATTATCGATTACTCCGCTGCATATTATGTAGCTGGTTTTCTCATCAAACACTTCCTTCGGAATGCATGTGACGGTTGCAGTTGCCCACAGTTACTGAAAGACGACAGTGAGACGCTTAAGGGTACCCACCAGTATTTCACAATGCTCAAAGCATACCACGTCCCCAGCAAACTTTTTGGGAATCTCACTGTGCCATCGGAAGCAGCTTTTGCATACGTACAACTACTTGAATCTCAATTTCTTGCCATTATTGAGGCCACTGCACATCACCTGAGAGTGTGCGATGTTTTGCATCACCATCTGTCAAGTGTTGGCGATTTTCATTTCTGCTCTGCTGGGTGTCGCGCGAAGTTTCTGAAAATGTTTTGCCGGGTTCGTTTATGTTGGCATGTGCGTTTTGTGAACCGAAGCTTAGATAGGATTAGGTTCCAGTCTTCAATCTCAGGCATACAGCTTGACAAGTTCAAGGGTTAGCAATTAGCGGCGGGTTTACACTAAAGTATTCGAGTTGAGACGAATCCTGCAATAGCTTTGTTATGTTATTACTTCGTTACAGCAGACTTCATTATGGTCTTATATGCTTATATTCAGTTCAACTGGACTAACCACTCCTTCGTTGCATACAAGGTTTTGGTTACCCGCTATGAGGAGTAGGGACACTGTGTATTCGCTCGAAGTGATTTGCATAACCTTAAAAAGAATGTTGGGTATCCTGTCTGTATTTTTGTAGCAAATGCGGGCGAACTGTACACTTTACTGTGGGTCGCTTGGTCACTGTGTATGCTTTATCTCTCCAGCTCAAGTAATATATCGATAACAAAACCGCTTGTTGAACTGTCTTCGAGAGGGTAAGGAACACAGTATGAAGTGGGCACGGTTCACGTTATCACGCTTTTTGTATTTTAGCTTCTCATCAACCTCCTCATCACGCCCATCAAAATTTTCAAAAGAATACCCAAACTTGTAGCGTTTGATGGGGCTGCGGATGCTGCCATTTTATTGTATTATAGTACACATTTGAACATTGTATAGGCGATCGTGTCTTTTAAAATGCGAAGCATTTCTTCATGAACTTCCGCGACTTTGAGCGTATCTATCTTTCTATCTATCTAGCCACTTACGTTTGGGTGCTATCCTGGTCATCCCTTTAACGTGGCGTGAACCAAAATGAGCATGGAAAGGTAAGATAGTTTCACAAATATGGCGCGCAGGTCCAGACATGAATAATGTCACAATCTCTTTGCTTACGTCGCCAAGCACTTCCCGTCAAACAGTGGCACATGCCAACGGGCGGATATGTGCCGCTGTTATGCAGATATGTGCCACAGGTGATATACACTTGGTAACAACCCAGGAACGACCAAAACACACATGGGCAACTTTAACGCGCCAGCGTTAAGAAATACCCTACATTGGTAGCGTCGATGCGATGAATTCAAAGAATAAATTTCAGGGTCTCAGCTGGAATCGAACGCAAGCATTCTGCGTGGCAATAAAGCACTTTACCACAGAGCTACGCCAGATCTCGGAACTACTTTTCAAACGGGCGCTAATCTTCGTGAAACGTCAATAGTTTTATATTCGAAGCATTTCTTAGCGAACTTCGGCAACTTTGAGCGTATCTATCCATCTACCCTATTGAAAATCCTTGGTTGGTGGATGCTGGAATCGTTGGTGGATATGGTGGAAAGAATAGTGTATATAGTGGAAATATTTGTGAATATGGTGGAAACTGTAGTGGGCATAATGGCTGATGACGGCTAGAGTGAAAAAAATGGTGACAGATGGTGGTGGTGGTGGCGAGCCAATGGTGGTGACAGTGGAAAATGCCGGCTCTTGGTGGCGAGGCAAAACGTGTTTGGTGGAAGGCTTGGTGAGCAAGGTGGATGACGGTGGCATGATGGAAGCCTGGTGGATGACGGTGGCGTGATGAAAAGTACATTACAGTATGTGAAATCACTTATTTGAGTGTTTCATTCTTGAATGCGCAGATATGTATGTTTACAGTCAAAAGAAACAAACGCTGCTCATTATGCTTTCTAGTACGTTTTTTTATTCCTGTGGTGTCAACAATGCTTTAATTTTAGTGGAGCATAGAATATGTGGCCGGGAATATGTTTACATTTCGCGCACGTACTTACATCAGCTGACATCCGCGATTTGTTTCTTTGTTGTGATGTTTAGAAGACTAGAGTGGTCACTGTGAACATGAAAATAAATGGTTTTACATCGGCGAGCAGTTGTCAACAAATAAATGGGCTCCAGTTCGCAATTGCCCCTTTCATTGTTAGAGCGGAACACAGCGGTCACTTGATGTCGCCACGCTAGAAACACAATTCTGGTAATTCTTGCACACTCTATTGTTTGAGCCGTGCCTTTATGTTAACAAAGTGTGTGCGCGAATATGCATAAACTTTCACTTTCGACATACGTCAAGATGAGCCCCAGCGAATTTGACTTTCACCCTTCTGTTCTACCACCATGATTTCCACCAAAGGTTACTCATACCGACCGAGCCCTTACAAGTGTTATCGGCACTTCTGGGTTTCAGAATACACGATTTTGACGAGTAAAAATGACCATACAGCACAACTGCAGCATCATTTACCCTAAATGAAGCCTTTTTTATTGTGTACAGTGTCCACGCAAGAAGCGACAAACATCGATGCGATGCGCTTTCAGCACTTCCACCAAAGGTACGCCTCGCCTCACTGACAGCCGCCGCTCGCACTCGCCGGCGCTTCGCTGGCTCTTATGCGATAACATAGACACGTCAATTCGTATGCTTACTGAACCAATATGATAGCATAATGTTTCTGGCGCACTGCATTCGTTTTGGACAAGCCGTTATGTAGCTGTTCCTAACGACAGAGCAACAGCGGTGCGCTGGTATACGACTGTGGTGTCCGTTGCACGAAAAACATCAAAATCAATTGTGTGGGCGTATCTGTCGAATGAGCATACAAGCGTCATAAATCCTTAACTGATATCGCCCTTTGGAAGGAGCGAGAAACGGATAATAAACTTTGAAGTAACCACCGATAAACTCTACCTGCTCCTGAATCCACTGAGTTGTTTTTATTTTCTTGCGGTTGTACATTGTAATAAAAACATAGCGCTGTTGCCATTATCGCAGTGGCAATCGTTACAGACAGCAGTTGTTCATGTTTGTCAAATGTGCAAATTTTAGTAGCAGGTGCAGATCCCGTCCCTCCCAAATAAATGACAAACAAAGCTGGAGTTGAACCGTGACTTTGTGATTTGACTACTTCTTTAACACCCGCACCACCCTCTGTCGGCGTGGCGCAGTGCTTAGTGTACTCAGTTTAAAATTCGGGGGTGCCAGGTTCGATTTCACGCTGGCACAGCTTTTTTTTTTTTACGGGTGCTTGCGCTACATTCTTTTTTATACAATTATTTTTATAATTTCTTCAGCGGCAGCTCGTCACGGTGGTTCTGACGCTGCTTCGCGCTCCAGCGTTGCCGGCTGGAGCACGCCATCCACCATCCGCTCCACCAGACGTCACCAGACACCATGTGCCACCATTTCCACCGCTATTATCCACCAAAATTGTTGCTGGTGGAATCCACCATTCCTATGGTGGACGTTTTTTCAATAGGGTATCTATCTATCTATCTATCTATCTATCTATCTATCTATCTATCTATCTATCTATCTATCTATCTATCTATCTATCTATCTATCTATCTATCTATCTATCTATCTATCTATCTATCTATCTATCTATCTATCTATCCGAAGCGACTTTTAGGTCTCCTAGCTGTTTCAAAATGGTATCGATAACAAACGTGGTATGGCATAACATGACTGTATACAGAACATATTTGAGTAGTCGTAACATTAAAATCCTGGTATGTATGTCATGAGTGTCATGATATACATTTCATGGTCCTTCAGCTCTTGCAGTAGTTTCGTTCACATGGCATGTTGCAAAACTGGTATGATATGGCATGATTGCATGCCGAACACAAGCGACTGATCCTAACCCGAAAATCATAACATGCGTGTCCTGTAACAACATGAGTACATGCCACGCTCATGATGCGCTCGTGGCCATTTCACTAGCGTCACATTTACCAAATTACGTATTACGGGACGTGAATGGATGATGAAGGTATAATACTGGTGCAAACATGATAAACATGAGATGCGTGTCATGTAATAACATGATTACATGCTATGATCATGATGCGCTCGAGGCCGTTTTGCTAACATGTACCAAACTCGGTATTACGAGTCGTGAATGGATGACATAGGTAAATGACACATTCAAACATGATAATCGTGATATGCGTATAATGTAACAACATTACTGCATGCCACACCATGATGCACTCGCGGCTGTTTCACTAACCTCACATATGCCCAATTTTGTTTTACGTGACGTCAATGGATGACGAAGGTATGTGACTGATGTAAATATGATAATCATGAGATGCGTGTCATGTTAGAACATAACTACATGCCACAGCCAAGGCGCCAATACATTTCCACATGACGCGGTGCGCGTGCTCGCTGCCGTTTATTTCGTTGCGTCACGCCGGCGTGTCCACCACAGACGCCAGTCTTGCCATATACTCGCAGGCGCGCGCCGCGCTGCGTTTCTTTTACGCATGTGCGTTTCAGCGCGTCCCGCGTCCCTCCGTCACAGAAAGAGGGGGACGCAGTGTTGTCTGGGTAACGCATCGGCGCAAAATGCATCATGTTGCAGGTCGCGCTGCTTGCCGTCGAGCCGCGCAGAAGGATGGTGGTTGCTCCAGTCGCGCCTGGCGTCAGACTATAGAGTGCTCAAGTTTTGCTAACGTAGCGTCACTATTCCCAGCGTGCACGCGTGTCAACGCTGCATTGGACTATATTGGGCCCTTCATGATGCGTTTGGGGCCATTTGTTAACTCCACATATAGAGAGTATGGTGCTACGTGACGTCAATAGATGAGGAAAATAAATGACTGGTGCAAACATGATAATGCTGACAAGCGTGTCATTTAAGAAAATGACAACATACCACGCTCATAACGTGCTCGCGGCCGTTTCGCTTGCTCCACATATACCAAATTTGGTATAACGTGACGTGAATAGATGGCGAACGTAAAAGACACATTCAATATGATAATCATGACACGGATGTCATGTACAGCATTATTTACCTCCACCTCGTAACGTTGTGTTGATTTTAAAGTGACATATCAACCTTTTCTCATTCGTTCTTCATATATCATCGATTCCTACTGTACGTGGGATCTGCATTTTTTGTAGTGGGGCCTACCAAATTTTAATAACATTACATATGTACTCCTTTACTACAGCCGTCACGTCAGGCTTAACGTCAATCGTGGTTAGTTGTCATGCGCTGAAGTTCATTTATGAAGCCGTGTCCAGGGCCAGCATCTTCGCTAGCATCAGCGCTTCATATCAGCGCCTGGTGTTGCTAATATGCATGCTCCAGTTGGCATCGTTGTGCAAGTGTAGACAATGGGTTATATAAACATCTGCAACTCTTGAACATATGTCTGTGCGTATATTTGTACATATATATAGAGTCATTTCATGACGTGTCACTCAATAAAAAATGCAACACGGGCACCTTCCCTCCGCATGCTTCGCGTAACGCCGATTCCCAGGTACTGTGAAATCTGCCGAATGCTTTTCTACAGTAACGACAGTGGCCATTCGAAACTACTTCCTATTACGTCACAATCTGTTGAGTAGGCTGTGCGGCCTATTGCACTACATATTCAGTAACATTACGATGTACAATGGGCGCGGCTCAAGCACTCCTAATAAAGCCGTGTTCAGCATTTGAGAGTGGTTATAACAACATCAACGCAGAGGCTCTGATTCGCAGATGCAATGGTCGACAAACAATACTCGACGCTCCAACTGTGGGAATGTTCCAGCTGTGGCAGGACATTCGCAAGAACTAAACGAGTGGTGGCTTACTACAACTACCTGCATTGAAGACGTACGACCAGGCGGCCTAAAGATATTCGCCCTGAAAAATGTTTCTAAAGCGAAAGCACTAAATCATCCTCTGTTCCCCCAGTCGGTTACAATCTATAGCTGGATAAAATTTATGTACATTGAGGCTCAACCAAGATCTCCGATGCACAGTAGCCGATATGACTTTACTCCGAAGTGCGTGTCCATTGGTGCTGATTTGTATGTATACGTCTTGGGTGAGTAAACGTCTCAGACTTCTATAGCTGTGTAAGACTATATAAAAATAACTGTATACATATGCTCTGTCCACAGCCATCACTGTTCCACGTGGAGGAAACTGGCGCAGATGTTGTAGCGAATCGCATTTGCGGATTTCCGTAACGTCGAAAAATCGCTCATTCGACATTGGTGATTTTCTCATACACAAGCGCTGTTAGTTTAAACCTCCTAGCAAGATTTCAACAAAGATTTCAACACTGCTGCTCGGGTATACGTAATATTTGCAGCAGGGACGACGAACGCTACATTTTCAACATCCGTAGTAACAGCATACGTATAAATACTATGCGCTAACTAGTTGTGCCGTTGGGGGTGCCTTAGTATTACCATAGTTTATGAGAACTTTTGCTGCCCATTAAGCTGCTCCAAATAAGCGGAGGTCGCTGGCAGTGCTCAGGTAGGCGGCGACCACGTACCATGGCTTGTCACCACGCGTTTTTCGTTTTGTGTTCGGTATTGTGCGCGTTGTGCATGAAGACCGAAAAGGATGCTCCGCACATGCGGCGCACATGAGTGTAGATAGTGAATAACGAAGGAGTGTTTAAGGTCTAGCTGCTTGGACAGTGAACGGAGGGACAAGTGGAAGCGCGCTATACAGCGAAAAAAAATAACGGTTTCCCACTTGATCCCCGGCAATCGCGTGTGTGCGAAGAGCACTTCGATGGGAGTAGCATCTTTCGCGCAAACCATGCAGTGAATAACCGGGCGAGTTGTTTGAAGACGCCGCACGATGTGCCGAAACATTGGCCGGACGCTGTGCCTAGGATTTTCACGGCTTCCCGGCGTATTTGTCTAGCGCAAAAGGTCCACAGCTCGTCCGCCTATACCAAACCTCGCCGAGAGCCGACAGCAGAGCTGGAGGCTGCATCAACACTGTGCATGAGCCCCTTTGACACGGCTGCTGTGGATAATTGTTATGTTAATGTGGGTGAGTATACTGGCTGCATCTTCCTCGTTGCATGCCAATAATACAGAAACTAGAGGGTGTCCCACGTAGCTTTAGCCAGAGTTTAAAAATATGCCGGCACACGCGATTACGACACGACCAAATGTATGTTGCTCATCGTTGCCTGGAGTTAGACTGTTTTTTGTGTTATCAAATATTGCTTATTTAGGTATGTTTAATTAAAACACTTTCCAAGAAACAAAGATAAATATTTTAAATGTGAAAGTTGTAGATCGGTTTGCGAATTGTTCGATTAGACTGTTTCGAACTTTATATCTGTAAGGTAATAGTGTTTTTCTGCTAACTGCAAATGCCCGCAAAATACAAGAAATACCACGTGACAAACCCGCTAGCATGCACCAGTGCGCACAATGATTGTAGTGCTCCCTAACGTTCCGCGTAAATAGCGTTTGCCCCATAGTGCTGTCTCAGCAGGGCCGCAACGGTGGTGGTGGCTTTACGATGAGCACGTTTTGCTATCAGCCACAAAAACGATAACCGCTGTGACTGCTTATCGCTGTCATAAACCGGTGCGAGGGAAGCGGGTCGTTTGTACGCGAACGTTAGAGAGCACTGGAATCATCGTGTGCACTGACGCGCGAGTGGGTTTGTCAAAGGTATTTTTTGTATTTCGCAGGCATTTGTAATTAGCAAAAACACTAATACTTAACAGATATAAAGTTCAAATCTATCTATTTGGACGTTTCGCAAACCGCTTTACAGCTTTCTCATTGACATTTTTTATCCGTCTTTGTTCTTTCAAAAATTAGTTGATTAAACAGATCTAATTAAACAATGTTTGAGAACACAAAAAATAGTCTGACAAACTACAGGCAACGGTGAGCAACATGCATTTAATTGCGTCGTAATTACGTATTCCGGCATATTTTTAAACTCTGGCTAAAGTTACGTGGGACATTCTATATATGAGCGGAATTGTCGCTGTTTTCTCCGATACAAGCCCTGCGATGATCAAAATAGTTGAGGTGACATCCCAATAGACGGAGCAGCATACAGCTCCTCCCAGCTTGAAAAATTCAAAGCACACATCCGTAGCTTGAAACAGCGGTGTCAGCTCTGACAATTTAAGCTTAATGGCATCGCAGCCGCGACATATAACAAACACAAAGTAAAGAAACACAAAACAAAAAACTCCCAAGCATTTCCCCGAGGGTGAACATGGTTAAGTGCGAATACACGGGGTTATGCTATGAGGGGTATTTATTAATTCGCACTATTATATTTATTAATCACACTATGGTGCCTTTATGGTGTAATGATTCCTGGGAATCGCAATTTGATCTCACGGGGGAGTTTACGTTAACTCACAGGCGAATGCCAACGGATTTTAACTTTACTCCCCTTCACGACCCGCTCTCCGATGGAGGCGGAAATGTTGTAGGCCCGTGTGCTCAGATTTGGGTGCACGTTGAAGAACCCCAGGTGGTCGAAATTTCCGGAGCCCTCCACTACGGCGTCTCTCATAATCAAATGGTGGTTTTGGGACGTTAAACCCCCCATATCAATCAACGACCCGCTCTCGATGGGAGACTGAGAGAGGAGGCGGGCGCGCGAGAGAGAGGGGTGCGCGCGCAGCTGCAGCGAGCGAGGAGAGCGGAGGAGCGAGCGAAGGGGGAGGGGGTATAAGGCGCGTTACTGACACCGATATCAGCGTAGCGTCCGTGGCTTATTCGGTAGAGCGTCGCGCTGCGGCCCGCCAAGTCATCTTTCTCTTAAAGATAGAGAGAAGACTGCGGACGCCGCCGACGGCGGTGGATGGTTTGGGGTCGCTTATAAAGTGTATCCACACTTGAAAGGACAAGTGGCAATTCCAGCTAAAGGATAGACTTAGCACAAAGCCAGAATAAAGATGCAACATACAGACATGCGCAGTCTTCACACAGGCTTACTTTATCCAGCTGTCAAACAATCTCTTTTCTATTTTCCAATACGTACAGCGTTCCCCTACATGTCACTGATACACCGTTCTCGTTTATTTCTGAATGTAATAGGCTTCCATCAACTCACGGGCAGTTTTATACCTACTTCTACCTAGAATCTCAATTCATTTAAAACGCTCTTCACACTTGCAGGCTTTGCAATACATAGGCAAACGCACCATGTCATCCTTCATTAGAAATAATTCATTGTTCCCTAACTTGTTCTCTAATTACAGCGCCCGGTGTTCCCGCTGTAAAGTTTGCCCCAAGAAAGGGGAATTTCATAAACCACGCCTTTGGCACTTGTCCCGTACATCGTGCCTTCTTTCTTGCCGCATCTTTGACGGCTCGCTTCCTCTCGAGCAGTTCTAAGGCACAACTAAGCCAGTTTTACGGGTGCGGAAAAGGCGACGGGCACCCGGTACCCGCCTGCTACCTTTTTCAGGTTGTGGGAGACTTTACTAACATAGGGAATCGCTACAGGTGTTACGGTTTCACTTTCCTGTTCCCCCGAGGCAGCTCTCGTACTATTACTCTTCGCATTCCACAAATCACTTTGGAGACAGCTGTCAATAACGAGTCAAGAAAGCTCGCACATTCAAGTCACTGGACCTGGTTTTTGATTTATCTCGACACCATGTGCGTGCACAATTTTTTGAGAGCAGACCCCAGGAAGATCACAGCAATACCACGCTTGGCTATTTTTGACTGGCAGGAGTCATACGGAAACGGCAATACCCTTTTCTTGGCGCGAGGAAAATATTACCAGCAGGTTTGCTCGCTATGAAAGTTTAGACGCAGATGTGAAAACTGCAGGGTGTTACATTGCGGCAGTTCTTGTGTAAAAGTCAGTTACTTAGAAGTGTGGCAGCTTAGGCTAATTGGTATGACATGACGATAGTTATAGCGCGAGAACACAACGACGACAAAGGGACAAGTGTCCTACTTGTCCTTCTTGCCTCTTTGTCGTCGTTCTGTTCTCGCGCTATAACCATCGTCTTTTCGATAAGTCATAGAATTTTTTTATTATCATCGTAGTCCCTCAAGGAGTCTTTTCTGTTCAACAGAATTAAAAAGTCACCCATATACTTAATAAACACCTTGCCAAAGTGTAATATGCTATTCAAATCAAAAGTTTGGTTGAAGCACCGGTTAATATTAGATGAAAATGTATTGCACAGAAGCGACGCAATGCATATACCGTGGTTTGGCAAAAAAAGCTGCTATAGTAGGCTCCCAACAGAGTTAAAAAGTTGTCTACCGTCACGCCAGGAGCAATTAGTGAGTGCATGGCACTGCTTTCTTCAATGCAGGCACTTACCGCAACAAAGAGTTCATCATGTGGTTGAGTAAAAAAATCACATCGTATTCTCGGAGTTAATTATGATGAGTGGGGCGAAGATTCGGGGGGTTTTATGGTGAACTGTGAGTCGTCTGTCTGTCTGTCTGTCTGTCTGTCTGTCTGTCTGTCTGTCTGTCTGTCTGTACGTCCATCCGACCGTCTGTCTGTGTGTTTGTCTCTCTGTCTGTATGTCTGTCCATCCGTCCGTCCGTCTATTTAGTGAACACTCCAAGTACCACCATTTCGCATCTGTTCATCATATATTCATCATAAGTTTCGCCATCCAGCGGATATTCCAAAGACTAAATTAAAGGTGGCTGCCTACCACTACCACATACATCGAGGACGCACAACCCCAGGCTCAAGGAGCTTCGTCTGTGAAAATGTCTTCCACACATCTAATTAGAAGGCATCACTAAGAGAGCGCTTATTATCTTTCAGGGACTGCCATATGTCATTAAAACCGCTAGTGAAGAAGTGGTTTTAGAAAAAAATTGTTAATGAATAAAAGTAATGGGTACTCTACAATCAGAGAGTTGAAAGCCATCCCCTGGGACTAAGGCAATCTTCGCAAGAAAGAGCCGCTAATGCGGGGACGCATGGGCACTCAATGTTGTTATTGACTAAAGAACAACACAAGCCTTGGGGCTCTGGTTTGCGAACGCTAATGTCACCAAACATAGTTCGACGCTCCACTCGTGGTAATGATTGACCAGAAGAGGGGACGCGGAGCATTTGCAGCTTAAACTTTTAGATGCGGAGCATCTAATACTCGAGGCTTGTAGTGCGGCGCCGTCCGCAAGCTTCCTCCTCCTTCTTCCACCATGTGTGCATCCCTTCCTTCTCTACACACCGCGCGCGCTTCACTCCTCCACCATCTGTGCAACCTTCCTCCTCTACACACCGCGTGCGCTTCTCCTCTTCACGAACATTCGCTAGCTGTATAATGTAGCGCGCATGCGCCGTCACGCTTCGAGAACATCGGCAGCTGACGCGCGCGCATGCGTCGTCGCGCTTCGAGAACATCGGCAGCTGACGCGCGCGCATGCGCCGTTGCGCTTCTCCCCCTTCTCGAACATTCGACAGCTGACAGTGCATGCGCCGTCGCGCTGTATATATACTCAAGGTCAGTGCTCGCTCGCTCAGTTGCCGCTTGTCGGTTGGTTTGTACGGCGCGTCGACTTCCGAGGTCGCAATGATCGACGTCCCTTCGACCAGCGCCGGCCAAAGTGGCATCTAAAAGCCATCGTGCTCAAAGTTCGTCGCAATAAATAAACACCGCCCTTTCGCATACGTGTCGTACGTGTTCACTCATTTAACACCCCTCCTACAACCACGTTAACCAATTTAGCCAGCGACCCAAGTAAGTCGCAATTTAACACCCCATTTCACAACCACGTTAACCAATTTAGCCATCGACCCAAGTAAGTCGCACTTTAACACCCCGTTAACCAATTATATGCTCCGCATCCTCCTCAGTGTTCCCCCGAGGGAAGCTGTGGGCAATTTTTTTATTTCATATTTATTTTGATACGAAATAGTGTGTTTTAAATCATTACTATGATAGTACTCATCAGCCTTGGGGAAAGCGTTTTTGAAGCGAAAGGAACAGTTTATGATTTTTTGTTACAGTCTGTTTTAACCTATCGTAGCAGTGACATCAGCTTGACACAGAATATTTATTAGTCGCACCATGTCGTGGATGTGGCGTCGGTGGCACCGTCCACACTCTCACTGCGCATGCTCGCGTCTCGTGCCAACTGTCGCTCCCCTCCCCCTCTTTTGCTATGCAAGGCTGACGCAGCCAGCGTCTGATAAAAAAAATGGCAGCATATCCACGGAGTGAACGATGGAGAGTAGGGCGAAGCATTCGTCCGTCCATTCGTTCTTTCTTCTGGCCGTCCATGCGTCCATCTGTGTGAGCGTCCATGCGTCCATCCGCCCGTCCGTGCGTGCGTCTGTTCATGCGTCCGTCCCTGCGTTCGTCCATGCATCCGCCCCTGCGTCCGTTCATGCGTCCAACCATGCATCTCTCTGTGTGTTCGTTCGCCCATCTATTCAACACTCCAAGTACCACCATCTCACATCTTTTCATCATATATTCCCCATATAGAAGCACCGCCATCCAGCGGACATTCCAAGGACTAAACGAGAGGTGGCACACGCACACTTTCTTACGGCTTGCGCTTGGGGTCCACTTCCCACCTTTAACCACCTCGAGTTCATGGTATATACTAGTTCACGGTATTCATGGCACTGCGGCCGAACGCTCGCTAAACCTTTCTAAAACCAAGGAGGTTACGCCCAGCGAGTATAACGTAGCAACCATTTCCTGTCAGATAGTGCTCAATGTACATGCCAATGGCTGCTAATAAGAAATGAGAGACAGGAGAATTCGGCTTTTACTTTCTTACGGCTTGCGCTTCGTATCTACTTCCCACCTTTAACCACCTTGAGTTCATGGTATATACTAGTTCATTGTATTCATGGCACTGCGGCTGAACGCTCGCTAAACCTTTCTAAAACTAAGGAGGTTACACTTAGCGAGTATAACGTAGCGACCCTTTTTTGTCAGATAGTGCTCAATGTACATGCCAATGGCTGCTAATGGGGATCGCAGCGTGCGCATTAACTAAAAGCCGAATGCTTCTGTCTCACATTCCCCATTAGCAGCCATTGACATGTACCTTGAGTACTATTTTTTATTGTTCAACAACGCACAGAAGAAATTTCTCACAGGCACCACCTTGGAGGTCAGAATGTTATACTTGTTACATACTACAACGGCTAAGAGGGACGAACGGGTGTCGTTATAAAAAGCTTCGCCCCTAACAACCGAGTGCTCGCGCTGCACAACCGTTCACTGGCTAGGTACTGGATCTCGCGTTCTGAATTCAGTCGAACGCGTCTTTACTTGGCTTTCGCTTGACTTGACGGTTGACTTGACTCGAGAAGATGCGATGGAACCGACAGTAGCTTCAACCAGATGTGGAGCACAACCTAAGATCAGCATGCCGCCACTCGTTGAAGAGAACACTTCTCCTTAATTCAATAAATAACAATAATAAAGACGAAATAACGTTTAGGCATTCCCGAACCTTACCCAATCACGCAACATTCACGCCATACCCCCATCAATCTGCGACGGATTTCTTCGAGCTCCCTCAGTGGGAAGATGCGGGCGACATTTTAGGGGCAAAGTTCCTAAGCCTTGGGTTTGTCCATGCATGTCTGTCACCGGTTCACAACCACCTAGTTTTATGACTCACTCAACAGGTGGCGTTAGTCGGACGGGGGCATGAGCCTTTATGACGACATGGTTTCCCATAGCTCGATGGTTTCTGGTGACCTCAGCTCTTCCAGCGCAGTATCCGGTAGGGACGAGCAGTTCGTGTGCAGTAGGGGGCAGAAGCCTGGCTCATTTTTGGAGCCCGGTAGTGCAAACACTGATGACGCTCCCGTAGATAGGCCTATCACGCTCGACAGCAGCAGGCTGGCACGCGCAAGGGTGGTCGTCTGGATCGCAAAGGTAAGTGGATTAGATGGCTGCATTGTGGTGCAGTCACCGAGCCCTGTGATGCTGTGTTGAGATGTTAATTCTGTTTGGCCTCATTATTACTGCTATGTGGTATCTAACTTAGCCTGAAGTGGGCGAAGACGAAGTTGGGGAAGCTTCCCCTGGTTGATGTTTGTTGTTTCCAGTTTGCATTGTAGATCATATCAATTAGTTCTATAGTGCATAAACCTGTCGTGGTCCGTGAGCGTCATCGTCACGGCGTATAGTGAGTACCTTGCAAGCACCACGATGGCGCAAAAACATTGTGGGGTCTGGAAAGTGTTTGTTTTTCTTCATCCTCAGTGTCATCGTCTGGCTACGGCTATGGGGGGTACAAAGCTATACTATAGGGAGCTGCGCCCGTAAAAGTGCTTAACAATGCAGAGTACTCCGAACCTCAGGCAGGCTCAACAGTCGGCAGCGTTTAGAAACAAAAATGTTCAAGGATTTAGAGTATGATGATCTCTACTATCGGAGAACACTAAGCTGTCCCAAGACGACTGAAATCCATTTAAGAAAAGTGGTTAATGAATTGGAGTACTTGGTACTCTAATATGGGAGAGCACAAAGCCGTCCCGTGGGCCTTACACTTGGTGGAGCCCGATTCATGAGACTAGTTCAAACACACGCGTGTATAGAAAGAGTGGTTAACGATTTAAAGTACTCGGTACTCTACTATGTGAAAGCTGGGAGCTGTCATTTGAACTTCCCAAATAATGAGGGTGCATCAAGAAAGAGTAAAGTTACCACCTAGAAGAATTACACTGTCGACGGAAACGAATGTGCCGCATTTATACCACCAGTGGAGCCGAGTAGAGCAATTAGAAGTGCTGATTCTGTAAATAACAAGACCATCGTGGGGGCTCACGTTACGAGATCCAAAAGCGGGCAAACATAATTCGACGCTACAGCCATCGTCAGGTTTCACCAGCCGAAAGTGACTCAGAGTACTTACAGCTTATGCTTCTTATTCAATATCTATCTTAAAGCATAAGAATGTAGATTAAATAAATTTTGCTAGTAGCACATTTATACCAACAAATAGAAAGAAAAAGATCACAGCACATCCACGAAGTGAATGATAAGTGGTTCAAAACATCCGTCAGTCCATTCATGTTTTAGTCCATCTGTTCTTGCGTCCATCCGTACATCCGTTGGTTGGTCCATTCCTGTGAGCATCTATCTGTGCATCTGTTCGGATCTGCATGTTTCTGGCCACCCATTCATTCATCCGTTCATCCGTTCATCTGTCCGTTCGTCCATTCATAAGTCTGTCAATTTGTCCATCTGTCTGTCTCTCCTTCCGTCCGTCCGTGGGCCCGTCGATATGCCTGTCTGTTGGTCTGTCTCTCCGTCCATCTCTCCGTCCATCTCTCCGTCCGCCTCTGTGTACGCCTATACATCCGTCCATCCATCCAGTGAACACTCCAAGTACCGCCATCTCGCATTTTTTTTGTAATCTCATCTCAACTTCCCAATCTCATCTGCCCACCTAACTTTCTGTCTCCCCTTTACCCGCTTGCTTTCTCTGGAATTTCAGACAGTTACCCTTAATGACCAGCGCTTGTCCTGCCTACGCGCTACATGCCTGGCCCATCTCCATTTCCTCTTCTTGATTTCATCTACGATATCATTAACCCTGGTTTGTTCCCTGATCCACTCTGCTCTCTTCTTGTCTCTAAAGGTTACACCTATCATTTTCCTTTCCATCGCTTGATGCGTCATCCTCAATTTAGGGTGCTCCCTCTTTGTAAGTCTCCATGTTTACGCTCCATAGCTATTTAGCGGCGTTACCTTCCTCTTCAGGGATAGTGGCAATCTACCATTCATGATTTGAGAGTACTTCTCAAATATGCTCCACCCCATTCTTATTCTTTTAGTTACTTCAATCTCGTCGTTCGGCTCCACAGTTATTACCTGTCCTAAGTAGTCGTACTCTTTTACAACTTCAAGTGCACTGTTACCTATCTCGAAGCGCTGTTCTCTTTCGAGGTTGTTGCACATTACTTTCATTTTCTGCAGAATAATGTTAAGACCTACCTTTTTGCTCTCCTTGTCTAACTCCGTAATGATGAGTTGCGATTCTTCCCCCGAGTTACTCAGCAATGCAATGTGATCAGCAAAGCGCAGGTTACTAAGCTACTCGCCATTAACTCTTATTCCTAACTCTTCACACTCTAGGCATCTGAAAACGTCCTGTAAGCACGCTGTAAATAGAATTAGCGAGATTGTGTCCCCCTGCCTTACACCCTTCTTGATTATTATTTTGTTGCTTTCCTTATGGAGCCCTGTGGTGGCAGTTGATCCCCGGTATATTTTTTTCCACGATGCTTTTACATGCTTCGTCGACGCCCTGATTCCTCAGTGTCTGCATGACTGCTGGTATTTCTACTGAATCAAACGCTCTCTCGTAATCTATGAAGGCTATGTATAGTGGTTGGTTGTATACTGAACATTTTTTCTATACCTGACTGAACATATTAATATGGTTGGTAATTGAGTAGCCTGTTTGATATCCTACTCTTTCCTTTAGTTGACTGAATTCTGATGTTGTCTTAATTAAGGTACTATTTAACTTTGTAAATAGCTTGCATACGACGGACAGCAAGCTGATTGGCCTGTAATTAGTCAAGTCCTTGTCATCTCTGCTTTGGAACAGGTAAGTGTCAAAGCTGAGTGATGTTGCATGGCGCCGCCGGCGTGAGCGGCATATGTGGCGCTGCTGTCGCATCAGGATTCGCTCACTCCTGCAGTATTCCATCGGCGGTGAATGTTGCGGCGTGCAGGTAAATAGCCAAATCGAGAGTTGGCGTTGGATATTTCTTTTTGGCTTTGTGGATATTTTGGGGCAAAATTGTTATCGACTTGCCAACACACTTCTAGAGGTCACAAGCAGGTGATGTGGATAACCGAAAGAACTGTTTGATTATTGGCGAGGCATTCCCCAACTTTCTATAGAAATCATGTCGGAACTTCGCCAGTGCCCGTTAATTTCAATTCATGAGTGCGTCCCAACGTTTGAGTGGCCCGCTTCGGGCTAGGACACTAGCATGACCTATTGGACCTTAACGAAGTTCTTTTATCCATCCACCTATCTCCTAAATAGCTGTAAGGCCGAACAATGCGCGGAAGAGGTGAAAATTCTTCGCCTACCTCATGCGGGTGGGACGAGGGAGGGGGTGTGTATTGCTCGCCTGCGCTTGAGTCTGCTTTCAAATCTGTTTGCGCCCTGACGGGTTAGATGCTGGGTGACGGTTAGATTCGAAAGTATTTATTTGTGCTTGGCGAGTAAGGACAAGCTGTTTCAGATCTGAGCCACTCTACCAGCCCTTCTGAGATGTCATGTTGTGTCCCAGTGCTGTAACGTCGTCTCGCTGCTCGCCACGGATAGGCATGGTTAAGTTTAGCCTTTGCCTTTCGTTTGTTGCAACAAGACAAGCCAGTACAATACCGATATGCCACAGAGCCGTACGGGAAGTTCCTTCCGTAACACCTGATACACCATGGAACTCTGCACCGTCTTCACGACGGTCGCAAACATAACGTCCACGTCGAATACCCTGAGAGGACCTCCTCAACAGTCAAACGCGTAAAGTAAACTAGGAATCACAAATGTGAATGCTAGAAGAAGCCGAGTTTAGGAAATAATATATTTTGTACTATCGGCACGGATTGGCTGGGTGTGCACTTCATGTTTGCCGTTTTTCTAGAGTCGCCCACACTGAATTCGTAAATTCTCAATAATCACAAAAATGAGATATTTGCTTGATTCCTTCTTTGGGCACAGACATCCTAATATCGCTAAAGATATATTTTAATGCACTATTTAAATAGTTAAATAATTAAATTTCAGTGGAGTAGGGTAGTTATGTACAGGGAAAAGTACTCCTACCGTGCATGCACCTGACTAACCTCCCTGCCTTCTCTCTTGTTTTTTTTATGTGAAAAACTTGTTGCTGTGAGCTTTGAGATATAGAAAAAAAACAGCCTCTGGTAATTCTTGTGGTGTAAGTAACCTCATACAATTATAAAGACAAAACCGAAGCACAGATAAACGCGATAATGAGACGGCCGATTGACGTCGCTGTTGAAGACAGTGATTACAGATGTGTAGCTCTTTCGCGCTCGTTAACGTGTGCACGTCATGCATGGTATAATTTCAATAGCGACCAACACACGCATCCAACGAAGTCATTCGAGGTTGATATAACAACACTTACTCATTCTGGACGTCTCGACAAATACAACAGTCACGCTGTTGTGTGTTTCAAGTTCGGCCGCTGAGTTTTGCTGGAGATCATTACTACACAATCATTACTAGAGGCGGCATTTTTTTCTCCAGTATCAAAGCTGGAATGAGTTATTCGCATAAAAGCTTTCAACGGTCCTAATTTACATGTGCACCCAATGTAGAAGTTATTACATCTTTCTTAATCCAGGTGATGTCTACTGAAATAATTTTGAAAGTATTAAGCTAATATCTAATTTCAATGATTTTTGAGAACTTAACGCACATTTCTTAAAATAGCCGGTACAGTAAGATACCACTTGCAAGAACTTGTATAAGTGGCTATTTATGAGAAAAAAGCAGAGGAGGCACTTGGTTTTGTGTTCCTTATCGGGGACAATGTACAAACTATTCAGTAGAACAATTTTCTGAAAATCTCCCCCCGAAGCACCATTGGACCCAATGCACCATATTTGACTTTAGGAACTGTTAGTGAGCAAGTAAAAACAGCTAGAAAAAGTGTCGTGCTTCTTGTAAATTCCTTGTTATTCACAATTTTGCATTCTGTGAATATTCTGCGATGTATCAGGCTGTAAATTAAAAGTTATCTGCGTTATGTGGACAAGTTTGTCTGATTGGCTCTCAAGGTCCTGCAGTATATAACACTTTTTTTTTTTAGTCAGAGCTGTTTTAAGAAGGTATAATACTTGAGACTGGAAACAATTAGTGCAGTACGTGTGCACCACGCTGTACACCCAACATCCGAAAACGTGTTTTACGGCACTGCACGCGTAAAATAATTGGAATTTTTCTTTCTGTAGCAGGACTAAAATTGGAGCGGGCAGTATACACACGGCGATTTGATCACTTTAGAATTGCAAGTAACAACAGCCGCGACAGAGTTAAAGTTCTTAGCAACTATGCTATGAGGAAGCGCAATGGAAAGACTCGAGTATGTTATGCTTTCAAGCATCGATTCTTTATCTTGAACAGCCCGAAAAGACATAACTATTTTAGTTAAGACATAGCTAAGACCAGCACTAAACATTGCCCGGTGTGGCGTTACTGTGGCAGCGAAATGAAAAATCTCTGAAATATACAGTCGGTGAAGACGTTTTTGAACAGCTGCTTTGGCGTCTTGCCACACAGACTACGCGCTTCCGTCTGCTAGCGGAAGCTTTTTGCGCCATTAGCGCTACCAAACCGGAAGCTGCAGGCAGTTTTGCATCTCACACTGGTTTTAAAAACGTTGAAAGCGTTCGAGTGCCTCGAAGCGCACGCCCCGGCCTAAAGTGTGGTCATTCTGTGAAAAGGTCGACGCACCTCTCCTCGCGCGTCCGCCATGTTTTCGCTCACGCTGCGCTTTGTTTAAACACGCAAGTGCGACCTGGGCCTTGTCGCCCGTTATTCGTCGCACGTCTCGCTAGACGAGTGGATGTTGCTTGCCATTGTGCATGAACCATTCTGGGAATCGATAGGATATAATTTCTTTCCCATGGACTCTATAAAGAAGAAATTTATAGACAGTAAGGGTAAAGCGTGACAAGTGACTGTCGATGAGTGCCCTCGTGCACGCAGCGTGAGTATTGTAAGCTTTGTTATTTCCTGTCACCTTTTCTTTGCTATCAGGTACATTTCGGGTGATTTTTAAAATGGCACGTAGCAACGCAGTTATACATGAGCCTATTACAATGTATGCGTGTGGTTTTTACTGCTGGTTGGTGCCTCTTTAGCGCATATTTGTCGCAGCTTATGATCGAACGTTGAGCTAACTGGTAACGCCAAATGGCTTTATCGCGTTTGAACCATTATCATAATTCGCTGTTGTTTTCGGGGTGTGCTTGAAAATCGTACATTCACTGTCACGGGTATCTCCTTTGTTTTCCATGTTGTTACAATTTTGATGTTTGGAGGTGTGAATATGAATATTCTCGCGTCTATAATAAACTGCAACTACTCACTACAGTTTCTGTTTTCTTGCAGAGCAAGAACAACGAATAGAAACATTTTTTTGTTATCCGAGGAAATAATTTACCTAAATTACTTCTTCAAACGAATGCTTTTTGGTGTACCATATGTTCTTCCTAATTTCGACGTGGAATTCATTACAGTAAACAAATGGCTGCACATCCATGAAGTGAATGCTGATGATGAAGCGAAGGTCCTAAGGTCCATATTGCCTTCGTTGAGGCCGACGACAAGTATAAAGGACGGGCCGATTCATGAATTGATTGACGCAAAGACGGACAGATCCAATATGAGTGAATAGATGTATGAAAATATGCACGAACGGACAGACGGGCGGGCGGATACACGGACGGATGAACGGACGCTCACACTGATGAACGGGAACGCATGGTCGAACAGAAAAATGCATTGACAGATGGACGCACGGATGAACAGATACGCGGAAGGGCGCACGCACGGACAGATAGAAGGATGCACGGACGCACGGGCGCGCAGATACACGGACGAACGCACGCGCAGTCGAACGCACAGACGCACCGATAGACTGACGGAAGGAAGGATGTACGGATGGACAGATGTATGGGCAGACGGGCGGGTAGATACACGGACGGGCGGATGGATGGATGGAAGCACGCGTGGTCAGACAGATGCACGGACGAACGCATGGATAGACGGCCGGAGGGACAGGTAGCGTACTGTATGTTTTTAAACCTGTATGCGCGCAATGACCACTTTATGTACAATATATGTAACACCTGTGTTTTGCTGCGACGGGGAGCTACGGTGACGACGGTCATCGTGAGAGCCCAAGGAGCTTCGCGCCTAAAAGTAGGTGCATCACATGCGTATATACATTTTGATGTTTACTGCATTTTCGCTGGTATTAGCTCGAAATGAGAAATACAGCCATATTTTAAATAGGTGTTTCGATTGGAGGACTCGAATGCGAGTATATCTGGCAAACGGTCACATAAAGCAGCAGCCTCGAAACTTGCGCGCAAATCCTAATCGCTTTAAGATTTCGCTAAACAGCGAGTACATAGGGTTCTCAAGCCTGCAAGTTTATGTACCAGCAAATTCGTTTGTTCGGCATGCTGTGCGTTTGATTTGTACAAAATACTAAACAAATAAACACGAGCATATAAACCCGCTATGTGTAAAAGCGAATAGTGATCTCTGCTGCTCTCAGTGCTCCTATGCAGCTGTGCACTATTTAACCGCAGCCAGCAGCCCAGGTGATGCACTGGCAGTGAGAGTTATTACGTTCTGCAACACCTTCAGGCGCGAAATATTCGAGTAGTTGTAGGGATGCCTGCCTACAAACCTATAACTAACAACATCCGTGAATTATTATGCGTTTTATAATGAAAGTTCACCAGAAAGTGCCTCTTATGAGCAATCTGCGCGCTTATAGTCAGCGCATTGAGGAGTGCTCCAAGTAATGGCGACCGCTGTAGGAGAAGATGCACTTGTCTCCACCCTCTGTGGAGCAGAGGTGGACAAGCGCATCGAGGCACTCTATTAGGTAACTCCATGCTCCCAACCGGGCTGCAGAAATTAGGTGCCTTCTTCCTCTTCTAACCACTACCACCACCACAAGGCGTCGGTTTTCCATAGCCCGAGCGCTCGCCTTCTCGATGTGGTTTTGAAAGATAGGGATGGTGAGATAGGTGAAGAGAAAAGTGTGTCGTGGTAATTGTCTCTCTCTAAGAAGGTGACCTCAACAACGCCACAGGAGGGATATGTAGTTTGGCAGAGAAAGAAATGTCAAAGAGAGAGGAAAAGAGGAGTGTGTAAGTGCAGGTTGTCTTGCTGTCAGTGCAATGAAGTCTTGGTGGAACCGGGCATAAAACAATTTTGTGATAACATTAACCGCATAACACTGTGACGTCCACATGTCTTACGTAAAATGGACTGTACAGATGTCCGGTGTACGAGATAGCGTAAAAAATGGCAGCATATCCACGGAGTGAATGATGGGGAGTGGGGCGAACGAAGCATTCGTCCGTCCATTCGTTCTTGCTTCCGTCCGTTGCTGCGTACGTCTGTGTAACCGTCCTTGCGTCCATCCAACCGTCCGTGCGTGCGTCTGTTCGTGCGTTCTTTCCCTGCGTTCGTCCATGCATCCGCGCCTGCGTCCGTTCATGCATCCATCCATGCATCTGTCTGTGTGTCCGTTCGTCCATCTATTCAGCACTCCAAGTACCACCATCTCGCATCTTTTCATCATATATTCTCCATGTAGAAGCACCGCCATCCAGTGGACATTTCAAAGACTAAACGGGAGTGGCACATGAACACCTTCTTACGGCTTGCGCTTCGGGTTTACTTCCCACCTTTAACCACCTCGAGTTCATGGTATATACTAGTTCACTGTATTCATGGCTATGCGGCCCAACGCTCGCTAAACCTTTCTAAAACCAAGGAGGTTACACCCAGCGAGTATAACGTAGCAACCTTTTCTTGTCAGATCGTGCTCAATGTACATGCCAATAGCTGCTAATGGGGATCGCAGCGTGCGCATTACCTAAAGGCCGAATGCTCCTGTCTCTCATTCCCCCTTAGCAGCCATTAACATGTGCATTGAGCACTATCTTTTTTATTGTTCAACAACGCACAGAAAAATCTCTCACCGGAACCACCTTGGAGGTCAAAATTGTAAGGACCGCTATTTCGGGTATGTGCCACTGGTGGTTACGTACTACGAGGGACGCACAAGCCACGCCATAAGGAGCTTCGCCCCTAAAAAGGAGCTGGAGTCCAAGATTAGAAGTCAGAAATTAACGTGGATGAAACATTAGTGCACGTAAGAGCAGTACCACACAAACGCGTGTGTGTATAGATATCGGTAAAATAGACGCACCGCACACGGGCAATACCATGTCCATAACTTCAGCATGCTACATCAGTCGAGCATATAGAATGACAGCTCACCAGACAGCCTGGATGCGGCCGACCGGGGAGGTCGCGGCGGCGGCGTGGGCTTGGCGTTGCCGTCGTCTAGGGGGTACTCGCGAGGCTCGGAGATGCTGGCGCTCTTAGATCGGCCCACCTGCCGCCACCGGGACAGCAGAGACGACGATGAGGAGGTGGCCCGGTCTACGCTCACAGCCCGCGTCGGGTAGCGGCCGCCACCGGCCGACGTCATTTGCGGGGACCAATTGCGGGCAGGCGGCTCGGGAGGCTGCTGCTGCGGCGGAGCCGGCTCGTGGTGTTGCAGCGGCGATCCCTGAGGATGGAGAGGAACGTTCGAATTCTAAACTGATCAAGCTTGCAGGCATTCTCATTGCAGCTCGTGCAGATGCTGTAGCCCGTGTGCTCACACGTGAGTTCACGGTAAAGAAACTTAAGTGATTGAAATGTCCATAGTCCTCTACTACGGTTCCTCTCATAATCACATATTCGTATGGTGGCTTTGGGGCACTAAACCCCACATATCAATCAGTGCGACTCGCGCCGCACTCATAATTTAGCGACCATCACCGTGGGTGGAGATTTAGTTAGGTTACTGAAGAGCACGTGTAAATATCGATAAGCGCGGCATTTCCACCGCACATTATTGCAGTAGCCTAATTAATGCCGTATTACGCGCCAACACCACTGTACAATTTGAATGTACGCTGCAATGGCGGATTGCGAATTAATACTGACCACTTGCGGTTCGCCAACATCCATCAATGAATTTAGGAAAAGAGGCGTTCCTGAATATCGCCCCCATTGGAATGCGGACGCTGTGGACCGGAATCAAGCCTACGCCCTCGAGCTTAATTAGCAACGCCTGTCCCACATTGAAGACTGGCTGCGAGGTTAAGCACACCAACTGCTACACTAGGTACGCGACTGGTGTGGTGTTTAGCTACGTGGGAAGTCCTACGTAGGGCAGACGGCCAGATGCGTCAATGTCCACATGAGGGAACACGCGAAGGATTCAAAGAAAGATTTCCCAGCGCATCTTTCCGCATACTGCCGAACCAGCTCTTTTGACACGAGATTTTACAATGTAAGGATATATGGCAGAAACGAAGATAAAATGGCAGGTGAACTTCCAAAGGATTCCACTAAGAAAAAAAATTCTGACTGTCTCAGCTGCTCAGCATGTTTATATATTATTCTTGATCCACGCCGTAGTCTGTGCGATGTTGATGATGCGTCTGCGCAGTGGGAGTGCTACATATGTGCCACTTTTTAATAGTCTCCATTAAAGTTGTGAGTCACAGCCTGTTCTGTCATCATGCATTTCATTCTGTTATATGGTTATTCTTAAGCGCTTTACAAATGTTTCTTTGTTGGTTAACGCTCGCCTTGTGTGTACTTAGGCATTCGTTCCACCTGGAATTCTTCGTGTTGAGCTGCGCGCTTTAGATGTCGAGCTGTGACAGCTATTCGCACTTTTCCTGTGTATGTTCACTTCGTGCATCTTTTTCTGCTTGAAGAATGCGCTGCAAGTTTTGAGTGGCTTACCGTTCTTTGACAGAGGATCAGCCATGCTTTTTTTAATGCGAAGCATTTCTTAGCGAACTTCGGAGACTTTAAGCGTATCTATCTATCTATCTATCTATCTATCTATCTATCTATCTATCTATCTATCTATCTATCTATCTATCTATCTATCTATCTATCTATCTATCTATCTATCTATCTATCTATCTATCTATCTATCTATCTATCTATCTATTTATCTATCTATCTATCTATCTATCTATCTATCTATCTATCTATCTATCTATCTATCTATCTATCTATCTATCTATCTATCCATCCATCTATCTATCCATCTATCTGTCCATCTATCTATCTATCCATCTATCTATCCATCTAGCTATCCATCTTTCTATCTATCTATCTATCTATCCGTCTGTCTATCCATCTATCTATCCATCTATCTATCCTATATCCATCTATCCATCTATCCATCTATCCATCATCTATCCATCCATCTATCCATCCATCTATCTATCTATCTATCTATCTATCTATCTATCTATCTATCTATCTATCTATCTATCTATCTATCTATCTATCTATCTATCTATCTATCTATCTATCATCTATCTATCTATCTATGTATCTATGTATCTATCTATCTATCTATCTCATTTCGATAGAAGCGAAATGCCTGAGGCCCGTGTACCCTGTTAAGTCTGTGCAGGTTATAAGACGCCAGATGACCTAAATTTCCGGAGGACTCTACGCCAGCACCTCTAACAATCATATCGTGGGTTTGGGTCGTAAAACCCCGGGTATTATTAAACTCTTACATCACTCGAGCAATATCTTTGCATTAGAGGTGTAAACAGCACTCTGAATTTCGTTTCTATATTTCTTGGCTACAGTAGCTCTCTTGTGGTCACTTTCCCTTGTCTTAATGATTTATTTAACGGCGACTATGAAACGACTACATATACCGTTTCTAAAGCTAGATGAGGAATTGTTTGAATGTATTGTACAGTTCTTTGTTCGGTCAGACGAAAGGGAACAAGAGTGGTCCATTTCAGGATTATAGAAATAGTAGAATGTTAAGCTGGCTGAAGTCCCAGCAGGTAACCCCTTAGTCCCTATTACACAAGTGAGGACTTGAGGGCAAGCTCACATTCCCAAAGGCATGGCGCAAGATGACGTATCTTGCATATGCACGCATCTCAACATAAATATTCAGTGTCACTAAGCATGTAATCTCACCACGTCTTACGAACGAAGCGAATCTACGGATGAGCATAGATGAGCATAAAATTCAGCATACCAACGAGTTTTCAAGGAAATCTAGAGAGCTGAAGCTTTGCGCCACACGTGACTTTTTTATGCCATCCGGGCTCCTCAGAGCCCCTTCGCACCGAGGCGGAACCCGGCGCGAAGAGACGAAGGCTAAAGCCTCCTACATGGCCTCCGAAATAGTTCGCCGGGAAGCATTCTCGGAGGGCATGCTCTGGTCGCCTAAAGAAGAGGGCCGATTCTGCCCCATAAATTTACTAAGTCGTATCTGTCACGCCATTATCGCATCGGTTGCGTGAATTTTACCTTCGGAAAGCCGGGGACAAATGTCATGCTGATCTGAGAAGTGCATTCCCAGTTCATTTTCTTTTCTTCATCCGTTACGGAAGTTCTCTTTTTTCGGACTCGACCAAAGAAGGTGGGGGGAGGGGTGGCGCTGCGATTAAACTAGCCCTTGCACCTTAATGTAGTACCCTCCACATGCCCCTTTTTTAACTCTTCCTTTGTCTTTCAACCCACTATTCCCCAACCCCAGTGTAGGGTAGCATACCGGATACTAGCATCTGGTTAACCTCCCTGCCTTCCTTTTTTCTCGTCTCTCTCCCTCCACATGCCAATGGCTGAACTAATAGGTAGCGTAGAACTATACATGGCTTCCCTCGCAATACAATGGTGTTTATGAAACAAGTGGTTAAAGGTGCAGTAGATGCACCCACTTAAACGAACTTAGGACCGTTCCGTGCGCTAGCCGCACAAACGCAACGCACGTAATCCCTGCCCCACGCAAGCGGGGGACAAATAAGCCGATTGGTGACGCTCTTAACCTTCCGTTTGGGTGCGGCAGGTGTGCCGGCACGTGCGTTGCGGCTGTGCGGCTAGCGCATGAAACGGTCCTTACTGTCCTTTACGCAGGTCTTGCACTTACGACCAGGTACGACTAACAAGCGCTACAGCACGAGTCAGGAAGAAGGGCGTATACCTGTGCTGGTGAGGGCACCTGGCCGAGCGCCTGCAGCCGCCTGAGGTCCCCCTGGTCGGCGGAACGCGACGAGGGGAGCGCCCTGGCTGCGCGGGCCTCGTCCTGTGAGGCGGACTTCTTGATGGCAGCCCGGCCCGGTGGTTCGCTCTTTGGCCGCTCGCCGCCCGACAGGCTGCGCTGCAGCGTCAGCCGCCGGATGCTGAACGGCATGGCGACGCTGCGAGAGCAATATACATTCTTTCAGCACGACGATGACACTAGGAAAACGATACACAGCCCTAATTTACATCGAGGAACGTCTGAGAACCTCATCGGTCAAGGTATAGCGAGACATCATCTACGATTACCAGTGATGCCAGATATATGGTAAGGGTGTGCTATGGCACCTTCAATTTTAAAGTAGATTTCAATATTGCAAATGAAATGCGAATCGAATATTCTGCGAAAATTTTCAATCAAATATTGTAACGGTAGGATGAGAACGACGAAGAAGACAAAGAGGAGGACGATGTTGTCAGATCTGTGAGCCAACTGGGCGCCATCTTGTCCACCACCGAGTTTATTCCTCGTTTTATAAAGTAAAGTTATTCTCCCGTAACATCATTGGTGGGAGGTGCGGGGTACTCACTTCACGCAAAACGGAGCTTCGTAGCGGGCGCCTAGTGGTCTCCCCCATGGCGACTGCAGTCAACAATGCCGACCCTTCCCCGACTACCGTGCCTTCTCCAACTACGTCCGTGCTTTCTCCAACTGGACCGTCAACCCTCATCTTGGAGCCCCCGAGAGATCCAGGTACCTTTTCTGGCACTGATGGCATTGACGTAGAAGCCTGGCTGAAGTCATACGAACGAGTGGGTGTACGTATGCGATGGGATCCAACGCTCATGCTGGCCAACGTGATTTTTTATCTCAGAGGTACCGCAAAGGTCTGGTACGAGACGCACGAGGAAGAACTGACTAGCTGGGAGTTATGCAAGCAAAAGCTCCGGGAGCTATTTGGCAGGCCTGTGGGAAGTCAACGCGCCGCCCAAAACGAGCTCGCACGTCGAGTTCAGACGTGCACCGAATCATACCTCACGTACATTCAGGACGTGCTCGCTTTGTGCCGCAAGGTAGGACTCGCAGATGTCCGAAGCCGATAAGGTTGGCCATATTATTAAGGGCATAGCAGATGACGCCTTTCACCTTCTTGTGTTCAAGAATTCATCTACGGTCCACGACATATTTCTGAATGCCGGCGCTTTGAAGAAGCGAAGAGCCGCCGTGTTCTCCACCAGTTTGCCCGGCTTCCAAACACGGCTGCAACGTCCACATGCGAAGACCCTCGCCTGCCTTCTACGGAAAGTCCCGGTGACGTTGTCCGTATTGTCCGTCGGGAAATAGAAGCCGCAGCTCCACTCGTGTCAGCCTCCCCCAACTCCGAAAGCTATCACGCCACCGTCTCTCTCATACAGACCGTCGTGAGGCAAGAACTGGCCAACGCCGGCTTAAACGTCTGCTCCATTCATCGTCCAGACTACGCCACACCAAATCCACCCGTGACTGTTCCGCCCAACCGACGTTTTTCTGCCAGCCCACATTATCGCGACCCGGCGGTATGGCGCACCCCAGACGACCGGCCGATATGCTTCAATTGCGGTCGTATAGGCCACATTTCGCGTCACTGTCGTGCTTGGTCCAGCTCTGCTCCGTGGCCTCACCCTCCGCCCCATCGCCCACCTGTCTGGAATTCACGCTCATCACCGAAAACAGAGCCGCTAACGCCTGAGAATTCCTCGCGCCCCCGATCCAGCCGCTCCCCTTCGCCACAACGCCGTTTTCTCCCGCTCGCCCCCATCTCGCCGATCGCCGTCCCCAAGCTCGTTCCGGCGTTCACCTCCGGAAAACTGACGGGAGCAGCTCTTGGAGGTGATGCTGCAATACCGACCCGATCCCAAAATCCTCTACTGACCTTGCCCGCACATCAGAACCTTATCAATGTTGACGTCGACGGTGTACCTACTACAGCCCTCATTGACACTGGCGCACACGTGTCTATCATGAACGCTGACCTTAGAGCACGGCTGAAGAAAGTCCTTACTCCTGGCCCAACTCCTGTGGTCCGAACGGCCGATGGTGGAAAAGTCGCCGTAATTGGTGTGTGCTCAGCTCGCGTCAGCGTCGCCGGACACCACACATCAGTTCTGTTTTATGTTTTAGAACACTGCCCTAATGACATAATTTTGGGCCAAGACTTTTTGTCTGAACATTCGGCCTTGATAGACTGCTCTGCCGGTATAGTGCAACTCGCTCTACCTAATGTTGTTGATCCTCCAAGTTGCCCTCCAAGTCGGCTTTGTTCTACAGAACACCTGCGTCTCCCTCAACGAACAGTAGCTTACATAGGCGTCTCCCCTGTTCCACCTGTCCCAGACGGTGTTTATATTGTGTCCCCCAATGTTGACGTCCTGCTTTCGCACAACGTTGCGTTTCCTCACACCGTCATCACTATTACGGCCAATGCATCCTGCCTACCCTTAGTGAATTTTTCACTATGTACACAAGTCCTCCCTCGTGGTATATCTCTAGCCGAGATCGTGCCGGCGGCAGAGTGCCATATTTGCACTCTAAGTTATGACAGCATCCCGAGTGCCGAAAAAACTTCGTCTACTCCTCCATCAGACCAAAGTGTGTTAACCAAGATGATTGCCCCCGACTTGCCGAAAGAACAAGCTAACGACCTGCGTTCCCTGCTTGCATCTTTTTGGGACATCTTCGACCTTGGCGACCGCCCACTCGGCCAGACGTCCGTTGTTAAGCACCGGATTGATACAGGCGATACGAGTCCCATCCATCGGAGACCCTACCGTGTTTCCCATGCAGAGCGGCGCATCATCCAACAGGAGGTCGACAAAATGCTTTCTCGGAATATCATCGAGCCTTCATGCAGTCCCTGGGCGTCCCCTGTTGTACTTGTAAAGAAGAAGGACAACAGCTGGAGATTTTGCGTCGATTATCGCCATTTAAACAAAATAACGAAGAAGGACGTCTACCCTTTACCACGCATAGACGATGCCCTCGATTGCCTTCACGGCGCAAAATATTTTTCCTCCATTGACCTCCGCTCTGGGTACTGGCAGATTGCCGTTGATGACATGGACCGTGAGAAGACGGCGTTTATCACTCCCGACGGCCTTTACGAGTTTAAAGTGATGCCATTCGGTTTATGTAATGCGCCCGCCACATTCGAACGTATGATGGACGCTCTGTTGCACGGCTTCAAGTGGTCCATCTGCCTGTGCTACCTGGACGACGTTATCGTTTTTTCGCCTTCTTTTGCGACGCACCTTGAAAGGCTATCGAAAATCTTATCTGTCTTTCGTAAGGCGGGCCTGCAACTCAATTCGGCAAAGTGCCACTTCGGCCGTCGTGAAATTTCTGTCCTCGGACACCTCGTTGATTCCGTGGGGGTTCGCCCTGATCAAGATAAAATACGCGCAGTAAGAGATTTCCCTGTACCAACCTGTACCAAAGACGTTCGCAGTTTCGTTGGCCTCTGTTCTTACTTCCGCCGCTTTGTTAAAAACTTCGCCGACGTAGCACGCCCTCTCACTCAACTTCTCAAAAAAGACGCTGGCTTCATCTGGGGCCCTGAGCAAGCAGATGCGTTTCAAATCTAGTGTGTCTGCTTACGTCTCCGCCTATCCTCGCCCACTTTGATATTTCATCTCCAACAGAAGTTCGTACAGACGCAAGTGGCTATGGCATCGGTGCAGTCCTCGCCCAGAAACAACAAGGACGAGACCGTGTTGTTGCTTATGCCAGCCGCCTTCTTTCGCCTGCTGAAAGAAAATATTCAATAACCGAACGGGAATGTTTGGCACTTGTTTGGGCAGTCGGTAAATTTCGTCCCTATTTGTACGGCCGGCCATTCACAGTAATCACAGATCACCACACCTTGTGCTGGCTTTCGTCCCTTAAAGACCCTTCAGGCCGTCTTGGCCGTTGGGCGCTGCGCCTTCAAGAATTTGATTACTCAGTCCTGTATAAAACCGGCCGCCTGCATCAAGATGCGGACTGCTTGTCCCGGTATCCTGTCGACCCTCCAGACGGCGACTCCTCTAAAACCACCCTTCCTATCGACGTTTTCTCTCTATCCGCGTTTCATGACATTGGAATCGAGCAGCGACGAGATACTTTCTTGGACGGTATTATCCGAAGGCTCACATCGGTGAGGCCCGACCCTTCCCTTCGAATGTTTGAAATACATGATGGTGTATTGTACCGTTGCAATATGCGTCCTGACGGCCCCGAAAGACTACTCGTCGTTCCCATTCAATTGCGTCACACTGTTCTCGCCCAGCTTCATGATGCACCTACAGCAGGTCACCTCGGCGTGTCACGGACCTACGACAGAGTTCGCCGGCGCTTCTTCTGGCCTGGCATGTACCGCGACGTCTGCCGTTATATTGCAGCCTGCGACCCTTGTCAACGACGGAAAAAACCAAATGCCCCTCCGGCCGGACGTCTTCAGCCACTGCACATCCCACAAGACCCATTCTACCGTGTTGGCGTGGACCTGCTTGGCCCTTTTCCTACGTCAGCTGCGGGTAATCGGTGGATTGCAGTAGCAACCGATTATGCTACCCGATACGCGATCACACGGGCCCTTCCAACCAGCTGTGCAACTGACGTGGCCGATTTCCTTTTGGAGGACGTCATCTTACATCATGGCGCCCCTCGACAACTCCTTACCGACCGAGGCAGCTACTTCCTTTCCAAAGTGGTTGATGACCTCCTCCGCTCCTGCGCCACTAAACACAAGCTCTCGACTGCTTACCATCCACAAACAAATGGTCTAACGGAGCGCCTCAATCGCACTCTCACCGACATGCTCTCCATGTATGTCTCCGCCGATCACCGCGACTGGGACACTACGTTACCGTTTGTAACATTCGCGTACAATTCTTCCAGACACGACACCGCTGGGTTCTCTCCTTTTTTTCTGTTGTTCGGCCGTGACCCTGCGCTACCTTTCGACACCCTCCTGCCGGCCGGACTAAATGACAAGTCTCAGTACGCTCGTGATGCAATAATGAAGGCCCAAGCGGCACGCCAAGTTGCTCGACGACGCTTACTGGACTCCCAGGACTATCAGAAGAGCGTATACGACGCCCGCCATCGTGACGTCCACTTCACACCCGGAGATCTCGTTCTGTTATGGTTCCCCTCGCGCCGCGTTGGACTTTCGGAGAAGCTACTCCCACGCTATTCAGGTCCCTACCGTATCTTACGCCAAGTAACTGACGTCACATACGAAATCACCCCTACGGACCCCGCCATCCTTCACCCTCACACTGACGTAGTGCATGTTACGCGACTCAAACCGTATTACTCCAGTGCCTCCTGATTAGCACCGGGTCGGTGCTCCAGCCGCCGGGGAAATCATGTAACGGTAGGATGAGAACGACGAAGAAGACAAAGAGGAGGACGATGTTGTCAGATCTGTGAGCCAACTGGGCGCCATCTTGTCCACCACCGAGTTTATTCCTCGTTTTATAAAGTAAAGTTATTCTCCCGTAACAATATAACTACGAAATTATACAAAATAAACAAAAAGATGGCAAATCACTCTACCAGAGAAATCGGTATAGTAGGAAAATGAAGCCTTTCTTCAGAAGAAAAGTTAAATTTTATTGTATATTGATGCATGAGAGGTTGTACAATTCCTATTGCTGTTTGATGTGGATGCACATACTTTGACGCCTGTGCTCCGTTTCATACATCAGATGCGATGTTGTTGAAACTAGCGAGACTTCTTGCAGTAGAATCACTCGCACCACAAGATAGTCCAATCATTTTTTTTTCTCCTGATATGACTTTTTTTGCCTTTAGGTTGAATAATAAATGAAATTGCTATGTGTGTCTGACATAAACGACCTTTGTTAGACAGTTGTGAATAACTTCTTTTAAATCACTTGGCGTCACGTTGTTGTTTCTTTTTTGTGTTTAATTTCCAGCTTGTTCGGACTCACGCTGGATCTGCTTGCGCAATAGACGATCATTTACAATCCACGGGCACATATAACGACAAAATCTAAGCGTGAGACGCACCTGCTCATACAACTTGATGGCCGCACTACTTGCGTAGTACCTTCAGAGTTGCGCGCCATGTACGAGCAATCACCATGGCTAACGAGAAAAAATATGATTTTATTCTTGTGTTTACTGAAGGGCTGAAGTAGTAAACATGCCTGCACACAGCATGTGCTGAATTCCTCTCAACGATGGCATCAAGAAGAAGATACGACTGCCACTCGGCGTGCACTCATTCAAAGCGCAGTCATTTCACGAGAGAAACGTCAAGGTGCGCGCTCCCCGGCAAAATTGTAAACAACACACACACAGTTCGAAGATTGAGCCGTGAACATGGAAAGGCATTCCGCTATTCATGGTTTTGCGTCCCGCTAATATATCTCTTGCTGCACGAAAAGCTGAAACTACCGAGCCACTCACTGTCGGCACTCGTTGATGCATGATGCGGTACTTCAACCATCCGAGACGGCGACACTCTCCCCCCCCCCCCCCTGCACCAACCAAGGCTATTTCGCAAGGGAGCATCCCTGAGAGTTTATAAGGCGCGTTTGTAAAGCCTTACACATGGGTGTCAGTAGCATTGTGGGTAGAGTGCCCGGCAACCATTGTCGTGAACTGGTGGTGGTAGACAGCATTTCATTACAGAAAATTCACCAGAGAGTTGCAGCATATTGCATGTGTGAGTGGAAAGACCCTATTCCGGGATGCCGATGGAGTTAGCCGCTGCTCGAGCGCGCCTCACCAAGGAGCGTTGAGCATTCAAGGTCGAGCAGCCGAGTAGGTACTCTTCCCAAGCCTCTCTAGTTGGTATTCGACTCCCGGACCATCTAGTAAATGAAACCTTTTCTTCGGATTCCCCTTCGCGTTCATTTTACCAACGTCAAATTCATGAAGGCAACTCAAGTGACGTCTCAGTGAACCTCGCAACAAAACACTTTCGTGTTGGAAAGGAACAGAGAGAGTAAAAAGAAATAAACAAAGCAACCTGCTCTTCCTCCACACTTCCCTTAGCCTTGCCACCAATAGTGCGATGCAGCCATACAATATTTTTGCGTATGCAACGAAAACCTAAACGTTGTCATAATGTGCTTGATATCCGCTTTTGGTTCAGAAAAAGGTGCAACCGCCTGTTTCTTCTTTAAGAAAGAAGTAAGTCGAGCGTTGGCGCCACCGCATCAGTGCACAAGGTGAATAGTTGGATCGGTATGTGAGCTGTCCCACACCCTAAATACATACATACTTAGACTTACAGAGTTAACCATTGATACCGGGTGTTTCAAAAAATTCGTCCAAAATCCTAAAAAAACGGGATATCGTATTTGGTTAATGCTTTCACATCTATTCTTTACGTAGCCACAAGCATCTTGAAACGGTGAAAGACATCATCTGGAACAGTAAGTAGGAAAATCTAATTATTTCACTTTTTATTGAATGGTTCAGGGTATTTATGTTAAATGGGAGCACTGTAGTTCCTCTAGTGTAGAAGCCATCGTAGCTTTGACGTATAGAGAAGAAGCGGCCTCTAGAACTTATTGTGGCACAATGCAATGTCACAAATTTGAAAGGTCAAGCCGAAACCGAAGCATCGACTAGCGCAACAAGCATCAAGCATACGACCAGGATAATGTCATTGTCCGATCAAGCGAATACAATGGTGAAGTTATTGCACGCTCGTGCTCGTTAACGTACGAGCGCCATGCGTACGAGAGCAGCCTCCCCCCCCCCCCACATATATATATAAATATATATATATATATATATATATATATATATATATATATATATATATATATATATATATATGACAACATATAGCAGTTGCTCCGCATAGGAGTAAGCCTAATGATATACTTTACATTTTTGAAGAGTTAATGAGGGGAACTGCAAATAAGTCTGAGAAACGCGACAAGCGACTGAAAAGTTCTACAAGCGATTAGGCAAAAAAAAAACAAAAGGCTGAATTCGCGTATCACAAGTGTAACTGGCAACTTTGGCCGTCCCTCAAATCAGGGAACGAAATGCTCACAGTGAAAAAAAAAATTGAATTAATGCGTATAATACAGAAGGAGTTTCCAAAGTGAAAACTGTCAGGAAGACCTCCTCTTAGAACAAGTACAAATAATGTAAAACAAATATTGACAACTAAGAAGCTATTTAAATATGACAAACTATCACCTATGTACTTAACAAGGAATATACATACATAGTGAGCATACACACATAAATATATACATTTATATTTAAACCAATACACATATAAATGCATAAATATGATCAGGTGATGCATGTGGTTAGTGAAAATTGCTTTTGATGACGCCACAAATAAGGCAATGAAGGGCTTGACTTGTTATTTGATGGAAGTGAATTCCACGATGAAGTTGCAGTAAACAACGCTGTCATTTTAGCGTAGTTAGTGTTTACTTTCGGAAGCAGAATGTTAGTATCTTCAGAAAACTGTGTGTTGTTAATATTTTGAAGATGTGTTAGGGGAAGTATGTCAGTTGGAATGCCACCTGTTCTACTTCTGAATAATAAAACACCAAGTTTGTGTTGAAAGAGGTGATAAGTAAAATTTCGAGAGTGCTAAAGAGGGGTGCTGCTGATGCAGTGTATGAAATATGAGTGATGATACGGATTCCTCTTTTCTAAAGGGGAATGATGGATGCCAATGAGTGGTGTACGTGTAGGCCCAGGATGAAATGCAGTAATTATGGTGACTATAAATAAATGCATAGTAAAAATAGTTGAATACACATTCCTCAGAACAACGGCTTGAGCGAATGAGTATGCGGATGCCAAAAACAGTCTTCTTGGTGACAAAGTTATTATGAAAGTTATCTTTTAGGTGAGGATTTAATGTGAAGCCTAGAAAAGTAATGAACATTGACGGGGTAATGACGCAGTTATCAATGTATATTTCCGGTTTCATTGTCACCTTTTTTATGTGAGTGAAATAGCATAAAAGGTATTTTATTAGGGTTGATTTTGAAGGATTTATTATTGAACCATGAAACAAGATTATTGACATCTGTGTTTAATTTCGATAGACGATTGGTGAGATTTTTGTCACTGAGAAATATTGTATCATCAGCATAAAAGATGCAGTCAGAAAAAGTAAGCGATGTTGGTAACTCGTTAATGTAGATGAGAAACAAGAGAGATCCCCAAATTGAGCCTTGTGGCACTCCCAGGTTGGCTGTTATTGCAGAGGATAAAACACAACCGTAGTTGACAACTTGGGTCCTGTTAGCGGGGCAACTTCGTAGAAGGGTTAAAGTTGGCCCGCAAATTTCTACGGATTCAAGTTAGCGAAAAAGACAGAGTGGTTAATGGTATCAAACGCTTTAGTTAAGTCAACAAATACAACCCCTGCCCAAGACCTTTATCGATAAACTGTTTTAAGCTATCAGTTAGTTTTATTAGTGCTGATTCGGTAAACATCTTACCACGAAAACTAAGCTGCTTAGGCGACAAAAGGATAAGTTTTGTTAGGTAGTTCGTAAGGCAATTAACAATGAACTTCTAAATAACTTTACTAAAGAAGGGGAGGATTGTTATTGGGTGGTAATTAGAGAAAACTTTTGTGTCGGCATTTTTTAATACAGGGGCTATTTTCCTTGTTTAAGGATAGTAGGAAAAACATCAGAACGAAATGCGGCTTTGATAAGATCTGAAAGCACAGATGATAAACTGGGGGCAACAAGTTTATTTTGCAAGAATAAATTGAATCTCGGCCACCTCCTGCAGTCTTCAAACTTTTTATAGTGCGTAGAACTTCGTCAGGTGATGTGGGTTTCAAGAAAAAAAATGAGACAAGTAAGGCAATGAAGGCAAGATAGTGACAGTCGATACAGAGTTGTTAAAAATTATTCACTAAATTAATTGGCGATGGCGATGGGGTTGGTTCTGTTGTAAGTGTGTTGTAAGTGTGTCTGTTGTAAGTGTGTCTCAATGATCAAGTTTAATTTTTTTAATTATGTTCCAGTTTTCTCTATCGTCATTTCCATACTCCTCAATTTGATAGTACGTCTGTTTAGCTTTTTAAAGCTGGATAATAAGGGTTTGTCAATAGACTTTAAAGCGGGCCAGAAGAGACAGTTTGAATGGCTGGAGCTTTGTTTTTTGTAAATGTTGCCTCTTTTTACGCTGCGCAACAGTCCTCTCGTAATCCACGAGTTTATAGGGGTTGATTACCAATGTGATATGATCGATACAGACGTACACGAATATATGAAACCTGTAACTTTTTCGGTCAACGCATTCGACGCTTTGTTCACGCAAGGATCTTAGGATTAATTGCCCCGTCGGAGCACAATACCGTATAAACGAACTTTGCCAAATCAAGAGCACACTTATTGACCATTTTAGTTCTGCTAAGAGTTCGGTATTCAATTGCGCTAAAAAGGATAACGATCTGTCAGGTTCAAATTGACCACACCAGCCTTTTTAATAGACATTACGTTACTGAGTATATGGTCAATAAGTGTGTTCCGGCTGGGAGAAACAGATCGTGTCGGCGAATCCAGGATACATTCTAAACAATGCCCCATGAAACATTTGGAGTATTGAACACAAGATGTATCATTGATATTTGCAGTGTTGATGTTCACATTGACATTACAAATATTAACCTAAAATGATCACATTGACCTAAAATAATCACATTGTAGTTTTCAGATATATACGAACTTATAATATCACCAAGTTCAACATAGAAGTCACCGTAAGACGATGATGGGGACCAATAAATTGGTTCAATGATAGTTCTTCAGTTAGATTGATTGATATGTGGGGCTTAACGTGCCAAAACCCACCATAAGATTGTGAGATACGCCATAGTGGCGGGCTCCGGAAATTTCGACCACCAGGGGTTCTTTAATGTGAACCCAAATCTGAGCACACGGGCCTCGGCATTTTCGCCTCCATCAATAATGTAGCCACCGCATACGGGATTTGAACCCACGCCCTGCGGTCAGCAGCCGAGTACATTAGCCACTAGAACACCTCAGCGGGGCTTGTTCTGTTAGATGAAAGGAAGCCACGTTCAAACTTGAGACAGACCAGTTCGCATTTCACCACAAAAAATACGATATCAGTACGTCTTCTATATGATAACGCGTTAGAAATGAATAAGGCTGGTCTACCGTCACGGTGACCCAGGCGATAAAAAAATTCAGCATAATAACCTGGTAAGAAAAAAAAAGATATCATCAGCTACCGATAGCCATGTTTCCGGTACACATATTAGCGAAAAGTGATGATTGGTTAACGTGATGAAGATAACCATATCATCAAAGTTTTTTGGTAAGCTTTGGGTATTAAGGTGTACGATGGAAGTATGAGAAGAAGACGAACAACCAAGGCGCTGCTTCAGCTCGGGGGCAGTGTGTGACACCATGATGGTTCGTAGTCATCATAGATGCATTAGTCCATTTTAGATGAAAGCGGCCAGATCACCCACACAGGAGATGTGGTACACTCGGCTATCCGTAAACTTTCTAGCTTTTATGCGGCGGTTAATTGTCTACCCATAGGAACTGCCACTTCTTTTCTCTCCTAAGTGCCAGTCAGTGCCTGAGCAAACAGCTGCTTGTTATCGGGAGTGAGGTGGTAGTTCATGAATATAGGCTGATCCTGATTCTTTGTGCCGATAGACCTGGTTGACAGACCGGTTGACAGATAGCCTTTGAAGCAAAGGCTATCTTCTTTGGTCAAGAACAAAAGCGCGCAATAATGTTCGAGCCACCTTCATCAGGTACCCTGTGCACTACATCAATATCAGCAGGGCTCACAGGACAACCGATCTTTTCTGTAACCTGTTGTAAAACTACCTCGCGGCTTTCTTCTGTTGTTTCCGGGATACCTTTAATTTCTACATTGTCCATGCGCGAATATTGCTGTAATGCAGAAATCTGTCTTGATAGCTGTTTATTTGTTCGATACAGCTCTTTGTTTTCTTTGATGAGGTTTTCCTGCTTAGACTTCATTGTTTTACAGTTACAAAAAGTTCGCTATGCGTTCCGCAGATACCAATCGTCGACATGGCAGCCTGTGATTATTGCGGCAGTATCGAAACAACTGGGCATCTTCTGCGCGAATGCCCGCAGTACTGCTCGCAGAGACAGTCACTCTTCAATGCACTCGACCATTCGGACGACCAGACTCTTTCGGAAAAAAGAATCCGGTGCTACCGGCAGAACTTAACGTTGCAGAAGGAGACTGTGCAGGCGCTCCTGAGCTTTCTGCGTTCAACCGGTCTTTCTTAATGACTCTGATATGAACGCCCTACATTGTGATATATATATATATATATATATATATATATATATATATATATATATATATATATATATATATATATATATATATATATATATATATATATATATATATAACTCTTATTTTCTACCCCTGTACGGGGTAGCAAACCCGTTCTGCTACTATGTTAACCTCCCTGTCTCTTTTACTTATTTTTCTCTCTCTCTAATGAGAAATTCACGAAGCTTTGCAAGTGTTTTGTCTGTATTATCAATGCCTGTCTGTAGGGCATAATTACAAAGATAATTTTTTCCATGTCTCCAAAATACATTCCTGAATGATGCCTTTAGCCTTCTTGAGATGCGTGTGGCTTCAGAAGGAGAGTTTGAGAAGGCATATAATGAATATTTTATTTTTTGTTTTTTTGATAATTTGGCACACAGAAAACATCTGTCATATTCTCTGCTACGGCAGACTAGTGAGCCGTCTTGCGAATTGCCAGGTGATGCTGGGCTAACAAGCAAATATTCATCACCAATGAAGCCCAATAAAACCAGTGTGAGTTTCGTGAGGCCGAAGAAAAGAAGCGGTAATAAAATAGATTTTCTCATGCTTTTAGATATTTTGTTTTTAATTAATCAAAACGTCACTGAAATACGCAGGACAGTTGAAACATATTTTTTGTATTGTTTTGTTCAGCGAAAATATGCTGAAATAAGAACAAAAGACATATTTACTTTTTATTAATAATTACAGAGTATTGTCCATTCGAGTGAATGCGAGGTCGCCAGTGTGCGATTGACCTTAATTCATGATTTACCGAACGTATCTTTGACTTCAACACTCGTGTAGTGAACGTCATCGACAAGCGCGCCACCAGAGAACGACGGCACGCTTTTTATGAACCTGTTGAGCAGAAAAGTGGCGGTAAATAAATAAATATTTGATCGTGCGTGAATATATCTTGATTACACTTTTTAAAATTGTTCCTGAAATATGCCCCACCTGGTGGTCTAGTGGCTAAGGTACTCGGCTGCTGACCTGCAGGTCGCGGGTTCGAATCCCGGCTGCGGCGGCTGCATTTCCGATGGAGGCGGAAATGTTGTAGGCCCTTGTGCTCAGATTTGGGTGCGCGTAAAAGAACCCCAGGTGGTCAAAATTTCCGGAGCCCTCCACTACGGCGTCTCTCATAATCATATGGTAACTTTGGGACGTTAAACCCCACATATCAATCAATATTCCTGAAATATGCGTATATTTCCTGGGGAATCGCGAATAACTCCCCCCCCCTCTTCGCAAAAAAAAAAAAAGAAAGTATGATAAGACACTGCAAAATTCAAGTGGCTAGGCGAAAAAAAAGCCTGAGTTCGTGTATAAGAAATGGAACTGTCAACTCAAGTCTGGTAACAAAATACTTACAATGATACTAGGCTTGGGAAAGCTTCAAGTTCCAGCCACCGCCGAACGGGGCGAAAAAAGTGACCCGTCACAGCGAAAGAAAGAACATAGTGACAGCGCGGGAGTAACAGCTCCAAGCGGCCATATAGGTCGCTCCAGGCCCTGGTCTTTCATTCGCTGGATATTCAATAAAGTTATTTCATAAACCCTGCAAACCCTGATATTGTGAACGCGAAGTCTTCCGCTGGAGGCGCCGCAGTAAGCGCAATATTGAAAGTGAAAGGAACCACCATTTACGAAAACAATGGCTATTTCCTACACAACCTAAACGCAACTTTTGAATTCCGCGATTTGCGTATTATGAGTGCCGAATTTGTTGTTTAGAGATAGCGGTGTAGTAATATTCAGCGTACGTTCACACATTCTACATCATCGACGTGCCATGTGACTTCTACTCGTATTCTCTGATCAGTGACGAAGCGGAAAACCTCCATCGCCACTGTTCGGCGGGATCATGCTTACGCGCAGATGCGCACTTAGTTTTCATATGACGGCTGGCGTGGTCTACGGCATTCCGTTTCTTTTCTACCATTTTTAGACGCGAAGCACCTTATGGCTCAGGATGTCCCTTGACTGCCGTCGTAGCCATGGCCCTCGACAAGGCGGGCTCGCGGCGTGTTTCTCTCCGGCCGTCCCAATGTCGCGGAGAGAGCGTGCTCCCAGAGGTGGGCACGGCCCGGTATTTTTACGGCCAATGTTCCTTATAGAGGCCTTTTTCAACACTTCCTAAACACTTTCTAAACACTTAATCAAGTAACTATGAAATTAATTCACTAGAATAGCCTATTGACTCACGAATTCAACGCCGCAAGAAGTTCAAGAATCCGCCCAGTGCGAGTGGAATTACACAGGCTTACACAGGCGCTGAAGGCTAAGCAGGGAGGAATGGCAGGGCCACAGAAAAATGTCACGCGCGCCTCATGACTTTGAGCACTTGATTTTTTTTTGATGAATGGCTTTTTAATGTGTGATCCCACTCGCACGCGTGGACAAGTAGTGACCTAACGCGGCAATTTCTGTAACGAGTGAGCGCGACATGTTCAAATCAGGCAATGACTGATATATGAGGTTACTACGTGTGATTTTTGGGCATATTCCGTGATTTGTCGAGAGAAATGAAAGCAATTTTTAGCTGACTCTGATAAATTGATGGGAATTCTTGGCCACGTGCTGCGCTATAATATCTTGATCCCGCGTTCTCGGGAGCCTCTAATACCGATCGGCAGCGTTTTCAGACCATGCTTCAAAAGTGTTGCAGGGCCCCTTTAAGGCGTGGGTTGGTCGTAACCTGTGTAAAGGCATGTATGTAATAACCACCTGACAGCATATTCACGGAGTGAATAATGATGAGTGGGGTGAAGCTTCGAGGGGCTCTATCGGCAAACCGTGAATCATTCAGTGGCCGCGTCCATCCGTCGTCTGTCTGTATGTTTGACGCATGGACGGACGGATAGATGCACGGATGAACACACAGATGAACGAATAAATGAATGGAAAGACGGACGGAAGCAAGAACGAACAAACGGACGTAAGCGCGGATGGACTGACAGACGCTTCACTCCACTCATCATCATTCACTCCTTGGATATGTAGTGACTTTTTTTCCGCACCGCGGTGCCTTTACAGAGGATCAAAGAAGGCTGCAACACTGCTGGTGGCGATGAAAATCGATTTGCGCTTTTATATATCCTTGCTCTCATTTGAAAATGTCGCGTGAAATCAAAACTGAGGCTGATATATTCTCAAATGATATTTTTTTTGCATAGCTAGGCAAGGTAAACAGCACAAAAAACGCAGAGTAAATTTAGCAAGGACACAACACAAGCGCGGGTGTTGTATCCGTCCTTTACACTGTTTTTGTTTTTTGCTCTGTTTACCTCGACCCACAATGAATCGCTACCAACTAGGCCAATTTTCAATACTACTCAGGGCTTTTTTCTTATGCTGTAGATTCATGCTGTAGATTATGCTGTAGTTAGAGCAGTTAGAGTTGCGATGCCTCTGCAAGAGATCCACGTGCGCTGCAAACTCACTATACTTCGAAGTTTGTAAACGTATGGTGGGCAATGACGAAGAAAGAAATTGACAGTTCGATCCGTAAGCGAAATCAGAAGAGGGCCGCGTTTTACGCTCACGGGTCACACTCGTATAATTGAGTTCCTCTTGCTTTCTTTTCATGGGACTAGCGCTGCTTTTCATTGCAACGATGTTTAAGGAATTCTCGTAGACGTGCTAATGTAATCACAGTGGCGCCAGGATGTGGTTTTAGTGCTGCTTAGAAGCACGAGAGAGGGAGGAGGGTGCAGGCTGGCGCCATGCGTCAAGTCTAACCCCCGTATTCAGAAACGCTCCTTGATTTGAACTTGACTTGAAACCACCTTCAATGCAGCGCGTTTGAAATCTGTCTGTGCGTTTGTGCTGCCTTGACACCACCCAAAGAGAGCGCGTTCGAAGCGCGTTTGTGCTGCATTGAAGTCGTTGGCAAGTCAAGTTTAAGTCAAGCAGCGTTTCTGAATACGGGAGTAACCCTAGGCTGAACACGCATATTCTGCGACGACTGGTTACAGGCGCGTGCCTCTTGGAAATGCATGCGTACCGGTTCCATGTAACATTTGTACGTACATACAGGTACTACTTTCGGAGGGGCACTATGGCGTGCTGGTGGGTGTATGAACGCGCCTAAAACAAACGGGTGAAAGATATTAAGACTTCTGTTCGGACTCGCTCTCTGGATTTCTTGCCGACCAGCCGTGCTCCCGCAATCTCTGATGACAGCACAGCTCTTGCCGACTGGGCTCGCCCTACGCCATCTCCTGACGCCGACAAGAGCTTTTATCAAGTGGTGCCCCGTCCTCGGACTCTAGCGACCGCGTGCATATTTCCTATCTCCTCTTTACTTCCGTCGTTTCCTGTCGTTCGCTGTCCCTGCGCCTCGCTCTCTCCTTCATCTCTCTATCTCTTTGCCTCTTAATCCTATCCTTTGAATCCCTCCTTTACCCCCACCCCTCGTGAGCTACTGTTGAGGTGTCCTCCTCCTGAGAGACAGTTACGGGGCTCACTTTTCTCTTCTTTTCATTTAAAATCACTCACACTCTGTTAGGTTTGGCCTGGAGATTCGTCTCTCAATCCCTTCGGCGCCAAGTCTGACAGATGCTGTCGAAGATTTGAGCAATTATCCAGACCAAGCAGCAAGCAAATGCGAGTTCCCGTCCTTCAAATGCGGACCCTTTTGTCGTCCTTTCAAGCAGCAGTGGTGCCTGATGACCTCGGTGATTCACTGGCGACAGGGAAGCTGCTGTGACCGGCAACAGAGCTGACAGGAGAGCGGCGCTCCTTTTTAATCCCCAGTTAAGTAGCCGACCGGCCGACTACCTATGCTCGCCAGGCATTGTCCCTGCTGGCCGGAGGATGAGACGTCGTGTCGCCGCGATGCCACAAAGAGGACAACAGGGACGGCGTCTTCCTGGAAGAGTCCGTGGCGGCCACCGCAGATCACCCCGCTAATTGAGCGAGCTGTGCGGCGGACCCTTTGAAGTATGCTGCCAGGATCGTGGGAACTTTCGACTAGCGGCACACACACGACGAGGAAGAGCCCTGCTGGCGCCACGTTGCAGTGCAGTGTTCACAACTCAAAATTGGACGTGCACGTGGACGGTGCATGCTCACCCCCCCTCACCTGTTGTGCGTGTGTGATTGGTGTTCGACTCGGAGAGGAGGAGTCCGACAGGGCTTAAAACGACGCCGGAGAGTGCTGGACGTCGCTCTGAACTATGTAACGTTCAACCACCACGCTCGTGGTTTGTGAAACCACTAACCTTTCTGTTCTGTAAATATGTGTAAATAGTACCATAAACCTGCTTTGTTTCTCGTATCCTCCTAGCGACCCTCCTTCCTTCCGACCCGTAACAACTGGTGGCAGCGGTGGAATGCCATCATCAGCGACCTTCCTTCGTCATACTTAACAACTGGTGGCAGCGGTGGGATCCGATCATCAGCGACCTGCCTTCCCATCCTCAACAACTGCGAACTTCCTCCTTCGAACCGCAACAACTCATACTTCTGTTGCCCTACGCGACTATGATGATGATGATGATGATGATGATGATGATGATGAAACCTCCACTATACCCCTTGTCCACTCAGGGGAATTGGCCAAGAATTGGTGACACCCTACGCGAGTCCCAGCCTCTTTCATCCTTTTCTGTTCAAAAAGGATAGCCATATAATGAATAACCAGCCAACACACCTACGTATTCGCATATTCATGTTGTACAGATTAATAAGGGCGGCAATTTTTCGCTCACCTAAAACAACCAATCAACTCTTGCGTTCCGCTTCCTTAGAACGCCTTGACGGTACGCGCATCCACGCACCCTACGCTTCTTGTTTGCGCAGTGCGACCTATTGGGTGCCCTCGGCTGTTCCATGTGCTACCGCTGCTTATCTTTCGTACCGCTGCCAAAGCTATGAAAGTCCTTTAAGCAACTGTCCCTGCATATGGGGCAACACAATCGTGTTTAGAACAAATGTCCGATGATTCCAGCACAATATACTTCGCTACCGGACAGCAATAGGCTTTCTCAATTTCAAGAATAAGCGGTAAAGCGAGATATTCGGCTGCCACACACAAAATATTTATTCTCTGTTTAGATAAAAACATTGGCCGAACCCACGTACAGTGGGAATCGACTATATGCGAAGCACAAATGAGAAATGTTGATGTATCACTTTCAAATCAGCACAACGTTATGAGGTGAAGGTAAATGATTCCGTACAAGTCTTCCGTATCAAGATTATCATGTTTTGCATGTGTCGTTTACTTTCGTCATATATTCACGTCCGGTGATACCAGATTTATATGTATATGTGGAGCTAGCGAAACGGCCGTGAGCACGCTGTGAGCGAGGTATGTGGTCCTTTTCTTACATGACGCGCGTGTCAGGATTATCATGTTTTGCACCAGTCATATATTTTGCCATCCATTGACGCCACGTAACACCAAATTTAATATATGTGAAACTAGCAAAATGACCGCGAGCGCATCACGAAGGGCGCAATATACTTCAATGTAGCGTTGACGCACGCGCACGCTGGGCACAGCGACGCGATACGTTAACAAAACGTGAGCACTCTATAGTCTGACGTCAGGCGTGCCCAGCGTCCGTCTGCGCGGCCCGACGGCAACCGGTGTGAAATGCGACATACTGCATTTCGCGCCGATGCGTTACCTTGACAACACTGCGTCTACATAGAGTAATATAAAAAAAAAGGTATGACGCCTCCCTCTTTTTGTGACGGAGGGACGCCGGACGCTCTGAAACACGCATGCGTCAAAGCAATGCAGCGCGGCGCGCGCCTGCGAGTATATGGCAGGAACGGTGGATGGCGGCATAGAGTTTCCCAATATACACAAGAGGGTTCTCTGGTGCCAGTGTCTATGGGAGCTGCAACGCACGGCACTTCAGCGAGCATGGCAATGATGGGTAGTACACACGTTTGTCTAACTTTCCTACTTCTCGCCTGCTTTTGGCTCCGCATGTGTTCGTGTGGTTTGGAACTGTTTCTCAAAAAACAAAAATCAGCAAATGTTCAGCGTTCGCGCTTCCCCACCTTATTTTTTAGACTTACCTTTTAATACCGGGCCGTGAAATTGAAAAGTGTTGAATCTTTCTTTCAAAACAAAACCGAAACACTGCAATAAACGAAGCCGCAAGTACGATTCACCGCCCACAAGTACAAAGACTAGGCGAATGTGCGTCCCATGGTCGCTGAACGATCGCAGCGACAGAGTCCCCTCTAGTTAATGTTCGGAAACTCTATGCCTGGCGGGGCAACGCTGGCGTGACGCGACCGAATGAACGCTGGCGAGCACGCCCACCACGTCACGTCGAAATGTATAAGTGTCTTGACTACGGCATGTAGTCATGTACTCACATGACACGCATGTCATGATTGTCATGTTTCACCAGTCACATGCCTTCGTCATCCATTGGAGTCACGTAATACCAAATTTTGCCGATGTGAAGCTAGCGAAACGGCCGCGAGCGCATCATCAGTGTGGCATGTAGTCATGTTGTGACATGACACGCATGTCGTGATTATCATGTTTGGAAGTGTGTTTACCTATATAATTCGTTCGCGTCACGTAATACTGACTTTTGGTACATGTGAAGCTAGCGAAACGGCCATGAGCGCGTCGTGAGGGCAGCATGTAATCATGTTGTTACATGACACGCATCTCATATTTATCATGTTTGCACCGGTATCATACCTCCACCATTCATCCACGTCCCATAAAAATGAAATTTGGTATAAGTGAGGCTAGCGAACCGGCTGCCAGCGCCTCATGAGCGTGGCATGTAGTCATGTTGTTACATGACATGCATCTCAGATTATCATGTTTGCTCCAGTCACATACCTTCGTCAACCATTCACGTACTGCAATACCAAATTTGGTACATGTGACACTAGTGAAATGACTGCGAAAGCATCATGAGCGTGGCATGTAGTCATGTTGTTACATGACACGCATGTCATGATTTTCATGTTAGGGTCTGTCGCTTGTGATCGCCATGAAATCATGTCATACCACACCAGTTTTGCAACATGCTATGTGAACGAAACCACCGCAAGAGCTGCAAGTCACGTAATGTAAATGATGACACTCATGACATACATATCATGATTTTAATGTTATGACTAGTCATATATGTTCCACCAAGTTACCAATTTACAAAGATATACCAAGTTTGGTGTCGATACCATTATGAAAACGGCCAGGAGAGCTAAAAATTCGTAGGCGGCTAGATATATAGATAGATAGATAGATAGATAGATAGATATATAGATAGATAGATAGATAGATAGATAGATACGCTCAAAGTCACCGATGTTCACTAAGAAATGCTTCGTGACATTTGTGACCTCGAATTGATTTATTCAGTGACCTAAGATCGTTTGTAGGTGGCATTATAGTCAATGCTTGTGAAGTACAAACAACATCATGACATATGCACTGAAATAAACTCTATTGCTATTTAAGTTTTGACATTATTGCCAGTTCACATGATCGTTTTCTTCTAGACTTAATCAAAGCCAGCCTAGTCACTCATAGCTATGGTGACCATAATTTAGGAACGCAGTTAACACATCTGTTATAACACCGGCGTTGGTGACAGTGACCAGTTGTTATTGTTTTTGGTAAGCTTAGGCTGAGTGAAGAATATCAGTGAGAGTGTGGCTGTGTGGTGGTTACGGGGCTGCTTAGTCTATAGGAAGAGCTACAGTTCATAACAATGTATTCATTCGCACTTCATCAACTGCTGGGCATCTCCATAGCGTCTGCGCTCGCGCGTAGGGCGAGTAAAATGAGCACACAGCAGCCATTAAAGCTCTTAGCAGTAGAATAGCATGGCCGAAAAATCACAGCATATCCACGGAGTGAAATATGACGAGTGGGGCGAAGAGTTCCTCCGTTTATGAGTGAATTCGTTGGTCCGTCGTTCTGTCTGTCTGTCTGTCTGTCTGTCTGTCTGTCTGTCTGTCTGTCTGTCTGTCTGTCTGTCTGTCCATGCGTCCGTTCATCTAGTGAACCAACGCCTCCTAGAAAAACTATGCCTCGAACTCGCTGTCTTTTCAATTGGGAGCCTCCTGCCAGCACGCAATCTCGGAGGCCATGCCTCCTGCGTTGTGTTGCGACCAGCCTCCACGGGGAACCGCTCGCCTCCGTACTGCTCAGTCACGTGGCATTACCATACCGCTCTGTCACGTGACATCACGGCTGCTCGGAGGTAAGTGTGAGAGCATAGGCTGTGTTCGCAGGGGGCGGCCGTCGGAGACGCTCGCCTTCGTACCGAAGGAGGATGGTGGTGGTGGTGGTGGTAAAAAACATTTATTTCAGAAAAAGTCTACTAGAGAGTGCCGACGTGGCCCATCGGCGTGCTAGAGTGGCAAGACCCTATTCCGGGACGCCAGTGGAGCTGGAAGCTGCCCGCGCGCGCTCCACCAAGGAGCGTTGTGCAACCAAGTAGAGCAGCCGAGCAGGTGCTCCTCCCAAGTCTCTCTAGTTGGGATAGGAAAAGGGGATGAGAAAGGGACGGGATTAACTGGGCACGATGCTACGACGTGATATGTGTCGGCGAGGACATGACAGGTCAAGCAGGTGCCATTGATTTCCGGCAAAAAGTGCCTGGCGACCGCCGGACTGATAAAGGTGTTCGTCTGCAGGCGGCGTAGCAGTCGTTCGTCCGCTTTCTCCAAACCGCGTGCGGGGTCCGGGTAGAGGCGGCGCGAATCCCGGTAATAAGCCAAAATTTCGCGAAAGCGCGTCAGGTTGGTATTGCCAGATTCCGTCTCGGGACATGGAGGGGCAACGGCCCGGACAGGAAAAGCGCGGGCAGCGGCATTTGTCGCCTCGTTGCCGGGCAGGCCCGAGTGGCCTGGGGTCCAGACTATACGAATGGGATGAGGGTTAAAGCGCCAAGAGGCTGCCTGTAGTAGGCTAGCCGCCAGCGGGGCAATGGAACCCTGAAGGTACTGAGAACAGGCCGAGCGCGAGTCCGTCAGGATGGTGCGTGAAGCAGGGTGAGAGGCGGCCAAAGCTATGGCAACCTCTTCAGCGTGCGTTACTGTGTCTGCTCGAAAGGAGAGGCCATCTACGTGTTTGCCCTCTGTAATCACGGCAGCCGTGAAGTCACCCGAGGGGGAGGGACCCGAGATGTCCTCGTAGAAAACACCAGGACGATCGGAGTGTCGCGTATGAAGGGCCGCGGCGCGTGCTAGTCTACGGCCAGGATGGAGGTCGGGGTTCATATTACGGGGTAGAGATTCCACCCATAGCTTTTGACGCCAGAGCTCTGGTACCGGCTCCAGAGGGTCTTGGTGAGATATCGGGTTAAGGCCAAGTCTGTGTAGAAGACGGCGCCCTGAAGGCATCTGCGATAGTCGATTGATTTGGTTAACGCGATGAGCTTCGCGCATCTCTGCAAAGGTGTTGTGTACCCCCAAAGCCGTGAATCGGCTGTTGGAAGTTGCAATAGGTAGGTCCAGAGCGCGTTTGTATACTGAACGAAGAAGGACGTCCAGCTGGTGCTCGTGTCGACGACGCAGGCGAAGGTAAGGCAAGGCGTAGAGGACGCGACTGGTCACAAACGCGTGGGCCAATCGGAGGGACTGAGACCCGCGGAGGCCGCCGCGCTTGGTAGACACTCGCCGTATCATGCGGCTCACCTGTTCGCTGGTGCGTCTGAGGCCTGCTATTGTGCCCTTTGGATCCAAGGACGATGTGAGGTGAAGGCCAAGAACCCGAATATCTTGCACTGACGGGACGGGCCCGGACGGAAGTAAAATTTGAGGCGGCGGTAGCGGAGAGCCTGAAAGAAGAGCCGATTTAGCTGGAGAGCACTCCAGGCCGCATGAACCTGCGTAGGTGTCCACCAGAAGGGCAGCCTTTTGCAGGCGTTCTTCGATTTGCGCTAAGGAGCCGGTGTTGGTCCAGATTGTGATATCGTCCGCATATAGTGCGTGTTGTATTCCCTCGACCTCGCTTAGAAGAGAGGGGAGGTTCATCATCGCCAGGTTAAAAAGCAGAGGAGACAGGACTGCCCCTTGAGGTGTACCCCGCGTGCCTAATAAGTACGGGCCGTGTTCGGTAGAATTAAGGCGAATGAAGGCGGTGTGATGTGATAGAAAGGCGCGAATGTAGTTGAAAGTCTTCTGCCCGCAGTTTGTGGTAGACAGGTTAGTGAGTATAGTGCTGTGTTTGACGTTGTCGAACGCCCCGCGGAGATCGAGAGCGAGCACGGCTTTATCGTTATGGCGCATAGTAGTCGGCTCTAAGATATCGTGTTGAAGCTGGAGCAGGACGTCCTGCGCCGACAGATGTGGGCGAAAGCCAAACATCGTGTCGGCAAAGGTCCTCCTGGCCTCCAAGTAGGCGGAAAGGCGTTCGCGAACCATGGTTTCCATGAGTTTGCCTGCGCAAGACGTAAGTGAGATGGGTCTCAGTGCCTCAATACTAACGGACTTTGCCGATTTGGGAATGAATGTCACGACCGATGTGGTCCATTCCGTTGGAAGCGGAGAACCGTCTCATATCGAATTTATAAGGTGGAGTAGCGAGAGGTGTGCTTGGTCGGGAAGATTTGCCAGGAGCGATATTGTGATTCCGTCGCGTCCAGGGGCCGTGCCCAGTCGCATTTTCGTGAGTGCAAATCGTAAATCAGAAAGTGTGTATGGGGCGTCGAGGTCGGTGTTCGGGGCGCCGGAATACGTATATGCTGGGCCTGCGGGATCTATGGTGCGGCAGATGTAGCGGTCACAAAATTCTCGCGCGAGTTCATCCGTAGTGCCCTGAAAGGCATGCAGAACACGGTGGAGCTGGCGTTGCGTTTCTCCCCTGGTGGTGGAGGGATCGAGAAGGCTTCTAAAGAGTCGCCACACACTCTTAGAGCTCATCTGCTTTGCAGCCTTCGAACAGGTGTCTGCCCGGTTAGCATCGGAAAGTTGTGCGGAGTATGCGGCCCCCTCTGCAGTGAGCGCCTCAATGCGAGCGCGAAGTTTCCGATTAAGTTTGTTGCGTTTCCAGCGCCTTATGAGCCCGCGGCGAGCGTGCCAAAGATGTAGGAGGTGTGGATCGTTTGCAGGAGTCAAATTAGAGGTTGCAAGGGTGCGAGTGTTCGCTTGTTTCATATGAAGAGCGTATGATGCCCACGCTGCATATTCGGTCGAGGAGAGGCCGGCGGGGAATGGTTGCATTCTGAACCGAGTCCAATCGGTGAGACGGGCTTGGCCCCAGTGTTGGCGCATTTTCTGCCGCGGTGTGAACGAACTGCGGAGTAAAAAGTGATCGCTGCCTAGGGTTTCGCCTAAATTCTCCCATGTAGCATCGCGGATGTGACGGGTGAGGGAGAGGTCGGGGCATGTGTCTCGCGTGACCGAGTTGCCGGAACGTGTGGGTTGTGCTGGATCGGTAAGAAGCGTCAGGCTCAGCGAGCAAATGAGCTCCTTGAGCTCTCTGCCCCGGGCCTTCTCGTAGTGGTAACCCCAGTGAGGGCTGGGGGCATTAAAGTCCCCGACATTCACCAGTGGTTGTCGGGCCGCTATACGCAGCGCCCGAAGGAAGAGATGCGCAAACGAAGCCCTTGCAAGGCGAAGGGGACAGTACACGTTTAAGATATGTATTGATGGTTGGCCCCTCCGCTGAGACAGCACTGATATCATGCAGTAGTCGTAAGGAAGATCCAGATCGAGGTCAATCTGTACCGCCGTGTAAGCTTTATGCACGAGGAGGCATGTGGTGGTGCCGCCTACATAGGAGCAGTATCCAGAAAGGGATGGAGCAGGGCCAGATTCTTGGAGCGCCAAGACGGCCGGCTCAGAGCCAAGTGAGCTGAGGAAAAGGGAAAGATGTGAACGCTTTCGCCTGTTCCCGAAGCCTCCAGGGTTCCACTGTATGATCTCAAATTTAGACGCAATGTTTGAACGGGACGTACGATTGGTAGCCATCGTGACTGTCTTAGGTTTTATATTTGGTCCTCCATGTCCCGCTCGGATTCCTCAGAGGCAGGGAGGGGCACGGAGGCCGGATTGTCCGACGGCGAGGTGGTGGTAGCCACCTTACGACGACGCCGTGGAGCTGTACCCTCACTGCTCAACGAGCAGGAGCGGGAACGCGATGCCTTGGGTTGAAACTGGGTGATTGCCCAGGTTTGAATAGCCTGGGTAACCTCTACTACTATGCGTTGGACCGAGAAGCTGGTGAGGAGGTGATTAATCGAAGCTTCGACGCGCGTGAGGCGTTCCTCTACGCGCGGGGTGCGCTCTTCGCTAGGGAGAGTTTGGTTAGCGGGCAAGATAACCTGAGGTGCCCCAGGAGCCTCAAGAGCTTCTGGAGTAGATGTGGCACCGGTTCCGAGTGCTGAAGTACAAATGGTTGCTTGAACCGGCGGTTTAATGGGAGTGGGCTTAGCGCCAGGACTAAGCTTGGACGTAGCTTGCGTAGCCGCCTGGACAGAGGAGGCAATACCGGATGGCCTTGCAGTACACTGTTGTTGGGGTTGAAGTCGCTTATTTAAGAGTTCGAGTTGTTTAGTTAAAAGAGAATTTTGCTTTTGAAGTGCCGCAACTTGCTGGCGAAGGGCCGCAAGTTCGGGAGAAGGAGGATCGACAGAAGGGGATGAGAGAGGCTTAGAAGCAGCTTTCCCTGCCCAACTGCTCACCTGAGGTACCACCGCTGGTGCTTCGAGCGGTGGGAATGCCTGAGTGTCGGCGTGGAGTGGTGGAGCCGACTGATGCAGGTTGGTGCCGCTGTCTGGCTGTGACGAACATGAGGTGGTCCCTCGAGCAGATGTTGAGGGCTGCTTGCGTTTCCGATATTTTCGATATTTTGCCATGCAGCCACTGGTCCCAGTCTCATGGGCGCCGTGGCAGAGGAGGCACTTGGGGTGGCAGTCGTGGGCATTGAGACCTGCAGGTGCGGGGGTTCCACATTTGGCACACTGCGTTGGAGCGGGGTGAGGACACTGAGGTGGTCGATGGCCGATGGTACCGCACTTGGTGCGAACCGGGACCGTTTTCTTGTAGGCGTGGATGTACGTCGCCACGCAGTGGTAGAAGAGGAAGCGGGGTAACTTCGTGCCCTCGAAAGTCACCACCGCCGCCGCGGAATCTCCGAGTTTGCGGACCGCAAGGATAGTACCTCGAGGCCAATACAGTTCAGACTTTATCTTTTCCGGGCTTTCAGCAGAGTTTACGTTGATGACGCCCCTGCATGTATCCCCTGGTGCCTTGGCGTGGCCTCGAACGGGCAGCTGCTGATCCCCCACTTGCAGCTGGAAGTCCCCGAGGAGTCGCTGTGCCATAGGCAAAATGGTGGTGCTACAGACCAAGATATTCTGTTCCCAGATTGGCCACACTTGAATTTGCGTGGTAGTCTGGTCGCCGAGGTAGCTGCGGATGGCGTCGCCCGCGCGATCGGCCGGGACAAATGTGCGTAGCTCGCAGGGAACGCGAGGTTTCACTACCACGATGTAGTCGTCGCGAGAGAGGCGAGGAGTTTGACGCGGACGCCACTTGCGTTGCTTTGCTGGCTGCGAGGACGGAGCAGAGGTAGCACACCATCGGAGGGATTGCGCCGCCGGCGTTCCTTGCAAGGCAGGGGAATGGTGGCCCGCCGTGGCGTCTCGTTGTTGTTGAGACGCAGACTTCGATTTCGCTTGCTTGCGTTGCCACAGTCTCACCATGTCGTCGAGGTATTCATCTTCTGATGGCATGGTGTTTTCGGAGGATGAAATCTCCATGGACAGCATTTGGCTTGAGGTAGGATCATAGCCCGTAACCACGTTAGCGGCCGCCATCGCCGGGCTGAGAGCCCTTAGCGAGGCGGCGTTGTAGCCGGGATTGAAGGACGTCCCTCAAGTTGTCAAAACTGGACCCACCTGGACGAAGGTGTTGTCTAGGTGAAGCGGAGAGAGAGAGAAAAACTTTATTAAAAGGTCAGTCAATTGCTCAGGCATGGCCCGTTGCCCCTAGCTGTCAGCCGGAATCCCTTGGGACGCGGCAGCAGCAAGGGCTTGACTGATGATGTCGCGCTGGACGTTGGGATCTGGGCTGCAGAGCAGGGCCTCCCAGGATTCTACAGTGCTAGAACCATCGTTTTGACTTGGACATGTCCACACCTTGTGGACCAAATTCGCTACCTCATCACAAAATTTACACTGGGACTGGAAAACTGCGGGGTGCCACTTGCTGTAAAGTGCGGGGTTTGGAAAAACCCCGGTCTTTAACTTTCGCCACAAAATCTCGTTTTTCTTACTTAGTGAGTTGTCCGCTCTCGAGTACACTTGCCGATTCAGCCTGTAGTGTGCGACGATTTCATGGTATGTGCGCATATACTCGCTTCTTTGTTCGGTAACTTGGGAGGTTCCAGGGGTCGACCGGTAGGTGAGACCTCGGGCGACGGAATGAGCCTCCTCGTTCCCTCTAAGTCCTTGGTGAGCTGGAGCCCAGACAAGCAGAATCTGCTCTTTGGGTACTCCTAAGATGTTTAATATACGGACGGCAGTCTCCGTCACCCTTCCCGATTCGTAATTTCTCACAGCGTTTTTGGAGTCGCTGATGACCACCCTGATCCCCTTTTGGCTGATGGCCAAAGCTATGGCCACTTCCTCGGCCTCTACAGTCTCGACACCAAGTACTGTGCAGCACGCAATTAGGCCACCATCTCCCCTCACCGCCACTGCCGTGTGTGCCGCTTTGCTTCCATATTCCGCAGCGTCTGTATACGCGACGTCCTGTCGACCAGTGTACCTAGATTGTAATGCCTCTGCCCTGGCTTTACGCCTGCCTTCGTGAAAGTTAGGGTTCATATTTCTGGGTAGCGGAGGTATCTTTATCCTGTCCCTGATCTGTATCGGTATGTCTTTTGAACGCGCTTGCTCACGCGTGGGCTCATAGCCCAATCTCTTTAATATTGCTCTCTCCGTTTTAGATCCGAGTAGTTTTTGATGTTGTGCAGTCACAGTAGCCTCAATTAGCTCATCGAGTGTGTTAGATACCCCAACTTCATAAGTCTGCCATTTGACGTGTTTGGGGGAAGTCCGAGCGCGACTTTCACACTTTTCCTGATAATGGTGTCGAGTTTGCCCCGCTCCGTTTGGTTTAATTTTAAATAAGGTGCCACGTACACTATCCTACTTATTATGAAGGTCTGCACTAATCTAAGAAGGTTCGCCTCCTTCATCCCAGCATGCCTGTTTGCTATTCGTCTGATGAGACGACATGTCTGATTAGAACTGGCTTCCAACCTAGCAAGAGTTTCAGAATTCCTACGGTTCGCCTGAATCCTTAGTCCAAGGACACGGATACTGTCGACCGCGGGGATCTCTGCGCCGTTAACATACAAGTGGATGTCCACTTCAGGCCTGTTGTGGAGCCGCCGTTTTCCGGCGGGCATGAGGAAGAGTGCTTCCGAATTTTCGGCCGAGCATTTAAGTCCTTTGGGCTCCAGGTACTCCACGATTTTATCAATGGCGATTTGCAGAGAGCCTTCAATTTGGCCGTCACTGCCCTTGTTCATCCATAATGTTATGTCATCCGCGTAAATGGTGTGATTTAAATTCTCAATATCCTTTAACTGTTCAGGCAGTTTCAACATCACAATGTTGAAAAGGGTGGGTGATAACACCGAGCCCTGAGGTGTCCCCCTGTTGCCTAATTTAATGTCCTCGATGGATTCTTCCCCGATTTTTAAAGTGGCTGTCCTGTTCGAAAGAAAGTCTTTGACATAATCATAAAGTCGCTTTCCGACGTTCAGGGAGCTCAGATTCTCCAAGATTGATACGTGCCTCACGTTGTCAAATGCTTTTGCCACATCTAAACCCACGATAACTTTTGTGTCTCGCGTTGGCTTGTCTATAATTTGGTCCTTGAGCTGTAGCATCACGTCGCACGCTGATAGTCGAGGTCGAAAACCGATCATGGTGTCCGGATACATACCATTGTCTTCCATGTACCTACTGAGCCGCGTCTGAACGACATGCTCCATGAGCTTACCTACGCAAGACGTTAACGATATCGGCCTAAGATTCTCGAAACAGAGTTTTTTACCCGGTTTAGGAATGAAAATTACATTTGCGAGTTTCCACTCCTGCGGTATCGTCCCTTTTTCCCAACACTCCTGCATGTACGTTGCTAGGTTAGCGATGGACCTATCGTCTAAATTACGGAGCATTTTGTTAGTCACTCTGTCCGGCCCTGCCGCTGATCTAGGCCCGGATTCACAAAACTCACTTACGAAAACATTTTTGCGCAAGAGAAATTTTCTTGCGTAAGTCGATTCACGAAACGAAAAAACGTCGTAAGAGGCCATAGTTGTCACATCGGCCGCTGCAAATAAAGCGCGCTGTGACTGCCCGGGAACATGTCAGCGATGGTGATGCAGTTGCTATATTTGCTTACGTCACCTAAAAGTGCTCGTAAGTGGATTCACGAAGCGAAATTGTGCGTAAAAACAGCATGGCTGAGAGAAAATCCCAAGAGTGGTCCGGACCACTCTTAGGAACAATGTGGCTACTTAGAACCTGCTGCCGCAGCGGTATACTTTGGTGCCCTGGCTGGTTTTGAGTTAATTCACGCCCATCAAGGGCTGCCTGATGACTGCTGGTGCGTTTTTATTTCTTTCGGCGCTTTGAGCTTCGCGTGTTGTTTCCCTTGTACGCAGTGGATGGTGTTGACAACCACCATCGTCCAATAAGTTCGAAGTCGCAGTAATTGAAGAATTCTATTGGGCGTCAATGGCATAAAACTACGCATGTAAAGATTTGTGGTTGGATGAAAACCACTGTGATACGTGAATGGTCGGTGCATTCGAACGCGACATGGCATAGGATCAACCTTATTTGTTATGTTGTTGTGTTGCGCCCCATCTCATCCAATTAAAGTGCGACTCGAGATCCTTGCCTCATTGGTGGAAATTACCACCAAAGAGGTTAATGGGAGCACATTCTTTGCACGCTATTGGAAATAAAAATGAGAGGAAGTTTTCAGTGAGTGGTTCCTAAAGTTTGTGCTCTAGTGTACTTTCATTGGCTCTAACTGTCCAATGGTTGCGATCTCTGAAATACAGCTGTCGATACACTTTGGGACGATCTGGAACAAAGCGTACTTTGTAAACCAAAGCGTATTAGGGGTGCGCATGATTACGCATGGAACTACAAACAAATCATGCATCTTCACCTTCACTGTTCAGACACCGATATGGACCGTGATACTATGGCAAGCAATCGGAATGAAATGACCCTAGTAACTTTGTATGACACCAAAAATATGCAAACCCTCATGATTCTAGAGCAAACCTTGGCTGAATTCATCCCTGCGTCAATTACCAGCCATTTAACTTGGCGCACGAACATCATTCAAAGGTAGAGCGAGCCACTGACATGTATTTTGTGCGACGTAGCGACCACTTGACCTGAGAATAATAGCGTTGCGAAGGCGAATCCCCTGTCGCATGCTCTGATCGAAGCAGACGACAAACGCGAGCAGACGACGGCTTGGCCGACAGGCACAGCTTGTGATTGGTTGTGAAGCAATACCCTCTACATCAGCTCACTCAGTGACGTTGCCAAAACACTTCTTTCATCTGGCACGCCTATCCTGTTCGTCATATTGCCACGACATAGTGCCTGAATTCAAACAACGCGCCCATCAACACGCGCACAGAGACATACATGGGCGCCGTCTAGTGTTGCGCAGAGACGATGATGATAGCACGAGAACCCAGCTGGCCCCTGCTGATGTGTGCCACGCGCTTGGGACTCTTCTTGAAGAAGTAGAAGAGGAAGACATCTTGCCGTTCTGCTGTAACGTGCTACGACCATAGTCCGTTTGAGTTGTGGGCACAGGTTCGCCCTTTAATAAATACGTTTTGTTATACCCCGAGTCCTTCAACATCGTTACATTTCTGGTGGAGGTGCTGGGTAATGAATCAAAGCCCTACGAACGCAAGACAGCGTAGCCCCGACCACCAGCCAGTTGATACTGCGGAGCCGACACCTGTGCATCAGAGGACCAGTCGCCGTCTTCGAGGTGATTCACCAGAATTCAGCCCACTCCACTTTGCGCCAAGGGGAACTCAGTCAATGGACGCCGCCACCATGACAAGTCATGAAACACCAGCCCAAGTGGTGATAAATCAGCCTCACCAGCCACCAGTATTTCATGGCGACTCGTATGAAGACGTAGAAGATTGGCTGAACCTCTTTGAGAGAGTGGCACGTTTGAACGGTTGGGACGAGAGAGAGAAGCTCCGCCGCGTATACTTTGCTTTGGAGGACTTCGCAAAGACGTGGTATGAAAACCATGAAACCTCCTTTACGACCTGGGATGAATTTCGGCGACAAGCTCTGGCGACTTATGCCAGCGCGGATCGCAAAGAAAAGGCGCAGGCTGCGCTCGAATCCAGGAACCAACTCACCAACGAAAGTGTCGCAATGTATATCGAGGACATGATCCGCCTGTTCAAGCGCGCAGATACCCATATGACCGAAGACAAGAAGCTACGCCACCTCATGCGTGGGGTGAAGCAAGAGCTATTCGCTGTTCTCGTCCGCAACCCACCACGAACAGTTGGGAGTTTCATACGGAAGCGACAGCCATAGAGAAAACGCTAGAACAGCGGGCTCGACAGTACAATCGAGACATAAACTATGCACCTGCCAATGTCTTCTCTGGACGCCAGCGAAGTGACATGGACGCTCTGCGAGAACTCATCAGGTCGGTGATCAGGGAAGAGCTCAGCAAGTTGCAAGCGCCTCACACTACAGCAACACTGTCTGTAGTCGACGTAGTACGAGATGAACTGAGGCAGATGATACGTGAGCCGGAGCGTGCGCCACCGCCGATCCAACGCATCCCAACGTACTCTGAAGTACTCAGACAACCCGCGGCGCACACCAATGCAGCAGTTACGATGGCCTCTCCTTGCCCACAAACGGTACGCAGCGCACCTCGTCCACTGGAAGCGACGGCTACCTACCTGCCACGAGCCCGTGGTGTAGCTCGCTACGTGGATCAAAGGCCCCGGAAAAGTGACATCTGGCGTGACCATGAGCGCAGGCCTTTGTGTTTCCATTGTGGGGAAGCAGGTCACCTGTATAGGTTCTGCCCTTACCGACAGGCAGGATTAAGGGGCTTTCCGTTGTACGCACCATGCCCTCGAAACGGTGAACGGCCAACCGAAATCGAAGAGTACTTGTCCGCGCGCCAGAGCCCACTCACTCCACGCCAACATCAGCCAAGATCGCCGTCGCCCAGGCGTTACCGATCACCCAGCCCACGTGCTTCTTCCGCACGGTCTGGGCACCGTTCTACAAGCCCACACCAGGAAAACTGAAGCAAGCGACCTGTGGAGGTGAGGCCGCTGATAACTACAGTTGCGAAGATCCTCCATTGCGGAGGATCTTCGCAACTTCCATTGCGGAAGACCCCCTCGCACATAAGAGAAAATTTTTTCACGCCGTGAAAATAGTGCAAGTACTCTCTAAGAGCTCTCTTATCATCTTATGTGCGGCGTAGTTGTCGAAAACAACATGGCGTCGTAAACAGCATATCAGTCGGTGCGACTTTCAGCAAACGCTTCTCGCACGAGTTACTTCAGCGTTTGACCGAATGTGTTGTGATTACAGCAGCTCTTTCGGTGCGTGTAAGCAGTGCGGAAAGCTGTGGCAGTGCAATGGTGTACGGTGAAGCGCAGCGAAGCCTGTGCGTCGGTGTGGTTATCAAGCGGGGATCGGCGTCGATGTATCGACGACAACTGGCACTCGAGAAGCCTGCAATGTGTGTTTGTGTGCCGGTAACAGTTCGTTCGCTTGACTTTCCAGTCTCTCAGTTTGGTGCTGTGCGACATTTCGGATTGACAGCGTTTTGACACGTTACTTGAGTGACCCCAAGTACGTACGGAAACGTATGAACTACGCGCTTGGTTCTTGCTTCGCCACTAGTTAGCCCGCACGCTTCTATTTACTTGAGAGCAATGTACTGTTCGGGAGTGAAACGATGTTCGTTGTGAACAGTAGTGCTGTGTTGACGTTCCAAGACTTGTGAACAAGCTGTGCTCGTGTGACCGAAACTTGAAAGACATCGTTGATAACTGTTTTGCCCTGCGAAGTCGTGGTGGGGCAGCTTGGCGCTTTTGTTTGTTAAGTCGTCACTTCTCCTTTTTGTGATAACCATAGTCCTAGCGCTGTGATGTGATCAACCAAAACTGCGAGATGCTACATTCTGTTGTGGATCGTGTTACTTTGGAAGCGCGCCTACACTGTTCTTCGGTAACAAATTAAGAGTTCTATGTGGCAGCGAGAGCCCGTGAACGTCAAGCTTCCCTCCAGCCCCCCAAAAAAGCAAAGATTTCACCGGTGCCTTGCTTTGGATGAAGTTGTAGGCCAATATCGCCTAACTACAGGTTTCCGAGTTCGTCTGGCCATCGTTTTGCACGGCACTAGAGCCTTGACAACAGCCGGTCATGGCCAGTTCTTACACTTTATCAATGGACGTGCACGCCTGGCCAGCCCTTCATTTTTGTCTTTGGCAGCTTCCAGTCTGCAGATGCCCTTTGCCTGTTCGCCGTACTTGGTTCCTTATGACACCGACGGCCACTAAATGCTGCCATCGGTGAGTTTACCTTGCAGAACTAAATTTCACCGGTACTATAATTCACGCAGTTCTATAACGTGTGCAAGTTTTTAAGCCCATCAGATGTAATGTTTCTCTATGGTAAGTTGAAGCATGAAAAATTTACTACTACTGTTATATACATACATATAATATGGAGCAAATACTTAAAAAGTTTTTTGTGATTTGATACAAGTGAGCTCTTGTTTGATTATGAGGTTGGGTCTGTCGATTGACCACGTTTGATAGTTGGAAAGTTAATGCGAATTTATTTTTCAGGAGCCAGGTTGCACTTAAAAATTTATGTTATTTTGGAAGATTAGTTCTATAGACGATTACCACTGTGGTAGTACTATACTTCAGTAGGACATATATATTGCGGTACGTAAATTTTACATGAGGCTTCAGTTTATTTCAAAGTGATTATAGCAGACTTTGGTCACTTTAACGAAGTGATAGCTTCCTCAAATAAGTATTAGAAGTGAGTGCTTTTATTGATTGTTTTTAAATATCTCGTTTTTGGCTCTTCACAGATCGCAGAGATTGGTTTGTTAAGGTCCTGTGATGCATCGGTTGCACATTCTGGCACATCAATCCTCATCATTACTTGGAGCACCTGTACAAAAATAGGAAGGACACGTTCTCCCTAACTGTGCAAGCCTATGTCACTGCTCGGACTGTTATCATTCAGCGGATGTGGCGTGGAAGCATGCATGGCAGCCTCATCTGGAAGGACTGCAATCTGCTCGGGAGCTTCGAGGGCACAAAACTGCCTAACGGCTGGCTGCAAGGATAGTTTTTCTTTAATACAAATGATTACGTGAACACCACTTACTGTGCACAAATTGATAACCCAAGCATGGTTGCTTTCAGTGGATACGTGTAATATTCTTACACATAATTCTTATTCAACATTTATAGAACTAAATTGCAAGATAATTGAGAATGTTGAAAGCTGAAAGCCTGCAGCTTATGAATGAAACTCCAATAATCGGAGACTCAAAAGCTTGTGCTTTGAAACGAGCACAAATACTTTGATTCCTTATTGAGCTCTCCAGCTTGTGACTCCCTCTGTGGATCAAGTGCTCTGGAAGGAAATAGCAAGTGGGTGAAAATTGCCTGGCTGTTCACAACTTGCAAGGAGAAAGACCTATTGAAGAAGCCTCAGATGACATAAGGCCAGTAACTGCATCTTTTACCTAATGTAGCTTTTTCTCTCTCAGTGCTGTTGCTTGTGTTTCAGCCGAACATGTTCACCACGATTGCATAGTGATATATATTTTTCTACAAATTGTACCTGACCTAAGTATGCATTGTTGATCTCTAAAGGTGACGTTCAGTGTGTTTCAAAGCCATGGCTTCTCATTTCTCTGACTGTGGCTAGCCTATTTCAGCAGCAGAGCGATGCAGCTAGCACACATGCAATCCAAGTCATGGAGCGCTCCTTTGGTGTTCTGTGCAGGACACAGCATATCCATCCGGCAAGACACTGGTATCAACAATAATGGTGAGTGTTGGTGGCACCTGTAGGAGCCCGTTGTGTTTGTTGTGTATGATTATTTCTCCTGATGAAGTGCATTTTTGAAAGGTTTTCTTCATTTAGAATAATAGATGTCAGAAACAATCACACTCATAATCCACAAGTTCTTTGTGTCTTCTAGACTGCCCATTTGCTCCTATATGCGGTATGGTGAGCTGGCTATGTTAGATATCCTTAAAGTTATCAACATTGGCTGTTGTGTTGTAATGCAGTCTAACTTGTGTTTCTTAGTGAACTTATTTGTGGTCTACTTCTCGCACCTAGTGTAATGTCGAAATAAAAGAAACTCTATTGGCTTTTTATGCCTGTCAGAAGTTTCATGCCTTCATCTATAACATTGTGGTTTTGCTCTTGTATCATATTAAATATATTTCAGCCTTCACTGTTTGTGTGTTTGTGTTGAGGCTTGCCATTGTCTTCTGAAAATACAATATCTGTAAATATGAGCACATAATTGACAGCTATACACTCTTGCATGTAGCATGGTTGTAACAATGATCTGTATTTTTCTAAGTTCCAGCAGTAACAAGGGGTTCGGTGCTCCATGGTCATGTACAGTGTATCAAGAACAGAGCACAGAAGACCAACAAGTATAAAGGGACTGCCAGTGACTGTTCTCTTGCTCAAAGTTTACAACAGCAGGAAGAGCACATTGTGATGTCAGGAGCAGCTGCTGCTTAACTTCTTAGCAGTGCATTATTCAGCAGTTCCTTTGCTTGCATTCGAAATTATTTAAATTTTGCATGAAAGATACCAAACTATGGCACTAATTTAAAGGCTGCTGTAGTGTTAGTGGGCAAATATTTTTGAGCTGAAGTTTTTAACATGTGTGTTAAGTGCCTGCGTGCCTCTACATTTGCATGCCAGAAATCACAGCATCCATGGTCGCCAATGGTAACTGTGTTTGCATTCTTTGTAGTACAAGAAGTAAAGCCATGGATGCAGTAATCATGTACTTAGTCGATGTAATCCTTCAGTGTACACTCATTTGTATAGCACCAATGATGCCATGAGTGTATAAGCTCTGGGAAGTGAATCTATGTGGATTATTTTATTTGGAAGGAAGAGGATCATCACTACTCCTAGTATATCTTAACAGTAGATTTTAGTGCTTGGGTATTATCCCACTGCCTGTCCGTCCTTCAACATTCTACTTATCTACTGTGTAAGTGTAACTTTTTAAATGTATACTTTGCTCGGATAGGTTTGTTCATAATGTAATGCAAGTGACTTATCATCTATGCAGCTCTACTCAGACTAGAAATAAAAGTATTTATTTTTATATGTAGCTATAGCATGCATTCACTTGTGTTTTTCTAGGTGCCTGTACAATTGTTTAGCCCTACAAAAGTGCTGGTATACTCTAATATTGAATCTGGCATCTTAAAATAGTTTGTTAGTGGAAGTAAGAATGTGTTTACAACCAATATTACTATCCTCAGATGAACTGTGAAAACTCTGTGGAAATTTATTTACAGTTTTTGACCGTTGTGAAGGCAAATGTTATGTTCTTTTATTGTGGTCCCTGTTTCATGCAAACGACCCATAATTACTTGGCAGTGGCACAGTATTAGTTGTTATTTTACACATATCTACTGAGCAACATCGCAGTTGAGGCCAGCAGCAAGACATACATGCAGTGCACTGGAGCATCACCTCACATAGTGTACAGTCTTTGCCCACCAGTAAACTCAATATTTTTCAAGCAGACTAATATACAGCTGTATGGGAACTGTGTTGGTGTGCAAACTTTGAAGTCTTCTTGAGGAGTGTTTTTCATCATTTTTGTCCAAGTGAAGTAGCTACCCAAGGCCACAACTGGTGGGAATGTGGTGGTTTCCTCTCTCCAAAAGCACTCCTACCAGCTGCCTCAATGTTAGCATGGGGTGAATTCACGAACTGGAAAAATAATTGGTCTTTGTTTTCTTGGCCGAAAGAGTCACTTCCACCGTTGAGCCACCACGACGCGCCAGAATAGAAACTTTTAGCTAAATAAAGTTGATTCTACTTTTGAGAAGTGTTTTGGGGAAACGAAATGGCACCTATAGCTGTCAATATAACACTGTTTGCACCAAGGAGCTTAGTAGCTTATATTTGTATTATTCATGTATTGTCTAGGATTTACTCGCGCTGAGCCAACTTTCAGCCCAAGTGTCCTAACATGCTTTGTTAGTGGCTTGTGAATGAGCCAAGCTATGTAAATAGAGTGATATTGCAGACATGTACAAAATATTGATGCACAGCCCTTTTCTTTAGCATGACATTGTCAAGGGATTTATTCTTGTGTTTTTTATAAAGAGTGCTTGTCACTGGGCATCAGCAGAAAACTATGCATCAAGCTTTTGCGAGATGGTTCGAGAAACACCGTGTTCAGACATAACAGTGCCGGTGGATTTCTCTCGTAAGTTAGTTTGTGTAGTATATACAAAAAGAGTTTATTAGAATTGTTGTTTTATAGCCATTCATTTTAATATATACACCTGATTGTGTGTATGTATATATGTATGGGTGTACATTAGTATATGTGTGTGTGCGTATATGTGTGTGTGCGTATATGTATGTATGTATGTATGTATGTATGTATGTATGTATGTATGTATGTATGTATGTATGTATGTATGTATGTATGTATGTATGTATGTATGTATGTATGTATGTATGTATGTATGTATGTATGTATGTATGTATGTATGTATGTATGTATGTATGTATGTATGTATGTATGTATGTATGTATGTATGTATGTATGTATGTATGTATGTATCTTTTAAATGAGAATCCGTTTATCATTGGTGAGTAAGTTTGGTAAAGATATGGCTGAATTTGTTTCTAGTTATTTCTCTTTTGAGCCATTACATATTTCAATTTATTTTGTACTGCATAAAAATAAATGTAACCTTACACAGAATATGTGTGTTCGAAGAAGTTGTTTTATTTACCAACCTACAGTCATGGGCAAGAAATTGGGTAAAATGGAACGGACCTGCGAAGATTAGTTTAGAGCATAGCTACTCTACATGGCATATCTCGTACACATTGCGTTGGTTGAATATGTCGATTTCAAACTTTCAATTTTAATCAGAATAAGCAAGCTATCACCCGTGGTTGTATATGTGTGTGATATTTATGCATACTGTGATACCGGTTCGCAATTACAATTAAGGTCACAAACCTAGTCAAGCTGAATACACGAATTTTGTCCATGCACCTTTCATCTGCACTGGAACTGTTGTTAATAAAAATAAACTTCAGTTTAGAAATTTATTCTAGTAACCAAAATCTGGGTATCTCTTTATCACACAAATCAAATTGCCATTGTTCTGTTCCATTCTGGACAATAGGGGACCCTCTCAGCAGAACTCAATTAACTGCTATAGTTCATTTTAACCATTGACAGCGACATTACACTGAAGCGTGCAGCATGATAAATAGCGGGAGAGAAGACACAAACTAATCACTCTGTTCGCGTCAGCGCTAACTGTCCGTGCTCTTTGGTCTTGCTGCATGTGATGATGCCCACCAAATTAGCACGAAAGCGTGTCCCTACAAAGGCAGTCAACTTGGCTGCAAGCAGTTAGCTCACTGCATGTGTAGATTTTCTTCAAAACACCGTGAAGACTGATTGCTGGTCGAATATCCAAACACGTGAAAAGTAATATACCAGGTATAATTTGGTATTTCAGCACTGGACACTTTTGCGATAAGAGAGAATGGAGGAAAAAATTATGAACCCTGAATTGTTTAATTTTTGAAGGAGCCCAATACAGCGCTTTTGGGTCAAAAGGGGAGTGAAAAAAGCAAGTGCGAAAGCCTACTTCTCAAAAAATTAGTACCCGCCACCACGCATAATGTCAGGCCAGGCAACCTCTTGAAAGAAAAAGTTCTCAGTGATTCTGTGAATCGAACCAAGTACCTCGTAGATTGTAGTTGAGCGCTGTAACCGCTCGTCCACTGCAGCAGTGCTTGCATTCGCCCTATTGCTGATATATCGTCATTCCTTCGAATGAAGCCAAATGCAAAACCGTTCGGTGAAACTTTGTCAAAAATAGAAAAAATAGTTAGAATGCGTTTGCCCAAGGTTACTTGAAGATAGAAACCGCCACGTGTGACTGTATAACCGTGCGCTATTTATTCTCGTACATTACTGTCATGACGTCTCTCGACCTCAAGACTCGTATACACGTCCCTTGCTTTGTTTGCGCACTCAAACAACGCTGGACGAAATATTTGCACCGTGTTTTGTGAAAAGCATTAGCACTGAGACACCTCCCGACGAGTCTCCCTCATTTTACGTAGACATATACCTAAGCGTAAGCGTATGCCCGTTCTCGCATTCCGGCTTTATAAAAATGCCGCGGTGCATGGAACCAGCGAAATTGCGCTCACAATTTCATTTGATTACTGCTGTTATCTATTTTAGCACAATTCGTCTGCAGGCACCAAAGTCGCTCATGTGTCTTGTAATAAGAATATTGTAACAAAGGCTACCTTTGACTATAGGTACAAAACACCCTTACGTTCACCACTATACCTTGCTAGATTGCACGGAATTAGTTAAGTAGCAGCGCAGCTTCAATGAAATGTAAGGTAAGTGGTCGCTTTAAATAAGGGAAGACATTCAAGGCACATTTTCAAACATTGCATGCATCGATTTATGTGTGGTTTCATTTATGTGGTGCACCTGGAGTGTTGTTTACTTGTACTTGGCGAGATAGTGCATGGATTGCTCGGTGGCTTAAGGCCATCAAGCAATCATTTTCTTTAGCTACAGTCGTTGATTAAAGGCGAGTGCTTGGCTTTGCACCGCCCACCAAAACGTCTATTACAACGTACGCGGCATCCCGTAAGCGCTGTAGCAGACGCTCGCGGAACTGAAACTTAGATGCAGCAAATCATTGGCTATCATCGTATACTCTCGATGCTAGACGCTTTGCGTGCTCCCTTGATATTATCGGCACACACTTCTTTCTTTCCTTGTCGTTTCATCGGCTATCGTCGGTCCTCCTTGCCCTCTTACGTGCCGAATAAGTTAAATTCATACCCGCGCTATAGTAATCCCTCCAGATAAGAGAATTTTTGGCTAAGAAAATGCGTAGCCAAAGAGAAAGCTTTGTGAATTCGGGCCCTAGTCCTTAGCCGATTAATCTCCGCTCGCACCTCAGCCAGGGAGATAGGGGCGTCTAAGGCTGCGTTTTCCCGCCCTCCATAATCTGGGAGAGGTTCGGATCCGGCGGGATTAATGTATCTGCTCCGAACTTCTTCTAAGGGTTCCTTCCTAGTACCTTCAAATTGGTGCGCCATTCGTTCCAATTGTCGTTTAGACGCTGTCTTCGTGCTCTCCGGATCTAAAAGGTGACGAAGAAGTCGCCACGTCCCGGACGTACTTATATTTCTATCCATCTCCTGACAGACGTTCCCCCACCTTTGCTTCGTGAGCGTGATGGCGTGCTCTTCAATTTGCCTGTTTAAAGCTACTATTTGTTTCCTGATACTCCGATCCCATCTCCTCTGTTGGAGTCGGTTTTCCAAAGCTTTCTTTTTCTTCCAAAGATTTACTAATCTCGTGTCTACCACTTCGTTGTCCTCCTCGGTTTCCACCACTTCAGTGGCTTCCTTAACAGTACGTAACACCCCATCGCACCACTCGGCAATGTCGGAAATGGGAGTCGGGTCGCCCCTGAAGTCCCTGAAAGAGTCCCAATTTACGGCCTCTACCCTTCGTTTCCGAGGTGTTGGCGGGCCTCCCTCTACCACTATTTCTATGATCATGTGATCACTGCCTAGGTCCTCGTTTGTGTTGCACCACGTGGCACTACTAGTGCCGCTCCCCGTCAGGCTAAGGTCGGGTGTGGTATCAACCGTGACACTATTTCCCTTCCTCGTTGGCTGCAACGGGTCGGTTATCAAGTCCAGATTATGAGTTTGCATGTCATCCCACAATTTCCTGCCCTTAATTGAAGCCTGATTATATCCCCATGCCGTGTGGTGAGCGTTGAAGTCACCGACGATCAGCAATGGGTTGTTCTTACTCTTACGTCGCGTAGAAGCGAAGAGATCCCCAAAGTCGCATCGCCTTTGTCTGGGAGAGCTGTATATATTTAATACGAACAAGCTAGCGTTTTTCTTTTTTTGGGGTATTAGTTCTATGAGAACATGGTCGATGTGTGCATTACCAATGTCATGCTGCACCGCCGTAACGTTTCGCCTGACCAGGGTGGCCACCTGCGTACTCGTGCCTTCGCTTACATAGGATTTATAACCGGCAACGTCGCCTTTCTCCCACATTCCTGTAAAGCTATAACATCCGGTCGATCCCCTTTCCTCAGGAATTCCTGCAGAACCGCACGCTTGCGCGTGAAGCCTCTGCAGTTCCATTGCCAAACGGTGTTCTTACTGAATCTGTGAGCCATGATTGCCACTAAGGTGATTAATCGGCCTGCCTAATACTTCTTGGGCGAGCTGTTCACACGCCCGATCCCTCTTCGCGAATTCTGTTTTAAGTTGCTCGGTAAGTTTATTATCCCGCTGATGCAACTGCTTATTCAGATTTTGAAACATTTCGAACATTCGTTTCTCGAAGGCCTTACGCCATTCATCGTCCTGGGTAGATTTGGCTTCAATGTTTGCCTCCAGTTGCGCTATTTTCATGTCTATCACTGTCGCTACGTTCTCCTCTATTACGGGCTTTTCCGCTTCTTTTGCCCTCTTTTTCGCTGGAGGTGGAGTAGCGCTCTGCTCCTCCGGCATTTTTATATTTTGATTCTGTGGCATTCGTGGTAGGGAAACCGGTGTTGTGTTAGACGACTTAATAGCTATTTGAAGCTCCTCTATTTGCCGACTCATTATTGCTAGCTGCTCTTTAAGCATGCGATTCTCTTCCTTAATGATTAACATTTCTTCATCGCGTTTATCCTGGGAGGCCCTATCTGCCCAACCCACCTTGCGGTTCGGCGACGCGGGTCTCCCACTGTTGAGGACAGCACTGCCCGAAGTCCCCTCGTTTACTGGACCAGCCATTGGTGGCAGATCTCCTTCTTGTCTTTCCGGTAGTCTTGGGAAGGAACCTGCTCTTCCTCTTGACCCTCTTCGATGCTTCGACCGGCTCCTGGACCGTTCTTTGATCTCTTGCATTCTGCACGTTTGTGGATCGGCGTCTTTCGCCTTCCGCTCTTCTCCTTCCCTTCGCCGCCAGGCCTCCCACTGTCTCTTCTTTATTGTATAAGGGGTCCTGAAAGCTTCCTTGCATTTCCGATCTGCTGTCTGATGACCTTTGCCGCACAGCTTACACTTGGGCTCACATGCATGGTCCTCGGGTGGAGCTGTCATTCCGCATCCCCGGCAGCGAACATGGTCGCTGATACACACGTCCGATCTGTGTCCTAGCTGGCCACGTCGGTAGCACACCTCGTATCGTTTCTTATAAAGCACGCACTTCAGCGGTACGCCGTAACAGTACATCCACCTGGGCACTGTCTCATTTTTGAAGATGATGACCGCTGAACTTGAGTTCCCCAGCTTCCTAACACCAAGTATCGGCGGGTTCCTTGAGTTGTCGAAGGCCTCTGTCAGTTCCTCTACTGACAATCTCGGGTCGATGCCGCGCACCACACCCCGCCCGCTATCCTCGTGCGGCGCGAGGTACGCCGTGACGTCATAGCTCTTGCCTTCAATCTTGATAGACTTAATCCTGGTCACCTTCCAGACAGTGTCTATGTCTGGAGTGCTGAAAATCAGGGTGCCTTGCTTGTCGTTAACAATGAACACTTTCTTTTCTTGTCCCTTAATCCACGGAATTTGCGCTGCCACGCGCACCGCCTCACTGAGCCTGGTGTTCGGAATTTTTGTGAGCGCCAGCCCGCACTTCGGACGAATGATTATCTTGTAGTCGTTCGCCGGCAACCGCGGTAGGTACGACGCAATCGAGCGCTCCGCGATCTTGTGCCCCAGTTTTTTGTATGCTGCGTTCGCAGCCGCCGTCTTCTTCCTGTCTTCGCCGGGCTCGGTTCCACTTTCTGCCCGGGCGTTGCCATCTTGGCGTCCCTGTCTGTCACCTCTAGCGGCGTCACGCAGCTCTTTAACATGTTTTCCAACTTTCGTGATCCAGTCAGCGGTTCTAAATTCTTCAGGGGTAATTTCAGTACCCTCCACGGTCACCTCCATTGCCGTCGCGTCTCCACAACGGGGCTCTGAAGCGAACGCCGGGGGCGTCGGCCACCGCCGAGCCGCCGCGTTTGTTCACCGCTAGCGTTAGGCTTTGCTGGGCGGAGACGCAGTCGACACCAAAATAGCCATAAAATGCCCCAAAACGTACTCACAGTCCTGAAGTCGTGGTCTAGATGGTCCAGAGAACTTCAGGCAGGAGATTATAGGAGCTGTTTGCTGTAACTGCACAATTTCCACCAGACCAAACAACTTTCCGCGGAGCTGATGCGAGGCACATCCGAACTCCCTGGCCCCCTGGTGGCCCTTCAGGCGAAGTGGAGAACTTGGCGGTGACGATAAATCCAAGTTTCAGGGGTACCAAGGTGGATGTCCGCAGAAATAGCATAAAATCTACGGAGGCGATGTGGAGTGCGTCCGTCACCATCGAGCGCTCGCAGCGCCCCTCCCCGAAGGAGGAGAGTAAGCCCAGAGGGTAGAGCTACGCGTTCGCGGCTCACGTTCGAGACATACTTTTTTAGGAGGCGTTGAGTGAACACTCCAAGTACCGCCATCTTACAACTTTTCGTTACATCTTCACCATATATACAGGTACCTTTGTTCAGCGGACATTTTAAGGACTAAATGAGAGGGGGTTACTACGACGACGACACAGGACATTCGATCCTCGGCGTAAAGAGCTTCGCCCCTAAAGAAAGACAACACGGTGGTGCCCGTCAAAGCTGCATTCTTGCGCTTCGAATTTATAAGGTCTTCGTCGTGCACTGTGTGACCCAAATAAGACGCAAACCAACGCTTGTGTTTGCACCACATTTGTGTCCTGTCAATTTAACAGCAATGCATTCAAAATTATATTGCTTTTTTACGAGTGTCATTCTAAGACTCTTGGAACAAGGCCTAGCAGAATGAGGGACGCTAGAGTGAAGAAAATTTCCATCCTCATACCTTGCATTTGGGCAGGGATAAGAGTAATAAAAAGGTAAGGCAGGAAACGAAATTGAAGAAAATTAGGAAGTTTATATGTACACACAAAAGCTATAAAAAAGCGAAAACATGACTGATGCCTCCGTCATATGAAGTTATAACACGACAGCAAAACAAGGCTTAACAAAAATATTTGGTCGTTTACTGTGCAATTATATGTGAGCTGCGGATCTCGGAAGGGATGCCTTGATTGATATGAGGGGTTTAACGTCCCGAAAATACCACGTGATTGTGAGAGACGCTGTAGTGGAGGGCTCCAGAAATTTCGACCACCTGGGGTTCCTTAACGTGCACTAAAATCTGGGCGTACGAACTTACAGCATCGAAAATGCAGCCGCCGCAGCCAGGACGAAAGGGGTGCCTGTTTTGTACAATATGACGACAATAGGGACCGAATTACGGCAGTGGCCGAGCACGTTGCCACCGAGCACGTTGCCGCGAGCACGCTGTCATTGCCTTAGGTCTCTTAGATCATAATCATGCAAATATATTTAGTGATTCTAGGGTGGCCATTCGGGCTTTCAGTGTTCGAGCTGTGCGCAGAGGCCAATAATATACTCGATGAGAAGTCACTATGCTTACCCTTACATGGTTCTCGGCTAGTATGTGAGTTGTGGGAGGAAGGACTATCGATATCAATGAGTTGACCAACTTCAGGGTCCGAGGGTTAGCCGCCGGTGGCCGTGGAGGACCTCTGGGTAAACATGGAGACTTACTAGATAGGCATCCGCCAACTGCTTATAAGGAAATTACCCAGAATTTCGCTTTGTAAAGGCACTAACATTGAGAATACTTCAAACAGAAACGTATCATAACCCTGCCCATACTGTGCTAGCTTTATTCTGATGTTCATATAATGAACTCGTATACGAAATAGGGAAGTTTAGCCACCTTACACCACATGCTCCGGAAATGCCCTGTGGTAGGCGGCACCGATACAGCATCATCCAGCAAGGGGCACTCCGGTCTGCACGAACAGTCTACACATACAATCACAACTCAAGATGGTCTAGAGGGCCCACGATGTTTGGTTGGTCTCGGCCTTGCTGTCCCGTCGTGGAAGTGGCCCGCCACGCGCTAGGGCACACACCTTCAGGCTATCATGAATAAAGTCTTCACAAACCAAACCAGAGCTACTACAGTCCTAATTACTGCAATTACTAGCTAGCTACATTACTAGCTACTACATTACTACTACTAATTACTAGCTACTACAAAGGCCTAATGGTGTTTGGCAGATATAGAAACAGTTCATGTGAACCTACCTACGTTGACGCCTAGCGGCGAATCTTCGTACCTATGACTAACGCCTATGGTCATAACTTAACCTCTGTGGTAGTCGAAGCTTTATATATACGTGGGCACAACATATACGTGGACACCATTTATGTGCCCCGGGATGTACAAGGTCTGACCGTTAGTGCAACTTTTCACTAGGAACCAGTAACTTCCTCCAAAGCGAGTTCATGCGCATTTTTAATTACAGTTATAAGTGAATACTCGCCCAGGGTAGTTACCCGTAATCATTTTAAAGGCCAAGCTCCTTTTGGCTCGGCATGTGCGTCCTCCGTTGTCGTTGTGCGTAACCTGCGGAACACACCCGCATACCAGTGGAACATACCCGCCTTCGGGCACATATCCGCATGTCCACATGCTATCAAAAATGTAGCACGGCGTCGTTATCACGCTCTCGATGTTAAAAAATGCTGATAGCAGAAATGTGGCATATACTCTCGTTTAGTCCTTGGGTTGTGCGGTGGATGGCGGTACTTGTATATGATAATTATATCATAAAAAAGTAGCGAGATGATGATACTTAAAGCGTTCATTAGATGGACGGACAGACGCATGGATGGATGCATGGACGGACAGGCAGACAAGCAGACGAACATACAGACAGACACATGGACGGCCGCACGCACAGATGGACGCACGAATGAGCGCACGTACGGATAGATTAACGCACGGACGGATGCATGGACGAACGCATGAACAGACGCACGAACGGACGCACAAATGGACGCACGGACGGACAGACGCATGGACAGGAGCACGGACGGATCATCATTCATTCCGTGCATATGCTGGGATTTGTTGCCTAGAGTGTGGTCTTGGTGATGCAACAACTTTATTCTGCAATCACAAAATATTTTCTTGAACTTTTCACATGCTCGTTCAATACAGTAATGCGAAAATATTAAGATCAGTGATATTGTTGTACACTTTATTGTTTCGTATGTCACTGGCCTTCCGTAATAGCACATCAGGATTCACTCCACCATTGCGAAGCAGTTTTAATGCTACCTCGAATGCTAGAGGCCGACGTACTGCGTGATGTCAGAAAACGTTAAGCAACACCAGACGGCTGAACTTTCTGGATCCCTAACCAAGAACGTACCTAATCATTTTATCTTGATTTTGGCCCACCAAAGCCCATAAGTTGTTATTATAGCTTCTTCCACACAAATATATTACGTTTAGGAAAGCAGAGTAGAGCAGCCCATCTCGAACCAAATGTCCATAGCTCGTACATGCCAAGCGAGAATTTTATGTGAGTAAATGTTTTCACGGTTATAGATAAGTTTGGTCCCATTGTACAGTAAAGATGTCTTTCTTAAGAAACTTGCATGGGGAGCTCGGTGAGTTTTAAAGGCGAGTAACAGCGTCAATCTTATTTCAACCATGGGTAGACTTCATACGCTCGCCTGCGCCTCGTCTTCAGGCCTCCCTCTTGCGCACAAAGTATTCCTGCTCGTGCTAAGCCAAGCAACACGGTAGTGTCGAGTGGTATTTGGGAGTCCCCTGTTTAAACTGGCCACAGTCCCTCTGTAGGAAGAGGGGAACGGAGTTTGTTGCATCGCACTTACCACCAGGTCAAACGCAGCTCCTCTGACTATTCTTAGTCCTCAACCGGCGGCATCGTATGCATGAGCTGTCACAGCGGTGTTTTGCACTCCTATATTGCCATGAATGCTGAAGTAAAATACCAAGTCAAAGTTGCAGCTTCCGGTGTTGGCATCTGTGTCGACACATTCGTTGTTATCAAGTTAGGCAAGGCTAAGTAGTAACACAGGCAACGCAACCCTGGCGTAAAGCGAAGCTACTCAAGAACGCTTCTGCAATACCATTCGCACATATATTTAGTAACGAAGTCAAGCTGCCGCTAACTACACGACGTTAATTTATCTCAGTTGCGTCCTTCGTTTTTTTTTTGTCACCTCATTTCCCCAGCAACCTACCCTGCTCTGCGCAATACACCTGAAGAAGGGTAGAAAGATGTAGCGGTATATGCAGGGGGAGACTGTACCATATTCAGAACTCCCCCCCCCCCCCCCTGTGATTATCATTTCGTAAATATTTCAGTGCTTCCATGAAGGGTGAAAGCAGTTAGTCCTTATAACACTACAGTGCCTTTCGGCTTTACGAAGATTGCCCCGCGTGCAGTGGTCTAGTGTCTAAGGTACTCGGCTGCTGACCTGCAGGTCACGGGTTCGCATCCCGGCTGCAGTGGCTGCATTTCCGATGGAGGCGGAAATGTTGTAGGCCTGTGTGCTCAGATTTGGGTGCACGTTAAAGAACCCCAGGTGGTCGAAATTTCCGGAGCCCTCCACTACAGGCGTCTCTCATAATCATATGGTGGTTTTGGGACACTTCAACCCCACATATCTATCTATCTTTACGAAGATTTCACTCTGCCGAGCTTACGGGGCAGTATTTTTGGTGGGAAAGTACAATTATATATAGGACAACTGAACACGTCAGTGACGAGCAACAACTAGTATAGGTGGCCGCAAGAAGGTATCACTATGTTTAATTATTATTATGTACGGTCGCTGCTGCTAGGCTTGCCTTTGGATGGAACGTGCGCCATGTGGGTCTCTTCTTAATCTAAAGGAACTCAATGAAAAAAGAATTAAACAATGAGAACAAATATCCGCGCGTCGGCAGTGCGCCGTTAGCTGTTTCCCACATAAGAATAAGAACAATGACTAGTAAGACCAGTTACGGTTAAGCAAAATGATCAAAACCATAAGCACAGCACGGTACTTAATGCAAGAGATCAGTTCCAGAAGCCGCTGCGACGAAAGAAGGAATGCTTAAAGCAAGTAATAGACCTGCGTCAAAGACGCTTCTACATGAGAAAGAAACCGCACGTGCCAAATAAAAAATAAGAATCTTCAAATGAAAGAAGCACCACTAAAATGGGAAAGAAAGAAGAGCAAGTCACGTGCTTAAAATGAAGTACAGATTTTAATCTCTTAGACAGACAGAAAAGCCAACATGTAGAAGAGCCGAGGGATAATATTTCTGAAGTTAGAGTTAGCGCCTAATGCGACCCTTCATTAGTGTTCATTCCACTGTCCAAGTTCTTCGTATTTTTCTTCTCCTTTAGGAGTGCGCGCTTCAATTATTTTGGAAGAGATAAGGATACGGCTTTAGACATGCAAGTACGATCGTCATGTTTGAAAACTCAGTTAGGAAATGTAGGGTCTGAGGCACTTCTGGTTCACTCTATTAGTGTATAACTTTATGAATTTTTGTAGCTATGGTGCCCTTTGACACGGGGAAATGAAATTTACTGGGGTTCGCCTTGACCGCGCGGCTCGTCGTTTCCTCATAACTAGATCTTATCAACGAGAGAAATTGCCTACGCAGTCGCCATAAAGAATGTGCATAAATACAAGTGAACTAGTGGTTAGTGAAAACTAACCACAGAATAATTACTGAATAACCAATAAATTGAGAAATGCCCTCTACAGAAGTTACTTTGTTTCCCTTTTGATTTAGCAAATCAGTTCACTGCATGCTAAGCATCAACTGCCACTTCATGGCAAGAGGCAAACAATAGTATCAGATCAGATGATATCAGAGGCCTATATTTTAGTGAACATGTAGACGTGTGCTGTAGAATGAATTTGAAACCGGCACGGTTAAGGGTTCCACAAGCATACTAGCATTACCATAAAGATTATAAAGGAAGACAAGGATCGCATGTCATCTTCGTCCTTGTTTAGAAGTAAGTATATAGCAGAAATAGGATGATTCCATGCAGTATCATGTGCAGTCACGTTTTAAAATAAACCTAATCATCATCCATGGCAAAAAGGCGACATTGCCGTGCTGATAGAATCTGACGCCTATTGGAAGGTGACCACCGGCAAGATTGACCGCATCTACGAGATGCTAACAGCGATTGAAACAACGTTTGGATAGATGGTACAAGAACCCTTATCGTCGGACATCCGGTACCCATCTAGCGCACTGTTCATATCGAGCCGCAATTCATCTCCACCAGACACAAACGTATCGTCAATGTGGCGTCTTGATGCCATCAGAATTGATGGAAGCTATTCACAACCGTTGGAGATCGACGCGCACCTCTCCGAATTCGAGCGCTACATAACGAAGCAAGGTAGACGTCATCAGGTGCCACTCATGGTGTAACAGCCAGAACTTTCAGCAGGAAACAGTAATCACTGACTGACAGAACAGCGACTACAATATCAAACCATACGTTTGCGAGAGCAGCCAACATTACTAGAGAAATACGACCTGGCTATTACAGAATATTTCGATGACGGACATGCTGGGAAGGTGCAAAAAGAGAGAGCAGTTAGTCGGAGATTACGTATCTTATATGCCTCATCACGCAGTAGTTCATCGGGGACGCCATCAGAACGAAGCTTCGAGTGAGTGTTAGATGCGTCATCACATGAAGCTGGTTGTCCCTGCCTCAATGATGTCCTATCGAAGGGCATCAAACTCGGTGTGGCCATTGTCCAGCTACTGCTGAACTTTCGCTGCCACCCTGTCGTTCTTGCAGCCGACATAAAGAAGGCATGCCTCCATCTATTGCTTCAGCCTGGAGATCGCGACCTTCTGAGGTTTTTGTGGCTGGAACGACGGCTAACTAAGGAATAGCCCATGCCACTGGATTACAACTTGGAGGATGACCAGAGTACCGTTTGGAGCTGCATGAAGCCCGCTTTTTTTGGCGGCTACGATTTGTTATCACCTGTTATCTTGTCAGCAGAACTATCCAGGAATCGAAGCCTCATTGGAACACGTGCTCTACGTAGATGATCTTATCATTGGGCTACCCAGCAGGCAGGCGGCAATAAACGTATATAAAGAAATGAGACAAATATTCTACGAGGCAAGCATGGGAATTCGCAAGTGGGCCTCGAATTGCGACGAGTTGAAGAAAGATTCTTACGTGACAGCTGTGCCATCTAAATGGAAGCTGGAGACAATCTAATGATGAAGGTTTTAGGTGTTCCCTGAAAACGTCCAGGTGATCACCTTATCCTGAGCACTGAGCACGCAGCTATGTTTACCACCGGAAAGCCGGCTACCAAACGTGCAGCACTGAAAACCTTGGCCAGAGTATATGATCCACTGGGTTACCTCATTCCATTCACTATAAATAATAAAATGATAAAATGATATTATAAAATCAATGAAAAAAAATCTTGCATGGTATGCAAGTATGCCTGAAGGTGAACAGGCCGATTGGAATAGTTGATGTTCTGAGCTGTCCAACTCGTCCATCACTATTACACAATATATATTTTTACGAGACAAAAATAAGCCCTTCTTATATGAGCTGCACATCTTCGCAGATGCCAGTCCTAGAGCATACGGTGCTTGCATTTACGTACGGAGTGAACTCACCACCCGAAACGTGCGTCACACGACCTCTTGATCAGGGAGGGCTGACTTGCTCCTTTGAAAATGGTATCGCTTCCAGGCCTAGGCATGCACCATCGCGGTGCGGCTTATACGCTACGTGCAAAAAGTCCCTTTTTTCTAACAAGCCACTGTTGTTTTTTTTCGACGGACTCGCTTGTGGTGCTAATATGGATAAAGAGTTCAGCGACCAAGTCGGAACCATATGTAGCACACCATGTCACCGAAATCCAGCAGCATACCAGACCGTCCCAATGGCTTCACTATAGGAGCAAGGAAAATCCCGCCGATGTCATCACTCGAATATTATCACTTTCGGATCCTACCAAATCACCCAAGTGGTGGCATTGTCCAATTTGGCTGTGAGACAAAACCAGGTCTTACGAAGGTATAGACGTACTAGTCTAACGAAAAAATACTGTTCACCGAACCACAGCAACCGAAGAATGATCGAGGATTTTCCACAGAAACTACATTCGTTTGTTCATCGGTCAATAATGTTCGCCATGGTGTCGTGCCCCTGAAAAACTACAGATTTTTAGCAAGACTACTAAGAGCAAGTGCATGGATCCAGCGTTTTAGCCGCTGCGAAAGACGCGTGCCATCAGCGTCTGGTCCTCTGACAGCAGAAGAATTACTTCAAGCTGATCATTATTGGTTGCATATAATGCAGAAAGACTCGTGCCGAATCGAGGTCCAAGCACTGCATAAAGGTCTGCCGCTACCTTCAACACCCCTGTACTTCGTTTGTGCTTGTTTATGGATGAGGACAGCCTACTTCGTGTCGGTGGGTGACGGCAAGAGCTGCACGCTAAACAGTACATTCGTCACCCCATCTTACTATCAAGCGACCATAAGCTTCCCAGCTTGCTTGTTTAGGCAGCACATACGCGTACGATCCACAGTGGTGCTGAGGCAACACTCACTGACCTTTTAGAACGTTTTTGGTTATTGAGAGGGCGTCAAACCGTGAAGAAGATCATTTTTCAATGTAGAATGTGCAAACACTGGAAAATTACAGTAGAGGCAGCACCTATGGCCCAACTTCCTCGTGAGAAAATTACGGAAACCAGCCCCTTCATTGTCGTTGGGCTTGATTACTACGGGCGGCTGTACACGAAGCCAGCAAGTGGTCCAAGAAGGACTTAGATTCTTTTCGTGGGCCGTCACACGGGCCATTCACCTTGAGCTAACATCAGACATGGCCACCACCACAACTTTGCTCGCCTTTCGTCGTTTCGTCGCACGCTACGGTGTATCCTCAATTGAGTACTCTGACAACGCCCAGACGTTTCGAAGTTGTGCTAGATGGTTTGTATCTGCGCTAATCGCTCTTCGCGAGTACGCCGCGGAGATTAAGATGAAATGGAAGTTTATCGCAGAACGCGCTCCATGGTGGGGTGGGTGGTGGGAGCGCCACATTTGTACGAAGAAAACTACGCTCAAGAAGTCACTCGGATGCAGTAGTCTTAGCGTAGAAGGCCTCACAATGGTGCTATGTGAGGTTGAAGCTGCGATCAACAGCAGACCGCTCACCTATCTTGGAAGTGCCTAACGAGCTACAGCCATCAACACCGTCGCATTTCTGGCTGGGTAAACACAGCACATTATTTCCACAACAAGTCTTCCCATCAGGACCTCACGTATCCGGCGGTCTGCAACGAAAGGCTCGTCATTGCCAGCGTTCAACAGTGGAACTATGGAAGAGTTGGAAACGAGCGTACCTCGTATTGCTGCGGTCTGCCCACAATCACTCGACCTGCCCAACAACAAAACTTCGAGTTGGTGATGTAGTGCTCTTGCAAGAAGACACGGCATCAGCAACGTCATGTAAACTGGGCAGAGTGCTTGAGCTATTGCCAGGGACAGGTAACATAATGCGCGCTTGCTCTATCGGTCTCGCCAACAGTTCAGTTGTGAATCGCCCTGTGCAAAAGATTTGCTTGCTCGAAGCCTCCGATTTACCTTGGCCCGTCCCGGATGATGTTAAAAATTGAACCAGAACGGAGCAACTAGAAGGTGCGGCACCGGGAAGGAAGAACAGAAATCCGAGGGCACACAGCTCGCTAGGGACGGTAAAACGAACAGTTAGCCATCACCGCAGAATAAGGTCACGCTTTCTCTTACGGTTTGGGAGCCCGTGGTTTCGTAATGTAACAAACTAAATCTGTAAATACAGTTCGTGGCTGAACCACACTGCAAGACCAGAACAAAGAAAAGGCAGTCATTTGAATCTTTTTTGAGAGCTTAGCCTTGCCACGTATATTCCTCTCCTCAGAAAGGCACATCGAGTCTCTTGCGGGTGATCCCAAGGAAAATAATTCCGCTTTTCTTTGCCCCGCCGCGGTGGCCTAGGGGCTAAGGTACTCGGCTGCTGACCCGCCGGTCGCGGGATCAAATCCCGGCTGCGGCGGCTGCATTTCCGATGGAGACGGTAATGTTGTACGCCTATGTGCGCAGATTTGGGTGCACGTTAAAGAACCCCAGGTAGTTTAAATTTCCGGAGCCCTCTACTACGGCGTCTCTCATAATAATTTGGTGGTTTTGAGTCGTTAAACACCACATATCAATCAATCAATCTTGCAGGTCACAACACTCTCAGAACAATTTAAAGACACCCAGAAAGAGTTGACGCTCCTGTTTAAAGATATTCATGTACCTCGCAAGCATGAACTCTCAAAAAAGAGTCAAAGGACTAGTATTTTCTTAGAGTGCAGTAAATAAAAACAAATTTGGTAATAATAAAAAAATTAGAAAAACATCTGAAATGGAAGAACATGCAAACAAGCATGCTTTTTGAAATTCTTTGAAAAGATAGTCTGAAACTAGAACTGAAACTGAAACTGGAAAAATACTGGAACTGAAAGATACTGAAACTAGAAAAAAAGTGCGCCAATACGGCTGACCGGAAGTGACGCAACCGACAGAAAAATCGTCTGCTCCCCGACAACGCACATTGTGGACGCGTCCTTCAGTGCGCTTGTATTTTGTATGTTAACCTAATAAAGCTGCGTGAGCATGCCTCTTATCGAACGCTGGTCCGGGCTTTCCACTGGTGGGTTTGTAGTGTCTGACCCCCGTATTCAGAAATGCTGCTTGATTTCAACTTCCCTTTCCATCGACTTCAGTGCAGCAGAAACGCGTCTTCAACGCGCCATCTTTAGGCGGCGGCAAGGCAGCGCAAACGCACAGACACATTTCAAACGCGCTGCATTGAAAGCGGTTTCAACGCAGGTAAGAGTTCTAAAGGGTGACATCTGTTCACGCTTTATGACGCTTCTAGGCTCATTCCATAGATACGCCCGCCTAATTTATTTGATTGAGTATTGGGATGCTTTTCGCGCAATGTAGAGGGCGGTCGCGCCAGCGCAATGCTGTAGCTTTTTCGCTAAAGCAACAACTACATAACGGCTTGGCCAAAACGAATGCAGTGTGCGGAAACATTACGCTATCATATTGGTTCACCAAGCACACGAATGCCACGTCTGAGTTCTCGTACAAAAGCTAGAGAAGTGCCGGCGAGTGTGACCGGCGGCTGTCGGTGAGAAGACACTTAATTACGTTCTCTGGGAGTGCTTTAATCGCGTCGCATCGATGTTTGTTGCTTCTTGAGCGGACACCATACACAATGAAAAATGCTTTATTTAGGTTAATTGATGCCATATGGCTGCGCTGTATTGTCATACTTAATCGTCGTAATCATGTATTCTGAAACCCGGAAGCACGGATAACACAGTTGTATGCGGGCTCGGTCAGTAGGCCTAACCTTTGGTGGAAATCATGGTGGTAGAACATGTAGTGTACAGATCCCAGCTTTGTACACTATATAAATTGCACGCCATTATAAGCCCACCCATCATCTGCTTACTTCTTCCCAGCATTATGGCGATGGTGGGCAGAGCTTCTCAGCTTGGTGCACCATGTGGCCCACCATAACAAGCAGCACCCATCATCTGCTTAGTGCTTCCCAGCATTATCGCAATGGTGGGAAGAGTTTCTCAACTTGGTACACCATGTAGCCCACCATAATAAGCACCACCCACCATATGCTTAGGGCTTCCCAGCATTATCGCAATGGTGGGCAGAGTGTCCCATTATTGCCCACTATCTAGCCTCTGCTTTCCACCATCATTTCCACTTGACCCATCATCTGTACACCATACCACCCAGTATGTCCCAGCATAACCACCATATTTTCCACTACGTCCCACCATAGCCATCATAATTTCCACCATGCCCACTATTATTTCCACCATGCCCACTATTATTTCCACTACTCCCACCATGTTTTCCAGTATCCACCATGGCAATTTTTTCGATAGGGTCCGCTTTTCTTTGCCCCGCCGCGGTGGCCTAGTGGCTAAGGTACTCGACTGCTGACCCGCAGGTCACGGGATCAAATCCCGGCTGTGGCGGCTGCATTTCTGATGGAGACGGTAATGTAGTACGCCCATGTCCGCAGATTTGGGTGCACGTTAAAGAACCCCAGGTAGTATAAATTTCCGGAGCCCTCTACTACGGCGTCTCTCATAATAATATGGTGGTTTTGAGTCGTTAAACACCACATATCAATCAATCAATATTGCAGGTCACAACACTCTCAGAACAATTTAAAGACACCCAGAAAGAGTTGACGCTCCTGTTTAAAGATATTCATGTACCTCGCAAGCATGAACTCTCAAAAAAGAGTCAAAGGACTAGTATTTTCTTAGAGTGCAGTGGATAAAAACAAATTTGGTAATAATAAAAAATTGGTAAAAATAACAAAATTAGAAAAAAATCTGAAATGGAAGACCATGCAAACAAGCATGCTTTTTGAAATTCTTTGAAGAGATAGTCTGAAACTAGAACTGAAACTGAAACTGGAAAAATACTAAAACTGGAAGATACTTAAACTAGAAAAAAACCGCGCCATTACGGCTAACCGGAAGTGACGCAAACGAGAGAAATATTGTCTGCTCCCCGACAACGCACATTGCGGACGCGCCCTCCAGTGCGCTTGTTTTTTTATATGTTAACTTAAGAAAGCTGCGTGAGCATGCCTCTTATCGAACGCTGGTCCGGGCTTTCCACTGGTGGGTTTGTAGTGTCTGACCCCCGTATTCAGAAATGCTGCTTGATTTCAACTTCCCTTTCCATTGACTTCAGTGCAGCAGAAACGCGTCTTCAACGCGCCATCTTTAGGCGGCGGCAAGGCAGCGCAAACGCACAGACACATTTCAAACGCGCTGCATTGAAAGCGGTTTCAACGCAGGTAAGAGCGATTCAACGGCAGAGAGGATTGCTGATGATTACTGATGATTGATTTGATTGATATGTGGCGCTAAACGTCCCAAAACGACCATAAGATTATGAGAGTGGACTGCTCACAAGACGTGACGCGACGACGTTCCGTAGTAATAGTCATATCCGGTTCTGTCCGATTGGTCTGGACACACCACTGGAGCTCAGCGTCGTCTGCTTGCTGGCAATTATAGCACCAATTATAAATTAATTACATGACTGCAAGATTTTCCACTTTCGTTATCGTAACTAACCGTATATATATATATATATATATAATATATATATATATATAATATATATATTATATATATATATATATATATATTATATATATAACGTATTAAGGCCACCCGCGTAAAATTTTTTTGCAGTTGGCCTTTCACTCGAGGAAAAGAAACCAACCTCATGTGGGCAACTAAAAGGGGTGTGATTAGAAACGTCTTTTGTTACGACTGCCCTAATTGCCTCACGGTACTTTCAACCAGCCTATAAATGGGCCTTTTTCGGGACCAGCTGCGGTGCGGTGACTCCTCACATCGGCTCCGCTGACAGCCCGGCCGTGTATTGCTCGCGCTGCCTGCAAACTCGGCGGCGCTGCGTTGCGAAAACAGCGGAGGTCTCCGACCACTTCTCGTCTCGGTCCGGCTTAGTTCTGGTAGCTCTCGGGAAGCGGGCGGGCTTGCGACACGTGAAAGCATGGCCGATGTTGCAGTAATCGGGCACTGGTGATTTGGTGTGTATTGTCGCATTGACATGTATTCGACTGCTTCCGCGTTAATCCTTGCAATCCTTCGAAATTTGCTATCACGATACGTGAATAGACAACGAAGACGAATGAAACGTCCAAACATCATATATATAATCATGGCATGCGTGTCACGTCGAACATTACCACATGCTACGCTATTAGCATGCTCACGGCCCGTTTTGCTCGCTTCACATATTCTAAATGCGGTATTGCGTGACGGGAATGGACGACAAGCAGAAATGCCATGCGTAAATATGATAATCATGCCATGGTAGTCAGGTACGGCATAATATACGTCCACCTCGTAACGTTGTGGCTGATTTTAATGTGACAATTCAACTTTCCTCGTTGTGCTTCGCATATCAACCATTGCCACTGCACGTGACCTATTTTAAAGACGACAATCTTTCTTGGGGACCTTCGGCACCAAAAGTTTGGTCTGTCTACCTGTCTGTATATTTCTCTGTTTGTCCACCCTTAACAGTACCCTAAAAGGCACCAAACGATACCCCTAACCGACCGACCCCATCTTGACCAATATTGCTCAAGATTCAGCTGTTCATCCTTGTGCAATCTTCAATTAAAAATCAATTATTGCGCATACATGAGGGACCATAACAATACGTAAATATGCTGTATTGTGTCTTTTTACTAGGAAAGGCATACATAATTCTATGGACCGGTAGCGTTTATCACGCTCCGCTGACAATGCAAGCGCTTGCACAAAAAGGCGATTGTTTCCAATGCTTCGCTAAGACGACACGGCAGTGGCTTACTAGTGACATATGGACATAATGAGCAAACATTGAATACAAGCTATCCAAACCAATGCAAAGACTATCAATAGCACAAGTAGGACACATCGTATTTGACTCAATCACGTTTATTACGACAGCGCACATAGTTTTTCTTACTGAAATTGAGTACCAAACGACACTAATGTTGAAAGGCATGGAAAGGTTGGAATCCGCCAGAAATTTTTCAAAAGAGAACTTCGTTTGAAACAAAATTTTGGCAAGTTGACTTGTCCTCGTCAAGGCAACAGCATTGCTTAGACGAAGAAAAGTTCACTTGTCAAAACATTCGCTCCAGGGACATTCCCTAATGATTTCTAGAAGTATTTAGTCCATCATATGCATTGGAGTCACAGTATTAGAATTAGACTCAGAAGTTTTCAAACCGCGGCTACACGAATTTAATGAACATGAAAGAACCTATAGTTACCTGATATCATTTGAACGGCATGCCAAAATTCAAAGAAGCAAAGCTGTGTAGTCAAGCCAACACTAATTCAAGCCTTTCATTAAACGCATTTGTCCAACAGCAGCTTGTCTGCCATTTTCATCAATTAGTCAAGCGACATTGCACCTACGTCAGTCCTTCAAGCTTGCAGAGAGCTGGGTTTACTCATGTACTTATGCAAAATCAATGCCTGCTCAAATAACGGGTCGAAATATTTGTGCTCACCCGTCGCCTCTCGAAAACCTGAAAAACCTTCGCGACTTGTGCCCAGGTTGACACACCGCAGTGCGGCGAAAAACATGTGTTGCCCGATTTAGCCATCTTCGTCGAATGAATGATTGACTTACTCAGAGTATTTCACGGCAGATTTCGTTCTCTGCCCGCCACGACTTCATTATCGCTGTTTTTATCTTTCCTGAAATTGGCACGCCAACTGAGCGCAAACAGGTGCGGAGGCAAGCGCTACGAACTTGAGTCAACATCCTCCTGCGCTTCACGCTTGATGGAAACTTCACAAAATCAGAAATAAAGAAAGGCATATGAACAAATTAAAAGTTCTTGACAGAGTATCTATTTTTTTGGTAACAACTTGTAAAGGCCAATAAAGCGAACATCACATCAACCTCGCTCCATTCAACCGTATCTCAGGGCGCCTGGCCACCGCTACGGGCGTGCATGTTCCTTGAAACCATAACTAGCGGTGAGTTTCCGGGGCCTGTCCCAACCACCAACCAAGCAATCTTAGCTTTTGTTGTTGATATAGTGTTGTCATATAACGCATACACGGAATCACATTTGTCTTGACGATACCCAACCGACTGCTATAGCTGCCATTTTTTGCCGAATTATGCAAAGAACGACTGCGTAATGATATCACGACCAACATAGTATACTGCATGCTAAATCATTGCGCTATAGTTGGAGCACGAACGAAAGCTTGCACATAACGGAAGCTTCCACCTAAAACTCTGTATGTGACATGTTTCCGGCTACCTTCTTTGCTTCCGCTTTAAGTAGCGAACAACACAGAGGCCTCGGGATTTGTTTATATTTATCCACAGGCGCCATAAAAGACATCGCGGGGTTAGGATTCTGATACCAACCTGTTAACTAAAAATCACGTGACAATAGCGTTCAATAGGAGCGGCCATATTGATTGTGAGTTTAGTATTTCCAAAAATAGACGACGATAGTAGCTCAAGGCTCGTGAGTAAAGCGCATCTCAATCACAGCGCTGCCAAGTTTGAGACAGCATCGATAGCTTGTACTTGGTTCTTGTGAGAAGTTCACGACATGCCATTCTCAGCTGCCCATACATGCTAATGCTGATCTCATGATGTCAGAATTCAGTTATGTAAGGTGGTATCAGCATTCCAACGAAACATAAAAGTCATCACGTAGAACTTTTTCATTGTGCGGAATGTGCTCAATTTTAACAGCATACCTTTGGACGCATAAAGTATAGCATGCGATGCATAAATCAAACTTCGTATCATGGCACTTTTGTAATGCTGTCCTAGAAGAACATTTCCTGAAAGGCCTGATATTTGAACTATGTATGTGCCCTTGATGTTACCAAAATTTACTGCCACAACACACATACATGACTGTACCACCATTCGCAATGTTAGAACTTTAAGCGTTGTGACGTCAAAACGCATGTAATGGGTGCTTATAGCTAACTAAACTTTACTAAACTATGCTATCAATGCAAATATTCAAGCCATGGAGTATCGCACGGGCCTTAGCATTTTTAATTGCACAAAGAAGTTGCGTTGCTTCTCAATATGTAAAAGTGGCACGTTCAAAAGATTACGTCTCTCATAACTTATGCATGCTCAGCATCTAGCGCTCAAGTTTAGAAGTATAGACGGCGAATTTCGCTACGCACGAAGCCAACAGAACGCCGGCACTCGCTATGCGCAAGCACGAACTCATAATTTCGTTTATTACAGGAAGCAAGGCCCAGCAAACATACGCTAACGAACTTGCGCACCAAAAGATACCATCCACAAAGTTTCGCCCGGAAGCGCTTAGGGCATGAAATAATTATTTAACGACGAAGTTTGGAAAATGGTAGCGTGCCTGAATTGCTGCTGAGATTCCCTTAGCAGGCATCCTCAGTGCCGTGTATGAAGACAACGCTATAGCATAGACCGGTTCACTTAGAAAACCTATTGCAAGGTGCCGGATAACAGCAGTTAATGTAGCTTAGAGAGTGACTGTAATATTTTATAGTGCTGAATATGTTTTTAGATTCTGCAAACTCAGTCGTTGTAGTAAAACATTAACTCTGTTACACGAGCATAAAGTTAAATTTTTAGTCGTTGAAAAATGGCATGAGTTCAACTTATCGTTCGCTGTTTTATTGTCTTCAATTGTACATACTTACGAACATCGATCAGTCTGTCTTCTTTTTTGCACTGAGCTTTTACAGTAGTGAGCAAAAATGTTCTCTCTGAAAATATGCCGTTCAGCAAGCACGTATTCCCGACCAATTAATACCCTCCACTTCTGAATGGCTACTGTAGAGAACAAACCTACAAAAGAAGAAGCATTCCAGAAAATATCAAATACATAAAGTTATGGTTTGGACTGGTTGGCAAACGACGTAGCGCATTTGAGTGATGAATAACAGCGCTTAAAATTCCTGTGCAGGAAGTGAAGATGATAAGAAAAAGAGTAGTGAACTTCCTTACCTTTTCATCTGTCCCAAAATTAGTTACTAAAATAAGGAGTAACGCGTTTTATGTCTTGCCCAGAGTTTATGGACGTTTCGTGCAATAACATTGCGTATTCTACATATAGTGAATATGAAGCGACAAAATTACCTTACTTACAAGACTAGCAGCAACCAACGGGAAGGACTAACAAGAAGGACTAACAAGGAACTAATGGGCGAGTAAGCCAAGGAAGTTGTAGCGGATGCAGTTCGCGCTAAATATGACGCAAATATATAAAGAACGTTATGTGAACGAAATAATAACTTGTCGCTGGCAAGGATTCGATTTGCCGGATTCCCTGACAGTAGTACAATAGCTTTTCATCGACATGACTTTCTTCTGACTTGCATTACAGTCACCACTAATAAAATCCTCTACACTTTCAGTGTATTTGTTGTCTGTTAGTTATAATTATTGTTGTGCTTAACAAAAGAAAAGACCCTTCAAATTGTTATTTTTTTCATAAGGGTGCTTGCACAGCTACATTTAAAAGATGGTTTTGCTTGCACGAATGTCGTATACGATTAAGACGCATTCTGGACGCACCTACTGCCATCGTGGTTCCATTTGCTTAATTAGTAGACAAACCACGCCGTAAATAGGCTGGTCGCAAGTTGAAATCCCGGACCGGGACAAATTTGTTGTTAACTATCATGCAATGTATGACAGAATGAACGAGCGCAATATCGTAAAATTGCAGCCTCTGCACGATGCGTACGAACATTGCCAGCTCACTAATGCTGTACTCGAATTAACATTGGGTGGATGACGTTGGTATGCTAACAATATTTGTTTGTTGATTTGCTTATTTATTTGTTTATTTGTTATTTTACGCTACGGCTGCATAAAGGCGCTACAGAGGAGGTGGGCAACACAGAAGCAATTAAAAAAGGGAAAAAAAGATGAAACATAGAAATACAATTCAATAAAAGTACATGTTCAAAACACTAAGCTAATATATTGCATCAGGATAGCTGCTATGAGAAACAGTTCACACTTAAGAAATGATTCGGTCAACTACTGGGCGCGCACGCAAGCATTGCTGCCAATCATTGAAGTAAAATTGTAAAATATGACCCTCAATGGCACTCACTGTGGCACTCACTGTGAGCTCACTACCGCCACTGATCCATTGTAAAGTGCTAGTAGGGGCACTACACAGAATGTCTCAACTATATTGCGTGGTTTTCTTACACGTATTGAAGTCAATGAACATATTAGGACAAGTGACAGCATCATTTATTCAGGTGCAAGCTCGCAGCCTGGGAAAAAGCGTAGCCCCTTCTTCAGTCACCTAATAAAAAAACTCGGATTGAGGGCTTGTTTTATCGCGAATAAACAATAAAAATACGGGGTTTTCGCGGCTTTCAACAGGTGCTCTACTGCTCCCAAATAAAGAAATCCTGGCCTCGGGCCTGTTCAGACATACACAGTCACGTTCGAATCGCAACCAGCGTGGTCTTCTGGTCGCTTTCCAAACAAAACGAAATGAACGCAAAAAAAAAAAAAAGCCTCCCTCCCTTTCACAGGGCTGACTTTCATGCACTCATTGGTTGATCATAGCAACGAAACTAACGCAGCCTTTGTGAATTCTTCCTGCCCTTCCTGGTGCTAAGATGGACCTTCTACAAACGTAAAGACGAGCACGTTTACAATCCCAAACGTAGTTACCGGGATTCGAGGTACGGAGATATAATTATCCTTTATACTACTGAGCGTGCCGCTAGCTTATACGTTCACGGTGCTTCATGCGGAACACGTGCCCCACAAAAACTGTCGAGATATTCCAGGAAACGCCCCGCTGTTCCAATGTGCAGGTCTTCGAAGTTACCCTTATGCATAAGTGACTGTGACGATTGGCGGACATGCGAAACCGGGTGAGCCGGAGATGTTTGCACTATTCGCATGCTGCGCTCGCGAGTACAGTATTACAACCAGTGTTACGCAAGCTTATACGAGGCTAAGTTTTGCAGGATGTGTTTCCGAGTGCTTTAGTTCTTTAAGGATATCTGCCTTGTGCAAGAACAGATGCGCTTGGGTTAAAACAAAACGAGTTCATATTCGGGAAGAGCGATAGAGTTCGCGCTTACACTGAGCCACTTACTTACGCAGTGCCTCTGTTTAAACGCTAATGAGGTGATCAAATATTCAGGGTGCGCTCAGCTGTCGCACGTTCGGTCCCTGCCAGCGGCAACTTATCTTCACGTCCACTTTATTATATATATGCGCTCGGACGAACGCTTTGCTGTAAGCATCTGAGATGAACAAATATTCTTAGGGCAACAACAACCGATTCTGGGAGACCTCGTAGGCGCAACGGTAGCTAATAACTTACCCTTTAGTGAAAAAGGAAAAAAAAGTAGAGGAACCAAACTAGATCTCCCTCTAAGTCGGACTAGGCTTTCAATATACTGCGCAGACGAGTCAACGTCAACAACAATATACAGAGATAGTCACGTAATGCCTTTCGGACTTGTTATTGGTATTTGACTAAAGATGTATGGTGCGGTGGGCACATTTCAAGAGTACTTGCAATCGGCATTCCACAGTAGTTTGAAACGGCGAAACGTTCGTTTCCTGGAGGCACTGTTGCGGTGCCAACCGAGCAGTGAAGCCCATGAGAAGGCGATAGGAATTGGGTCCGATTTCGACTTTTCAAGGCGAAGCTAAAGCATCGCCCATATTTTAATACATTGTGTAAAGCAGAATCTTATGACAATAACAACCACAAGAGAGGACACACATGTCCCTTCTTGTGCTAGTTTGAATAAGTCTGGACTCTGAACAACGTAAAAAATTGTTGAACCAACCACACCTCAAGTACACTTTTTACATACACTACACATGACTGTATTGTCCATTTGTCCTATTGTTGCTGCATGATGCCAATAGTACGCATATTTTTCAACGACATTAGATCCATTCGTATTGTCACTCATCCTAAGAGGGCACGTGTTTGTCACGGTAGCGGCGAATCAACTTCCCTTCAGTACACTGCAACAACTAGTAGTAAGACTTGTCTTGTTCAAACTTTAATGGACAATTTTGAAGGAAGGCAGGAAACAGAGAGGGAGAAGGCAAGGTGATTAACCTGACAGACTTCTGGCTTGCTACAGTACAGTGGATATTTAAGGAATAGGAATAGAAAGATGAGAGAGAGGAGGGAAGAAAAAGATTCACACTACTTAAGCGTGCGAGACCCACGAGTCAGAAGCGTTCGCACAAGGCTGTCAATCCCCAAAAGCACAAGAGGGCTTTCGCTGCCTTGCGGGTCTTCGGGAGATGTAGACGGTACTGTAGTAGCACCTGCACGAAGAGTGGCCGATCTTGTAGGCACCACACTGCGTTGCTAAATACTTGCCCTCCCTCTCCTCCTCCGGAAAATGACTATGAATATGAAGCACATTTCTTTCGCATTAGATACAACACATGACTGGTTGAGAAAAGCTGGGGCAGTTGCTGAATCGTCTTTTCGTGTGACTTTACACTGACCACAAGTCACATGAAAATATTTATCAGTGCTCGGCTTAGTTAACATAACTATTCTTGAAATTTGACAACTCATCACGGAAATGTGCCTACGTTCTATGAGTGGTGTGTCTGAGCAAACTGCGATTCCGTGGCAGAAAGAAGTTGTCATTAGGACCAGAGTGCAGGGAAAATGAATGACATTTTTGATGTGCATATAAAAGTGCTCAGTGTGAAAAAACCACCGATGTGCCTGTCAAAAACCACCCTCTCCAGCACATGCAAGCGCATAGCGAGTTTGGAAGCACTACTGACACCTGCTGTATCGAATACGCTTAATTCCAGTACGGCGAGATAATCCAGTGTTCCCGGCATCCTTTCTCTGCCTAGTGACACTATCGATCAGGGCGCAATATAAGAACGGACTGCAACCGTTTCACATGCAGGAGTCACTAAGATCTTAATCGCGTCCTTTTAAAAGCACGCACTAAAAAAGAAATCAGCTATTTTGAGAGAGCGAAAGGCTCACACGTCGGAGAGGAAGCTACCAAAATCTAAGGGCAGAGTTTTTTCCTTCCCTTATTTACGGCCGTAATAGTGCTTCCCAGTCGTTGAGAAAAATGAATAGCTTTAAAAAGTGAATTGAAGTAACAAAAAAATCAGCGCTTTGAATCGTTTTCACCGCTGCCGCTCAAAACGCACCCCGGGCGCGAGTTCCCATCTCGACAAAGACATTGAGGGAAAAGAAAAAAAACTTCCGTCTCGTTAGAAGCGAGGAGGCCCGAGAAAGACTGCACTTAATGGGCCCCCGTACAGCCTACAGTGAGAAACATCACTTCAAAATTTATAGCTGCAGGTTGTCTTACGTGCTTGCTGGCAGTCTGAGAGCCTCGCATGGGCTAAGGAAAGCGTAACTCCGTTTCGTCGCTGTCTGCGAAGCTTTATGCGAAGCAATACGCCAGAGCCACGTTGCAACTGACGGCTGCCGTTTAACCAAGTAGCTGTCCTGGCGTTAGGCCCTATTGCCCTAGTTCAACATACGCGTACAGCATAGTGCGTTCATAAAGGCCGCCACACAAGTGGCAACGAAAGCGTGCCACGGAACGCCCTCCTGCACGCGCCACCATGCGATGCCATGCGACTGGCACAAGGCTCGATCTGCGAGAAAAAGAAGAGGCAGACGAAGTTCGAAATTCGATCATTCCAGTTACTATAGGCGGTGCAGCGGAAGGTTGAACTGGCTGACGAGACGGTGATGACGCGAGCGTATACGTCAGCGTCAGCAGAGCGTGCAGACGCGTTCATTGGTTTACGACTACTGAGACCTGAGACACCGAACTGCGTCGCAGTTTTATCACCATGTGACAGCTTTGGAGCACGGCTACATGGCGTCGCCTGCGTCGCTGGAATGACCGAATATCGAGCGAGGGACATTTTGAGACTGTTAGTTTAGGGGCACAAGTTCGCCTTAAATAAATACTTCCAAGGGCGAAGCCCATAACGCCGTGAGATCGTAGTCGTCGTAGTCGTAGTAGCCACTTGCATTACATTGCATGTCAATGAAAACAGTGTCACAGCATACCCAAAGAGTGAACGATGATGAGTGGGGCGAAGCGTTCATCAGTCCATGCGTGCTTTTTAGCGTCCATCCGTTCATCCGTGCGTCCGACCACCTGTCCGTCCGTGCGTCTGAGTATCCGTCCTCGCGTCCATCCATGCGTCCATCTGTGCGTTCGTCCAATTGGCCCCACTCGCCATAATTCACTTCGTTGATATGCTGTGATTTTTTTATAGTAGCAGGCGCTCTATTGAATCATAACATTCTGGTGGAGATGCTGGTTGTTATTCCAAGCCAAATCACAAGCTCGAGAGAGTAGCCCAGACTACGGAAGATTGGGTCCGGCAGAATTAACACCTGTCCACCAACGCACGAGTCGCTGCCTATGCTGTGGGTCGCTCGAGTTTGGCCCCCACATAGGTTCCTGAAGATCTAGACCTGTGGAGACCAGAAGCACAGGCGCCAATGCTATGGCCACCTAGTTGACGCCATCATTATCTACCCTCATCATGGATTCTCCACCTTTACCAGTGGTCTTCCACGGTGACATTGTCAAAGATGCCGAGAACTGGCTCGATGAGTTCGAGCGCGTTGCCAGTTTGAATGATTGTGACGCAGCCCGCAAACTTCGTTACGATTACGTGGTCCTGCAAGATTTGGCATGCACGTGGTATTAGAATTACAAAGCGCCCCTGTGGTCGTGGGGCGACTTCCAACGAGAGGTAATCGCTACCTATCCGGACGCCGACCACAAGGAGAAGGCAGAGGGCGCTTTCAGGCGAGAACCAACGGAACAACATGAGCGTGGTCATGTACATAAAAGACATGTCACGGCTCTTCCGCCGAGCCAACTCAAAGATGGCCGAGGAGAAGAAGGTGCGGCACCTATTGTGCGGAGTAAGATAATAGATTTTTTCCAGGCCTGGTGCGCAATCTACCGTGAACGAGGGCAGAGTTCAGATCAAGGGCAATGACAATGAAAAAAAAACTGTAGCAACGTGCGCGTTTGTGCAACAGAGACTTCGGCGTCTCTTCACTTAGCGCAGTATCAACAACGCTTTCCACAAACATCGGCGTCTTGCAAAAAGTGACGGCAGCTGTCGTCAAGGACGGCCTGCAGAAGGTGCAGCTCGCCCAAGGTTCTCCAGTGATGTTCCTTCTCGTGGAAGCTGTGAGCGAAAACGTGCGGCAAGCAATTGTTTCACCGCATCCTCAGGAACTTTACAAACGACAAATTAGGGCGGAGAACCAGCCATGACCAAGAAAAAAACTTTTTCCACTATAGGCATACCGGACAGATCTGAATGAATGGTGACAAGTATCAGCGTTTCTTGCAAGAAAATATATCTTTATTTAGGAATAAAAAGACCTGCGTCGTTGATTACCGTAGACACCCTGCGGCTATTACGCTGTGCAGTTTGGGTATTCATCGTCATGGGTGCGAAATGCGAAAACAATTTTGCGCCTGTACATTAGTGCGCTGGTGTAAATAAATTCAAGAAATGAAAAATTTACACCATTCTATTAAGTTGTTTCCTTTATTCTCATTGCGCATTAGCAGATAAGGTTGGAATTACATTTCAAATAACTAATTGTTAGCGAACGCGTGGAGTCGTGTTTGATATCCCGGTCACGGAAGGTGAGATAATAGCATAAGCTGCTTTTATGGTAAACTAATGACAACACACAAGGACTTTTCATCGCTTGTACAATGCAGTCATTTCCGCAAAGGGTTGTGGGTCCGGTGTCATAATTGATCACGATAGGGTTGCTGCCATTATTGACCTGTCATCAGCTGGTACGCTCAGCAAACCCACAATCTCAGGTATGAGCGCGCCGGTGGACGATCAGTGAACGGGGCATAAGTTATATATATTGGCTCTGAACAGGTGGAGATGAAGTAGGAGTAAAAGAATCTGCTTCACATAAGAGAAAATGGAAGATTTTGTTAGTATGGCTCGCAGTTATGCATTAAGGAAGAGGAAGAAAGTTTAAGCGGAAAGACAGGCAGGTTAGCCAGTACTTAGACAGGCTGGCTACCCTGTGCTGGGGAAAGGGGTGAGGGGAACAAATATGTAAAAAAGAAATGTTGGGAAGAGAGAGAGAAATTACAAAAAAAATCGACCGAGGAAAGGCAACATCAAAGAGTATAAGATTCTAAAGTCTGTCTTTGAGGCCCGTTGTCCGCAAAAAGCGCAGCAAAGCTTGCAAAGATTTCTGGGCTGAGGATGGGCTCGGCCAATGACCCAGAATGCTTTGTTCCTACAAAGGCCGATCGTCCAGTCTATCCAGAGATGCACTGAGGTCTTGTTTTTGCGCGTTGAAATGGGTGCACTCACACAGAAGGTGCGCGATGGTTTCTTCGCAGCTGCAGTAAGTGCATGTAGGAGAGCTGGCCATTCCGATGAGATAAGAGTATGCGTTCGTGAAGGCCACTCCAAGCCACAGGTGGCATAGAAGAGTCTTCTCAGCTCGAGATATCCTTGTGTGTTGCGGCGTGCATAGCGGAAATAAAAGAGAAGCAGTCGCACTGAAAAACAAGTGAGTATGTCAATCATGTGCGCAAGTATCAAGGAATTGCTCAGTTTTCATAGCATACACACATACGTTAAACAGCCACGTATGTGTTATATTAGCAGCTCTTTACAGTTGCGTAACAATGCCAGCAGCAACCTGGATGTCAGCGACACGAGAAACGGTAAGCTGATATGAAGCGCTGGTGTCTTGCGCTGGTGCGCACGATAATGGCCACCCTGAACACTGCTACGCAAATCAACTACAGTGGATAACGCCCAACTACAATTTACGTTAACCTGAGATGACGACTGTATCATAGGAGTCTCTTTGTAATGTTTATAAAATCGGATAGCCAGTACTGGTAACACAATTGGATGGAAATACATGCTCGTGAGCACTAGCGCTTCACATCAGCTTATAGCTCCTGCTGTTGCTAATACCCATGTTGCTGTTCACCTCGATACGCAAGTGCCGACAATTGGTTATATAAACATCTTCAACTCTTCAACATGTCAGCATGTACAGCATCTGTACATTAGTTTAGCGTCGTTTCATTGATTGCCGATCTCTAAAAAATTACATGTTCACCTTTACTCCGCATGCTTCGCGCGACGTTGATTCCAAAGGTACGTGGGATTCACCGAACTATTTTGCAAAGTGTTAGACGACGTATAGTAAAGTACATCGTGCTCTTAATTATGGAACATTTGCTCAAAACATGGGACGATATGGTGACATTATTTATGTCATGACCAGCGCGCCATTATCGTCTAACCTTCTTACACTCTGTAACGTTGTGGTGCTTGTTTTTGTTTTTCACATCGTACAGGTTCAATTTGAGAGGTCCGAGGAACCACCTCAGGACAATTTCTGAAGGACGAGTCTGTTTGACGCAAACATTTAATGGCAACAGCTTCAGACCACTTAATCGAAAACATAGAGTCCCAACTCTCGCTTACAGTCACCAAGAAACACAGAAGCTGCACACTAGTCCCGAAACAAAAGGTCCCAAGCACGCAGTTCCTATACACAGAGTGGGTTGCGGAACGTTAAAGGAGCGCCATCTCACCCCCGTGAGATGCCGCACAGAGCACGGCGCTAATGTCGTCGCCCCAGTTGGTGTCGGCGTCGAAAAGTCACTCGAATCGCAGGAGAAGCAGCCTACCTAGGCTGCCGGTGGACGCTGCACAAGCTGTCGCGGCATTTCACGCACTGGCCATCGTGGTAAAGTCCCGGCCGGACAGTCTCACCTGAGCTCTAACCCGAAGATCGACAGCTCAGAGCTGTCCACGGGCTCGGGAACGTCAGCACAGCCAGGTAGTCCTGGATCCCCTCAGGTCACCGGACGATAGAGGTAGGAGCCTTGGCTCGGGTCCGAAACCCGACCGCGCTGATGCGTGGCTCGTCTTCCACCAGTCACCGCTGCGACTCTTCTTTTGCTTTTTTGCTCCCTTACGCGTAGTTTGAACCATGCTGCGTCTGCGTCGAATATGCGCTTCATCATTTCTTGTTATTCATTAACATTCGGGCCAGCTTATTCTTCCTTGCCGACTTCGACCTTAGTTCATGGCGCGCACTTCAAATTCCGCTCACCCCGTTTCAAGTTCCGCACACTCCACCCCTTTTCCATTCCACGCACTCGTTCGCACACTCCCGTACTAATTTTGGTGTACTCCAGTTTAAGAAGCGATCAGGGGAGCACCCAGACGTAGGTGTATAGATAGATAGATAGATAGATAGATAGATAGATAGATAGATAGATAGATAGATAGATAGATAGATAGATAGAGATAGAGATAGAGAGATAGAGATAGATAGATATAGAGATAGATAGATATAGATAGAGATAGATATAGAGATAGAGATAGATATAGAGATAGATAGATATAGATATAGATATAGATAGACGGAAATCAAGCACTGGCTGTTACATTTACGCCTACTTTGAAAAGGAAACCGATAGAGAGAAAGAGGGAACTGGGTTTTAGAAGGAAACAGGAGTCGACAGCTTGAATGAATGCCTGAAACTTAGCCAAGACGTCTAGAGATGCTTGGTACGCACGTGAAACGAGTGCATAGACGCGCCTTCTTCCTGTTCTACCCACTACTACCTCTCAAAGCAGCTGCTGCTTCTCAGGAAGGACGAAGAGAGTGCAACTGATACGCCAGCATGCGTAGCAGCGTTCACCGCACGTAGCCAAAATGTTTGAAATGGTGAGTTACCAGGAACTGCGGTAGGGCTTCGACGAGAAACATCCTAAAACAAAAGGCTGTTGAAAAATAAAGTGCTTTGTTGGCCGTAGCGATCAAGAGTCTCCATTATTTATGGTTTCAAAGAATCCCATTTTCAATGTCACAGTAAATTACACTGTACTTTATATCGTCAAACATTTTTATAAGCAAATTTAATACAGAGCAATTAAGTCTGTCTGTTGATGACCCTAATAAAACTCCATACAAATGAGAAATAAAGAGAAACCGCAAGCGTGTGCCGAACGTCACGACAACCATGACATTGAGCGTTTTATTATTTAGTATAGCCGTCGCACGGGGATCACCTGAAGAGATTCGCCTTTGGGTAAATGTTCTTAACGACACAGTTCTGAAAAGACAAAACAAAAAACGGAGAAAAGAGTTAGCAAACATTTACCGAGCTTCATGCACATTGAAGGGAACGACAAAGCGTAACTTTGTGATTGATGCGTCTGGTTTGCTAAAGTGAGTGTCAGGGAGCTTTAAAATTTGTCTATTAGGAGGAACTGACGAGTTCAATTTTTGTCTTTCATTTCTGAACCTTCGTCACTTTGCTGAAGGCAGGCGTGTGCGCTGTACCTTTCGTTTTTAATTTTTTTAGTTAGCACGCGTGCTTATAATTCTTGCACTTGTTGCGCGCATGAAGGGCTCGTTAGAAGCTTCGTACCTCGTGCTGGGACGAGCTAATTCTTAGCCATGGTCCTTCAACAAAGGGACCAGTCTAGAAAAAGTGGGTAATAATTTAAAGTACCAGGTACTACACTATGTGAGAGCTGAAAGCCGTCCCCTTGGCCCCACATTCCATGAGGCCGTATCGACAAAAAAAAAAGTGGGGGGGAGCGCCTAAAGAGCACAGGAACGTTTAGAAAAAGTGGTTAACGATTTTGAGTACTCGGTACTCTACTACGAGAGAGCGTAAAGCCGTCTCGATGGTAAGTGAAACACGATGAGAGTATCGAAGAACGACGCTTAAACAGCACCAAGCACGGCCTGCCAATATTTTTACTGTTCTGAACTTATTTCGGCCAGCCGAGCACCACAAAAATTCGGGCAATCTTTCAAACACTGGTGAACCGCTTTGGTTTTATATGGAGCAACGCGCGCACGTGCTGTTTTATCTGCACTGATTTTATCTGCACGTGCCCAGTTTTGTGCCTGAGCACGCACGTTTGAGTACGATCGGCGCCTTTACGCAGCTCGACAAGGTAATAATTAGGTGTGCAGTGTCAATTATTATGAAAGGCAACACGGGAGCTAGTGGCCTGCTCGCTACGGCGGCTGCTGGCAGCGCCTTCAAGCGGGAACAAAAGCAACCATGGCCTCTTGTCGCATCATTTCATGGTGAGCAATACAAGCAGCCATGATATGGAACCAGCGACAAGACTGCAACCCCCTACCCTCTTCAAGGTGATTACCCAAGAGGCCAGTAATCACCTAGAAAGGGTGCAATCTGGTCCCTGATTCCCTATCAGCAATGAATGATTGTTTTGCTTGCCGCAAGATGACGTGAAAAGAGGCTGTGGTTGCTCTCGCTTCCACTTGAACGCACTGCCAGATACCGCACGAGTGCGCAGGCAACGCGCTCCCGTGTTCCCTTTCATAAAAATTGACACTGTACACGTGTGGTAGGCGAAAGTGTCACCAAGCAATTTCTTGTGTCAAGAAATACGCCTGCCCGCGAAATTCGTGGACTGCGAAAACTTGCATACGAGGTAAAGCTTGTAGTGATCATTTGACGAATAAAAGAAAATTACATTCATGCAATAGATACGTGTGGCTTTCTAAGAAAGCAAGTCACTACAGTTGAAGATGACTTCATAGTGAATAGTGGCATTGAACCTGAAACTGTTATACCACCAGTCATTCTACGAAGTTAGGCAAACATAAGCTGTATGAAGTCAACACTCTAGAAACAAGTGGTGTATTCGATTCCTGTGTCGTGGGGTAAATTATTGCTTGGGTTGTAAGGTTCGATTTTTAAGAAAACCGTATTCAAGTCTTCGTATGTAAGTTGAGAGTTAATGTTGGTAATACAGTAACGTTTTCTTTCAAATCGGGTTCAGCAAGTCACCTTCAAAAATTTGTCAACCTTATTCTTCGAAGCAACTAGAGGCAAAACAAAATAAACACAGCGAATATTTTTTGTCTCCCGCTTATTTCGCGCATAGCTTAAAGCCTACTTTGGTTCACTATGCTTCGTCGCAACAAATTATGCATGCGTGTATGTTTTGGGAAGATTTTGCAGTATTATATCTGCATTGCCTCATTGTCGGATCTGGCTGCCATGAAAATGTTGTGCCGAATGTCACGCAAATTACGTCACTTTCGTCTAACTAAAAAAAGTTATCATGGCGAGCATTTCAACCTCTAGGCCAACGCCTCTATTTCCGGGCGTGATAACCATAACGCCACCACTGCAGACCTCCGCGTTGCACAAGATGTGACATTGATGAATGGCTTTTGAACGTGGTTCGGTGCTGCATGGCCGTGCGATTCACTAGGCGCCGCTGCAGCTCGCCGTGCTCGCACCGCAACCTGTCGTTCTGCATTTCGCGATGTCGGAGTTGCAACGTGTGCTAGCTGCGCTCTCAGTGTGAGGTAATGGGGTCACCTTCGCACGTTCTAAATTTATGTAAGTGTCTCCATAGTATCGTAGTAGGCACAAGCACCGAGTGCCACTCTTGGTTCTCTTCCAAGCATATTCGTTCTTGGGTATACTTACAGTATGCCTAGTAGAAAAAGTATAAAAATCGGAAAGAGTGGTTACCTTTTAACTTAGACTCACACGCACCCATAGAGTACAAATGATATAGCGTTGCTTTATAAACGGTAAGAGACAGGTAACTGTCTGTATAAGTAAAGGTAATTGAAAAAAAGTATCTTGAAATAGTGCGGGCAACTGCGATCGTTGCGGCTCCTGGTGTAGCTGATCTAACCCATGTGTTTCTTTCTAAGTGGCCTCCATGATCGGTTTTGCCAGCGCAACGAAACACGGCTGTTAATCTGAGGCTCAGGAGTACACAAGCGTAGATAGACGAGTGCTGATGTGCCAAGGTGTCGACCACCACACACCTATAGTACTTCTGTCACACTGGCACATGTGATCGCTATCAAGATAGATCCGGGTCGTATTTTTCAGTTTCCATCAACAATCACCGCTGCTACACTGCTCAAACTAATCTCGATCAAGTTCGACGCAGACGTCAAATCGCGATCTGGGAACCAGATCTCGATGCACAGATCGCTATCGTCTTGGTCCCGATTCGGTTTAATGACGATCAAAGTGACCGAATCACGCTAGTATAAATCAAGGATTATTGTGACCTCCAGATTTGTTTTGGTATGTTCAACCATACCTGATGAATCCGCAACAAAAACTACGTGAAATGATTCACTATTTACCTCTTCAATGGTAGTTGACGGTAGTGGTGGCTTGCTATGCAATTTCAGGCATTTAAATGTCCACAGGATATGCCGAGACATAGGAAAGTGTTCGTATTTCATCAGTGTAACCAGTTTAACGATGAAAAATTTTGCGCTAAAACATACAAAACCCGACGATAAAGATGCTCCTGTATGTATCTGGTTTTATGACACACGTTTTATTGCTCATCCTTTGAGCAGTTAACTAGTACGTTTAAACTTGGTCTCGCTTGTGGGTATATGACCTTCTCTGATGCTAGCAGGACATGGAGGTAAGAAGAGCGAATGATCCCTCTTTGCGCTAGAGCGATTATTTATTTTAGGGGCGAAGATCCTCTTAGTCTAACCTCTCCATGCGCAACGCGTAACTGAGAGAAGAGACGAGAAATAAAAGATGGCAGTATCTCCCGAACAGCAAAATAGACGGCGCTGTGCATAAAAACTACAGTTGAGTGAGGATATTCTTGATGGCGCTGTACCGCTACTCTTCGATTGGCTGCTGCACGGGCTGTGCCAGGGTACGCGGAGAACGAGTGTCTCTCTCAGTCTTCTGGATGGTCGCCGTACGTGGCGGATCGTTGGTCGGGCATGGACGAAGCAGAGCGGCGGGAGTGGTGAAGACGCTTGCACTCAGCTTCTTTGGCTCTCAGCCTCGACGGTGTTACCCGCACTCCGGTCTGCATTCTCGAACGCGATCGGACGCATGCACGGGTGGATGGACGGACGCTTCGCCCCACTAATCATCATTCACTACGCGAATAGGCTCTGGTTTTTTTTTTCTTGTGACCTGGCCCCATTCATAAACCACGCTGAGCGACGCCATATACTCTCGCATTCGTCAGATGAAAAATTAGTTATTTCATTTCAGGGCCTTCACTTGCCGAAACATTGTCCGTATACGTATGTCTTTGCACTAGCGGCTTGTAAATACTGAACTATGTCTAAAAAATGGAAACGATTTTTTTGTAGCGATTGGTGAAGTTTTAAACCATGCGATAAATGCACCTCCTTGCACTATTGGTAAACCTTCATTATATATTTTAGACATTGCTGTTTTATTTTACCATGTTTTAACGCTGGTTGCCTTCTTTTACGCCTGTATTGATCGCGTCATTATGAGAATGACACGCCACGTGAGATCTACGGAGAGACGAGAAGCCAGGCCCTTAATTTGCTACGCATTTAAAAGCTTTCAAAAACTAATTCGCACAATCGGCGTACGAGCCAGTCTCCTCCCTCAGAACCAAAACCCTCTTCGTTATCAAGAGAAGATCACTTTAAAGAGACAGGTGTTTACAGCTTATGCACGCCGCGCGGCATGCAAGTGCTAGTTCTTCCTCGGGGCTCCGCCGTGTTTGCACGGTGTTTAATAAGCTCTACAAACAGTCTTCAGTTCGTGCCCTACATGAACAGTGGCCGTATTGACAACAGTTACTCAGCCAACGCTGCTGAAAAGAATAAATGTGGACTGGTAAAACAGGGACGCGCTCGTCCTAATCTTTCACGTAAATAGAGGAGGCAGAAGGGCACGTTTAGCGATCGGCTCAAGGAATCGACATGTTCCAGCGAAATGATTGTTCGTCACTAAAGCAAAAAATGAATATGAAAGCGAATGAATAGTATCCGTCGTGGCGCGAGAGGCATTAGCCCTTCTAGGTTAACTCGCTCAAATGGCTGCTTAAGTAACAGAGACAACTGACAGTTGGGGTTGACTTGCCAAGGCGCCATGGGCGAACAGCCTTATTTGCCTCCGTAACGTTGTTGTAATGATAAACGAGTCTTATTATTATGCAGGTATTGTGGCACCAAGATTCTGAGCAGAAACCACTTTTATGAACTTTCGTGAAAGCTATCCTTCTACTACTGTTTTATTCCAAATATTCGCAAAGTTGTCGTGGTGTCGTCAAATATTCTAGACGCGACGTGATGATGCTAGCACGCGGTGTCCCAAAGCAAAGTGACAACTACAGGGTGCAAGCGCGGGCGGCGTGTCAGGGGCATAGCGTGTCTTGCAAAGTTTAAAGCTCAATAGCGTTCATAATATCTGGGCAGTAAGCTATGGAAACAAAGCTGGTGGCCCTCCTCTCCTGCTGTTCTTGCTTCTAACATTTACTTTCTTTCACCACAACTTGCCCTAATATACTATTCAGGTCTACTATACCTTTCCACTCCTCCTCGTTATCCTCGCTTGACTTTACAACCCTTCGCTATACTCCACGACACATGGTTATGCTATGCTCCCGCTCTTTCCCTCATCACCCTAGCATCTCTCCTGCACACCATCAATTCTCTTCCCCATCAGCTCGATAAATTTGGCTTTACAGGGCTAAGCGATGGATAAATTTCTCTCCTCCTCTCTGCCTTAGCTCACCTGAAGATTACTGCTCATCACCATGAAATTTCTTTCCCATACTTTTGCTATACCATACCTTGCACCTTACTTTCTTTTGCGTGCCCTGACATTGCGATTCCTGGCTTTCCCACTCTTAACATGGCTCCTCCTGGCTCAATGAGTTGTTGAAGGACGACAACGGAGTTCTGCCAATCTTAAATTACTCCGCTCTCATGAAAAATAAACAAGCAAGCAAGTTTACAGTAGTCCTCTTTGGTTTGCAAGAATTAAGAGCTGGGCTAATTGGTAGCCGTAAACTTGAACATTTTGAGAACAGCGTAACTATGACTGGGGATGGAAGCTTTGCTAGGTGGATGATCGTATACTTGACAATTTTGGGAACAGCTCTAAATGACGTCGACGAAAGCTGAGCTGGTTGGTGACCATAGTTGAGCATTTTTGAAACAGCACAATGACGAAGTGGACGAAAGCTGGGCTAGGTGGTGACCACTATGCTTGAACATTTTGGGAGCGGGGACACGACCTGGACGAAAGCTGGGCTGGTTGGTGACCATGGCTGAACTTTTTTGGAACATTGCAATATGACGTAGACGAAAGCTGGGCTAATTGGTGACCGTATACATGAACAGTTTGGGAGCAGAGACACGACATGGACGAAAGCTGGGCTGGTTGGTGACCGTAGCTGAACATTTTTCGAACAGTGCAAAGACGACGTGGACGAAGGTCCATGGGCTAGCTGGTGACCATATTCTTGAACAATTTGAGTGCTGGGACATGAAGTGGACAAAAGCTGGGCTATAGTTGGTGACCGTATACTTGAAAATTTTGGGACCAGCGCTACACGACGTGGATGAAATTTGGGCTAGTTGGTGAGCGTAGGTGACTATTTTTGGAACAGTGATATGACAACGTAGAATGAAAGCTGGGATATAGCTGGTGACTGTACCTGAACATTTTTGGAACAGCGTGATGACGACGTGGACGAAAGAGGAAAATGGGACAAACCACAGCGCTGGGGTATGTCCCTCGTTTCTATATCGTTCGCGTCGTCGTTGCACTGTTCCGAAAAGTTAAAGGGCTGTTTAATGTGCGCTTGAAATAGATTGCAGAGGAACCGTCTCGCGGTTATGTCACACCCCAAATATTGTCAGTTCATTGTAGTTTGAAGTATAAAGCACTCGTGGGAGGGAAACGTATCGCTTAGGTATGGGTAAGCTGATTACGCTGGAATAATGGTAGTAACCGCAAATAAATGTAAGCACGATGAAAGTAATTTCAAACAAAACTGGTAGAAACACGTGAACATCCTGCACTTGTTTACTTAGGAACGTGAACCTGTCAATATGTACGCAAACACGGGAGCATGTTTCCACGAGACTCGTCTCATTTCACTTTATTAAAAGCGGTAAACATGGAGACAGTTGCATGCAAAAGCACGGTGCGTAATATTGCAAGGAGCGTAATATTGCAAGGTAGTTGTAAAAGACGATGGTTTTCATTATAAATTATGTTTGTATACCGCAACCCCGCAGAGCTATAGCAGGAGTGGGAAGCCGTAGGTTCTGAAATGCCAGCAAAAAAGAATGCTTCACATCTGCTTGCAGAAGGGATAATTTATATGATCACCTTGCGAAACTCTAGGGCACGCGAAGAGGGGTCGTAAGCGGGAAACCTGATCCCTTTGCCATATTCTCCAGAGGCCTCGAAAGTTACAGTTAGAGAAGTTAGGTAGCATTAAGCCAGGAAACTTGGCACATGGTTAGACACTGCTAAACTGTGCGCGACGCAAAGAAACTTTATGAAGGCGAGAAGTGCATGTACCACACCTGCAAAGAATAACAACAGGTTGATGAGCTCCTTCCAAACTAATGTCGTAATGCTCTAATCGATGGCGGAATAATAATAAAGGCCGCAGCAGAAGAGAAATAAAATGAACAAAATCAGTTCACATGATCTTCGTTTAGTGTTGGGGTACGTACTTGAAATGTGGCAAGATCTTGCATAGACGGCGGTTCGACGAACTTGATCTGAGAAGTCAAAACAAAACAAATGATGGTGAGTCACTTGTATAGACCTTTCCACGGCAGTAACGCTGTACTTGGACGATATCTTGAACCATGCAGCATGTAAAATAGATAGATAGATAGATAGATAGATAGATAGATAGATAGATAGATAGATAGATAGATAGATAGATAGATAGATAGATAGATAGATAGATAGATAGATAGATAGATAGATAGACAGATAGATAGATCTATTAAAAAGTGCAAATTATTACAAATGAAAATTGGCAGATCCCTCGTACAGTGGGAAGTGATGATATGTGAAGTACGAATGAGAAAAGTTGATATATCACTTTAAAATTCAGCACTAACTGTTAGAAGGTGGTCTAGTGGCTAAGGTACTCGGCAGCTGACCCGCAGGTCGCGGGATCGAATCCTGGCTGCGGCGGCTGCATTTCCAATGGAGGCGGAAATGTTGTATGCCGGTGTGCTCAGATTTGAGTGCACGTTAAAAAACCCCAGGTGGTCGAAATTTCTGTAGCTATCCACTACGGCGTCTCACATAATTATATGGTGGTTTTGGGACGTCAAACCCCACATATCAATCAATCAATCAATGGAGGTAAATGATGCCGTACATGACTTTCATGTCATGATTATCATACTTGGATGTGTCCTTCACTTTCGTCATCTATTCACGTCACGCGATACCAGATTTAGTGTTCGTGGAGCTAGCGAAACGGTCGCGAGCATTGGTATGAGCGCGGTATGTTCTCGCGTTCCTACATGAGACGCGTGTCAGGATTATCATATTTGCACCAGTCATATATTTCATCATCTATTGACGTCACGTAACACCAATTTTGGTATATGTGGTAGGTAGCAAAACGGCCGCGAGCGCATCATGAATGGCCCATTATACTCCAATGTAGCGTTGACGCGCCCGCACGCTCGGCACAGCTGACGCTACGTTAGCAAAACGCGAGGACTCTATGGTCTGACGCCAGGCGCGACCAGCGTTTGTCGGCGCGGCCTGACAACAAACGGCGCGAATTACGACATGCTGCATTTCGCAGCGATGCGTTACGCAGAAAACACTGCATCTTCCTCTTTTCGTGACGGAGGGACGCCGGACGCACTGAAACACGCGTGCGTGAAAGCAACGCAGCGCTACGCGCACCTGCGAGTATGTGGCACTACCGGCGCCTGGTGAGGCAACGCCGGCGTGACGCAATGAAATATATTTGCGCTTTGACTGTGGCATGTAGTCATGTTTTCACATGACACGCATCTCATGATCATCATGTTTGCGCCAGTCACAAACCTTTGTCATCCATTGTCGTCAGATAATACCAAATTTGGCATATGAGATGCTAGTCGAACGGCCGCGAGCGCATCATCAGTGTGGCATGGAGTCATGTTGTTACATGACACGCATGTCGTGATTATCATGTTTGGATGTGTATTTACCTATGTCATCCATTCGCGTCGCGTAGCACCGAGTTTGGTACATGTGAAGCTAGCGAAACTGGCTGCCAGCGCATTATGAGCGTAGCATGTAGTCATGTTGTTACATGACACGCATCTCATGTTTTTTCATGTTTGCACCAGTACAATACCTTCGACATCCATTCACGTCCCGTAATACCCAATTTGGTATAAGAGAAGCTAGTGAAACGGCCGCCAGTGCGTCATGATCGTGGCATGTAGTCATGCTATTACACGACACGCATCTCCTGACTATCAAGTTTGCACCAGTCACATACCTTCGTCATCCATTCAGGTACTGTAATACCAAATTTGGTATATGTGACGCTAGCGAAACGGCCGCGAGTGCACCATGAGCGTGGCATGTAATCATGTTGTTACATGACATTCATGTCAAGATTTTCATGTTAAGGTCTATCGCTTGTGTTCGCCATGCAATCATGTCATACCATACCAGTTTTGCAACATATCCTGCGAATGAAACGACCGCAAGAGCAGCAAGACCATGACATGTAAGTCATGACATCTATGACATGTGACAATTTACATGTAATGACTAGACAATTATGTTTGTCGTACAGTCATGTTTTATCATACCAAGTTTGGTAGTGATACCATTATCCACACGGCCAGGAGAGCTAAAAGTCGTAGGCGGCTAGATAGATAGATAGATAGATAGATAGATAGATAGATAGATAGATAGATAGATAGATAGATAGATAGATAGATAGATAGATAGATAGATAGATAGATAGATAGATAGATAGATAGATAGATAGATAGATAGATAGATAGATAGATAGATAGATAGATAGATAGATAGATAGATAGATAGATAGATAGATAGATAGATAGATAGATAGATAGATAGATAGATACGCTCAAGATCTCTGAAGTTCGCTAAGAAATGCTTCGCATTTAAAGGCAACGAAGTAAACAGGTCACGGGTAGTGAGTAGTGAATGTTGTGAGTGAATATTGGTCTTTCAATCTTGATGCTTACTGACTCTTTACCCCCTACCCCCTTCTAAATGCGGAGCGTTTTATAGTCACGCCTACGCATACATCTGGCGTCGGCAGGTGTCTTCGACACCCCCACTGCACATGCTCGCGTCTCATGCTGCGTGCTTGCGTCTCGTGGCAATTTTGTCGCGTCTACTTGTACCTCTTTGCCGTAAGAAGCATGGTGTTATTGTTGTTGCAATGGTCAATATTGAAATTGTAATTAGAATACCGTTTTTACAAACTTCAGTAAGGATTAAGTAATCGCCTTTCTATACTCTCGCTAGTGCGTGAGCATTACTTTTATAGACGGTGACAAGCTAAGAATAAAAATAAATGTACCGCAGTGCAATTGTATTATGCGCGTCCATCTGCGGTCGCTCTTTGCTATGACGTAACAATCATGATGAACCAATGACAAATTCGGCATGGCGCCGTTCGCGACGAGAGGCGATGTGCCAATGCACCCGAGACCAGAAGGCGTCGATTTGGTTTTCCTTTGGTCTTCTCTTCATCAAGAAGCCTATTTTATCAACTCGCACTCAGCTTCATCCTTGCTGGCTGTCATTCAATGGCGATGTTTCTGATTTTGCAGTGCTTGAGGTGCACCGAAGTGGCAGAACTTCATCGCGTTCCGTCGTTTCGGCTGCGTGAAGCAGCAACTCGGCGTCTACTTCATCAGCGAATGCACCAAACATATCGCCTGAGGGTGACCACTCTTTGCGATCGTCGCCGCGATTTATTCGTGTGCAGTAGGGGAAAGTGAAGTCCGAATCGGTGCGTCTGTGTTTTATTGAATGTAAGCGACTGTTATTTATCGCCCGCAAAAGTCGTGGCATCAGGCTTGCCACACGTGCGTGTGTGAATGAATTACTCGGGTGTCGCAATGTGGCAACCTTGGTGATCTTACTGCGATATGCGCTGTGCTGTGCGGCCATATGAGTGATGCGAGTGCGGACAAGGCGTGAGAATAAAGGGTCCAACAGAACCTGCTACGTGACACAGTACGAAATTTACCAAACTAGGTGGGAAGGACATGCAATGTTTATATATATAAATAGAATTGTGGTCATCCGGTGGGCATCTGATTAATTTATGTGCCACGTTGAGTTATCTACTACGTGGCGTAAACGCTTGTATCACGCTCGATGCACCAACAACTCGCATGAAAAACACCAGTGCGAGGTTCTTCAAAATCAAAATGACGCACGCTATTTAATATTGCTACATCGATCGTTATCGGCGCAGCGATAACAATTAATTACAATCAGTTTCATCGATGATGATCGTTACAGAGGCGACACCGCTAAAACTATTATTGAGTGAAAAAAAAAGGAAATCTCACTTTTGAAGGTGTTGTACGACACCTAATGATATTTTATTAGGAAGGCTTTGTTTTTTTAATGTTTTTTTTTTGCATTTCGCCTGCATTAGTGTGCATGTATCACGTAGTAATAACTTCTTTATATTAAATTGGAATTGCCTGAAAGAAGTTAGAAAGATGCTTTGCACTCCCCTGTGAAAGCAAAGTCTGCCACGCAATTTACTCGCATTACTGCAGAAAGAAAACCCTATTGCCAGCACAGACACACCTTTGTACAGACACATTCATAAGGGGTAGGGGCCTTTGTTCCAGAAAGTGTCGCGTTTTGAAAACGTTGAACATTCAAGGGCTGACGGGGTCATGGCAAACCATCCAGTGCAAGTTGTCAAACCAAAAAAATTAGATAAGTTCACATACGGCTTTCAATCTGCGCCTGTTAGCCACGTGCATCACCTTGCATGCAAAGTTTCCCACTGGTAAACACAATGGTCACTACGCGCTTTTATTTAGTTGAAACAAGATGTAAATTGAAACAGTTGGCGTTAGCTTGAAACACGATGACAAGTACCGAAACACGAGACGCACATTCAGTATTTATGGCAGCCCAAGAACCAAAATTCACGCAGTCAATCTCAGACCACTTCTCCACTCTTTGCTTTGAGTCATAGTTGCCATAGTTACAGCAGATAGCGAAGAAACCTCGTAGTGAATGTTTCGTAAAACAACGTGAAATTCCGCAGATGACCATATAAGTTTTATTTAAGCCCCTGTATTTTTAAAGCACAAAAGAGGCTCCACAAAAAGCTCCCGTGAGCCGCGCACATCAGCTTTTTGCCAGCGTTTGCCGTTGGTGGCGCCCCTTTACAGGCCAACGCGGCAGCGCACGGGGCAGATAGGCACAGTTTCTCGTATAGCTCCATCACTCAAAAGCTCATCACTCAATCACATAAGTGACAGAGCAAGGGTAGCAATCTGGCTTACCAATGTCGGCACCACAATTGTGCACAAGCACCTCAAGATCATGCAAGTCTTCTTTGCATACGTGACACCTGTAAATTTATCAGTTTCGCTTGAAAAAAAAAAAACATGGCATCAATCGAGAAATAATGACGCTACCCTTATGAAGGCTCGTTCAAGCACGCAAAACGTATCGGCCTGCCACCATATATCTTGCAGTGCTGGCTATAACACCGTCGAATTTTACAGAACTTTTAAACATGTACTCAGCATACGCCATGCACGTTCTGGCCTGTTTAAGACAAAAGCGGAATCAGTAATGTTGTGAAATTTTACTCTAACTGATTTGTACTAGCTATGCATGAGTTGCAGTGACTGATGAGAAGATAGATGGTTTGGAGCAACATCAAACTTGGCACAGAGTCATTAAAATAATAGACATCCACAAGGAAATGTAAGATTTTTAATAATAGCATGCGGGGTTTAACGTCCCAAAACCACCATATGAATGTGAGAAACGCTGTAATGGAACGCTCCAGAAATTTCGACTACCTGGGTTTTCTAAACGTGTACCTAAATGTGAGCACACAGGCCTACAGCACTTTTTCCTCCATCGAGAATGCAGCCTCCGCAGCCGGGTCTCGATCCCGCGACCTGTGAGTCAGCAGCCGAGTGCCTTAACCACCGCGGCGGAGATGAAGATTTTCTGCAGAGATTGCTTGAGCCAAGTGTGGTTACAATATTATGGGGAGTTTACTGAATAGCGTACCGCAAGCCTTCGCGTTGCGGTTACTGCTACTGTGCATGCGCCGTAACGCAAACCGCCCTTCGCGTTTGGTGTCCGCCCGCAAAAAATTAAAATAGCGTGCGGCCCTCAAGACCGCTTCACAGTGGGCGGGTGTGCACGCTTCGAGCGTGCGTCAACGTTTGCGGGGCCAAACGCTATTCAAAAAGTCTTATGGCGGCCATAAGCAAATGCTACGGCCGCTAACGGTATCCGAAAATTGTAATATCTGCTCTCCAATGATATAGTGGTTAGCTGTCCCTATCTGCATTACCACTAAATATATTTCCGGCGTAGGTCACACACCACAAAATCTTCAGAAGTATGTTACTTGAATTGCGCGAAAGGCCCGGCGGCAATATTGTTCTTATAAGGGCTAGCATGAGCGTCGCAGGTTTTACGGCGGACGCTTAATCACTTGAAAAATTTTTTTACCTGCAGGTGCTGATGCCAGCTCACGCGTAAGGAAAACATATTCATCCGAAGAAGCGAAGTACGCCTAGCACCTACGTTGGCAGAAATAAATTGACGGCAGATCGACGAGGTGAATGATGATGAGATGGGGCGAAGCTCCTGGAAGTAATACCGTGAAATTTTCTTCCGTTAGTTCGCCCGATAAAATAAAATCATTGCTTTAGAGATTACCTGGCGTATTTCGTTAAGCAGCTGGCGTCTTCTTTTTTTTTTGCTTCAGAACTATCGGGAGTCTTTTCGTTTTGCTTTTAGAAAACATCTGGCGTCTTTCGTTGGTTTATCTCATCAATCAACGGCAGTTTTGAACAAAGTTTCTTATTGTTTATTCACGCACAGAAGAACTCTCACCAGGCACTACCTTGGAGGTAAACAATGGCTGCTACTGGGAATGAAAGACAGCAGAAGTCGGCTTTTAACACTTCTACTTCTACTAACGTTTCCTACTGGAAGATGCCAATGGCTGCTAATGGGGAATGAGAGACAGGAGCATTCGGCTTTTGGTTAGCGCGCACGCCGCAAACTTTTTATTGTTAAAAAAAGCACAGGAGAAATCTCCCACCGGCACCACCTTGCGGTCAAACTGTAACACTTGTTACACACTACGACTACGACAACGATGGACGAACGGGTGCCGTCTTAAGGAGCTTCACGCTTAAAAAGGTGCCCAATTATCCTTCTAAACTAAAGTAGCTGGCATGGCTCCATAAAATATGATCAGCAAGCTTGGCCCTCGTTAATCGGCATAGCCAACAAGGATTGCTAATGCCGATTGTAGAGGCCGCGGACAGGCATATTGACGATTGGTGGGTGGCGCAGCTTATAATCTTTGTGTTTCTTGCGTGCAACACTTCTTGACAATGTATCAAAAGCTATTCAGTGAAATAGCAATTATGTAGAACGCTAATGAAAGTTGCTCTGTAAATGCATCCTGTGTTGTGTGTCGGAAATGAAATCAGTTCTGTGCTCTTAGATGAACTGAGCTCTCCTCCATGATAGATATGTGCGGTTTACCGTCCCAAAACCACAATATGATTATGAGAGATGCCGTAGTGGAGGGCTTCGGAAATTTCAACCACCTAGGGTTCTTTAACGTGCACCCTGAGCTCTCCTCCAATCAAAGGAATTCAGAAGAAGCGAAGCTTTGCTTTGGTGTACCTAATTTATTGTTCTTTCTTTCTTTCTTTCTTTCCTTCCTTCTTTCTTTCTTTCTTTCTTTCTTTCCTTCTTTCTTTCTTTCTTTCTTTTCTTTTTCTTTCTTCCTTTATTTCTTTCTTTCCTTTTGTATTTCTTGCTTTTTTGCTTCCTTCTTTCCTTCTTTTTTGATTGATTGGCATGGCGTTTTTCATGTTTTTTGAGCATTTGTCAGCCTGTGAAAATTCACACAATCTTTTCAAGGGAACCTTGATAGGAAGCGAAGCATCAGCATTGCGCACAGGTGGCGTCACGGATCAGACGGCGCTAAGGCGGGTGCTGCGTCGAGCGCTGGTGTACATAGTGTAGATTGGAAGTCCGTGGTGTAGCGAGCGGTGGTAGGGGTAGCGGGCGAACGGACGAGGTGGCAGCTGTGGGCGCTGCGGCGAGCGCGTGGCAGGCGAGCAAGACAGTCACGTCAACGCGCAGCTGCGGTATGACCTACTTGGCGCCGCTCCTACACCTGCGGCAAGGGGAGCGCGCTGTGGTGCATTCGTACGAACGCACGGAACGACAGCTTTACACAAGCTAGTCAAAGAGCTACTTCGCATTAGAAAGTACCCAACAAAATTGCCATCATGTGATCACGGATTACGGGTTAGTAATTCAACTTCTTAAAGTCAGAATTTTCCAGAAATGTGCGATTCCTGACGTCCATTTCATGCATTTTCTAGATAACCACTTGTCCACCAGCGCGGAATATTTCAGTAAAGCACTCGTCGCAAATTTACTGGTTTAAATAGTTTTTTTTTTCATTCCTAGTAGAACGCATTCAGTTCAGTTTACCTTGGGAAAGCGTCGGCGCATAAACTAGCGTTCAAGAAACTCGTTTTTGGACTGCGGTGACACGGCTACGAAAATGAGCCCCGAAATAAACTTTATGTTTTTGTTTATTACTTCTTAGTTGGTGTATGACACCTGTTGGTAACGAGGACTCTATAGAGCTCCGTCGTTTTCTACATAAAGCAGTAACATTGCTTGAAAGCTCCTTCGGTTTCTACAAGAAGCTCTTTGTCACAGGACTCGGCCCTGGTTGGTTGCACGTTTATTTTTGCTTTGCTTTTAAAGCCTTGTCTGTCGTTCATGCACGCCTGAGGAGATCACCCCATTTACGTGTACGTGAATATTAAAATTGTTAAAATGGGATCCATGTTTTTACGGGACCGTCCATCACCAAGAAGAGACACTATATCCACTCAGTTAAAAAGAGCTTTCGACAAACATTATTCACAATTTGTCGTCTAAGCAAAAAAATTCAAACGGCCTGCAACGCTGACGCTAAGAGCAGCCATTACTCTTCACAATGGTACAAAACGAATGCCAGATCGATACAATTACGTAATGTTGCTTCTACTAAAGCTTGACCTCATAATTGCTTCTATATTTGTTGACAACTTTTCTTGGCACTGAAGAAAAGGCTACGGAGGCAAATCCCGTGCATCCTACCGCCAATAAAGGTAGTTCATAGTAGCGCCCGTATTTTCAACGGGAAATATAAATTTTCCTCCTTTATATTTGACGTGGAGCTATTTGAGACAGGACGCAGCTCACATCAGTAAGATGTGCGTCTTTCTTTTACTCTATCTGTTGTGACTTCACATTTTTGAACGTGTGAGAAAGTCCTGCCTTTTTACGTGCACCTCAAATGCTAAGCCTTGCCTGCATCTACATGAAACGCTGATGGTGCGCCCCCGTCACTTCCACATCGTCACGAGACGCGCGCCAAGACGGAGTACTTCGCATAGTGCTACATGTGCAGAAGCTCCGCCTCCGTAGCTTTCCCTTCAGTGCCAAGAAAAGTTGTCGCCGACTATAGATTACCAAGAAAGGTCGTCTGCGACTATAACTGGAGCTCTTCTTTATACAAGCGACAATTCACCTTATTATTATTTATTAGTAATGATCGTTGCGGGTAGTACGACCCAAAACCAGGATGCAATTAATAAAGACGCCGTGGTGAAGGGCTACGAAAATTTCTACCAGGCGGTGTTCTTGACCTTGCATGGAAATCTAAGTGCCCAGACATCAAGCATGTTTGCCCAAACCCAAAATGTGGTCGCAGTGGTGGGGATTTGGTTGCGTCTCCTCCGGGTCAGCAGTAGAGCAGCATTACCACTAAACCACCATGGCGCGTATGGTTCATCTCAATAAAGAGCTGGCTCTGCCAAGAGATGGAAGCGAAACACAGAGGATAGTTTACCTGCTCTACTGGACGCCATTTCTTGCGGTGTATACTCGATTCACTCATAAGATACGAAGTAGCCGGTACCTTATTTGTGGGCCCATATCTACTTTCATATTATATTATTAAAAATGCGCATCTTATTGTAGGACAGACGTAGTTGTGATGCAGTGTTTCCCGTCACACCTTTCTTCTGAGTGATTGACAGCTGATCTACAGAAGGCTGCCTCAGGAGGTAATAAATATATTCTGGGCCGTGCGTACAAAAGGTCCGTAATAAGTGTCGTAGCGACTAAGGACATTCTTAGCGTCTCGTCATACTACGCTAAATAAGTGAGAAAGAGCGATACAACGGAGACAGAAAGTAAGGGCTGAATGTTAGTCCATTTATAACATGTACAGAGGGACTCACTTCGCGCTGACTCTTGATTTTAATAGGTGAAACGGCCAGACAGGAAATGGGTTTATCTTGTGTCACATGAATGGTGCATGCATACGCGGCTATTCATGCGCATGACCTTGTGTTGGAAAATTCCTCGGTAAGGCATGACCTTGAAGCCCACATTTTTTCAAAAGAGCACATATTTATTAGTAATAATGTGTCTCCTCTTGTTCACAAAAGAATCGTGGACCCATTTTAGAGGCACCTTCATGGTAGGAGTGCTAAGCAGAAATGTAAAAAAAAACTTCATAGCACTTTTCAGCCTCCCAATTTGTAAGACACTTCCCATGCCACATTAAACCCCTTAGCAAGACATCCGAAAAACATGGAGTTACAGGCTTTCAATTCTCAAATCACCAGTTTCCCGCCAAGCTTTTCAAGGCAAGTGACAATATTTTCCACAACTTCTTTTCTTCTCTCTTAAGATGTAAGCATTCGAAAACTCGAGAGCGACTAAAAATTATGCGCATGCATAAGGAACAAAGAGAGCAAAGAAAAAGAAAGAGGAAAGACAGAATCGTTAACCAGTTTAGCAGAACTGTTCTGAAGCCCCGCACAAAGGAAAGAAATGGGGTAGTTCGAGAGTTAAAATGACGAAAAACTTGTAATGGTAGCAATAGAACAACTGTTTTTTTTCTGGTATACAATGGTAACCTTGAATTGCAGCCGTTCAATGATTTAATCCTTACCCCCGTACTTAAAAACGCTCCTTGACTTGAACTTGACTTAAAACCGCCTTCAATAAGCACGTTTGAAACGTGTATGTGCATTTTTGCTGCCTTGGCACCACCTAAGAACAGCGCGAAACGCGTTTGTGCTGCGTCGAAGTCGGTGGCAAGTCAAGTTCAAGTTAAGCAAGCAGCGTTTCTGAACATGGGGGTCAGCTGTATTAGTATTAAAAGTATTGAAATACTCATACACTATATGTTGAAATACTCATATATATATATATATATATATATATATATATATATATATATATATATATATATATATATATATATATATATATATATATATATATATATATATATAAGCCAGTAACACTTAAGTAATCTATAACAGCGAGATCAGTCATGACTCATCTATAACTACTTCGTTGAGTAAGCATCGGCTATCGGCTTTTATTTTATTACCGCTTCTTTTCTATTTTATCTATTTTATTACCACTTCTTTTCTCCAGCCTCACGAAACTTACACCGGTTTTCTTGGACTTCATTGTTGATGAATGTTTGCTTATTACCTGAGTATCATCTGGCAACTCTGAAGACAGCTCACTAGTCTGTCGTAGCAGAGAATATGACAGATGTTTTCTGTATGACAAATTATCAAAAAACAAACAATGAGATATTCATTCGATGCTTATATATATATATATATATATATATATATATATATATATATATATATATATATATATATATATATATATATATATATATTGTAACAAAACTTGTAAGAGTTTTGCTTTACTGTTTTTTCCTTTAAGTGCGAGTTATAGTGAATTGGAATGTGCAACATACCTGCGGAAGTGTTCCTCCGACGCAACGCACGACACGTCCAGCCTGTAAACGTAGCAAAACCAACACGGCTGATGATAGGTAGACCATATATGTTCTCGATGCGCTCCACACGCGGCGCCATTGCGTAAACGAAGCGCAGCCATTGTTTCAGAGGCGCTGTACGAACGTTTGTATTGCAACGCACTTTCTCGTGGACGTCAAATGGTGTGTGAAGTTTAGAACGTGGTGGCCAGCCTTCACTGTAGCCCGTTCAATGTAGTACTGTTTATATTAAGGACTACACATAATGCTGTTACCACTCACGGATTACCAGGGTTAATTAATGCAGCAGCTTGGGACAGTTTGTAGCGGCATATTCATCCAACTGCAGTTTGTTTAAACGAATTGGGCCCAGTGAGCGTGTTAGTCGAAGACAACTCACAAAAGGAGAAGAATTTCGGGGGACCACAGCATTCATTTGAGAGTGGATTAAAAGTGAACCTGGATTCGCACTCATATATTAGACGCGTTTCTACCCGTTCTTTCTTTGTGTGTGACTGCACATTCCGGATGTTCAGCCTATAAGACTCAGGACGACTGACAGCGTGTTTTTTTAAGGTAATGATTTAAAGTACTTCGTATTCTAATAAGGGAGAACATGAAGCCGTCCCGTGGGCTCACCCTTGATATGGCTCTATTGCAACGAACCGAAATTGTTCATTTCCCCACTTTCTCAAGGTCTCTCTTTCAACGTTTGTAGTCACGTCGTTGCCTCCTGCGTGCATGCCATTTTGCATTCTCTTGTTTTGCTGTGTGTTCTACGTTACCCTACAGCAGCGCCACTATGAGACGTCGAGGCCAACCCGTTCATCACGGTCTTTCTCTTCCTCGCCTTTCCTTCGGTATTTGGGCGCTACCCCACCATCTCCATTCCAGTCTGCTGTATACGGACGCGAGCCGTGAAGAGTAGACGCTACTTAAGAACGCATGGGCTGGAAGTAAATGCCTTGGCTGAAAGTATGCACCCGCTGACAATGCACGTGCTTTTATGACTGGCGGAAGGCAGAAGTACTTGTTCTATTTGGTATATACAGGGCGTTCCCACTATCACGAAGCGCGATTTTATAAAAGAGGATTGGCGCTACACAAAGCAAAGCTAGTGCATATCCCAGTGTACCGTAGAAGCTGCTACCAGTTTCTTCGTAAATGACAAATAATTAATTCGTCAGAATCATATTTGTCACTGAAAACGTACTTCAGTAATTATCAAAATGTTAATGAGGCAAATGTGTGCATGTTGAAACTACATCTGCCTGAGCTAATTTCAAGAACTCACTGATTGCGGGCTCATTTTTTCCTGGTGGAAAATGCCTGCTGAATACGAAAAATAACTCGTGACTGCGGGCACAAAAAAAAGACACCCTGAAACAAGCTCTTTTTGAGATAGCCAGTAGCACTGTAGGAAATGTTGGGAAAAAATGCAGATCGTGCTATGTGCCACTTGCGATCCGAAAAAACGCACCACCTTAATCTTACACAGTCAGAAGTGTGGCAGCTTGGGCTAGTTGGTATGACTTGACGATAGTTATATAGCGCGAGAGCAGAACGACGACACAGAGACAAAAAGGACAACGAAGGACACGAGCACTCGTGTCCTTCGTGTCCTTCTTGTCTCTGTGTTGTCGCTCTGTTCTCGCGCTATAACTATCGTCTTACAAAGTCAAGCTGTAATCAATCAGTCAGAACAGTGATCTGGTCACGTTATCATTGATAACAGTTTACCCTGAGATGAAGATGGTGATAGCGATGTACAAAATCAAGCGGAAGGAATCCCTGAAAAAGTGCGACACATGTTGTTGGCATCCGACCCTTGCCAATGGGCTAAAATCTGTTTCTGGCAACGGAAAAAAGGCAAAGCGGTTGCTTCCAGTAAGATTATTTGAGGGCGCGTCTTTTTTTTGTGGGTGTGAGCACAATGACGGGTTGTTTTTCAGATTTCTCCGGCTCTCTTTACTCACCGAAAGAAATGAATTCGTCAATAAAAATAGCACAAACAGATGCGATTTAAACATGTGCACATCTTCGTCATTGACATTTTGATGATTAGGCATGTAGGCCTTGAGTTACAAATTTATTTGGACTACTTAGTAGCCATTACCAAAAATTATTGGCTGCTATTTCTATATATGCTGTGAACGCTATGCACTAGGTTTGTTCACGTAACGCCGTTTCCATTTTTCAATAGTGCTGTGTGATAATTGGGACGTCCAGTATATGGTACTGGTACCGCCACTAGATACCGTCACCAGCGTTGTTGCTGCTTGAATGCGCTTCGCAGGTAATAATAGGGCATTCTGCATATGCTTATTATATGGACTTCAGCTAAGGCTGCTGTACGAACAGCATTCACACAGAACGTTACTGCAGACATACGCGATGCCAGTGCGTACAGGTGCAGGTCTAGGAAGAAAAAGCAGTTGGAAGCGCTGGCGGTGTGATCGCTGATATAGATCGTGCGAATTCCGGTTTCTATATAGATTTGTTTACTAATGGGATTTGGCCTAATACTTGAAGCATTGCGAATATGTGTAGTGAATCTGGCCAGGAGATATTTGAAGTAGTACCTGTCTGTCAATATTAATATCTTATTATAGTCGTATATCAGAACGGCAGTCATATCACACTAAATTGATTTGAAGTACAAAGGTGTTTGCGCGCAATGCACATAAAATTTTCCATTCTTACACAGATATGAGAATTATCAGAACTTTGAACACGTACTTTCAATGAGTACTATCTATCTATCTATCTATCTATCTATCTATCTATCTATCTATCTATCTATCTATCTATCTATCTATCTATCTATCTATCTATCTATCTATCTATCTATCTATCTATCTATCTATCTATCTATCTATCTATCTATCTATCTATCTACCTATCTATCTATCTATCTATCTATCTATCTATCTATCTATCTATCTATCTATCTATCTATCTATCTATCTATCTATCAATTTAGTGATTTATTGTTAATTTGATTTGATTTTCTAGATATTTATCGGTATATTTAGGAGAAACAGCAGCCAGCCTGATAAAATATGTAGCGTCACTAATTTCACACCCTCTTTCATACTTCATGAACACTATGTTAGAAACCGGCATTTTTCCTTCAAAACTAAAGATAGCCCGCGTTTGTCCTATTCATAAAGGGGGTGCCAAAAATGTATTATCAAACTACCGCCCGATATCGGTTCTACCGGTACTCTCCAAAGTTTTTGAAGACACTCCAGACTTGAATGCTTTTTCACTAAGCACCTGATAATCAATAAAGCACAGTATGTGTTTCAAAAGGGTAAGTCTACGGAGTCGGCGCTATTAGATAGAAAAGAGGAGATATTAAAAAACATGGAAAACAGAACCTACACCATAGGTCTTTTCACTGACTTGAAGATGGCCTTTTACACTGTCTAACATGATATTCTGATATCTAAGTTGCAAGATTATGGTGTAAGGGGCGGGGCAGCTAAACTTATAAAAAGTTATCTTACCGAAAGAAAACAATGTGTTAAGGTGGGTAACCTTGTTTCCCCAATAAAAACTTTAAAAAATGGTGTACCGCAGGGTTAAATCCTTGGACTGTTACTATTTATAACATATAATAATGATCTGTGTGATAGTCCACGATCCCCAAAAGTAAATATTTACGCTGATGACACCAACAGATTTTCTACACGTAGAATACTCATGCACCTTGAAACTGAAGTAAATGATTACTTACTCAAATTAGGAAAATGGCTTCATCAAAATAAGTTCATGCTTAATGTATCTAAAAGTAAGTACATAGTATTCCAGCCTATCAACAAGCCCTACGAGGATGACATTAACATCTTTTTCAAAAAGCAAAGGCTGGAGCAGGTTAAATCGCGAAAATTTTTCAGAGTGTGGTTCCAAGAAAATTTGTCTTGGAATACCCATGTTGATAGTCTCGCTTCCGAACTATGTAAGACTGTTGGGTGCATATTTGAAATAAATCCACTTATACCAATTTGGCTAAAGAAAAGACATACTACGCTCTTCTTTATTCGCGTTTAAATTATAGTATGCTAGTAGGGGGCACTACAAGCGAGAAGAATTTCAATAAACTAAAAATCTTACAGAAGAAAGTTATCCGCCTATTCCACGATTATTATGGCGATCCAGGGGAGATGCCTAGCGGTCCATTATTCATAAAACATGGTATACTCAAAGCAAGACAGGTGTATGAATATAAGCTATTACTTTACATTTATAAAAATAAACTCCACACTTTTACGGCACAGGAAGGCGCACTCAAATACTCGCTACGTAGGCAACAAACTCGCGTTCCTGCTACTAGGACTGGATATGGTAGAGCCCTAATTGCATACCGCGCCCCACAGCTTATAAATCATTTAGATGATCAATTAAATTTAACCTCTCTATAACGCAATTCAAATATCACATAAAACATCTCCTCATTATTTGAGTATAATAAACATCATGTTTCCAATAAACTTCTGGCTAGGTTCCACATATACTCTCACCTTTAGGTACAAAACGCGTGTATATGTTAGAGAGTAGTATGTACGTACATATGGGCAGATGAATCTATGAATATATGATTGTATTATATGAATATATCAATATGTAAGTATTTGTTTTTTGGATATGTGATAAAAAGAGCTTCGATGTCTGATTCTGTGTGTGTATGCAGCCTATTTTTTTGTACCTATATGCCACCTACTTTTGTTTTTATGCGATTTCTGTGTTCTGTTATTATGCCGCTCCTTTGTATTGTGACAATTATTATTCAATGTAGCACTGTGTGCTGAACTTTTTTCGCGTAGCGAAGCCACGTCAGGCCGAATGTCCTTCAGCTTCGCTTCGTTTTTCTGTACCTCTTTAAAAATAAAATTTGTTCATTCATTCATATTTTGCGTTTTCATAGTAAACACGATTCCTCCAACAGGTTTTTTATTATGCTATTGCCGATAGATATGGGATACGTTTTAGTGAACAAAGTCAGAAAAATTGTACTAGGCCGGCGACAGATACTCGGGCAAACGCATTTGTTTTCGTCATTTTGCGGAGTTTCTTTTTAAAATCTTTGACAGTAATGGTTGTGAGAAAAACGTTCCGCCTAATTTTTGTTTTTTTTTCATTCTCAAACATTCCAATTGGATAGGCACACTATACGGTACTGACGTGAAGATACGGTACTGCCATTAAGCAGAAGTGTACAGTGTAAATTTTGAGCCATGGCTGAAGCCCGAGCCTAAAGAGAGAGGTAAATTGAGAGAAGAAGAGGAGAATGAACCATAATTGTAGCATACGGTTTGCTACCCTGCACTGAAAAACAAAGAGGGGAAGGAAGGTGAGTGAAAAAGGTACACGCGCGAAAAGAAAAAGAGCGGGGCTGCTATGACCTATTCGATAGACCACTACCACGCAAAAAGCTCATAAAGGCCATGAATAATTTTCTGTGCGAAGACAGATCGTGTCCACTTTTGAGCACTGCCTGTTTTGACAAGGGCCTCTCGTCTAGGCGGGCTAACGCAGAAGCTAGCGGCCGTCTGTTCGCGCAGAGGAGAGGACGGTGACTTGAAATTTGCTGTATTGTTTCATCGCCTGCGCGTAAGATAATCAAAGGCTTTAATCAGGGTGATGTGTAATCTTTAGTGCGTTTTTTCCGCTTTCTTGTAACGTATGTACATAATCACGAGGGATTGATACAAAATCTTCGTACCCATTCCAGATTTCTTTCGGCAATGACACCTGCAGTTTCTTTTTTTATTGACCCAGGGTTTTTGGGGTTGCTACTGATACTGGACATGCTTAGTTGGAGCTACGGAGAGGAAGACGAAGTGATTCTCTTGTGGAACACATATTGCGGTCTGTGCTGTATTTTCTGCGTTCCACAGCGCAACAGCGGGGTCTCCAGCCCCCTACATCGCGGTGATTGATGTACAATCCCCGGAGATCCCGCCCAGTACCAGTTCATTCACGGGCATTGCTTCAAGAAAGCGTGGTAATCCATCTTGTGAGAGCGAGGGCACTGAGCTGTACTCTGCACCAGACTACGAGTCCTCGGAAGACGGCTTCGAACCTGTGCTTTACCGCAAGGCCAAACGAAGAATCATGAACGCATCATCGGCATCAAGTACAGTCACTGTGAGGACAGCGCCTAAGCGATGGCCTCACTCCATTCTGTTTGTGCCGCGGACCACTACTGCCAATATACGTATCCTCAACAGGCAAGCACTGTCCTTGTACTTTGAAAACATTGTGCCTAGCGAGATTAAAGACATCAGGATAAACACGAGAAAGAATATTTTGGCAATCGACGTGAGGAACCCGAGTGCACTGAACACGCTACAGCATGTGTCGGAGCTGGGAAACATCAAAGTCCGATCCATCATACCAGCGAATGGTGACACCGTAACAGGAGTTATCTATGACACAGGCACTGAAATCTCCAATGAAAATCTTCCTGTACTGATAAAACCAGTGAGTGAAAACAACATCATTGTGCATGATGGTTGCCTAGGCAACTATCATTGTGTGCGAGTAACATTCAAGGGTGACTGTCTTCCCTCTTACGTGAAGCTTGGCCATTTCCGTCACCTGGTTCGCCCATTTATTCCGAAGCCTATGCAGCGTTTCAAGTGCCAGAAGATTGGCCACGTGAAGGGCGTTTGTAGAAATTCCGCAGTGTGCCCCCGATGCGCTGAACACCACTCAGAAGACGATTGTAATGCAACTACGTTGAAATGCCCCAACTGCCAAGGAGCTCACAGTGCTTCCTCCAAGGGCTGTCCTCAGATTAAAAAAGAGATTTATATTCTGAGGCAAATGATGCGAGACAACTCGACTCACAGAGAAGCTGCGCGAAAAGTAAGGCGAAGGCGCCGTCATCGTCGAAGGTCCTCACGAAGGACAGTGCAAAATCTGACAAGAAAGTCAGAAACTCAAGTAAAATCAACAGGCGCGGCTCCTAGCACGGCAAACATCTGCGCTGAAAGAGAAGATGCTGGAAGATCTCTCTCTCCAAAGGAATGGCCACCCCTTCAGCCTAGACGATCTGTTGAGGCTCAACAGAAGCCGCCTACACGACCTGTTGAGGCTCAACAGAAGCCGCCTCAAGAACAAGCACAAGATGCTGCAACGGCCGAAAGCCAGATCATCGCGTGATGCTGATGCTAAGATCATTAGTGGACACCATTCGCGTGTTGTTATGCGACATGAATACACCGTCAGCCAAAAGTGCCCTTCAAGTACTGGACGCGCTTAGTCCAGTGCTAGCAGCCCTAAAGTAGACCATGGCTAACCCACCACTGTCTTTCAGGGATGAAGTTCGTAAAGCAGCAATACTGCAGTGGAATGCCAGGGGACTGAGATCGCGCATTGGTGACTTTCGTCGATTTGTGTACGTCAATATGTTTCCCGTAATCGTCATCTGCGAGCCGAACTTATCGAGTGTAATACGACTCTCGAGATATGAACCTTTTATGTCGTCTACTGTTACTGAAAGCAGCAAGGTTCTGGTGTACAGTCGCCACGACCTCACTTACAACCTTCAACCTGTACCACCTCATGACGGAAACCAATACGTATGCTTAATAGTGAAAAAGAGGAGGCTCAACATCACTGTGGTTGGCGCATACCTATCACCATCAAGCCGTTTCGATCAAAAAAGACTACGAGACATCATAGCGTTAACTCCTGACCCATGTGTTATCATTGGGGATTTTAACGCTAATCATACGTTATGGGGAATTGAGAATACCAACATGAAGGGCAGAAACTTGGTGTCTTTTGCTTCCGACAACAAACGTTTGTTACTGAACGATGGCAGTCCTACATTTTTACGTGGCTTCACATACAGTAGCTGTGTCGACTTGGCTTTTGTTTCGCGAAGTCTAGTGAAACATACTGAATGGTTCACGGATACAGAAACGCATGGGAGTGATCACCTTCCAACATACGTCAAGATCAGAGGATTGTCGCCTCCTAAAGTGCGCGACATGGTTAAAAAAGTGGAGTGGAAAAAATTTCAGTCTCGTATGGAAGACCAATGGCCAGAACACATATCCGATTCAAAAGAAGCCATCAAGAGCACTGTAAAAGAGACTGTGTGTATGATCACATGCCCTGTACGAATCATGGACATCGACATAGAGCTGGAGCGGCTTCGAGCCTTACGACGACAAGCTGAAAGAAGGTACCGGCGCACGAAGGACATAGAAGATTTACCGACTGCTAGACGTATGCAGAAGAAGATCAAACGTCGGTTGGACAAGCTAGAATTCCCACGCTGGATTACTTTCTGCGAGTCACTCGACCCTCGAAAGCCTTTATTGCAGATGTGGAGGACGGTTAGAAGTTTGCGGTAATCGCCCATTCAAAAGCCACCATTCAAGGCCTTAGCCCTTCACCAAAATTGACCAGATGTAGACGTTGCTGAAGAGTTCTGTGCCAGATTATCAGGGCAAACTACAGCCATCAGCAGCTCACTACTTCCGAGCAGTTGTCCGCCACCAAGTGATTCCTGTATGGACTTCCCGTTCCCCATTCAGGAGCTCATGGCAACACTCGCTTCATGTAAACGTACCTCCGCACCAGGACCTGACGGAATCTCCTACAGAGCCGTGTGTCATCTGGGTGAGCGCGCGAGAATAGCTCTACTTCAGCTATGTAATGATTGTTGGCTAGAGGGCACTGTCCCTTTAAGTTGGAAAACTAGTCGTCTAGTACCATTGCTAAAACCTGGCAAATCACCATTGGAACTCTCCTCCTATCGCCCGATTGCATTGGCTGGTTGCGTCGGTAAAGTGTTAGAGAGAATGATTCTCGGCCGACTCGAGTGGTACTTGGAGTATCATGAGATCTACCCAAATGCCATGGCTGGCTTTCGACCTGGTCGATCATCGATCGATAGCGTCATCGACCTAATCACGTACGTTGAACACGAGAAAGGCCATAATCGTCTTTGCGCCTCTCTGTTCCTTGACGTCAAAGGAGCCTATGATAACGTTATACATGAAGTCGTCCTTACCGCACTAGAAGAGATTGGAGTGGGTGGCCGAATGTTTAAGTGGATACGCAGTTAGCTCCAAATTCGATCCTATTTTGTGAGTACAGAGACCGGAAACACGTCTACACATTTCAGTTGTCGTGGTGTCCCTCAGGGTGGTGTGCTGAGCCCCGTGCTATTCAATATAACACTAATCGCTCTCCATACGCACCTACCAAACAATATTTATCTATCAACATACGCTGATGACATCTGCATCTTGACATCTGCGGTAACTCGCCTGCAGCTACGAGCGAGAATACAGAGAGCTGCTACTGCAACTGCTTTGTATCTACGTAATCGAGGCCTGGAAATTTCCTCCGGAAAGTGCGCTCTTCTGGCATTTACGCGCAAACCCATGTCGAATTACAGAGTGTCAATTAACGGTCAAAATATACAATATCGCCGATCTCACAAATTTTTGGGTGTCATAGTCGACAGAGACATATCGTGGAGCCCTCATGTGTCGTATTGAAAAAGCGCTTGACAGGCATATGCCATATTTTCAAGTTTCTCGCTGGAAACACTTGGGGAATGCAGAGTAATGCTATGTTACGACTTTACAGGGTGCTTTTCTTTGGCTTTTTACGATACAGTCTGCCTGCATTATCAAACGCCAGCAAAACAAGTCGACGCATGGTACAAAGCGTTCAGGCACAGGCGCTTCGAATATGTCTAGGTCTGCCTCAGGGTGCCTCAACAATGGCGGCTATAGCTGTAGCCAAAGACCCCCTCGTGCGGACCCATATTGGAATTGAAGCTTTGAGGACACACATAAAGCATGTGGGCCGGACTCCCTATCAACACCTAGCCTCTCTACCAGCGGATAGACCTCATACTTCCTTTTGTCGAACAAATAACTACACATGGTGACTCCCTACCAACAGGTTTTACGCTCGTGGCAAGACCTTCAATTCCTCCATGGTGCCTCAAACAGCCAGTCATCAACCTGACAATACCAGGCATCCAAAAAAAAAACGAAATTTCTTAATACCAACCCTCAAGCAGCTCGCCTTACTTCTTCTGTACGAGAAGTACCAACACTGCACCCACGTCTACACCGACGGCTCCGTCCTGCCAAACAGCTCAACTGCGGCGGTCGTTATTACAACGCACGCCACAACCATCAAATTCAGGACAGCGCATGCAAACCACAACAACGGCAGCAGAGCTTGCAGCGCTTGGCGCTGCGCTGCGTTTCATTAACGACAAAGCACGCAACGGTGGACGATTTTCTGCGACTGCAAGGCAGCACTGCAATCACTTCTGTCAAATCTACGCCGTGGTCCACACGATCAGTTGGTATTTGAAACAGCAGAAATGCTACACCATATAACAGAGAAAGGACACCGCGTTATATATTTCTGTGGTTGCCAAGCGATTGTGGAATTATTGGTAAGGAACGAGCTGATTAAGCTGCCCATCCAGCCCATACAGAAGACAACAACCAGTCGATACCTCTCTCAAGGACGGACGCTGCTAGGAGGCTCCGCATGCTTGCTCGCCAACGCTCCATGGCTCTTCGGAATGAGCCTCTCTTTACGCATGCAAGATTACGATCTTTTGATCGAACGTTAAGCATACAGCTTCCAACAAAAATTCGACGAGGCGACGCTACTGCTCTGTGCAGACTATGGTTGGGAGTCACGGTTTACCCGTGCGTACGCGTTCCGCATAGGTATGGCTGACACCGCTGACTGTGCACACTGCGGAGATGAAGAAACAATTTGACATATCCTGTGTGACTGCCCAAAATACAACCTGGAAAGACAACACCTTTCTAATAAACTAAACAGGTTAGATAACCAGCCACTGTCAGAAGAAAGTATACTGCGCTATCTTCATGGCTCATCGTCACAGAAGAAAGCCGTGCAAGCGCTACTGGGCTTCTTACGAACTACTGGCCTGTCGGAACGCCTCTGAGTGAACCGATTTTGTGTTTGCGTGTGTGTCGGTGTTTTTCTTTTAGTTATTTTTAACTCTCCCTTTCTCTTTCAACACATTATTCCCCAACCCCAGTGTAGGGTAGCATACCGGATACTAGCATCTGGTTAACCTCCCTGCCTTCCTTTTTTTATCTCGTTTCTCTCTCTTTAGTTGGAGCTAGAGTGAGTGGCAATTACCACAGCACACCATGTACGTACATGGTCTCAATGAGCCTGCTTAATTCAGCAACGTCGACTCAATTCATGTAGCTCAATTTATTCAAAGTCATTCGTTATTTTCCTTGTTTCCTCATAATTTAGGTCGCAGGAACTGTGTTTCAAGCTCTCAGCACCACCTGACACTTAATCGCAAAGATCCAACACGTGGGATGAAAGCAGCTAGGCAGTTTGTCAAAAATATTATTCCTTTCTTACTAATATTATTACCGACTGTATACCCATACTGCATTAAAACCAGCAATATTTTATAGCAAGAAGTCTAAGATTCACCCTTTGGCGGCACTTTAATCATTTCTTTCGTGCTGTTTTTTTAAGCGAAAGCACGGGCCCAAATATCAAACCAAAAAGGATAAAAAAGTTGTCGATTATATTGAAAGCGTTCGACCACCTTCAAAAACAAAGTTCTCTACTAATTTCAACGGATACTTTCCCGCTAAACTAAAAAGAAGAACAACACCAAAACAAGCCCTTAGAGAAGCAGACGTTGCAGCTCGCCGATCGGGCAAGGTCAATTGATTTTACGGGAAAAATATTGACCAGTCCATCGTCTCCCTTAATTTTAGAGCCTAAAATAGATCGAGCCGTCGTTCGGCAGGGCTTTCGCTTTTGTTTCCAGAGACCATCGCGTTACAAAACGTCAGCTTCGATAATCGCCGAAGAAAGGAAAATGCGATCGACCATGATCTAATCACCCATGGAGCAGCACGACGTCTAGGAATAATGAGCGTTAGCGAGCGTCAATGCCAGTGCTGCCATTGCGCTAGCTTGCGTACAGTGAGACGATAACGTTTAAAATTGAAAGAAAGATGCTACATAGACATATATAGATATTATCAGTGCGTTCATTCGCATATTTCATTGTTGTATTCTTGTATTTGTTTTGTTAACTGCCTTCTAGAATATTTTATAACACTTCTCCATCTAAGGAAATGTATCAGTGTCAGTGACAGTGCGGACGGCCGAAAACAATATCCGCCATTCAATTAATGCAAGATGTTTCAGCGCGCGAACAACGGAAAAAGGACAGGGTAGACAGAAAGAGCGCTGACTTCCAACTAACTTTATTTCACAGAGTGGCAAGAATATATACTGCTAAAAAAGGATGATAACAGAGCATGAAGGTAAAATGCACCCTAATCTACACATCAGTAACAAAACACGTGTGACAGGTCCTCTATTGCCTCAAAGCCGAGCTAGGTAATCACGTTCAGCCTGTGATAAAGAAATCGATGATGTGCTTACACATTTATCTCCTAGCAAGTGTATTTTTTCGGCTTCAATAATTTCTCGGGTAAGCTGATCCCTGTGCCTTGCCAATATGGAGCACTGATCAAAGAGAGGGGTGCACCCACAATCTCGGCAATGAATGCCAAGATGCCCTTGTACCACATTGTGCACATTGTTTCGGTGTTCTCGGAGGCGGTCATTTATGCACCTGCCGGTTTGCCCGACATAGATGCACCCACACGTCAGTGGAATCAAGTAAACGACTCCCACTGCGCATGGGACGTAGCGTGTCCTGTGCGCGACAGAGCACGAGGCAGAATTTGCACGAGGTGCATTGACCCGTTTGCAAAGCCTCTGCAATTTTTCCGGGGCAGAAAAAACCACAAAAACGTTGGCGTCTCGAGCAATCTTTTTTAGCCTGTGTGATACGTCGTGCACGTAAGGCAGTACGACAGGCCGGCTCTTTTTGCCACTGTTTCGCTTATCCGGTTTGTCGCCTCGCTTCAAGACAGTGACCAGCTTTTCCGCCACCGAAACGAGAACATGCGCGGGGTAACCAGCTTTGGTAAGCCGCTCTACTTGTAGAGCAAAGCTGTGGTGTACCATGTGGGGGCATGACTTCTTTAAGGCATTGACAAGGCAGAGGTTAGCGATGCCCCGCTTGACCAATTTAGAGTGAGCTGAGCTGAAAGGCAGAAAAGGCTTGCCGTTCCTTGGCTCATACATCCAGCAAACATGTCGGGAGTCTAACAAAAGCTTCAAATCTAGAAACTTCAGGTGGTTATCAGTGGGTGATTCATGGGTTAGAACTAGTGGTTTCAGGCACTCTCGGAAAACAGTCAACACGTCAGAGGAAACGGTCTGAAAGTTTGGCTATCGCATTTCAACAACACTAAGTAATCATCAACAAAACGGCAAACTTTAAAAACTACAGAGTCGTCAAGCTTGTTTGACAAGACACGATCATGATGTGCTAGAAATATGTCACTAAGAATGGGCGCCAAACATGAACCAATACATATTCCACTTTTTTGTAAGTAGTTTTTGTCCTCCCATGATACAAAGGTGGCCTTCAAATAAAACCTAGTAATTCTAATAAGCTGCTGTTGTGAATTCCAGTACGCGTTTGAAACGCTGATGATCCTAACCTGTCTATGGATTCCTCTACACATTTAAGTAGTTGGTCATGCGGCAAAGAGTAATACAAGTCCTTAATATCCACAGACATTGCCTGGAGTCCTGTGTTAGTTCGTCCAATAATGTTAATAACAGCGTCAGAGTTCTTGACCAAAAAAGGATCGTCTATTGTTATGTGTTTTAGCTTTTCCTGCAAGAAAAGTGCTACAGACTTTTGCCAGGTCCCCCTTTCTGTTACAATGACCCGCAATGGGCAGTCAATTTTGTGAGTTTTCGCAGAAAAGAACAGGTCAAGGCTAAGCTTTTTGCAACTATCTATCGCCTTCGAAAGCTTCTGAAACCCCAGGGCCCCGGTAAGAGTTTATGTACGCTTCTTAAGCTTATCCAGACCAATCTCATCATTCTCGTTGAAAAGAGACTGCATTGCATGCATAGCTTTCACTTTAAACATTGAACGAGGAAGAACCGCAAAACCACCCTCCTTGTCAGCCGGCAGAAGTGACAAGGAATGTGCCTTTAGGTACGCGACAGTGCTTCCTGTATTGACAAATTCGTTCGAAGGCTTACATCTCGAGAGCACCTGCACGCCTTGGGCAACACATCTATCACATTCAGAGTCAGGAGCACGACGGGCGACTTGCCTGACAAGAGTGAGGAGCTCGTGCGGTGTTCTTGAAGGTGCCACCGCGTACTTTGGTCCGAGGCATAGGGTGTGCTTAACGTTGTCGGGAAGAAAAGCATCCCCGAGAACATGCACACAGTCCTTAGCAGCTGGAGACTTCCTTGGTGTGATGGCCCGCAGGTAACTGAGCGACTGACGCCACATGAACTCGACGTTTCGGTCTACGAGGCTTGAGAGTTCACGACACTTCTTCTGTTTAACTGCTGTGCGTTCGTTCTCTAGGATTTGTAGTTGCAGGGCTTGACGGTACAGTCGAGCCTGCCGAAGCCATTCTGAGCGTAGAATCTTGGAAACTCTTAAACCATGGCCAACCGAGGGAGTAAGGTAACCAAACAATGCCTTGACTTCGGGAAGAAGTATCTTTAGCCGGATGCAGTACGCCAACGAGCGCGCGCGGCAAGCAGCCACACTGATTAAACTGACGAGAAGAGAAGGGCTTGTAGAAGAGGAGATATAGATGCCCGATGTACTAGAAATGTAACTCACAAGAGTGAAAACTTGGGCTAGTTGGTGCGTAGTCATATTTGCAAGATGTTTCAGCGCGCGAACAAAGGAAAAAGGACAGGGTAGACAGAACGTTAAGCACACCGACAACGTTAAGCACACCCTATGCCTCGGACCAAAGTACGCGGTGGCACCTTCAAGAACACCGCACGAGCTCCACACTCTTGTCAGGCAAGTCGCCCGTCGTGCTCCTGACTCTGAATGTGATAGATGTGTTGCCCAAGGCGTGCAGGTGCTCTCGAGATGTAAGCCTTCGAACAAATTTGTCAATACAGGAAGCACTGTCGCGTACCTAAAGGCACATTCCTTGTCACTTCTGCCGGCTGACAAGGAGGGTGGTTTTGCGGTTCTTCCTCGTTCAATGTTTAAAGTGAAAGCTATGCATGCAATGCAGTCTCTTTTCAACGAGAATGATGAGATTGGTCTGGATAAGCTTAAGAAGCGTGCATAAACTCTTACCGGGGCCCTGGGGTTTCAGAAGCTTTCGAAGGCGATAGATAGTTGCAAAAAGCTTGGCCTTGACCTGTTCTTTTCTGCGAAAACTCACAAAATTGACTGCCCATTGCGGGTCATTGTAACAGAAAGGGGGACCTGGCAAAAGTCTGTAGCACTTTTCTTGCAGGAAAAGCTAAAACACATAACAATAGACGATCCTTTTTTGGTCAAGAACTCTGACGCTGTTATTAACATTATTGGACGAACTAACACAGGACTCCAGGCAATGTCTGTGGATATTAAGGACTTGTATTACTCTTTGCCGCATGACCAACTACTTAAATGTGTAGAGGAAACCATAGACAGGTTAGGATCATCAGCGTTTCAAACGCGTACTGGAATTCACAACAGCAGCTTATTAGAATTACTCGGTTTTTATTTGAAGGCCACCTTTGTATCATGGGAGGACAAAAACTACTTACAAAAAAGTGGAATATGTATTGGTTCATGCTTGGCACCCATTCTTAGTGACATATTTCTAGCACATCATGATCGTGTCTTGTCAAACAAGCTTGACGACTCTGTAGTTTTTAAAGTTTGCCGTTTTGTTGATGATTACTTAGTGTTGTTGAAATGCGATAGTCAAAACTTTCAGACCGTTTCCTGACGTATTGACTGTTTTCCGAGAGTGCCTGAAACCACTAGTTCTAACCCATGAATCACCCACTGATAACAACCTGAAGTTTCTAGATTTGAAGCTTTTGTTAGACTCCCGACATGTTTGCTGGATGTATGAGCCAAGGAGCGGCAAGCCTTTTCTGCCTTTCAGCTCAGCTCACTCTAAATTGGTCAAGCGGGGCATCGCTAACCTCTGCCTTGTCAATGCCTTAAAGAAGTCATGCCCCCACATGGTACACCACAGCTTTGCTCTACAAGTAGAGCGGCTTACCAAAGCTGGTTACCCCGCGCATGTTCTTGTTTCGGTGGCGGAAAAGCTGGTCACTGTCTTGAAGCGAGGCGACAAACCGGATAAGCGAAACAGTGGCAAAAAGAGCCGGCCTGTCGTACTGCCTTACGTGCACGACGTATCACACAGGCTAAAAAAGATTGCTCGAGACGCCAACGTTTTTGTGGTTTTTTCTGCCCCGGAAAAATTGCAGAGGCTTTGCAAACGGGTCAATGCACCTCGTGCAAATTCTGCCTCGTGCTCTGTCGCGCACAGGACACGCTACGTCCCATGCGCAGTGGGAGTCGTTTACTTGATTCCACTGACGTGTGGGTGCATCTATGTCGGGCAAACCGGCAGGTGCATAAATGACCGCCTCCGAGAATACCGAAACAATGTGCACAATGTGGTACAAGGGCATCTTGGCATTCATTGCCGAGATTGTGGGTGCACCCCTCTCTTTGATCAGTGCTCCATATTGGCAAGGCACAGGGATCAGCTTACCCGAGAAATTATTGAAGCCGAAAAAATACACATGCTAGGAGATAAATGTGTAAGCACATCATCGATTTCTTTATCACAGTCTGAACGTGATTACCTAGCTCGGCTTTGAGGCAATAGAGGACCTGTCACACGTGTTTTGTTACTGATGTGTAGATTAGGGTGCATTTTACCTTCATGCTCTGTTATCATCCTTTTTTAGCAGTATATATTCTTGCCACTCTGTGAAATAAAGTTAGTTGGAAGTCAGCGCTCTTTCTGTCTACCCTGTCCTTTTTCCTTTGTTCGCGCGCTGAAACATCTTGCAAATATGACTACGCACCAACTAGCCCAAGTTTCCACTCTTGTGAGTTCAATTAATGCGTTATCTAAAGTTCCCCGTCAGGCCTGTATTTCAATGGACACCTTGAGGAAAAACAAACATGAAGTAGATCTTCAATAGGAGATAACGTATCGGAGCAAAGACTCATTATATGCACTTATTAATTCTATGAGACAATAAAGACTGCGTATGCCTGTTTATAATTGCATCTCCTTCTCCTGCTTCCAAATTTCATGATGATGTAGTTCTTTGCACTGTTGGACATCCTCACGGCAGCGAGTTTGAAGAAGTGCCCAATGTTTAAAGGTATGCGAAGCCACTGGAAGACAGAGTTCGGACTTTTCACTAGACCCGCCACCGAGATATTATTGTTTCGCGCGTTTTGTATGCTTGCGAAACCCGCACCTGTTCTGTTATCAAACCACGGATCGCAGCTCCATTAATAATTATTTCATCATAATCATAATTGTCACTGAAAACATACTCCCGTAATTATCAAAATGTTAATTAGGTAGATGTGTGAATGTTGAAACGACATCTGTCTGAGCTGCTTTCAGCAACGTACACTTTGCGTTGCTCATTTTTCGCTGTTTATTTTTCCTGTTTATTTTTTCCTGTAAACACAAAAAATAACACGTGACCAGACCACTACGCACATTGAAAAGAAGAGCCCCCATATGAGTTCACTTTGAGATAGCCACCAGCGACGAAGAAAATATAAAAAGAAAAATGTACGAATCGCACTATCTGCCCCTTCCCGCCCGAACAAACGTGCTGCGCCGCTTTGACCTCACACAGTGAAGCACCAATCGCTCTAATCAGAACAGTGATTCGGCCGCGAACAGTTGAACGTGACGTATGACGTGATAGCGATCTACAGCCGACCGCAAAAGTTTGCGGACCACGTGCGCGTGCCAAACTGCCTGTCCGTGCCACCTAGCGGTGCGCCATCTACTGTCGACCGTAGTTCTTGGCCGCAAACGGGTCGTCTTCTTATTCACTGGCCTGTAAGTTTTTCTACTGCTACGTGGCGCACTGTTAGTTTGCGGTTTTCACGTGAAGCGCTTATCTGCAGTATGACCGTCACATTGCTGTTTTCATAGGAGGATCGAAATTGTCACGGCGTGCCTCAAACGGCGTTCCTTTGGCTAGGTGTCACTTAGTGATTAGGATTGCGACAGATAACAGTTATGCTCATAGACTGCTTTCCAGGCATAAGCTCGTAGACGCAGATGCCGAACGTGGGGTGCGTTGAAAAGCAAAAGGTGAAAAATATTTGTACTAAGTCAGAAAATAGACAGGCCATCAATTAGGGGAGGGATGCTTTCAAGGCGCTGCGGTGCTTCCAACCACCGCTGACGTAGCAGAAGTGTCGTGAAGAAGCTTTCAGCCACGCGCTCGCATGGTCCGTAAATATTTGTGATCGAATGTACAACCAAATGGGAGGAATCCCGGCAAAACTGCGATACATGCTGTTGGCACCCGACCTGTAACCCTTGCCGATGTGCAAAACGCTGACTCTGGCATCGGGGGGGAGGGGGGGGGTTATGTTGTAAGAAGGAAAAGAAAAGAAAAGTGAGCCCCGTAACTGTATGCTTCAGGGAGCGACACCTCAACAGTAGGTATCAAGGGATGGGGGTGAGGAGGGATTGAAAGGATAGGAATAAAGGTGTAGAGAGAGAGAAAGAGAGATGAGGTAAGCGTAAAAGCGTGAAAGCGGCGACATATCGAGGGGATAGAAGAGGTAGGAAAAATTGAAACACGGTCACTGGAGTCCGAGGACGGGGAACCACTTGCAAGAGCTCTTGTCGGCGTCAGGAGGTGGTGTAGAGCAAGTCCAGTTGGTCAGAGCTACGCTGACGTAGGAGATCGCGAGGGCACAACCGGTCGGCACGGAATCCAGCGAGTGAGTGCTGGCAATGGAAAAGAGGCAATTCGATTGCTTCCCGCAAGATTATTTGAGGGCGCTGCTTTCATTGACAGGTGCGAGCGCAGTCACGTGTTATTTTGTTTAGAAAAAGTTGTTACCGATTTAGAGTACTACGTACTCTACTATGGGAGAGCAGCTTCTAATATCGGCACTCGTTCGTCCCTCGTAGCCGTAATACTAGTGTGTAACCAGTATTACATTTTGACCTCCAAGGTGGTTCCGGTGAGAGATTTTTTCTGTGCGTTGTTGAACAAGAAAAGATAGTGCTCATTGTACATGCCAATGGCTGCTAAGGGCGAATGAGAGACCGGAGAATTCGGCTTTTAGTTAACGCGCACGCTGCGAATTTTTTATGGTTCAACAACGCACAGATGAAAAGAAACGGTTGCTACGTTATAGTCGCTGGGCATAACCTCCTAGGTTTTAGAAAGGTTTAGCGAGCGTTGGGCCGCACTGACATAAATACAGTGAACTAGTATATACCATGAACTCGAAGTGGTTCAAGGTGAGAAGTAGATAGGAAGAGCAAGCCGCAAGAAAGTGCTCGTGTGTCTCCTCTAGTTCAGTCCTTGGAATGTCCGCTGGATGGCGGTACTTCTATATAAGGAATATATGACGAAAAGTTGCGAGATGGTGGTACTTGGAGTGTTCAATAGGTGGACGAAAGGACACACAGACAGATGAATGGACGGACGCACGGATGGCTGCACGGACGGATGGACGCATGGACGGACGCAGGAGCGGATGCATGGACGAAAGCAGGGACGGACGCACAGATGAACGTGCAGACGCATGAACAGACGCGCGCACAGACGGGCGGATGAATCACACATGAACGTGCAGACGCACGAACAGACGCGCGCACAGACGGGCGGGTGAATGCAGGGGCGGCTACACAGACGCACGCATGGATGGACGGAAACAAGAACGAATGGACGGACGGATGCTTCGCCCCACTATACATAATTCCCTCGGTGGATACGCTGCCATTTTTTCATATTTTGCAGGCTTTTTTTCTTTATTGTCAGAAAAATGAGCACGCAAATAATACATTGATGGAAGTATAACAAAGGCAGGTGTCATTTCAAGTCGTAAACATCTGCCTCGTTGACGCTCTGATTAGGCAAGTACTTTTCGATTTACAAGTATAAGTAGAATAATGATATGATAGAAATTACCGAAAATATTAGCAACACATGTTTCCATCGCGTAACGCCGGTCCTGTTATCTTGTTAATCGTGCTGCGTAACAATGAATACTACGCCATATATATATATATATATATATATATATATATATATATATATATATATATATATATATATATATATATATATATATATATATATATATATATATATATATATAATGAGATCCAACAGACAATAATGCCAAGGGATGTATAGGGGAAGTTATTAGAACAAATGTAATGTAAATAAGAAGAAAGAAAAGAAGAAAAGTGGGTGAAAAAATAACCAGCCGTGAGCAGGAATCGAATCTACGACCTTCGAATAACGCGCTCAATGCTCTGACCACTGAGGTATTACAGCGGCCTTCCCCCAACCCACTTTCTTGTGTTTATATGTGAAGTTAAACGTGGGAGTGTCAGTCAGCGCCATTTGTAGCCAAACGGCGAGTGTAGACGATAGTTATAGCGCGAGAACAAAACAACGACACAGAGAAAAGAAGGACACGAAATACTTCTTGTCTCTGTGTCGTCGTTTTGTTCTCGCGCTATAACTATCGTCATGCCATACCAACTAGCCCAAGCGGCCACACTTCTAGGCGAGGGTAGAACATGGCGAGCGTTCTACACTCGCCGTTTGGCTACAGATGGCGCTGACTGACACTCCCACGTTTAACTTCACATATAAACACAAGAAAGTGGTTTGGGGGAAGGCCGCTGTGATAGCTCAGTTAACAAAGAAAAAAAAGCTGTGATAGCTCAGTGGTCAGAGAATCGAACGCGTTATTCGAAGGTTGTAGGTTCGATTCCTGCTCACGGCTGGTTAATTTTTCACCCTTTTTTCTTTCTTCTTATTTACATTAAATTTGTTCTAATAACTTCCCTATAAATTCCTTGACATTATTGCCTGTTAGATCTCATTATTATTGTGCCAAAACACGGAAAAACGAGCCCTTAGGTATACACCTCTTTCCCTTATATATATATATGCAATTGAAGCAGAACCCAATAATGAAAAGCGTTGAGCGAGAAAGAAAGAAAGAAAATGGAAAACTAAATGAATGCAGACCAATGGGGGCTCCCGGCAGCGGTTTCGAAATTCGGCGATGGTGAGGTTTCCGGTGATGCAACCGATTATCAGCTTCTCGGCCATCACCTGGTCAAACTGGAAGTGTGCAAGACGACATGTTTAAAAGATTATCCAGCACTGATGTGTGAATACGATAGATTAATTGATTGACTGATCATAATCTTATAAACTAATGCCGAGACGAAAACTAAGAGACACGTGGTTATATTGATTCATAGATTAGTTCTGACCTGTTCATCAGGTGGCGTGCAAATTTATTAAACACACGTCTTTCTGCACTTCACCCCGACTGAAATTTCATCGGTGCAGTCATACATTAAAAGAGTGACATAAAGCGAACAGGTTTTATGACGCTGAGGACAACTGATTCGTCTATGAGTGGTATTACGGTGAAGGATGACAAAACGGGAACGGCAGTTTCGACTCAATATCGTGATAGCCTTTTCACAATTCCCGGCATGCCATACCCGTCATCGTCGTCTAGTAATTGGGTTCACGCTCGTATGCTGACCCGCACGTCGCGGTACTTAGTGATGGCTGTGGTGGCCACAGTTTAGATGGAGGCGACAATTGTAGAGGCCGGTATGCTTGGATTTGGGTGCATGTTAGACTTCAGGTTGGTGAACTTTCCGGAGCCTTCCACTATGGTACCTCCTGTGACCTTCTGGATGTGAAACACAGAACCTTGGTTATAATTAATATTATTATTATTATTATTATTATTATTATTGTTGTTGTTGTTGTTGTTGTTGTTGTTGTTGTTGTTGTTGTTGTTTTTCTTGTTGTTGTTCAGGTACCATTTCGTCATTAAATTTACAAATGGGTAGCAGAATATCAATATAGGAAAAAAATGTCATTAGGGGATTTATGTTACTGTTTAGCATGCATCCAGCCACGACACGTGTTGCTCCTTCGTTCAGCGGCAAGCAATACGTTCGTCAGCATGACTCTGAAACACCTCTGTATTGCAGCACGAGTTCAACATTCCGCCATTTCTCATAACTACGCGAATCATGCATGATCAAAAGCATTTTGATGCTTCGAAGTATAGCTCACTATAGTTTGATTGTCAACCGTTCACTGGCAGTCGATCAGTAGTCAAAGTCCTCGGCTGCATACCAGGAGGCTCGCGGGTTTCTTCCCGGCAGCAGGGTAGGGCATTTTGGTGGACGGGATTTGTTATAGGTCCATACGCTGTGCGATTGTTAGTGCACGTTCAAAAAACGCCAGATGGTCGCAATTTCCTGAGCCCTCCACTACAATGTCCCTCAATCTTATCATGCGTTCGGAGGTAGGAGGTAAAAATTGGGTTATCATGCTTACCTATCATTGTAAATGTAGTTGTAACGCTATTCATTGCTCCTAGAATTAGCTGCAATAGTGAAAGCGAATGGTGCGAGTACGCTATGGATAACGCTGAGCGCCCGCAATCCTCTCAACCCATCTGGTTCTCACCGAAGACTGGCATGTGTTTGTACGTGTACGGGACTTCGCTTTTTCTCTTCTCCTCATTACCTATACCTTCCAAACTCTCCGCAGCCTGTTGAAGTTTACTGGAGCCCCCGCCTACCATAGGGGCATCAGCCTAGGGAGCAAAGGGAGCGCGAGTCCCCCCCCCCTCCCCTCCCAACTCCTGAGAAAAGTTGGGGGAGGGCAGACTACCCACCCCCCTCACTTTCGACAAGTGGTCACTTTTGGCTGCACGCTGAGATTGGCAACGTCATGAGTGCGGTGAAATTGTATGCAAAACATTTTAGCTGTGTGGTGATATAACTTTTACTTCTGCGTGCGTGTGTGCATAGTCTGCGCGGTAAAGCTGTTAGATAAATCGTGCCGCTTGACATGAGTACTGCTCCTCGGCAATTTGCATTCACCTTTAATGAGTCAATGCTGGACATTCCGGCTAATGACCATTGGGTGAAGAAGGAAGAATGAGCGCGTTCAGCGAAGGTTCGTAGAAAAAGACATGTCCTTTTGGTTCTTCATACTCCGATGACGAAGTCAAGTTGGTTGAGCGCACAAGCATGCCCTACTTACGGCTCATCGATTGTAAAAAAAAAAACGCTGTCCCGACAATATTAGTAAAGCCCTTCTGCTGCTTACGTAACCCCACTGAAGGTTGGCCACGCTGTGTGCATGGCGTCGTTGCGGCACTACAGCACAGTTGCGCTAGTTCAAGAAATGGCCAAATTGAGATACGGGTGGCGCAGTCTGGCAATTAGTCAAATCGCAATCGATGCTATAATAGTGTTTTACGTGATCGCCCTCTCTGCCAGACTAAGTAGAAGATGTAACAAAAAAAGCTAGCTTCCCAATAATCTGGCATACTAGATTATGGCGGCTCTAGTGATCCGAGTGCAAGCCATTTTGTGCCGCACGGCAACACGACACGAAGTGCCCTGTATAGTGTCCGTGTCTATGCCTATACGCCGAGATTGCACTCTGTGCGCGTAGACTCACAAAAAATAAAGTGCACTTGCGACAGCCTGTAAACGTTACCAGACAGCTAAAGAAAAACATGGGAGCATGCGGTAGCACACCTACATTTTTCAGCCTCATCGACCATACGTTAGACTATATGCGTAGATTGGCCGTTAAGCAAACGCTGTTGGTTCAGCTTTCTTTCGATCGAAGGGGCCACTAGTTACACTTGAAAACGCGACGAACTGCAGACACCTTTCGCTTATGTGTTACGGTCTATTCGGCCGCACTGAGACTGGCGCTGAGCAAACCATTCGGATAGCTGGAGGTTGATTAGGGTATCGTGGTAAGTTTGGTGCGAAAGAACTCGAAGCACAGAAGGAGGAAAATGGTTCTGATGCTTTCCGCACGCGCACAACGCTGACTTAACCATTAGAGTGTACACCTAGCAGGGTGGTTATCACTATGGCAATGTCCTACATTCATTTTGAACGACTGCTCTGCACTTGACTTATTTATTAAAGTGCGGCAAACAATTATCAGAAAGAACAGAGCAAGGGCATGTTGCATTATGTTGGAGGGTCTTGGTGCTTATCGCTGTTCATAATTTATTGGTATTGCAAACACCACATAGATTCTCTGGAACTTGCTCTGCTCGCCATGTACCCTCGCTGGACGTTGCGTGTGTAATATACGTACATCGGGAAACTAGCCTCAGTGAGGCGTTTAGTTTGCTTATTAAAGCTGGACCGAATCATGTGATGATTCAAAAACGCTCTGTGAAGGTCCTGCCATCAGATGATTCGGTCCAGTTTTAATCAGCAAACTAAACGCCTCACTGAGGCTGGTTTACCGATGTACGTTCTCACCACCGTTGCTGAGCGTTTACTCCGAGAAATCAGAATGAGCCCACAGAATAATGCTCGAACCCAAACAAAGGATAAAGGACGGGAGAAACAAAACTTTGTTGTTATTCCCTATGTCCACAACGTCACCACCAACCTCAAAAAAGTGGCCGCAGGTGCGACGTAGACCTGGGTTTTTCTGCCTGGAAAAGCTGGATAGGTTGTGCAAGGCCGTGAACATTGGTTCCAGGGGACAGCGGGATGCAAAATGAAGCATCGGAAGAAGTACGTTTCATGCATCTAAGAGGTGGTGTACTCTTTACCCCTGTCTTGTGGCAAGTGGTACATCGGCAGCTGTTTAAATCAGTGGCTGAAAGAGAACGCTCACAACGTCTCTTTTACAGTATCGGGCCACCTCGGCATTCATTGCCGAGACTGCGGTTTTGTCTCCGATTTTCAGCATTGTATCGTCATTAGGCGTCATCGGGACCAGATGATACGCGAAATTTATGAGGCTGCAGAAATAGAAAGTCTGGGCAGTGCATGTGTCAGCAGGCCTTCGATTGTTCTATCACAAAAAGAAATTGATTTTCTTCAGAACGATGGCACACGTGTCGTTCATGACGCGTTATCACGATGATTACTCGGTTGTTAGGTGAATTCTGTTTTCCTTGATTTGTATTTTCTCTTTTTTGTCAGATACTGCTCATGTAATATATTGCGCAGTTCCAGCAAATAAATCTTGTTGTAAGTCAATGCCGCTGTCTGTCTCCTTCTTTCTTGTTTCTCGTTATTGGCGCTGTTATTTATGGGAACCATAAATTTGCACAAGTTATTTCAAGAAAACAGACATAGAAAACGTATCACAGGCGAGAAAAAGAATGTGTTCGCTTTTTCAATTAAGTTGACCACCGGAGCGTCTCTAAATGGATGATGACGTAAGGTAGTTTAATTTCTGTTTGCAAAGCTTCAGCTGGTTTGAAGAATTAAAACGTTGCAAAAATCTTTGGCTTTCCGACAGCGTAGTCTGCTTACTTTTTTTGGACGTAGATGGTACTATGTTACAAGATTCCATGATGTCAGCGAGTAATTACGCTTGGGGTGGAAATATTGGTTCTATAAGTAACTACTTGTTGTTCAATTCTGCCGGTTCCTTCTCTTACCCCCTTCACTTGAGCAGGACAGCTAACCGGAACTTGGTTGACCTTCTTGCCTTCCCTCTGCCTTTCTCTCTTTATCTCCTGTTCTACGATACACGATGACTGCGATCGCAAGCATTAATTTATTTGCATTGAAGAAGTCTAAATAACTACACAAGCGCAGCAAGTGCCATTCGTTTGCAATCTAACATCCCTAAATAGAGAAAATTACAATGAGATTAGAGCTGTGGGCTGAAGAGACTGCTTCAGTGCATAATTTTATTGTAAATTACAACAGAAAGCCGCTGACTGCCACGGTGGCGTTTTCACAGCCAGTGACTCCTGCCTCTGTAGACGTTCTCAGCGGCAATATTCAATCGTGGCAAATACGCAGTGTCCCGTATTTAGGTTAAAATTATTTTTTTCTAATTGTGTTTTAATTACCTAATTAGTTGACTCTACTTTTCGAACTGAATAGGCAACACTTCAGTCTTCGAGTAAATTATAGAGGCTGTTTTTTTTAGACAATACAGGTTTCTTTAATAATTCTGCGGCAGTCACTTCATATGCGTGAGCATGGGGCTGCACAATGGGACTCGCCCCACACCAATGTCACATACATCAGTAATAACCCCCTTCCCTCCTGCCCGCGATGACAATGTAATACTACCGGTGTTTTACGTCCCGAAACCACGATGCGGCACAGGAAGTGGAGGGCTCCGGAAATTTCGACCACCTAGAGGTCTTTACCGTGCACTTACATTGCACAGCACACAGGCCTCTTGCGTCACCGCGACGACACGCACATTATCACGCCCCAAGACTAAATCCGGCTAATAGCTTAAACTCCAGCACGTGTAGTCTTCGCACACAAACCCTACAGGTTGCGGCAGAAACTCTTTGCTATCCCCCCAGTCTCACTGAGATAACTAATTGAAGAATCGAATATATAACCATTTATAGTTATCTTGCGGGCATCCTTTTACATGGAAGAGTCGTAGGACGTGAAAATGTACGACGTACCCTTTTTAAGACTTACCAACACACCCAGAATTAGTGATAACAATAATAATCGAAATTCATAGGCCCGGTCACAGCAATCTCAGAAGTGAGGGCACCGGGTGCCAGGGAAACTCCGCTGCATGTTGTGTTATGCTTGGACCAGGAGTTCATACGACGAACTCACAAAGTGAAAAAAAAAATGCGTAGCAGCAGAGTCAGGTTCGTGAAAATGGCAGATCACCTGAAATACACAAGTTGACTTCTCATACGACAAATGCGCCCAAGTGGTGACGATGAAAAACGCAATTAGTGATGTTCGTTGTTTGCTGACGCTTCTGTTTTCCTGTCGACATCGCGTTAGAGTCCATATCTGCCAAAAGAGCTATGGGCAGCAGTGGTCAATGAATATTTTATGTGAAATGATAATCACAAAAGCAAGCAAGCAAACAAACAAACAAACAAATGCGTGGTAAGTGACGAACAAACGTTGCCAACCATAGCCGCTGTCATGCAGCGTTGACAGCGATATTGTTGTCCCTCTCGGTGTCCTCCTTTACACCCAATTCATGGTGAACTTCCGGATACAGTCGATGTACAGAATGCCGCAGAGTGTCTTTCCAAATGTTTAAAGAAACTTTAAGTAAAAAAGCGACAAAAGCAAAGAGAGCAGAACAAAATAATTCTACCTTTCCTTTGAAGTTCTCTCGAGCACATTTGGAAGCTCCCTTGGATTCTCTCTCTGCAGCGAGCCAAGAAATAAAAAAACAAGTGAGGAAGTCGGTCAAATAAAGGAGGGCTTTTTTGATGGGCGATGCTGTACCCACGAAAAACAAGAGAAGATACACACACAAAAACATAAAGAAAAAACTTTGGTTGAATACATTGAGGAGGGACGGCGATGGCAGATTTTCCTCTAGCTGCTTCACTATAGCATGAGCGTTTACTCTGCCGTTTCGTCTAAGGTTCTTCGTTTGTAATAAATACCATTATATTGCGCTTAGAATGCCACGAACATGCACGTTAAAGTGATCCCCTTCTTTCAATGAAGTTAAGTAAAAAAGGTATGTATAGTTTTTTGATGGACGAGTGCTAAATTGCCACTGATTCTTTTTTCTACTAAAGAGCATTAGAAATGGTATATGTGGTTCATGAATTTGCGTTGTGAAAACAAACTCGTGTTATTGTACTTTTCACACAGACACTTCACGAACGAATTGCAGTCTCTCATTTTAGCTTGATAGTTCCTTATTATTTGCGAGCAACGAAATCATCGTATGATGTTTACTTTGCCGAAGCCCCAATCTCGAAGCTCAACAACAAAGGAGGATTGTAAGGCATGCGCGGGCTTCTTCAATTTCTGCCCGCATAAAGGGTGCAGGCTTACTTGTTTGTTCTGGAGGCTGAGGAATATCTTACACAAGGAAAAATCGTTGCTGTTATTCATCACTTTCAGCAGCAAAATTGCCTCATGAAAGTAAAGACATCAATATAACGGAAAGGTGGGCTAGTTGTTTAGGGTTCATAATGAATTGAATGGGGCCGCGTTAGGACGAATACACGAACGAGAAAAAAACACGACAAGTGCTGCCCATCAAATTCATTTTAAAAGCTTCAAAATTTTCTCAGGAAACAAGGCGACAAGAAACTTCTTATTTGCGATTTCTCTAAACAAAGACCTCAGAATATTCGTAGGCCGGGTCGCTGCAAATTCCGTCAAGCTTAATATTCTTGTCGCACGCACAATCAAAGTGAATTTAAAGCAGCGTAGGTACAGTGCAAAGATGTCCCGTTCTTTTCTTTCCCGGTTTGTTTATAAACACTCCGCGAATGGCTGACATTGCTCAGGCAAAGATCAGTGCTCTTGTTTGTTACGTGATCTAACAAGAAAGTTTGAGAACTCCCCTTCTCCAACTGCATGGCGAGGACATCTCAACTGCAACGTTAAGGGTATTGTGATGGAGGGACACAGATCTTCTAGTACGGCAGTCAAGTTTTCACCACTTACGTTTTTCAAGGGTCCTTGGAGAATTATGCGGAACGCTCGACGCTAACCAGAGACACACGAAGCTATCGTGAATAACACGTGCTACTTAACTGATCGTGTGGAAAATGACCGATTTGGCATTCACTGTTTGGCAGCGCTTTCATCATTCTGCTTTGACAGAAAGACTGACGCGACTGAAACATTTTCCAATGCATTGTAGTTGGTGTAGTTGTACAAAACGTCGCAACGTGTCGCTATCAACTTTGCAACTGCCTTCAGAGAGTGAGAGAGAGAATAAAAGGAGAGAAAGGCAGGGAGGTTAACTAGAAATTGAAGCATCCGGTTTGCTACCCCGCACTAAAAGAAGGGAGAATGGGAAATAAAGATGGGAAAGAAAGCGAAGAGCGAAATAGACGCGCGAAATAGAACGAAAAAAAAAACTGAGCTTGGGTGCTATAGCCTAATCAATAGGCCACTACCACGCAAAAAGTCCAAAAAGACCTTCACTGATTTTCTGCACAAAGACTGCCGTCAGCCACTCATTGAACCCTAAGAATGTAAACAGTAAGAAGTCTGCATTATAAAACTATGTTGTTAGAAGCAAAATCACCTATTGGCATAGTAGCCGGAAGATACTGCACGCAAAAAAGGAAGCCATTCGACGTGGAGATGTGAGCTCTCTTTTTCCGGTGTTCTCCTGTCGCTCTGGTAGTTAGCCTGAACTGACATCATTCAAACATGTGTGCGGATTGTAAGCTTTTGGCCAAGAGAGAAAACGTGAAGTTGTGTAAAAAAACAAAAACAAATCTATTCTTTTCCACAAACAAGAAAATAGTTGTAGCAAACGTCACGTGATTTGGCTGTGCCAAAATGATAAGAATGACCAGGCCGTGCGCTCTTTGATGTGGAGCAAAGCTGACCAAAAAAAAAAAAGCAGAAAAGATACAGAACGGAACATTTTTACGTTAGAGGGAGCCAATAAAATTCGACATTTTTTAAGGATTGCCTACTCATCATTCCCCGAGACATTACGGGTTAAATAAAATGTCTGGCCCTGCGAGAACCATAATACTTTTCTATATTGCTGGGAAAAATATTGTAATTAAATGTATGGGAAATAACCACTTTGCGAATTCCACTACAATTGGCGCTTTCGTGTTCCACTACCCTTGTGCTTTATGTTGAAATGATTTTGCAGAATAGTGTGACTTTTAGTCCCCAACAACGAGGTTAAAAATGTGCTAATTGCTGCATGTAATAAAACTACAAAAAAGCGTTCACTTGAAAAAAGAAATACCTGGAAATATGCTGTTACAACTGCCAATAAACCTATTATATTTTCAATTTATATTTCAGAACATGGTACACTTTTCAGCTGAGCAGAGGCTCTGAGATAGGAACATGAATTTCTAAAATGTGCTCCTTGGATTAAACTAAGACGTTTGTAACACATTAAGATTACCTGAGAAAATACGAAAGAAGATGCATATAATAGAGAAGCACCGAACGCATCATGTGCGCGTATGTGTGCAGATTTATTAATAATGTGAGCATGAGAAATCATGAGCAAAGTACCATTGTAAGGCATACTGGCCTGCCACCACTTCCACTAGAGGGGAATTACCTACTAATGCGTTTCGATAATTTCCGAAAGCTCTGTCATCGGCTTTGCGAGGATGTTAACGATACTTAAAACACCGGCATTCCACCTCAGCTTTCAATGTACATCTCTGGTGCGAACATCAGATCACTGCGATACTTCTTTTCGAGAGTACGCACCCAAATCACATCCGTGCGGTATGGGTTTCTGTCCTCTAGCGAAGAGCACGGCGACTGCAGCGAGAACCGAGAAGCTCCATAAGCAGACGGTTCCACCTTGCCGACACATGTTGCCGCCAAACGCAGCAGCAGCCCCGACGTTGTAGGCCTAACGCCCCTGCACCGTGCTTCTCGGGGGCGTTCTTGAAAAGAAATAAAGAAAAAAAGAGTTGCGACGCGGAGACGATGCGGACGCAGCGTGGCCGCATCGGTCGCGAGCGAGGCGCGCGTTAAGCGCATGCGCAAAGAGAGCAGCTTCTGGAACAGGAGTTGGAATCACCCGTTCTTTCTTCGAGAAGATTGCGCAAGCCGACATCATCATCTCTTAGTCGTGTTTCTTCTCCATATCGTATACATCCCGAACAAGCTTGTGAAACACGGTCCGTCGGTCGTTGTTGTGCGCGACCCTTAACAGCGAGTCGCCACAACGCTGTAGCTATAGATTGACGATTTTGTTCGTTCTTTAACGGCATCACGCTCTCTCCCCCTCTCCTGACTTCTCTCCCTTGCCCTCACTCCTTCTACATCACCACGGTACGTCTCTCCCCTTTCCTGTCTACTATAGCGAATTCCTCTGTACAACACTCCGTGCTTTCCTGCTTCACCGTTTCTGTCCCGCAATCTCGATTTCTTTCTGTTTTTGTACACCCCTTTTCTCGACGCCTCTTACGACGTTGTTCGGCATGAATGCGCGATGCATTTGGGCTCTTTTCATACGCGCGTTACCCTGATTTACTGGCCCGTCTTTCCGTGTTTTTCTTCTCCTCCTTTTTCCCCGTGCTCCCGTTACGTCGCTCTTTGCTTGATCCCCTCACTCGTCCATTCGAGCTCCTCTCTGCAGCCCTTACAGCTCTATGCACGTGTTGCTTATCAAGTCGGCCACTATGTTGTGCTCACGTATGAAAGAGAGGACTCGGTAAAAGGAGGAGTTAGAGGAGACAGACACAGCCAGAAAGAGAACGAAAAAAAAAAGGAGAGCTTCAAAGACAGTTCGATGAATCCCTGACTCGCATTTCCATTGAATGCTCCCTCTCTCGTCTGCGACTTTTCAAAAGCACCTCCGCAAGATGCGTCTGTCAGAGCGATCTTGGCGTCGGATCGACGGCAATTTACGGACGTCAGGTGCGATTCTTTGTGTGTGTGTGTGTGTGTGTGTGTGTGTGTGTGTGTGTGCGTGTGCGTGTGCGTGCGTGTGTGTGTGTGTGTGTGTGTGTGTGTGTGTTCACTAGCCCACGCACGCACGCCGGTTTCACAATAATCATGGCGGAGAGCCCGAGACGCGCTCCGAGCACCGGGAGATGATAGTGCAGACCCAGCTCTTATGTATAGACGGGCGCACGCCGTCTTATTGTGTTTAATCTAGGTTGGTGCGGCGATATGCGGAATCTGAAGCGAGGCGGGAGAGATCAAATGTGTTTTCTTCATGCAGCGAAAATAACGACCATGTTGCCTGTTTTTTGTCCTGTTTTTTTCTTGGTTTGCAGTTTATTTTCCGTGTGGCGTTTGAAGCCGGACGGCAGCTTGTAATTCTATTTTCCTCGGCATGCGTCGAATGTCTCGAAAGGAATTGCGCAAATAACGAATGAAGGGTGACGGTCGGATAGAGTCTTTCGAGAAATACATTTCGCTTCAGTATATAACGTAGGCCAAGAAAAGCATGTATCGACCCGGTTTTTCCGTTTCCATAACGAAAATATACATATTTGAAGCATTCATAACAGAATAGCCACCATGATACAGATGCAGTCAAAGCGTACACAGGAAAAACAAAAGCAAGACACAGACACACACGTGTGCACAAACATGCACATGCAGACTCTCGCACGAGCACACGCACAGACACGCACGTGTGCACACACAAACTCAAACACTGCCTTTCAGATTGACACGCGCAGTGGGACAAACACGTGTGCCCATTCGCAAAGCTAAACCATATTCAGTGTAACGCAACAAATACCTTTCCTCTCGGGGCTTACGGTACCATCATGTACGCCAACCATTTTTGCCACTACATTCCGTACACGTGCGCGCCTCTTTGAACCTAGAAAGCGAGCGTTGATGCTAACAACTCTAGAAAAAAAAATGGCCCCGTATTTGCATTTAATCTGCAAATGTCGTCGAAAGACGATAGTCTTCCGTGTGGAGAGAGTGAACAAAACATTTATTTGATGTTCTGCTCAAGAAAATCGGTGAATTGTATTCTGGAGGCGCTGCGTTGGAGTGCCTCGAGCGTGCAGCGGAGGCGAACGAGCGCATCAAGTCACGTCGCACGTGAGACATGAGCGCCATCTGGCAGTTTTTAGGGGCGAAGCTCTTTATAACAACACACGTTCGTGCCTCGTAGCCGTTGTAGTGTGTAACAAGTATAACATTTTGACCTTCAAAGTGGTGTCTGTGAGAGATTTCTTCTGTGCGTTGTTGGAAAATAAAAAAATAGAGCTCAATGTACATCTCAATACCTGCTAATGGGGAATGAGAGACAGGATCATTCGGCTTTTTAGTTAACGCGCACGCTGCGATCCCCATAAGCAGCCATTGGCATGTACATTGAGCACTATCTGACAAGAAAGGGTTGCTACGTTATACTCGCAGGGCGTCACCTCCTTAGTTTTAGAAAGGTCTAGCGAGCGTTGAGCCGCAGTGCCATGAATACAATGAACTAGTATATACCATGAATGAACTCGAGGTGGTGAAAGGTGGGAAGTAGATACGAAGCGCAAGCCGTGAGAAAGTAAAAGCCGAATTCTCATGTCTCTCATTTCCCATTAGCAGCCACTGGCATGTACATTGAGCACTATTTGACAGGAAAAGGTTGCTACGTTATACTCGCTGGGCGTAAACTTCTTGGTTTTAGAAAGGTTTATCGAGTGTATGGCCGCAGTGCCATGAATACAGTGAACTAGTATATACCATGAACTCGAGGTGGTTAAAGGTGGGAAGTATACCCGAAGCGCGACCCATAAGAAAGTGTGCGTGTGCCACCTCTCGTTTAGTCCTTGGAATGTCCGCTGGATGGCGGTGCTTCTACATGGGGAATATATGATGAAAAGATGCGAGATGGTGGTACTTGGAGTGTTGAATAGATGGACGAACGGACACACAGAGAGATGCATGGATGGACGCATGGACGAACGCAGGGACGGACGCACGAACAGATGGGCGGATGGACGCATGGACGTTCACACAGATGGACGCATGGACGGACGGAAGCAAGAACGAATGGACGGACGAATGCTTCGCCCCACTCTCCATCGTTCACTCCGTGGATATGCTGCCAATTTTGTTTTTTTTTTTTTTTCAAAAACAAAGCGCGTGGCTCTGAGACGAGTGTGCGCGCCCGCCTCAGAGGTGATAAGGTGTAGAACGCAAGGCGACGGGTAGGTGCCACCACCGTCTCGTTTTAGCAAAGCGTTGGAAACACTCGCCTTTTCGTGGAAGCGTTGGATGGTCAGCGCCACGTAATAAGCGCTATATACGGTCCCTAATATTACTTATGTATGCCTTTTCTAGTAAAGGCGCTCATGCAGAATATATACCTGTTGTTATGGTGCCCCAGACACGCGCAATAATTGCTTTTTTAATCTACAATTGCACAAGCATGAACGCTGAATCTTGAGCGACATAGGTGGGCGCTGCAATTGGGGTCGGCCGTTTCAAATACCCGATGCGGTTAACAGTGGACAAATAGATAAATGTACAGACAGACAGACAGACAGACAGACAGACAGACAGACCAAAATTTTTGCTTCGAAGGTGCCCAGGAAAGGCTATCGTCTTTAAAAACAGACCAAACGAAAAACATGCACACACTGCGTTATCCATCGTCAGAACAAAACATTGCTTCGCTTATTTCCTGTCCTGCTTGGGAACTACATCACTCGCGACGAATCTAGAGCTGGAATTACCTGAATGGGCATGTTTTTATGCATTATCAGTCCCTTCAATGCTAACGCGTAATGCGCCTCTTCCCCCCCTATTCGTCGTTCTAACTGGAAGTTTCTATCACGGCGTATGATAACGCAACGAAAGAGACAGACAGAAAGACCTGCATCCGGATGAAAGGTGAAGTGTGCGTCTGGACAGTAAAACCCTCCTACGTAAACTTCTTTTACGGCCTAGCTTGATGGTGCCGTATTTCAGGTTTCAAGAATTCGCTTTTATTCGTACGTAATCCAGGCGAAAGCACAAGGCAAACACTTGCCGAATTTTTTTTCCCACTCGAGATGGACCAAGGATAAAAATGGTGGGGTAAGAGCTAAAATTTTAAATAAAAACGTGCCAGTATGGAAAAACAAGTCATCCCTGCACAGTGGCCTTCGTCAAGATAATCTCATTTTTTGAGGAGCATAACCGTGCTCTTTCTGCGCATTTGCTTGGGCCCCGCATTCTTCGAGCGCAGGAACACGAGGAAAAAAAAACAGCGTGGTAGCATCCCTTTATATTCCCGGTAATAACGCAAGAAAGCGAATAGCGTTAGGAAGAGCTGTAAAAAGTTTTTTCTACTTTTTTTCATGCCTGGGATTCACGGAACGCATCATCTTCCTGGATAAGAGCGACGCAATTTCGTACGGACTACATCGGGCGGCTGATTCCGTCCGGCTTTGCAAGACAAGAATCGGTAGAGGTTGAAAACATTGCTTGCGCTCCTTGGAAGTTCCGAGGTTTCACGTGACAGAGACGGTAGGTACTGCATAACGGATGAACGCTAACCTGACGCATCAATTTGTACACGCCACATAACAATGGAGAGCGCGAAGAGGACGCACACGCGAATCAGGGAGAAATCCGAGATGTCAGGAGAATATACAAGTAAGACCCCATGCCAAAAACCCAATCGTGTGTTGTCTTTTTTCATCACTGCATTCTGTTCTATGAGTGTTTGCTGAAGTAAAAAAAATGAAGAACTGTTATTGAGGAAACTGAACACGCCTATTATGTTATTCCGCAAACAGTGGCTGCATCTCTGCCTCTGCTGATCATCCTGAAAGCTTTTCTTTACCAACGAGGAACAGCGTCATTCACTTTCTTAATTGTAGCTGCATGCTGTGATTTGCAGTCGGTGTTGAACAGCACTTTTACTGCAGTAAAGCATTACAGATGCTCGGATTTGTCATCACGTATTTTTGAAGATTCCACGCACGAAATCTTCCGCAACTTGAACACTTGAGCGTAGAAGAGGATTACCACAGGGGTGAAAGCGGGCTTAAGCTCGTTGGAGCAGCTCGGGGAGCGAGAATAATGTGGTTTGGAGCAACTTTGGAGCAGTAAAAAAAGGAGTTTTAAAGCAGCTCCGGGAGCACCAAGAGGTGTAGTTTGGGGAATCGATATTTAGTTTTACAGATTTCTAGGGTCACACATCATTGCTAGAACAGAACAGCAACTCAAAACTGGAAAGGCGCTAATAGCAGTTATTTTAATACTAAATTCAATAATATCTACAAAATTATTTGTAGAAAACTTATGTTCTGGTCATTGACGTGCCACAGCTGACACGAGAACCGCGGAGAAATTTAGATGGTTTTGCCGCACCATTATGTGCTAAGCAATGAAGTCGAATTTTTTTTTATTACATTAGGAATAATGCGCACACTCAACAGGATTTTTTTCGTCGCCGCCATGTTCTGCGTAAACTAGAAGTTTGTAAAACTTCTGCTTGGCTCCAGCACCGATCCCAACACCATCTATCCTCTTCAGCAGTGGTTTGTACAGCTTTACACATCAAATTCCGAGAAATGCCAAGCAGAGCATGTTTCTCTAACTGCATGGCTTGAAACTCGGGGCGCACATTTGTGCAGACATCCTGAGTAGATAAAGAGCAGTTACTTAACTTTATTGCGCTGCGTATATCTGCAGATGATCACTTTGCTGTAGACGCTACAGTGTTTGACGATCGTTCAAAGTGGCGCGTTTCACAACCTACGTAAAAAGATGTTTTTCTTTGTTCCAAATGAGTGCAATAAAAAATCACTGTAGATGCATTTTGGCCAAATATTTGGCGTTTTCATGCAAGAATTCAAGGTGACTATAGTTACAAGATATTAGATTTTAATGACATGCTATTTAACGTTAATAACTCATAATCACAGAAAGCAACATATTCCTTTATTTCGTATGTGAATATTGAGTGCCTTGATATCCTGCCATGCAAACTTGGCGCATTTCCAGACACTTCATTGTAATTAGCGCCTGAAGTGCCAGCTTTCTGCCTCCCCATCGCACGCTTGCCTTCTTTTGGAGTCCGTGCTGTTACTCTCAATGACCAGCGCTGCCTACTAGTTACATGCCCTGCCTATGTTCCATTCAATATTTTGACTCAAATGCCATCAAAACACGTTTGTTCTCTGACCATTTTGTCGACCCTTCGGGTTACAAGAAGATATGCAAATCACCAGAAGCTTATTTGCAAAATATCTCCAACTTTAACTTGTTCGTTCCTAGAGCTTAGCAGCGTGTCAATTTACCTGGCAGGTGAAAGTTATAAAACTGACGAATATAATGTCAATGACAGACACGACTCCTATAGAACCGCCGTCTTTCCGGAGCCACCTCCCTTATTAACCATCCACTTGTCATTGCATCTGCGAAATCGCGATCGTTCAAAAGTGGCGAGCAAACGGAGGCATGTGGTTCACCTGTTGCGCGTCGACGTCCTGAGCGGCCGTTGATCGCTTCTTATTCATGAGCTGGCATGGCCGCCGCCGGGCGCCCCCGACGGCACCTGCGGCTTCGTGGCCGAAAATCGATGCGGACACCGACAGAGCGGGCGCGTTCACGGGGTGTAGCGGATCGTTACGTTTAATTATAAATTTGTCTCGGCAGCGGTGGCAACACTCCGCAGGTGCTCGCCATGGCGACGTTGACCGAGCGGCAGGAGTGTCACCTCAGAATTGCGACATGTACGCTCTTTTTGACACAATGTGTCGCTACGGTTTCGAAACGACGAGTTGGTTGGCGATCGCAATCGCTTTGATGCTGCGCCTTTTTTCGGCGTTTCGGCCGTCGATGAAATACTGGACTGTGCGCTAAATGTTTGAAGCGCTATGAAACACTATGTATACCTGCATTATCGCCAGACAAAAACATGCAGCACGCACAGTATCTATTTCAACGTCTTCAGTTGTCTCTCGCGCATCATTTATTATGAAGTGAAACAATATGTAACTCTGCATATGATGGTAGCTGAATGCAATTTGATACATCAGTGGTGTTGAGCGATGAAGGTTCATGGTATGTCGCCTCCCGTTTAATTTCCTTCTGCTGCATCACTTGTTGCTCTGATGACTGTTCGTGCCTACGTGTTCACCCACATTTTATGCACATTAGGTAGCAAAAGGAGAAACACCGATCCAGAATCTACGTCACAGAAATGTTTTTTTGCTATTATCGAGCCGGAGACGTTCATTAGATGAGAAGGGAGTTTTCGTGCCAACGTCGCACTTGCAATGTTGAGCTTTCTCTGGAACGGTAATGAATGTACTAAAAAACTTCCCTGAATTATGAAAACGTCTCACTGAACAGGCTGCCCTACTCACTGGGCAAATATAGAAGCTGCATTGCGGAACATGAGCAGGAAAAATTCTAACCACTTACACGATGAAAAATTGTAGGGAAGCTGTCACCTATTAGCAGGTAGTGTTGCACATGATGCGTTATTTTGCGAGTCTTCTCTAACAATTATATGAACACTCTCGACTGCATTGTGTCACCGGCGTCGACGTCGTTCACCGTATATATATATATATATATATATATATATATATATATATATATATATATATATATATATATATATATGTGTGTGTGTGTGTGTGTGTGTGTGTGTGTGTGTGTGTGTATATGAAAACGCAAGGAAGAAAACAATTAAAAAAGAATACGGCACACAGAATCAAACATTCCAACTCTTGCTTGTGAGCGCGAGGCTTTAGCCACTGAGCCACGACGGAGCACCTCCTTCAACTTTGAAACGGCAAGCTATTTATATCTACCACTTACAGCTGGTGAACGCCATCTTGGCGGAACTATCGTGTTTTAAGCATTATCAGCGAGATGGTGCCATGAGCGCGCGTCACCAAATGAGAGCGCGCGCTCTCATTTGGTGACGCGCTGGATGGTGACGAGCTCTCATTTGGTGACGAGATGGATGCTCACGCATGCGCGAGCTTATCTCACGGTGGCGAGAATCGTACGCCTTGGGCTTTGTCCAGAGTTGTTGTGCTGTTGTTAGTTGGCCCACAAACGTTACTGCATTCTTTGCACAATGTCCGTTTTCGAAAATGGCGCGCTTATCAGGCACTGTGAAGGTTATAACAACTGAGACGCTTATTCGCGTTCACGTGTGCCTGTGTGTACGTTTAGTGCGTCATTTGTGTGTGAGAAACACGGGGCAAATTTTAATCTGCTTGCCATTCTTCGCGTGACCTTCCAGTTTGTTGCTAGCACGTTCATTGATTCGCCTTTGCGGAAAAATGTGACTTTTTTGTCACTGTTGTTCCTTCGATACTTCATGTAGTGCTAGCCGATGGTTCTGTAGCATGTGCGTAGTACTGAATCGTCCCCCTGTTATTCAACTTAAATCGTTCCTCAGGTGTACCCATGTCTCGGGAGCCGAAGTGCTTTCTTTGCTACCTCCAAGCCTGTCCTCATTCCCATCCGAATGAGCGTACAACGACGCTACTCTTCTTCGAGTGAGCCTCACTACCGCCCCTGAGGTCACGTGACTAGCGAGCGCCCACGTGCGCACACGGTCGACCTAGAAATCTTCGCAGTAAGAAGCTACGTTAGCAATGGTCGAGCAGTTTCATAAGAATAAAAACGTTAGGGAAGCTCCACCCTGGTGGTGCCAAGCCTGAAAGAACAGTGAAGCTGGGCGCCTTCCTTAGCGCAACAACTAAACCTAGCCTACAGATAGTCAGCTAAGCCTAGAAATAGCCCCATCAGCATAAAGAAGGGCAGCTGAGCCGGGGAAAGCCATGTTGAGGCCCCCTCTCTTCTATGTCTATTTATTTCTCACTCTTTCTTTTTATCTCTTACTTTCTTCTATTTCCTATTTCTCTCGTCCTTAGCAACGCAGTCATGTGGTTTTGATAGTGGGCCAGGATAGCCGAGTGGTTACAAGCTAGCTTTTGGAACTTGCGTACCAGAGTTCAAATTCTGCTTAGTCAAGAACATTACTTATCTTCATTTATTTCTTCTCTCATTGCTCTCCTGCTGATTTTATTTTTCTTCATCCCTTCATCGAGCAGAGTTTTCGGTGAATGCTCGCTCCGCTCTCGCCTACCTGGTGACGTGGATGCCGCGAAGCTGAAGGAGATAATGAAGGCGACCTCGCTCACGAACTACACAAAACTAAACCGCAGAAACGACGTTCCTAAGATTGCCGTGAAAGGAGTGTAAGATCTCGTGATGTATGCTGTACCGTCTGTGTTTGTTTTGTGCACACCGAGGACAGTTGGTAAACGAATTTCAGCGAATGCCTTCGCGGGACATTCTGTAGTATTTACTACCGCAAAAGGGTTTACCACATCGTCTGGGACAGCTTGTTCATGTGAACTTACATTAGTTGTTTGTTGTTGCTTCCTTATTTGTTTTTTGTCGGTACCTCCTTGTTTTTTTTTTTCATTGTTTGAGCGAGTCATTTCTGATAAAGCAAGTGCATGTACTTCGTTGGGTGGGAGAAGCTTCACTCTCTCCCACCCCAGGTGCCACTCTCCTTATCCGCCACTTGCATTCGCTTCGATCTTTCCCTCTGACGCCTTCACTTTCCACCAAAGCTGTTGTACTCGGCAGTACAATAGATTGCCCAATTTCTGGGGTGCATACCCAGCGGAGTTTTCTGTCTCTCCGGTCTTACTTCGAAACTAAAACCACCCCACTGGCATCGAAGGCACGTTTGCCTCAGTTTTGATAGCAGCCTGATGAGACAGTTGAACTTACTGCCTTGATTCGTTCGTACACCCATCCTTCCTTTCATTCTTTCTATTGTGTGGGACATAACCATCCGTGGTCGGCATCTTATACTAAGCTTGTTTTCCGTCGCATAATTGCACTTCTACCCATCAATTTCAGTGCTCAGCCATCCCCACACGACAGTTGGTGCGCATCTCAGTCACCTGGGGGTGCGAAGCTCGCTCGCTGTGGTATGGTATTGAAGAGAGAATTGAAGTCTTAAGGCACGTGGACAAGCAGATTCTCAAAGCGGAGAGGCAGCGAGGGTGTGAAGCTGTTCATACCGATTGCGTTGTCTTTTACCCACTGTTACGCTTGGGAGTCCAAACCGAACTTCATTTTTTCTGCAAAGTATTCATACTGGTACTGTCTGAGGCAAGTGGCGTCAACATCGCTAGACTTGCTGATGCAACCAGCGTCAAAACCAGCGAGAAAGCCAGTATGATGCAATCGACGGCATCTCTTGCGGCGCGTCTTACGCAACGCTCGGCAAGCCCCCTCACCCACGGGTCCGAATACAGCAAGTCTGACGAAATCGACAGAATCTGTTGCGGGGCGTGTTACGCAAAGCGCGGCAAGCCCCCACCACCGGGTTCGATTACAGCCAGCGACAAGCGGTGGTTCCTTATTGGAAGCGGTCTACTGACTCATGCAAGGGATCTCCAGGTGCTGTAAAAGAACCAAGCTGCGCAAAGGCGAGAGAGAGAGCAACCGAACAAATCCCGGGTCATCATCGCACCTCAGTGCGAGCTCCATAAGCTGTGGGCCCCAGTGCAGAATCTGGGACGCCTCTCTTAATACTGTACTTCAGTGTTTTCTTAACTCACCATCGCCTTATCCGCTCCATCTATTAGCTCTCTGCAGATGCAGCCGCGATCTGAGAAGCACGATACCCAACACCACTCTGCCGCGGAGTCAAAGCAATTCATGATTCTATCACGAACCTATCGCCATGATGCAGCATCACGTGATACGGTGCGTGTGCGTCTCGAACTCTTATTCGCAGCAGCCAAAGCTTCCAAGTTTTCCGTGTGGAAAAAAGTTGGTCCTGAAGTAATTCGGAGAAGCAGCAGTGGGTTTTCACTCATATTTCGCGTATACTCTTTTCAGATTCACCTATCCACGCAGAGTCTGAACACGCCATTACACAGACGCCAAAATTGAGTGCGGTGCGGTCACCCAGTGGTTAACGGTGGCGTAGATAGGCGTGAGCCGCCATGCTGGCTGTTCATGGCACTTCACTTGCAAACCCATAATATATGGTGTAGTCGAGAGTCGTATAAAAAGCTGTCTGCTCGGAAAAAAAAAGACGTGAGGACAATTATAGCTGACAGAATGTTCATGTAAAAAAGGAAAACGGGATAGAGTAAAGCAGTATAGACAAAATGAGCAAAATAAAAAATAGAGAAAAAATAACTAACACGAAAGAAGGAAAGACTCAAAATCAAAGAAACGTAAATCAAGGGAAAGATGAAGAAAAAAGCATGGCGTAACACTCTTTTTAGGATTCGGCATAACACGAAAGTGAGACGAGCCTTCGCAGAGGTAGTTGAGCATTCATTGTGAACTGTTTCGCCACAAGTGCGACAGAACGAATGCCACAGAAACAAATTTCAAAGTCACGCAAAGAACGGCAAGCAGCTCGAAACTTGCAGCGCGCACCACACACACAAAGCACACACAGAAAATGAGCACATACGGGACGAGCGCGAACAAGCAACTGTTACCGCTCGACACTCTAAAGCACCTTGCTCAAACAGAACGAAATATGCACGAAATTAACGCACAGGTACACACAGGACAAGCACAAACAGCTGTGACAATTTCTACTTTGTGTGTGAGCAGCGCGCTCCTTTTGTAAACGCGGCCGCGACTGCGAGCGAAAGGACGTTCGTGCTCTCTCTATCCGTTTCAACTTCAAAGCCAGCTTGCGATGGAAGCACAAGAGGTACAAAACTCCCGAATTCCGAGATAAGCGCACGCGTGAATGAGCCACCACGCTATACAGAACATCTCACGCATCTTGAACAAGCCAATAGCATGCGCTCCCATCGTGCCATCTCGCAACTGATGGCGAGAACGCGCTAAAGTTGCCTAGTCACTCTTAGAACCGCCAGCGGTACACTTTGTGTATAAATGGCTTACCTTTAACAAGTAGAAGGAGGTGCGCTCTGCGGCTTAGTTGTAAGCGTCGCGCGCTGAGAAGCGCGAAGTTGCTGCTCCGACTTCCCTATGCGAAACTTTTCCTTTTTTTTTTGCGCTCTGTTAGCCTATATTTTACAACGTCATATCCGTGACAGAAATATGTCAGCGGACCGCGGCATAAAACACTTTGGTGTTAAAATAGAAAGAAAGAGGTAAGGAATAAGAAACTGGGAGAGAGAAGAAATATGGAAAAAAGTAGAAAAAGCAAGAAACAGATAGATATAGTAAAAGGAATTATTAGAAACAAAGATACAAAAGGCACAAGAAAACAAAAAGCGACAAGTGACTGACGGGGAAGCAGAAAGGAAGTCGAAACTAAACAGAAATGAAGAAGCCAGCCCAGCTCCCCACTTTCTTCATGGTTGGCACCCTTCAAAGCTGCGGTATTTTTTTTTTTCATCTATGATTGCGTCTCAACTGGCTCACATTCACTCTGTTTTAAACTACCTTAATTTATTAGTCTATTTCACGTACGACTGGGGTAACAGAGACATGCCAACGAAGAAAAGCTGTATGCCGACGTGACGTGGTGACAACAACGTAAGGTCACGACGCGGACCCTTCCTTCCGCCACCCGCATAGCTACCACCCGCATAGCCTGCGAACAACACTAAAATAAAATCTGAGAAAAGAAAGCATTCGTGAACGCATTTACTGAATGGGAGCCCAGAGTTCACTTTTGAACAGACCGGCTGCCGTAACTGCATAGGAGGGCCGTTGAAACGAGCTCAGTCGCAAAGTCAGAGCCGCTGCTTAGTCAACTTCGCAGAACAAAACAAAAAGGACACGAGAAAGAGAAAAAAAAAACAAAAAGACCCGGTGGAAACGGTGGAAATGAGCTTGTTTTATGCGTCAATGAAGTTTGGGGAAAAAGGCAAGCAAAAAAGAAAAACTGCATCCCTGAGTGTCGCAAGTAACGTTCGGTGCTCCGCGCCTAAGCCGATTGCTGCCGTATCTGCATGAGCCACAGTCATTATTTATGACTGAGCTTCCGAGGATCAAACACTTTTGGCCATAGACTCGAGTAAAAAAAAGTTTATTGAAAGCTTTGTTTTTATAAATAGCGCGGAATATCAGACGTTTCTTCATTCGCTTCTTATTTAGGTTTTTTCATATGGAACCCACTTTTGTTTTATGTGGCAAAAGATTCAAATAAGCCTAGCGAAGACGCATAAATAACCGTTGCGATGAGCTGGCTTACATTATATTCATAATGAACAGACAGAATACTCAAAAAGTGCATGACAAGATAAATGTGGCCGAATGTTTATTTTGTCCTTTTTTTTTTACCCGCTTCGGTGAAGTAATCGTCAGCATAAGCAACCCCAAATAAGACGCGGAAAGCTCTAGTTTAGCAAGTAAGCACGTTTCTATGCATAAATTGACCGGTCAGCCACGTATCTAATCACTTATACGAAAGCCAAACTGGAAGTATCATTTGACAGAGACCATTGTGTCTGCGGCTCAATAAATCCTTAATCTGGCAGGCGTTAAATGTTTACCTAGAAATGCCAATATAGCGAAAGGCTGTTTAAGAACCCCTCACTAGGTGCCATCGTCAAGTATGGTGGTATAATAATAATAATATTTATTATAGTGATATCTTGTGTTTTGCATGAGATAAGAAAAATATAATTATGAGGGACGCTGTAGGAGAGCGCTCCGAATATTTCTAACATCCGGTGTTTTTTAACGTTCGCCGACAGTATACATGGTCCTGGAGCACTTTGTTTCCATCAAAATGCGACCACCGCGGCCAGGACAGAGTCCGAAACCTTCGGATTAGAAGCTGAGCACCGCATATCCGTAAAGCAAAGTAAGGTGTCAGAGCGTTGTTGAGAAAAAAAAAGTTTTAAAATCATTCGTCAATATTCGAAGGCTCCAGGCCTTCGCGGTAAGCGCAGCGCAGTCACAGTAAAAGCCGGATGAGCCACATTTCTAGAACTTGTCTTATAATCTCGCGGAAACTAGTACAAGTACGCTTGCATGGTATTCACTGCGCTCAGGGACGGCAACCTGTGGCCCGCGGGGCAGTATCATGCCGCCAGGGTGATGACGTTTAACCCCTACCCCATTCCTTTACCACTTCCTATGGGAAAAGGCAGCATGACATGTCTGGCGTAGAATGTCATTTTCGACTTTTACCTATTTTTTCATTTGGAACATTGTGACATTGATTTGCACGCTGAAAATAAGCATGATTCAGAATCCAGTTTTGCAAACTATCGTTCATTAACTGAATTTTCTACTGCTTCCCTGCAAAGCAATTTCATTCTGGATTGTTTTATTATTAATTTTCTCGTTTTTAGAGGCTAAGTTCTTAAGGGTGAACTATGTCCGCCCTCACCCTCTATGGCGATGATGATGACGAAGAACAAGTGCGCTCCTGACAAGGAGGATCAAAGAAAACTTGCTGGAGTGGAAGCTCCTGCAATGCCTTGCCAGCAGAAGTGAAGCCAGCTTTTGCCACTGTCAAAATGGCGGAAACATGCTCTTTTCTGGTAGTGTTCACCAAAAGGTCAAGTGTCCTTGATATGCTAGTTTAACTACTAGGTTATTTCAATATTAAAAGATAGTTGCACTCGACGAAATAACACACAGAAATGAGTATGGTTGACTGAATCTCCAAAGGACGTATTCTCCCATAGAGGCTCACTAAGGAAAACTAGTAACACTAAGACGCACTTGGAGCACCATGTGACCCGAAAAAGTTTCAACATTGCACTCGTTGGGCGTGTCACAGAAACGCTCCGTTATTAATCGCTGCACGGTGATACTTTATCATGCCCCTAGTAAGATGGCCACCGCAGCCGCCATTTTGGCAAAGGCATGGCTTCAGCCTTGGACAATCATTTCCACTCCAGCAATTTTTTTATATTCGCCTTGCACCAGACCGAACATTCTCTTTCTGCTATCACGACACAGCACATGCGACGTGCTCACTATACGTAACGACAACGACGATGACGCAAAACGAAGGCAAAACGAAATTCAAAAACTAAACAAAACATACCATTTGAAACCAATAAACATTTTATATAACTGTACATCGCTTTGTAACTCATTCCCGATGCGTCAGTGGTCAGTGTTACGGCCGAATTTTTTATTTTATTTCGTGCGACAGCAACTACGGACACAAGTGGCGGTGGAGGTCCACTACGGTGGCGAACATGGCCATTGTTGAGATCTCATAACAGTGTTCGCAGTAAGAAGTTGGGCTGTTGTGTTATCATGCATCACTGCCTGAGCATACCGTCTTCCTCTTCCTTGCGGCTAACAACCGCAAGCTGGCCCCGCCGCGGTGGTCTAGTGGCTAAGGTACTCGGCTGCTGACCCGCAGGGCGCGGGTTCAAATCCCGGCTGCGGCGGCTGCATTTCCGATGGAGGCGGAAATGTTGTAGGCCCGTGTGCTCAGATTTGGGTGCACGTTAAAGAACCCCAGGTGGTCTAAATTTCCGGAGCCCTCCACTACGGCGTTTCTCATAATCATATGGTGGTTTTGGTACGTTAAACCCCCCATATCTATCAACAACCGCAAGCTGTGAATGAGAGATACAATCTGTGTTGACTTTCAAGACACCCGTACTTGCACGCTTGCAGCGAATTTATCGCGTGCAGTGTTTTCGACAGAGAGCCAAATTCACAAGTCATGATGTGGCAACTGTGTCAAATAGTATTTCTTGTTGTTCTAGACGTCTTCTAGTGTAGATTTCTGTTGTAAAGCTGATGGATGCTTTTGTGAATGTGTCTATTTCATGTAATAACTTTTTTTTTCAATTGTGTATTCAATGTTCATTTCGATTGTGAATGTCTCTTTAGCACTACCGCTGTTACGCATAGCGCGAGCAGGGCGTCGTCAGGAAGCAAACCATCTCCTTTGTCCTGACCGCGGGCAGCGCAATTGTATTGTCCAAAAAACGAAATGAAAATGAAATGAAAATTATCAGATGGTGACACGGACTTTAGAGAGTCCCAAACGGATCCACTATTGTATCGCAGGTGACATATGATGACCACTTAAAAGAAAGAGCTGTCATATATTGTAATAAAGCTCTACTTTGCTAGAACCTCGCAGACTTTTCGTACTTCTAGACATGATCGCCACGTAATGGTGGGTGCGCTGCACCTGTTTTGTTTTTTAAAGTCAATACAGGCGACGTGCTTTTTCAAATGTTATAAAGAATTATTTGCCCCTTCCTGCTGAAATTCAGTACAAATCATTCCTTCGTTTTTCCTTTCTGCTAGCTTTCAATGATGCGATGCGTCAATGTCAAATGGGTTGGCTATTGTCGCCAACCGGTCCGATATTGTTGACATCTTGACGTGTTATGGCGACCCATTCACTGAACTGGTTGCCACAACGAGTCATCTAAAACCGATTGACTGATGCAATGACATCTCAAAAGTTGACAGTGTTGATATGGTACGTGTATTAGCATGAAATGTCACGTTGATATTGACTATACGTGGGGTTACAATGCAAAATATGCATTGGCTATCACACCCATAAACATGTCGCCGAGGTAAAAGGTAATCGAACCCACACTATCATGCTTAGCAGTGTGACGCCGTATTCTCGTCGCCAACGTGGTCAGCATGAAATGAAATACAGGAAAGAGGCAGGAATGTTAAACTCTTTAGAATATCTGGTAGGTCACTCTGTTGAAGGAAAAGGATAAAAGGGAGTTAGAAGAGCAAAGAAAGAGAGAATGGGATGGGGAGAAGACAAACAACCTGACTGTACTGATGTCTTATGCGGCACACGACATCACTATCAGTCTACAGAGGCTCGTGCAAGTCCGTTTTCTTTGAAAAAATTCAAGGTGCTTTCGTTGCCTCAATTCTTGATGACCTTTGAGAATTAAATTCCACAATGGTTGCTAGCTGCATCGGTTGGTCGTGAAGGGAGCTGGAGTGATTGCAAATAAGGAATGTGATAAGCTGTATATGACAGAACGACACGTACTATGGGGACTGAAAGAAACGAGTACATACATAATACGCCGGTGCGCAATTCTTTTCAAGTCGTTGCAGCCTGAATGACAATAAGAAGCCAATACAGTCACTCTTAAGGCAACCAAGAATCACTCTAGCATCCTTTTATTGCCCCCAAGTCCAGAGAGCGACGAAAACAGCGCGTCACGCTGTTCGCGTTTCTCACAATCTCCTTTGTATTTCAGTGAGTATGAATGCATTATTAAGCATATAAATTACTCATTTATGGACGTTGTTTGTTCACGTACCTGACGAGCATTGTATTATAAACAGTTCTGATGACATTTATGAGATGTTATGCTCGATGGCATAGAACAAGAGGCGTGAGAAAAGGATATAAAAAGAAACCGTGCCAACATATACTGTATTCGGTTCGTCCCACTTATATAATGCGGGTATATACAGAAATAAAATGCCCGCATCCTTTGCTCTAGGCGGTGATTTTTGAAAGGCATACAAGAACTACATAGAAGTTATTCATAAATAGGTGACAGGATTGCGAACTTAGTTCTTCTAGCCAAGGGACAATACTCCTTAACAAACATGGCAACGTTGGGATAGCGCAAATGTAAACCGAATTGCTGACTGATTCACACATCTCGCTATGCGGTTGATTTAACGCTGTAGCCTCCTGCCCTGAAATGATCCATAGGTGCAAAAGTAATAAAGCTGTTACCTTCTCGATTCTTTTCAACGCTTATAGCGGCAATTGCGTTCTTATTAGCAAATAGACGATGACGGCAATTTTAGTGTTCTTAAATTATAGTTAGAATTTGTTATCGGGCTGCGCTTTTACTTAATTCCATAGAGTGTATATTTCGCCGTTCATGAGAGCGGTGGAGCTTTAAGAGTTATTCTTGTATAGCATACGGTGACACGCCCAATTTTACTAGGATGAATGAGGATTTGCTAGAAGTATCAACCATTTTCGTTGAACAGTTGATGCCAACACTGAAGAGGTTTAGTGTGACGAGGTTTTTGTGGTCTTTAAGTACGTCATTGCCTTTTTATAGAAAATGAAATGACTACAAAACACAGCTTCTTGAAAGAATAAGACAGTATATCACAATAACAAAAAAAAACAATAACTTTTAGTCCTCATTCCGAAACGCTATCGCGACGACAAACGCGCACGCCACAGTAGATAACGGTACATACGACCTTAGAAATTTCCGCAACCGTTTCTTTGCCAGGCATTTGTCTTAACCGCAACGCATAGCTGGTCGACGAAATAGCAGAGCACTGTTGCCGGGATGAAAGGAGAACTAATGTCTCTTAGAATTGATGAACGTTCATGTACGCACTTTTTCTCGGGCTCCCTTGGTTCCTCTCACCCGACGCAAAAGTGCGCCAACTGGGCGGCGTGGACTGTTCGATCGACGAAGGGTGGCACGAATAGAGAAAATAAGCGGGTAGCAAAAGAAATATGGGCTTTCGGGAAGGAACGACTGATGGGCTAGAGTGTCGTTCTTATGCCTCGCTACAGTCATAAAGTTACGACGATGGCCGCAAACGCTGTGACAGAACCAGCTGTTCCGAGAAGAAAGGCTCTCTATAAGTTCTTGTGCTGAATGCGCCGTCTGCAACACGCGTTGATGCTTCTATATCTCAGGCGTGTATACCACTTTCAACTGTACTAGGGATAGGAAGCTCTTTTGAAGACGGCATACCGGGATGAACAGTGACTGAATTAATTCACGCTGCCACGTTCACATGTACCAACGGTTTCACAGAAGCGCAGTGAAAAGCCGGTTGAACTGAGGTGTAGTGTGCTGCACACAGAGTTGATTGGGCTTTCGACAGGATGCCTTAATTTAGGTACGTAAAAGGCGGCACCTTAAGTGACTGTGAGCACAAGAATTAAGAGGCAGCATTTTACGAGGTCAGGCTCATATCTTTTGAAATGCAGTTAAGTTTATTATAGGCAACCGACCCCGACCAATAAAATACTTGAGTGTCACAACCTCTTTAAATTCTTCATCCTTCGTGTGGCATGATGCTATACCAGTTCATTAGATTTGAATACATATTGTATTGATAGGGTATATGATTACCATGTAAAACACTACTGCAAAATTCACAGATTATACAGAGCGCTACAATATTAGTGATTCACTTTCGCAATACCACTTCTTTTTGTCAAAGCGAAGAGCGACTATCCGTCATAATATGAAAGGAACACACCCCCAGTCAATTGTAGACGATAATACTGCATAACAAAAAATGGATTCGTAGGTGCGTGCTTTGCTGCAAAGGACGTCGAAAGGCGAAAGTATCCTGTCTGGAGGCGCTGCGTGAAATATGGCGCCACCTGGCAGTAATGTGAAGAAAAGAAAGTTTTTTAGAACGCAGAGTCACTTCTAGGCAGCAGCGCTGAGTAGTTTTAGTGAAGCGGAGAGACCACCTTCTTTTTTGTTCGTAGCGTCGCATTGTTAGCGCAGTATATTAAACACTACGGCCTTCACAATAATCTATTCATGAGTTTTTACATGAACAAACACATTACCTAATACTTAAGTATTGATGTTGCGCCTCAAATGTGCGTGATGGTTACTTTTTGATTGACAGTAATAACAAGTATAAACGCGGCCACCAGAGCAAGAAGGGTGAGCGTTGAGCAAGTGATTAAACTTTCACCGGGTGGCTGAATTGCTGGACAAGAGAAAAACCACCTAACAGACAGCCAGATAGATAGGCGAAAATATTGGCGTTGAACTATCAAAAAGACTGAAGTCTTTAAAACATTGGCAGATCACATGCACACTGGGAATCGATGATATGCGAAGCACGAATAAGAAATGTTGATCATGTTGATATATGTTACTTTAGAATTAGCACAACGTTATGAGGCAGAGGTAAATGAGGCCGTAACTGACTTCTGTGCCATGATTATCATGTTTGGATTTGTCGTTTACTTTCGTCATCTATTCACGTCAGGTGATACCAAATTTAGTATATGTGGAGCTAGCGAAACGGCCGTGAGCGCATCATGAGCGTGGCATGTAGTCACATTGTTACATGACACGCTTGTCATGAATTTCCTGTTAGGGTCTGTCGCCTGTGTTCGCCATGCAATCATGCCATACCCTACCAGTTTTGCAACATGCCATATTAACGAAACCACCGCAAGAGCTGTAGGACCATGAAATGTAAATCATTACAATCACGAGATACATGCCATGATTTTCATGTTGCGACTAGTCAACTATGTTCTTCAAACAGTCATCTTGTGCAATACCAAGTTTGTTATTGATACCATTATCGAAACGGCCAGGAGAGCTAGAAGTCGTAGGCGGCTAGATAGATAGATAGATAGATAGATAGATAGATAGATAGATAGATAGATAGATAGATAGATAGATAGATAGATAGATAGATAGATAGATAGATAGATAGATAGATAGATAGATAGATAGATAGATAGATAGATAGATAGATAGATAGATAGATAGATAGATAGATAGATAGATAGATAGATAGATAGATAGATAGATACGCTCGAAGTCGCCGAAGTTCGCTAAGAAATGCTTCGCATTTAAAAAGCGAAACTCATTAGTACAAGGAACTAGCCGGATGTCCACCATGCATGGTTGCTCGATAACTGTGAAGTTCAACTGCGCGCGGGATTTTGATGAAGGAGAAATGCTGAAGCCAATACTTAGCGCCTGCTCTTTTTACATCGAAAGCTGTTATGAGATCACAACTCGGGTCATCCGCAGTTGTGCACCGCCACCGCCACCACCGGTGTCCGTAATCACATCGCGCAAAATTGAAAAAAAAAGAAAAACCTATCCACAAAGACCCCGTGGGGCTCGAATACGGGTCCGCGGGAAGCCAGCCCAGTATTCTACCACTGAGCTACGCTGGGCTTGTGACTTGTTCGCAAACTTGCCTTAGGCAGGCTTGATGTCAGGGAAAGCAATCGCGTTATTACGATTTTAAAGCGTTTTAAACAGCGAAAGAATAACCAGTCGTCACACAATGTGAGTAGCGTAACAAGTGGGCCGTTCCATGCTGCAACCTATTACAGAAGCTTGTTCTTGTTCCCCTATTAACTGTGTCGCATACCCACTTCAGCCATAATTACCCATCGTCGTCCGCCACTGCATAAACAATTGGCACGAAATTCCTTGAAAGTGTTTGGCGGATACCACGCTTCTCAGAAGAAGGACAAAAAATAGCATAGCAAACGTAGGCCTACTGTCCCGAAAGTTTATTATTAATTCCCTAGTTGGCATCCAGCAAGTGTGCTTGCAGAAGTTACCCGATAAGTGTTTTGAACTGGCTCTGAAAAGCTGCTCTTCTAGCTTTCCCTCTGACTGCGCTGCGCTTTCCTCGCAGGCCTGGCGTGTTTTTTTTTTTCACTTTATATATTGTGACACTGACTTAACTCTTAAAAAATATTAGCATTAAACACACAGTTGGAGCATCAGTAACAAGTAACCAGAATATTGGCATATACAAAAATCTCCTATGTACCAATGAGTCGACCACCAAATTAGCTATTCGGGACGTTAAACCCCACAAATCGATAATCTACCAAATTAGGTAGTGGTATGTATGATATCCTAAGTTTTTTAGCATTTGTACATCACTACATCACTAAAGATTTATGAAGGTAAACAGCCAAAGTGCATTCCCACAGTTGATGTTATTTTCGCCATTGTCAATCTTCTATACACACCTATATGTATACATACGCCAAGTTACGTGAAGTACCATGCTACAGTGATTATCAAGCAACGGCTGCTTCCCAAGCTAACTTCCTTCTTCGGAGAGTATTCATAAAGTGAGCTAAAAAAACGGATTGCCTGAATTTACTATGTGCGCTAAGTTTCGGTCCTTTACTGATGGCATGGATCGACTGCAGTGGCTTATTGTCACTGGAACACTGTTGTAATCACACAAATGATGGAAGAGAATAAGGAAGAACCTTGTTCGGTCCACTACTTGTTCGCACTTTTCTAAATTAACATAGTGTTCAACACTGACGTACTCGAACTACATCCAAATATTGCCGTGAAAGTCACAAAACAAAATGTCCTTCCTTGGGTGTTTAGCTTTTTATCCTGCACGGCCTTCCACTGCTGTCGAAAATTAGGTCGTTGGAGGCAATTCTTGTGTCCCTTCTGTTCAAATATTTCCTGGAGACTAAAGCTAACTTCGCGAGATTGAATTAGTCCTTGTTGCCAATAGATTAGCAGAAGTTCTAGCTTCGATGCTAGTTTAGTTCCGGTACAAGCTATAGATATTTATTTTTCCTGAGCTGCTTTAAATGAGACGGCATTTTCATTCAGCCGACTTCATTTACAACTACTTGTATGACTTATCGGACTATTTGACAATTCCCGTTCCCTGAGTAGTTCTCCGCGCCATCTCTAAGAAACTAATTGGCTTTTTTGAGAGCAGCGTTGCAGAATAGAAGTTAGTTGAGCGGCTAGCGTTCTGTAGCTTAATTACAGCTGAAATGCGCTTCTAGAAGAAACGTTAGAAGTAACAAACTTGCATAACATGTCTCACTTTCAAATGGTTCATTGACATCATCGTTCGTAGCTTCCGCGGTTTTCGAATTGGCGTTCAGAGCAGGGCGAAGAAATGGCAAACACATGCGAGCGCTGGTGGTGCATACCCTGGAGATGGTTCTGCGACTTAATTTAGAATTCATTGCTCTCATTCAAATGCTACATCTTTATCTGTGCGTTTGTTGCTTCCTCTACGTCAAATAAGCATAGTCAATAAAGTTAAAATCAGAAGAACGAATACAGTGAGAGGCTGGAAAAGGAATTTCTTTAATAGGAAGTCTCTGGTTGGCCTGTACTGAAGCCAAGCATGTAGTGTTTATCCACTATTACGAAAATGAAACAAATTGCGAAGTAACGACTTCAAATATATTGTCTTTCTAAAGGTGTTTATTTCATGGCTCTCGGAAACAATGCGCAATGGCAACAATCAATGCAGTTCACGGAATTCCTATCACGGGTGGCCTTCTTTCAGAAATAAGCCGAATAAGATGACTCACCAGAAGGCCCTCGAAAGAACAAGCCATTACATAGTTTCAGCACATCATTATACACTTATTATAATAAAACTAAATAAAGATGTGAAGCTGTCTGTGAAGGCTTGTGAAGATGACTGACCAGTACCTGGCAGGAGTATTAAAACATTGGCATTTACTAGCTCCACGGCTGAAACAACGATTCTATCGTATGAAGCATTCAGCGCTAAAACGGCATGCCTCTAGCTGACCCATGTCGAATGCAGAAGTGTGTACTGTCTGCATTACTCTTTACTCAAAAATTGCATTCGTCACGAGACCTTTTCCCTATCGGTACCATGCATTGAACTACATCAGGAAAAAACATAGTCATTTACTCCGCAGGCGTACTTTCAAACGTACGCTGAGTACGAGAGGTTTAAAAAAAAAGAGGGACAATCAAGAAAGAGAGATAGACTCTTTATAAGAAGGAAAGATTAAGCGGAAGGACAGGGCGGTGAGCCAGTTCTTAGAGCGGCTGGCTACCCTGTGCTGGGGCGTCTATATATCGCTAGCGTGCTACTCTGTACAGGAATGGGGAAGAGACCTGTAAAATTTCAGAAGAGAGGGAAGAAAGGAATGAAAAAAGCCATATGAAAAACAAGTAGTCACCAAGTTCAACCTGATAAAACTATCTACAATTGATTGATATGTGGGGTTTAACGTCCCAACATCCCCGTATGATTATGAGAAACTTTGTAGTGGAGGGCTCCAGAAATTTCGACCACCAGGGGTTCTTTAACGTGCGCCCAAATCTGTTCACATGGGCCTACAGCATTATCACCTCCAATGGAAATTCAGCCACCGCAGCCGGGATTTGATTTCGCGACCTGCAAGTCTGCAGCCGAGTACCTTAGCCACTACGCCATCGCGGCGGGGCAAACTATCTACAATTAGGGCATCAGTTAAATCAAGGCTTGCCTATGTGAGTATGAACTAGAATTGTGCATGATTTGCCAAGACCAGTTACCGTTAAAACATATGGTTAGGTTTGAAAGAGACTGGTAGAGGTTGAAAGGGGCCGTTTATTAGGCCGTGAGCGGCATCTCAGAAGCGGCCAACTTGTTAGAGATCCTCGTGATTTTCCTCTTCCTTTCAAACCACAGGCGACAAGTTGGTTTGTTTGTTTGTTTGTTTGTTTGTTTGTTTCCCTGGACTCATGGCTCATATCCTTTTAGAAGGATTGGCCAAGAAAGCGTAGCGCATTTTTTCTGTGAGAATTATAACTATGTGTAATGAATTTGTATTATAATATGACTAATATAAGGAAAACCACATAAGAAGAGAGCAAACGAAAAAAAAGAAAAAAATAGAAAAATCAAGTTGAAATATTTTGAGACTTCAGGTGTTGTAATTACTACTCAGCTGCGTTTACTTCACCTCGCCATTGAGAATTTTCGGGGGGTAATAAATAATAATTATTTGATTGAAGATCACAAAGGTATATATATGTCTGCATGCCTGAATATAATCGCAAACGGCCTTGAAAGCATCCCTGTGGCAATGTCCCAAAACTGAGGCACCAAAGCTTAGTGCAGTTTCCGCTGTCAAATGAACAACTATTTTCAGAAATGGGATAATTAGAAGCCTTTTTCTAAGTATATCGTATCTGCGACAATACAAAAAATAATGTTCTGTTGATTGCATTTCTCCGCAGAAAGCGCAGAGGGGTAATAGGGGTAATATTGTCTGACCAGCTGTGTGTAGATACAGGATTAAGGGGGGGGGGGACACGACATCAGAATTTTGTAATTAAAACTTCAAGCTTTGTGGACTGGCTCCAATGGGTCGCCATGAACACTTGAGGTGGTTATATTCTGTCCATGTAGTTACTTTTTCTATCATATCAGTGCAGAATGCTGATTTCGATATGTTATTGCTGTAATATATTACACATCTGGCAGTATGGATAAATTGGGCCATCGAGTGCGGCTCGTGCTAAGAATCGGCCAGTTCATTTAATCTTTATCCACAGTGTCCCGGAACCCACAGTAACCTCAGCAGTCTCAACTGCGGTGGTACTAATGTGCTGAATGTCTTTAGAATTCGAGAGTTCTCAGAAGCTGTCAGAGCTGCACAAACTGAAAGAGAATCTGTCATTATGACTGCGTTGTTTTGATTTGACGGAAGTTTTCGAAGAGCTAAAATAATCGCCATGAGCTCCGCTTCAAAACAAGTGCGTTCACCGTATACGCTTCGTTCTCTTCGTGCATGTGCGCGACATTCCTCTCCGCGCAGACGAAGGCCGCCAGACGAGTCAGTCGAGTTGTCGTGGCGTGTACATTTTAAGCCGGGCAACATGAAGCACTTGAGTTTTGGCAGCTCGTGGACCACTTACCGTGAGACGAGCTATTACATAGTTGACTACTGTAAGTCTGTCTACAATGACAAAAGGTTCATCGTAAGTGGCGAAAAACATTTGGCATAACCCGCGCTTGCGCATCGCAGTCCACAACCACACCACATCACCACGGCGATAAGCCACTGTTCGATGGTGAATGTCATAGCGTGCTTTCGCTTTGTCTTGCAATGCCAATGTGCGTAGTCGAGCTATGAGACGCGCCTTTCCGGCGAGGCAGACATTCTCGACGACAGTGACGTTGTTGTGATCACAGAAGGGTATGATTGTGTGGGTTGTGTGCCGGGCGAACGTGCATAAAGCAAAAAAAAAAAGGGCTATAACCTGTAATCTGATGCTTCACGATGTTGAAGGCGTACGTAATGAACCGGAGTACGTCATCCCAATTCTTGTGGTCGGATGAGACATACATAGACAACATGTTGATAAAGATGCGGTTGGTACGCTCCGTACGCCTATTAGTTTGGGGGTGGTATGGTGTCGATTGACGCAGGCGGGATTGACACAAACGAAGTAGCTCCTCGACGACATCCGCTGTGAATTGTCGTCCACGATCGCTGAGAATCAGGCGAGGTGGGCCGTGTCGGAGGATGACGTACTGTCACAAAAACGACGAGACTTCACTGGCAGTTGCGGAGGGGACGGCCGCTGTCTCGCAGTAGCGTGTGTGGTAGTCGACGCAAACAATTATCTATCGGTTGCCCTTAGCCGATTTTGGAAAGGGCCTAGAAAGTCAATTCCCACTTGTTCGAAAGGTGCGCTTGGAGTAGGCATCGGCTGTAGAAGACCAGCTGGACCATTTGATGGATGTTTGTGACGCTCACATTGCACGCAGCTTGCCACATAACTCTCAACAGACTTCTGCATACCAGGCCAACAAAAGCGCTCTTTAGTCCGGTGAAGTGTCCGCGCCAGATTTAAATGTCCAGATGTAGGGTCGTCGTGCATGACACTCATAATAACCGTTCGCAGGCTCTCCTGGACCACTAGAAGGAAATGCGCGCCACTGCTGGAAAGGTTCCTCTTGAACAACAGTCCATCACGCATATAGAAACGGCGTGCAATAGTAAAAATAGATGCAGCGGCGAAGAGTGGTGCTAGTTTAGTGTTCTTCCGCTGTTCTGCTCTGAAAGTGGGGTAGTCCGGGAACGTAGGTGACACAGACGCTACAAGCTGGTCAAGGTCATCGGATTTACAGTCCGTTGTGCTAAGTGGCATACGTGAAAGACAGTCCGCATCAGCATGTCGACTACCACGCTAGTAAGCGACGGTAAAACTGTATTTTTGTAGCCGGAGGGCCCAGCGCGAAAGGCGGCCACAAGGGTCACGAAGGTTGACAAGCCAGCACAACGAGTGGCTGTCGGTTACGACTGTGAATGGGCGTCCGTACAGGTAAGACTCAAACCGCTGAATTTCAAGTATTACCGCCAAGCGCTCTTGTTCCGCGACAGTGGAATTTCGCCCCAGCCTGCTTAGGGAGCGACTTGCGTATGCGATGACGTGTTCGCGGTCAGCGTAACGTTCTACAAGGATGGCTCTAATGTCGCTAGCATGCGTATGAAGTTCTGTTGGAGCAGAAGGACTGAAGTGCTGAAGGACGGGCTTTGACGTCAGCAAATACTTCAAATAACGGAAAAAAGAATGGCACTCCAGAGTTTACTTAAAGGAATTGCCCTTTCGTAAAAGGCATGTGAGAGGATACGGAACGTCCGCATACAGGAATAAAGCGGTGGAAGTACGAACAAAGCCTCGGGAAACTACGAAGCTCCTTGACGGAACGCGGCGCATTGAACGCCTCAACTGCTGCTGTCTTCTGGGGGTCAGGGTGGATGCCATCCTTGTCAACGAGATACCCGAGCACAAGCGTCTGGCGGTCTCTGAAGTGGCATTTCTACGAGTTTAAAAGTGGGCCAGCGTTTTGGATGCAGTTCAAAACAGTATCCAGACGAGAGTTGTGTTCGCTGAACGTGCGGCCAAAGATGACGACGTCGTCGAGGTAGCATATGCAGATGTTCCACTTCAAGCCACGCAGAATGGTGTCCATAAACCTCTCGAACGTTGCCGGTGCATTGCACAGTCCAAATGGCATCACGGTAAATTCAAAGAGACCATCAGGTGTTACAAAGGCAGTCTTTTCCTTGTCCTCTGGGTGCATCGGAATTCGCCAGTAACCGAAACGTAAGTCTACGGAGAAAAAATAAGAGGCGGAATGTAAGCAGTCCTCTATACGGGGCAGCGGGTATACGTCCTTTTTAGTCACGGCATTCAGTCGGCAATAGTCGACGTGAAATCTTCAAGATCCACCTTTGATTGATTTGTGGGATTCAACGTCCCAAAACCACCATATAATTATGAAAGACGCCGTAGTGGAGGGCTCCGGAAATTTTGACCACCTGGGGTTCTTTAACGTGCACCCAAATCTGAGCACACGGGCCTACAAAATTTCCGCTTCCATTGGAAATGCAGCCGCCGAAGCCGGGGTTCGATCCCGCGACCTGAGGGTCAGCAGCCGAGTACCTTAGCCACTAGACCACCGCGGCGGGGCAAGATCCATCTTTCTTCTCAACAAGGATTACCGGTGCTGCCCACGGACTGGCTGACTTTTGTACCACTCCCTTTTGCATCATTTCCTCCTTTTGGTCGTTGATAATTTGTCTTTCTGACGGGGAAACACGATAGGGGTTTTGGCGAATCGGACTTGCCGCGCCAGTGTGGATAGTATGGCGCGTTCGAGACAGGGGGATAGGGATTACTTTGCCCTTCTGCGCAAAGTCAAATACCGAAACGTGCTTCGGCAGCATATTCAATAAAGTTAGGCGCTCGCTTGAGCTAAGCGACTTATTTATCTTTGCCATAAACGCCCCATCTAAATTGTGACAACTAGTTCCGGCACGTTCTTCTGGCACGTCTGTGAGCTCGACCACTGAAAGGTCACACTTTCTTTGCTGACAGAAGCTTCTTTCAAACCATTGGGTAGTGTCACGGGCTCAGAGGAACAGTTTACAGTGATAGGCCAGTTCGTCCGCCATCAATCGACACCACACAATGGGGAACCAGCACATTCCTCTTCAGGCAGTTTATGTGCATTTGTTCTACGCTCGCATCGAAGCTGCCACAACCCGCGCTGTGACAAACAACAGAAACTCAAATGCGTCATGTGCTGTTCTGCGCGTATGTATTGCATCGCATGTGTGTTCCATTTATGTATGTTATGTATAACTTCGAGTTGCTGGTCACAATAATACCGAGAAATTATCTCGAGACCTGCACGGTACTTCTTTTTTGCAAATAATTGTTTGTACTTCCACCCTGTAACGGCCCACTTCTGGGCTAACAGTATAAATAAATGAAATGAAATGAAATGAAACACGTACGGTAGACAACGCAGGTATCCCTATTGAAAAAAAAAGAATAGTGGGCATGGTGTAAACCACCACCAATCATTATATTGTATTAATGTAGTGCGTGAATTCTGGAAAGCGTCCACCATAGTGCATGATGGGATATGGTGAATGCTGCAGTGCCGGCAACGTTTGAGCGCGAAATGGCGTCAGAATCGCCGTGACGAGATGCCACAAAAAATAAAAAAAAAGAATTGTATAAAAAACGATGTAAAAAACACCCATCCAGAATAAAAAAGAAATGGATACGACGGAGGATCGAACGTGCACCCTGCGGATTGCCATTTCGAGACGCTAACCACTGCGCCATAATTTTTTTTGCATGGCATTTAATAAAGTATTTGCCCAATAGTGACAAATCAAGCGAACAAAAGTACAATCAAATCGCGAAAATAAGCGCTCAAGCGTTACTCATAAACACTCAATCGCTAACACAGCGTGAGTTTCTCACATGGAGAGTTCTTCACATCGTGTTATGCAAACAAAAAAAGGGGCGAGGTCAAACAGTTCTCTAAGATGGAGTACCAGTCCGGTCTAAAGTCTAGCTCGTCGTAAATGTTTTTGAGGTGGGTAGCCATTTCAATGAAGCGTGTGATTGAAGAGGTGGTGGGCTCTGCTTTGCGGTCTTGTATTCGTGTCTTCCACTAGCTGTGCATACCCATGAGGAAAAACATGTCTTATGGTACTTCATCAAGCGCTGCTTTGGGAAGATAACGTATCGTGTGAGAATTATGACGAAACATTTTTTTTTAATGCTCGCTGAAGGACATCCCAAAAGAGTATGGCATCTTTGCAGCTAACAAAGTAATGTTCAATCGTTTCCGGCACATCACATAGACGGCAATAACAGACGGAACGGAAATACCCTTTCTTTTTAACCATGTGTTTACCGCCAATGTTTCAGAGTGGAGCTGATATAAGAATGTCTTTGAATTTGGTAGAATGTACATTTTGCGCTCTCGCTTCAACACATCGTGGCCTGGAAGATTGGAGTACAGTGAACGGTACAATGGAGGTGGGAAGAGTGTACTCAGTAGGTCCTTATACAGCACCTTGCGCGATACTGTGTACAGGTATTCTACAGAAAAGCGAGCTTTAAGAAACTGAACTGCGAGGTAAACTTCCTGCATGAATCCCCACAAGCATGGGCGTTCGGAGAAGTTTGATGAAACAATTAAATCTAGTAAGTAATCAACAAGTGTAACCTGCAAGAAGGAACGGATTACAGGGTGGGGATTGTCTCGAAAAAAAAGAAGAATCGTGATACTATTTGGCATAGATAAAGGTGTTTTAATCCTAACCCACCCTCAATAACTGGCTTGAATATATTATCTTGACGCATGGACTCAAAAGTCGAAGACCACATGAAAGTAGTGAAAATCCGATGAAAGCGTTGTATATAGAATCTTGCGCAATGAATAAGTTGCAATGCACGTAGTAAAGCTTCGTTGCGAAGAAAGTATTGCAAGCTTCTGCTCTCCCAAAGATGGAAAGTCGATAGGGAACAAATGTCTAGGGCCTGTCGTTCAAGCTTAGGGACGCATTCCTTCCAGAAATGCGCACTGAATCTGTATGCATGCAATGGTACACCGAGGTATGTTGAAGGAGTTTTTGTCCAATTAATCTCTGCAAAGTGATTCGGTGTGCTACCTCACAAGCCAAACCACAGTCCTAAACTTTTAGAGGCATTTAAAGGAGCTCCTGATACTACGCCAAACTTTTCAATAGTATATGCCACATTTTCGACACTTGGCTTGTCTGTGCAAAAGAATGCGATATCGTCTGCATAAGCTAATACTTTAACCTCACTGCCTAATATACTGAAGTTACGGATGTAACTCGACTGTTATATGCTTCAGCACAGTGGTTCTAGATAAAGTGCAAATAGGAGAGGTGACATCGGGTAACCCTGTTTCACAGAAGAGCGAATAGAAACAGGCTTGTTTGTCATGTACTCGACATAGACGAGTTCTGCACCTGCTACTAAAATTTGTACATTTATTAAACACAAGAAACGGTTGCCTGTAACGGTTGCCACGGTGATAATGACATCACCGCTATATTTTGCTGAAATTCACAACCACAAGAAAAAAAAAACCAAGTGAATTGTGGAGCAGGTACAGTTTACCGGCGAGGTCTGCCAAGTTTAATATCCGTTTCTCGCTCGTTCCAAAGGGCTACATCTGCTCATGCTTTATGACGCCTCTAGGCTCATTCCACAGATAAGCCCACCTAATTTAATTGATTGAGTATTCGGATGCTTTTCGCGCAACGTAGAGTGCAGTCGCGCCAGCGCACTGCTGTAGCTCTATCGCTATAGCAACAACTACATAACGGCTTGGCCAAAATGAAGGGAAGAGAGAGAGAGAGATAGATAGAGAGAGAGATTGGAGAGGCATGGAGGTTAAGTATAAGCTGAACTCGGTTGGCTAGCCTACATTTGGGGTGAAGCGTGAAACGCCGGTGTCGTAGGGAATGCATTAGGCCAACGCAGGCATTGTAGAAGGAGCAGTGCGGAGGTTTAGCGCACAATTGTAATGTGAAAAAAAAAGAAGGTGCGATGAGTACATTTTGCGTGTGTTGGATCCATGAAAAAACGCAAGCGTTGCTTTGAGTCACTATGTAGGTGCGGTGCCACATTTACTTACTTGCGACGCAGCGAAAGCACGTGGGCTCAATAATCAGATGATGGTGTGCGAAACGAAACGGTTGTCTGCATATTGCCTCTATGGCTACCACATTTATTCAACGGCATCACCGCTTTTATACCCGAAGCCGGAAGGACTGCCGTTGTGATTTAGTGCTTTACATACTGAGGGCGAGAAAGGAGAGGGAAGCAAAGCCTTTAGAGCTCTTCATAACGTACTCCTCTTATAGCTAACTTTATGTAGCCAGTATGAAGGGTGTAACTATGTAGGAAAAACGAAGAGATGTAGCATGTCTTGAGCCAGAGCAGCAATCCTAATGACGCACAAAAAAAGCAAACAACTTGTTTGAAGTTGCGATCTAACTGTTCTATCTTTGGTCTAATGCAGTTGTTTCTTGACGGACTGATTAAAAGTGCCTACGTCGAAACAGACCACCTCAGCGAGGAGTGGAACCGTAGGCATCTGTACCTGTGCACGTTGGTCGGCAAAAATGTGAAGTTCCCTCACACTGACGTCTGAAATATATTGTACCCTCAGTGCTTAATCGGGCTCAGAAACGCCACAATTTCGCTCGAACAAGCTCACTCAGACACAGCTTCACATTTTGTTTTCCAGCCGCCCTCAATCAGGTTCAAACTCGTCATATTATTGACCCGGACGTACTTAGACTCACACTCACGGCTTGATCAGGGTCTGGTGAGTCTGACTGAGATGACTCGTGAGTGCGTTTGCCGACCTATACTTCTAGAACAAAAAGGGTTTAGATGCCCCACGTACTATGACCATCTCTTGACCTCTAGACGAGACATATATTGTTGAGAAGATGAATGCTTAAGGTGAGTAGAATATTTTGAAAAAAAAAAGTCACGGAGCCAACGTTTCGACGAGAGGAGTTGCCTTCGTTGAGGCAGCGACATACAGAGGTTGCTTGTTGCTTTGACGAAGGCTACTTCATTAGTCGAAACACGACTCTGGTAGACTTTGTTTACTCAACGATTTATTTCCTCTTCAAGTGGGATTCAAACACGCTTTAAACACTTAAAATTCGTATGGCAGCACATTTTCAGATGCACCTTAAAAACAGGGCCGTGTCGTAATGTCATTAGTACACTACCGGTCCGACATTGGCCTTAGCCACGACCAGTTGCCTTTCATAACATATTAGACCCAGTGCGCGGACCTTCAGAACAGTGTCGTGTCATTAGTCAATTACCGGTCCAGCATTGGCCATGTAAGGACAATTAAAAGTACCACGTACTCCACAGGGACGCTGCGAGCTCTTCATATAAATAAAAGCTGGCCGCGTATCTGCGTGTTTCTTTGCAAATGTCTTCAAAAGATGACAGTTGTTCGTCTGGAGGTAGTTAGTAAAACGTTTATTGGATGTTCTGCATGGGAATATTGGTGGATGGGACTCTGGAGGGGCTGTGTGAGACATGAGCGCCATCTGGAAGTTATCCTGAAAAACATAAGAATCTCTACATGGCCTCTGATATAGCAAACGCAAGGCATGCACGCGCCAACTTGGAGGCCATAATTAGTAGAATACAGGGCCACGCTTAAGTAGCAACTCTGTATCGTCTAAGCAAAGCAAATGAAACGCCGCTCGCCTCTTCTTGCATAGCGTCACATTGCCAGCGCAGCGTAATAAACGCTACGGTCTTTATAGTGAAGTATGCATGTCTTTTCTAGTACAAAGAAGCACACCACGAAATACTGGCGTGCTAATATGGCGCCATAGATTTGCGTCTTATCTGCTTTTTAATCGAAAATGTGCACAATTATGAACGCATACACCAGATCAAGATTGGTTGTCGTTGAGGGAGTGGTTGACAGACAGTCGAACAACTTGACAGACAGTCGGTCAACAGACAAGTCAGACAACCGTCCGGCCAAAATCTTTGCGTTGAGAAACATAACATTCGCACGCAACGTCATCGCAGTGCCTTGCCTTCTGCTCTCCCGTAGTGGAGTACCAAGTACTCAAAATCGTTAAACACTTTTTCTAAATACACATCCACGCAGCACATTGCAGTGTAGACCTGAGAAACCACTCCTGCACGTACGTTTGTTATATTAGTATATTTATGAGAATGTTGGGAAAACCACTGATCAGGTGCTGCATATTTTCTGGTTCTGTGTACTAGCGGAGCTACCGTAGCACAAGCTTGTTGTTCAAGTGATGGCAAGAGAGAGAGAGAGAGAGAGAGCGAGATATTGGAGAGGCGGGGAGGTTAAGTATAAGCTGAACTCGGTTGGCTAGCCAACATTTGGGGTGAAGCGTGAAAACGTCGGTGCCGTAGGGAACGCATAACACCAACGCAAGAATTGTAGAAAGAGCAGTACGGATGTTTAGAGCACAATTTTAGTGTGAAAAAAAAAAAAGAAGGCGTGATGAGTACATTTTGCGTGTGTTGGATCCATGAAAAAACGCAAGCGTTGCTTTGAGTCACTATGTAGGTGCGGTGCCACATTTTACTTACTTGCGACGCAGCGAAAGCACGTGGGCTCAATAATCAGATGATGGTTGTGCGAAACGAAACGGTTGTCTGCATATTGCCTCTATGGCTACCACATTTATTCAACGGCATCACCGCTTTTATACCCGAAGCCGGAAGGACTGCCGTTGTGATTTAGTGCTTTACATACTGAGGGCGAGAAAGGAGAGGGAAGCAAAGCCTTTAGAGCTCTTCATAACGTACTCCTCTTATAGCTAACTTTATGTAGCCAGTATGAAGGGTGTAACTATGTAGGAAAAACGAAGAGATGTAGCATGTCTTGAGCCAGAGCAGCAATCCTAATGACGCACAAAAAAAGCAAACAACTTGTTTGAAGTTGCGATCTAACTGTTCTATCTTTGGTCTAATGCAGTTGTTTCTTGACGGACTGATTAAAAGTGCCTACGTCGAAACAGACCACCTCAGCGAGGAGTGGAACCGTAGGCCATCTGTACCTGTGCACGTTGGTCGGCAAAAATGTGAAGTTCCCTCACACTGACGTCTGAAATATATTGTACCCTCAGTGCTTAATCGGGCTCAGAAACGCCACAATTTCGCTCGAACAAGCTCACTCAGACACAGCTTCACATTTTGTTTTCCAGCCGCCCTCAATCAGGTTCAAACTCGTCATATTATTGACCCGGACGTACTTAGACTCACACTCACGGCTTGATCAGGGTCTGGTGAGTCTGACTGAGATGACTCGTGAGTGCGTTTGCCGACCTATACTTCTAGAACAAAAAGGGTTTGGACGCCCTACGTACTATGACAATCTCTTGACCTCTAGACGAGACATATATTGTTGAGAAGATGAATGCTTAAGGTGAGTAGAATATTTTGAAAAAAAAAAGTCACGGAGCCAACGTTTCGACGAGAGGAGTTGCCTTCGTTGAGGCAGCGACATACAGAGGTTGCTTGTTGCTTTGACGAAGGCTACTTCATTAGTCGAAACACGACTCTGGTAGACTTTGTTTACTCAACGATTTATTTCCTCTTCAAGTGGGATTCAAACACGCTTTAAACACTTAAAATTCGTATGGCAGCACATTTTCAGATGCACCATACAATACTGACTGTCGTACCGCCAACTTCCACATTATTCGGACATATAGTGGAATTAAGCCGAATATTCTGACTGTAAATTAAAAAAAACAGAACCTCAAGTACATAAGCCACGAAATCTGACTCAGTGCATCTTATGACATTTTATACTAATTTAAGTAGTTAACGCACCCCGGGGATTCATCTACAACAAAATGGCAGTTCTCGTTTTTCAGATTTAAGTTAACTGCATCTGTGCGTGCTTAGAGGGAACGTAGTCCAAATGTCGGACTGAAAAGAATGAAGGGAATCAACGTCAGAGGCGTGGTAACCAGCGGTAACGCATCATACACCAAAAGCACTTCGCTATGGCTTGGCCAAGCGCAACTCTGCAATGTAATGCCTGAGTCAGACCTGACGGCTTCCCGTGTTGATTTTGACAAATTTTGCCGGCCTCACATCGTGGTGAGCAGTTGCACGTGCAAGTGACTCTGCGCGTCAGGAATAGTCGCGGCCTGCACTTTGGCGGCAGCATCGTGCAATGCACGTAGCAGGACTGCTTGGAAGAGCGCTAATAAACAAGCGATAGTGAAGGCCTCTATTCTGCGTGGGGTAGTGTATCGAGCCTGCCGCCCAAGCATAGCATTAGAGGTGTGGGCTGGCCGTCTGATATTCGGAGCGTATAGCACAACTTTTCAAAAGCCAAGACTTATGATGGTATTTTGTAGAAGCTTTTATATGTTGCATCTATAAATTCTGTACACACTTCTCTCATTCCATAGCGTGTAGAGTTTATAGTATATGAGGTTCGAGGGGCCTAGTCAGGTAAAAATTGTCGTTTCAGCAGAACCTCTCAAAGATACTGTGTATATATGTATGTGCGTGCGTCCAAAATAAACATTCAGAAGAGAATAAATAGCATCATTCGAGCGTTCGACAAATAGTAGCAACTGCTATCCCATGTCAGAAGGTATTACTGAACGCGGCGTTGTTCTCTGGATCACTTTAAAAGTATTGCGACGGCCGGCTGGGACCGATCTTTTTTAACAATATAAAAGCCATTCCTTTTAGTGGCTTCTTTTTCGCTGGTGGTTATGTATCTCGCTATTGTCATTTCAGTCTGAATGGAGCACTTTGTTGTAAATGAGAAGCCATTTTATGGCTATCTTGAGGGACGGCTGTGTTCCGAGACCGGCGTAAAAAATGGGGTTCACAGGAGGTCTGTTCGAATACATCAAATGCAGCTGCCGCTACAGAAACAAGGAGGTAGAGATCACTCTGTCGCGCTCTTTTCTCCCTTCGCTTTTTTATTCCCTTGACGGTCATTCAGTTGCTCTTTTGTTGCCAAGACTGCACTGAGATATCGGGTCATCGGAGAAGCTAGCGACACCCCGATAGGACAACATCGCTAGAAATATATAGTTCACTAAGGTTGAGCGTTAGGCTGGCCGGTACAGCATCACACGATTTTTCACCGCGAAAGTAATCGGGGCGACAGCACTGAAGGTGGCTTTGTCGCCATCGCTCCTTGCTTCGAAAAATGAGACAAACAGACAGCCCCAGTAATGATAATTATAAACTTGTCAAAAGCGCTTTCGCATTTATTTTCTATTTTCGTCAGCTCAACTGAAATAGGCTACAAACAGTGCATAAGGGCACCCTTTGGAAAATTGTATGCATAAGAACACGCATCTCCCGTTTATGACTGGTTCGATAGCTCGGCGGTCGTATATATGCACCGCACAGCCTCGCATTTAATTTTGTGGTTTGGGAGGATGCCCAGTGAAGTTACACCTTTGACGACGAACCAAATACTTGCCCACCTCCAACAGTCACACGTGCTTTGTGCCAACCAGCGCTAACGAGCATGGTTACCTCGGGATAGGTTGGAGAGACCACGACCGCAAAGGACCATTGTGGCTATAACCGACCGTGGTGTCTGCTTGTGAAGGATCAGGACGCAGTTACCGTAGTGTTGTGAACGGGCAGTATAATTTATGAGGCTACTGGATCTACATCTGCTTCCGATTCCTCTCTGCATCATAACTCAGATACATTGTCGACAAGCTGACCACCGAGAAGACTTTACTAGAGTACATGAATGAAACAAAAAAAAAGAAACGTAACAACGCAACTACATAACTTCAGTCACTTCACAAGGACACAACAGACCGAATGTTGATTGGTCACCGCTAAATTTCAGTTCTAAGCGCCTACGCCAATTCATGCAGTTCTGGATTTAACCAGCTAAAGTGGATTTAGGCACAGCAAGGCATATTTTCGACAGCCCTGTCTATGTCTACCGAGATTCGTAGTCTGACAATAAAAAAAATATACCCGGTTATTTAAAACATTTTTGAGAAAGCATTGATTGATTTATATGTAGGTTTAACGTCCCAAAACCACCATATGATTATGAGGGACACCGTAGTGGAGGGCACCGGAAGTTCAGACCACCTGGGGTTCTTTAACGTGCACCCAAATCTGAGCACATGGGCCTACAGTATTTTCGCTTCCATCGGAAAAGCAGCCACTGCAGCCAGGATTCGATCCCCCGACCTGCGGATCAGCAGCAGAGTACCTTAGACACTAGACCACCACGGCGGGGCAAAAGAAAGTGTACTCATATAAACAATATGCACACACCACTCTGTTAAACGTAACGTGGCTTTGTCTCATGCGGAATAAGACTTCGTTTCATCAGACTTAGATTCATCTGAACTGCTATAGTAAGCTAAATCACCAAACGATTTTTTAAACTTAACGTGGCTTTGTGTCCATTCTAAGTTTGTAATGTTTTAGTGTATCTCTAGCTGTGGTAGCGTGTATGGTTATAAAAAACCTTGTCCTCTCAGGAAGCGCTAATTTTCTTTTCTTTTCAAAAGTTTCATCCGTAGCTGTTTTTTATTGCAATCTACTCCATGATGAACGCCAACGAACCATTCAAAATATTATCTTGCAATTGGCTTAACATATCAGTATTGGTTTAGCAATATGTAGTGCTTAAGATGCATGATTATTGCATGCACTGGTGTAATAACTCATGAAAATGCGTAGCGCGTACCTACCGCCTTTAATCAAGTTCGCAAGGTTAGCCTGTTAACGTGGTGCCGCACAACGAGTACATGTATGAACCCCAAATTTCCCCTACAGCGCTTGTCTTCTTCATGGCGTAAACAAAGAAAATTACTTTGTGGTAACGTTGGCCAAGCATACGCCGTGATAATAACTTCAAACCGGCGCCGTCCTTTAATTTCCTGCGTTATTCGGAGAAGCATATAACACGTTTTTTGCCCCTGTGCATGCCACCAGGACCGGTCTGTGAAGATAAGCCAGCATATTGTTTAACGAAGAAGAAAACTCATCGAGGGTTTTAATTCTAAAACCACTTTTCTTACACCCTGCCCTGCATAGGTGCTTCACCCGCGAAGCGTAGCAGGTTGCCCGGGTGTTTATCAGTGGGTGTATTTATCCTGACCCAGATGTTACTCTGACGTAGGTGTTTATATTGTTTTTTTCAGCGTTCCTAATTTTTAGGTCACGCGTAAGATCACGACCTTTCGCTTAAAACCAATGACGCCAAAGCCGGAATCATTGCGTAACATTTTTTTTTAACGCTCACGCGTTAGAAATATCATTCGAGCAAGAATCCACATACGCAGTAAAGAAATTTACACCAAAAAGGGTGTAAAAAGGGTGCTTTTACAGTACAGCACCCTTTGCAAGCAGGAACCACGCTGCTGCTCAAAGCTGCATCGAAAAAAAAAAAAAACAAAAAACATGTGGTGTCTGTTTCTTTTCGTCCGTGTTTTTTGTTGTGCAAGTTTGAGCCATGAAAAAGGAAACACTGCGTGTATATCATGCAGTGACATGAGTCTCCTTAACGTATTATATATACTTCATGGCAGAAGCGTAGGATCACGGCAGGTGTCAAAATGTGTGAATTGTCCAATATTTAGGTGCTTTGTATAGCCCGCCCGATACAAAGCCCTCGGGCATATTGAATAATCATCAAAAGCAAGAGCGTCAACAAAGTGATTAACAGCGTAGGTTCACGCGTTGGCTTGTATACGGACGCGCAGAGAGCTCTCCGCAGATGCTCAGAATGAATAATTACGGCGAAGTGGTCACTTCGCAACCGTGCTTATAGCAGGCATTCAACGATACTTGGAAACGGTCAAACGCAAAGTCGTTCGTTTACTTGGGGCACGGTTAAGGCATGCACAAAGAACTTAAGCGAGGATGTCAGTTGAGAAGACGATGCGGATAGTATTCGACCATTCCAGCGACTATAGGTGGTGCAGCGGAAGCTCGAAATGGCGGTTGAGACGGTGATGTGAGTGTTTACGTCAGCGTCGCAGAGCGTCAAGACGCGTTCGTTGGTTGATGACTATTAAGAAACCGAACTGCGTCGCAGTTTTATCACCGTGTGACAGCTTCGGAGCACAGCTACATCGCGCCGCCTGCGTCGCTGGAATGACTGAATCAAGTTTACGCTACAGTGCTCTACTCTTAAAGGTGAAGCTCAAGCATGCTGCGATATTGGAAGTGTTTATAAAGAGCGTTGCACCTTTATGACTTCTTTTAATCATTTACATATGCCTATAGCCTGCTCGAGGCACTGGATTTTCGGCCCAAGGCTGCCGCTTGCGAACTGCTTCACAGCTGTACTCCACTTGGCGGAGATGAATGTAGTGTTCTCGAAACTAATGTTTTTTTTTATTTGAACAGCATGCAGTTTTTGCCTTGACATAAGTCGTCTTGTCTGAACCGATTTCTATTTCTTGTCGAATCCTCCAGTGGACCTGCGGTGAGTAGTGCCGTTCACCCGATTCTACGCTTCGCCAGCGTCTGAATTCACGCGTCCGAAGTGCCGGTAATTTCTAGGTCTGCCCATGGCCTGCAACCCGCCGCCCATGTTCCTATTCCCACTAATTGAAGGAACAGTCCTTAAAACGGCGAGACCAATCCACGTATATTGTGATGCGTGAATTACCGCCAATGAAAGCAAGCAGAATGCTTAAACGAGTTGCTGTGGTGACGCACAACATTAGTATCTGAGGAAATAGACGTTGGGCTGACGAATTCCGCAAGTGGTGATCTGACAAAACCCTTGCGGAAGCCTTGTGTTTTGAAGTTCCTAACGGAACTCTGGCAGAGCCTTTGTTTGACCCGGTCATCTTTTTCGGAAGCCAAGACGAAGGAGACGCAGTGAGATTCCTACTTGACGATTGCGAGTGGTTGATAAGCGACGGACGTGGATTCAGAAAGAGTTCAAGGCTTTTGAAGAATGCCAGGCGTGCTTTTTTGCTCAGCGTCGAGAGCAGGTGATGACATCTGAAATGATGAGACGTGAAAGACCACTTTATCTTAATTTTATAAACATGTTGTTGTTGTGTCCTTAAGTTTTGTTCTTTTGTAGTACCTATAAAAGCACTGACAAGTTACCCATTATTTTCAATAGATGAAACTATCATCCGGTCGATAGCTTCAAGAAATGAACAATGTTACGTGTTAGGACCACGGTACACATGCTTAAGATACATGCTGTTGTGAAAGATTTTGTTTTTTTTTAACGTGGGGTTACTTAACTTGCACCTGAGCGTGAGTGGGCGGGTGTTCCTGTATCTCAACCACACATAAATGTGGCTGCCCTGGCTAAGCATTTATTCCACACATTCAAGATAGCCTGCATAAGCCATGCTACACTTTAGGCTACACTTCAGATTCAGTCACGATACCCCTCGGGCGTAACCCTACCATGGCAGGTGATGAATACCCCAGTTTATAGAAGGAGAATGACTGCCTCGTTTACTAAATAGAAGCGTAAACGACGAGCTTTAAATGTATTCCACTTCTCTGCACGACGTGGAAGCCGTCGGGTCAGCTCTAAGAGCTGGAGCAACGGCACCGAAAATGTGCCACTTCCTTGTTTTGATGCGCAGGGCAGGAAAAAGAAAATCAAAATTGACCTCGAAGCTTCCTTGCAAGTCGGAATCTGTTTCGGAAGCTAACTCTACCTTCAAGTGAATGCTTTTTCAATCAAGTAAAATTCATTCCTTGCACATATACAGCCAAAGCTGCATATACGGAACTTGCGAAAATCGAGGAACACCTCGCTATAAACGTATTAAACAAATTACCATTTTTCTGAGCCTGCTCTAGTAAACAAAGCTGGCTTTGCTGCAATATTTTTCAATACTGCAGGCAAGGCGGTGCCACGGTAATACTCAGAAATATATTCTACTGTTTATTTTCTTTTCAGCGGGTTGCATGTGAGTGTTGGTACTGTATGCAGGGCCGCGTTATACGTGAAGAAATACGGTATACGCAGCTGTGGGCACTCGTACGCATAAAGCTGCTGTTACACCTCGACACCAATCTCACACCCAATTGAATGCGGGAAAGCCGCCTTCGGTGAGATAGATTCGAAAAACTTGATTAACGGCACAACGAGATCGTTGGATTACTCTTGCCGTAGTTCAAAAGGTCATGGATGAAAGCTTGCCATAAATATTTCGGCCCAGTTAATCACATACCCCTAAAGGCAGTTGTCAGTTGATCACAGGAGTGACTCCTATACCTTCTGTGGCATTTCGTGCTGCCAGTGTATGAAGTGCTACAGCATTACTTGTAGGCACAGATTTTTATATAAACTTACATTCAAGCACTGCCCTTTTTGAAATATATCATTATAAATAGTAATTGGATTCGTCCTACTTAGATACAGTCGGGTTCGGTTGTATACCTAATGTCTGGCCATTTTGGAGTTGTCGATAAAAGGCAGATGTTGGCTATAGTACATGTCTTACGCAGGCCAAACAGATGTCAAAGTTCACCTAAAGGCTGACTCACTTGAGCGAAACAATGAAAAACATAGGATCTAAGGATATTTTACGAAGTCAATAGATGGCGAATAAGTTCGCTGGAAGCGTTCTGATGCACACTCGCTTGATTCGCGCAACGCAGGCTTGAGAGGTGCTCGATATTCAATGTCACTGGTTACATCAGCGTGTATAATAGTACATAATATGAACTATCACTCGTTCACCGTTTACGTCTGATCACTCACAGCCGCGTGGCTCATAGGTGGTACGGTCCTCACGAGCTCTAAAGCTGCGTGTTCTGCAATTTTTAGAATTTAATGCCAATGAGGCGCGGTTTGCATTTAGTATCAAGCGAATAACATGTGGCCGCCTAACCAGTCAATGGAAAGAATTGTACAAGATTAAAGGCGAAAGATTTATATACGCCCACGTTTTAAGAGCGTGTGAAGCCCGAAAATTGGTCCATAATGCCTAAAAGTACGTGAGACCGTGCGATAAGCTCGTTTATTTTGTCCGCATCGTACTGGTCGTAGATAATCAACTTAGACTTAGCCATAAAAGCGACCGGGTGCGGGCAATGAGACTAATCTGTTTACCTGTGCGTCATATTTCGCGAAATTTGGTCTAGGTTTGTGATTATTTGAGCTGATTCGAACAGTCGCACACTCCCATGTGTAGCCCTGCAATTGTAAGGCATTGATAAAAATAATGATAATATTAAGAAAAGCTGTGTTGCCTCGTAGTTTTCATGTACGCAGATTTATTTGGACACAGAGACCCACCGATCGAGGGTGAGCTCATTGTGACCCCTCAATATAAATCACAGTAGAAGAACATGTACCGCGAAAACCGTGCCGCAAAAGTGCGTGAAAGCACTCTGCAGAACAACACACTTTTCTTTCGAGCCTGCAGCCCATTTCAATATGCTTTTGCGCCCTCATCCAGCATCTCAGAAAACCCTTGTGTCGTAATGAAAGCCCCGAAAAAAATGACAGCTTTACCCAAAGAGCTAAGCGCACACTCGGGGCAGAGATGGGCGAGTGTGGTGAGCGAGAGACGCAATTTCGGCAGCCTTTGAAAAGAGCACGGCCAAGCATTTGCGCGGTAAGTAATCCAAAGCTGGCGTCCCTCTTGGCGGTGGCGTAACATTATGAAGGGGCGTCGTGTGCGTGCGATGCAGCACGCTGCGCAGGCAAGTGATGTGTAGCACTGACCAAGCGGCGCCCTTAGTAACGCAAGCTGTTGCTGGGCAGCTTTGCCGCGCTTCTCATCAGGGGCGTAGCCAGAATGTTCTGTGCGCGTGTGTTATGTATGCGGGCGTGTGTGTTTGCATGTGTTCATGTGCACATCTGTCTATACACATGCATATTAGTAAAAAATTTGGTTCCAAACCTGCATGTTATACTGCAAAGACGATAGTCTTGCGTCTCAAAAGAGTGAACAAAACATTTATTTGATGTTCTGCGCAGGAAAATCTGTGAAGGGTATTCTGGAGGCGCTGCGTTAGAGTGCCTCGAGCGTGTAGCTGAGGCTAATGAGCACATCGAGGCACGTTAGACACAAGCGCCATCTGGCAGTGATCTTCAAAAGCGAAGGCGTGCAGCCCGCGGAGAAAGATGCGCGCCAGTCTCGGAGGTGATAAGGTGTAGAACGCAAAGTAACGGACAGGTGCCACCCCTGTGACGTCGTAGGAAAGCGTTGTAAACACCTTTTTGAGCATCGCGTTGCACTGCCAGCGCAGCGCGATGAACGCTACATTTCTTAGAGTTACTTGCGCGTGTTTCTTCTAGTATAAAGGCAGACATACAAGATTTCGAAGTGTTGTTATGGCGCCTCCGATATGTGCATTAATTGCTTTTATTGACAATCGCACAACTATGAACGCTAAACTTTGAGCAATATTGGTGGCCGCTGCGAATGGGAGTGGCCGTTTGCTGCTGTTTGAGGTATCGTTAGAGCGGACAAACAGGCAAATGTACAGACAGACAGACCAAAATTTTTATATCGAAGGTCCCCAAGAAAACCTATCGTCTTTAAACACTACGAACGGGAGGAAAAAGGGTTTAACACCCCCCTGTGGCAACGTCATTTGTCGTCTTACTGCTGCCTTGAGGAATAGAGCCACCGGGAATGGTGAAGGTACCGAACCTACATCATGAAGGACACAAGACTGACGAGAAAGCCATCAGTGAATGCTCGTCTACAAGAAATAATATCTTGCACATCTACTGTGGTCATTCTGTCCAAACACACGCTTGTGTTCACTTTCTTGGAGTGGTAATGGTTTTATTGTGCCATTTACTTTTTCGATTTACTGAGGTCTATCCGTGCCTGTGGTTCGTGATCAACAGAAACAGCGGTGCTTGCAAGGAAAACGCTAATTCCGGCAATGCAGATTTGTCTTAATTAGATAGGTATACATGAGTACTGATTTCGCCGTTTCTGCATGCGGGACGAATTCAAATCGCTAGCGACGCTGAAGGATTTTCAACCGTCCGCGCAAGCCCTTGTACGCTGGCGCACTGTATGCGTCGTCTAATGTTTATCTCCACAAGCCGTCATGCACAGCCTTCATTACGGCAACGCAGTTTTTCGGACGGGTGCCCGCTTCATGCATCATCATCATCATCATCAGCCTGACTACGTCCACTGCAGGACAAAGGCCTCTCCCATGTTCCGCCAGTTAACCCGGTCCTGTGCTTGCTGCTGCCAATTTATACCCGCAAACTTCTTAATCTCATCTGCCCACCTAACCTTCTGTCTCCCCCTAACCCGCTTCCCTTCTCTGGGAATCCAGTCAGTTACCCTTAATGACCAGCGGTTATCCTGTCTACGCGCTACATGCCCTGCCCATGTCCATTTCTTCTTCTTGATTTCAGCTATGATATCCTTAACCCCCGTTTGTTCCCTAATCCACTCTGCTCTCTTCTTGTCTCTTAAGGTTACACCTACCATTTTTCTTTCCATTGCTCGCTGCGTCGTCCTCAATTTAAGCTGAACCCTCTTTGTAAGTCTCCAGGTTTCTGCTCCGTAGCTAAGTACCGGCAAGATACAGCTGTTATATACCTTCCTCTTGAGGGATAGTGGCAAACTACCTGTCATAATTTGAGAGTGCTTGCCAAATGTGCTCCACCCCATTCTTATTCTTCTAGTTACTTCAGTCTCGTGGTTCGGCTCTGCGGTTATTACCTGCCCTAAGTAGACATAGTCTTTTACAACTTCAAGCGCACTATTACCTATCTCGAAGCGCTGCTCCTTGCCGAGGTTGTTGTACATTACTTTCGTTTTCTGCAGATTAATTTTAAGACCCACCTTTCTGCTCTCCTTGTCTAGCTCCGTAATCATGAGTTGCAATTCGTCCCCCGAGTTACTCAGCAATGCAATGTCATCGGCGAAGCGCAGGTTACTAAGGTATTCTCCATTGACTCTTATCCCTAACTGTTCCCATTCTAGGCTTCTGAAAACCTCCTGTAAGCACGCGGTAAATAGCATTGGGGAAATTGTGTCCCCCTGCCTTACACCCTTCTTGATTGGTATTCTGTTGCTTTCTTTATGAAGCACTATGGTAGCAGTTGATCCCCTGTAGATTTCTTCCAGAATGTTTATATATACTTCATCTACGCCCTGATTCCGCAGTGTTTGCATGACGGCTGATATTTCTACTGAATCAAACGCTTTCTCGTAATCTATGAAGGCTATGTATAGGGGTTGGTAATACTCTGAGCATTTCTCTATTACCTGATTGATAGTATGAATGTGGTCAATTGTTGAGTAGCCTGTTCGAAATCCTGCTTGTTCCTTTGGTTGATAGAATTCTAATGTTTTCTTTACTCTGTTAGCAATTACCTTTGTAAATAGCTTGCATACTACAGAGAGCAAGCTGATCGGCCTGTAATTCTTCAAGTCCTTGTCATCTCCTTTCTTATGTATTAAGAAAGGAGATGACAAGGACTTCATGCACTGTGATTCAAATCTGCAGCTTACTCTCTCGTGCGGCCATGGCATAGGCATCGTGGTTACGGTGGTTGGCTGCTGAGCTGAAAGACGCGGTTTTGATCCTGGTCGGGGAGGTCGCATTAAGATGCAAGTGAAACGGTAGATATCCGTGTACGGTGCCATTCCTACAGTGTACGCTAAGGAACCCCCCTGAGGTCGCTGTATCCCTTGAGGTCACCACTATGAAGTTTCTTGTATCCTGGGTAGGTTGGGCACACTAAACTTCACAAACCAAAATTCACGCAGTATTGGTAAGAACCACATGAACGGCCACAGAGAAAGAAATACGGGGTACAGCTCTAACAACTTTGTGTTTGCTTCAAGCGATCACATGCAATAAAGACGGAGTTGTTAGTTTAGAGCTGTGCCTTTTGGTACTTCATTGCCGTCCAAGTCCTTTAGTTTGTAAAGCGTGAATTAATACTACCAACTAGAACGTTACTCTGTAGCTGCTGTGCACACGATTACAGCGCTTCATTTTGACATAGTTTGTGTAATGCACACCATCATACCAGAGGTTATAGTGTTTAATCTTGGACTGTTTGGAATGGATCAATTAGAAATTCGTAACAGTGCATACAAAATTGAGAAACAGGACACAATAAACAAACGCAAGCCCCAGTGTTTGTCTAGGTTCATTGTGTCCCGTTTTCTATTAATTTATTCGTTGTTGACAATTTCTGAAGAACCCACTAGACAGTTTGGAAACCAGCTGAATGTATCAACAGAAAAAAACTAGACATAAAGGCGGCAATTCAAAAGCTCAATTTTAGTTTTTTTGTGTGTGTTGAGAAACATCTTTTTTGTTGTTGAAGTTAAGGATGCGTGTTATGGCAAGTGTTCCACAATCTTTCGAAATCTGATGCAGTGCGCCAGACAGTGCTGTGTTGTATGCCAACCGCTGTTCAGCTTTGTTTCTAAGCATTTCTATCTTATAACCATGCTGGAGACCCTGGTGCTTTCATAGTAGCTTCGTAGTGCAAGCTGAGTAACACACAATAAGTGTATGATTTCTCCAAGAACTATACGTAATCGTCCTTATTCTTCAAAGTATTCAAGGCACTGCGCTTGTAAGCAACAACCACAATTCTTCCGTGAAAGCTCGTCCATACTGTGCAATCATGCACATGCGTGAATAGGAGTCTTCGTAGAATACCCCGGTATCGTAAAGGCCCCGTATGTTTCGTTCTTCTTGAAGATACGCGAATCGTGGCCTACATCTTGTACCTCATCCTCGGCCGTCCTTCACTAAACGCCGATGCTGTCTTCAATTCGAAGACGACGCCCGATGACGTACGCCGATGTATAGAAAGGCTGCGCACAATACAGGCACGCTTCGTTCCCGTATGTTCCGTCTGGTTTCCCGCGATAAGTGCTTCACGAAACAAACAAATGAGTAAGTGAAAACACCCCTTCCCTTCACTACATATCAAACGCAGTCTTGTAGCGCCGTTTCAAACGAATAAAAAGAAATGCGGAGTCTGGATTCTAGAAACTTTTCAAGCAATTGCTTGAAAGGCTCAGCAAAAGCTTCTGGGCCAAAATCAGCACAAGGTGCATTTCACGTCGTTTCAGGTGCTGTGAAGGCTCATAATTCTTGCTCCCGAGGTATGATGGAAAAGAAGAATTACATTTTCATTCCAAAACGGAAGCGGAAATGTTCCCTGTCACTTCGTGAATGTTTGCTTGCGCCCATACCACTTCTCTTCGAGAAGGCTAGCTGGCGCTCTCTGCATCTATCAAGGCTCCACTCAGAAACAGATGGATGTGCCATTTTACCTTCACATTCGCCGCTTCTCATTTATTTAAAATGATGTAGGTCAAGCTGCTTACACGTGGGGAACGTCAGTTCATGTAGGCGCCAACCATCGCCTGAAATATCTCTCGGTGGTTTCACGTATTCGAAACGATAATTTTGTGACGGGGCGGCCTCAGCGTACGTCATGGTACCCTTCGATCCCTTCGGTCCCTTTGCGTATCTTATAAGAATATAAGTTGGCTCATATGTGAGGAATGTGCTTCGCCGAAAGGTAAGTGCAGTAAGCAGTTGAGCGTACAAGAGGAACCATAGACATCCGGAGGTGGTCGCCTTGTGTCGAACGCATGAGAGGCTGTGTTCTAGGAACTTCTCAATAAGTCGTTACTCCCTCTACTTGACCCTGTTTGCGTTGGACATAATGGGTATAGATGATGTGAAGCAGTACAACAGTTTCATGTTCCCGAAACACCTTATCCTGGCAAAGCATCTTTTAAGTTATCACCCTCTGTATGTACATAGTGGCCAACAATAACTTGCCTCTTTTCCAGTAATGGCGTTCTTTCAGAAAACATCGCCATAATTCTAATGGATACACAACAAATTAAAGCTTTTAGTAAAATAAATACAATATTACAGAAAAAAAACCGAAAGAGACGCAAGCTCCAAATGTTCTACGAGTGTTGGAACTCCATCAAAAAACGAACTGCTCATTAAGGCAGGTGGCAGATGCGGTCGAGGAGACAGCAGACGGTTGCCGCGCTCTTCTGTCCCGGCAATATCGTTAACATAAACCAATCAATCAACCGTGGCTGCAGTGGTGACGACCGCCGCCGAAGTTTCAGCGAATCCCGTCACCTGCCGATCGAACGGAGCCGTGGCGAAGCGACGGCTGTCTCGTGGTGCGGCAACTATACGGCAGTGGAAGAAGAAAAAAAAAACAGTGCGCAAACAAGAAAACTGAAGCTGAATGCGAGTGAGCAGGAAGCAGGAACAGATGAGTGGGAGAGCGCGTGTTGCCCGGACTCCGTCTTTGTGCGAAGAGCGTATCCCGAAAGAGAGCCGACAGGGAAGAAAAAGAGGAATCCTTCCATCAATTCCCTCGCCACCACTCGCGCAGCCCGACACGGCCGAACGCAGGGAAGAGTGCTGTCTTTCGATCGATTCCTGAAAGAATGCCCCTGCGTGGTCGTGGCCGGCGAGAGCGTTTTATATCCTGACTGCAATACCGGCGACCTTCTTTTTTTTTGAACTCTTCGCCTCACAGTCGCGGAAGGATGGCCGGATGACTTGTTTTTCCGCCAGGGCCTCGAAATTCCTGGCCACGTGTAACGAGCGTACATGCATGTACTGGAACTAGAAGTTGGAAGCAATTACACACTGACGGCTCGGCGGAGCTTTTAATGCCGCTCTTAAATTCTCCCGAATGGAAGGAGGCCTTGAAGGTAGGCTTCCTTTTTGAAAGTGTGCGAACGTGCGTCGCGCTGTAACTCGGGTAATTGTGTTTCTTCGAGTTGTCCGTGTGAGCTCCGATTAAATCGCGCCGTTTAAATCGCCGGTGATCAGTCTTTTCAGTGCTCCTCTTTATTCATTTGGCAGGATGTTGCAGACAAAATGTGCTCTTTTTTATGGAGCACACAATGAGGATTTCGTAGGACACTTAACAATGAATGATTGCTTAATGATTGGGTTATTTTAAAATCAAAATAACGAACAACGTACTATGCAATGCGTGACCGCTCCTGCTTTTCGCATGGATGTATCTAAATGTAGCAGAAGAAATACGTCCGTATAAAAAAAAAGAAACATTGTGAGATCACAAAAATCTGAACTGGGCTCAAATACAGAGTTCACATGCAACGCTTACACTGCAACAGCAGCAGAACGAGATGAGAGTTCAGTTAGAAGAATCCTTTGAGATGAAAAGAACGGCACGTACGTGTAGGCACACTAAATGAGAGCCCCGGATCAATTGAAATTGATAAGTTGAATTTATACCCCCTATTGTTGTCACCTCTGCAGTTATACGTTCAGTATTAGAAAAAAAAAGATATCACAGTTTGAGCTTCCTCATTTTTTGTGTTTTAGATGCGGAAGCATCTTATACTCGCGCCTTGTAGTGCGCCGTCCGCGCCGTCCGCGCCGTCCGCACCGCTTCTCGAACATTCGACAGCTGACGCGCGCGCATGCGCCGTCGCGCCGTCGCTCACCATCTGTGCCGCGCGCGCTTCTCCTTCGAGAACATTCGACAGCTGACAGCGCATGCGCCGTCGCGCCGTCGCCATCTGTGCCGCGCGCGCGCTTCTCCTTCGAGAACATTCAAGAGCTGACAGTGCATGCGCCGTCGCGCTGTATATATACTCAAGGTCGGCGCTCGCTCGCTCAGTTGCCGCTCGTCGGTTGGTTTGTACGGCGCGTCGACGTCCAAGGTCGCGGTGAAATGAATTCCAACGAATCCACAAACACAATGATCGACGTCCCTTCGACCAGCGCCGTCCTTTCGCATACGTGTGTACGTGTTCACTCATTTGACACCCCCTCCTACAACCACGTTAACCAATTTAGCCATCGACCCAAGTAAGTCGCAATTTAACACCCCATTTCACAACCACGTTAACCAATTTAGCCATCGACCCAAGTAAGTCGCACTTTAACACCCCGTTAACCAATTATATGCTCCGCATCCTCCTCAGTGTTCCCCCGAGGGAAGCTGCGGGCAATTTTTTTCTGCCATAGCTGTTCAATAAAATATCTTAAACAGGCTAAGTTAATTGTGTGGCTCCCTCGGAAGACGACGTTAACATTTTCAAAAAATAGAAAATCATATACGTACTAAACTAAATCACCGACGCCGATAACTTCAATGAAAGCTGGTGCGTGAGCCTCACGGGGCGTTGTCTTCATGTTATGTTAATTTTCCACGTTTTCTACCTTACCAGGAGTCTCCTTTGCAGAAAGAACTCCGTGTTGCTTTTCATGATGTGGCAAGGTAAGTTAGCAGTGAGAGAAGGATTGATTTTGTCTTTATTTTTTCCTAAATGCGCCTTACGTCTTTCTTCACTGATGCACAGTCAGGCTGCATGTTTCAAAAGTATATCCACACAACCCAAGTAACACACATCGAAGTAGCCTGTACGCCTAATTAAAGTTACTCACTATGCCAGGCCAATGGCGGGAACAAGTTGCACGAAATAAAACGTACCTCTTGGCCCAGTTCACTTATATATTCTCCTCGAAGTATCTTATGTGAAAAGATGAATAACAAATATCAATGTCATGTTCCACATGGTTAAACTAGAATAATGTAACAAGCGATTGCGGTGAGATCTTCTCATCCTGTCAATCATACCTGTGAGTAATAAGAAGAGCTCGCACTATCACTTCCACGGTTTCGCAACCTCTTGCAGCGTTCGTTGTTTCATCATTTTTGATAGCTTTATTTGAAACATGAAGGAAACAGTGCTATTGGTTTCACTATACCGTCAACAATCGGTCTCTATGTTTAGCGTGTAAGGATCACTTCAAGGCAAAATAACAATTCACAGTTTGTTTCGTTCTCCGATCTAATTCTATTTGCTATGACAGTGTAACATATATATGAATTTTTCATGTGTAGCCACACTCTCTGCGTTTTGGTATTTATGTTGTTGTTGTTATGTGGGGTTCAACATCCCAAAACCACCAAATGATTATGAGAGACGCCATAGTAGAGGGCTCCGGAAATTTCGACCACCTGGGGTTCTTTAACGTGTGCCCAAATCTGAGCACACGGGCCTAAAACATTTCCACTTCCATCGGAAATGCAGCCGCCGCAGCCGGGATTCGAACCCGGGAGCTGCGGGTCAGCAGCCGAGTACCTTAGCCACTTGACCACCGCGGCGGGGCTCCCTTGGTATTTAGTGCGGTTATATCAATTTATGATATCCTTATTTTCCGTGACTTTTATTGATGAAACGTGACCGACATCGAACAGTGGTTGAAGCCTATAGTAAGAATAACCATCTGATTTCATTTTCAGATAATATCTCTGCAGAAGCAATAAAGTCAACAAAAAAGTCCTGCATGACCGATTGACAGATATTGGCTCTAGTACCCCTTAAAACCACCGAATCTATAAGGGAGAGGCGGCATTTTGCCATTGAATTAGCTGTAATTTGTATTGTATCAGGATTACCTATTGTACGCAAAAAAAAGCAATATGCCATATAATGATATACAGAAGTTAATTTTCCTCACACCTCGCTTCACCGCGCCGATATTTTCTCGCTTGTTTTATGTCATAATGCATTATCTGGTTCTTGTCAGACCAGCGACTCTTCAAAACCACACAGCACACGGTTAGTCTTTGAGAAGAACATCCTGGAACCTTCGGCTCTGTCATGTACACTTCGCTTACTTCTTTGGAAGGAAACAGATGGTGTACTAAAGAGGTCTTGTCTCACTCGCGCGTTTCGCTTTTTGATCTTACATCGGCTCACTATGGTCGTAGCCTTTGGTATCGCAGTCTAAGAGGCCTTTTGCGTTGTGCAGGTGGCCTGTACCGATCCCCAAATGCATATTGTCGTCTCTATAACGCTACTCGTTATTGTTCCATGGAGCATGCGCATATCGGCCCGTGGGTGCACGTCTTGTAGGTCGCGTCATGTTTTCCACGAATGTGTGCTCATAATTCCCGTATTGAAATGATCAGAATGAGAAAGATCGCAGTAAATTTGCGCTCCTATGCGTTGTCCACTGATGGCTCATATAACATCGGATCAGGCATCGTGTAGACAGCGAACGCCAGGCCAGCCCTCATTCATACACCCCTAATTGCGATGGCGGTTCAAGTTTACTCCTTCATTACATTGAGCATCGTAGAGTTGTAGACAGTTCAACGATAGAAACATAGAGCATTCGAGAAAGTTATTAAGCCCTGCAGTCTTTTTTTTTTGTGAGGCTATTTCTGCTCAGACGTAAGGGGAAAGAAAAGTTACACGAACTCCATTTATAGCGCTTCAGCATCACGTTGCATACGGATGAAACCGTGTTATTTCGCTTCTTATAGCAGAATGCGTATATAACCGAAAAATAACGAACCAAATATTCATGAACAGCATAATTAATTACGGATGTCACTGTGCCTTTTCTTATACCTCTACAGGGCGCTGTAATAAAGCATGACGGTCTTTACATTGAACAAAACTACGCATTGAGGGGCAACTTTAGTTCTTCCGTCGATAGGAGACTGTAAATAGGCTTCCTAGTGTAGAAACATTATTTGTAACTGCAAATGGTCATGTCGCACAGTATTGTTAGTTGAGGATGTGCTTAACTTTGAACGAGTTTAGGATAGGGAATGGGACAAAGAAGTATGTTCCTTCCAACCTAATGGGTCGTCACGCCAAATGTTGGCCAATGCACCGCTAAAGTGTGTCAGTAGTCGGCAAGAGAGAAAATGTTCGTTCCGCTTATCGCCATCTGTGTAGTTGTTTTATTGCTGTTGTCTTCGTGCTCCTGCCTTACGTCCAACACCAGCAGAACTAACCTGCGTACGATCCGGAGCATTCAAGCGGGAGCCCTTAGGATACATCTTGGCCGGCCACGCTGGGTGCAATGACTGAAACCATAGCCATTGCTAAACAACATAGCGACGTACATTACCATTGATACCTTGCGCGCACACTTCTGGAACAATTCCAGAACCAATTTCCACCACCTGGCGAGCTTCGATGTTCAAAGGTCAGGTGTGACCATTAGCGCAGCTGTTGGCACGCATCGTGCATCTTTAATTCGGGATACGCATCTCCTATGGAGCTAGTGTTTTCTCAGTGGTGTTTGTACCATCCACAAGTGCGCAAAGCAATATGAGGATCGCAAAGAACGTTTTTATGCCCCTCTATTTATGCCCCTATATTTCTTTTCGTGCATGCCGATTTGTTCATCAACAATATTTTGCCCTGTCTCTTTACTTGCTCTCTAGCTATGGGTTGCAGAGGAGAATATTCACCTCCAGCTCGCCTTTCTGCTTTTCCATCGTTTTCATGGCTTTCTCTTGCAGCAATGACCGCGAAAATGGACAATGTTTTACGTATAGATTGTCACATGAAGAAACAAGCTCTTACACGTGCAGCAAGCCTAGATTTCTTAAGCAAATCTCCTGCCTTTTTATTGAGACCGTTCACCAATAAATACACTTCTTACCTACCTGAAAGGCTCGTATTCCTTTGCCTTAAAAGCTCATCTAAAGAGGTAACATTTCATTCTTTCTCTGAGTCAAAACTGCAGTGGGAAATGGCCTTGCACAACAAACTACCACGAAAACTCCGGTGGCGCACTGTCGTCATGCGGATCAGAAGTTGAACTGGAGGAGCAAGCGTAACCCTTCGACCAATTTCAACCGAAAGAGATATCAAGGCTGAGCGGAATCGAATGACGGAAATAAAACTAGATGAGCACCCTCACAAAGGCACGACGAAAATGGAATGGCAAATGTTCAGAGAGATGGTGGTACTATCTTGACAAAGGGAATGAAGGTTTAGCGCACACGAAGACCTGAATGTCACACATGCGGCGGTCTCTGCACTGCAGCGTCGCCGAGGAGGAAAAAGATAAGAAGTCTCCCTCTTTGCGTGCAATGGCTCAACAACGCCAATCATTCGAAAGAGAAGATGTAGGAAATGAGAAATGTCTACCTTGAGAAGTTGTACATTGTACAAAGAAGTCGTACAGAGAAAATAGAAATGTCCACCTTGAGAAGTTGTACATTTTGAACACAGTAATACGTAATGGCACCGATGTAATACCACCGTGAGGACTGACTGACGTCGTGTTTTTTGCAAAAGAAAGGAAGCTATAAGATTCTTCGTTATACAGAAATGTATAATAGTTTTTGCAAGGAGACACCACTTCGAGCTGACCGAAAGAAGACTATTATTGCACAAAGTTTCTTCAACCATTGTTGAATTTATCGTTACCCCTGCGGAGAATCGATAATTAGTTAGGGTAAGGTTAGGCATGTGAGCATACGTATCAGTGCTAACAGCTTGAGCTAGGGAACATGCCCGAATGGGCAGGTGGCATTGAATCATGTCAGAATCATTCCGTGTTAGGACCCCCACCCCGTGTTTACTGGTCACTAGATCACCAGAATGGCTCCTTAATTCACGGGGAATAATTGCACCGAATGTGAATGACCGGCGCTCCGCTATTACAGAGGACCACGACAACAATCGGTGGTTGTGGTTGTCGCATGCGCACGGGCTTGCCAGTAGAAAAACTGCATGCCAAGCAACGTCACAATCTTTCTCGAAGTACAACACCCCATTTTAAGCTTCTTACCACGATCACCGACAACCTACATAACTTTCGAAACTTTGAGAGAGCCCACGATGCGGTGGTCTGGCTTAGCCTGACCGTTCCAACGGGAAAAAAAGCTGACTGCGCGCTGATTGCGTCTCCCAGAACTTTAAATAGAGCTTCACCATTCATTCATACCATTGTTACAGACAATCTAGAGGACATTTAGCAAAATGTAACTGCCAAGACATCGTGGGGTTGAAGGGCGGTTAAGCGATGGTTCGTAAGAGCAGCTGCACGTGTTTCGCGGAGTGAGAAATGTAGACGCGGACCCTAATTGGTGGTAGAAAAATTAAGTTGATTACACCAGAAAGCCTCGTGCTATTCGCGCCTACGCTTCTCATCTTCGTTCAACTCGTTCAGCGGCGGACGGCACAGTCCTAATTTTTCTAGCCTCAAATGAGGTCAGAGAGCGCAGGACAAAGCAAACTGAAGGTCACTGAGACATGCCTACGCTCTGCAGTGGAGAGATGACCACGTCAATTTTGACGACAAGAGAAACAGGCTTGCTCGTTTTAACATTTCTATTAATTTTGTTAAAAGCAAAAACTAGCTCGGTCCTCACGCTCGATTTGGAGTTCTCTATTCTTTCTCATAAAACGTAAATCGTGTTCAAAGTCTTAACGCTGTGATTGATGTTCCTAAATAATCATGGACCAACAACGAATTTTAAAAGTTGCTGGCCTAATCAACTTTCAAAGGCTTCACAAATGAAACAGCCTTTTGATGTTTCACTATATTCGCCGCCCCTTCAAAAATTTTTTCCCTTCTCTGAACTAACATATGTGTGCCCTTCAGAAATAGTTCGAGGTTTCATTTAACAAGTTATGATGTCCACTTACTGCATTTTCATCTTATATTTGAGAATAGGTAGTATTCTATGTATTCAATTGGCGCCAGGTCTTATTCAAAGGATATGAAATTGATCATCTCGATGCCACGACCTTCCACTGCAGATTTCCGAACACTCGTAATATGAACTGACACTTTGTTGGCAAGCAGGCAAAAGCCATGATGGAAAACCCCTCGTTTCGTCTCATGTATTGCATCGTGCAGTTCGTGTTAACACGCACGTAGAGCAGAAAGTGAGAGTTAAAAATTCGGCAGATCCCACGTACCTAGGATATCAATGTTACTAAAGAATGCGGATGGAAAGTGTGCGTATTATAATTTTTTATTTAGCAAAACGTTACGAAGTGGTGCTAAAGTTCACTCCGGTTAATGTTTGGCAGTTATAAACTGTCAATAACCTGCGGCCCATACCCGCATACCATTGGCACATACCCAGTCGCTGGTATGTGTCACTGTTTTGGGGAAAGTGTTTGATGACGTACGCGACGGGATTATGACGTTATTCCTGTCCCGACCACCAGTCGCATTCATCAAACCATCTTACTTTTCTATACTAGTTTTCGTTTACCCCAAGTTAAGGGCGTGATCACGAGACCACTGGAACGAGAACGGATAGATAGATAGATAGATAGATAGATAGATAGATAGATAGATAGATAGATAGATAGATAGATAGATAGATAGATAGATAGATAGATAGATAGATAGATGCCTAAAGTTTCTGCAGTACACAAAGCAATGCTTCGCATTTAGTATACCTAGTACATTTAACTATTTTCCTGGGCAGGCCTTTCTGAAATGGCCGTCAGATCTCAGGCTTGGAAATTATGAAAATACCGGCTTGTCAATGGCATTCCATTCCGCTCATTATCTCATATACTTTTCTTTAATTCAAGAGGAACATACAGAATGTGTATATCGATGGAGTGAATGAAGTAGCGTAAGAATGATGTTCGGTCAACAAAATTTATTGTGACTTGTTTTGTAAACTCACCAGATCTCGGTTGTCATGATCATCTTATGTGCGACTCTTTTGTGTGTCAGGATGTACACAATATTCACAGGATATGCATGGAGTAAATGATGAGGAGCGGAGCGAAGCGTCCATCAGTCCTTCGCAATTCCGTCATTCTGTTCGTTCTTGCTTTCGTCCGTCCATGCATCCATCCCTGCGTTCGTTCGTGCGTCTGTACGTCTGTGCATCCGTCCATGCGCCCATCCATTCATGTGTCAAACAGACAGACATGCAGACGATGCACAGCTACAGCCAGCGGATGATTGATGGTTTGCCGATAAAACCCTTCGAAGCTTTGCCCTACTCATCATCATTCACTACGTGCGCTGTGAGGTGGTTAGTACATACTTGAATACAAAAAGGTGACGACCGATCCACGCCTTAAGGAGTTTCGCCCCTGAAACATCCCTGCGGAGAGAGTCAGCGTTTGTTACAACTTTTTTCAGTGATTTTCGCAAGTAACGTTACCCTTACACAATATCTGTAAGACTGCATTACACTCACATCGTGTTTCTGTAAAAAAAAAAAACAATAGAAAGCTCATATATTGCCGTGTCTGAGTCAATGTCATTGTGTGGGCGTTTTCAATAAATCACTTTTTGGGATCAGATTAATATTTTGTACGCTCATCGTTTTAAACAGACGTGCAATTGGGTGATGCTAACAGGGTGTATGTAAATACAGGACGTCATGCACAAACAATGAATGTATATTTTTCTGATTTATTTGTTGTACTTAAACTGCTGTCTTAGTATGGGGGCGAATGACTCCCTCAACCCATTTTTAACTGGGTTTTCTCCCCACTTTTTTGCCCCTGATCCTTTTTCGCCCCTGATCAATAAATAATTTTGAAAAAAGTTTTGGTGACTGCCAGCATGCCATGGCGCTTACGCGGAGATATCTCCGGGAACTCTTTCTATTAATCCCGTGTTGAAACACCGAGACACATGGTGGTTCAGTTGATGAGCGTCAGAAATTCACTTCAACAGGACGTTCATGTTTACGTATCTGGTTTGCACGTGGGTAAAACTGGCGAGAAGAAAGAATCTCCGCATATTTTTTCTAATATGAACAGCTGTAGAGTGCGAAACGCTTGATCAAGTGAGACGCTGGCACTTAGTTTAATGTACGCCCTATTTTTAATGTTCCGCGGAAACAGCGAAATTTCTAATTTACCTATTTATTGCAAAATTAGAGTAAACACGACAGTGCTCATGGAGTCTACACTTCTATCTAGAAAGTTATGTTTTAACATATGTTTAATACAGTCTTGATTACAAGTTACACAAAAGTATGTAGTGCGTATATAGCTTTCCTTAAATAGCACAAATTCAATTCCTTAAATTTCTAGTAAATCTAAACTATAGAAACGTCGTTCTCCTGATGTAAGATGCAAGTAAGTAAGTAGACTTTCAATAAATACAACATTGAAAGTCCCCCTCATCTTACGCAATAACGTGTGGTGAGTGCTTTAAACGAGTACATAAAAATAAAAAAGTAAAGGAAAAACAAAAACAAAGAGGCGTTTCACCGAGAATCCCAGTTAGCGCACGCAGATTGAGAAATCCTTTGCAGCACTCGTTCGTACGAGTTGTGGAGGCCGCGCAGACATGACCATAGCGCTGACGTCAAGCAGGCGCGTTAAATAAAGAATAAGGAGGGCATGGATTTTTTTTTCGCTCTATGTCACTTTCCGGCATCCTATTTTTGCGGAAGTACATAATAAAGAAAGTGCGAGTGAGTGCGTTGTCGTGGAAATGGATGCGGTCTTTTGTTTGGGGCGAAGTTACACGATGGTATTGAATTCGACCAAGCATGTCAAGCTCTAAACACTCATATTTCAGTTAGCGACCGAATAAAAACCAAGGAAACAATGAAATAAACAAGCAGCTCGCTTTCGCAACAAGCCTGCGGTGACCGCGAAATTATGCGGATGCGCTTGGCGAATGGGCTTTGTTCTCTGAAGCTTTCCACTAAACCGATCACACTTTTCGGTCGGATGTGATTTCAGACCGCAGACATGTTCCACGCGTCTGAGAAGCCTCAAAGGTGCGAGAACTTTTGAGGAAAAGTGAGACCACGAACGGAATGGATTTCGGGGCGTCGTTTTATAGGAATAATCTTAATAACCGCGCAGGGTGCGCTTTAGAAGCTGTCATTTCCCTGCCGTTTGATTCAGTGCGGAATAATATCCTACAGCACGCAAATCATTGACGTTATAATATGAGAAGCTTTCATGCATGAGTGCAGGACGAAGTGAGAGGGTTACTGCAGCATCAAAGTCTTAAGTCGGCGACAAGCCAAGGAAGGGCAAATCGGCAGTGCATTTCTTGGCGTTTACACCGGAGCTGTTATGGTCGGGGTCTTCTCTTTGCCGTAGATAGGAAATGACTATCATCATTAACCACTGAAGCCCTCAATACGTATGATTACCAAGATGGTCTGCAACGTGTGGCTCCTAATCGGTGTTCACTTCCATGTGTTGCCTTGGGGTTTAGTGGACCAGTGCAGGTGAGTAGTCAGACTGGCCCTATTTCTGTGGCACCATTGTTAAGATTTGTTCCAGGGGCAGAGGCAAGGAGATAGCAAGCCAAGAAGAACAAAGAGAGCACGCATAATCACATTTATTATAGTACAGCAAAACTGGGAAAGAAACGGGTGAGAAGGCAAAAGCTTAGCCAAGTTCAGACGAACTATGTATTCACCAGCCCTGTTGTGACCCAGCCTTGCGTGACTTAGTGACAGCTGTGGGTTTTCTTCATCATCATCTTCTTCTTGTCTCTCTCTCTTTCTTTTGGTGGTCCACATATTTGAAGTCAGCTGGGCGTTCAAGTGGTGATACAGAGTGCACGATGGCGATTGGGTCATCACGTAGGTGCTTATGTGGGAACGAATAAACATTAAGAATTCATTTCTCGGCACCTGCAGGAATTAGAAACGCACTCGCTTGTGCGATGGCTTTGCCGCCGTCGCCATGATGTCTAGCGTAAACTCAAGCGTGAAACCATGAAGTTATGTTGTAACCCTGACGTAGTAAAACCTTGTGAGAGGGAAACCATTTTGGTTTCAGCAAGCGGCAAACCATAAAGAGCTGCGAGGAGCGTGGAGAGGAGGAGAGGAGTTGCTTTTTGGAGTTTTATATCGCTTAGCGCCTAGAAAGACTTTCTTGGGCAGATATAAGGTGTCAATCACCTGTGGTTCATATCTGCATAACACTGGATATGAGCCACTGCCATAGTGGATGCGCCACTTTCCGCGAGGCTGTGGATGTGCCACTGCCTGGCGGAAAGTATTTGGCAAATTACGCGATGACATTTAGGACAATATTTATATCATGATCAACGTGTCATAGTCGTTGAACTATTTTACTCTCCTATACTAATTTTGCTGGGGGTGATTACGATAGCCTCCAGAAATAGGCGACTAGATATATAGATACATAGATGTTTGAAGAGCCTGCAGTACGCAGAAAAACGCTTCGCATATAGAAGAGCAGCGCGACTCAGGCTGCAACATGTGTGGTCCTGAAACACTTTTTCAAGTAGCTATGGAATTGATTCACTGGAAGAGCTTATTGCCTCACGAATTCAACACCGCAAATTTTTAAGAATCCGTCCTGTGTGAGCGGAGTTACAAAGTTTTGTCGCATGCTGCAACTGCATTCTCTCTTCTCTCGTCCCGACGAAAGCGCTGGAAGCTAAGTACAGAAGAATGGCAGGGGCACAGAAAAACGTAACGCGAGTCTCGTGGCCTTGAGCACTTTTTTTTCGTTTTTTTATTCAAATGCGCGGCTATCTCAGTGTGATCGCACGCGCACGCGTGGCCAAGTAGCGGCCTTTTACGGAGATCTCTGTAACGGGCAAGCGTGCCATGTTCAAAACGGCCAATGGATGATAGATAGGTTTGCTACGTGTGATTTTGGGGCATATTCTGTGATTTGTCGAGAGAAGAGAAAGCAATTTTTAGCTAACTTGGATAATTTATTGGGAATTTCAGGCCGTGTGCTGCGCTATAATATATGGCTCGTGTTTTCTCGGGAGCCTCTACTATTAATCAGAAGCATTTTATTACCATGCTCAAAAAGTGTTGTAGGGCCCCTTTACGAGGTCGCGACTGGCAGTGTTTCGTGTCGTCAGTGCGGGGTATCGGAAAAACTTTTCAGCTAGAAACAATTACTTCTCAGAACCTCGTCATATGCGACCCTATATGTTCAGTGGTTTACCATGTTGTAACATTTCAAGTGTTTACGACTCTATTTTCGGCCTACAAGGTTTGAGCATCGCTTCGACCGCAAACTCGCAATACACGGAGGTCCCAAATGCTCGCGCAAACACACTCCGCTCGGTACCCCGCGCAACAAAAGGGTCGTCGCGCTTATCACACTGGCACCACCGGCCGCGCGAGCAGAACGCTGTGCCTCGCCGCTTCTGTTTTGAGAGTTAGGCGGCTGCATTGTTCCTGCAGCCTGTTCGGCGTTCCCATGCCATCGTCGTCGATCGGTGGTCTTCATCACGCCGGTGCTCGAACGGAGAGGAGAGAGGACAGCGCTGGCATTATGCTGCGCCATTGCATCCGGGGGCGCCCTATACCATTCACTTTTTCCTTTCACTTTTACTATATAGTTGTATAGTCGAATGCCGCCGTATACGAAGCCGAGAACCCTGCCCTTTCTATAATGGACGCGGCGACGAGGCTCATAATGGCGCCCTTCCTTGCTGGTATGATCGAGGAAGAAAGAAATGCTTTCGCCTAATCAATTCGTTTGGATGCACCGTGTGGAGAGCACATTGATGTCTAGTAGAAATGGTGCCAGAGGTAAGCTTTATCTTGTTATATCGAGGAGCGCATGACCGCTTTCGATACACAGCCCTTGCAAGGGCACGATAAACAAAACTGACTATGTTCTGTGTGTGGCTAATAAGCGAAGGTAATCTATTTATCTGTGTGGCGAAACATTCAAGGGGTGCTGTAATGAACAACCCTAACATGATGACCCGTATTATTTGTAAATGTGATCTCTGTCATGCTGATTCATTCTCGCATATTAGACTGACACCTAAGAGCATTGATAGGGGTTGGTGCTTTTCTGCAGACACTGTATTCTTCGCGAATTTAGCGCTGAAATGGATCTGAAAAAAAATAATGAAGAAGCTCATAAACCAGGTTACGCTGTTTGGCTGGTTGGTTGTGAAACTTTATTGACGCTGTTTACGAAAATAAATTACAAACCCTTAGTTTTGGTGTTGAGTGTTATTTGAGACGGCTGAACTTACACAGTTGCGTAGGGCTCATAAACCGCATTTTCCGAAGCGTTAGTGGACCCAGTGTTTTACACAATAAACATATCCCTCAAACTGTACCCTCCCCTCCCACAGCTGCCCCCTCAGTACAGTATTTTAGGGGCGAAGTTCTTTAAATCGGCACCCGTTCGTCCCTCGAGTAATCGTAGTGCGTAACCAGTCTTACGCTTTGACCTGCAAGGTGGTGCCGGTGGGAGATTTCTCCTGTGCGTTGTTGAACAATAAAAAATTCGCAGCGTGCGCGTTGACTAAAACTGAATTCTCCTGTCTCTCATTCCGAATTAGCAGCCATTGTCATGTACATTGAGCACTATCTGACAAGAAAGGGTTGTTACGTTACACTCGCTCGGCGTAAAACCTCCTTGGTTTTAGAAAGCTTTAGCGAGCGTTGGGCCGCAGTACCATGAATACAGTGAACTAGTATATACCATGAACTCGAGGTAATGAAAGGTGGGAAGTAGACAAGAAGCGCAAGCCGTAAGAAAGTGTGCGTTTGCCACATCTTGTTTAGTCCTTGGAATGCCCGCTGGATGGCGGTGCTTCTATATGCGGAATATATGATGAATAGATGCGACATGGTGGTACTTGGAGTGTTGACTAGGACGAACGGACACACAGACAGATGCATGGGCGGACGCACGGATGGCTGCACGGACGGGTGGACACATGGATGGACCCAGGGGCGGATGCATGAATGAGCGCAGGGACGAACCCCCGGATGGACGTGCGGACGTGCGAACAGACGCACGCACGGACGGGTGGAATGACGGATGAATGGTCACATAGACGGACACACGGACGAACGGATGCTTCAACCCACTCTCCACTATTCACCCGTGAATATGCTGCCATGTTTTTTTTTTCTTTTCGCGTATACGGCAATAAGGCGTTCTTTGGTATCTATAGTAAGAGATAAAAAAGAATATGATACGTTACGACAACAGTTTTACAGTGACCGAAATAATAAAACTGCGGTATTACGTTTGATTACTTTTACGGCACTCGATCCTCAAGGTGTTCCAGCTGACGACGGAAGTTCCCATTACTTCCACGTTAGGGAGGCAGGCGTCTTGCATTGGAGGCGCCAGATGCTCGGCGCGACGGCCACCGAGATGCGGGAAGCGGAATGTGGTCGTTGTGTAGCGGCAGCTGGCGAGTTGTGTGATTGCGTCTCCCGTCCGAAGGTGCCAATTCGGTGAGCCGCAGTGATTACACTGATCCTGCTGGGCCCCGGACAACGTTACATGCGTCTCTGGAAGCCGCAAGCGAGCCTTTCTTCACTAAGCATTTGTGCGCTTTCGACTGAGTTCATGCGATGGCTGTTCGACACTTACAACTTAAAACGATAGAACCAAGAAATAGGCAACGCCGGAAAGTAACTACAGTAACTAATTACGGGACGATGCGCTGATATATTAGCTTGGGTTTTACGTGGCATGACCGCGATAATATTGTAAAATACGCTCTAATGAAGGACTTGGGAAACGTTTAGCTCAGCTTTCCACCATGCTGTAAAATGTTTCCTAACTGAGTGGCACGAAAAAATTGAAGTACACAAGGAATACACCTGGACACAGCACACAGGGTGTCGTCCTTTTGTACTTCAATTTTTTACGGGCAACTCAGTCAAGACGAATTACCGACTCGCTGAGCAGTCCGTGCTTCTCTAAAATTTGAAAGGCACTCATCATCCTAAGTTCAAACTCGAGGGGGTGGTTTCCTCCTCTCCTTCGCTACTCTTCACAATCGCCGTTTGTCCTCCTGGGCTTCTGGTTCACAGACGCAGGTGAACGATATCCGCACTAAGCGCAAAAGGTTATGAAGATCACGCGAGAAAGTCGAAATGTACTCTATCTATGGCGAACTCACGGACGTGGCATAAGCAGTGGTGTAACCAAGGGATGGCTCACCGGGACTGTCCACTATACCCCAAAATTGTTTCTCATGCAGAGAAAGATTACCATTTCAAGTAGGTGCCCGCCCTCAACCCCGAAAAAAAATTCAGCCTATCCGGTAAAAAAAATATTATTCCATCCATCCACAGGCTTCTGGACCCATGCAGTAAACTAAACAACTTTTGCCTGGATGTGGCCACGACTGGTCTCACACGTCATGTTCTCCAAGAGGTAATCAAATGCAAGAAAACTTGACATATGAGGTGGCTATCTAAACTGGTCGTTTGGATCGCGACCAAACCGTTGCTACGATTCTGCACGAAGACGGAATGTGACCGCATTAGGAATTTCCGCACTCAACCTCAACCGCACATAACCTCAATAATTTCGGTCAACTAAAGTTTGAAAATTATTGCGAGAAACAAAATTAAACAACGTGTTGAGTGAACAAGTATACGTGAAAAAAAAACAGCAGCGGCGGCGGTATTTTAGGGTGAGCGCCTTCCGGTATATGTTGCAATACTCGATGCTTCACGCGAACACGGGGCTTGATACACTTGCGAAAGCGCTGTCCGTAGATACGTGAATTACTCAGGTACAAATTATTCTAGGTGAGAACAAGCACTGATATCCCCGAAAGGTATCACCCATGCACATCTCAACCTTATAATGTAAATATGGCTTCTTAATTCCTTCTCAAAATCACATGGTTATGCATCAATGAGTTTGTTGTATCAAAACAAAAGCGTGTTCTTGATTTTCACACCCGTTGGAATGCGACTGTCGTGGCCAGGAATAGAACCCATCATGGGAGTTGGCAGTGCGACACAGACCTTTTTCCTTATATCGCATTGCTATTATATACGACCAAGCGCGTTATTGAGCAGTAGCAACAGTAAACGTTTTACTTGTTTTACCTGAAACATTACTAAATTTGTTTCATTCATTCATCTGCGGATTTACGCCAGCAAAAAGCGAACGCAACCATTGAAACAGCGCTCGAAGTTAGCGCACCGTTACGTAGGCGCGGCGCGGCTCGCATCGAAGAGTCCTTGCCGTGACGTCATTCACCAGGCGGCGCCACTCCAACTTCTCGCGGCTGATAGCATGTATACGCACATTTTTTTTTCTCGCAAACTTTTTGTGCCTGAATTAGGCTGGCAATTACTGTTGAGTGAGCGTAGCTCCGTCCCGGTCTCTTAAAGTGATTCACATGAAAAAAATAGCAATAAAGGGGGGTAAAGTTACAATGAATACGAGCAATTATTCTTCAAGTACTTTATTACAACCAGGCTTGGTGTGACTGCGATGGCACTACCGCTGATATTGTAAAGGTCCCTATCATTGCGGGGGGGGGGGGGGGGTGATCTCGTGCTTGTATACTGGCAGCTATGTTTCTTGAGAACTGGTCTCATGTCTGTGCAATGGCGGCGCCCTCCACCCAGTGTCTGTCAAAAAAAAATTTCGCTAGAAACGAAAGAGAAAAATGGAGAGAGGAACAAGAAACGTGCCGTTTCACCCCAAGTTGCTAAAGAGAAACACAATTGGAGGTGAAAAGCATAGAAGTTGGCAGGTTTTAGTTCTACGATCAAGTGAAGCTTCGTGAAAATCTGTAAATGTTGTCAACTAGGATGTTCCGAAAGTAACGCGATGCGTGCTTTGATTTCTTCTCTCTCATTTCACGTGTCGTCTGACTCACATGTGAGTGTCGGTTTAAACACGATTCTGCACTTTCGTTCAAAATGAGTGCATGAATGTGTGCGTTCAAATGTGTCCGGAAAAGTCATCCAGAGCAGGACAAATTTTTCGGCAACTATGAATTCTTTATGAGAAATCCGTACGAATTTGCTTGTGGCTTCGTGCTGCAAACGGGTGGTTGTCTTTTTTCTCTTTCTGGAAGCTGAACGACACTAACGGCTACATTTTCTACAAGAATCTTAGATTTATTCACGTGACAATGTGCGCAACATGCATGGCATATCTAAATAGGTAAATTTCAAGCAATGCGAATCGCCATGACCCAAATGCAATCATAAGATCGGAATCTACGTAAAACCACTTTTATTAAAACTCTGAAGCTCAAACCATGAATTCATAAACATGATTCTTAAGCAAAAAAGACCCGTGCCATGAAATAAAAATACCTAGCAGTAAACAGCTGCAGAAAGGAGCTGACATCTTCCATTAGAAGAACTGCGCTACGCGATCATAGACGGAGAGCAACACAACGCATCAGGTTCTGTAGCGCCCTGACTATAACGAACGCTACGCTGTGTGCCTTCGCTGGCGCAGGGGGGCCGTGTACTATAGCTCACGTGAAGCTTGTGATGCATGCTCCACTGCAAAAAATCACAAAAAATAAAGTAGCAGCGCCACTCTTAAGACCGACGTTATCTTGATCGACCAAACACGTGATTTCCGATGTTCCCAAGAAATGAGTCCCCGCACAGACACGAGTGAAGAAAACCGCAGAACATAAAAAAGTGGTCGCATTATCTGGCTTCCTCCTCGTCTGTTCAAATTTGCATACCTTAACGTCTTCCTTGATTAATTCTTAGTTACTAGCTCAACTTTCTGTCGTCATAAGATTTCAAGATTTCTCAGTTGTCGTCTAAGAGTTTTTAGGTAGCCGCTAAACTGAACTAATGCATTCTAAAGACTATATGGTGAAGGCGGCAACCATAACGCCGAGATATGGCGCCACAGTTGCTGCCGTCGTTGTTGTCGTCGTCATCAGCATCATCATCATTATCACGAACGCTAGGATGATACGGGGTAGTGAGGGCAGTGGCAGTTAAGAATAAAGCGTCTGTTCGACGTCACATGTTATGAACACTTCCTCCCTAACGGCATCCTTAAACTTAAACTAAAGACAGCATAAGCGTGTCCACGTTTACACTTTAAAAAAACAAAATTACTTGAAACGAAAATTCGACTGGCACAGAAGTTTTTGGAAAGATGGAGTGTTGACTGTGTGAAAAAAAAAAAGAAAAGTCGCAGCTTTGCCGCAAACGCGAAGCAACGAACGCGATCGCAACAAATTTGAAGGTCACGCGCACAATGGAAAGCAGATCGAAACGTGCTTCCACGTTTCTCACGCACAAATGACGCGAGAAACATACTCACAGCTGCAGATGTACGCAAATAAGCGTCTCAGTTTTTTCTTTGCTATGTATGAAAAGCGTGCCTTTTGCGCAAACAGATACTGTGCAATGATTGCAGTGACCTTTGTGCGTCCGGTAATTACAACGAAATTCTCGCAGGTGAATTCCGAGGCCAGCCAAGAGTACGATCCTCCCCACCGCGAGATAAAGGCCTGCGAGGGAGCGTTTCTCCCCTCATCTCCGCGGGGCAAAGTACGCGTGGGAGATGAGACCACGCGCCTCCACTCAACGTGGCGACGCGCGCTCATTGCGCCATCTTGCTGGTAATGCTGAATACACGATAATTCCCCCGAGATTCCCGTCAGCAGCGGTAAGTGGTAGATATCAATAGCTTGGCATTTTAGTAGTCAAAGAGGTGCTCCTCTGTGGCTCAGTGGATAACTCCTCGCATTCACGCTGCAGAGGTTTCGCATTCGATCGCGCGCGTCGGAGTCTTTTTCTTGATTATTTTTTTCTTGCGTTCATATATATATACATATGTAGGATATGGCATAGCGGGAGCGTTGTCAACAAAAATAAATACATTTATTTCTCAACAGTTTCGGGAGGGGTCCTCCCATCATCAAGCGATGAGTTCCATTACTCATTCCCTGTCTGATAAAGGGAGGACCCCTCCCGGAACTGTTGGCAAATAAATATATTTATCCTTGTTGACAATGGTCCCGTTGTGCCATATCACATACCTTCACGAAGACTAACTGGCCCATTGAATTTTATATATATATATATATATATATATATATATATATATATATATATATATATATATATATATATATATATATATATATATATATATATATATATATATATATATATATTTATATATATATATATAATTCAATGGGCCAGTTAGTCTTCGTAAAGGTATGCGATATGGCACAACGGGACCATATCTGTGTATCTATGGTGTAAGCATTTGTCACAGGCTCTGCATCTGGGTTATGTACTATTGAATATGATTCACTGGTATACTGACTTGTTTCTTAAGTACCGTTTTTACAATTTTTACCGATTTGACTGTAGTTACTAATTTTCTTTGTAAGCGCTGTGCAAGTCTTTTTGTACAACTTCAGATTGTCTTCACTTTGTGTTGTCTGCAAGGCCAAATAGAGGATTCTGTATTGGTTAAAACAGAATTTCCTATCCTTCCTCTCAAGAACCTGCAGCCTTATCCTCTCAAGCCTTATCCTCTCAAGAACCTGCAAAAGCCCAGTTAAAAACATCTTAAGGCCACTTTTTACTGTTTTTCATTGTGTTATGATTTGAAAGGAAATAACAATTTTAAAAAAGGACCTAATTGTATAGTAGAGGCACATGCTTTAATTAGCATTTCCATAACACACTGTAGGTATAAAATATTTTGTCAGTTCACTTGGTGTAGAAAAGTCATTTACTATTATTATTATCATATTTATTCGAATCTAGGCCAACCCCCTCAAAAGTCTGAAGCCCGGGGAAAAAAAACTTATCTCGAATGTAGGCCGAACGAAACAGTGAAGACAGTGTTCACAAAGAGGAAACCTTTATTGAACAAGAAGATGAAACAAATCAGTTGGTTCATGATGCAAATAACTCGAGAAACATAGAGTCACAAGTCCTGTTGCTTGTGTTCTTTGTTGTTTTTGTCGTGTTATTTCTAGTTGCATCATAAAGATGCCGCGCTCATTCTGAGTTGTCGTCACTGCTTCCCTTGTTGGTGACTTCTCTTTCGCTGTCTTCGAACAGTGCACAATCCTAGCTGCCATCAAGCACATTAGATAGATAAGCCGGCACTTTTTAAAAGAGCGCTCAAGTTCCCGGGCTGTCATCCCACGCTGCAGCCCCTCCAGCAACACTATCTTTCCTCCTCCTCCTCCACTCCAAAGTCCCACCCGGCTTGAACGTTGGACGATCACTCCGCGGCTAGGACAACGTTCTTTTTATAGGCGGCACTATAATGACACCACCTGTTTGGCACCATTCAGCTACGCCCCACACAGTCTACTCGAGGCGCGACTTGAAATGACGAACACTCACTTCAGCACTTGCCACAATGTTCGAAAGGCAACCCTCATGTGTGTACTTCAGCCAGGTTTTGGCTTGGCTACCAACAGCTATAATGCCATCCAAGTAACTCTTGTTGTGCACCGATTTTCTCAATGAAAAATAGCGTGTTTTTTAAAATCCTCATATCTAAGCTGACCATGGAGTTTTATGCAAAAAAATTCGAAAAGAACTATCTGCCTGGATTCAAATAAATATGGTATGTTATTATTATTAGTAGTATTTCTTTGCCTGTTACCATTACAGGACGGCTGCTTTTAAATAAAGCATCTTCAGCATCTTCGTACCATTTTGAAAGAGGGGGATGAAGATGTTAAGATCCCTCTGGAAATGCTGACTGAAGTCTTATTTATGGGCACAATATCAAATCATCTGCCATGTGTCTGGGATAAATCATTTCATTATGTATACCGGTGGTAAAAAATGATGCATCGCTTTTAAATAAAGCATCTTCAGCATCTTCGTACCATTTTGAAAGAGGGGGATGAAGATGTTAAGATCCCTCTGGAAATGCTGACTGAAGTGTTATTTATGGGCACAATATCAAATCATCTGCCATGTGTCTGGGATAAATCATTTCATTATGTATACCGGTGGTAAAAAATGATGCATCGTTCTGTACCTGAAACATCACGAAGAGACCTCAAGTAAACTACACTTAAATTATGTCAATAATATTATTAAAACAATGTGCAATAACTATCAGAACATAAACACAACACAGCAGTTTTGTATTGCAGGTCATCTACTGCATTATAATTCTGCCCTTGGGACTGAAAAGCGGTTCCATTTCACCTGCCCTACTATGGTCCAAGGGGGAAGACATCGTTCTAATAAATAGACGCTATTGCCCTTTTTTGGCTTTATATACAGCACTTTACTAAAACAAGTAACAAGCAGTTGTGTGACATGCATTATCCGCGTCCGAAAAGCCTCCGCTAGACCCTCGCATTGACGTGCTATGGAGTAAAGGTGAGGAAAATGCAAGGTTCTTACTGGTTGTTTAGATGAAACTTCTTCCTCCTTTGAACAACTACTTTTTTGAAACTTTGCGCATATCTTACAAACAAACTATACTATGCAACAATATGTACGCCACAGCTTTACTTGCAAAGCTACGTTTCAAAAATTAAGCCGCTACTTGTGTAGAAATGCGGCGATGGCGTAGTGGTTAGAGCATCCGCCTCGCATGCAAGAGGTCCGTGGTTCAAATCCCGGTACCACGCAGTTCCCAACCGGATTAAAAAAAATCCAAAAATCCGCGTGTTGATGGAACTGCATTAAGAGGCCTGGGGTGCGGCCTCACCGACAAACACCGCCGAGAACGCACTCCCTCACCAGAGAAGGATTGGCCACCCTGGTGCAGTATCTGGCCACTACCTCCGACATGCTTACGTCAAATAACTCACGGCCCTCAGTCCCCAGCAGCTGCGAAGCAACTGACCACGGCGGCGGTCAGATCTGCAACGCAGCAGAGGGTGCAAAGAATCTCCGGATCCGGACAGGCCGCCATTGGAACCTGAACTTGGCAACGTTTAACGCTAGAACCTTATCTAGTGAGGGAAGTCTAGCTGTACTATTTGAGGAGCTAGAGGGTGTTAAATGGGATATAATAGGGCTCAGTGAGGTTAGGAGGACATATGAGGCCTATAGGGTGCTACAGAATGGGCACGTCCTTTGCTATCGGGGCTTGGCAGACAGAAGAGAACTGGGAGTGGGGTTCCTAATTCAGAGAAACATAGCTGGCAACATAGAGGAATACTATAGCATTAATGAAAGGGTGGTAGGTATCGTAATTAAACTGAATAAAAGATACAAGATGAAGGTAGTACAGGCTTACGCGCCTACATCCAGCCATGATGACGCTTCAGTTGAAAGCTTCTATGAAGACGTGGAATCGGCAATGAGTAAGGTAAAAACACAGTATACTATAGTGATGGGCGACTTTAATGCAAAGGTAGGGAAGAAGCAGGCTGGAGACCAGGCAGTAGGAGATTATGACATCAGTACAAGAAACGCCAGAGGAGAGCTACTAGTAGAATTCGCAGAACGCAATAATTTACGGATTTTGAATACCTTCTACCGAAAACGAGAAAACCGCAAGTGGACATGGAGGAGCCCTAATGGCGAAAATAAGAACGAAATAGACTTTATAATGAGTGCACACCCTGGAATCGTGCAGGATGTGGAAGTGATTGGCAAGGTACGATGCAGTGACCATAGAATGGTACGGTCTCGAATTCGCCTAGACTTGAAGAAGGAACGACGGAAACTGATACGCAAGAAGCCAATTAATCAGCTAGCACTGAGAGGGAAAGTGCAGGAATTCAGAGTGTCGCTGCAGAACAGGTACTCGGCTCTTAGTGAGGAAACCAACCTTAGCGTAGATACAATGAATGATAATCTGATGAGTATCATTACGGAGTGTGCAGTTGAAGTTGGAGGCAGGGTAGTTAGACAGGACACTGGCAAGCTTTCCCAGGAAACGAAGAACCTAATTAAGAAGCGTCTAATCATGAAAGTGTCAAGTACAACAGACAAAATAGAACTGGCAGAGCTTTCGAAGTAGATTAATTGACGTAAGGTATGCGATGTAAGAAGGTATAACATGGAGAGAATTGAACACGCTCTGAAAAACGGAGGAAGTTTCAATGCATTGAAGAGGAAACTTGGGATAGGCAAAAGTCGGATGTATGCACTAAGGGACAAAAAAGGCAAAATAACTACCAATATGAATAGGATAGTTAAAATAGCGGAGGAGTTTTACAGAGATCTGTACAGTAGCCGAGACAACCACGACCTTAATACTATATGAACTAGCAGTAACCCAGATTACACGCCACCAGTAATGATAGAAGAAGTCAGAAAAGTTTTGGAGAGCATGCAAAGGGGCAAAGCTGCTGGTGAGGATCAGGTCACATCAGATCTGCTGAAAGATGGAGGACAGATTGTGTTAGAAAAACTAGCCACCCTGTTTACGAGGTGTCTCCTGACGGGAAGAGTACCAGAGTCTTGGAAGAACGCTAACATCATCTTAATACATAAGAAAGGAGATGACAAGGACTTGAAGAATTACAGGCCGATCAGCTTGCTCTCTGTAGTATACAAGCTATTTACAAAGGTAATTGCTAACAGAGTAAAGAGAACATTAGAATTCAATCAACCAAAGGAACAAGCAGGATTTCGAACAGGCTACTCAACGATTGACCACATTCATACTATCAATCAGGTAATAGAGAAATGCTCAGAGTATAACCAACCACTATACATAGCCTTCATAGATTACGAGAAGGCGTTTGATTCAGTAGAAATATCAGCCGTCATGCAAACACTGCGGAATCAGGGCGTACGTAGATGAAGTATATATAAATATTCTGGAAGAAATCTACAGGGGATCAACTGCTACCATAGTGCTTCATAAAGAAAGCAACAAAATACCAATCAAGAAGGGTGTAAGGCAGGGGGACACAATTTCCCCAATGCTATTTACCGCGTGCTTACAGGAGGTTTTCAGAAGCCTATAATGGGAACAGTTAGGGATAAGGGTCAATGGAGAGTACCTTAGTAACCTGCGCTTCGCCGATGACATTGCATTGCTGAGTAACTCGGGGGACGAATTGCAACTCATGATTACGGAGTTAGATAAGGAGAGCAGAAAGGTGGGTCTTAAAATTAATCTGCAGAAAACGAAAGTTATGCACAACAACCTCGGCAAAGAGCAGCGCTTCGAGATAGGTAATAGTGCACTTGAAGTTGTAAAAGACTATATCTACTTAGGGAAGGTAATAACCGCAGAGCCGAATAACGAGATTGAAGTAACTAGAAGAATAAGAATGGGGTGGAGCACATTCGGCAAGCACTCGCAAATTATGACAGGTAGATTGCCACTAACCCTCAAGAGGAAGGTATATAACAGCTGTATCTTGCCGGTACTTAGCTACGGAGCAGAAACCTGGAGACTTACAAAGAGGGTTCAGCTTAAATTGAGGACGATGCAGCGAGCAATGGAAAGAAAAATGGTAGGTGTAACCTTAAGAGGCAAGAAGAGAGCAGAGTGGATTAGGGAACAAACGGGGGTTAAGGATATCATAGCTGAAATCAAGAAGAAGAAATGGACATGGGCAGGGCATGTAGCGCGTAGACAGGATAACCGCTGGTCATTAAGGGTAACTGACTGGATTCCCAGAGAAGGGAAGCGGGTTAGGGGGAGACCGAAGGTTAGGTGGGCAGATGAGATTAAGAAGTTCGCGGGTATAAATTGGCAGCAGCAAGCACAGGACCGGGTTAACTGGCGAAACATGGGAGAGGCCTTTGTCCTGCAGTGGACGTAGTCAGGCTGATGATGATGATGATGATATATAGATTATAAAGATTATGAAGAGTCTGGCTTCAGTTGCCGTAGAATAAAGGAAAAATAAGTATACGCCTCTAAAAAACTGTTTATTGGTGACATTTCGATCGGAGACCGATCTTCATCAGACGAAATTTAGTAGGCTCCGACGCGTTTTTATGCCAACTTCCAGACAAGAGAGAGCCAGAGGAAAAGAAAAGGAAAAAAAAAGAAAAAAGATTTCGTCTGATGAAGATTGGTCTCCTATCAAAACGTCACCAATGAACAGTTCTTTAGAGGCGTATATTTATATTTGCTATATATATATATATATATATATATATATATATATATATATATATATATATATATATATATATATATATATATATATATATATATATATATATATATATATGTATATGTATATATATATATATATATATATATATATAATACGGTGAGTGACGGCGACGCCGACGGCAAAATCTAGGAGAGAGTGTCCATTCGGCGAAAGTACAGAACCTCGGTTCTGGCAAAATACATTGTTCAATGACTTACAAAAATTTTACGGTGTTAGGAATACTTCTAATAATTATGATTTTTTTTCGTGGGTCATTTCCACTCAGAAACCATTTCATCGCGTCCTGTACGCTAGCACAGAGTCTTACTTTTTTGTTGCTCTTGCCTTTTGCTTTCACTTTTATCACTTTCAACTGGGCTTTCACTATTCTGTTAAACTGCTATGGACAAACACATTTCCACTCCGCGCGCTGTATCACGCCATGTAGCCTCCAGAATACCCGCAACGACGCCGCGATTGTGCACACCGGTCACGCTCAGCCACGCCACTACAGCTTGCGCGTTTGTCAGCGCAAAACCGGGAATACCAAATAATACCGCACAACAGCAGGCAGCCTCGTCGTCTAACGGAAACTACCAGGGCCAACAAGTTTCGGTTGCAAGAAAGCACCGGAACACCGTGGCTCGGGGTGGTCCTGGACTGGCCACAAGAACAGCGCCTGAAGAGTGGCAAGCTCCTCTTTTATCTCATTATATTTGTTAGTTTTGTTGCGCCCCCCTTGTTCTTAACTGCAGGTTAGCCACTCGGGAGCTTGCTTGCTTGGCCATTCAAAATTTTCCCCGTGCGTCTCTCTCTCTTTCTTGTTACTGCCCCTCGCCTTCACTCTCATTTCATTCTATTAAGCCATCATGAGCTGCCGAGAGAAGAAGAGTCACTAAGAAAGGCAAGAAGGTTAACGATGCTTGGCTCGGCCGTTTTTTTTTTTTACGTTCAGAACACGAAAGAAGGACATGTAAATAAGATAAAAGAGCAAGAACATGAGAAAGAAAAGAATGAACAGTTAGTTAGCACCCACGCAACACTAACTATCATTGACAGTTCGCAAACGCTAAGGAAGATTAGTCGTTTTCAAGTAACACAATAGAAATTTTGTGGCCTTGTGCATTTGAAACCATGGGTTTGAGGTAACGCAGTGGAGAACCAGGGGTAAACCCATGCTTTCAAGGAAGACTCATGAAATTACCTTGACGGTCATAGTCGGTTTAACCAAAGTTTAGCGCAACAACAGGATGTTTCTCAGCATGACGGATGTGTTTTTTCAGCTTAGCTTGTCTGTGCCTATTTAAAAACACTACCATTCAAGAAGTAACGATCGCAAGCCTAAATGACCTTTTTTTCAAGCATTACGTACGAATCAATGTTGGAGATGGAGCAGGGTGGATTACATTAAAGGTGTAATTGTTGTCGTAGCAATGAGAGTAAACAATTAGCATACTTTACTTGTCTGGCTGCATTAGCTGCTATCGAACTTTTCTGGGAAAAACAACTGAAGAGCTTGCCTTCAACAATCAATTTTCCTTCGCCGCTGAAACTAACAGATGTTAGCAGGAACAGTAAAGCAACAGAACGAAAAAAAAGATGATTTAGTATAGCCTAATTTTGTGCGACGGTTTTCTGTGCGAATCACAAGAACTTTTTCTCTCAGGTCAATTAATGGGCCAAGAATGGCACGGAAAGAAAACCAAGCAAAGAAACGGAAATAAAACTTGTTTTTCTGAGAACAATAGTCTCGTTTTCATCAATGCGGCATGGGATTAGACTGGATGAAGTCAGTACGCTGCATTAATAACACATTATTGGTAAGTAGACTGTTGATTTCAACGATGTTTAATTTGAGCTATCAGTAAATATAGAAACTAGCAATAATTTATGCAAATTACTACCATTGATAAACTATCCATAGTATTATCAATAGTGAATTTGTTAGCGCCATAATACTAGCAATGTTGCTGTGCTTGTAATAATTCAATTGTGCTTGCAATTATGAGATAGTGCTAGCGATTATTCAACATTGCTACCAATAATCACGCTATTGTTAGGCGGTGATATTGCCAACACATTTGGCAATATCACTGGAAAACAACAGCTTTTATTTCACCATGTTTTGTCGAAAAAAAGAATAAAAAAGTTACATAAAGAACTAACCAGCTGCAGCTTACTATTAACAGACCGAGGCTTCGAAAATTGTACCTTGAAACCACAAAGTGCAGCGTGCATTTGAAGCCGTGTGATTTCATCATATGCAAAAGTTTCCTTCCAACAATTTTCCTGCTGCAAAACAAGCGTTCCGTCAACGGAATACGTACTTCTCAACTCTATTGCGCCGAAGCATGCTGCTGTTGCTCTAACCTGCACGATGCCTTCGGGAAACCAAGGCCCGGATTCACAAAACTCACTTACGAAAACATTTTTGCGCAAGAGAAATTTTCTTGCGTAAGTCGATTCACGAAACGAAAAAACGTCGTAAGAGGCCATAGTTCTCACATCGGCCGCTGCAAATAAAGCGCCCTGTGACTGCCCGGGAACATGTCAGCGATGGTGATGCAGTTGCTATATTTGCTTACGTCACCGAAAAGTGCTCGTAAGTGGATTCACGAAGCGAAATTGTGCGTAAAAACAGCATGGCTGAGAGAAAATCCCAAGAGTGGTCCGGACCACTTTTAGGAACAATGTGGCTACTTAGAACCTGCTGCCACAGCGGTATACTTTGGTGCCCTGGCTGGTTTTGAGTTAATTCACGCCCATCAAGGGCTGCCTGATGACTGCTGGTGCGTTTTTATTTCTTTCGGCGCTTTGAGCTTCGCGTGTTGTTTCCCTTGTACGCAGTGGATGGTGTTGACAACCACCATCGTCCAATAAGTTCGAAGTCGCAGTAATTGAAGAATTCTATTGGGCGTCAATGGCATAAAACTACGCCTGTAAAGATTTGTGGTTGGATGAAAACCAATGTGATACGTGAATGGTCGGTGCATTCGAACGCGACATGAAATAGGATCAACCTTATTTGTTATGTTGTTGTGTTGCGCCCCATCTCATCCAATTAAAAGTGCGACTCGAGATTCTTGCCTCATTGGTGGAAATTACCACCAAAGAGGTTAATGGGAGCACATTCTTTGCACGCTATTGGAAATAAAAATGAGAGGAAGTTTTCAGTGAATGGTTCCTAAAGTTTGTGCTCTAGTGTACTTTCATTGGCTCTAACTGTCCAATGGTTGCGATCTCTGAAATACAGCTGTCGATACACTTTGGGACGATCTGGAACAAAGCGTACTTTGTAAACCAAAGCGTATTAGGGGTGCGCATGATTACGCATGGAACTACAAACAAATCATGCATCTTCACCTTCACTGTTCAGACACCGATATGGACCGTGATACCATGGCAAGCAATCGGAATGAAATGACCCTAGTAACTTTGTATGACACCAAAAATATGCCAACTCTCACGATTCTAGAGCAAACCTTGGCTGAATTCATCCCTGCGTCAATTACCAGCCATTTAACTTGGCGCACGAACATCATTCAAAAGTAGAGCGAGCCACTGACATGTATTTTGCGCGACGTAGCGACCACTTGACCTGAGAATAATAGCGTTGCGAAGGCGAATCCCCTGTCGCATGCTCTGATCGAAGCAGACGACAAACGCGAGCAGACGACGGCTTGGCTGACAGGCACAGCTTGTGATTGGTTGTGAAGCAATACCCTCTACATCAGCTCACTCCGTGACGTTGCCAAAACACTTCTTTCATCTGGCACGGCTGTCCTGTTCGTCATATCACCCCCCTCGCACATAAGAGAAATTTTTTTCACGCCGTGGAAATAGTGCAAGTACTTTCTAAGAGCTCTCTTATCATCTTATGTGCTGCGCAGTTGTCGAAAACAACATGGCGTCGTAAACAGCATATCGGTCGGTGCGACTTTCAGCAAACGCTTCTCGCACGAGTTACTTCAGCGTTTGACCGGATGTGTTGTGATTACAGCAGCTCTTTCGGTGCGTGTAAGCAGTGCGGAAAGCTGTGGCAGTGCAATGGTGTACGGTGAAGCGCAGCGAAGCCTGTGCGTCGGTGTGGTTATCAAGCGGAGATCGGCGTCGATGTATCGACGACAACTGGCACTCGAGAAGCCTGCAATGTGTGTTTGTGTGCCGGTAACAGTTTGTTCGCTTGACTTTCTAGTCTCTAAGTTTGGTGCTGTGCGACATTTCGAATTGACAGCGTTTTGACACGTTACTTGAGTGACCCCAAGTACGTACGGAAACGTATGAACTACGCGCTCGGTTCTTGCTTTGCCACTAGTTAGCCCGCACACTTCTATTTACTTGAGAGCAATGTACTGTTCGGGAGTGAAACGATGTTCGTTCTGAACAGTGGTGCTGTGTTGACGTTCCAAGACTTGTGAACAAGCTGTGCTCGTGTGACCGAAACTTGAAAGACAGCGTTGATAACTATTTTGCCCTGCGAAGTCGTGGTGGGGCAGCTTGGCGCTTTTGTTTCTTTAAGTCGTCACTTCTCCTTTTTGTGATAACCATAGTCCTAGCGCTGTGATGTGATCAACCAAAACTGCGAGATGCTACATTCTGTTGTGGATCGTGTTACTTTGGAAGCGCGCCTAGACTGTTCTTCGGTAACAAATTGAGAGTTCTATGTGGCAGCGAGAGCCCGTGAACGTCAAGCTTCCCTCCAGCCCCCCAAAAAAGCAAAGATTTCACCGGTGCCTTGCTTCGGATGAAGTTGTAGGCCAATATCGCCTAACTACAGGTTTCCGAGTTCGTCTGGCCATCGTTTTGCACGGCACTAGAGCCTTGAAAACAGCCGGTCATGGCCAGTTCTTACACTTTATCAATGGACGTGCACGCCTGGCCAGCCCTTCATTGCTGTCATTGGCAGCTTCCAGTCTGCAGATGCCCTTTGCCTGTTCGCCGTACTTGGTTCCTTATGACACCGACGGCCACTAAATGCTGCCATCGGTGAGTTCACCTTGCAGAACTAAATTTCGCTGGTACTATAATTCACGCAGTTCTATAACGTGTGCAAGCTTTAAGCCCATCAGATGTAATGTTTCTTTATGGTAAGTTGAAGCATGAAATATTTACTACTACTGTTATATACATACATATATTATGGAGCAAATACATAAAAAGTTTTTTGTGATTTGATACAAGTGAGCTCTTGTTTGATTATGAGGTTGGGCCTGTCGATTGACCACGTTTTATAGTTGGAAAGTTAATGTGAATTTATTTTTCAGGAGCCAGGTTGCACTTAAAAATTTATGTTATTTTGGAAAATTAGTTCTATAGATGATTACCACTGTGGTAGTACTATACTTCAGTAGGACGTATATATTGCGGTAAGTAAATTTTACATGAGGCTTCAGTTTATTTCAAAGTGATTATAGCAGACTTTGGTCACTTTAACGAAGTGATAGCTTCCTCAAATAAGTATTAGAAGTGAGTGCTTTTAATGATTGTTTTTAAATATCTCGTTTTTGGCTCTTCACAGATCGCAGAGATTGGTTTGTTAAGGTCCTGTGATGCATCGGTTGTACATTCTGGCACACCAATCCTCATCATTACTTGGAGCACCTGTACAAAAATAGGAAGGACACGTTCTCCCTAACTGTGCAAGCCTATGTCACTGCTCGGACTGTTATCATTCAGTGGATGTGGCGTGGAAGCATGCATGGCAGCCTCATCTGGAAGGACTGCAATCTGCTTGGGAGCTTCGAGGGCACAAAACTGCCTAACGGCTGGCTGCAAGGATAGTTTTTCTTTAATACAAACGATTACGTGAACACCACTTACTGTGCACAAATTGAAAACCCAAGCATGGTTGCTTTCAGTGGATACCTGTAATATTCTTACACATAATTCTTATTCAACATTTATAGGACTAAATTGCAAGATAATTAAGAATGTTGAAAGCTGAAAGCCTGCAGCTTATGAATGAAACTCCAATAATCTGAGACTCAAAAGCTTGTGCTTTGAAACGAGCACAAATACTTTGATTCCTTATTGAGCTCTCCAGCTTCGGACTCCCTCTGTGGATCAAGTGCTCTGGAAGGAAATGGCAAGTGGGTGAAAATTGCCTGGCTGTTCACAACTTGCAAGGAGAAAGAACTATTGAAAAAGCCTCAGATGACATAAGGCCAGTAACTGCACCTTTTACCTAATGTAGCTTTTTCTCTCTCAGTGCTGTTGCTTGTGTTTCAGCCGAACATGTTCACCACGATTGCATAGTGATATATATTTTTCTACAAATTGTACCTGACCTAAGCATGCATTGTTGATCTCTAAAGGTGATGTTCAGTGTGTTTCAAAGCCATGGCTTCTCATTTCTCTGACTGTGGCTAGCCTATTTCAGCAGCAGAGCGATGCAGCTAGCACACATGCAATCCAAGTCATGGAGCGCTCCTTTGGTGTTCTGTGCAGGACGCAGCATATTCATCCGGCAAGACACTGGTATCAACAATAATGGTGAGTGTTGGTGGCACCTGTAGGAGCCCGTTGTATTTGTTGCGTATGAATATTTCCCCTGATGAAGTGCATTTTTGGAAGGTTTTCTTCTTTTAGAATAATAGATTTCAGCAACCAGCACACTCATAATCCACAAGTTCTTTGTGTCTTCTAGACTGCCCATTTGCTGCTATATGCGGTATGGTGAGCTGGCTATGTTAGACAGCCTTAAAGTTATCAACATTGGCTGTTGTGTTGTAATGCAGTCTAACTTGTGTTTCTTAGTGAACTTATTTGTGGTCTACTTCTCGCACCTAGTGTAAAGTCGAAATAAAAGAAACTCTATTGGCTTTTTATGCCTGTCAGAAGTTTCATGCCTTCATCCATAACATTGTGGTTTTGCTCTTGTATCATATTAAATATATTTTCAGCCTTCACTGTTTGTGTGTGTGTGTGTGTGTGTGTTGAGGCTTGTCATTGGCTTCTGAAAATACAATATCTGTAAATATGAGCACATAATTGACAACTATACACTCTTGCATGTAGCATTGTTGTAACAATGATCTGTATTTTTCTAAGTTCCAGCAGTAACAAGGGGTTCGGTGCTCCACGGTCATGTACAGTGTATTAAGAACAGAGCACAGAAGACCAACAAGTATAAAGGGACTGCCAGTGACTGTTCTCCTGCTCAAAGTTTACAACAGCAGAAAGAGCACATTGTGATGTCAGGAGCAGCTGCTGCTTAACTTATTAGCAGTGCATTATTCAGCAGTTCCTTTGTTTGCATTCGAAATTATTTAAATTTTGCATGGAAGATACCAAACTATAACACTAATTTAAAGGCTGCTGTAGTGTTAGAGGGCAAATATTTTTGAGCTGAAGTTTTTAACATGTGTGTTAAGTGCCTGCGTGCCTCTACATTTGCATGCCAGAAATCACAGCATCCATGGTCGCCAATGGTAACTGTGTTTGCATTCTTTGTAGTACAAGAAGTAAAGCCATGGATGCAGTAATCATGTACTTAGTCGATGTAATCCTTCAGTGTACACTCATTTGTATAGCACCAATGATGCCATGAGTGTATAAGGTCTGGGAAGTGAATCTATGTGGATTATTTTATTTGGAAGGAAGAGGATCATCACTACTCCTAGTATATCTTAACAGTAGATTTTAGTGCTTGGGTATTATCCCACTGCCTGTCCGTCCTTCAACAGTCTACTTATCTACTGTGTAAGTGTAACTTTTTAAATGTATACTTTGCTCGGAAAGGTTTGTTCATAATGTAATGCAAGTGACTTATCATCTATGCAGCTCTACTCAGACTAGAAATAAAAGTATTTATTTTTATATGTAGCTATAGCATGCATTCACTTGTGTTTTTCTAGGTGCCTGTACCATTGTTTAGCCCTACAAAAGTGCTGGTATACTCTAATATTGAATCTGGCATCTTAGAATAGTTTGTTAGTGGAAGTAAGATTGTGTTTACAACCAATATTACTATCCTCAGATGAACTGTGAAAACTCTGTGGAAACTTATTTACAGTTTTTGAACGTTGTGAAGGCAAATGTTATGTTCTTTTATTGTGGTCCCTGTTTCATGCAAATGACCCATAATTACTTGGCAGTGGCACAGTATTAGTTGTTATTTTACACATATGTACTGAGCAACATCGCAGTTGAGGCCAGCAGCAAGACATACATGCAGTGCACTGGAGCATCACCTCACATAGTGTACAGTCTTTGCTCACCAGTAAACTCAATATTTTTCAAGCAGACTAATAGGCAGCTGTATGGGAACTGTGTTGGTGTGCAAACTTTGAAGTCTTCTTGAGGAGTGTTTTTCATCATTTTTGTCCAAGTGAAGTAGCTACCCAAGGCCACAACTGGTGGGAATGTGGTGGTTTCCTCTCTTAAAAAGCACTCCTACCAGCTGCCTCAATGTTAGCATGGGGTGAATTCACGAACTGGAAAAATAATTGGTCTTTGTTTTCTTGGCCGAAAGAGTCACTTCCACCGTTGAGCCACCACGACACGCCAGAATAGAAACTTTTAGCTAAATAAAGCTGATTCTACTTTTGAGAAGTGTTTTGGGGAAACGAAATGGCACCTATAGCTGTCAGTATAAACACTGTTTGCACCAAGAAGCTTAGTAGCTTATATTTGTATTATTCATGTATTGTCTAGAATTTACTCGCGTTGTGCCAACTTTCAGCCCAAGTGTCCTAACATGCTTTGTTAGTGGCTTGTGAATGAGCCAAGCTATGTAAATAGAGTGATATTGCATACATGTACAAAATATTGATGCACAGCCCTTTTCTTTAGCATGACATTGTCAAGGGCTTTATTCTTGTGTTTTTTATAAAGAGTGCTTGTCACTGGGCATCAGCGGAAAACTATGCATCAAGCTTTTGCGAGATGGTTCGAGAAACACCGTGTTCAGACATAACAGTGCCGGTGGATTTCTCTCGTAAGTTACTTTCTGTAGTATATTCAAAATGAGTTTATTAGAATTGTTGTTTTCTAGCCATTCATTTTAATATTTACACCTGAGTGTGTGTATTGTATGTATGTATGTATGGGTGTACATATGTATATGTGTGTGTGCGTATATGTATGTATGTATGTATGTATGTATCTTTTAAATGAGAATCCGTTTATCATTGGTGAGTAAGTTTGGTAATGATATGGCTGAATTTGTTTCTAGTTATTTCTCTTTTGAGCCATTACATATTTCAATTTATTTTGTACTGCATAAAAATAAATGTAACCTTACACAGAATATGTGTGTTCTAAGAAGTTGTTTTATTTACCAACCTACAGTCATGGGCAAAAAATTGGGTAAAATGTAACGGACCTGCGAAGATTAGTTTAGAGCATAGCTACTCTACATGGCATATCGCGTACACATTGCGTTGGTTGAATATGTCGATTTCAACCTTTCAATTTTAATCAGAATAAGCAAGCTATCACCCGTGGTTGTATATGTGTGTGATATTTATGCATACTGTGATACCGGTTCGCAATTACAATTAAGGTCACAAACCTAGTCAAGCTGAATACACGAATTTTATCCATGCACCTTTCATCTGCACTGGAACTGTTGTTAATAAAAATAGACTTCAGTTTAGAAATTTATTCTAGTAACCAAAAGCAGGGTATCTCTTTATCACACAAATCAAATTGTCATTGTTCTGTTCCATTCTGGACAATAGGGGACCCTCTCAGCAGAAATCGATTAACTGCTATAGTTCATTTTAAGCATTGACAGCGACATTACACTGAAGCGTGCAGCATGACAAATAGCGGGAGAGAAGACACAAACTAACCACTCTGTTCGCGTCAGCGCTAACTGTCCGTGTTCTTTGGTCTTGCTGCATGTGATGATGCCCACCAAATTAGCACGAAAGCGTGTCCCTACAAAGGCAGTCAACTTGGATGCAAGCAGTTAGCTCACTGCATGTGTAGATTTTCTTCAAAACACCATGAAGACTGGTTACTGGTCGAATATCCAAACACGTGAAAAGTAATATACCAGGTATAATTTGGTATTTCAGCACTGGACACTTTTGCGATAAGAGAGAATGGAGAAAAAAATTATGAACCCTGAATTGTTTAATTTTTGAAGGAGCACAATACAGCGCTTTTGGGTCAAAAGGGGAGTGAAAGAAGCAAGTGCGAAAGCCTACTTCTCAAAAAATTAGTACCCGCCACCACGCATAATGTCAGCTCGGGCAACCTCTTGAAAAAAAAAAGTTCTCAGTGATTCTGCGAATCGAACCAAGTACCTCGTAGATTGTAATTGAGCGCTGTAACCGCTCGTCCACTGCAGCAGTGCTTGCATTCGCCCTATTGCTGATATATCGTCATTCCTTCGAATGAAGCCAAATGCAAAAACGTTCGGTGAAACTTTGTCAAAAATAGAAAAAATAGTTAGAATGCGTTTGCCCAAGGTTACTAGAAGATAGAAACCGCCACGTGTGACTGTATAACCGTGCGCTATTTATTCTTGTACATTACTGTCATGACGTTGGGATAGCCGGCTCTAACGTAGGCTACCTTCTCATAGTTTGCCAAATATAAATAAGAAAATAAAAATATATAACAGCCTGTGACAACGCTAATCAACTATTATGAGTTCACTGTCACTAGTGTCACTTTCACTAGATGAATGCTCAGTTTGCTTCCATTATCGTTATTTAGGAAAGTTTTGGCTCATTAACTCAACTCTCCTAATTAGCAATGATTCTCACATCTAAGGACAGTCACACTTCATCTCGCTTTCTGAGTGGCTGTCACTCCCATATAACGCGTACTCCTCTTTTTTATGCTCTCCGAGCATCTGACGCTGCTTTGCGGAGACTTTCCCTGACGTCTGCTGGGCCAGAAAATTGCCTTTATTATCTATCAATTTCAAGCTTTCGCGAAGCCGAAACGAGAGTCTCTCTCTCTCTCTCTTCATCCTTTTCGCACGTGTGATAACGTCTCTTGACCTCAAGACTCGTATACACGTCCCTTGCTTTGTTTGCGCACTCAAGCAACGCTGGACGAAATATTTGCACCATGTTTTCTGAAAAGCATTAGCACTGAGACACCTCCCGACGAGTCTCCCTCGTTTTACGTAGACATATACCTAAGCGTAATCGTATGCACGTTCTCGCATTCCGGCTTTATAAAAATACCGCGGTGCATGGAACCAGCGAAATTGCGCTCACAATTTCATTTGATTACTGCTGTTATCTATTTTAGCACAATTCGTCTGCAGGCACCAAAGTCGCTCATGTGTCTTGTAATAAGAATATTGTAACAAAGGCTACCTTTGACTATAGGTACAAAACACCCTTACGTTCACCACTATACCGTGCTAGATTGCACGGAATTAGTTGAGTAGCAGCGCAGCTTCATTGAAATGTAAGGTAAGTGGTCGCTTTAAATAAGGGAAGACATTCAAGGCACATTTTCAAACATTGCATGCATCGATTTATGTGTGGTTTCATTTATGTGGTGCACCTGGAGTGTTGTTTACTTGTACTTGGGGAGATAGTGCATGGATTGCTCGGTGGCTTAAGGCCATCAAGCAATTATTTTTTTTAGCTACAGTCGTTGATTAAAGGCGAGTGCTTGGCTTTGCACCGACCACCAAAACGTCTATTACAACGTACGCGACATCCCGTAAGCGCTGTAGCAGACGCTCGCGGAACTGAAAGTTAGATGCAGCAAATCATTGGCTATCATCGTATACTCTCGATGCTAGACGCTTTGCGTGCTACGTTGATATTATCGGCACACACTTCTTTCTTTCCTTGTCGTTTCATCGGCTATCGTCGGTCCTCCTTGCCCTCTTAAGTGCCAAATAAGTTAAATTCATACCCGCGCTATAGTAATCCCTCCAGATAAGAGAATTTTTGGCTAAGAAAATGCGTAGCCAAAGAGAAAGCTTTGTGAATTCGGGCCCAAGTTTGTACTGCAGTAAGTACGCGTGGTTGATTCCACACTACGGACAGTACTCTCGAGCTTATTATAAGTAGTGTTGTTGATAACTTTTTTTTATCATGTATAGTCTGATGGTGACTCAGCTATCGAGAAAATTGATAGTCATAGATTAGTAATGATTACACCTAATGCTGTCTATTACTTTAGCTTCTCGTGTGTCTGCGCAAGCATTTCGAAAGAATGGGTGCTTTTGCGTGCTCGCGGCTTTACGTATAAGGCTAGAGCACTTTTTTACTAAATTTAAGACTGCCGATCGCTACCGCAGTGAAAAATCAATGCAGAAATAGTACTAACAAAAATAAATATTCAGCGCCTGATGTGATAGTCCTCCTTTTCTGTCTTTCAACTTTTGTTTGTTTCTTTTTGAGACCGTAAAACAGAATGAGCAACAGAAGGGTTCTCCTTGGTTTGGTAAAATGAAGGATTTGGTTATAGGCATTGAGTTCACAGAGAGAAAAGGAAATGACCGAAGAACAAATCAGTCTGCAGTTCTGGAGCTCCTCTGCCAAATGTAGTTAGACGGAAATTATTTGAGGGTTAGAAACAGCAAGTAGGAAGAAATTATTTGAGGGTTAGTGCTTGACTGTAAAATATTCTATTTTGAAAAAAAAAATGAATTCTTCAGCTCCAACTTTCAACAATATGTTTCTCAACGAAACTAGCTGCGCGCACGCCCGTGCAGCATCGCCTTGCATGCTGCCCGCGAGCTTTCGATCTCGACGAACCGTGTGGGGATGAGTGCGTTGCAGCGTTGTAGAAAGCATCGTTTCATTTGTATTCTGTTTTCCTGCTCGTGCATACACTGCAGGCCACCTCATTTGCCCAGTGCTGGATTTTATGACGTTGTCAAATGATAGACTAGAATACGGAAGCTTAAAAAATTGAGTTGTCAGCGAAATGTACTACGTTAATTTTTACGGGCGAAGCTCCTTATGGCGTGACTTGTGCGTCCCACGTTGTCGTAGTGCGTAACCTGTGACATAAACCCGCATATACCAGTGCTACATACTTGCCCTTGGGCACATATCCGCATGTCCGCATGTTACGAAACACGTAGCTCGGGCTCGTTATCACGCTCTCGGTGTTAACAAAGCGCTGACAGCAGAATTGGGGCACATACTTTTGTTCAGTCGTTGGATTGTCCGCTGGATGGCGGTACTTGTATATGTTGAACACATGGTAAGAAGAAGCGAGATGGCGATACTTGAAGTGTTCACTAGATGAACAGACGGACGCAAGGACGGACGAACGGACGCACGGACAGATGCACGAACGGACACATGAATGAGTGTACGTACGGATGGACGCATTGATGGATGGACGCATGGATGGATGGATGGACACTTCGCTCCACTCATCATCATTCATTCCGTGATGCTGTGAATGTTTTATTTTTGTTTTTATTTTTGACGAGCTTGCTCACAGTTTCAGTGCATAACGTCCAAGCTTAAAACACAAATAATTAAACGAATGTAAAGTAAATCACGGAGACCGATAAGAGCGATTGAACACTTGCGCGTGAGTTTGAGTTCAACACAAAAGAATGTAAAGCCAAGCTTCCCACTTCCGATTTTAACTGAAAAAAAGAATGAAAACAGAAGATGGTTATGTCTGTTAACAGCTCTGCAAATCAGCGTTCAACGACCAGTAAAGCAGCAACATAAAAGATTCGGTACAGTTTCCTCATATATAAACATCGCTGCCGGTGCATCACGATCTTGCTTACTTACGCGTCAATACTGTCAATACGAAATACTGGCGTCATGGGAGAGACCTTTGTCCTGCAGTGGATGTAGCCAAGCTGACGATGATGATAATGACGATGATAATGACTGTCGATTGACCTTAGGTGGTCCAGAGTTCTTCCTAATTGCGACCGTGAAATACATCCTATCGATCGGAGTCTCCCGAATGAATTGCAGCAAATTTTTAAAATCCATTCAGATTCATTAGAAAGTTTCCCACTCTCCTGAAAAATGAGTTCATAGATGGGCTTCCGCGAACTTCCTTTTCATGGGTGTCCACGCAGTATTTAAATACTGCCGATGCCTCAGGGGCCGATTTATGCCCTTGGGAATAGACATTGATATGGAGTTCACAAAGAACACAGGAAAAGGCGGGAAATTTTGGAGGCATTTGAGGATGCGCATGTTTGTGAAAATGCTACGTGACCATGATATCAGAAAATGTATCTGGTCAAGAGTTGACAGTTCCGAGCCCGGTCACGCTGGGCCAATGCGTTGTAACTGGGCCAAAGGTCACACTGGGCCAATATGAAATAATAATTGTTGATTTACAAGCTTGAGGAACATGTTATGCTAAATAATTACCATTGTGCGCCTATACTTTATTTTGTTGTATGCTCTCTGTTGTGTGCTCGTAACGGGCCTTCGGGCACTTTCACCCAGTTTTCACCAACTTTTCGCCTAAAGGGTCCCTAGAAAATTGAAACAAAATGTTGGAAATAAGGAATCGAATGATTATTCATTGATTGAATAACAATCAGTCAGATGAGAGCGCATCGTACGACGTTTTAACTGCTGGTTTTATCATACGCTAACGTAACTATTGTGCACTGATTAGCAATATGGATTGCCATATCTGTGCGTTTCACTTTCACCAACCCTACGATTGGTTCCTTTCATCTGCATGAAGCAAAGAAACTCCAGTACTCCAGGTTCATAGTCAGGACAGCCGTTGAAAACTGTAGGAAAGATTGCCCAATAAATATGCACGTCATGAAACTTATAGCATGTCTTCCTGCCATATTTGTACTCTTTGTTTTGTGACGTTGCGTTGTTAGTACACAAGCGATGTTAGTACGCACTTATATATGTATTATGCTATGCGCAATTGCATGCCACGCACTGTATAATTTTCTTGTTACCGCGTTAAAACCTGTGTGTCCGCGGCATACTCTGTGCGTAGTATATTGTGAAAATGTTCAGTGTGCTATATTTATATGTTACCCACTCCTGCTTATGGCTTCACTTTGAAGCCAAGAGAAATCCTGTAAATAAATAAATAAATAAATAAATATAAACCAATATAAAATACCTCGTTACAATACAACATCGTATATGGAGATGCTATTTCTTATGCATTTGAAAGATTCATTTGTTCCTTTGTACCTATGACGAAGACTTCAACTGTGAAATGACAAAATGCTCTTACAATTATTGCTATTGAGTGAATACATAGAGTGAGACAGAGAAACGAAAAATAGAGGCATGGAAAGTTATTGAGTTCGTTCAGATTTGGGAGTGACTGAATCATTTTGTTATGTAATACGCAAAAAAAGATGCTGCTTTAAACACTCCAAGATCTATGGAATCCATAGGAAAGATAAATGTCATATATCGACTGATATTTCAAAGAAAGCAAGTGCTCTACTGTACCTTCTCTTTGTTAATATGCATGTTGATAAGAGTTGTCAGAGGCTGCTATCCAACAGGCAAATAATCATAATAAAAGAATCCCGTACGAAAAAAGTGGTGGGACTTGTATTGGAAAATATTTTTACATATAAAATGCAACTGAAGTACAAAGGGAAGCAGAAAAAATTAGCTTAATTATTTTGTAGTGAAATATACGCTCAACTTTAAACAAAAAACAAACATTGTCTTCAGGGTCGTCTCATTTTGGCTGATTACACATTGGTTAGTGGATGATCAAAGTTCCTTTTTGATTTCCCCCAACATATGTTTGATGTCAACACAAAGCTGTAGAAAGGTATCGACATATGCCCTATTGGCGAACGTGGTGATCGCGAGAAGAAAATAAGCCCCAAAAATGCCACAACTGACTGGAAACTTCTACAAGCGTATTCACAGCGAAACTGGTGACTCTGATCTCGATATATCCTGCGCTTTCCCTCTCGAGCAGGATGAATTTTTAATGTGTATTCAAATACCTAAAACTTCGTGGTCGTGCATTCTGATCGGAGAATTTATTGCGTTGTCGCTGATGAGCTTTGGCGTAGGCTACAAAAATAATAAATTACACCGTCTCCCGCTTAAAGTAACCGTGTGTATATGCGAAGCAGTAGGCGCGGACGGTTGCAGTCGGGGCGGTGTATGTTGGCGCTCATCGTGGCGTTACGCAGGAGAGAAACCGGGCGAGGTGCAAAAGAACGCAGTGATGGACGCCTACTGGGACATGCCAATCGCTGCTAAGGGACAATGAGAGACACATGACTCCGATTGGACATACAGATCCGTAGTCCTCTTTGAGTATACGTGCATGCTCCAAATTGTATTGTTCAACATTGCACAGGAGAAATCCCTCACCGGCACTACATTGGAGTTCAAGATCCAGTGCCTATAATTACGGGGTGGCCAGTAAATGGTTGTGCAGCACGAGAAGTCGGTTTTCTCGATCAAGAAACTCGCTAGCAGACGCCGCCTGCATCGGCCTTGCGGAGCAAGAGAGGGGGGAGCGTAGAAAAGGAGAGAGAGGGAGGTGCGCGCGTGCTGTGTAAGAGTGGTCACGCCGCACAGGGGAATGAGCTAAACCATAATACGCTTCACATCTAACACAGAGTACTTGGAAAGCATATCTACCCGCCAAGGTGGTTTAGTGGTTATAGGGCTGAATTGGTATCCCGAAGGGACGGCGGATGAAATTTCATTTTCTTTGGGAGCGAAAATGCTTGAGGCACGTGTACATAGACGTTGACGCGCGCTAGAAAAATCCCAGGTGATCAAACTTTATTCCACTATGGCAATTATGAGTGTGTTCGAATACTCACCGTAAAGGGCTAAGTGGACGGCGGACTTCTCAATTCCCATTCTAATTCTCCCGTAGCCGTCAAATAGACAGATTCGAAAAGACCACATCGCAGACAAATATGATGCGGGGTACTTTACTATCCAAACAATACGGCGACTGAGCGAACTACTCGGATATAGTGCCTAGAATATGTTTCAGTTTCAGTTTCAGTTTCAGTTTACTTAGCAATCTTTTTCGGCAATCATGTTAAAGTTCAGTGATTCAATGTTTTCTTACAATGGCAATGGTCAACACAAAACAAAATGTAAATCAGATTAAAAAGTGAAAAAGGTGCAAGGACAGGAATTAAAAGCTGCTAAAAAGCAGCTTGACGGGATTCCTGACCGTACAAGAATATAGCTCAGGCACTATAGCTCCAATCTCGCCGGAATAGTCGTCTGCACACAAACAAACCCATCTCCAGACACTGAAATGAAGCAACGTTTGTGTTTTTTAGATTTCAACTCGAAATAAGCTTAACAAAATAACAGGTTCATTTGTTTGTCTTAGCTTCCTTTTTTCGACACGAGGTGGCGCCTCATTGCGCAAAAGCCGTCCTGACGTGTTCCATGGTTTCTTTTCTCTGACAACATGGGCTCAATGCTGTCTTCGAAGCTGTTTGCGTAGACTGTCTACGATGCTGTCTTAGAATTGCAACGCAGTGCTTCTTAACCATACCGTGATTTTGATGCGTTAAAACCCGACAAGTAATCATATTATTGGGAACTATTTCTGCCACGCATATACAATTGTCATCTATCACGCGTGATTCCCATGTGTTGTCACCGAGGTATTTCCAGGTCGCGAACGGCGCAAGCTATTAACGTGACGCAGCATTCTTGATAAAAAAAAGCGATGGCAAAAGCATTACAGTTCACAAAAACTGAGTGTGCCAGACTACGATTATTTTTTCCACAAGAGAAACATTTCCCAAATACTCAACTTTTTCTTCGGGAGTACAGTATTCACGAATTGAAGAACGCATTGTTTTAAAGGCGAAACATTTCTTAGCGAACTTCAGCGACTTTGACCATATCTATCTATCTATCTATCTATCTATCTATCTATCTATCTATCTATCTATCTATCTATCTATCTATCTATCTATCTATCTATCTATCTATCTATCTATCTATCTATCTATCTATCTGGCCACCTGCTACTTTCAGCTCTCCTGGCTGTTTTGACAATGGGATCTATACCATAATTGGTGTGGCATAACATGACTATATGACGAGCATAAGTGACTAGTCATAACATAAAATAAAACATAACATAAACATAACATAAAAATCATCACATGTATGCTATGAATGTCATGATTTACATGTAAAGGTCTTCCTGTTCCTGCGGTGGTTTCGTTCACATGACATATCGCAGAACTGGTATGTTACTATATGACGTCATGGCGAACATAAGGGACGGGTCCTCACGTGGAAATGATGACATGCGTGTCATGTAAAAATATGACTACATACCACGCTCATCATGCGCTCGCGGTCGTTCGCTGGCTTCACATACATAAAATTTGGTATTGTGTGACGTGAATGGATTATGAAGATATATGACTGGTTGAAACATGATAGTACTGACATGACTACCTACTATGCTCATGATGCGCTCGTGGTCGTTTCGCTAGCTTCAGATGTTCCAAATTTGGTATGACGGGATCTGAATAGAAGATGAAGGTATATAACTGGTGCAAACATGATAATCGTGACATGCGTGTCATGTAAGAATATGACTACGCACCACGCTCATGGCGCACTCGCGGCCGTTTGGCTAGCTTAATACATACCAACTGTGATATTACGTGATGTGAATAGACGACGAAGATAAATGACACGTCCAAACATGATAATCATGACATGCGTGTCACGTAAAACATGACTACATGCTACGTTCATAGCGTGCTTGCGGCTGTATTGGTGAATTCACAAATACCAAATTTGGTATTACGTGACTTAATTGAATGACGACCACGAATGGCAGGCGCAACATGATAATCATGACATAAATTCATGTACAGCGAAATTCGCGCCTGCCTCGTAAAGTTTTCGTGATTTTAATGATACAATTTAACCTTCATCGTTCGTGCTTCACATATCATCGCTTCCCACAGCACGTGGGATCTAGCAGTTTTTCGGCTTGTTTTTTCACGAAAGCTGTTATGCTCGAGGCAAGCCCGTAGCCAAAACATTTTTTTTCAAAGGGGCGTAGGGGCTATGCCAAACATGAAAACTTGTATTTTTTTGGTAAAACTCTCCCCTCCACTCAAATTTCGGGGGAAATGGAGATAACCACTCTTCCCTGTAACGTACCTGGCTCGATGTGTCGTGGACAAAAAACAATATTTTATCACGTACCCAATGATCTCCTAAGCATTGTGCACAGATGGTTTACAATAGAATGTGCAACGCGCCCACCAGCTACAGCCTTGCGCGACGTAGAACAAGTCACGCCTTTTTTTTATGTACGCTAATGATTGGTATGAGCAATGCCTCGACGTAAGCGCGCTTTTCGGTGCAAACGTAAGCGCTAAAGTTGTTGTTGATTCTAATACAACTGTTTCAGTCAAGATTACTCCGGTGTGGCACAAACTGTTGACGCTGGAAGCAAAAGTGCGCGTGTTTAGCCCAAACTTATCGCACTTTAATCTGTAAGCGCTGTATAGCAGAGTTATCCCTCTCTATTTTGCATTCACTCTCCATAAAGCTTTTAAATAAAAAGAAGCATCTTACTGTTTTTTTCGGGCGCATGCGTTAGCTAAATGTCGGACTGCGAAATGGAAGAAAAATGTACAACGCAGTGAAGCGTCTTTTGCTAGGAGAAAGAAATAAATTCTTTGTGGCGCCTCCAGCACACGTCTTAATCTTTCGGAAGCACGTGAAAATCTCCGGCACTCGGAAAACGGTTGGCAAAAAGTAAATGAATGCTTACGTCTCATTTCCAGATGTGAGTTTTGGGGAATGCGGCGTATCTCCTCTGAAACTGAAATGGACACCCGCTTTTGGGACAAAATACATGTGGTAAGATGTCTTAGCAGCACGCTTAAGGCGATATCATCCAAGCTACCCTATTTATAACAAGGCGGTACGTATGGTAAGTAATCTGCAAAAACAATGTTTCATAAGCGTAAAAAAATGTTTATCATGCAAAAATTCTCTACAAAAATTTAGTGATGCATGTAGCACACTCAGACTTTATTGTGAAAGTATACAGTCAAGAAATATGCATCAGAGCGTTACCTATTCATCAAATAAGTGTCAAGTTCGATTTAAGACACCACAATCTATTTGCATCATGCCGGCTAACGACGACAAACTTTGTGGCCAAATACCACGTTGTGCTCTCAAAGGGGAAACCTAACCTACGGCTTAGCTTCTTCCCGTATTCAAAACGCTGCTTGACTTGAACTTGACTTGCCACCGACTTCAATGCAGCACGAACGTGTTCCGAACGCGCTGTATTTAGGCGGTGGCAAGGTAGCACAAACGCATGGACACGTTTCAAAGGCGTTGCATTGAAGGCGGCTCCAAGTCAAGTTCAATTCAAGAAGCATTTCTGAATACGGGGGTTATTAGTCGAGGCTTTCGCGTCCGTTGGCGTAGCATTGGTCACAGGTACTTCCTGCGTGGCGAGAGTGAGACGGCGTTGGAGAGGAAGGGCTGCACGACGCCAAGATCGGCGAGGTCGATGCTTGGCGGAAAGGGTTAACCAAAGAGAAACGCACAAATATGGAGGAGGTTCTTGTCTGAAGAAGGAGACATCAGCTTCTCTACTTCGGCACCGTTCATGAAGAGAAGCGGGCCGCACTTTCTTTCCCGCTCTTTCACGGCCAATCGGTGGAGATATGGTGATTCCTCAAGCGGAGACTGGGTACTCTAAACATGAAATATAAAAATTGAAAGTAAACTGCACAAAATTGATAAAAACCGCCGAAAGGCTCACAATATTCACATTATGGCGTGAACGTAGCCATGATAATTCATCAACCTCTCCTGCTTTACACATCCTTGTAGAGTGTGCTTCGGTTGTGTATACTGAGAAATGATTACTTCGAGGACCAAACACGTTGCAGAGGAAGCCTTTATCCTCCTATAATTGCCGCATTCAGTCATGAGTTGTGCTTCTAGGGTGCTATTACAGTTTGATGATGATTGAGTTAAACCGAGGCGTAAGCAGCACGTGTGCAGTAATAATAAACAACGAGCTGCTTGAAGCAGTGAAGTGTTTTGTGGCTGCGGCAACCCACAAGCAGTATCGTACACGCTGAACGTTTCCCTAAGAAACATCCTCACCTCATGACAAACATTACGTGGCATTAGATGTATACATGCAGTAGCAAGTTGGCGTCATTCTTGTTCCCACTTTTATAAAGGGCGCGAAAAATAAAGGACCATCAGCGAATGAAATATTAATTATTATTTACATTTATTTGACTATTATAGGCCTTTAGTGAGTGCTATTCGTCATCATTAGTTTCTTATGTCAAATAATAGCGATTATGGAATAGACATTGCATATCACACAGTCCAATTATAGGGCGAGAAACATATGCCAGTATTTTTGCAACAGTATTTGTGCATTAAAGTGAGCTAAACTTGCTTTGTTCCACTTGTATTATTGATAAACCTCAGATTTTCCCGCTGCTCATGCGTTGCGCTAGTTATAACGCCGCTCAACTGGTATCCGCTTCCGCTAACACTCATGCATGGACAAAGATTGATTCCCTTGCGCTCCATCTCTCCTTGCCCTGTTGTTCTTTGTTGCTTTTGTTCTACTATATAATATAGAAATACCAATAGGTATACAATGTTGCAGGTAGCGGGGTGCTATCGCTCTGATGGACTCAGCTTAATTCGGTATAACCTAATAGGTACTTACTGTTCTATTCGGCCTGGTTGGTTGGTACTGCCCGTGTCATCGTACCTCCCTCTGTCTTCGTCTCTCGCCAAGATGAAGATGATAGACTCATTTGGAAGTTTGCATCTTCATGTCCCCGCGCGTCTGCTTGTCTATATAATCTGTCTTATGTTGGTGACAAGCTCCGGCTATTACTGAAATTACAAGTCAATCAATGTAAAATATTCAATTCAATCTGCGCTCATTTTCAATCTGCGCTCATTGAGTTAGCGAGGCAAGCACGTCGTTTTCTTCTTTTTTTATTAATTTGTAATAATATGTCTTTCTGCTGCCTTGCCAAGCGCACACGCATCTTTCTTTCACTCAACTTTCCCATTGTTCAGTGGTTCCGAGGTAGAGAGAAACGACGGTATGTCATCTTCACGACTTTCTTGAAGAACTTCCCATTTGTACATTACAGATCGGACGAGAGCGATGCTGTCACCCGAAAATGGGTCGCATCACAACCATTTCCGATGGATAAGTGCGAAGAAAAGCCCCTTTTGAAAAGCGGACCTTCTCGTCGATGAAAGCCTCGTATTTTGGGAAGCAAGCTCTGTTGTGCCCAAGCAGTAAAATAGGCACTTTTTTTGTTTGTGACAGCCGATCAACAACAAACATCGAAAGGCTCCTAAAGTTCAGACCGCGGCTTGCACAACCTGCAGCGCTTAGAGGATATCAAATTCTCGTCTGAAGTCGCTTCAAGTGGGGCAATGCGTTGAAAATAGCTCTACAAATGCTTCACAGATCAGGAAAAAGGCACTGTCTGTGTTCTTTCTACGCCCGATTTTTCTGTACTCTTTCTTACGCACTGTCCATCTTGTTCGCATTTGTGGGGGTTAGAAAAAAAAACACTCGTTAGCTAGGGAGCAAAAGAATGGCAAAATATGAATTAACTTAGAGCATAGATGTGACACCGGTATGGCGTTTCACACAGGCTGACTCTCTTTGGAACTTTAAACACCTTAAGCTATCAGCAACGTTCTCATTGGGGCTTCTTGAATTGCCATTAGACTCGACAATGAGATGCAGAAGTGACGCACGATGAGACGCACGAAGCGCTCCTCTGCGTATCAACGTGGCTTTCTTCTTCTGCGCGCGTCTTAGTCAAGAAACCTGGTTTAACTGTAAGATGTCCAGCAATTACGCCAGGCTGAGCAGAGACGGGTGTAACATCCTCCCCCGTCCAGTTCCGAATGCTGCAGCGAAGAAATTGTGGGTGACAACAGTCGAAATTGAAAAAAGGAACGTCATGGTAACTGATGTACGCTTATATATCATTTGTCATTTGAGTAAGACACTCTTCCTTTTCGCGGTGATGTTAACTTTCTCTGTCACATCATATGGTAGTATTTATGAAGTAGAATACCTTTTCAGATAGTAAAATAATAAAAAAACAATGCAAGCATCTGCTTCGAAGATGACTGATTCAATCAGTAATCCTCAGAAATGTGCGCGCCAGCCACTCTTATTGTACCAAGCACCCAACTTTTGTTTAGCTTGATCAACGAGAAGCAACTTTCACCGAGTCAAGTTGCGGCTCACATAAACGCGATGGAGCAGGCCACTTCACCACACGCCAGGCCGACCAAGCTGGGATCTACGTAGCGCAAGGAGTGCACGTGGCTCGTGCGAAGAAGCAGGTGGACTCTAGGCGGCCATTTGTGAGGAAAATTTAGCGGCTGGTTACTGGGGAAGGAACTGCTCGTGTGGACTTGTAAGATGAACTTGAAGTAAAGCTACGCACGTAGGGCTGGTAAAGTAGTATCATGCCAATGTGGAAAGTTCACCACGAAGCCAGACGAGGTGTGCATGTGACTGTATTCGTCATAGATGAAGTAACACATCATCAGTTGTCTTGTTCTTCGTTCTTCTAGGACAACAGAGTGTTTCTCGCGCGGCGTGCCATCATTCGAATTGCGTAAAGAGAAGTTCCGGCGCGACACAGGGCGGTCCGCCACACGCCCCACCCTTCCGGCACATTTGGCGCGTTCAATTTCGGTTTCTTCAACGAATGATCAACAGATCATCTCTCGAACTACGTGCAATATTTTCAATTAAAGAAATTAGGTTCACCTTACCTTGGTACGTTGAAAAACTTCGCCATATAAAAAAACACCCTGAGATTGATAAATAAAAACTTATTATAAATTTCTTAATTATTCATTTCTGTCAACCACAAAATCTTTAGAACGTTAAGTGCCTAATAGCTCGCAAAACCCTCTATTGCTTACCAAACACTTTGCATATATATAAATGAAAAAATTAAACGAACGAGTATATATATATATATATATATATATATATATATATATATATATATATATATATATATATATATATATATATATATATATATATAGTTGGCGCTGACTGTCACTTCTACTTCTAAATTCACATATAAACCCAATGAAGTGAATGGATGGACGGCCGCTGTGATAGCTCAGTGGTTAGAGCATCGAACGCGATATTCGAAGGTCGTAGGTTCGATTCCTGCTCACAGCTGGTAATTTTTTTCATCCACTTTTCTTTCTTCTTTTTTCTTATTTACATTCCATTGGTTCTAATAACTTCCCCTGTACATTCCTTGGCATTATTGTCTGTTATATCTCATTAATATTCTGTTAAAACACGGAAATACGAGCCCTTAGGTAAACACTTCTCTCCCTTATATATATATATATATATATATATATATATATATATATATATATATATATATATATATATATATATATATAAGCGAGTAACACTTAAGTAATCTATAACGGCGAGATCAGTCATGATTCATCAATAACTTCTTCGTTGAGGAAGCATCGGCTACCGGCTTTCATACATGCCTCATTGTATATTTCCGTGTTATCACTAGTGCTCGCGTGAGTTTCACTTTGCATGCAGTCAAGGAGGAGGAGAAAAGTTTAAGCGGAAGGATAGGGAGGTTAGCCAGTTCTTAGACCTTCTGGCTACCCTGTGCTGGAGAAAGGGTTGAGGGGAATAAAAGTCAAATGCACATGTCCCACGTATAACCCGAAAAAAATATTTGGGTATATTTCAGATGGTTGCCATGGATACAGGCGCAACCTGCACCGAGTGACAACTCATTTTGAAGTTTACACGGTGAAAAACGTTGTCACCAAAACGAAAAAAAAAGATGTGAGTGTGTAAACATATCAGCTCTAGAAGAGACTGATTCACACTACAGGGATATAAAAAAATTGCTCACTCTTGAAAGCTTTTATGTGATGAGCGTCGGTTCTGCGTAAAATAAATCAAAACGAAGAGAGACGAGATATGTTTACGCTGCCGTCCTGCATTTCAAGACTGCAAAATTTGTAAACTCAGAAGAGCGTACTTTTCTTTTTTGCACACATCATTGGTTACATAAAGAATGGCCGCCGTGAAATGAAAGTAAGTCCACTTGCAGAAGTGTGATATCGCTTAGAAAACAGCACGGCGGTGTGCAAACACGTTGAGATGCTTCACGGCCGCTGTATTCATCTTCTGAATTTCAAGCCAACAGCTCACGTTCATCGCACCAGAGCAGTAGGAACAACATTTTTTTTCGTATCTGGAGAACGAACTGCACTGTGCAAAGCATTAAACTTCACTTGCACAATTTTTTATTATTTAGAAAGCCTCGTCTACTTGATTGCCGGAAAGAGAAACATTTCCTGTGTCCGATAAGGATATCCACTTGAGAAATGAAGGAAATACGCATAGATATATATGTATATATACGCAAAAGTGTCGACATAAGCGGTAGTCGTGAGTGAGCCTATACACCTGTGGATATTTCGTCGCCGATTCAATGATGGCTCCCTACATAAGATCTTCCAGAAACGCGCTCCAATCAGTATGTTTGTGTCTTTTTTAATCCCTAAGAAATAGGATCTCTGTCCTCCACTTTCGTCAATTAAACACACACACACACACACACACACACACACACACACACACACACACACACACACACACACACACACACACACACACACACACACACACACACACACACACACACAAACGTTATAAGCATTATACGTCTGCAAGATACGATTTTCGCGAAGGAACATCACCATTTCGCACCACATTGTGTAGCGAAGTATACAATGTGCTTCTTTACACTATCATACGATTCCCTTCGTTATTATGAAAATAAAACGAAAATAACAGAAATTTGTGTTTATTCCGACTCAGCCGCTCTAATGTAAGAAGGCTGTGAGAAAAAAAAAGCGAATCAGAAAAATACATCTCTTACCATTCGAAAGCGTAGCGCTAGCATCTGTCCGAAGAGTATATGGGCAATTTAAAACTTCGTGGATTAAAAATAACAAAAAAACTAAGGAGAAAAGGAATAGCTAGAACAGAAGTGTAGAAAAGCAAACCGCCATAATTTGCATCAGCCATGTAGAAGACAGGATGTAGCGTTGTACATCCAAGATTCACGTGCATAAAGAATGGCAAGTTGTGGTGAATCTGTCAAAAGAAACGAAAACATTCATGGACACGCTCTTTTTTTCTTCTCGCGTATAGCATATGCATAACTGTAGCGCCTCTTGGTGGTGATGTTATACACGCTAAGAGCAGTACATCGCGAGATGTAAATACTGTTACTCGTACGCTTACAGTTTTTGTAGGATAAGCAAGGAGTTCTTATTGAAGGCACCGTGCAGAGAACGCAGTTGATATCTGCTATTTAGGTGTATCATTTAGAATATAACTCCAGACAGTGTACAAATTAGCACATATATAAATGTATAAGATTTACCGCTAAACACCTAAGAAAACATCTCTAGATAAATAGCGCAATTTATTATAGACAAGTGTAAGAATACCTTTCAGAAATAAATTCGACTGAAATTCAACATTTATTTCACAAGATGAAGCATCGCGCAGCTGTTTTCCTTGAAAGACACGTATTACCTCAAGCAAAGATGAAGGACTATGAGTACTTGAACGTGCGCTTACAAAACAAACCTTTGTTTTTTGTTCAGTTACTACGGGCACATTTGTGAACAGTGTCGTATCCAGGGGGTAGTATCAGACCTATGCCCCCGCCCCCCTTCAAAGAACACGGTGTCTAGAAGAAAACGCAGCAGACGGGCGTGAGCTGTCAACCCAGCAAACTCTCATCTCGCCTACATCAAGCTCTGTGCTTATATTGCAGCACTCATTCCGAGTACATATCTAACCCTACGTTCATTAAACTATTACCACGCAGGTCTTTACTTAAAGGGCAGTCACACCACGGAACAACGGCAGCAGCGAATCAAATCAAGCGAAGAGCCGGTGCTCTCTTCGGACAGCACGCTAATGCGAACGTTTTAGGCTCTCATCGCGAGTGGGAATCCATTGCCATGGATACGATATGCGGCAGCAGAAAAGGAGCACCACCAAGTCCACACCAACGAGCGCAGCCAACGGGGGTTTCGACCTTAGGCAAAGGGCTTTGCCTGTGCTCCGGCTCAGTTGCATTAACTTCATGAATATTTAGAGTGTCCTCTCCTCTCTTGGCAGCTTTCATCTCTGACACGTGCGCAGTGTACCGCTGCTGAACTACAGCGTCGCGATAGCTTCTCATTTCGTTGCCCCCCCCCCCTTTTTTGTTCAAGAATTCAGAAAACTACAATAAAAGGTCACAGCGTTACCTCTATACTAAGAATATGCACCGCCGAGATATTCAAAAACATGCCTAGAAGTTATTCTCTAGTCGTGCGTTGGCATTTACCTCTAATTCATACCATATACCTATTCTGTGCACGAGGCGTAGTGAGTAGGCCTTCCATCGAATCAGACGCGCATGCGCAGAGCGTCTACGCGTATCTCGTATCGCACAAAGCCGAAACTCTATATTTACTATGTTTGTGCTACGTAAACAATCGCCTTCCGAGCTGCTACGGAGTGAAAATATTAATAATAGTAATGACATTATTATTATTATTATTATTATTATTATTATTATTATTATTATTATTATTATTATTATTATTATTATTATTATTATTATTATTATTATTATTATATTATTGCAAGAGTACCCCCCTCACGCTCTTGCCATGTAAGTGCTGACTACTTCTTCATTGTCTTAATCTGTATTGACGAGAGCACGCCTATCTCGCAGACAAGCGCCTTTGGCGGTATACCCTTGCTCCCAGAGACGCCAACATTTGTTGGAACTGCCAAGGCGCGCCTCGCCAGCATGGCATGCTGTGGCTCGGGAGTTTAAAATGCGAAAAAGCACCTGTTCACGCTGCGCCCGCTTTTAAAACGTCATCTGGGCCCCACTGCGCTGTCAACTGATGCGACAACAACCAGCGCAAAAGGAATAGATTGCTAAGCACTGCCTGTGAAGATCACAGCGCATCGCGGAAATCGGGCCGGTGTGGTGTTTTGCGATTGCACAGATTTTTGTCCACAACGAAAAAACACTTTGCTCCGCCGCCTCATAATATATATTCGCAGAACTACGAGTCCAGCGAAGTGTACGAGTAAGTATAGTTATTGCGTTTATTCGCGCGACTCCAGCTGTTCCACTTTACAGCAATACCTGTAGTATGCGGCACAAAACTACTGCCGTTCTCTTTCGCAGGCCGCAGGTCACTAATAGGATATACGTATTACGATTCACGCGTAGATGCACGCACCGGGCATGTTTAGTACAACTTTAACGGCCTACTATCGCGATGTAAAGAGATGTGAATGACACGAAAAATGTGGCTTTCGACTCGGTCAAACTGCGACGTGCCTCGCCTGTCACTAGGCGAATCTACATGTGCTTCCGGCCGGCGTCACCGTAGCATCTTATAATCTTGTTCTAGCTGGCACTTTTGCACAACGTGTGTGTTCCCAGTGCCCGGCAGGACTGCCAATTGATACACATGCGGTGCATCAGCTTAAGTGGGAGCCAGATTCTAGCACTTCGTTGACGCCGGCGCATAGCCAAGGCATGCCGCAGTTCACGCTGATTTGATATGTGGGGTTTAACGTCCCAAAACCACCATATGATTATGAGAGACGCCGTAGTGGAGGGCTCCGGAAATTTTGACCACCTGGGGTTCTTTATGGTGCATTCAGACGACGGACCAAATCCGGATATGTCACGGACGCGGACGGCTAATCCGTGGATGATCCGCCTGCAGGGGCATCCACACGACAGACGGTGTCCTAGGAGTAAAACAGCCGGATCACCCTCGACAGCAGATTTGGCGCTCACTTGCGCCCGCTGGCAGCAGACCGGTTTGAGAGTATTCAACATGGATGCCCGCAATAAGCGACGCTTGGCAGCGATGTCTGTCGCGTTGTGACAAATGAACGAGGAGTGTTATTCTTTCAGGAGAAAAGGTAGTTGCTGGCAGAATGTTCTTTCAACACCATTGTTCCCCATTTGTAGAACTTCTGAACGCGTCTCCCATCCGTTCTTAGAAGCGGCAGGTCGCCGGTTGCGGAAGTTAGAATATTTAACCACCATGACGGCTAAGAATCTCGCGTGTCAAAACAACGGCGGCGATATTTCCCGAACCACCAAAAGTGATATCTGCGTATTTAATCACCTGAGAACAAAGCCCCCGGAAACTAAGTAAACCATGCTCAAGCGTAGATGATGCCGACCAGTCATGCAGCTAACTGTCCGCGAGCCATGGCGGACATGCCGCGAGCAGACAAAAAGTGTACTGGTTGCCACCAACCCTGAGCTATTCCGCTGAAATACCGGCTCTCTCCCGCCAGAATCCCGATGTGAGAAATAGGTTGGGGTTATCCATCCGCGAACCGCGCGGACGAGTCGCGGACGAGGGGAATCGCTGCTGCGAGGTCACGTGACGTGCCGTCCGTCCCGCCACATCCGGATTCGGTCCGTAGTCTGAATGCACCATAACGTCACCCAAATCTGAGCACACGGGCCTACAACATTTACGCTTCCATCGGAAATGCAGCCGCCGCAGCCGGGATGCGATTCCCGTCACCTGCGGGTCAGCAGCCGAGTACCTTAGCCACTAGACAACCGCGACGGGGCCGGGCTGTGAAGTTTTGAGTTTGATTCGCGGACAGTCTGCTCGTGTGGCAATTGAGGGTGTTGCTTCTCCGCGCTTGCAACAGATGGTGCCGCGCGTCTTTCAATATGGCAGCAAACACTGAGCTCGCTGTGTTCTGGTATATGCTAAAGCCTTTGTAATCATCATCATCGTTAAGCACGCGGGCTTCGCTGCTTGTGTCTCGTGCGACTGCATTAAACCTGGCTACTGTACAAGAAAAATAAACAAGAAAAAGAAACGGCAGCGACAAGACAAGAACACTTGGCGTGTTCGGTGCTTTTCTGTCGTGGCAAGATCGTTCGCAAGACCGTTCTAGTCTCGCCTTCAAGCTTGCCCGTGCTCAACCTGCTGTGGTGTTCTTGGCTGAGGATTGAGTGGTTTTAACTTTCTGTCTTAGAGTCCTATTCTAGAGTTTATCTGTTTTGAGTCTAACCATATCTCTAGTGCTCATGTCGACTACTTCTTCTGGCCAGGCGCGATCCGCCTCGTCAGCGTCCCTGCCGTCTAATGAATTACCGCTAGACTCCTTTTTCCGCAGTGGTATCGACAGCATTCCCGTGGCACTGGTACCTACAAATGGAGGCTTCATCAGACTTACAAACCCTCAGGCGGTTCAAAAATGAACTAAGACAACTTCAAACCATTTACAGAACTATCACAGATGTGCGCCCATTTGGGCAAGGAGGTAGCGTGTGTAGGTCGGCGGATCAGACCTGCGTGCAGGATCTTCTAAAATGCACCTCCTTTGCTGCTACCCCGGTGAGTGCTTTTATTCCGCGTCACCTTGCATGTACCAAAGGCCTTGTACGGAGAGTCGACTCCAAGCTGAGTCCAGCTGAGACCTTATAGAGGCTCTCTGGAGCAGACGTAATTTGAGTTAACCGGTGTAATCGCCTAGTCGACAAAGAGAGGGTTCCAACCGAATCTGTCATCGCGACATTTGTGGGCACAAAATGCCCGTCAGAAATAAAATTATGGCCACTGATCTTCCGAGTAGAACCCCTCGCTTTTCGTCCGATTCAGCGCAAGAACTGCTGGAGATTCAGCCACAGTGCGGGAGGATGTAAATGTAACGTTCGTTGTAGCAACTGCGGAGAGAGCCATCCTTCAAGCAAGTGTACTGCAAAAGCGAAAAAGTGTTGTCTCTGGGGGGGCAGTCACGGCGCCGACAACTCTGGCTGTTCCGCTCGTTCCCGGGAGGTTCAAATCCTAGAAGTGATTGACCGTCACCGCTGTTCTCGAAGGAAAGCCATTGACATAGTTAGAGACAGGGCTTTTGGATACTCTGGTATTACTGCGCGCTGCACTTCCAGTATGGACTTAAACCTATCGCAGGCTATTGAAACTGCTGTAGAAAAGGCAGTGAGTAAGGCAATGGATAAACTCGATATCTAACCTTACCGACTTGTTTGGTGCAAATTATTTCAAGTCAGATTGAACAAACAGTACAGACTAGTACAGAACCTGCAGTATTAGACATTACCAGCGATGCCACACAGCTACGCAATGTAGTGTTGGACGAAATTTCTGCATCTGCAGGCAAGGCTAAGCAGTCAGGTACACAGGTGAACTTGCACCGACATACGCCACAGCCGAGCACAAGTACTGCTACAGATATGGAACTCAATATACGAACTAATAAACGTACCAGATCCCCTATCTTCACCGATCTCAAGTCCAAATCTAAACCGAATGAATCGGCTATTTCGCGTGAAGATGCTAACAAGGGCGCGATATGCCCCTCTGCGGTGCACTCAACACCATAGGTCAGTTGAGGGTACTACAGTGGAACTGCCGTTCTATATTCTCAGCCTCAACCGACTTACATTACTTTTGCAATAGTTTTAATCTTGATATTGAATTCTCGAAGAAACTTGGCTCACACGAGATAAAAATTTCCATCTTGCAGGTTTTCGTTCTTTTCGATTAGATCGCCCGTCACGTGGTGGTGGTTTAATGATCTTTGTATTAAGTAAATTATGCCACAGGGCGAAAATTTCTTTCAAAATGTTAGACTTGGATTGTGAAATATTAGCATTAGGCTTGTGTCTCCCCGGATACCACCTTTTTTCAATCTTAAATTGTTACTAACCCCTCCGGTGTGCAAAGTATGCGTTACCTTGACAGCGTTTTGGTAGCATGTAGAAAAGAAATTGTACTCACAGGAGACTTTAATTCACATCATTTGTCTTGGGGTATAAGGACAGATTCTTGTGGTAGGCGACTGTGAGAATGGACTATTGATCACAACCTCTCCTGTCTGAATAAAGGTCATGTAACATTTGTCCGAGGTCAAACTAGCTCAGTATTGGATTTAACGTTCTGCTACAATGCAATCAAGGTTTTGTCATGAGCTGTTCTGGGTTCGGCAACTAACAGCGACCATCTTCCTGTAGTTTTTGACATTAATTGTCCAACAATAACTTTAGATCAGCCAAAATGCACATACATCAACCATATATCAAATTTCAAGCCTGCTTCCGTTCTGCCATTTGCAAGCTTAGAAATGCCAGTACTAAGGAGATTGCATCTACGATTGGTTCAATGCTGGAGGGATCTAGAAAAAATTCCAAATTTTCTATTCCATCCAATAAACGATCCTCCTCTAGTTGGTGGAACGATGAGTGCACGCGCGATTGTAGAAGACGAAAAGCCGCTCGGAAAAAAACTTTTTCATAATCAGAGCCCAACAAACTGGAAGGACTATCAATTCCTTGCTGGCGTATTTAAGCGTACAGTGAACCGAGTGAAAGAAGAATATGACAGTAGACATTTGATTATCTTTCTAAATAAAAAATAGGCGTGCTTTGTTCGCTTATCTTCGGACAAGAAAAGTACTGCCAGCACCTTTAACGTTGCAGTCATGTGTCTCGACACCTGAAGAAATGAACATCTCTCTAGAAGACATAGCGCAAGGTTTAAAACGCCCCTTCACTGCTAATTTTTTGGCTATCCAGTCCGTTCTGGTAAACTTGCATGAATTTCCAGAAGTTTCTTTAGCTGAATTGAGTCAGACAGTATTATGCTTACCGAGGACGGCTCTTGGACCAGATGGGATTACGAACTCTATGTTTAAACGTTTACTCCAGGAATCGCCTAATCTTTTGCTTGAACTAGTGAATTATTCGTTAGGGAACGCATGGATACCTCCAGAATGGAAACTTGCCAAAATTGTATTGTTGCTAAAAATTGAAAATGATGCATACACGTTGGATAACATAAGGCCGATCGCACTGACATCAAAATCAGTGAAATTGGTTGAGAGAATCATCAATATACGAATTAATGAACTTATTACCATGAGGTCAATTCTAAGTCCCTGTCAAATTGGGTTCAGGGCTGGTTGTTCAATTTGGGATGCCCACGTTGATTTAGAAAGTCGGCTTCAATTAGCTCGGCTACATAAAAAGTATGCAGCTTTAGTTACTTTAGACATCGCTAAAGCATATGATGCCATGGAGCACTGTATTTTGATAGATCGATTAGAATACCTTGATTTTCCATCATACATAGTAGCCGTGGGTTCACAATTTTCTTGCAGACAGGAAATTTTATTGTTTTAGAGATGGGTTTTCATAATCTACTCATACCCAAACGAGGGGAGTACCGCAAGGCTCGGTGCTTTCCCCGGTGCTTTTTAATTTACTAATGAGCCCCATTCCACGTAAACAGGATATAACAACTTATGTTTATGAAGACGATATCGCATTTTTTGCAATGGCAGATAACACTCAGACCTTATATGAACGGCTGCAGACTTACCTTAATATATTGGGGAGCTGGCTCGATGGCAACAGCTGTTTACTTAATCCGAGTAAATGTGCCCTACTTGTTTTCCCGCTGCAATACCCTGTGAACATATCTCTGTCTTACCATCATGAGGATATACCACAGGTGGAATCTGTTAAATACCTTAGAGTAATTTATCACACATCGCTTAACTGGCGACCACATATCGAATATATCGCCGGAAAAGGTGTGCGGACCATTGGCATATTACGTAGGCTAAGCAACTACCGCATAGGTATGAGAAGAGACACATTGGTAATGATATATTGCATGCACGTTCGTCCCATTTTAGAATTTGGTTGTGTACTTTTCTCTGGAATTCCAGCTTACAAGTTGCGGCCTCTAATTCCTCTGGAAAGAGAAGCTTTGCGCTTATGCCTTGGCCTTCCCAAAACAGTTGCCAACAATGTGTTGTATCTCGAATCGAGGGTCCCTCCGCTTTCTTGTATAATTCACCTCCTGACTGTTCAGACATTCTTAAGAATTTATGACTCACTATTATGACATTCAGAAACAGCCTTTGTTTCCACCCCTGAATCATTTTTTGCTGCTAGATGGCCGCGATTTTACACCCCACAAATTATATTTGTGCAAAATTTGCTGGAGCCTCTAAACGTACGTATATGCGACATCATGCCGAGTCGTGATAATTCACCCCCAGTGGAAATTCAATTCGACGACATTTTTCCTAATAATGCCAAATTACTTCCCCATACTATTTTGGATGGCTTACTACAAGATCACCTGCACCGTATTACAACGAACGTTATTATTGCTACAGACGCATCGCAATACGACGAAAAGTCAGGGGTTGGTATTCTCAACCCAATTTTAAATTGGATTTATTCCCTTCGACTACCCGATTTCATACCCGTTTTTGTGGCTGAGCTTCTGGCAGTAGTGCTCGCCTTACGCAAGTTAGATACAGCGATTACATCAGCTGTCATAATAACAGATGCCCTATCTCTCTGTGCGGCACTTTCTGTTGGTGCTGATAATCACGTAACAAGGGCGTACCGTGCACTAGTACCTGTGCATTTGAGAAAAGTACGAATAGTTTGGGTGCCTGGACAAAAGGTTTGTTTCTAAAAGAAATAGCCGATTCCTTAGCTAAGTCGTCAATCAGCGAACCAATTCTACCGCTCTGTCCATCATCCGCTTATGTGACTGCTGCTCGATTCCGCAGACGTACGCTTATGCAAGTCTTTAAAGGTTCAGCACTAACAAACTCTACAGAATATCGCCATTTATTATATCCCTGGCGAAGAGTCTTTTGCCGCACTCGAAAACAAGAAGTAGCTATCACAAGGCTGCGTTGCCGGGTACCAAATCTAAATTTCTATAAACACAGGTCTGCTCAGGTGCCTTCGGCACTGTGCGCATTCTGTGATGAACTGGAAACAAGAGACCATTTCTTTGTGACCTGCAGGCGGTTTAACACATTACAAAAACCCTATAGAAATACCTTTACGTGGTATTGGTATGGATTTATCTCTGCGAGTCATTTTGTCATTTGGAGCTTCCATTTCTGGTTTCTCTAATGCGACAGTATGCGCGGCCATCCGAGACTATAATGATGAAACTAATAGGTTGACTAATTAACCAGTTTCATTTTTCTAACATGTCTACATAATTACATACGTATAAAATCAAATTATTGCCCTATTCTAAGAATAAATTCGTTTATGTAAATATTTGTATGCATTACATTAAGCACCACACTTTCCTAGGCTATCGGTAATCTTTCTGTTATGCCTCCATCATTGCAAACATGAACAGTAAATTTTAAAACCACTCGATTCTTGGCCAATCCCCCACAGTGGGTATGCGCCACTAACAATAGGAGAACACATCAACAACAACCACTGTCCTAGTAGTCATCGTCCTATGAGTGGTTGGGATGCACGCCGTGGTCCATCTGTAATTTGTTTTCGCGCGCACAAAAACTTCAGCGAGCATACTCAATTCTCAATAACTCCTAGCAAGCCAGTTCCCACTAGGATCTCGAGAGCAGCTATAACCACATGGTTACATAATAACAGATATCACAAAGCACATGCTTCAATGAAACAGAACACAGGCATTGGGGTACACATAAAATGCACACTAGTATGATGCCCTAAAGCGTAAGTCGTCATCGGAAGTAAGAAAATAAATACAAGGATCTATTTGAAGTAGGAAGGTACTTGATCTCATACTTCAAATAAAGCAACGCATGCGGCCGCACGTGGGTTTGTGCTCGTACCCCCTCTCCATTAGGTCCACTCATATAATCCCGTTACACTGGCATCAATTATGCAAACTTTCAATATGACGGCTTCTGCACAGTTTCTATTTCGGTACGAACATTATTATCTTAAGAGGGTATGGAGCTGTTCATATGCACTCTTGAAAATTATTCACAATATTAAATGAGTGAAACAAAGTTTTCTTCGCCCGCCCGAAATGTAACACGACAGGAGTGAGTACAAACGCCTATACTTCTGCGTTGAGCTCCAGGAGCAAAATTAATTTACGCACAGAGCTTTTCCAGCCTATTCTATTCGATTTTTTGTTTTATAAACGCGCCGGACTTCCACGAATATGGCGCTGCAGTAATTCCTTCTTTTAGGTTCCTTTGAGCAGCTTCAGCGCAGTTATTCTAAATGCCTAACGTTCGACGTCGACTGGCCAAAATTGAATTTTGAATGCGTGGACGCCGCCCCGTCTGCATGCGGTGCTTCGTCACGAAGATAATATTATATCCTACCCCGTCAACGTTCTAGTGCCTGGGTGCAATATTTTGCTCGGTACTTAAGCCAGAAAATTCTATTTCTTCGTATTTCCTATTTCTCTCATTCTAAGCATTCTGTCGTGGTGTCATATTGTGGGTTTATCACATTTACAGAACTTTTTTTTATATCGGGGCGTCAACGGCTAACTCTCGTATTCTTTAGCCTAACCAAAACGCAAATTCTCGCATAGAAATAGTCTTCATCACTTGTCAACATTAAGCAGACCATGACGTTTGTCTCGCGCGCCTTCATGCACTCCACTGGTGTCATTTGATTTCCAGCGCGTTAAGTCGAATTGCGTTTCCCGAGGGCACTTTGAGTTTTCCAGATAACACTGGATAGAGCCATAATGAAATTTCATATGCAGGCAGCATCATGTGTAAGTGTATATACATACATACATACTTATATATATATATATATATATATATATATATATATATATATATATATATATATATATATATATATATATATATATATATATATATATATATATATATATATATAACCCAGAAGATCCTCCGTGAGTGGTCACAACGTGGTTTATTTCGACAATTCGGCCTAGAGTCTGGCCTTCATCAGGAATTCTGATGAAGGCCAGACTCTAGGCCGAAACGTCGAAATAAACCACGTTGTGACCGCTCACGGAGGATCTACTGGACTATATGCAAAGCTACGGCCACTCAACCACCATGCCTATATTAGAACCAATGGAATGAAATAAGAAGAAAAAAAAGTGGGTGAAAAAATAACCAGCCGTGAGCAGGAATCGAACCTACGACCTTCGAATAACGCGTTCGATGCTCTTCGTTATTCGAAGGTCGTAGGTTCGATTCCTGCTCACGGCTGGTTATTTTTTCACCCACTTTTCTTTCTTCTTATTTACATTCCATTGGTTCTAATAACTTCGCCTATACATTCCTTGGCATTACTGTCTGTTAGATCTCATTAATATTGTGTCAAAACACGGAAAAACGAGCCCTTAGGTATACACTTCTTTCCCTTATATATATATATATATATATATATATATATATATATATATATATATATATATATATATATATATATATATATATATATATATATATATATATATATATATATATATATTCACAGTACTTTGGAAATAGCGAGGTTGAGTAAACCCTCGACGTTTCAATTTTAAAATTTTAGAATGACATAGTAAAGTAGCTTCTATAGAGGTAAAACTTTAAAACATTCATCCGTGATAGACGTTTTGCTACAATCAGGAATAGCTTGGAGGTGCACGCGTGTCTCATTTTGCCAGCATTGATTTCGTAGTAGCATTACGGCCTTTATTGGATTAACCTTTGCTTTTTGCATAAACAAAAATTAGGGGACCCTTAAGCTCTGCCTTTAAAAGTTGAACCCCCGCCGCGGTGGTCTAGTGGCTAAGGTACTCGGCTGCTGACCCGCAGGTCGCGGGTTCAAATCCCGGCTGCGGCGGCTGCATTTCCGATGGAGGCGGAAATGTTGTAGGCCCGTGTGCTCAGATTTGGGTGCACGTTAAAGAACCCCAGGTGGTCAAAATTTCCGGAGTCCTCCACTACGGCGTCTCTCATAATCATATGGTGGTTTTGGGACGTTAAACCCCACAAATCCATCAATTAAAAGTTGAACGCGATAGTGATGTCCTGTTCCTAGTGCATACTTCATGCATGAAATCTTTTCGAGCTTGCTGTGGACCTACTACGTGGCCTTCAGAAAATGGGTGCAGTAGCGTGTGCGCCTTTTGTAGGGGGTGACCGGCTTTAAACCATAAAGTCAATATCATAATCAGATGTTCTGACGCCCGATGGCAATGTACGCTTGTATGCCGCATTGTTGCTGCAGTATTAGATGTTGTATTAAGAAGCATGTATACAAGACTCGTGCGTTTGCAAATTATGAAAGTTACTTTCACTGCACTTGAGGAAGTTATTTTCACTGTAATAACAAGCAGACGCATGGCCGTGAGCTAGAACATTCGCTTGCCACGCAAACGACCCGGGTTCGATCACCGCTGTAACCCAAGATTTTTAGTCATTTATCTTATTTGCATGGTTTTCAATTATTCGCTCACGCATAAGAGGATCTTTTACCTCACAATCAACGAAGCCGACACCGACGCCGACATTTCTGCGAAACGAGCTCTTTAACGCTGTCGCGTTAGTTAATAGCCCGAAGTGCTGTGCTGCCAGAGGCGTAATCATAAAGCCCACTTGCTGCAACAACTGTTTGTAACAAAGAGCACCAGCCGAGGTGGGTCCTGCAGATATGCAGATATAATTAGCGAAAGCACTCAGCCAACGACAAGAAAACCTTACGTTTTATAAATGCGGCCTCTGTTCTTAACGTTAATGGAACGCAATCAATCTTAACCACAGCTGGGCGGGATTCTTGGAGTTAGAAGTGTAATATTTTCGCTCAGTAGGTACTTAAAGTACTTCGGGACAACTTTTAAGCATTAAAATGCTGAACTCTCACCAACTATTTTCTAAGTGCACGCGTCGACCAAATAGCATCGACTGTCCCTGATGTTAAGCGTATACCTTGCGATTAGGCAACCGCAATGCCTTCATCTGCATTTTTTAATCGATAAAGCTGTTATTCTTTCCCTTCGATGTCATGGAGAGGTAAATTTTGCGACATTTTTACGATAACAAAAGAAATCCAATGAAGTAGGAGTTTTGAAGTGCACTAATACTCCGAAAAATTCAGCTGAACTACTGCTTCTCACTATTGTAATGCAGCGTAATTAATATGTTTTTCCCCATCGCCACCACCTGTAAAACGAAATCCCGAGTGTATCTTCTTCAGAAGTCAAGAATGACGGGGCTCAAGACATTGAGACTTCAAAAAGGGTGACAGAAGTATTTCCTCCGAATTTTGTGTAAAGAGTACGTTTAAAGGCACATGTAGGATCCCATAGTCTAAAGTGCTATGTTGCATGAAATAAGCATAAAAGCATGATAGCTTTGGTACTAAACTGTCAGAGTACGAAACGAAAAACGAAAAAGAGGAGTGAGTCCCACATTTGGCGGAAGGGAGATGGAATCTAAGATTGACTGTTGGAGTGTAACGTCCCAAAACCGCGATATTATTTTCAGCGACACCGCACAGTGGTGAGCTCTGGAAATTTCGATCACCTGAAATTTCTTAACGTGCACCTAAACGTATGTACATGAGCTTCTAGCCTTTTGATTTCATCGAAATGCGTTCTCTTCAGTCGTGATTCGATCCCATAACCTTTGAATTACAATATGAGCACCATAAACATCCGGGGTGGTTGTGAAAGCGGAATCAGGCTGGTTCAACTGTGTATTGAAAGTCATGGACGCGGTTCAGTAGACGTCAAAGTTTGTGCAAAGTTAGATGCAGTTTTATGAAACACGTCTGGAACGAAATGCAGGCACTAATAGCGACTGCTACAGTATTCCGTACCCCACCATCCATACATGACGCCTAGGCTCACACACGAAAGAGGATGACATTCGTGAGCACATGATGACCCAGATTTCTGAGCCATAGAAATGTGCTTTTCTTTTTTCACATCGTAGCATTCACAGCGCTTCCTCGGCGATTTCATCGTGTCAAGAAAAACATTCAGTCGTCGCGTCATGCACGCGACGACGAATAAGGGCAACTTAAGAGAAAACAAAGAAAATTAGTGCTAGCGAAAAAAAATCAGAAAATGGATCATTATTCACAGCATTTGTGGCTATACAGCGAGAATGCGAGTGCCGCCTAATGGCAGAGTTTGCTGCGCGACACATCGGCGGTGTATGCAAATGAGCAGAGCTCGCGTGGCAACAATCGTCGATCAAAGCGGAAGCGGGACATATAACATCCCTTTCGTGTGTGTTATAATTGGTCGATCGCATTCTTACATCGCACTCATGAACTTTACACGTTTGCTTCAAACACGAGCCTGCTACAGGTATCGATCAACAAAATAACGAAGAATGAGTGAGCGGCAGCTGAAAATCGAGAAAACGCAGGCAGAGTTGTGAAAACGCTGCATACAGACTGAGTTGGAGTTGCGCTCTAATAACAGCAGGGAAACGCATACAACCACAGGCATGCAATGCGACAGATAATGCTGCCATGGTTTTGGAAAGGTTGCGAACCGAGCAGCTTGCGTATTTGATGGATGTGGTAGCTTACGTAAAGTTCGCTCCCCCCCCCCCCCCCCGACGTTAACTCTCTGTGGGCAGAACAAAAAGAACAGAAACAATAAGCAAGGCACGTAATAAACAAAACACCGGCAGAGGAAATTGATGTTCGTGAAGTGCGCAGAAATGAGAGGTGATTAGAGGAGCACGCATCCTAACACGATGTACCGCCGAGCCAACAGGTGAGAGGTATTTACGAGTCCAAGGCCACGCCCAAATGCGGACTTCTCACCGGGCGCGTTGTTCTATGAGAGCGGCGCAGTAAGAGCGCTTAGACGCTCACAGCGCGCAGTCGAACACAATTGGTCGTTCGATTCTTAGAAAAAAAACCCGCAAGTTTGCTTCAGCTTGCGCTCTGTCGGAAAAGATCCGCTCATACTCGACGTTAAAAGCAGCACTTGCGTCAGAGACATCCACATCACTCGGTTGTTGTGTCCTGCGTCTGAATAAAAAAGTTGACACTTGATGATTCTATTCGCTTTGTCTCTTCTCTATCTCTTTTCCTTGGGATGTTTGCATCATAGCAAGAAGCGTTCGGTTATGAGAAATAAAAAAAATATAGACTGCGAAATGACATTGTCTGCGTCAATTATATACTGAGAAACGTATGTGGTGATACGGTACGCATCATTCATTGCATCCTTTCTGCTTTGCAAGTGTTTGACACCATGCAGCCTGACTATATAAAGCTTTCTTTGCATATGAATTGGCTGTATTCCAGTATGTACTTTCGCTTTATGCATCACACTCAGTGCCACGGCCTGTGTGCCACTCACTTTGCGAGGCAAGTGAACCGACCGGTGACCTAGGCCGCATTCATCACGACAGTAGACGAAAGTGTGGGGGCGACCGGGGCCTCTTTTCCCTAGGCTGCGGCTCCGGGAGGGTCAGTGCACTCCGAGCACTGCGCGCGCGCGCAGGCAGCATGTAGCGGTCGCCGGTTGGCCACCCAGGGTGGCATGCGGTCGTGGCCCGACTTTCGATGAGCGATGAAAAAAAAAAGCCGTGCCGTTCACCGTTTCGCAACAATTTCTTCCGCAAGTACTCGAGACGGTTCTCCCGATGAGGTGAAAGAAATGAAGTGGAACTTCCCTCGGTTGGAATCCTCTAACTCCGCAAGGTCTCTCCTCACTGAAGCAAACCACGGTTGTAAAACCGTGTCGCTCCATCGGCATCCACAGAACGCGGGGCGTGCAAATTGCTTTATCAGCCAGCGTGACTTCACCCACTCATCTCTTATAATTGCAGGTCCCGCCGATGCGGCGCATCCCGCTGCCAGCGCGGTGGAGCTGGCCTTTCACGCCTCGTCAACAGGGAAACGTTTGCCTACTTATGGGAGAGCAGGCATGCAAAAAAATAATAAATAGTAATAGCCGAGCAAAAACTCACCAGCAGTCGGCGTCGTCGGTGCGAGGTCAACCACCGGTGCCGTCAGCGCACCCAATAGCCCGGCGACGTCGACGCAGGCCACGAGTACAGCATGTGAGCGTATACAGATATTTGTGTAATGTATCCGCCGCGGACAAACGATGCGACAGTTGCACGCAGAGGGATGCTGGCGCTCGCTCTCTTCCACTGCCCCTTGTGTCGTGTGCACGAGGGAGAACCGGAGTCGGTCGCTTGCTCGGCTTAGGATGCCTGCTTAGCAGTAGAATCCAGCCGCTCTTGCAGCGAGCGAACTGCGGCGTCCACCGCACGGGTTTTCCCCAAAGCAGGAGCGTAGGGGAAGAACTAAAGGGTTTTGAGGAAGGAGCGGAGCAGCGCGCTCCCGCGCTGCGCTCTGCCAGCCGCTTGGTGGGATGTCGTGGACCCGCCGTTCCGCAGCGGGAAAATCGCAGGCCACAAAAAAAAAAAGGAAAGACCGAGATCTCAGCGCGGCCTGGCGTCGACGCCGCCGCCGCTCGTAGGCCCGGGCCCGGTGGCGAGGAAAAGGGCAGAGGGAGAGAGGAACTAAGAGCACCGAGAACGCGAGGGAAGCGGGAGACCGCCTAAGGCGAGTCCGAGGCGACAGCGGCGCCGCCATTGCTGGTATAGGACGCCTACGGAGAAGGTAGTCAGCCGGGCCCCGTTTCAGACCCAGGGCGCCATCTGCCGCTAATTTTGGACATCGAAACTCTTTTCCTGCGGTTCAACGTCCCTTTGCTTCCGTCGAGCGGATCACATCTGAATCACGTGGCGTTCCTTTTTTTTCTCTCCCGGAGCTGCCTTGGCAAACGATGTGAAGGACGTGCGTCGGCTTAATGCGCGGACGTGTCATTTCTCTTTTTTGAGCGACGATTGAAAGCGCCCAGCGTGTCCCGCTTTCAGAGCCAGTTTGGTTCAACTTAGAGCGGCAGCTTCGAGTAGCTTTGGCTTTGCTTGCTCCGGCGCGCTTATTTCTCACTTTTGTCTTTGCGTAGGTTGCTACGAGATCACGCCATGAACTCACCACCGTCAATCCGAGACAACTGTTTTCATTTTTCATGCAGCGATACGAGTTTCAACACTGAAGAACAGGGAGTATATATGTGCAGTTAGTCATCTCTGCACGCAGCTAAGACCCCGATGTACGTCGATATGGAATAATATTGATTGCCCAGAGTCCTAAATAAGCGTTCCATTCGCAAATATACCGGATAGGAATCGAATATTCAGCTGTATTCAGGACACTTGTGGATGTCTTTTTTTGTGAGGAAGGGGGGGGGGGGTTAGGAAAGCGTAATGCATAAGTAGTACGGTGCACTTGTCGAATAATAATGCAAGAACCTGAGCAAATCATTCAGACGTATTCTCATGAAAACTATGAAACACTGAAAGAGATCAAGTGCCTTCGTGTCGGAAAGTTCAAAATCAAACACGGTGGACACAAAAGCCTCCGCAATACCAACTCTCCGCAAAAAAAAAAGATAGTTTCACCTGCAAGGGCGAAGCAATGAATGCGATAGCAATAACTTGGAAATGTATCACTCAGAATGGCTAGGGCATCGAAACATGTAGCACACTGCTCCCGCACAAACGACGCAAGAAAACAATACACACGGGACGAGAGCTAACTAACAACGTTTACAGCTAGACGCTTAACGCTCTGTTTAAGCAAAAACGACGCGCGAAACGTTATAACAGGTACAGATATGAGTGCGAACTAACGAGTGTCCCAGTTGTTACTTCCCTGTGTTTGAAATAGCGTGCTAATTTCGCAAACGGGGCCTGCCCACCGAGCGAAGTTGACCTTTGTGGCAAATGCAACTAAAGCAAGCATTCCGGTGAAATGCCAAGGCAAACGATTCTCTCCACCGAAGGATAAGCGCGAGTGCAGAAGCACCTAACGCCCCCGCCCCCATGCGTGGGGCAAAGTATACGCGTGCGAGATAAGCGCGCGTTGGCGCATCGCTACGAGTTGAGTGACGAGCACGGGCGGCTTTTTTAAAGACGTTAGTCTCTTTTGGGGTACCTCGACGCAAAAATTGTCTGTCCGTCTGTCTGAAAATTTAAAGATACCCCAAAGAGCGCCAAACGATAGCGCCCACCAATATTGCTCAAGTTTCAGCGTTCATACGTGTGCGATTGTCAATTAAAAAGCAATTATTGCGCATATCTGAGGCATCACAACAGCATGTCAATATTTTGAATGCTTGTCTGTGTACTATAGAAGGCATACATAAGTTTTTTTAAGGACTGTAGCATTTATCACGCTGCGCTGACAATAAAACGCGATGCTAAAAAAATTGGCCCCGTATCTGCATGTTTCACTACAAACGTCGAAAGACGACAGTCTTGCGTGTGGAGAGAGTGAACAAAATGTTTATTTGATGTTCTGCGCAAGCACATCGGTCAATTGTATTCTGCTTGAACTGCGTTAGAGAGTCTCGATCTGTGCAGCGAAAGCGAACGAGTGCATCGAGGCACGTTAGATATGAGCGCCATCTGGAAGTTATCTTCGAAAACGAAGGAAGGCGTGCGTGTCCGTGAAGAAAGAGGCGCGCCTGTCTCGAAGGCGATAAGGTGTAGAACTCAAAGCGACAGGCAGGTGGCCACCACCATGTCGTCTTAAGATGTGGGAGAAGGCGTAGTGGAGGACTCCCGAAATTTCAACCATCTTGGGTTTTTTAACGTGCACCCAAACCTGAGCACGCAAGCCTACAGCATTTTCGCCTCCATCGAAAATGCAGCCACCGCAGATGAGATTCGATACCGTGACCTGCGGATCAACAGCCGAGTACCTTAGCAACTACACCACGGCGGCGATGCCCTAAATATTGTTTTTAAGGTATTTGCTGAATTTAGCATTTAATATTCTTCGTAACACTGGAGGTACTAACGAAAACCAAATTGATTGTGCGTTAATATTTGAATATAGTATTCAAGTGTCGTACCAAGATGCCAATACCTGTGCAGGGGGGGGGGGGAATATCGTAAATGAATATTCATTTTAACAGGGTGGTAGTAGAGAAGAAAGCTTATCTATATTATTATCCCTCTGTGTCGACTGATGCGTAACTTTTTTTTTATTTACGTTTTTGAGAAAAATAGGCAGTTGATTTATTTTAATAAACGTTACCAATAGAATACGTTGTAATTGTACATTTGAGTGACTATCGAAATTTCACATAACATTTGTACCATTTTTATTCTCTACCCCCCCCCCCCCCAATTACTCTAAAAGAGAGAGACAAAAATGAGGGAAAGGCAGGGAGGTTAACTAGAAATTGGGGCATCCGGTTCGCTACCCTGCACCAAGAAAAGGGGAATGGGGAAAAAAGAAGAGAAAGAAAGCATGGAGCGAAATAGACGCGCGAAAAAAAATGAGTGAGGTGCGTTAGCATATTCTGTAGGCCACTACCACGTAAAACATTGATTTATATGTAATGTTTAACGTCCCAAAACTACCATATGAATATAGGAGACGTCGCAACGGAAGGCTCCGAAAATTTCGACCACCTGGGGTTCTTTATAGCTGCACCCAAACGTGAGCATACGAGCCTACAGCACTTTCGCCTCTATCGAAAATGCAGCCGCCGCAGCCAGGATTCGATCCCGCGACCTGCGGGTCAGCAGCCGAGTACCTAAGTCACTAGACCACCACGGCGGGCGCACCACGCAAAAAGTTCAAGAAGACCTTCCCTGATTTTCTCTGCAAAGACAGATCCTGTTGACTTTCGAGCACTGACTGTTCTGACAAGGGTCTCTCGTCAAGACGAGCTAACGCAGCAGCTTGCGGCTGTCTTTGCACGCTGTATGGAGGGCAGTGACAGCGAACCCGTTCTATCGTTTCATTCCTGCTGCTATGATCGCAAGCAGCAGTGTCTTCCATTCCATGACTCTAAAATTCCTTAAAATTTTATGAGAACACTGAGTGTCAGGGCAATTCACCATATTGGGTATGAGCGACAAATGGATGTGAACAAGAACGAGAACAAACTAGTAGATCATGCATACCAAGCTCCTTTTGTCCTTCGTCTAGTATCTCGAGGCACGAACGAATTGAACATCACGCCAGTCACTGAACTTGCGAAAACGTCAATTTTCATTACCCCCCCCCCCCTTGGTTATCCGATCGAGGAATAGCTCGGGGAATATCTCTGCTTTTTTAGTCTTAATTCTCTCACTCTCTCCGTGCTCTCTCGAGCAGTCAAGTCTTCATATACTAAATTATGACATGCAGAAGTAGGCATTATAATCTTATCCCTCATGCAGAAACCACCGTATTTTGTAAGTGGGAGTTGTGAGAACGCATATGTGTCGAGAAGTTTCGCGAAATTTGTTTTCAAACACTGTCCAACCTTTGTAACCGAAATAGAGAAGAATTGACTCGTTACACTTATTTTCTTCGCTTCAACGAACATGTTTATCTAGGAATAGAAAACTATTTTAACGCAAGGTCACTTAAAATAAAGAAAATATGATGCGAGCTCACGGGCTTCGTTTAAACTTCGTCTTGCGGTGTTCTCGTGGCAGGTGCGAATGCATGCGACATCCATTTATGCCCACTGAAGGGGTCAAAGCGTGTGTAAGTGAAAGTAATCAGTCGTTTTCGAGAAAAATGTAGCACCTCTATTAGGTAGGTTTCAGATGGCAAGCGCCTCAGGGCAAATCTTGTTTATCCGAGGTGTTCGTCATGGTAAGATTCATGGATGTGAGGCACACCACACAAAAAAGGGTGAACAATGGACTAAAATAAATCACAGTTGTGAGAGAACAGGATCAAACACCTAAAATATGAAACTCTCATACTAGTCAGTGACTTTAACGTAGACGTCATGGCGCATTATACCACTAAACGACACTCAATTTAGATTATGTGGGACAATGCTTGGATATCCAACAGATATCACTGATACAATATCCAGAGCTTCGCCCACTCGTCCTTAGTCACTTCATGGAGATGCGTTTTTCCGAGGCACTGCTGCCCAGTGGTACGTGCTGAGGCACCGAAGTTCGAGTTGAACTCTAGCAGTGTGGACTTATGAAACACACCTAAACAATCTTAAGGAACGTGTGAATGTCTGCACAACACAACCACATTAAAAGCTAGTGATATGAAAATATAGGGAATGCAAAAGCGAAAAAATTAGGGGTATGCAAAACAATCACGGAACTTTCGCGAGCCTTCAGAGTTGTTAGAATGTGTTCAAACCTTGACTCTAACGTTCGCAAATACGATTGTAATGCTGCATTCAGTGGGTGATTACCACATGCGGAAGTGACAAACGCGATGTCGCTTGAGTACCTGTGCACTTCAACGTTCATGTTATTTGCGTAATCTATGCACTTACGGTTATGGTTCCTCGTGTAATGCCGTTACTTTTGATTTTAAAACTTTGGCAGTCGATAGTTGGCTCATTCTGCGTAAGGGAAAACTGCTACGAACTAGTTGATGTATCAGCCGATTTCAGCTGTTTAGCAGGATGCAATGTACGGAACGCTCCGATACTGTAACTTCAAGCAATTGTGCAAGCACAGAAGCGTTTGCTAAGTATTTGATGATCACCTTTTCAGTGAGAAAAGAAAAACACGTTTGCTATTTTTTCGCTTTTTAGTTATTGCTAAATCGTTGAAGTAAATATTTCTTGTCTTTTCATCACCACTAATTTGGCAATGCCAGACAGACAAAAGAGTTAATTTTTTTCGTACCCCTGCTTTGTTACCTCCGTTCTTATTTTGATTATTTTAGACAATTATTTTCGCGAAATGTTGATTATTTTTACAGATTATTTTATTTATTTTAAATGCTCTAGTTACCTATTTTTTCAACAATATTGCATCAGCGATCTTCTAAGCCCGATGGTGACATAGATTACGGAACTGTTGAAGCAATACTATCATCATCACTGTATCCCAGTTGCAGCCAAGAGAAAGACAACGAAGGGCACCGACCTGTCTGCTTCGAGCGACGTGGTGTCGGGGCCGAGGCGACGCTGCAGTGCGCGATGCCTTGACGCGGACTCTGCTGTCGTCGTGAGACGTGACTCCTCGTAGACCACTGTTCTGCCCGGCCGGAAGATGAGCGACAGTCCGGAAGAGGACAGCGCCGAAGAGAATGGTGAGCTTTCTACTGTGTGCGTCGTTGGTTGTGCTGGTAATTAAGCGCACCAAAGGTGCCTTGAGGCGTGCGATGCGACACGACAAGCACGGCTCCAGTACGAGGAAAAAAAAGTTCGTTTTCACCGGTGTTTTGTGTTACTCTGACTGGGCCATTTCAGCAACTTCTAACAAAGTATGCTAGCGAAGTTATTGATAAATGAGCCGAATGTGCGTGAAAAATACGATATAGCCAGTTTAGAAGAAGCCGCTAAAGTTGCTCTAAGGCTCACTAATATCTATCTACACTCTTGCTAATAGTTGCGTTACAAATGTTTTTATGCACAGATACAGACAGAGGACAAAAATCGACTTGAACAAGCGCAACAACCAACTCATTATGCCATTATGACAATGAAGACAGTCAGTGGCCTGACGCATAAGTGGGAAGAAGGAGATCATGATTGTTACAATAAAGATACGAAGGCGAGCCTGAAAATGCAATTAGGACGGTAGTTTCAACCCCACAGCTTGCACGGGCATAGGTGGCGTTCCTATTCAGCCTTGAAACGGTCTAGCATGGCATGTTTGCCTGTCAGTGCCCGCATTACAACCACTTCTCCAAGCGCAGTTACTGACGCAGAAAAAGAAAAAAAAACACCGTGGGGTCAGTACATTCCGTCTGTTCGTTCACCCATTTGTCTGTCCTTTATACTGGTCCACGACTTCAAAGTAAACAATATAGCCCTCCTACTTAGCTTCATTCCATCATTACCATTCACTTAGCGGATATGCAGTCAAATATTAAGTTTTCTTAAATTGAATTTAAAATTCTGCTGATAAAGGGAATGACTAAGAATAAGTCCACTTTGAAATTAAAAGAACCTTGCCGGAGGCATATACAAATGCCTGCATATTGCTTTCCTCGAAGAGTATTTTACAAGGTTTTAATAAATGACATGCTGCATCTTTAACACATGACTGTGAGGTCTTTGAACGAGATCGCGTAATAGAGTTTTTTTATTTATTTATTTATTTATAAATACTGCGATCCTTCAGCTGAAAGATCATGGCAGGGTGGGAAAAAAATGTTCGAGAATCGGTACATACAAAAAAAAATAAAAAAAATAATGAAAACACAATAAATCGTACGATTTATTTATACGAATATGGTACTTAAAAACCACCGCTTAGTGATTTTTTAGATGTAAAACAAACTGTCGGTATGGCTGTTCGCTTAAGTGCTCTTTTTTTTGCCTGTATACAATGCACCAATTTTGACTTGAAAAGCTCCAGAGGGCTTGTTTCAAGATGAAGTTTTTGTGGCAATGTTTACCATTGTATTCTGTTTTAGAACGGACAATCACTGATCCTTCCAGAGTCAGCTCTATTTTAATTCTGATTTTGCTCAGTGTGCGAAAGAAGAATTGGAGCATGAGTGATTGCTTTTCGAGTGCGGATTATCGTATTGTACGGCAGAAGGTTTAGACACATTTAATCTGCCTCTTAGAGAAAGGAGCATGCATGCGTGGTATTCATCAAACTAAAATAGGGAATGCGGATGCTCTTTACATGTTGCACATATCATTAGCCTTCAAAACGTGCTACATCAGGTAATACAATAACAAGCGTTTGGCGCCCAAGCCTGGTGAACTTATCCGTAACCCCAGATCACGTGCGCTACGAATACATTCATGAAGAAAAATTGATCGATCCGCAACAATGCTTTTTCTGCTAACGAATCCCGCAAGCCACGCATGCAAACCATGCACGAGTGCACACACGCATTCTGCTGGCCAAAAAGCACACGAAAAATAATTTCATGCAGAGCACTGCATGTTGATCTTAACACATGGCACTCTGATTGGTTGCTGGGAAACACGTCTGGACTCTCCACATTGTTGCAGTGGGTCCCAAAACAGCACCCCTGACCAACTGGTAATAACGATTATTCTAGTTTCGCTTTGCAAAACACCTATATGCGTGCTCGTGAGAGATGCCGTATGGGAGGGCTCCGGAAATTCCTGCCAGTTTAAGGCGTGACTAAATCTCTAAGTACACGGGCATCGAGAATTTGACCTCCATCGAAATGCGACCACCACGGTCGGGAATCAATCCCGCCCTCGATCAGCAGTTCAGCACCATAGCGGCAAGACTACAGTGGGGCGCAGTCCCACCGACGGGTAACTTGCTATATAGAGCGAACTGCGGAAAAAAAAAAGGTATATAATGCTTTGAAGCACCTCTCTCGTTTAATTAATAAACATAGCGCAAAATTTTTATTAACAGTTTAATAACTGCTAGCACATGAGACTATGTATGGACACGATAAGTTATTTTCATTTGTTGTAAAAGACAATTGAGGTCAAGGAAGGTATAGGAGATGTAAATTCTGTTAATTGTAATACGAGTGCGAAGAAAATAAAGGGGGCAGGAGAATGACTTGTTGCCGGCTGAGACCGAACCAGAGACCTTCTAACAACCCGTCTGGTGCTCTACCAATTGAGTTACGGTAGGGGCAGTTCTCCTGTAGAGTTTCTTCGGTGCATCTGGGCTTTTATACTTCGGAGCGGTATTGAGCGCCGCTCGAAACCAACACAGCGAGTTTGGAACACTATTTTCCAGTTTGATGGCGTCACGGCAACATTGTAGGGATTGTAACTGATCAATACTCTATCGCATGCTACATGAAGGCATGAGGTCTGCAAGAAGACAGAGACCCTTCTGAGAACCAAGCAAGCCCCCTTTGGCTACGCCTGGAAAAATTAGGCTTTTATAATCAATACTTGGCTGCCTGGATCGGCGCGCGTGGAGGCATATCGCCGCACGCACCGATCCAGGCGACCATGGTCAATAGTATAGTTTAGGTAGCGTTGAAATGCCCTCATGTTTCGTGACACTTGTAGCCGTAGAGCTTCTTATATATACACTAGAAGGAATTCTCTCGCTAGTGTCTGAGGGAGCTCCAACGCATGGCATTTCAGCGAGCTTGGGAATTGTGAGTAAGTAGTACATAGATTCGCCTAGTCTTCGTACTGTACATTCCTGCTGGTTTCGCGTGGCAATTGAACATCCTTTGTCACTAAACAAATAATCAGCAAATGTTTGGCGATTGTACGCTTCATCACCTTCGCCTTTTAGGATCACCATTTCAAATCATCTCACGAAGTTCAAAACGGTTTGTTTTTTCAATCGGAACAAAACTAAAACAGCAATAAACGAAACCACAAGTGCGATACGCCGCCCACAAGCATGAAGACTAGGTAAAGCCATGGCATACCCATAATTCTTATGGTCACTGAATAATCGCAGCACCGTCCCCTCTAGTTAATTTTACAAAACTCTATGCTTGTGGCTATACACTTGTGGATACTTACACTTGCGTTGCTACACTTTTGCAGTAAAAGGAAGTAGCCCCTCTTCTTATGATAGTGTTGTTTCTTTTGCAGAAGTGCACACCAAGTGGAAAGATGACTCTACCACTGGTGAGTGAATACAGTAGCCTACACACCACGAAGTAATGTCCATGCATTTGTCAAAACAGCGGCAATGAACGCTTCGTTGAAGAAGCAATTGTCATTTCTAGTGTTTGTCTTAGGTTTCCTCATATCAATTAGTAGCTTACTAAGGAATACTTAAATTACGACTTCTCAAAACAATAATGAAAAAAAAAGCAGACAATGAAGCCAAGTGAGAAACAGAGAGCGTTGACCATAATGTTTAGAGTGTTTTGTAACAATTGAGAGGAAAGTGCCGCTGACAGGAACCAAAGCTGGGACCTTCAAATGAAATAAGAAAAGAACCCCCAAAAATGTTATTCATTCATTTACAAAAGATTTTGGGTGGAAAATAAGCCTGAAGTTTTTAATAAAATGACCATTGTGAAATCCTCAGAAGCAGGAATTTGGAGGTTTTCTCTGATGTTTAATGGGACCCCAAAAATACCTAAAATATGTATAGTAGATCTACTGAAATGCACAGACGATAACAGCTTGGATGTCACTTCACCAAAGACTCGTTCTGCTGTAAAACTAAAAGCATTCAAAAATAAATTTGAATAATGTATTGTGGATACTTATGACAATACTCGCGTACGGTTAGCAGATATGTAATGCGTCAATCTAACAAATATTTTGGGCCACTCGAAAACTTGTATGCCACTTTATGAATAAAAAAAGAAGGGGTCTCATAAAACATGTGTGTGTGCGGCAGCAATCATATCAGACCGCTCAAATAAACAACCCGCTCTTGAGAACTATTATTTCAGTACAGATTAACAAGGTGCCGTGAAATTGGCCCTTTGTGCACATGGGTTCAAAAGTGTCAAATCGAAGCCGATAATTATTTAGGTAACATTAACCAGGCAAAAAACTTTTTGCTCAGCTATCTTCACGTGAAATTCCTTCTAAATATTTTGAATTTTGAATGAATGTTGTTGTTCCTACCATTGAAAGATTCGCAACTCAATTTTGACACTGCTTATGAGTGTGCTTCAAATTCCAGTGAATGTTAACTGAAAATGAAGGCGGCATTCATGAAACAGTTTTTTTTGCCTTATACATAACACTACTTTATCACGCTTGATTTTGAACACAATGAAGATATGTTCATTGTAGTTGACAATAGCCTATAAATATCCCTTAAGTAGCCATTTTATCAATAATAGACAGAACAAACAAATAGTTCCGCGCCATCTTACAATCATTTCGCGCTCTTGAAATGCTTTTGTACCGCACTGAAGCAGTGCAAAACAACCATGTTTCTAAGGAGACACAAATGAACCTACATTATACAGCAGTTCGAAATCACAGGTGCAATCTTGATGCCAACTGCAGGCAGAAACCCATCGTCAAGTGACATTACATTATTCCTTTTATTATCTGGTAGCTGTTCATGCATATTCATAAGCGAACATACACACACGTTGATATACAAGGTGCTTCACGAAATATGTCCAATATTTTTTTAAATGGGCAAACGTCGCCATTTGCTCGCTGTCTTCACAGTTGATTTTTTTGCAGCAGCCGACATCTTAAGAGGGTTGAAGGCATCATTTAGAAGGTTAATTAGGGAAGGTAATTTATTTACCTTTTAAAATAGAAAGGTTAGAGGTTAAGTCAAATAGTTGAATTGAAGAAGAGCCAATTGCCACTTTTATATTTCTGAAAAACGGCGGCCTCTAGTAATACCAGCGAAATTATAAAGTTTTCCTAATTTCTGTGGCGAAATCAAAACCAAAAGACCTATGAGCGCAACAAGCACACGACTACAATTACGTCACTGTTAAAAACAGTTAATACATGGCTGCAGTTCTTCCCCTTTCGTTAACGTGTGTGCGTCATGCGTGCTCTATTTGCAAACGCAGCACAAACGCCCACTCTGCAAAGACGGTTGATGGTTTATTTATTTATTTACTCATTAGAAACACCTACAGCGCCCGTCACGTCAGAATTCAGGAAAATTCGGTTTCACGTCAGAATTCAGGAAAATTTCATTATTTCGCCGTTATACCTTGAGTCTACTTCTCAGAAATCTCAAAGCAACACTGAGCTCTTCGCCCAAGGACTTCAATTCTCTTATTTGACTTAACTGCCAACTCCTGTACTTCAAAAGTTAATTATTTAACTTCTCTAATTACCGCTCCCAATGATGTCTTCAACTAACGTAAGTTGCCTGCCACTAGAGAATAAGCAACGCTGAAGACAGTGAGCAACTAGTGGCTTGTGCTGATTTTTAAACAATATTGGAAACATTTCTTTAAACACCCGGCATGTATACATGTCTCTTCTTCGACCCCCTTCACCGTTTCCCGGTGGTTACACTATTTAAGGGAAGGTATGCTTGATGCATGACACTCTTCGGTTTTTGTTCTGACGATAGTAACCAGCACCATGGTTGAATGCCACTTTGAGAGCGCCTTGTAGAGGGTTAAATTCTCGTGTCTAGCACGATGGAGCGTCGTGCTCGGAACTACAAAAGCGACATCTGCAGTCGTAAATATGGTAATTCTGTGCACGCGAGGCACCAATGACGCGCCACTTTTGCATTTTTTGTCCTTGCTCATCACCGCAGATACAACCATTGCTTTAGTAGTAGAAAGAGCTCTCACCAGTTCAAGACAAAAAATATTAATAAAACCATAACGTAGTGTTCTCGGTATCATATGGTATCATGATTCCTTAGTAAGTTACATTTGTTTTTTTTTTTTTGGCACTGTATATTTTACAGCGCTTCTGACAGCCAAATAAATCACTGTGGTCACGGTGATGACCATGTAAAGCAGATGCATTACTGGCGCTGCACGTGATTAGATGAGGCCTGTTTCAAACTGCAGAGGTTGCTCGTGATGTTTGATCACAGCAATCTGTCGTTGAAGACATGAGAGTTGACCATTGTATACGTTACTTTGTGCCTTCCATTGCATAGAGCGTACGCACACGCATATTTACTCAAGGAGGCACATATTAAACAAGCCTTGAAACATCTAACTTGGAGGTGCATTGTTTTCTTCTTCCCTACGTAGTGGATGTGTCCAGCCTGCAGAAACTCTGCGGTAAGTTGAAGAATGTCATCGGTAAATTTTGTGCCGCATTATTAGCAATGCGTCTGCAAAATGGCCTGAACAGTGATATTCGGCAGAGTATAAATGTTTAAGCATTTCAGACCACAGAACAAATGGTTACCCATCATCAACCGGGCTTCTAAATGAAACTTCTTTTTCACTTGTCCTAATGTGCACAGAGAATTTTGAGACATCAAATGAAACCTGCTTTATGAACAGAGTGGTGAAGAAATCTTCTATTACATCACCGATTGTTTCACTAAAGCAAGAGGAAGTTGTTTTAAATGGATCAATACAGACATCTTCAAATATTTGATTTGGTCACCACTGCAATGTGATAGAAAATTGACTAAAACCGGCCAAATCTTCGCTTTGGTCACCACTGAACATGTTTAACTGAAGTTAGTGCTGCATAAGAGTGCATACACGGCATGTACCCAAAGTGTACTTGTTCGTAGTTCTGATAACTAGAGCTACTTATTATTTGTGCGAAGTATGTCTATATGTCGCTATTTACATGCCCTTGATTTCTCTCAACAATGTGTGTTCCATGGTCGAAGATGAAGCACACAGCGTAGGTGATAAAGAACAAATCCACAACAATAATCGCACTACGCTGCAGCTATGGAAGCAGAAGAATTATTCTTGCTTGCGTTCTGTTGTTTATAAATATGATCTCACGTTACAACGTATGAAGCGCTCTTATGTGGCACCGACTAAGCCGATTTCTCCTCGCATGTGATCACGAGGGGCGAAGCTCCATGTATAGAACACTGCATAAAAAGCTTCAAGCTTCCCTGCCCTTTGTGTAATTCAGTACTACAGAATCACAAATGCCGCACCAGTGGTCAGTCGTTTTAGCTGACGCTAAAGGCAGCGCATAAAAGCGTGTATTAAAATAAGAAACTAGGGAAATAAATAATGAGTGGTATTATTCAGATGTTACTTAGAACTCCTTACGTCGTGATGTTTTTTCCCTTCCTCTCCTACTTTATTCGTGTTGTGCGCTCGAAAAACTGAATCAAGTTTCCAGAATCAAGGCCCTGTTTTATCAAATTACTTTGATGTTCTTGGCCGTTTGTAGTCTCCCATATTACAGCTGCAGTTTGAGCACAGGTTAATGCCCACACTGGAGACCTCTGGGTACGTGATGCTTAACATGAAATAATTATTCACTATGAAATATTGTTTTCCGCACACGTCACAGTCCAAGACCGAAGAGCGACAAAGAAGAGAAGAGGACTCTAAGAGGGCAGGCAAGAGATAAGAGGAGAAGGAAGACGAATATATGGCGATCACGTAGCCTCGATAAATTATCGAAAGTACACTGCTTTCATAGACTTTTCCATAAAACGTAAAACAATCCTTAGATTACATAACATTTCGAATGTTTATATTCCATTGCTTCTTCAGTTGTAGCATGTTTACTGGTGATTTTCATCGATTGTCGTTCGGTCCTTGTCTTGAATGGACGCTATATGCTGAGCTAGGGTAATTGCAATTTTTTTATGCGCTGTACATTTCCACTCCTCCAATAGCCTTTTTACAGGGCTGCAGTATCTTGAGTAAAAACAAAATAAAAAAGTAAGAAGGATGACATGTCCCCACATCATATACCCACACATTGTGAGAATGGTCAGTTGAAAGTATTTCGCGCTTAAGCACACTGAATTACCCGTATCCCAGAAACATCGGTTTGCATTCGGGAGGAAGTGCTCACTTTGGCTTACAAGAACTGCTTGTCCGTGGTCGTTCCCACTGTGTATGTCTGGAGGGGATCAGTGGATATCCAACACATTCGTACGTGCTCTGCTCTCACAGCTTACTTCGTAATGAAGCAACATCTGCAGCAAGAAATGCCGTAGGCTTCGCTCACCGAATCGGCCTTATCTTTTCACGCCAGCGCCTTGTAGAGTTACTGCAGAACAAACCCTGAAGGAGTTTTTGTGATAACCTTCCTTAGTGTGACATTGCAATTTTTTGCCATCTCATTCATTACTTCCACTTTGCGGCAAAACGGTGGCACTCATATTTTTTTACCTACCTACAGCTTTGTCATGTTCGGCAAATGGCTCTTGCAGTGCAATGGCAAGTCTTATAAGGCGAGCCTGTGGGGCAGAAAAATAAACTTCGTTTTTTTTTGGAGTGTAAAACTGAATTTCCTGCCGTATTTTGATATCAACTATGATTTGGTACTGTGGTTTCTGTTCCTCAAGACGACTGTCCGTGGCCGCACAGTAAATATGACACTGTACCGTTCAACCGTAAAACAAGATTGGGCTGCTTTGAATCTGACCACATCTGCCATGTTTGGATGAGAATAATATGCAATAACGGCAGTGAAATAATACCTAGCTTCATGTACAATCAGTATATTTGATGAGAATGAATCTGGAGTACCACAATACTCCATGCCACATAACGAGATCGTGGTTTCTCAACGTGAAAGCAAAAACGTTGAATTTATTAGATTCAAATTTTTTTAGGAAGTGGCAGCTATAGCTAGGTTACTGCCATGCCCATGCCGCACGTGAACAAGTGCGGAGGCAAGGGTTATAAGGTGTTTGCACAGATACTATACAAAGCGCCTTGGGCACGTTGATTGAGTCCGGCATTACTTTTAATTTATTTCAAAAATACACAGACTCTTACCACTTACCTTACCATATTTAAATGGTATATTTAAAATTTTTCACATATGCTTCGTGTACACTTAAACTGTCCATCTATGCTTTTATACAGCTCTGGGTAGAATTCCAGCGTACTTACGTGTCAAAATTAGGCTCTGCTCTTGAGACACGCAGTAATTGGGCAATGTATAATAAATGAAACCGCCGTGGCCTTTAACGCACAGAAAATCTAAGTAGACGGGTGCCAATGTATTCAGAAGCTATCGACGCGCAGCCATGTCTTGGTGGAGCACTGAACCAGCGTAGTGGAGCTTAGCAGCAAAGCTGGCACTACGACTGCTGTCGCAATGCCGCCATGGTGTTTTAACTGGATATACAGAGGTGTATGCATAACGAAATTACATGATATACCATGCTGCTCGAAGCATGTATGTCATTACATGAATGGAATGTGCGAAGTGGAATGTCTTGCCTTGACACGTGTATGCTTATATGCTTGTTTGCATGACATGGCATCGCTACTGATATTTCTTGTCCCAGTCAATTTTTTTACATCAAAATACTATTCTGTCTACACATTTGAGGCATACATGTGGGAAATAACAGGACCTACATTAAGAACTAAGTTGCATTTCAGGTATGACTTTTAGCTCTATAAACTACCTATGGGGTAGCAGGTAACAGGTAACGGGTAACAGTGCAACATGGGCACCGTTCTGCTGCATACTGACGCTTTTTTTACAAAGCAGTTACGAATAAGTGCCAGAGCATCGCATTGTATGTTTTTAAATCTGAAGTCATGTTGGCTTTAAAAATCAACAGAATAAGCTTCACAAGCTCTATGCAGTTCCCAATGTGATTTTTTTACCTCACTCATACGTCGCCGAATTTTTGTTATGCGAATTACTTCAGGATGCATTTTATTCTCTCTATCAGCAATCACGCAGCGCCACAAATCGCCATGTTCCCAAATCTGGCGAAAGCAGCACCGTACACTCTCTCGTTCAAGAAATTAATATTTATACCTCCTCCAAATCGTGAATTCACTCTAGCTATTCCACGCAAAACCTTGTACTCCACTTTTCCCATAAATTAACGGAGGACGTGCTTCTAAAAAATCTTCGGAAACAAACTAGTCTTGGCAGGGTGGCAGTCTAAAACACTGCATGCAATACTGCGGACACCAGCAAGTGTCGTGGCGTGCACTTGCACGGCTGAAAGCAACAAATCAAGTAGTGCAACGGTCCTTAACCTTACTTATAAATGCCTTTTCTAGTAAAAGGCGCACATGCAGAATATATACGTGTTGTTATGGTGGCCCAGGCACGCACAATAATTGCTTTTCAATCGACAATTGCACAAGTGTGAACGCTGAACCTTGAGCAACATAGGTGGGAGCTGCGGATGGGGTGGGCCGTTTCAAATACCCGATGCTGTTAAGAGTGGACAAACAGAAAGATGTACAGCCACAAAGACAGACAGACAGACAGACAGACAGACAGACAGACAGACAGACAGACAGACAGACAGACCAAAATTTTTGCGTCGAAGGTCCCCAAGAAAGACTATCGTTTTTATTATCGTCTTTAAAACTGGTGCGACATGTGGCAAACGTCGATTAATTCCAAAAAAACAGTGTGCATGACGATAACCCGAAAAAAAGAAGCTATCCAGTATGACTACAGCATTAAAGGCACCAGGCTTGAAAAAGTGAATGCGCACAAATATTTAGGCGTCACGATCAACATCCTCATCCCAAACCAACACGGATTTTGGGAAAAACGCTCTTGCAACACCCAACTATTCGAATTGTTGACAGACTTGCACAAATCCATGCATAGCTCTGCTCCTACAGATGCTATTTTTATAGACCTTTCAAAGGCTTTTGATCGCGTCCAACATAACCGATTAATAACTAAAGTCCGTAACCTCCAGCTTGATCAGAAAACAATCCAATGGATTCAAGAGTTCCTCTGTAACCGGTCGCAATCGGTCAAACTTAACCACATAATTTCCAGAAAGTGCATGGTAAAATCCGGTGTCCCCCAGGGCTCCGTGCTCGGACCATTATTATTTTTGGTCTACATCAATGACATTGGATGTAATATTGTTTCTTCTCTACGCCTATTCGCAGATGATTGCGTTATATATAAGGAGATTACCGAACCGAATGACAGTAGCATCCTACAGTCAGATTTGTTAAAACTCACAGAGTGGTGCAACTTGTGGCAGATGCACATCAACGCTGAAAAAACCAAACATATTAGATTTACTTCCGTAGCCAACCCCTCATCATCCGTCAGATACATAGTCAATAGCACCGTAATTGAGACCGTTTCATCCACAAAATACCTCGGCATTTTCTTTAGTTCCGACCTAACCTCGAACAGTCACATTGAATACATCACCAGCAAATCATCGAAAAAACTCGGTCTTTTGAAACGCCGCCTCAGATGCGCAAACTTGAAAACTAAACTTCACGCATATCAAGCTCTGATCAGGCCTTCACTAGAGTATGCGTCAACCATCTGGCATCCACACACGGCAATGTTATCATATATGCTAGAATCGGTACAAAATAAAGCAGCTCGGTTTATCACCTCCTGTCATTCTCGCCACCAAAGCGTAACATGTCTTAAGCGTTCTCTGAACCTTCCATTGCTTGCCACGTGCAGGAAGTTGTCCCACCTATGTTTTTTCCATAGCTTATATCATAGTGACTCGTCATTTTCCCGATCATTCATTCACCCGGCTCCCTACGTTTCTGATCGCGTTGGTCATGCACATAAGGTCAATCCAATATATTCACGCACTAAGAAATACCGATTTTCACCTCTGCTGTTATCCATTAACGAGTGGAACGCGCTGCCCTCAAACATCGTCGCTCTTACAGAACCCTCCCTTTTCCAGTCTGCAGTACTAACTTACTGAGAAGTTGACAATAATTTGTAACCACCATTGACATTTAATGTGTAACGCATGCTTAGAGAATGTTTATTGCTATTTCTTGAAATATGTTTCCTGTTATGGTGAGCTGCTTACTGTGTTTTTTGCTTATTGTGTTATTAGTAATGTTGCTTGGGTTATCGGTCCGTTTGATTACTAGTATTACTCCCTGACATGTTGTTTTACTGATGCTATAGTAACCTCTTGTATGTATCTCCCCTTATGTAATGCCCTCTGGGCTCTTAAGGTATTTAAATAAATAAATAAATAAATAAATAAATAAATAAATAAATAAATAACGTCAAGCCTCAGATGGGATGCGCACATTTCTAACATTACTTCGGTTGCTCTGCGCAAGCTCTTTTATCTTCGCAGATGCCTTCAGTTGGCCCCTCGCTCAACCAAGCTTTTAGCCTATACTACTTACGTAAGACCGGTATTAGAATATGCTAACACAGTATGGTTTCCTTATACAGTCACTAACATTCAAAAGCTAGAAAATGTACAGAGGAAGGCAGCAAGATTCATCTGCAACAAACATAAGCGCACTGATTCTCCTACAAATATGTTAGCAAGCTCTGGCCTCCAAACACTTGCGATTCGAGCAAAACAAGCGCACCTTACATTTCTTTTTCAGCTACTTCACGACCATTATAAAATTGACCCATCATTGTACATCCGTCCGTCAGACTCCCACGTTATTAGGCACAAACATTCACACACGCTGAAAGAGTACTCTTACCGCAATGACACGTTCAAGCACTCCTTTTTTCCACTTGCCATAAGGGAATGGAATTGTTTGGATTCCTCCATAACTAGTGCGAAATCGGTATCCAACTTTGCACTAAAATTAGAAAATATGTTCTCTTAATGCGACAATACTCGCATTACCAGAAGCATTGCGCCACCAGTGAAAGCGTATTAGTGGAGTGTACAAATGTTAACTGGAGTGTTTAGAAGTTTGCTATTTGTTTGCCTGTGTACCACTACACTTAATGCAAAATTTCTCTTCTTTTTGGTGATGGTTTCTTTGTCTTTGCAGATGTAAACAATTTGTATATTTTTCGCTTTTATACTTTGTGATGACTGTAATTTCACTACATTCCTGTTTCTGTTTTCTGCGCTGTTAATGTACCACCTGCATGTACAATCTGTACGCCCACCTGCTATGGTCTCGGAATGAGACAGGCAGTATTGAAAATAAATGAATAAATAAATAAATAAATATTTAAAACAAATGTCGGACAAGAAAGCTGCTCACTCGAACGATGCCGCGCAGTGCATGTGATTTGAAGCATAATGCCAAGCATCTTCGGGCATAAGCATAGACCATCGAGCTGTCTACTACCGGTGCATGACATCGCCTCCACTACTGATTTGTCAACACTTGATAACATCAGCGTACGCGCTGCACAGCGATGTCTTCGACTGAAGTGGTCCAAAATTGAAAACGTTTGAAATAACGAACATTTCAAGTCGGGCAGCCAGTATTCGTAAGCGTGACTACTGTTCAAAAATGTTAAATATTTCAGACAATCAGCTGCGTGCAAGAACAACTAAAATTGCATAAAACCCATTCCACCTAGATAATGTTTGTGTTCATCCCACTGCATGCGAAGTGATTTCCGTCTTAGACTCGCTCAGCATGAAGTTCTCAAATATTTGTCCACGTGCATTACATGGTGCAACCACGAGATTCTCCTCCAAAGGTGAACGTCCTTTAGCCAGAGCTTTGTGTATGAAAGCGTACGTGAAGGCGACGTACTACTCTCGAAGTATGTCAATTCCACTATTGACTCCATGACGGCAGGCATATGTAAGCTGTGATTCCTACTGTGGCTGCATTATTTATTAGCCGGCGAACTAGAAACTATTGTGGCTTTACAGTACTAGTGAAACAATTGCCATAAAGTTTACTTCCGTTCTCCGTATATAGATCAAGATATGTGCCCCACATGCTCTATGATGCAACCCATAATGCCTGTGCGAACAAAGTTCAGGCTGTCAGTGGATATGGAGGCGTCCTGAAGACTAACTGAATCATTGAAAGATAGATGGTGCGTCCTAATGGCATAGTTTTATCGTTTTTCACAATCAAGCGCATGCACTGCTATGAGAACCCTTGAATCCACAGTTGTATATAAAATATTCTGAAAGGAGAACTTACACTCTCTAAGAGCCGAAAACACAATGTAGTTCAGCCCCCTCAACGTTCAATGCATTAATTTCTATAGGAATTGCCTGATTAGATACGACGCTTTTCTCCCTGCTAAAATGGGCAATATTCAAGTGCTGCATGTTTTGTAATTAGGCTAAGTCGCTAGAATGTTTCTTGCACGTTGGGTCTCATTTTCTCAGATCTTACGAGTCCAAACCAAGATTTAATGAAGCCACGCCGTACAGGAAGTCTGCGGACAATTTCCAACCACCAGGAGTTCGTTAACGTTGGCCTAAAGTACACAACCCTATGACATACTAGTGGCATAGAAAAACAATCACCATGACCGAGATCACACCAGCCTCTTTCGTGTCAGCTGCCCAGCAACATAACATGTAAACCGCCACCATGGCCCATATATTGATTTCTTTTGTATTCACATACAATCTCACTTGATGACAATAAACTTGAAGGAGGTGTTTAAAGTAAAACTGCAACACATTATAACGAAAATACACTATTGTTTCAAGAATGTCACCGTACTACCTTTCACTGCCATTAAAGAAAGAATGATCGCTGCTCAAAATATTTTTAAAAAAATTTTTACAAGGTAACAGCGTTATATCCGACCATGTACAGACAGCATACACGCGCTGTCGAGGCCACGACCGTGTGAATGCGGGAACACCAACACCAGCAATTTGTGTGCGAATGGAATGTATGCATAACAGCTATCGCAGTGATATGGCTATTCAAGTGTATCGTTGCGAAGCCGGAAACCTACAATTGATTGACGCAAGCGTTCCTCACGTGTTGCCTCTTCCCTCGTTCTACAACTGCAACTGCAAGTAATTGGAAGGTATGGAATGTGCTGACTGAAAGATAGCTAAGGAACGGCAGCACGCCAAACTGCTGATCAAACTACAATCGTAAGAATGTAGGGTGATAAGCGCGATGACGGAAGGACACTGACACATCCACAAATCGATGACTGAAGAGACCGATACTGCTGGCGACATGTAACTTGCCAAAGACTGTCCTGCTAAACATTTGGAAAAACACATGACCGAAAATTTTCGCAACAACGAGAAAACCACGGGACGATGCAGGACTAACTACATAATTTTCGTAGCATAGTACGTCAAACAAACATCGGCGGTTCTTTTTGAACAATGTCGCGCATGAACCTAACCGGGAAAAAAGATACCTGATGGACTGCCGCAAAATATTATTCTCTTTCACTGAAACAAAACGACAATATGGGATGCAAATTGAAGAAGGAAACTCTGGGAACATATTTTTTGTCATTAGCCAAAGAAAAACACGTACACTAGGGCAATATTTTTTAAGCCATAGCGAAAAAAAAACCTCGTTTCTGTTGAGTAGCATATTGGTTGTCTTGCGCCTGCATTAGTTTCCAGCTTGGTTTTCTTTTTACAATAATTTTCTGGGTATTGTACCCATTACTTTTCGTACACACTAATTTCTTCTTTTACTGCGACACAAATTTCTAGCTGGAATACCTTCGCACTACCAGATTGTTATGAATGCGTCGTGCTCTTTTACTTGATAATTCTTTCAGTGAGGTTTCATGTTACACACTATACTAAACTCATAGCGGACGTACTGCTGGTTCTCTCTGATGGCAGCTCTAAGGCAGATACGCAAAATCAATTACATTCCGGCTTTCCGTGAAGAACTTCTAGTAAACTATGTTATTTCTTTGAGCTTGCCGAATTTTCATTTGTTTTGGTGGGTCCTAATTAGTCCGCATTTCTAGCGTCGCACCTGCAGAGTTGTGGGTGCCAGCTGCCGCCCACCTTCATTAATATGCAGAGGGCTCTGCAAGATTAATGTTTACGACGTGTAATTTATCAGGACCTTCAGTGCGTTATGGTGTGACGAAACAAAATGTTTGTTTGTAACGACTCGCCATGAGATGATATAGGTTATATATGGCGTATACTTTGCGATAGCGCTTATAAGAACGTTCCTGCCTCGCTACCACATCGGCGCTGTTGCAAAAGTTTACATATTGCTCGGCCACCTGCAGCCCACCTACAATGGCTAGAAACATGAAAACAAAAATGCCAAACTTACCTTGTAGTGCTATCGGGTCTTTCCTTCCACATAAGTCACCAAATGTTTAGCCTTCACGCAGCTCTCGAAGAAAGTTGAAGCCGCAGATGTCGAGGTAAAATGCCGACGTAATTAACAGGCTCGTTCCGATAACAGAAAATAATTTCATACGAGTATGCATGGGCATGTCGTCTACAATACACGTGTTCATTTTTCCTGTTTTGCTGTGTTTTTGTAGGTCTACAACATGATAAAATAGTAAATGTCGCAGAAGCCCTTAAAGTTTGCTCGTGAAGGGCGGGGACATAATCTCATTCACCCTCCTACATGTGACGACGGGAATGTACATGTGGGGGCCCAAGTCGTTGGGAGAGTGAGATAAATCCTAATAAATGCACTTTTTTCTTTAGCTTTAAAAGTGCAGTAATTTTTCAACTGCACAATTTTTAAACTACACCCATGCATGGCTTCCTTTAGACATAGAAAACTCTAATGTCCATTTCGTGTTATTCCGGGGCAGCCTGCGGCCCACTGGCCACAGGCTGCCGTGGGGCAGTATTGAGCGGCTCCCGGCACGAGCAAACCCCCTTCTTCTTTTATTGTTACTTCCTGTCTAAAGGCTGACGTGGAAGTCTGGACGTGAAACTGAATATGATATGTGAGGTTTAACGTCCCAAAACCACCATATGGTTATGAAAGAGGCCGTAGTGGAGGGCTGGGGAAATTTAGACCACGTGGGGTTCTTTAACGTGCACCCAAATCTGAGCCCACCGGCCTACCGCATTTTCGCCTCCATTGAAAATGCAGCAGCCGCAGCCGGGATTTAATACCGCGACCTGCGGGTCAGCAGCCGAGTACCTTAGCCTGGACGTGAAATTGAACAGGCACTTTTAACTTGTGTTTGATTGCAACTTTGTCATATGTGAAGGAAACATAGACATGATATCTAATCCCATTTCCGAAAGTATTATAAATTAGCCAAATCTTTGTGCTTTGCCCGCAACCACCCTTCTTTCCGGCTCACACTTGCCCCCCGCCCCCCGATATGTCAGCTCCATGCAAATTGGCTCTTCGCCTGAAAAGGTGGTCGACCCCTGCGACATAAAATAAAAAATGCCCGGCATAGGGTTAGGGGAAATCGATTCAGTTGTCCAGGTTGCGGAAAATGTCGTGTAGCGCACAAACTCTCTCCCAGGCACAATCGTTGCGATTACTTGAGCATCCAGCAACTTGACTTGAGTCGATCGCGGTGGCGCTCAGAAGGTGTCGGCGATGTTTTTGGATGACTGGTCTGAGCTAGGGGAGACGCTATGCTATACCTTGATGTCCCACTGGATGCCGCGTCCTGTCCGAGTGGTGGTAGCCTTCTGGGCGCAAAAACCGAAGCCCCCAGACGAATAAGGAAAACTGGAAGCACGCTACCGCGCTCACTAGTCTCCTTCGTTCACCTCTTGCACTAGATCTTCCACGAACCAGCATGATAAAGCTCTCACAACGCCATCTTTCTTTTTCACACCAAACATGTTTTGTTAGTAAGCTAATGATTATTAACACCAAACTGTGAGCTTTTGCAGTGGCGATGAAGACATTATGGACGCCGCTTGTATTGCATTGCTAGAGCTACGCGATGCGATAACAGCATATGAATTTATGTCATAAGTTGAAAGAGCTTTTGATTGGTTGTCAATAGGTACCTTGAGTGACTTTGAACTGCTAAGAAAAAAAAGATAAAAACAAAATAAGCAGCACCATTGTCCATTACTTTCTATGACTAACTTGCATAGATCAGGACGCAACCTCAGGTCAATGCACTTCTACGTTCATCTCGGGCTCCTTACCCGTGCTCGGCTGCATATGAGTATATTTAAAGGGATTTTTATTGCAGCTGCAGGCAGCCTCAACGGAGCTATATTGTTTGTTTTTTCACAATTACAAGCAGTGTGCGAAAAAGCCAGCTTGGCACTGTTTTCGCCGGTGGTAGAAATATTCAAGCAGTTGTATCCGCAAAGAAAATTCATATGAGAATAGCTGTCAGTGATGTAGATTACACGATAAAAGATAGAATTTCTAGCACGTGTCCTGCACGATACAATACTTTGTTCGTGACGCTTACGTTCTGTGTATTTCGATGCTGATAAAGCTATTGGCCGAAGACAAGATAGAAGTGTAGCGTGCTCTGTGCACGGCATGCATTTTTGTTTCTCTCTTTCTGTGTAGTTTTATAAGTAAAGCTTGCTGTATGGTATGCTTCTGATTAATTACACGAGGATGTCATTCAAGCTTCCCATAGCAATAAAAGCACTACAAAAGCAGCGATCAATAAGGAGCCTTACGTACAATTTAGGCCAGTTGCTTTGTGTTTATCCTCGACGAAAAAGGCGTTGCCGAATGTGTAAAAAATCTTGCAATATTATCACAGGTAAATGGGTATGAGCCATCAACTGTAGCGTGAAATAGCTTGGAAGTGGACGTCAATTCGTGGCTGTCTCTGTTATTTCGTTCGTGGCACTTGTGGAGGTGCTGGATAAATGCGCTTCGGCTCCAGATTTTCAGCCGACACACCGAGATACTTGGAGACAGATACAGCTCCCATGGCAAGACGCAGTCACCGCCTGTGAGGACTATCTCCCGAATACGGTCCTCTCTCTCAAGACGATATGGCAACCTCGACTACGAACCAGGCAAGTCAAACTAATGAGGCCTATTCTTTTCTCCCGCATTCCGTTCTCCCGCAAACACCACGCTCCTTTCATGGAGACGTTTATGACGATGTTAACTGGCTTGACCACTTTGATCGAGTTGCCAGCCTCAAGGAATGGGATGAAGCTTGCAAGCTGCGGAGAGTTGACTTTGCGTTGGAAGACACTGCTAAAACGTGCTATGAGAACAACGAGGGTTCCTTTGTGACGTGGCAAGAGTTCAGCCGACAGATTCGCGAGGCGTACCGCAGCGCCGAAAGGAAAGAAGGGCGGAGCAGGCCATCTCGTTTCGGAACCAACGACCTAACGAAAGAGTTTTGATGTTTGTAGAGGACATGCTTCGACTCTTCAAGCGTGTTGACCCTGAAGTGTCCAAAGAAAGGAAGGTGTCGCATTTAATTCGTGGGGTAAAAGAGCAACTCTTCACCGGACTCGTCCGCAATCCACCGACAACTGTGGCTCAGGTCATAAATGAGGCAACTACAATGGGGAGTACTCTCCAGCATCGGTCGTCACAGTATGATCCCCACGACGTCACCACTGCTGCATGCTCTATCGGCGCTGACAGCGAGAGGCATGTCCTCGCAGAGTTCATAAGAAGTGTCGTGCGGGACGAGCTGCGCCAACTCTAAGCAGTGGGACCCTAATCACCTGTAAATGCTCTCGCGGACTTAATTCGAAATGAGATCAGACAGGTGGTCACCCCACTCACCCAGACAAGGCCCGGGGCCCCTGTGCTGACTTATGCGGCAGCCCTGAGATCTCCTGCACCACATGCTCCTGATCCCACTATGCGGACAATGGATCAGGCTAGTTATCGATTCCAGGGCAGCTCTTCGACTCTGTCACCCGCCTCAAGGTTTCCGAGTGCACTCACTTATCATCCGTCTGGATCGCGACAGAACGCCACAAGGGCCAGCGTGGGGTGTACGTCGAATAACCATTCAATCTGCTACCACTGTGGCGAAGCAGGTCACGTCTACCGCAATAGGTGACCGGTAAAATGGGCAATCGCAGGAAACTGAGGGATACGACGGCTTCCGGTTCGATGCTCCACACAGGTCAGCAGCGGCACGCACGCATTATTGTACTGCTTCGTTAAAAAAGCACCTCTTCATGCAATGTCAATGCTTTAGAAGTTGTTTTTTTCGTTGTTTTTGCGTACCGTTACTGTGACAATGACAAGCTACGAAAGCCATGAACGGCCAGGAAACATTTTTTATCGCTCTAAATGATCTGCATTGTTTTTATGCTGCTCGGGGGTACTGTCAGCATGGCTAGCAGATCAGTCGATTCAAAAAACAGTTTTCATTGTATGATACTCTACTGCAGATAAAATGTCACCATTTTAAAGATCTCAGGGGATGTGGATGACTGTAGCAGTGTGCTAAGAGTTCATTTCGGAATCGCTGCTTCGGCCGACGTTGTCAGTTGATCGGCATGAAGCGCAGCGCTTATTGAGCGCGTTGAGATATTTTTTTGTTCTAGCCTTCAGCACGCTATGGGGTGCATTTTTAGTCGAAGCCAGATGGTTATTTGAACGCTGATCTTGGTCACGCTGCGTGGCACGGCGGCACATAAGCAATACACTCAGACATAGACGGCGCCGAATAATCAAAACCCCTGTGCTTGTTTAACGCACTTCATTTGGGTACCATCTTGGTTCACAGTTTGACCAAGATAAATGAAAATGAACTCGTCTAGCGCTTTGTGTAAACTTAGTCTTGAGTGAAGCTTTCGCGTTTTTTGTCATATTGTTGCGCACATGCACGAAGACAAAGAAGCGTGTATGGTGAACGCACTTGTGGCCCAGAGACAGTAAGGAAGAACATCAGAAGGATCTCTAACCAGTCGGCCGCTTCTGAGCTGCACCTCACGACCAAATAAACGGCCCCTTTCAACCTCTACCGGTCTCTTTCAAACGTAACAGAGTGGTGGAGGAGCTGGGTAAGCGCTTCAACTACGGAACAATCCCTGCCACAGCTTCGACGAAGCCGTCGACTTGCCGGTCTCCCCACCATCTGCCGTGAGTGACTTCGACATGCCCGAAGAAGCAGGCGTTTCAGGACGGCACCGTCTGGTCCGCTTCCGTACAACCGAGTTCCACCGCCCTTCGGAGGAAAAGCCGAAGAAGATGGCGACGCCTGGCTCACCAAGTACAAACATGTGGGCAAGTCCAACAGTTGGGATGCAGCCACTATGCTAGCCAACGTAGTGTTCTCCCTGACCGACACCGCACTGACATTGTACGAGAACCATGTCGACGCACTCACGACGTGGGATTTTTTTGTTGAAGAGCTCAGAATGTGTTTCGGCGACTCGGTTGCTAGAAAGAAGCGGGCTGAGCGAACACTGTCGCAATGGGCACAGCTACCAGGTGAGACATGCACAACTTACATAGAAGTGTTAAGGCTGTGCAAGGTGGTCTGCGCTACCATGTCGGAAGAGAACAAAGTTGGGCATCTGCTCAAAGGAATCGCTGAGGACGCGTATAATTTTCTAATTGGAAAAGAAAGCCTCAGTTCTGTGTCCAACGTCATTCAGCATTGCCGAACGTTTGAAACGCTCAAGATTCGTCGAATCTGCGCCCAAGTTTGGTCAGCTGGCTAACGTTACAACTGTTGCCAGTGTGGACATGAATCCTGGCCTCGACCTCTTTTCTACCATTCGACAGATTGTTCGTGAGGAACTGTCCCACCGAGAAATGTGTTCGACAGGTGACCATCGCGAGTTGTGTCTGCCACGTGAGGCTATGAATGTGCCTTCTTTGACCCCATGGCAACCGACGATGAGCGCGGCAACTGTGGAGTACAGCCCAGCCCCACAGTCAAGGATGACAACCATATTTCCCGCTTGGCGGTATGACCGACGCTCTCAGCGCATGCCTCCTCGACACCCGACGTCTCGGTACGACGTACCCGACCAGTACATCCATCACACAAGAGCAAATGATGACCCCATATTCATCGACGAGCGACCAACGTTTCGAGCTCAGGCGGTGTGCTATTCCTGCGGTGTGCCAGGCCACATATCGCGAATTTGCAACCGTCGGGTGACTCTTCGGTATCACCAACCATCCGACTTTTCACGACCCTTCGAACAGCGTCATGGTGTCCGTCGGCCGGCCCATATACCACCTGATGACAACTATTGGCCCAGCTACTTCCGCAACCACTCCCCGGCATCTGACAGGAGTTCCGCAACCCCCACCGCGACCTCGTGCTCCTCGTTCTCTTTCACTGCTGCGTCGCAAAGCACCCTCTTCGCCACCGAAAAACTAGCCAGCGCGGCCAATGGGGTTGAGGTCGCTGGAAACGTGCTACTGACAGAAATACCTCCTGTGTGTATGTTTAAAAACAAAGTGCGTGTTTTGATATATTATGTGCTTGTGATGGCCTTAGGTGGACACAGGTGCAATGATTTCCGTGTGCTTCCTTTAATGAGTGCTTCCTTTAAAGACGTGTTAGGGTGGAAAGTTGTTTTTACCTGGGATGAAACTTCGACGTTCTGTGGAGTGAGCGGAGAGCCGTTGCGCCCTATTGGTGTGTGTAGTGCCAAAGTATATTTGGGAGGCCTTATGATAACGACAGAGTTTGCGATTATTACTAGGTCGACACATGACGTCATTCTCGGCATGGACTTCTTGCGAGAATGTGGTGCCACTGTAGACTGCCGCACGGGGAAAGTCTTTGTGAGTGGCCAAATGCCGTCAGAACTTCTGGAAACTCCAGCAAATGACCAAACTACGCTGTGTGTCTGTGGCGATACGTTCATACCTGGGTTGTCTACCGTACGTGTTCCTGTTGTTTGTCGCGGCGCGGATTCTGGCAGCTTTGATGCGAGCGTAGAACCAATGCACATACTGCGTGACGAAGAATGTGTTGGTTCCCCATTGTTTTGTGTCGATCGATGGCGGACAAACTGGCCTATGGACTGTAAACTGTTCCTCTGAGCCCGTGACACTAACCAATGGTTTGTAATTAGCTTCGGTCAGCAAAGAACACGCGAGATTATCAGTGGTCGAGCTCACAGACGTGCCGAAAGAACGTGACGAAACTGGTTGTCACAATTTGTACGGGCGCTTATGGCAACGATAAATAAGTTGCTTAGCTCAAGCGAGCGCCGAACTTTATTGAATGTGCTGTTGAAGCACGCTTCGGTATTTGACTTGGCGCAGAAGGGCAAAGTAATCCTTATCCCCCTGTCTCGAACGCGCCATACCATTAACACTGGCGCGGCAAGTCCCATTCGCTAAAAACCATATCGTGTTTCCCTGTCAGAAAGACAAATTATCAACGACCAAGTGCAGGAAATGATGCAAAAGGAAGTGGAACAAGAGTCAGCCAGTCCGTGGGCAGCACCGGTAATCTTTGTTAAGAAGAAAGATGGATCTTGGAGATTTTGCGTCGATTATCGTCGACTGAATGCCGTGACTAAAAAGGACGTATACCCACTGCCCCGTATAGAGGACGCTAAACTAGCGCCACTATTCGCCGCTGCATCTGCTTCCACTATTGCACGCCGTTTCTGTATGCGTGATGGACTGTTGTTCAAAAGGAACCTCTTCAGCAGTGGCGCAGCTTTCCTTCTAGTGGCCCAGGAGAGCCTGCGAAAAGTTATTATGAGTGTCACGCACGACGACCCTACATCTGGATATTTAAATTTGCCGCGGACGCTTCACCGGACTAGAGAGCGCTTTTATTGGCCTGGTATGCAGAAGTCCGTTGAGAGTTATGTGGCAAGCTGCATGCAATGTCAGCGTCACAAACGTCCATCAACGGGTCCAGCTGTTCTTCTACAGCCGATGCCTACTCCAAGCGCACCTTTCGAACAAGTAGGGATTGACTTCTGGGCCCCTTTCTGAAATTGGCTAAGGGCAACGAATGGATATTTGTTTGCGTCGACTACCACACACGCTACTGCGAGACGGCGGCCGTCCCCTCCGCCACTGCCAGTGAAGCCTCGTCGTTTTTGTGACAGTACGTCATTATCCGACATGGCCCACCTCGCCTGATTATCAGTATCAGTGATCGTGGACGACAATTTACAGCGGATGTCGTGGAGGAGCTACTCCGTTTATGTGAATCCCGCCGTCGTCACTCGACACCATACCACCCCCAAACTAATGGGCTGACGAAGCGTACCAACCGCACCATTATCAACATGTTGTCTATGTATGTCTCATGCGACCACAAGAACTGGGATGACGTACTCCCTTCATTACTTACGCGTTCAACACCACGAAGCATGAGATTACAGGCTATAGCCGTTACTTTTTGCTGTATGCACGTTCGCCCCGGCACACAATCGACTCAATAACCTTTCTGTGATCACGGCAACTTCACTGTCGCCGAGACTCTCTGCCTCGCCGAAAAGGCGCGTCGCATAGCTCGACTACGCACATAGGCATGGCAAGACAAAACGAAGGCATGCTATGACATTCACCATCGACCAGTGATTTATCGCCGTGGTGATCTTGTGTGGTTGTGGACTTTGATGCGCAAGCGCCGGTTATGCCAAAAGTTTTTGGCCACTTACGATGGACATTTTGTCATTGTCGACAGACTTACAGAGGTCAACTATGTAATAGCTCGTCTCACGGTGAGTGGCCGACGAGCTTCCAAAACTCATGTGGTTCATGTTGCCCGCCTGAAACTGTACACGCCACGACAACTCGACTGACTCGTCCGGCGGCCTTCGCTGCGTGGAGAGGAATGCTGCGCACATGCACGAAGACAAAGAAGCGTATACGATGAACGCACTTGTGGCCCAAAGCCAGAAAGGAAGAAGAAGATCAGAAGGATCTCTAACCAGCCGGCCGCTTCTGAGCTGCCCCTCACGACCTAATAAACGGCCCCTTTCAACCTCTACCAGTCTCTTTCAAACGTAACAATATATATGGGTGCAATGACCGGCACCAATCTCGTATGACAAGTTGATTTCGCCCGCCCTATCCAATAATATCTTTGCTTGGCGCACATGCGGGAGAATTTATTTCTCAACATACTATTCGCAGCAAACTTATGTGTATGCTTTTTTTAGTGTTCAATACACATGTACCTGTGATAAAAAGGTTTTCGCACACTGTGTCTTCAATGTTCCGTACTCAAAGGCTACCTGTCTCTGTGGCTCTCTGCAGAGTCACCGCTAAGCTCGTTTTTCTGTCTTTATTATGTGGGAATTGATACCTGCGTCGGCCTTTCACGCTCGAGTTGGAGCAGCTAACTGCTGAACAACCGAGCATGGTTTGTCAGGACGAAGATAAACGGGCGACCGCGAGCGCGAATTCTGAATAATTTGAGGCTTGCAGTGAAGCAGATAGCTGTCGTCTACCGTTATCAAACCGGAAGCCGGTAGCAGGCGGTGCATCCCACAATTCCTTGCTTTTTTACTGGTCACCTATTGTCAGTTCCGCCAACTTGGTCTCCGTGGCTTCCACCCTGATTCTCGGTGCCCGCGTTACAGTGAGCGTCCCCGCAACATCAAAGCATACCTTACAGGCCAGCAAACTCCTCACCTTGGTCAACGCCACCAATCACGGTCACCACCACCTCGCTGCCCAACATCACCTAGCTTTTCCTTGTCATCTTATGCTCCTTTGACAGGCCGGTGAAGTTTGGGTATGTACCCCCATCCGACAGCGTGGTCACTCGGAAAAGTTTCTGCGGTGGTACTTCGGTCCGTACGAAGTTCCATGCCGACTCAGTGACATTACATAGGAAGTTCTGCCTGAGGGCACATCAAGATGTTCCTACGGGTTTCCACAAAGTGATGTGGTGCATGTGTCAAGGCTCAAGCCATATTTCTGGCATCGTCAATTGAATGTGGACTGACTTATTATGCAATGACTACTTATTTTTTGTCACTTTTGTTGCTTTTTGATGTGTCTTGTGCCCTAACTCCTTTCTTTATTGAGTACTACTGTAAGACCAGCCCATTTTTTTGCCTCAACACACAGTTGTTAGATTCCATAGAAGCGTCTTTTCTTTCTCATTTTTTTTCGACGATCATCCCCAGCATTGAGACGATGCTTTTTGAGGAGAGGGAATGATGTCACAGTTAAATGGGTATGACCCATCAACTGTAGCGTGAAATCGCTTGGAAGTGGAGAAAGAAGAGAACATTGCTTCCCGGTCAGGGTGCGAGCAAGACTTCGATTCGTGGCTGTCTCTGTTATTTCGTTCGTAACAATATCGATGCCAAGTGATGAAAAATGTGGCAGATCCCAAGTACTGAGGGAATCGATGATATACGAAGCACGAATGACTAAGGTTGGTATTTCACCTTAAAATCAGCTGAAAGTTACGAAGCGGGCGTAGATTATGCTGTACATGTCTTCTTTGCCATGATTATCATATTTCAATATGTCCCTTTTCTTTCTCGTCTATTCACGTCATGCAATAATCAATTTAGTATCACGTGACGTAATATGTGGAGCTAGCAAAACTACCATGAGCACACTATGAGCGTAGCATGTAGTACTGTTTTACATAACACGAATATTAAGATTACCATGTTTGGACGTTTCATTTAACTTCGTCGTGTATTCCCGTCACCTAATACCAAATTTGGTATATGTGGAGCTAGTGAAGTGGCCGCGAGTACGCTATGAGCGTAGCATGTAGTCTTGTTTTACATGGCACGCATGTCATGATTATCACGTTTGGACGTCGCAATTACCTTCGTCGCCCATTCACGTCGCGTAATACCATGTTTTTATATATGAAGCTAGTGAAATGACCGAGGGCACACCATGAGTGCGGCGTGTAGTCATGACTAGCCATAAGATGAAAATCATGACATGCATGTCATGATTTTCCAATTTGGGCCTGTCACTTATGTTTGCCATGCAGTAATGTCATATCATACCAGTTTTGCGAAATGTCATGAGAACGAAATCACCGAAGAACATGTAGCAAGACCATGAAATGTAAGTCATGACAATATTAGTATACATTTCAAGATTTTAATGTTATGACTAGTCACTTATGCCCAGTCGTAGTCATGTTATGCCATACGAAATTTGATATTGATACTATTATTGAAACGGCCAGGAGAGCTAAATGTCACAGGCGGCTTGATTGATAGATAGATAGATAGATAGATAGATAGATAGATAGATAGATAGATAGATAGATAGATAGATAGATAGATAGATAGATAGATAGATAGATAGATAGATAGATAGATAGATAGATACGCTCAATATCACCGAAGTTTGCTCAGAAATGCTTCGCATTTAATATAAAATTGAAATTTGTCACACTTACAGAGCGCAATTCATTGGCGCGGGCTTCTTACATTTGCGAGCAGTCTTTTTGGCTTTACTGGGAATACATTCAGAACTTCAAGCTTTTCTTTTTCATCTTGTCAACAAAAACATTTCGTTCATTGAAAACATAAGCAACAATAATACATTTTTTGAAGATGGTTGGAGAGTCTTTTTTCCTGTTGATGTTTACTCCCGGTGCATGTATCCAGAAAGAGAAAATAATTTTTATGATGCGCACTGTGTTCACGAAAAACATATTTTCTCACAAATAACCCGCACCAGCACATAACCCGCTCCCTGACTACTAACCACAGAAAAAGAACAACTAAAAAATATTATACAGGCCTCCGCTTGTGAGCATTATGATGCCTTCATTGCAGTATTGAAAAGTAGTGCCATGAAGCCAGCTTACGAACCAAAGATATGAACGTTCGTTCACACAATATTCAGTTATGGCAAACAGCAGACAACAGTAAAACAAGGAATCTGTTACAAATTATTTTTACGCGAGAACGATGTCTTCAAGCCGTTTTTGGAGAGATGGACTAGGGTGTTGAAATGAACTTCTTGGTCAGACATAATAGAAAAATAGGTTGCAGACTGACTGTTGGTCTGTGATATAGTAGTCATAGCGAACACGAGCATCATTCTGCCCATCGGACGAGGTTTTACTTATTTTTCTGGCCTCGTATGAAAACAGATTTAGAAGCCGAACTCAACTATTGCTATGTTGCTTTGTGGTCTTTCAGTTGAACTACACTTTTTTTGACTGCACAAATCTTCCCAATTCACCAGCTCATACTTATTCTCCTTTAGAGAATATTTCACGTAGTTTCTAAGCGTGATCTTCTCAGGCCATCTGCTTTGTGTTGCTCACACTTACATGCTTTTTGTTTTCAGAGCGTGAATCCAGCAGTAAGTTTCTGATTATTCTTTCTTTTGTTTGCAGATTGTAGCTTTTTCTTCATTTAGGACAGAAGCGAATTTTGAACTTGAGCCACCTGATCAGCTGAATCGCGTGTGATTATTCAGTTAAATTGTTGGCAATGTCTAAGATACGCAAGGCCGCAATTTGATGTGATAGTGTTCAATGCCCTTTGAAATCTGAATGGGAGTGCATGATTTATGTTTTTACTTCGATTGACTCCATCTCCCTATTTTTTTCGTTGTTTGGTTATGCCGATTACCGAAATGAATTCTCTAAAAAATAAGCAGCGACGTAAGCAACTATATAACCAGGAAGGGCGAACGTAGTTATGTAGAAGCTCTCTTGGTGTTGCCCATTGTTGTGATATTTAGTACACGTAAACTTTTGGGAATCCTGTCAACGTCTACTTTCTTCAAAAATTGTTGGCGACAGTATTTGCGAATCGGCACAAGACACGCTGTAAACTTTTCTTCGCGCTACTGGGCGAAAATGTAGGATTTGTCAGAAGTATATCAGTTATCGTCAAATGCGCGTCAGGTATTAAATTTACCCCTAGTGGTCTTTGATATTGATATGTCCGGGTTTAACTTCCCTAAACCACCATATGACTATGAGAGACGCTGTAGTGGAGGGCTCCGGAAATTTCGACCACCTCGGGTTCTTTAAAGTGCACCCAAATCTGCACACACGGGCCTACAACACTTCCGCCTCCATCGGAAATGCAGCCGCCGCAGCCGGGATTCGAACCCGCGCCCTGCGGGTCAGCAGCCGAGTACCTTAGCAACTAGACCACCGTGGCGGGGCCCCTAGTGGTCTTTCACAGTTTCTGCGTAATATGAGAACGACAGCTGGCGACGCCGCAAAGTCTTCTAGTTTTTGCACTTCTTGTCCATTAATCTGTGTCTACATTCCTGTTTCCGGGTTTACCTGGAATTTTAGTTTCCAAGAATTAGTAACGTAAACAAGTTGTCTACTCTATCTTGATAGCATCACACTATGGCATCGACTATGGCGTTGCTTACTGATTGTACTGCCATTTCAACATGACATGCGCGCAGTAAGGTGAAGGCGGCTTTAGGAAAGTCTTACTTGACTTCAATTCCATGCATTGTTTTCAACTAATGAGAACACCTTCTTAGTAAGCTAAACAACTCACCATTGTGCAATAAAACCACAAAAAAGTAGGTGATGAAAATAATTTTGAGCTACCATGGGCAGCGTAGTCTATTCAAAGTATTTTTTTTTTCATTTGAACATGCTGTTGCAGATCTAGAGTGATCATGCTTTTGGGGTCAGGACAGTAAGACTGACTTACTGATGAAAGCAGTTTATGTGATAGCTTTTCTAGAATAATTGTGCTGCCCCTGCCAGTATCAAAAAATCTGTGGCGTGAAATTCTAGGTGAAAAAGCTGTCGCTAGAACAGAAGTCTTTCACTTACGCAGGTGACAATGAGGAGCGTCCGCATGGGCATCGTCGGGAGCAAAGACATGGTCAAAATTCCAAAGGTGCGCATGACATCCTTCTTGCTCTGAAGAATTGAGTTGCCTTTTTTTCTGTCCCCTAATAAGTTTAAGGATGTTATCATTTTCAAAATGTTTGACACTGGGGTAGTCAAAAAATGCGAGCAGAATGTTCAGCTGCATAGCTCGTGACAGCGAAATGTGTTTTTTATATGCTCCTAATAATTGTACGAGGGTTGTGCGAGCAGTTATTTTGGCATTGATTGGAATTCAAATCGAGTAGACGGGAGATTGTATAGAATAAAATTGAAATAGAATTCAGGTTTTACCACTAATGCAACCATTTTCAAAGCAGCCTAGGAGTTTTAATATACGATTTTTCCAAACAGTGCAATTTTCATTCTATTTTATTTGAATAAACGCTCAATAACTTTCACAAAAGAACAATATTTATAAATTTCACTGACAAAAACACAACTTTTTTCGTAAAATATGGGATGCTCGCATAGGGCAACAGCTAGGAATGTAGAAACATTATGTAACTGGAGGTTGAAATACACGAGTGGCTTTAGGATGGACTAATAACGGTGAGAATTTGTGACCAGCTTTCGAAGAAAATTGATATAACGATTATCATTAAATAGTATCCATGAGTTGACATCATCATGAATGTTATGAGGAATATAACTAATTATTCAGTCGGTTCGCCGACATTGCAGTCTTAGGCGAATGCGCCTTGATCCTGCAATTAAGCACAGGATCAATTATGTTCCTGTAAAACCAAGGCAGCATGCACCACTTAGTTCAGTGAATAAAACAATAAAAACTACTCCCCATATTTGACCGTTTTGTTGCTTTAAAGTTTTCTTTTTCATCAGTGCTTACTATTCGAAAATTATTCGGCGTTTTGAATATTCACTATTCGATTAGAGTTCCCCACTGTGGAGCAGTGTTTAAGGGGCTCTACTGCCTACCCAAAGGTTGTGGGATTGATACCGGCCGCGGCGGTCGCATTTAGACGAAGGCGAAATTGTGTGTCCCATGCATTCGGTGAATTCAGCGCCTGTTAATGAACACGAAATGGTCGAAACTCCCGTAGCCCTTCATTGCGGCGTATCTACTAACTATATCGTAAATTTTATACGTAAGACCCAGTTATTATTATTATTATTATTATTATTATTCGATCGGAATACTGAATTGAATAAAACACTATTCCATTCGTTATAAAATGTTCTAATATTCGCACATAGATAATTTGTACAATACAATTAAAAGCATTTAGCTTTTATTCAGTGAAAAAATGTTACTATGGTGTCTGTGCTAGGTTTCCGCGTCTAAATTAAAATATTATACAAAATAATTTTCAACAAAATATCAGTCTTCTAATGCACAATACCAAGGTCAAATGATCATAAAAATTGTTTATGGCGAGTGTTCTTTATACTAATGGTGAGTTGTATTGCTGCCTATTATTTATTGCAGACGTCAAAGGGTAAGCCTGCAGTATTTATTTGTTCCACCGAGCTTCAGAAAATTTCAGAGATTACACCATTCCTGTTTACACTTAATCTGGCGTCACGCAGTCATGCAGTATGACAATTTGCAAAGTTCCGTGGATTTTCGTTCTGACCAGCTAAATTGCGTCACTTGTAACTTAAACAGTCTAGAAGAGTTAAAGGCACGACAACGTAAGAAGACTTGGCCCTCGCGAAAATAGTGCTTAAACATCAGTCCGGCCCTATAAAGTAACAAAAGGGAAGTTTTCAGGGCTCCTCTTTTGTTTGCTCCGGCACAACGTTAATTTGACCTAAAAGGACAAGGAAACTAAGAAGAGTATAGAGATGATATTAGAAAAAATATAACATGCATTCGATAATTATATTGTACTTCTTATAACATCCCCTATACATTCCTTGGTTATCTCTTCTGTTCTGAATATAGGTTAGGCTTATGATGTCGTGACAACAATGGCACGAATACGTGACCCAGTCAATAGTTACAGGACTTGCATATTGAATGTTCGTTTAGTACAGACCCTTTGCTAAAACAGCACGAAAATCCCAAAACACACAACCTAACTTTAAAGCTAAAGTACAAAACTCCTTCACGCTTTCGCGCTCAAAAGGTCACTGACCTTTGGATAAAACAAACAAGTACTGTTTTCTGTGTCCCTCGGCCTTGTAACGAAGGAGCTATTGATTGAGGAATACAAACAACGTGAGCTCCACGGTGCTGTGAAAAGGTCATTCAACGTTTTAACTTTAGAATCACTTCACTCGAAATAACAGAAAATTACGCTCGAAGCACAAAGTATCTGGGCTCTATTATTGTCTCCTAAAGTTAGCGTATACCTTAATTTCAGTCGTGCGAGCAAAAAAATTTCAGTTCTTTAAAACTACGGAACAAATGTATGAAATCTCTTCTTTCGCAGAACAGGAATACGCGGAGATATAGATGAACCCGATGAACTCATTCATCAAGAGACTTAAGCATCTTACGGATTTTCAAAAAACTTTATTCCATTGTTATTCGGCCTCTGGGCTCTGCGTTACCGCTTTGGAAATAAATGTATTTGTTGTGATTGGAGAAGATGGTCTTTTTGCAGTAGACTGCGTTACAGGTTGCCTGCCTGCGTTTTTTAAGCAGTACTTACAAGTCAACCTGGAGGAGCAGAAGAAATACTTTATTCTGTAGCTCCATCAGCTACTGCTGACGCTCTGTGATTTTCTGAATAAGTTTGCTCTTTCTCGCTCTATAGACATGTATGCATTCTAGAAGCATGAGTGGTTGACGATATTTGTTGAAACAATATCCGCAGATGTTCATGCGCTCCTGAATGTATGTGAATGTGCGTGCGTGTGTGTGTGCGCGTGCGTCTTTAGTATCTGTGGCTGTGTTTTTGCACGGACATGTGCGTATCTGGACGTGAAATATTCTAATCTTCATAATGTTTTCCGAATGCATTGTATGTTTTCCGAATAGAATGGGTGCACTATCCACATATAGGAATAAGTGTCATAAAGCAAAATGCGGTTTTATCTTATTCAGCAATTTGTAATTCAGTTTATTTCGGCTGGCCATGTCAACCAAACAATTTAAGCTGCGCTATCTTGCGCCTGTAATAATAAAAATTCAGTGCGTTCTAAATATATACGTTGTTTCATCCTTTGGTCATTCCCAGGAATCCCGAAGTGGCGCAGGCACTCTGCATTGCAGCGGTGGGGCTCGCGGCTTTGCTGGGCGTCGTCATGTTCTTCCACTCCAGAGCAGCGCGTAAGCAGCGACGGCGTTTTACTTCTTGTATTTCGCAACCGGTCAACCTCTTAGGGGCTGGGCACTTCTAAGACACGCTCTGGATCAAAAGCCGGCGGCTGACGTTGTCGGTTCCTGAAATCTTCGTTGACGCTTTTGTACCTTGTTACGCAACAGTCTTATGGCGTTCGTGTGTGGTTGCGCAACAGCACTACAGAGAAACTTACCCAAATAGTAGAACTGCTTAAAGTTCCTACGATTCAAGTGCATTTCACTGAGTTGCAACTCAAGTGCACTTGTGCCGAATTTGGAACAGAGCCATCAAAGTCTTACACGGCCACGTCTTATGGAGCAGTCACTATGTCTTTTTCTGATGCCGGTATTTGCCACTCGTACAGAATCATTTTTAGTGGAGCATTAGGCAATACTAGCGGCCGTAAAACACATCAAAATGTTTGGAATCACAAGTGCACTCATGCACACCAATTTGTTTAAGTGTCCCGAGAGCTTGAAAAACTCTTAGAGTGCATAAACCCTGCCATTGCCTGGTTTTACTCTCTCCTGTGCACAATTTGCACATCCAAACAGCATGCTGTAGTACGCAGGGTGCCAGGGCAACGCGATATCGTAGGCAACGTACTGACTAACCAGCTTGCCACATCAGTGCATGCAAAACGTTGCCACATCATAAACAGCTCTCCATGTGATGAGGGAAAAGCGTTTTTTGCGAATAGGAAATACTGGCATTGTTTATGAAACTGAAAGGTGCTTGGTAAATTGCACGCAGGGACTGTCCACTGTCCATATAGCTCAGTATCACTTTTGCTGCTCAAATAGGACACACACACAAACAGATAAACAAGCACAAACACATAGATGCACGCACATGCGCACTTTTTTCTCATGCAGTGATGTTTTGATCCAGCCAGATGTGATGAAGAAATTAGAAAACACCTGTTTCCTAGCTTCTGAACGCAAGAACTTCAAGAACGCATTCCCACTATTTATGTGTCCTCAGATTTTATTACCATGGTCAGTTGTTTCTCATTCAGCACTCATAGAAGATATTCCCACACGACACTGTCATCTTTATAACGCTTATGTATCTTTTGTGTTCCTATACAGCAAGCGTTTTTATACAGCATGGCAGCCACATTGCATCGCATCGCATCATTGTGATTGGACGCCGCTAACGCTCTATTATTTGTATAGCCCTCTGTGGCCAAACCTACTCTATACTCTATACCGTTACAGCTGACAGGGATGCTTTAAAACACACTGCTACGCTGATAAAACACTTTGCGATGCTAAAAATCTAAAGGAAACACGCACAATTTTCTTCTAAACTCGGTGAAGTGATGCCGTAAAGCGTGGCTAAGTAGTTAAATTTAAGGAGCTGTCATTGGCATGCGTACTTTAGACCACGCTTACTTTATTCGCACGTCCACAAAATGATATATAATTTTTTTGCCCATTAAACGCCCTCTGGAAGAAATTGGTGAGTCTAGCGTTGGCAATAAACCACTATCACCCACCCATCCCCTTATCACTAGTTAGCAAGACAGTCCCGATGTACTCGGCTGTCACTAGTGTCTCATGTGGTTTCAGACTATAAAAAGACCATGCATCAGTGAATTAACAGTTCACTTCGTGTTGCCACTACGTTGCGTCACTTCAGTGGCGACGAAGATGGGATCGAGGCCGCCGGAGTTTGACGAGGCAGCGAACAGCTGGGATGCCTACCGGGTGCGTCTCGAGGCTTACTTTGAAGGCAATGATATCACGGACTCCTCACAGCGTGGGGCACTCTTGGTAGCCTCACTCAGTGACAGCGTGGTACGAGTCATTCAGGGACGATGCCCGTCGACGCCCGTGAACAGCCTAACGTACGAAGACGTCTCAAAGATGTTGGAAGAACACTACAAGCCGCAGGTGAACGAGACTGCGGCAAATCACGCATTTTTTGTGCGGAGGCAAGGAGACAACAAGACGGTCAAAGATTTTGTCGCAGACTTGCGACGTCTTGCAAAAGACTGCAACTTCGGCAGTTTTCTGAACAGAATATTACGTGTCCGAATAGTGTGCGGCATGGGATGATGAGGCCAGGTGGTTTCTGCTGACCCAAAGGAAGCTGACTGTGCAGGAAGCTGAGGAATTCGCCATGTCGTCAGAAACTGCTGACCGTAACGTCCGGTTCATGAAAGATGTAAACGGCGAGAACGACGCGGGTAACATGCACCTGGTTCAAAGGCGTCATAGCAGCGGACAAAAAAAGAGGCAGCGGGTACGACACAGGTGCACCGCGTCAGTCGTGCTGGAGCTGTAGCTCTAACCACTCGGAACACAAATGTCATCATGTCGGAAAGATGTGCCACAAGTGCGGCACTAAAGGACACTTGGCTAGGATGTGCCAGCGCAGGCGCAGTGGCCGGCAAGGATCGTACGCGCTCAGAGAGCTTTCGGACGGAGAGGACAGTAACGAGGAAATGCTTTTCGCCCTATATGCCAAGAACAACGTTGACCAGCCAGATACACGGTCCATCGAACGGAGCCTTGTCTGGGGCAGCAGGACACTGCGGATGCTGATCGACACGGGTTGATCAGTTAGCGTGATTCCAGAAAAGGTCTTCAGAAAAAACCGTAAGTGGTGGCCAAGACTAGAAAAAAACGCCACTTCGGCTATCCTGCCTCCTCAGTACTCTTCCAGTAATCGGCAAAGCCGTTATAAGCGTCGAATACGACAAGCCTCAAGTGAATAGTTTGCTCGTGGTAGTGGATTGTGACGGTCCACTTCTGTGCGGCCGAAACACCATTCAGTCTTTCCGTGAAACGGGCGTGTCACTTTTAGAAAAAAGGGCTCTTCCGAGTGTCTACGCGCTGCAGGCGGAAGGTGACTTAAAAGGGCTGCTGGAAGAGTTCTCGGACTTATTTCAAGATCGGCTCGGCTGTTACAAAGGTACGCCTGTCAAGCTGTACAGGAAAGAAGGGGCCATGCCTTGGTTTTTGAAGGCCCGCCCGGTGCCCTTCGCGCTTCGCAAGGCAGTCTCAGCAGAAATCGACCGTCTCGTGCAGCAAGGTGTCCTAACTCCGGTGAGCGTTACCGAATGGGCTGTTCCCGTCGTACCAGTGGTGAAGAAAATGGAGACATCAGATTGTGCGCTGATTTTAAGCTCATGCGAATCCGGCCACTCACCTGGAACAACACCCTTTGCCTAAGGTGGATGATATTTTTGCCGCACTTTACGGGGAGCAGTCTTCACTACACTGGATTTGAGCAATGCCTATAACCAGCTCTCGCTTGATGAAGAAGCGATGATGACTGTCATCAATACGCACTAGGGCTTGTACTCGTACAACCGACTAGCCTTCGGCATCTCGTCGGCCCCCGCATTGTTCCAGCGGTGCATTGAGTCGTTATTCCGGGACTTGCCAAGAGTACGTGTATACCTAGACGACATCATAATCGCCGGGAAAGAATGGGACACTGCCACGCTTCGACAAGTTTTCCAGAGACTTCGTGCCAATGGCCACCAACTGAACAAAGCCAAATGTCAGTTCCGTGAAAAAGAAATGCAGTTTCTGGGGCACAAGATTGATGCGACCGGCCTTCACCCACTGCGGGACAACCTTGATGCCGTAACAGCTGCTCCAAGGCCAGCACCGGTAAGCCTACTCAAGTCATTTCTGGGGCTCGTAACCAATTACTCGAAATTTTTGCCAAATTTGGCCAACACCTTGGCTCCTCTCTATCGCTTACTGAGCAAGGGGCAATGCTAGCATTAGAAAAAAGAGCACCAAAGAGCGTTCAAAGGAGCGAAGCGCGCCTTGTTAAAGGCGAATTTTCTGGTTCACTACGATCCGCAGAAAGAGTTGCGGCTGGAGTGTGATGCTTCATCAGATGGCTTAGGGGCAGTATTATTGCATCGCATTGATGGCGTGGATCACCCGATAGCTTTTCGTTCAAGAATGCTGACGTCAGCAGAACGCAATTATTCCCAAATAGAGAAAGAAGCGTTGGCCTTGGTGTTTGGAACTTGCAGATTCCGCGATTTCTTGATGGGGAACCGTTTCACGCTGGTGACAGATCATAAGCCACTCACCGCGCTTTTCCACCTCAACAAGTCCATCCCGCAGATGGCGGCAGCTCGAATTCAGCGTTGGGCGCTTCTTCTATCAGCTTACCAGTACAATCTAGAATACCGCAAAGGAACCCAAAATGGTAACGCAGATGCCCTCAGTCGCTTGCCTTTGCCAGAAGACAATGATGGTGGAAGTCAAGAAGTGACAGAATACGTACTGTATACGCAGGGTCTGGACGCAAGAGCGCTTCCATCTAACTAAATCATTACTTTGACCCAGGAGGACAGCACACTTCGGCAAATCCGGGAGTGGATCGAGCAGGGCTGGCCATCACGTCTTACAGGGCAGCAGCAGCATCTGCAACCGTACTTCACGCGCCGACATGAACTCGTCAAGAGCCGTAGCCTCGTTTACTGGGGTCATGGTGTGGTCACGCCAGAGGCAGCCCGTCAGTAGCTACTCAACGAGCTGCACGACACGCACACAGGTGTTGGGGCCATGAAGAGGCTCGCTCGCACGCTGTTCTGGTACCCAGGATTAGACAAAGATATTGAAAGATCTACGCCTCTCGAGAGTGGCAAATCACCAGCTTAACTGCTGCTGGGATTCGATCCGCGGACAAGGTTGTCCGCCCACTTTCTAGCAGGGGCAGTGCCTGCCGAGGCTGAGGCTACCTGATAACGACTTTTGTCGGTCACAACGCCACCCCTTTTCCCACCCGGAAAGCCCATCTGGTACAGCCAATTTCAACAAGGGCAGAAATGGCTGCCAGGGACAGTAATAGCAATGGACGGCAAAGGGATGGTGAAAGTGGAGACCCCCTGGAAACCCAGCGCCGGCATGTCGATGAGCTGAGGGCACGGCTGACGTCAAGCATGCCAGAAAAGAACCCATCGGCAACCAGCACAAGTCCAGCGGAAACTCAGCCGGCCCCAGACGCTCGAGAAGCCAGTCCAGCGACCATTGACTCCAGTCCAGCGACCCCTCAGTCACCCGTCTCGACGCGAGCAACCAGGGCGCCGGAAGCAGTCCCAAATCTACTCCATCGTTCAAAGCGAACACGACACCCTCCGGAACGACTAGGCTTTTAAACTTTTGAAAGGGGAAGAGATGCAGCATTGGCAATAAACTACTATCACCCGCCCATCCCCTTATCACTAGTTAGCAAGACAGCCCCGATGTACTCAGCTGTCACTCGTGTCTCACGTGGTTTCGGACTATAAAAGATCATGTATCAATGAATAAAGAGTTTAGTTCGTGTTGCCACTACGTTGCGTCACTTCAGTGAGCTTTCCAACTTACTTTATTCACGCCTAACGATAGTCGCATTCAGCTTATACGCATTCATTTACACTCTGTAGCATTCTGTATTTCACTCTAAAATTCTGTATTCTCTCATTTACTCTTCTTCGGTAATTTCCTCGTTATTCGTTAAGCATCACTAGCAGAGTGTTCATAAAAATTATCGCATACTATGGGGGAATATGGTTACCTTTAATTAACAGTGAAGGCCATGAACAGGGGCACATATTTATGTCCTGTGTGTACGAGTGCCTTTGCGGTATACTGACCACTGTATGCTCCTTAGTCAATAGAAGGTGCGTCACTACGTAGACCATGTTATACCATATGCTAATATCGTTTGATAAAGCTGATCAGTGTCCTCTTGCGAATACTTTAAAATTGTACAATAAAGTTACAGTTAGGCCCTGTCGTTTTACAATGACTTCAAGGAATACCAATTAAATTTATCACATGATACTGTTTTCAAGTATGTACGATAAGTAAGGTGAAACAGCCCAACGCCACTATACGTATTTGTACGTTGTGGACAACGAATTATATGAATGTACAGATGTGCCCTGTTGTGCTCAAATACCAAAGCTCCCGAGCATTTTTGCTGTCGGCCTTTGTCAAAGTTTTGACGTTTTCGTGGGCTGTGCAGACCACTAGTTGAAACGCAGTCAGATCCACATTAACTTGTTTAAAGAAAAGAGCGTCGTGAAACAGTGTCAAATATAAGCCGAAAATATTGAAAGATACTTTGTAAATTCCAAGGTGCTCTCGTCGAAAGCCTGTGGCCACTCGACTTAGCATGACATTTTTTTGTTTTTTACATGCTCTCAGTAGTCAGGAGATTGCTGAGAGAGTGAGGGACGGGGCCTCAGTTGGCACAATTCCAGGGTACGTACGGTCGGACCGTCACCACGGTTGTGAGATAGTAGACTTTCGCCTTAATACGAGTGAGACTCTTGAGACTGCCCGCCAATCAGTTAACAATAAAAAAATGGCAGAGTTCAGTTACCAAGGCATAAAAAGCGCTGGTGAACTCCCCCTCCCTTTATTCAGAAAGTTTTGCATAGTTCTCCTTGGCGCTCTTCTAAGCCGTTTATAAGTAACCATTTTAAAAGCATAGAACGCAAACACGCACTCATGCTCTTCCAAAACACTTAACCAATGCCGTGCGCTCATGTCTTTATAAGGCTATTTTAGCATAGTATACCCGAATGAATTGTATAAGTAGTTGAGAACACATTTTGTTACGTTGTATTTTCTTACTCCTCTACGACAAGTTTGTGTCCATATAACTTTATGTTAAGTGAAAGAGAGTCGACAAATTAGACTTTGTGAGATGCCTACAACCACGTGCACGTACCATGATTGAACTGCGAGGGAGCATTGTCTTCGTGTACCAGTTTACCGGTCCCTTGCTTTGTCAAAATTGCTGTGGTGAACGGAGTGGGGTGATTCCACGGGAGATCTACACGAGTCGAAAAGGTGGTATTTACGTCTGATTGTTTATTTTATATTTTGTGCACATACCACCCAGTACCCCGAAAGTTAACTTCATTTTTTCAGTAATTGCTTAGTTTAGGAGGAAAAAATAATGAACCTAATTTGTACAGAGGACCTAATTCGTCCCTTCTCATTTACTAAACGTAACGATATAAAAACACAAATATAGGCTTGAAGAATGCGAATTTTTTCAGTAAATGTACGCCTAATGATGAGTAAAGCAGCATTGTCTGAAGCTTCAATGCTGAAGCGAAGTGTTTGTGAAAAGCTCTGAACAGCTGAAATTTTTGAAAAGTTGCTTGATCTGAGATTTTTTCTCCTAAGCTAAATCATGTAGGGTTTCATAACTTAGGGACCAATTACAACATAATGTTTACAACATTTCCTGTCAATACTGTTGCTCTACCTCAAATACATAACTTTATAAATGGCCTAAAACTTAAAATTTGTCGATAATAAAGCTTAATGAAAAACTAATATTTAAAAACTCCATATCATTTTTTTTAAAATCTCATAAAAAGTTCTTAACAGATTACAGAAAACGAATATAAAAAAATCTATTCGTTATTTTATTTGCAGCGATAATATTACGGGTGGAAGTTCCAGTTTTTCGAGCATGCACTTAGGCGATAAACGCATGAGAAATTCGGCTAAAAAAAGTGGGCTTGAGCTTCTGAGTCGTTCGAACAGGACCATACTTCCAAAGAAAAAGCAGATTTAGCACATCGAGGAATAAATTTCTGTAAAGGCGTATTTCTGTTGCGCTTCACTCAGCTTAATAGCAGATGAGCAATGCATTATGTCAAACTCTAAGGCAATCTGTACTATCAGACAACGAGAAGAGTTGAAATGCTCTAACACTAGCATATGACCACAGAAGAGTGCACATGAACACTTCAAATGACCCCTCCCCTATCCCCGGCCTCTTAAGCTGAAGAATGCATTGAAAAAAAAAGCCATGGTGTGCTCAAAACGCTGCACTTTTTTTTTTCAGATGACTTACAGCAGTGCTTGACACTAACAAATCACTACCATAATTTCTATCGTTAGTTGAGGTTGACCAAACGCACCGAAAACATAGTCCTGCAACACGGGGCAAAAATATGCACAAAAACAATCTTAAAGTAACGAATGGTCTCTATGTATTCTCCATTTGCATAGAGCATTTTTACATTCTTCAGCCATATGGTCTTCTTCATTATCATTTCAGATGCCAGCTTAATCACTCCCAAGATTGCCACATTTAGGTAGGAGAGTGAGAATTTGTGCTTTGCTAGGCTTTCATAAACGATGCTTCGTTCAAATGAGAGATTTTTTACCGTTTCGTATAGATAAAACCCTATGATATCATACATTGCCTGCAAAAGGGGGTGCGCATAAAATTCTTCAGCAGACGATCGGGAAGGAAACGTTAATCCGGGTTCAGGTTAAGGAGGCGGCCGCAGCCTTACTAAATCTCAATATTCGTTAAGCTTCGGTGGTTCCTCTCGGGAGCCTATTCTCATTTAGGTTTAATGAACCAATACGTTAGAAGCACATGAATGTAATAGCTGCCTCATGTAACCGAGTTGAGCAACTGAGGTACGAATAAGTTCGTAATCTCAAGCCTTGACTTTAAACGGCAAATTGAGATATTTTCGAAGGGCGCGCTTGAAAAGGTCATTCCAGTTCCCCAAATCTGCTTTTCCTGTGTAAGTATGGTCCTGTTCAAACTACTCAGAAGCTCAAGCCCACTTTTTTAGACCTATTTTTCATGCGTTTATCGCCCGAGTGCATGCTCTAAAAGCTGAAACTTCCTGCCGTAATATTGTCGCTGCATATAAAATAACGCATTATGTTTTTTAGATAGTCGTTTTCAATTCTCTGTGAAGAATGTTTTATGAGATTTCAAGAAAAATTGAAATTGGGGTTTTCTATATAATTATTTTTTATTACGCTTTTGTCGACGAGTTTGAAAGTTTGAGGCCACTTATAAAATATGTGTTTGAGGTACAGCAACGGTATTGACTCGGAATACTGTAACCAATATGTTTTAATAGGACAAAAAGGTATGAAACACTACCTGATTTAGCTTAGGAAAAAAAAGCTCAAATCAAGCAACTTTCGAAAAAAAATGTCACCTGTTTAGACATTTTTCAGAAACACTTTCCTTCAGCATACTAACTTCAAACAATGCTGCTTCACTCATCCCTACGCATACAATCATTTAGGAAGATGTCGTGTTCATCATGCTAATATCTGTGTTTTTGTATCGTCGTTAACTTTCGTAAATCAGAAGGGACGAAATTGGTCCCGCTGTACAAAATAAGTTCAATATTTTTGCTTCTCCTGAACTATCCAGTTACTAAAAAATGAAGTTCACTTTCGGGCTACTTTGTAGTATGTGCACCAAATATAAAATGAACAATCAAATTTTAAATAGCAACTTTTCGACCCGTGTCGATCTCTCGTGGAATCACCCTGTGTTGACTTTGCCGTTATGCCACTAGCTGCAATGGTTTACGTCGAGTGTTCTCAAACTTTCTGACCTTGGTGATCTCCAACGGCTTTTCCAGAGTGCCACGGAACTGCGAGATATTCAGGAAAGAAGATCTTCAGGCTTTCACGATGTCCGTTGACGCTGTCGTTGTCGTAGCTTCCCGTAGGACGGAAGCGCCGGTGGCCCTACACGTACCGTACATATGGCGTTCATAGCGCGCATATGGTTTATGCATATACCGTACTCTGCCCGTACATCTGTCCATTCGAACATCCGTCCGTCCCTATGGCCGAGCATCTGGCCCTCCGCCTAACCCTCCGTCCATCTGACTGTTCATTCGTGAATTTGTCCATCCATCCGTCTGTGTGTCTGTCCGTTTTTTATACTAGTCAGTGACGTCGGCGTACACATTATGGACCTTAGGAGTAGCTTCAATCCATCATCTGCATTCACTTCGTCGATCAGCTCCTGATATTTTTTGAGCATGATGAGAATCAACAGTGGGAGGGGAAGGAGGGTGATTACGGCTTTCGGAACCGTAGTCTATCACAAGAAAATTTGGTATTTTAGTGAGTTTCCTGAATATTTCACCTTGCCAATTTTCAATGTTTTCTTTCATTGTTACAATTAATATGTTTTATCGCGTAAGGCAGTCATCACTGCTGTAGCAACATTAGTGCTGCGCTACTCGGCACGTGGGTAAAGGTTGAATTCTTGGTATGAAGCAAGAAATATTTTAGAAAGGAAGCATTGCACAAAGAAATTGGTGGCAGTGATTTGGGTTGAAAGAACAAAAAAAGGCGCCTATATTCTGTAGCCTGGTTGGGAGCACAGCTCAGCAACTAAAGCGCTTGAAAAAGCTCTTTTTCTCAGGCCAGGAAAAGGGCTCCTATTTTTTTCCCCGTTGCTTCAGTGAAGGGTGCCTAAATAGAACACGAAATTTTGTTTTAGCTACGTTGATCACTCGGTTGTGTATTCCTCCTTTGCTTCTCTCTTTACTAAATGTGAACTTCAGTACACTCCAACCGTAAAAGTTACATACGTACATACATACGTACATACATACGTACATACCTACATACATACATACGTATATACATACATACCATACATACGTACACACATACGTACATACATACATACATACGTACGTACGTACATACATACATGCGTACGCACGTACGTACGTACACACATACTACGTACTACGTACATACATACATACATACATACATGCATACATACATCCGTACATACATACATACAACATACATACGTACGTACGTACGTACACACATACATAAAACGACGTACGACACGTCACATACGTACACACACGTACTGCATACATACAAACTACATACATACATTCACAACATACACACACACACACACACACACACCACACACACACACACACACACACACACACACACACACACACACACACACACACACACACACACACACACACACACACACACACACACACACACACACACACACACACACACACACACACACACACACACACACACACACACACACAGGTACATGTGCGCAGATCCACGCGGCCTGCAGGGGATTATAAGACAGACAAAGCTCGAACTTGGGCTGGTTGGTATTGACCTAAATACATAATGTAGCTCTCGTCCTGTGTGCATCTTTCTCTGTCCTTGCTTTGCTCCGCTTTATTGTGTATTTAAATCTGACAGACCCTTGCATTCGCACGTATATGAGAGTAAATCTAACGGCATGTCTCCCATTGCAGCTCCTAGAAGAGTGGCTGTGCGTAGGATCCACGCCGAAGTTGGCGACGACAGCCACGATCCGCGGGTGCGAGGCGGTGATGGCCGTGGCCACGCGTCCAGTGACCGATTCGACGAATCAGAAGGTAGGGCCCGACCGTGATTCTCATTAGTCTTAAACATCGAGTGCATATTTCAGTGAAGCTTGGTCGTTCAACGCGAGGTGTTTGGCAAACCGTTGCTTGCGGGGCTATATTGTCACAATGCAGAAACAGCAGCAAAGTTGGCCGGCGACAAAGTTTGGGTATGGAGTCCTATCCGCCGCCGGGGACTGTCTGAAAAATTGCTGAAGAAGTATTTTGGCCCCTACACAGTTTTACAACGCCTGAGTGACGTTAATTACGTGGTCGTTCCTGACAACCCCTCGACAACTCGCCAGCAAAAACCAGAAATCGTGCATGTTGTGCGAATGAAGCCCTACTTTTCGGACTGACTTACACCATACATCTACTACACCGTCTTTTGTAGAAGAGCATCGGGACGCTGCTCTCTGGAGGGGGCAAATGCCACATTGAATATGCAGCGCGAAGAGGACAACGAAGAACACGCACAGCGAGTGAAGAAGACGAGGTTCTCTCCCGATCAGTTTGTTAGTATTCTAATACAATTAAAGTGAGTTTCCTGGATTGCTTCACGCTTTTTCGGTGCTACGCGGTATGGGTTCTGTCGTATTGGCCTTGCCGTCTCCTCCGTTATTATCCGATGCTTCGTCAGTGGCGTTTGACTGACCCTCGAGGTCGATGAAAAACAGTCTTTGAACTGGTGAAGAAGATCTACTAGACGCTGTCTCTGCGCTGGTGACAAATCCGAGCTTACGTCAATAGGTGGTGAGGCTGACGTGGCTTGCGGCTCGTCCTGTTGTACTACACAGCACTCGCGGATTTCGGTGATCTCGTCGAAGTAGGCGACTGTAGTGCCTTGTGTAATGTGTCGTCACTCGTTGGTAAAATTCGTCAACAGAACCTCTGCTTCACCGCACACAACGTTGACGATACTTCTGGCAATTGCAACACCGCGAGAGAGTAGGAGCCTCAATACTTGTTCAGCGATTCCTTCTCCAGTATTCTGCTCGCTGCACGTGACTGGAACAAGGCGGCACGATAACGGAGGTATGGTTACATCGTCAATGACTCGTAGGGATTTTCGGTGTAGCGCCGCGCTTTGATCCGCTGAAAAGGTCAGTACACCGTCCGGAATATTGATGATGGCACCATATTCACGCAAGAAATCCATCCCCAAGATTGCCTGCTTGCAACACTCAGAAAGGATAACAAAAGTTGCGACGAAGGATGCATCCCCTATCTTCATTCTTGCGGTGCACTTTCCGGTATGTGTGAGTAGCTGCCCTCCAGCTCCTCTAATCTGCGGTCCTGTCCATTCTATTCTAACCTTCCTGAGCGTGTCTGCCAGACTCTCACTCATTATCGAGAAGTCCGCGCCAGTGTCGACCAATGCCATGACGTCATGTCCGTCAATCGTAATTGCAACTTCGGCAGTAACAACCCCATCTTTCGTCGATTCATTGAAAATGTGTCTCTCTTCGCTCGGCAGTAATGGGGGATTTTCAGCACTTCGACGATTCGCAACCTTCCCCCCTAAGGTCGCTGCTTTTAGTTTCCCCGGCGTGGACTAGGAGATCTCCCTCTTGGCATGTCAGTGGTGCTCCGTCTAGAGGATGGAGAAAAACGCCCAGGAGAGGGTGAGTGTGACCGAAACCCAGGAGGAACATCCCGCGGGGTCATGACACTCGTGTCGACGTCAGATGTTCCGTTGAAATGGCGCCGAGGAACCGTAGAAGGAAATCCTTGGTACCCTGTGGCGCGATACGGGCAATACCGAACGATGTGGCCTGCTTCCCCACAGTGAAAGCACAGGGGCCTATGATCAGGGGTACGCCAGATGTCAGTTTTGCGAAGTGGTGGCCGCCTCGGCATCGAAGTTTCTCTGTAGTACCAAGGCGCTGTCGGCGGATGTTGCTGGTGGTACTGATGTGGTGTCGGCACGTTCGCTGGCTGTCGGCGGACTACGTCTGCATAGCTTGCCCTGGGACTGCTCGTGTTCGGCTCAGGAAGCGAGAGCGCTTGCCTGATCTCCTGGCGTACAACTTCCGTCACTGAGGCGATCGCGCAGTCATTCGGTTTGACGACGAGTTTCTTGACCTCTTCTTGTACGATTTCTCGTATTAGTTGGCGCAAAGAACCTTCGTCGGGTGTTGTTGCTGTGGTAGAGGCTGCCACGCTGATCGGTGCACTGTGGGTTGGGCGGTCATACTGGCGATAACGTAGATGCAGTGCGCGTTCGATAGATGTCGCCTCCTTGGAGAATTCATCCACACTTGTAGGCGGGTTTCGTACGAGACCAGCGAACAGCTGCTCCTTAATGCCCCGCATGAGGTGGCTAACCTTTTTGGTTTCGGGCATATTAGGATCTGCTCGACGAAATAGCCGTGCCATGTCCTCAACAAACATCGTAACGGATTCATTTGGTTTCTGAATCCGTGATTCGAGGAGACGCTGTGCGATTTCTCGTCTTTCAGTGCTCGCGAACGTGTCGAGAAACTTCTGCCGGAACTCGTCCCAAGACGACCACACGCGATTCGTGAACCACGTTCGGGCTCCGTCTTGAAGCGGAAAATAAACGTAGCCCAATTTCTGTGTGGTGTTCCAACCGTTAACATTCGCTGTGTGCTCGAATTCCTCGAGCCAGTCATGTGCATCCTCATATGCGTTTCCGTGGAAATCAACCGGAAGTCGAGGGTTCAAAACAGTCACCTGTGTCGTGCTGGGGCTGGACATGTTGGGGCCAGTGCTTCCAGGCGCCGTCATGCTTTCTGGCACAGTCACGCTTTCCGGCAATGGACCAAACTCTGGGCTGAGGCCTAACAGGCGCCGGCTGCTGCGGTGAACGGGGGTGTCGATGCGCGGAAGTCTTTCTTGACCAGATGCGGGGTTGTTGTCAGGCGTCCCGAACATGTACCCCGCACCTCCACCAGTGTCACAATGCAGAAACAGCAGCAGTCGAATCCAGGAAACTCACTTTAATTGTATTAGAATACTGGCAAACTGATCGGGAGAGAACCTCGTCTTCTTCACTCGCTGTGCGTGTTCTTCGTTGTCCTCTTCGCGCAGCATATTCAATGTGGCAATATTTCCGAGCACAAGCGATTTCCGAGTACGAACCTCCGGCTATCCTGTAGCTGAGAAATCTCAAATGAAGGAACAGAGCGGAAAGGAACGTTACGCTCTTTACGCTGTCCACACTTCACAAAAACAGCGTGAAATTGAAGCGCGGCCTTTCTAAAGGTCCGCTGCATTCTTTTCTCGAGTGACAACCACAGCTATAGATGATTGATATGGGGGGTTTAACGTCTCAAAACCACCATATGATTATGAGAGACGCCGTAGTGGAGGGCTCCGGAAATTTCGACCTCCTGAGGTTCTTTAAGTGGACTCAAATCTGAGCACATGGGCCTACAACATTTCTGCCTCCATCGTAAATACAGCCGCCGCAGCCAGGATTCGATCCCGCGACCTCCGGTTCAGTAGCCAAGTACCTTAGCCACTAGACAACCATGCTGGGGCAACCACAGCTATAGTTTGAAGGTATCAACTACACCAGTAATGTTCATAATTTTGGGAAGTAGTGTAATACCTCCTGGGCAGTCCTACATTCTTTTCAGGAGAAGAGAGGGGGCATCTACTTCTGCAAGGCATTATCTGCACTTCATTAGTGCTGCGGCTGACGGCAAGGAACAATGATGTATGAGGCATTTGTGATTGGTGGCAGCTTTAAACAACTGACTCGTTACGCCAATTACGTGGCATGATGTCTGAATGGGCGAAATTATGGCTACAGACACCGGCAATGACAACGGTACTTTACGCCGCAAAATGGGCTGTTTTGATTTCATTACACTCATCGCTTAAGTAAAACTGGAAAGTGTAAATGCACACAGACTCATGTAGCACTACGTGTACTTAATGTTTGCCTTTTTGCCTTCCTGTTTATTTCGTCGTTCTGCTGCTTCAAGCCGCTTAACCATCTAGCCAAGTGGCACCATCCGAAGGAAGACACCGCAGGAAAAAATCACACAGATATTTTAATGCGGTGTGCCCTTTGTGCGCTGTTCATTGTCTTTAGCTTCGTACGAACTCGCCAAAATTCCCATTTTAGCCAACAAGAGCATTTTTTCGGTTGAATAAGGCCACCGAGATAAGTGCAGCAACTAACAGTTGTCGGTACCATCGAGAACCTGCGTCGTGACAAAAAAACGTATACGAAAAGGCCCTGTAACACATATAGGTGATGTAGTGCACGTCTTAGCTTTGCATCAAAGATGTGTTGGAGAATCTAACCGTTTGTAGGTTTCACAAGGGTGTTTCCTAGCTGTGGCAATTTTCGTATCAGCTTCAAGGTGATCAAAATGCAAACTTAAATGCACGATCCTTGTGAGTTGTCACTAAAATGAAAGAAGCTACTATATTCGAGGCGAACTTCAAAGAATTTACTCAACTTTTCATGTATTCTTTGGTGTGCCTGAATTCATAAAAAACATGGCTTATCCGTCCGTCAAATGAATCAGTATAACACGAAAATGCGACGTCTCTTCATTATTGTGTAGCAATATATGAGAGCTTATACAATTTTTAATAGCGTTTCGAAGCCATAGCACCACTTAATGTCGACACAGCCATGTTGATGCCTGGTGGCACGTCTCCATCGCGACGACTACCACCCATGGTCATGATTTAGTATTCTTTGTGGTAACGGAAATTCGAAACGTATACCTGAACACAGCGTATCATTACCCACGCACAAAGATGACGTCAACAAGCATACACTAAACACTGGTACTCGATTTGCGCCTTTTCAAAGATTGTCAGTTAGGGAGAAAACAGCACGGTGTGTGCTGCAAAACACACGCCAGCGCTCACGCATGCTGAGCTTCAGCAAAGGGGGACGTCTAGCTCCTCAGCTTAAGCCAGGAACTCGCGCTTGAGTTCCACATCTAGCTGGCTTTAGTTTCGCTCCACCAAAGCACGACATTATTCCGTTGACATCGTCGCTTTGCTGCATTAAAAATGGCAGATCCCACGTACTGAAGAATTGATGATATGCGAAACACGAATGAGCAATGTTGTAATGTCACTTATAAATCAGCGAAAGATTTCGAGGTGGACGGACGTTAATTATACTGTACATGACTTTCATGCCGTGATAATCGTGTTTGGATCTGTCATTCAACTTCGTAGTCTAATCACGTCACGTGAATTCAAATTTAGTATCACGTGTCGTGATATGTGAAGGTAGCGAAACGACCTCTAGCATGCTATGAGAGTGGCATGTTATCATGTTTCGCATGACACTGATATCATTATTATCATTTTTAGACGTGCCATTTACCTTCATCGTCTATTCACGTCAAGTGATACCGAATTTGGAATATGTGGAGCTAGCGAAATGGCTGCAAGAGCACTATGACCGTAGCTTGTAGTCATGTTTTACATGACACGCATGTCATGATTAGCATATTCGGACATGCAATTTTCCTTCGTCTCCACTCACGTCACGATACTAAATTTGGTATATGTGAAACCAGCGAAACAGCCGCAAGTGCGCCCTGAGCGTGGCGTGTAGTAATGACAAGTCATAACATGAAAATTAAGACATGCATGTCATGACTTCCACATTAGGGTCTGTCACTTGTGTTCGCCATGCAGTCACGTCATACCGTACCAGTTTTGCAAATTGTTATGTGAACGAAACCACAGCAAGAGTGGGAAGACCACAAAAAGTACATCATGAAATACATGTCACAATTTTCATGACTTGACTAGACAATATACTCGTCACACAGTCATGTTCTACCATACCAATTTTGATATTGATACCATTATTGAGATGGCGAGGAGAGCTAAAAGTCGTAAGCGGCTAGATAGATAGATAGATAGATAGATAGATAGATAGATAGATAGACAGATAGATAGATAGATAGATAGATAGATAGAAAGATAGATAGATAGAAAGATAGATAGATAGAAAGATAGATAGAAAGATAGATAGAAAGATAGAAAGATAGAAAGATAGATAGAAAGATAGATAGATAGATAGATAGATAGATAGATAGATAGATAGATAGATAGATAGATAGATAGATAGATAGATAGATAGATAGATAGATAGATACGCGCGCTTGCGTTCCACATCTAGCTAGCCTTAGTTTCGCTCCACCAAAGCACGACATTATTCCGTTGACATCGTCGCTTTGCTGCATTAAAAAATGGCAGATCCCACGTACTGAAGAATTGATGATATGCGAAACACGAATGAGCAATGTTGTAATGTCACTTAAAAATCAGCGAAAGATTTCGAGGTGGACGGACGTTAATTATACTGTACATGGCTTTCATGCCATGATAATGGTGTTTGGATCTGTCATTCAACTTCGTAGTCTGATCACGTCACGTGAATTCAAATTTAGTATCACGTGTCGTGATATGTGAAGGTAGCGAAATGACCTCTAGCATGCTATGAGAGTGGCATGTTATCATGTTTCGCATGACACTGATATCATTATTATCATTTTTAGACGTGCCATTTACCTTCGTCGTCTATTCACGTCAAGTGATACCAAATTTGGAATATGTGGAGCTAGCGAAATGGCTGCAAGCGCACTATGAGCGTAGCTTGTAGTCATGTTTTACATGACACGCATTTCATGATTTTCATATTCGGACGTGCTATTTTTCTTCATCTCCATTCACGTCACGATACTAAATTTGGTATATGTGAAACCAGCGAAACAGCCGCAAGTGCGCCCTGAGCGTGGCGTGTAGTAATGACAAGTTATAACATGAAAATTAAGACATGCATGTGAGGACTTCCACATTAGGGTCTGTCACTTATGTTCGCCATGCAGTCATGTCATACCGTACCAGTTTTGCGAATTGTCATCTGAACGAGACCACAGCAAGAGTGGGAAGACTACAAAAAGTACATCATGAAATACATGTCACAATTTTCATGACTTGACTAGACAATATACTCGTCACACAGTGATGTTCTACCATACCAATTTTGATAATAATACCATTATCGAGATGGCGAGGAGAGCTAAAAGTCGTAAGCGGCTAGATAGATAGATAGATAGATAGATAGATAGAGATAGATACAGATAGATAGAGATAGATAGATAGAGATAGATAGAGATAGATAGAGATAGATAGATAGAGATAGATAGAGATAGATAGATAGAAATAGATAGAGATAGATAGATAGAGATAGATAGATAGATAGAGATAAATAGATAGATAGAGATAGATAGATAGATAGAGATAAATAGATAGATAGATAGACAGATAGATAGAGATAGATAGATAGAGATAGATAGATAGATAGAGATAAATAGAGATAGATAGATAGAGATAGATGTAGATAGAGATAGATAGATATAGATAGATATAGATAGATAGATAGATATAGATAGATAGAGATAGATAGATAGATAGATAGATAGATAGATAGATAGATAGATAGATAGATAGATAGATAGATAGATAGATAGATACGCTCGAAGTCGCCGAAGTTCACTATGAAATGCTTCGCATTTATTAAGCCGGTGCTTCCACATTTGAAGTACTCAGAGGTGAAACATCATTGGTGCATGTGGAAGCTGCACCGCTTCAATACCGAGCTTTCTCTGACTAACACGGAGCGAAATGCACATAACTGCGTCGGCAACTCTACGACGCTCGCTCAGTCAGGGTTTTTCTATACTATCGAGGCGATTCAACTATGACTTCCAAGACTTCGCCCTGGCGCGCCATTTTAGATGCCATGCTTTACTTGCGTCATGTTGATTTTTTTTTCTTGAGTGCTCACACCCGGTGGCACCGCCCCACTTCGAGAACAGAGATCACGGAGCAAGAGAGAATGTGTGAAAGATAAACGACGCGTCGGTACGAATCCCAACGATTGCCTCGATAGCTCAGTGGGTAGAGCACCGGGTGCTTTTCGTCATTTAGCCAGGCGATGGAAGTTCAAAGACCAACAAGGCAATCTATTCTTGAATGCTTCTACTTTTTCACTTGTGAGCAATCATTTTGCAACGTCACATTCGTGACAGAATTACGCCACTGAAGTCTTGGTATATCTTTTCATAAAACAATTTGGTGTTAATGATTTGGCATTTGCCACTAGCCTATATTCATCGCATATCACAAGCGTACTTTTCTATTGCCATCTCAGGTTTCAACCGAGCGAGTTTCGAAATCCAACAAGAACGAATCGCAAAAGTTGCTCAGTTCAGCGTTCATATCGAGATATTGACCTTTATCGTAAAGTGTTATTGTTTTCGATAATTCTGGTGGGCGTTTGTGTAGGCAATGAAACGTACCATGAATGATAGCATGGTCACTGATACCATCCAAATAGGTGAGTGGGGAGAAACTATCGGGGTGAGAAGCAAGAACCAGGTCAAGTAGATTGTTCGAGTGGTTTGTAGTTCTTGTGGGTGATGTGACCAACTGCGAAAGCCCGAATGAAAGACACGTGTTTATGAAGTCGCTTTCGACGCTTTTGTGCACCGGCGTGATAGCGGGGTTGCACCAGTCAATAGCCGGAAGGTTAAAATCACCAAAAATTGCAATAACTCTGTTGTGGGTGTAGGGGTATGAGACCAACTGCAACGCGTCGTGGAAAAATTGGGGTTACGAGGAGGCGTCCGGCATCTGGGGGGCGATAGCATGCGCCAATTATGACAGGAGGATACGCAGCTGTGCATCTATAAACAGTATTTCGAGTGGGGAACTAATACAACACGACAGCACTGCAACTACGATGGGCACCCAACAAGACCCACCGCCTCGCCCTGTTTACCCGATCAATCGGAAGACGTCGAAATCTGGAAAATAGAGCTGTACGTCTACATTACTTATATAGGGGTTTAGCCATGTTTCCGTAAGAATACAAAATTGAGGTCGGTTGAGGTAACGACGGTTGCTTAGGTTGGTCCCGTTTGGGAATCAGGCTACGGATTTAGTAAAATGATGATATGATACTGTTATTGAACTGGAGTTGTGTTTGCTAACCGCTACGCAACGCGCTGCACAACCTTTTCGCTACTGTGGTCATAGAAGTAAGTGACGTCACCTATCTTTAATTTATCAGTTCGTAGCTTGTAGGAGTTCCTTGTGCTTTGCCAAATTCAACTAACTTCTTGCGGGCCACGCGTGTATTAGGCGAAAAATCTTCAGAGATAGCAACATCCGACTCCTTAAATTCCAGCTGGCACTAGAACCTTATCCTTATCCTTGAAATAGGCGAATTTCACAATTATCGGCCTTTTTTTAGCCGGGTGAAATGTGCCCAGCCTGTGCGCACGCTCGATGTCCCGTGGTTGGATGTTTATCTTTAGTACGGCTGAACAGTGATTAATAACCTTTTCTTCAGACTTGCGCCCACGTTTCGCCTGCACGGTCGACCAGCCCAAAAACAGCAGGTTTTGGCGACGAGCCCTGTTTTCGGAATCGTCGAGACGGGAGGACAAATGAGAAATTTGTTTTGCGTTCATCTCGGCTAGATGCTCGATTTCCTCTACCTGGGTTTTAATACTCACAAGGGACGCGCAGTCTCCCTCGATTTTAGTTAGACGTACCTTAATGTCCGCGAGCATGGTATCGGTTTCGTCGAGTTTGGCTTTCATGAGTCTCATTTCGCTTAACAGTGTTGACTGGCCGTTTTTGAGTTCATTAAGAATTGCGGCTATTCACATGGTTCATCAGCGGAAGGGGCACCTTTTTTTTGGAGGACCGGGGGTTCTCTTCTACATCTCCGCATAACATCAATAAATCCAACAAACAAGACCGCAATCAAAAGCGATAGAACAACAACACTGTGGGCTCGGCAGCACAAGCAAGGCAGGATAACGCGTGCGTCGCGCGAACAAAGAACAATTGTTGGGTACCTGCATGAGAAAGACGGTTTTTCGGTGAGCCCAAGCCATCGCTCGCGTGTCGCCGAGCCCACTGAAGTGGGCGCCGGTCCGGGGATTGCTTTTTATAGGCTCCGGGCGTTGTCGATGGCGATCCGATCTCCCTTGGCCATTTGTAGAGCATGCGCAGGGCAGGGGGCAGCCAGGTTGACGCGTTTTCCACAGGGCAGCGACGTTGCAGCACGTGCCAGAATCGGAGATTGCTGGACTGGTTGTCAGGCGGAACCGGGATTTCCGACGAAGGCACGTGGCGTCCCGGTATCGCGTTGATGGCGCAGCCGGGCGTATCCTTGGGCAGGGCCGGGGAGCAGGCCAAGAACAGAAGCTGCATGAGAAAGACGGTTTTCCGGTGAGCCCAAGCCATCGCTCGCGTGTCGCTTCTACTTTTTCACTTGTGAGCAATCATTTTGCAACGTCACATTCGTGACAGAATTACGCCACTGAAGTCTTGGTATATCTTTTCATAAAACAATTTGGTGTTAATGATTTGGCATTTGCCACTAGCCCATTATTCATCGCATATCACAAGCGTACTTTTCTATTGCCATCAGGTTTCAAATGAGTGATCGAATGTCAGTTGGGTTCACAACAACAGCATGTATTTAGTCAAGTTTTTCCTCTGCCTTTTTGTTCTTCATGGTATTCATTTAGCTATGAAATCGGATTCCGTATTGCACATCCTACTTCATAAGCGAATGCGGCTGAAAGCAGTGTAGAGCTTGGAAGAACAGTGCCTTCCAAATGACGTCGAAAAATCCAAAGTGTTCCTTCTGTTAGCATTCTTAAGCTGTATTTGAATTTGTTGGGATAGTTTGTAGCGCTACGTTAGACTGTGATACGGCTGCATAATCACGAGTGACAAATAAGTAGCACAAATAATTATTTTCAGAAGCAAAGGAGCTAAGCCAAGTCATTCGGTACGTAGTCGGAATGACACCAGTTCAGGGCTTCATCACTGTACAACTCGACACGTCAGCGAAAAAAAAAACCAATCTGCTGCCTGATTTCTCACATACCTTCTCGGAGATTCTCTCCTAATTACCCTTCTCGCTAGGACTTGTGTATGTTTTTGTAAGTAGAAAGGGACCTTTTTGTCCAACTGTATTATTCGCGGATTACACTAAATGATATTCTCACTTACCAGCACCTTTTCACAGTCAAGCTTAACATGTACCTCATTAGGTTCAAGTGAGAGGGCTTTAAAAAAATAACGGATGACACTGATTGCTCCATGAGATTTGTAAATTTGAATTCTATTTACGAATGTTTATTTGCAAAAGATGAAAATGAGCAACAGCAAGAAAAAAGACAACCCAGAGTGTGAATTAACTAATCTGTAATTGAACTGAATTCAGAAGCACAAATAGTAAATGAATGTGAAGCACGGAGGCTAAAGTATGCTGACATTCCGAAACAGCGAACTATCCGATAAAATAACGACAAAAAATGAAAGTTGAAACCTCAACAGAATAATTACACCTTGTTAAACTGTCAAAACTGATGGGTATTATAAAGGTCTGTGAGATATAAAATTAAGTTGATGAGTTGATGTTAAAATAAAGTTGGCAGTGTGAGAACAGCTCCAGATGAACTCCGTGCACTATGCTCTAAAAGATGAGCAGATCATTGTTATTAACCATCCTAATTACAGATTGAAGGCTGCTGAAGACCTTTTGTTTACTGAACAGTTCGCATCAGATACACGCAGATGCATAGAATCTTCAGTGAAATATCGAGTTCCAACCTTAAAAGAAAATAAAGCTGAATGCAACTGTTGTTCATGTGGGATTAGTGGTAAGGTTAGGGGAACCAAACATGACATTACCGGCAGAAAATCAACGGTATAATCTGCTGTACCAGCAAATCATATCAAGTATGAAGGATATGCTCTATTTAGGGAGAGTTCTGACGCTGCAAACGTAAAGTCTTGACAGTTCACTTGTGCTCTTGCGCTAGAAAAAAAAATGCCTATATCCATAAAAAAGATGTAAGATAAAAGAATTCAATCACATCTTCATCAGCTTGTATGCAATTTGGCAAACAGAGTAGGGCAATATTTTTCTTGTTTTGTGTTAGTGATGCCCTTCCCTTGGTGTAGGGCAGTAAAATTAAGGCTTGTCTTGTTGACGTACTGACATCTTCCCTGCTTTCCCAACCCCAGGTGGTGGAAATTTTTGAAGCCCTCCACTACGGCGTCTCTCATAGTCATATCGTGGTTTTGGGGTATTGAGCACCAACATTTCTTTTTGGTATGAACCATTTTCAACCTAGCTATAACCACCGCTGACTCGTACATGCAGGGGTTAATTATATTAACCGGGAAGTGGGTAATGCTGACAGAAAGAAGTGACGAAGCAATCAGTGCTTCGTTAACAGCTGTCCTCTTTATGAACTGCTAGCGTGTATATCAACAACTTGAAGACAAGTGAGGTTCAAATGAACAAAACCCAGGTCCTTCCTGAAGGGCTAGTGTGCTAGTCTTAACCAATTCAAGGTTAGTTATAACGCTGTCTAACTGCCCATGTCAATCGTACAGTCCCAGCACCACCAGTAGTCAAAATGCCCGGAAAGCCTAAAAAGGTGACTCGAAGATCGAACGTTGAGATAGATGCCATCACAAGTGACGTGGACGCCGAGGAAAGGACGCCTGCTCTGCCCGAAGAAGTCGCCAAGGCCGACGAAAGGCCGCCGCCTGCTACCTCCGGCGCTGACCACGACAAGCACCGGCCCTCGGACTTTGACAAACCACTCCCATCGAGCGGCAAAAACGTGGACACTCTGCCAGCGGTGACTATCGGTGAGTACTTACGGGACTACGGGGTGCAAATTGACAGTGCTTATTATTAACATAAGGAATATGCACCTATCATTATGATGTATGTGTGAAACCAAAATGACAACTGGCCGCTGGTAGGGACCGGACCTGCGACTTTCAATCCGAAGGTCACAGGTTAGAACGACCTTCGATCCGAAGGTCACAGGTTCGGCTGACCTTAGGATCGCAGGTCGTCTCAGCTTTTGACCTTCGGATTGCAAGTCGCACATTCGTTCCCTACCAAGGGCAACTTGTATTTTCGTTAACTTTACTCCAATTTGTACCGCAGTGATGAAGTACCGTTAAAATAGTACGATTGGCAGTTTCGATACCTTCGTTGGCTTTGTTGCTTGCTGGTTTGAAGTGAGGATGCCAAACATTCAACAAATTCATGTGCACATTATGAATAGATTGTATAAAAATCAAAACACGTATATTCTAATGTACGTGGAAGTGCGAGGAATGTCGCTTATTATGTACACAGTGTGCATACAGCAGTTTTCACACTGCGCACTAGCGAATGTGCAGGCTGCCAATGAGAACTTTGCATAGATTTAGTAACCAGACATCGGACAAGTCTGGCCGCTCTGGAAATGTTCTGCTGAGACAATAGGAAGCCATTGATAAACACATTTCGCGCAAATACGAAAGCGAAGCAAAAGTCTGCTCTCTCATGAACTAGAGGAGATCTGGGTATGACACATGTATGGGTTATAAGAAACCTGTGAAACTGCGCCCGCGGTACCCCAGTTTTGAACGCTCAGAAAACATGATCGGGCCAATTAACCTATCAAGAGAGCACTGACTCATACTTGACTAGGTAGAGGACGTTTATGGACAATTTGGAATGCATTTTTACCGTGATGGCCACGTTATGTTTAAAGTAAATAACATCCCTCAGTGCGTCCTAGTGATATGTACGTGTGGAAGTGCGTGAGCACTGTCAACGTAGCGGCTCAAGCAGAGACGAAACGAGCCAGACAAATCCAACGCTCGAACGGCTCTGGGAAGGGTGCCCGAGGGGGGTGAGGTAGTCGGTGGTAGCGTGCGCGGTATCTTTACAGGAGATGAGCCAATGTCTCGTGCGTTTGACCGTGCTGGGTTCTCATGATAGAGTTTGAGAAGCACGAACTGCTGGGCGAGTTGGTGACTCATCCTTACGGTGGTGCACAAAAAATAAAAAAAGAAGAAAAAGTGATAGCACACAGGATGCAACCACACGGACCTCCTTCCTTTTTTGCTATCGTTTTTTTTTTCGAGGAGCACAATTAAAAACAGAGCTTGAGTTGAAGCCATAGGTCGTATGGAGGTCGCATCACTCGCTGCAGCTGCTGTATTTTCTTAGTTCGGCTTTTTTTGCTTGAGTACGCCAATGATTGCATGAAAACAGCCGGCTGTATAAAGTTCTATACCTCAATTCGTATCGCATTCCAGTTTGTTGCTATTCCTGAGTGCTTCGCACTTGCGGTGAAACTGAAACTTCTACCAGTCTCTTTTTGAACGCAGGTTCCGCTCCTCTAATATGCGTAACCGGCACCCATGCGCGAGTTCCACTGCTGCCCGTCGATGGCGTTTGCGACTTCGCCATTTTTCGTGATGTCATCTTCGGCGACAACGAATGGGTTTCCGCCAGCAGCCGTATGAACTTTTGCTGTTTCTACATGTTTCAGGGTCATTCCATGCCAACTGTATCAACCATGGTGCTCACCAAAATCAATTTCAATCAAATTATTTCAGCAAACTACACACATATAGGCATTAGGCCTAAACTACTTTCCCAAGATATTTTGAGTGACAAAAATTTTTTGCGCCCGTGTTCACTATTTGAAAATCACGAAATGTTCAAATCCCTAGGTGCAAAAACAGAATTCCCTATAAATTAACCGTTTCGCGCATCCTTTCAATACTAGCTTTTCCGTGTTTTTAGAGCAACTTGCTTTCAGTATAAAACAGTTGCTCATGATAGCTTGAAAATTTTCACACTTTAGGGCATAGTCAAAACTATGTAAATTGTAGTGTTCTGGATAATTTTTTACAAAACCTAATCATTGATAGAATTCATAAAGTGCTATTATCAAACTCTCCATAACACCTACTAATTACAAATATATTTTTGCCAGCGTGCCGTGCATAGGCTCTAAAAATCGTCAACTTGGCAAAAACGCCACTTTGGTCCAAGTTTAGACATCTGTAGCACCCTAAAGTTGTCCAAGAAAAAATTAAGAAAAAGTGCATATGATTGAGAATCATAGTGATTTAGTTCAGAGAAAGTTCAATCGAAGTCATATTTGTTTTAGAGGAGAAAAAAAAATTGAATTTCAGTCCTATCATTGGATTGTTTTGCAATGGAGCCAATACAAGCCACCTAAATTCGCTGCATAAAAAGAGTGGTAATGTATCTACAACAAATGGTTCAAAGTCAACTTATTTGTACTCTGTTTCGTATACTACATATTGAGGTGATAGTAAACAGGGCGAAAGATATAACAATGCAAATGAAATGAATATATGCCACTATGCTCCCAATAATGAATTGCGTTACAGTTATTGCATGTGGCTATAAATCATCGGTGTCAAAAAAAAAACGTTAGGCTTGCACGGAAGGCGCAGCAAATTCACAGCGAAAGCTAGAACAGTGGCTTTTTAGAGCCTTTTCGAAACAATTATTGGGTGAATACTGCAAGCACACTTGCTTGATAACCACTAAGTGATTATTGATAAATTTATTTGGGTAGTATAGGCTGGCATTCACTGTGCTATTTTTCGTCATTCGTCTGACTAGCGTGGTATCCGCTAAACATTCGCAAGGAATTGTTCATGCAGTGGCTGACGATGACGGGGAATTATGGCTGAAGTGGGTATGCGCCACAGCTAATAGGAGAACAAGAACAAGCTTTTGTCACGGGTTGGAGCACTGGAATGCCCACTCGTTACGCTATTCGCATTGTGCGGTGACTGGTTGTTCTTTCACTGTTTTATATGGCTTTATGAGTCATATTACCGCGATTGCTTTTCCGACATCAAGCCTGCCTGAGGCAAACGTGCAAACGAATCCCAAGCACCGGCATAGCTCAGTGGTAGCATACTGGGCTGGCAACCAGCAGACCCGGGTTTGAGCCCCACTGTCTCATTAATGCTAGGTTTTTCTTTCTCATTTCGCACGAAGTGGTTACGGACACCGGTGGTGGCGGTGGACAACTGCGCGTGACCGGAGTTGTGATCTCATAATGGCTTTCGCTGTAATTTTGTCGAAAAGTTGATATAGATCGTAGGAAGAAGGCGTGAGCGTGGTCATTTATAGCTGATCCACACGAAGTTCAACTATGTATTCAGCATGCGGCGCACAATGTTACCACGCCCTGCGCATTCACGCCAACCGTGCGTCGTCCACGACGCTACGGGCGGAGTTTACGTAGCTCTTTTTCACAGCTTGTTTGGTTTGTTGCGGGAAAGAGGTCTTGGGTAAAGTATGAATGTCAGTGTGGTAAAATGCACTACTTCACAGCTGTTGTGATATCTCAACAAATATTTATGGTGTAGTCGTTGGCTGCCACCTGCGCTGTGTGGCTCATGCATTAAATGTAACGCGATTCATTAGTAGGAGCGTAGTGGCATATATTTTAGTCTCATTATATCTTTAGCCCTGTTTACTATCACCTCGATATGCAGTATACAGAAGAGAGTATTAACAAGCTGACTTTGAACCATTTGTTGCAAAAGAACTACTACTCTTTTTTTATGCAGCGAATTCAGTTGGATTGTATTGACGCCATAGCAAAAGAATGGTGGGACTGAAATTCAAAAATGTTTTTCTCTGCTAGAAGAAAAATTGCTTCGATCGAAATTTCTGTGAACAAAGCCGCAATGATTCTCACTCGTATGCACTTTTTTCTAGATTTTTTCTTGGAACACCTTAAGGTGCTACAGATGTCTCAAATTGGACCAAAGTGGCATTCTTTGCGAGTTTCGGATTTTATTTGAGAGCCTATGCGCTGCACACTAGCAGAAAAATCAATTCGTAATTAGTACGTGTTACGGAGAGTTTAATAAAAATAATTTATGAATTATATAAGTGGTTGTGCTTTGTAAAAAATATCAAAAACTCTACAATTTAGATAGCTTCGACTACGCTCTAATGTGTGAAAATTGTCAAGCTTTTATGAGCAACTGTTTCATAATGAAATAAAGTTACTCTAAAAACACAGAAAAGCTAGTATTGAAATAATGCGCAGAACGGCAAACTTATAGGGAATTTTCTGGCCTGGTTTTTCAGCAATTCGCGACTTTCATATTGGGGCCATGGCCCCTGAAAATAGTGTAACGGGATGTTTTATTAGGTTAACGCTGGTTGGGCTAACACTGCGCACAGCGCGCAAGTATGCAGGACAATAGGGCAGCTGAGACACAGCCCCATAACAATATCGTCGTCTTCAGTCCGTCTGTGTCGATTCGGTGCCCCTGCCTGAGGTACCTTTTTATACCTGTACATTACCCAGGGTGACAAAGCACCGTCCTGGTACCTGCTGTTATTAGACGGACATTACACCGTGATAGGGCGTCAGACGAGAAACGTGGACAATGTCAGTTCTGGATGTACCAGTCGGGTTCGTACTAGGGGAAATTTCATTGGTAACAGGTGTCATCTGGCGCAGAACTCGGTAAAGACCAACGTATCGCTATAAATGTTTCTCGCATAGGCCGACACGACGGGATGGGAGCCACAGTATCAGGAGAGAGCCCGGAGGGAAATCAACATCACCATGTCGGCGGTCGTAGAACAACTTGTGTGCTCTCTGGGATGATGACAACCTAGCGCGGGCTACTGTACGTGCGATGAGAGCACAGGAGATGGCATCTTGTGCTTACGAAAAGGTGGACGGAGGGTCGTGCGCAAGCAAAGTATCGAAAGGTAGTAAGGGATCACGGCCAAATAGATCATAAAATGGTGAATAGCCGGCAGTTTCATGACGCAATCGGAGTGGTGATCAGAAAGTACATTGCAAGCATGTCCATCACCGTTCGATTGAGGAGTTCAGTAAGTCTGTTAGTCTGAGGATGGTAAGATGTCGTAAAGTTGTGCCGCGTTGCACAGGATCTAAGGACGTCGTCAACCACACAAGACAGGAAGCAGCGGCCACGGTCCATGGGGAGGTGAGAATAACGCCATGCTGACGGATGATGTCGTAAAGAAGGAAATCTGCGACGTCTGTCGCGCAGCTGGTGGGTAGTGTTCGAGTATTTGCATACCGAGTGGCATAATCCGTAGCTACTGCTATTCATATGTTTCCCGTTGTCGATGTTGGGAAGGGACGTAACAAATTCAACCCCACACAATCAAACGGCTCTACTGGGACCTCAATAAGTTGGAGGTGACCGGCGGGTAGAGTCGTAGGCTTCTACGTCTCTCCCCGCCGGTCACATAGAGACAGGTCACACACAACGTAGCAGTGAACGGAACAATAAAAGCCCTTCCAGAATACCGATCGTTGAATGAGGTCCTGGGTTCTGGAGTCACCTAAATGTGCAGATGTTGGGGCTTTGGGAAGTTATTGCAAGATGTCCTTCCGCAGATGACGTCGGACGACGAGCGAAAGTTCCGCGCCATCGGGCTGTAAGTTGCGGCAGTACAAACCGTTGTCTTGAAGCAAAAACAGGCTCAGTTAAGGGTCTCTATGGCCAGATTGAATACGGTCAATCATAGGATAGCAGCGATGGATGTCGGCGTTGTTTGTCGACCATGTGCAGAAAATATGTTTTGGCAAGGGCAAGGATGTTGTAATCGGCTTCCAACTCGGAGGTGTTGGGTGGATTAACACTGTGTCGAGATAAATAGTCGCCATCGCTGTGAAGCTTGTCAAGACGTGTACGCTACCGAAGAACGTGTACTCCTGCAATCCACACTGCACATCACCCGAATCTTCCTGTTGGGTCCATAAATGTGGACAGCCAGCAGAGTGCATAGTGGTCTGTGATGACTGTGAAACGGGCGTCCGTATAAGTATGGACAGAATTTTAGAGATAGCCCCGACGAGAGCCAGGCACTCCCGCTCAGTGATGGAATAGGTTATTTTCCAAATGGGAAAGTAGGCGGCTAGCGTATGCTATGACACGGTTCGTGCCCTTCTGCATTTGAGCGAGTACTGCCCCTATGCCATGGCCATTTGCGTCGGTGCGAAGCTCCGTTTGGGCGGCTGGGTCAAAATGAGCCAACACAAGTGGCTATGTAAGTGCAGAAATTAGTGACGCACAGGGAAATTCTCGGTCTCCACGCCAGAAAAAAGCAACGTTCTTTCTGAGAAAATCCGTGAGGGGCCGAGTAATTTTTGCTAAGTTGCTGACAAAATACGAGCAGAGCCCCAAAAAGCTGCGTACTTCTCGAGTGGAACGTGGGACCAAGAACTCGCGTACAGCGCGGACTTTGCAAGGTCGGGTCGTACACCAGTAGCGTCAACAAAGTGGCCAAGTAGCTGATCTGACAAAATCCAAAGGTGCACTTTGACGCGTTAAGCTGGAAGCCAGCAGGGCGAAAAACGTCGAGAATGGCCGACAGACGTAGAGGATGGTTTTCAAAGGTTAGCGAGAAAACAATGACATTGTCTAGATAGCACAGGCACGTCGACCGTTTAAAACCGCGAAAGAGGAAGACCATCTTGTGTTCAGAAGTGGCAAGCGTATTGCACAACCCAAAAGGCATGGCTTCAAATTGATAAAGCCCGTCGGGAGTAATGAATGCGGTCTTCTCGCGATCACAGTCATCGGCTGAAATTCGCCAGTACCCAGATCATAGGTTCACTGAAGAGAAATACTTGGCATCATTTAGACAGTCGAGCGAATCATCAATTCGAGGTAGAGGATAGACATCCGTCTTGGCTATTTGATCGAGATGGCAATAGTCCACGCTGAACCACCAGGTGTTGTCATTCATTTTAACAAGCACTACAGGTGATGCCGAAGGACTAGTTGTAGGCTATATGACGTCTTTGTCGAGCTGCTTCTCTACCTCCTTCTGGAGCATTTTGCGCTCTGAATGAGACACACGGTAAGGAGGCTTGTGAAGGGGACTGGCGTCGCCAATGTCTATACGGTGGGCTACGATGCTCGTGCGGTTCAAGGAACGGTTGTCGATGTAAAAAATGTCGAGGTAAGAAACTAGAAGACCACGGAGCGCTTCAACTTGGGACGGTGACAGGTCGTTTGACATCATTTTGTCCAAGAAAGCTCTGTTCTGCGCGGTTGCCACAGTTTCGGCTGCAGTCTTGTTGTCAGAAATGAAAGGTGAAATTCTACATTACTCCAGAGTGGAGAGTTCTGCTAAGGCAATACCTTGAGGAATGACCTGGGTCGACACGTGGAAGTTGAGGACAGGGAAAAGCGCTTTGTTGTCACTAATCCACACTTCAGTATGAGGAAGTATGACGTTCTGGGAAAGAGTCAGGTCAATGAATGAGTGGAGCTCCCGGGCAGTCGCCATCAGGAACAGGTGGAAATGGCGACACTGAAAGGTACACAGCGGCCTGAGGCGGTGATTGAAGACACTCCACGAACCGTAGCCGTGTGCAAGTTTCAGGAGGGACATCAGAGTACAAATGCAACGTAAAGTGCTGGTTGAAGAATTGATGAAGGCTGAGTGAGCGGTCAAGAAGTGAACGCCGAGAATCACGTCATGTGGACAAGGCTCTAGAACAGCGAAAAAGACTGAAGTCTGAAGACAGGCAACAGTGATGCGGGCAGTGTACATATCAAGAACTGATGTTCGGCTGCCGTCGGCTACTCGTACTGTCGAAGACATAACACTGGTGAGAACTTTCTTCAGACGGGATCAAATACGTGAGTTCATAACGGATATGTGGGCACCGGTGTCTATGAGAGCTGCAACGGTCAAGTCATCGATGAGAACGCAAAGTAAATTTCCTCTGGAATTAGTGGTCATTAGAGGTTTTTCGGTCCAATGCGTCAATGCAGCGCCACCTACAGGAGCTGCATCCGTTGGATTTCCGAGAACTGCCCAGAATATGCCGGTGACAGAGAGCGACGGCGTTGAGAGGAGCGGGGCTGGCGACCCTGAGGCGACGGCGAGCGGTCGGACCTGGTTCTCTGGGTGACGACATTAAGTAGGATGGTTTGGAGCGTAGCGTAGAAGGGCTAGGTGAGAGGTCCTGAAAGTGGTCATCGGCCAAACGAGGTGGCGAATATTGCCCACGATTCTGTCGGTGCTCGTCTAGAAAACATTGCCGGGAAGACCACCTGTTGCGACAGGGGGGAGAAATGTGGCCAACACAATAGCAAGAGAAGCATGGCGGTCGATCATCTTGTGTGCGCCACTCTAATGGATTTCGGTAGCGTGATGAGAACCGCGGGACCGACGCGGCAGCAGCAGCAAGTGAGGCAGCGTGGCAGTAAGCGTTATCAGCGATAGGATTTATGGGCTGGGGTGTGTGGCTGGAGATTTAGGGAGCTAAGACGCCCACGTTGGGAAACTCTTGTCGCACAACGGCTTGAACAAGCAATATTGTGGCCAAGTTGCCTGGCACATGGGGCTGATAAGCGGAGGGAGTCATGACTTCCAGCTCCTGGCGGACAATCCTTGTGATGTTGGGAGAATTCACAAATGGACGTGGCGCCACTGGATTCTCACAGGAAGAAGTCGCAGCGGTGTTTGGGAACCGAGTGAAGCGTTGAGTGGTTCTTCCGCATTTGGCTTGTTTGAACCGGCGACATTCATGGACAGTTCAGTCAATGGTGGTGCAGTTCTTGCAGATTAGAATGTTAAAAGCATCGTTAGCTATGTCCTTCAACAAATTGCTGACCTTGACTAGTTCCGTCATGTCTTTGTTGGCCTTCCGGCACAAGGCGAACACGTCTTGACTATAGGTGACGTACGATTCGGTGGAAGATTGAACTCGTGACGCGAGTTTCTGTCTGGCTGCCATTTGTCGAGCGATTGAGCGGCCGAACAATTCATGGAGCATTGCTTGCACACGTCCCAACTCGTCAGGTCTTCCTCATGCGTCTCGTACCAGGCGCGTGCAGTACCTCGCAGGTAAAACAAATGATGTTGGCCAGCATAAGAGTCTCATCCCAGCTGTATTGCTCGCTGACGCGCTCATATAGGACGAGCCACTCGTCAACGTCAGTTGCGTCGGGGCGACAATATGTACCAGGATCCAGAAGATGTGAAGGGATCACAGGTGACAGAGCAGGCGTAGACTTGACGGACGGCGCACTGCCTTCAAGCATCGTGGCTGGACGAAGGTGAGCTCCGCTATGGAGATCCAGAGTCGGGATGTTACCCAGCACGTCTTCGATTCCACCTGAAGAAAGTTCTTACCCCTGCTATGTCTTCGACGGGGAGTTTTATTAAGTTAACGCCGGTAAGTTTAACACTGCACACAGTGCGCAAGGATGCAGGACAACAGGGCAGCTCAGACACAGCACCACAACAACATCGTCGTCTGCATTCTTTTTGTGTTATTTTGGTGCCCGTGCCTGAGGTACCTTTCTATACCCGTGACAATATCTTGGAAAGACGTTTCGAACTAATTCTTATATATGTGAAATTTTCTGAGTCCATTTGATTGAAATTGATTCTTGGCGAACGCCCTGGTTGGGACAGTTGCCGTAGAATGACCCTTCAACAAGTGTTCACAAGGAATCTTAGAAAACAGAAAAACGACAGACACGGAATAGAAGACAAGCTGAGCGCTATGTAGCCATCTCTTGCCCAGCTTGACTTTGTTCTTTTTTTGTGCTCTTAAGATTGTTTTTTTAGCCTTTGAGATATGTTAGAGACACCCAATCACCACATTGCTGTTTCGGTGAAACATTTTTGTTCGTTATTCAGTGTATGCGCCTTGATCATTTGGTAAAAATTGCGTTGTTGGCATTAATAGTGAACTCTGCGGAGTAAGGTTTCTTGCATTGCTAGTTAAGGTGTAAGAACACAACTTAAAGCGTAAACCCATTTAATGTGAGCTGCCTTCTACCGCAGGGGAACTCTAATCATTGTTCCCTGGTCGAGTACACGATCATTCTGGGTAATGTAAATATAATTTTTATTGGCTTGTTTGTTTATAGTCGAAATCTTAATATGGGATAATTCTTGCAATAAGGCAGCAATGACGTATCAATATTGTGCCCAGTAATGTTGTGAGATGACATCAATCCATCATAGTGTCATGGAAACATTTTCTTGCTTCTCGGCTATGACAGTTCTTTACTGGATTATCACTTTTATCGATACGTCGCTTCAAGCAAGAAGCGTCTGTCGTTTGGTTAGCTCTGTTGACTGCACCGCTTTCAGGTGTGCTAGAATGGCGAGAAAGCTGCAATGATGACGTCTGTTACCAACGTGTCTAAAACAATTTTCTTGTGAGTGCCACCATATTGCTTACAAAGCGTGCTGTCTCTATCTGGCAACCCATAGTCTTGCGCATATGCCAAACACTGGCCTTTACGTGGCTTTGCGCTCTCCAAGCTGCCTTGAGCACACTAACGCATGCACTTTGAGCCGTTAAAACACAATAGAAAGGATGTAAATGCTATGGTTTCCAGTCCGCTCTACCCTACTACGTGCTTAAATTTCTATACAAGCTGATTTATTTATTTATTTAAACATACCTTACAGGCCTCCGTTCATGCGTTGTGTAAGGAGGGCAGTACAAAAAAGTGGACTTCCGTAGTAGTTACATAACACAAAGCTCTTTAACAGCGGTCACGTAGCAAACCACATAAAAAGAGCAGTACAAAAAAAGAAATCAACAACACTAGCAAATATAAAACAGATAATGAGTAAATATATAAGCGACACTACGGTGCAATACAATAAGAGACTGCAAAAGGTAACAACGAAGAGAGCACACTGCGGTAATGGCAAACATTTTTTACACCTCGTTGGTCAGATAACTGGTCAATGCGTAGGAAAAGTATTAATGTTTGTCAGACATGCGATCCCATCCGGTAGGGAATTCCAACATCGGACTGCACGTGAAAGCGCGGAGCAGTTGAATGCACGTGTTGATTCGTAATTGTGGGTATAGCTAAGTGATTATGAAGCCTGTGTGACGTGAAGTAGGGTCTTTTCAAGCATGCTAGTGTTGTTCGAGATGAATCTGTACAAGGCTAGGTTTAAGATGTAATGAATTCAATTGAGTCGGTGTTTCTGAGTGCTTGAGAGATAGACTGTTCCAGGTCTGCTACTGTTTGAGTAAACAGTAGCATACTTCTGGGTCATTCTCAGGTGTCTCAACACCTCATTGGGCCCCACAAAACTAAGCACTACAACTGTGCAATATGCGAAGAGAAATGCCGAAATATTTGTGCCCCAGTGTAATAGGACAGCCATTCTCGCTCTGTAAATAGCGTGCAGCCAGACTGCTTTACGAACCAACCGTAAGAGCTATCAGGCTTTGAAACGGAGGTAAGTTAATAATGAAGAATAAAGGCTACTCATTGTTTCTAAATTCATTTCTGTCTGCTGGTGCGCTAACGTACTGTGATAAAAATACCAAACAGGCCCAATACCACCCTTTGCCAGTCCTTTCGGCCCCTGACTATGGGGTGAAGTGCTCAGAACGTTTGTGTTCCTACTGCAGGCGGCAAGCTGGACGCGTACCTTCAAGAGGCCGAAAAGTCCTCGAGCACCACGTTTCTTCTCTCGTTTCCGGCTAAGATGCGTCGCGAGCTGGTGCCCTTCCTGTCCTCGCCTGCAGCCATTGAACTCATCCGCAGCTACGCGTCACACGGTATCCGCGGATACGGATTCGCGCGAGCTGAGATCGCTGCCGAGCAGCTGCACAACGTGTCCTACCGATTATAGCACGGTGCTCAAGGTAAGGGTGAAATAAAGGTAAAAGTCTGAAGTGCTCCTTGTTGAGTGAAAGTTGACCATCCACGTCGGTGGCGTCAATAAGGGCAGTGCAAATAGTCGATCGCGTGATGACGTTACCATACTTAGCCATCATGACGGCACAGATCACCAAAACTTGTAATGTCATCATGACCGCATCACATGACATGGTTGCCCGGTCAAAACTTGACCATTGCAGGAGCAGCGCAAAACTAGGTATGGTATTCGTTGCAAGATATAGCTCTAGGTTGCAGCACCATTGTCGCGTTAATATGGAAAACGGGTGGCGAGGCGTGTGTACCGTGCTGACACAGACAATTTGTTGCGAGTTGTTCGAGCTGATTCTCAGTGAATAAAACACGTTCAGTGCACTCTTCTCGTGACATGCACTTCCTCGATCTCGGAGTTGTTGCAAGTCAGCCGAACGTAATTATTTGCAAGAGGATGCTCACCTATAGAAGATTGTCAGCGCTCACGCAATATATATGACTTTTTTGTTGTTTTCTTTGCAGCTAAGCAAGTGTAGTAGCTTGTGTTACATCAATAGCGCAAACTCGGAGCAAAATCGTGCGTCGAAGAAGCTCAGTCTGTTCTATATATAGCTATATACACAGCATTCTTGGACAGGAAAACGGCTAGCTATCTGAAACAAAGATGTACGAATCTAGGGTGCAATGTTAGGGTGCAATGTGTGGTGCTTATCGATTTCTTGTCAACTCTAAATAATAGCCCCCAAATACTATTTCACCCGTCAACCATATGAAGCGTGCAATGGTTGCCCCCGAGTTTTAAACTTTTTCGATGAACATAACCACCAACGAACATTATCCACAATAGTAATGCAATGCTTGATGCTAAGCGTATTGGTAATCTTTTAAATACTCACTTACGGAGTGTGTTCTTTTGCCTACTCAGCCCTCTTTTCAAATTGCACGGTCCTGCTCTTTGGATATTAGTATTTCTCAACAAGGTGTGCTGAACATGTTTATGAGATTGAAGACAACATCATCAATTGTTCCGGATAGCACCCACGTTTCCTTACACTGGTATTGCAATGAACCTTAAGTAAATTTATTGTGGAATTCTTTCAGGCCTTTCTAAAATCCGCAATGTTTGCACCTTTTTGAAAAATACATGTATTGTAGCCATTTACAAAAAACACCACCCATTTTCAGTCTTAAATTACCATCACATTTGAATTGTATTATCTTCTTTCAAAACAGCTCAGCATAATATTGCAGTATACTATATAACCTCTTAAATCAACGCAAAATTTTAGCTCCCCTTCGGCAAAGCTTCAGGAAGGTTCTATCGACAGTCATCCAATTACGGTCACTCTTTCGATTGCTTCTGTCCGTGACAGAGGTGGCAAAATTGACATCATAATTCTAGATTTTCAGAAGCCATCCGATGTAGTTTCTCATGACAAATTAACCTACAAATTATATTTCTTGTTTTTTGCTTCATAATATCATAGATACCTTCTTATTCTATGTATCGCAGAAAAAAAAATGTGTTGTGATTCACAGGCAGCAATTCATTTCTTTTGCGGGTAACCTCCGGCGTCCTTCAAAGAAGTCACCTTGGCCAACGGATATTTCATAGTTATTGTAACCACATAGTAGATATATTGCAAGGGCCTGCATATATTCACCTTTTTGCAGACGTGTGCGTCGTTTTTAACGATAATAATACAGTTAAAAATCAGTTGTTGCTTAGTCCAGCATATACAGTATTTTCAGGTGGAGAAATAAATGGGAATGAAACCAAACTCTTTTAAGTCTGTGCTTCTGCGCATAGCTAAAAAAAGTATCTCTGAAGTTTTCATACTGTATTGCCAGACACATTTTCACTCAAGTTAACGAGTACAAATGGCTTGCAGTTACCCTTGCTAACGACCTTAATAGGAGCACCCACATTTAAAACATTGCTTCTTGAGCTTTCAGAAAATCGGGGCGTTTCCGCCACAAACATGTATCCCATGACGTGAAAACTATAGCCTGTATCACTCTTATCAGAACCAAATTAGAATACACCTCCAGTATTTGAAGTCCCTCCACCAAAACTTGTATTACTGCGCTTGAAAGAGTACAGAGAAGAAACACGCGATTCACTTTTTTTTTCGAAAAACCGCACCATTGATTCTGTAATGAACTTTACCAGAGCCTACAGAACCCTTTCTGAGACTAAAAAAGCCATAATTTCCTCTCCTTTTCACTCTCTCTCCTTAGATTGCCAGAACTAAAGACTTTCAATATTATTTTTTCGACCGAGCTGCACGGGAATTGAACCTAACACTGTTTTTGTTTTATTTAGACTCGCCTGAAAAAAAAAAACAGAATACCGTCCCCACTGTTTCCTAATAATTTTTCATGTAGTGTTTTTTGATAGCCCAATTTGGTCGAATATTTTATTTTGTGCATTGAACGTATGTTTATTTATTTTGTACCTTGCCATTCCTGTTTGGTCTTCATGACTTGCAGCATGTTGTAAACAAAATTATAATAAAAAAGCTTGACGTTTAATGAAAGAAAGAGAAGAGTGCATCAACGGGACGGAGCTAAAGAAGAACAAAGGCACACAAATATTGACGAAAATTGCACGCAAGGAGCTCTGCGTCTCGTTTATGCCTTGTTTTTTTATTGCTTATAAAAATGTATCAGCTAGCCCACCCTTCATCGCTTGTTCAAAAGCTTCATCTAGCGATTTTCCTGCGCACAGGTCGAAAAAAAACAAGCAAGCTCGAAATATCACACGCAAAGGTAAAGTAATCCGCTCGCGCAAGTGAGAGGACCTGTCGCGCTGCTTGAAAAATGCGGATTTTACGGTTCTTCATTAAAACTTCCTCACTTGGTCATCACGGGCAGTTTCGGTCGGACGCGACAGAGTTGCCACATGTCAGGCACGCCAGGCACGATCGGTTTTGTTATTGCCTTTAATTTCACTTAATATAGCCTCGCATGGCTCGCAACTTTCGTGATCACAGTAGCGGAAAATAAATTTAGTGTATTCTACGTATCATCATAAAGCACGTTATCACAGATGCCCATGTCGTTTCTGCGCAGCTGCTGAACACTGCTATGAAGTCGGCCGTTCCTACTTCTGGCGTGTCGTTTGTAGGGGTGTTGCTCAGAGCAATACAGAACTCTAAGGGAGCCATGCTGCCTTTTCCGACGGAGATCGCAAGGTGGGATAACAAAATATACTGTCTAATCTGTTGAACATACCCACTTTCCTTCATACACTTCTCATTAGCAACGTAACAACGCCGTATGTCATGTGACTATCTCAGTGGCCTATTTAGAGCCCTTACCAGCTCTGGCATCTCGGCGGCAACTCGACACAGTTGACTATCAAACAAGCAGCTCAAACAAGTGCCAGCGTTCGATGTCAAAGCGTCTAGGAAGAACTAACTGATATGTAGGGTTTGACGTCCCGAAACCAACCAGCATATGATTATGAAAGGCGCCGTGGTGTAGGGCTCGGAAAATTTTCGACCATCTGGGGTTCCTTAAGGTACACCCGAATTTGAGCATACGGGCCAACAGCATTTGCAACCGCCGCCGTCAAAAAAGAAAGAACTACACATCTGAGTTGCATCAGACCTTTACTTAAGTCGTGAAACCAATGACTTATTGCAAAGTCACGAATACAGCCACGTTCTATAATTGTTTAGTAACTCAAATCCCAGAAGCAGCAGCTGCAATTTTGATAGAGGTGAAAATGCTTCAGGCTCGTGTATTTCGATTTAAGCGCAGGATTTAAATACCCCAGGTGGTCGAAATTTCCAGGGCCTTTCACTATGACGTCGGGCACAATCGTATCGTGGTTTTGGGACGCTTATTCACATATATTATTATTATTATTATTATTATTATTATTATTATTATTATTATTATTATTATTGTTGTTGTTGTTGTTGTTGTTGTTGTTGTTGTTGTTGTTGTTGTTGTTGTTGTTGTTGTTGTTGTTGTTGTTGTTGTAACGTTGTTCTTTATCGTGCTCGAGACTGATCTTATTCTGTAACCCTTTACCATCAATGAAGTGGCTCTCAAAAAATTACGACCGCCAGCCAAGATTTCTCGTGGTAAGGATGAAGGGCAACAGGAAACTACAGTCTGCAAAACCATCCTATCTTCCTAATAATACGGATGAATCAGCAATGAATGTGACCGTGCACTGCGGTTCTCTTTCAACATATATCTGATATAACGCTGGCTAAACTACTAAGAGTAGGCATGTACGAATCGTTGATTTCAGGTTTGAAGCAAATTCGAAGCAAATATTGATGAGGTCGAATAACATCGAATTGTATGAAAATGTTATTCATCATATGAAAATGGGATATTTTCCGTATCTGAACTGACTCTACAGTACATTTAAAGCTTCAAATGGAGCAGGTAAAATTTAAATCTTTATAGTGAATTGGAAGCAACATTGATTAGTAAAAGGATTCGGCTTTTGATGAGTATACAATTCATAACCTGTATAAAACCTTGCGTGGTAAAGCATACAATACTTAGAGCATTTATACAGGCATAACAAGCTTTTGAACTTTAAAATGATGAGTTGGTGTAGGGATATGTTCAATTGAAGTTGAAAGGGAGGCTCGCGACAGTGATAATTTCCCCTGGATAAGTGTGTTCATTGTAGGGAACTCCTCTTCTGCAGCGAAACTAATTTCACAGGGGTTACTGATGGTTTACATAAGTGTCCACTTATTCACTTCGATTCCTTCTTATTAGAAAATAATTTGAATTCTTACAGAAGCAAAACTTTATACTGTACTTTGGTTAGAACTTTCGCACATTCTTACCTTTATATTACGCGCGCTTCATGGAATTTTTTTTCGGTTATCATGTAAATTTGAAGCCATAAAGAAAAAAAAACGTCGGAAAACAAAATGTTAAAGACTAGCAAGCCGTTGTCATCCTCGTTAAAGCTATGAGTTTCATCTCGTCTAGCAATGTCAACCTGTTCATCGCCATCTCGCACACACCTGTGCTGTCACCCAACGATTGCAAGGTCGAGCCGGCCAGTTCCTGGACTCACGAGCACATCAATGACTTCAGCCTGCCATCCTTAGTAAGTACCGTGTGAAAATAATATCGAAGTTAGTTCTATCAGCTTTCCGGCGCAATACCCTATCCAGCATAACTGGCTTTACGCATCTTTTCACCACGAGGTCCCTACCCGCATTGTCTAATATATCATCAATTGATTCGCCTAAGGCAATGGCTTATGTATACCACGGCTTAAACGTTCTGTTCTGAAGATTACAACCACAGATCTGTTGTTTCTTAACAGCATATGCGCTTGTAAGTCTATGACGTTGTAAAGGATATACAAAATGTATTTCCGACTGTAGGGAAGGCAGTGCAGCAAGGGAGGTGGCTAGATAAAACCAGCTAGGCGCACGTTTGGAGGACTATAAGCGTATTACCAGTTTACAAAGCAACTCCGCTACTCTGAAAGACGCAGGGAGACTTGACCATAAAAGGTCAGCTGAACAGTTTGTTCCACAGTGTCTTCCTTGGTTCAGAACACGTACCCAAAAGGAGGAAGAATAGACATGATATATGGATGGTGTTGTACAAGTTATAGAACAATGAAGCACGATAAATGTGCTTACACTAGAGTAAATGTTTTATAAATATGGGAACTTCATCTTCATGAGTAAAAGCCTATGAGGGTACAGAAGGGTGGCTTCGCACAGAAGTTCCTTTTACTGGAAACATGCATGCCGATGGAACAGAGCAATAACAGAAACCCAGCTAGTTTTCGTTGACATAACCAAGTTTGTAGAATGTCTACAGATTCCTAGTTCTGCAGAATGTCTACAGATTCTTAGTTCTGCTTGTCTGCGGAATGAAACGGGCATGTGACAAGGAAGAACACTTCCAGGTTTCAAGCTGTTTCACAAATGCCCAGCCTGTGTTGCGCAGGCAAGTTAAGGGACACTGACGTTAAAGAACAATTTACTTCAGAGTGAACGCTCAATGTATGACATCTAGGCGGTGTGCTGACAAGACGCCGGGTGAAGACTTCGAGGGCTCGACGCCCTACAGGTACGAGGTTCCGTTATCAAAGATTTGGCTAGTACGCGACCACTACGGTGGTTGGTAGCCATCGCCACGAGCCTTATGCTCGTCCAAGAGCGTTAAACCACATGAGTGATACTGCAGGACACAATGAAAAGCCTGGGGGCTTACAGGTGCGTCCAAGCATCATAAAGCCGGCACGTTTGCAAATTCACAACCGCGAAATGGCTCAAGCGAGCACAGCAGCATTGGAAGACGATGAAGCTGAGAGCAAGAAGCCTCGCTTAGAACAGAATCCTCTCGACGATAAAACGCCAACTTATCACCTAAGTGATGAAGAAGACATGGGCGAAGATGAACCATTTACGTTGGTTACTTATAAAAAGAAACGAGCAGAGGGTATCCCAGTCGTCTTTCGTCCAACAGCTGAAGGTGCTAGCTTCTGGAAAGTGAACCCCAATCGAGTGTCAGCTGAAGTAGTTTCCGCTGCTAAAGAAAAAGTGCAGTCATTCAGAACGACCAGAGATGGAAGCTTTAGTGTCAGCGTTGCTTCCTTAAGTTCAGCTAAGCGACTTCTGATGCTTTCAAATGTAGGTGGCCTGGAAGTTAAGCCTTTCATCCCAGAGTCATACATTCGGAACGTTCATAGTCATACACTCGGAACGAAGACCCTACAGACCCTGTATTTACGTTAAGGGAGCTGCATTGTGCTATAGCATCATGTCGTCAAAAATCGGCCTCTGGACCGGACGGCATTACGTACAATATGCTAAAGAACCTTGGGCCCACAGGCACAACTATTCTCTTAGATATTTACAATAATATATGGACGCAAGAAATTGTACCCGAGTCTTGGAAGTCTGCTCGCATCATTCCGATCTTAAAACCGGCTAAGACACCCTTGAACCTTGAATCCTTCCGTCCAATCAGTCTGACAAGCTGTTTATGTAAGGTAATGGAAAAAATGATTGATGCGCGACTTCAATGGTGGTGCAACAGAACTGGTGTATTCTCCAACTACTTGACAGGATTTAGGAAACAGAGATGCACAATGGATGCAATACTGGACCTAGTAACGTATGTGGAGCATGAACGCGCCTGTGGTAGTTTGACGGTCGCAGTGTTCTTGGACATCAACAGGGCATTTGACACAGTCAGTCACACTCATGTTCTGCTGAGTATGTTGGAACACGGACTGTCCGGCAGGTCTTTGCGGTGGGTATCCAAATTTATATGAGGTCGTAAAATATTCATTCAGACAAGCGAAGGAAAAAGTGCAGAACACGACGTCAGACAGGGAGTGCCACAAGGAAGCGTACTCAGCCCTTTTCTTTTCAACTGTGTTATGGCTGATTTAGCTAAAAGACTGCCTTCCAGGTTGAAATACTCCTTATATGCAGATGATGTGTGCATTTGGGCATCTGGCACGGACATACGGTTAATTCAGATTGCATTGCAAGACGGAATAAATATTGTCAACAACTTTTTAAAAGAAAGAGGAATGATTCTATCGCACGCAAAGACAGCTGTATTGCCCTTCACCCGTAAGAAGTTAAAGAACTTCAATCTCAATTTAGAAGAAGAACCACTAGTGATTGTGACACAGCATCGATTTCTCGGAGTAATACTTGATAGGCAGCTATCATGGGCACCTCACATAAAGAAACTCGAAAACGAGGTGAATACACTAGTGAATATACTCCGCAGAATTGCTGGCACATCATGGGGCGGATCTGTATCATCCATGCTCGCTGTTCACAATGCTTTAATACGACAAAAAGTTGCATATTCTGCAGCAGTGTTACACGGCCTTTCTCGCACTTCAGAGGAGCTACTTCAAAGACTATTAGCTAGGGGACTGCGCGTCTGCATAGGTGTTCCACGAGCGACTTCCAGCAGCCTTGTCATAGCAGAGGCTCGACAACCACCCTTTCCAGTCATGAGAACAATTGAAACATGCCGCCATTTTTTTCGCTTACAGACGCAACACAGGGACCACCCATTGGCGCTGGAGATTTTACTAAGAGATAAAAGCAATGCTCATAACGAAGTCCAGAGTAATGTACATATATTACCCAGCCATGAATTTTGGAACTCTGAAATGGACTATCCTCCATGGGTGCTTGTTATACCAAGCATTGAATTCTCAGTGGATGGCATTATTAGAAAGAAAGACGTGTTCATCCCAGCTGCTCAACCACTAGCGCTTTATCAGATACACATGCGGTATCCAGGGTACATACATATTTACACAGATGGCTCAAGTACTACAACGTCTTCAACATCGGCATTTATCATACCACCGCTCAATATTTAGGAATCGTTTAAATTATGCCGCACGACGTCATCTACAACATCTGAGCTCTTCGCTATTCTGTATGCTCTAAAGTTTATAAACTCGGTAGCAGACGCTAGAAAATGGGTACTTTTCAGTGACTCACAGGCCGCATTAAGATCACTCTCCAGTACAAACAGGACAGTAATAAGTGATAGTATGACATACGAAACGCTGAAGGAGCTCACTAAAGCAAAGAAGGCGCAACATGAGATCGAATTCCAGTGGATACCTGGCCACTGCAACATTCCTGGAAACACAGCTGCCGATGAAGCAGCACGACAAGCACATCGTAAAGACGTTACTGTTTCTTTACCGATTTCGAAAAATGAATTGCGTAGTATTATAAAGAATACAACCTTCAGAATGAGAAAAACTGCTTGGTTTGACCAAAGTACAAAGAGCTGCGATTTATATCACATCGATCCATTTATTGAATTCAAAATTTCGCTGGCATTAGATAGAAGGATGGAAACTCTAATTCACCGATTGAGGCTAGGCACCGCATACACAAAACATTTTTTGCACAGAATCGGCAGAGCTGAAACTCCCGAATGCGATTGTGGATTTATAGATGAAGACGTATGTCACCTTCTCATAGACTGTCCACATCATGACACGCCAAGACGCCGTCTTAAAAGCGAACTGTTCGCATTGGACCACAGACCATTTAGCATGAAAAAACTTCTGGGCCCGTGGCCAACTGGAGTTTTACAGTCCCACGCTTTAAGAGCATTAACACGTTTTTTACAAGACAGCGGGATTGCTGACAAGTATTAACAAAGAACAAGCTTTCATCTGTAACACATGTACTTATTATATACAGTATCATGTGACACCTATCACGTGTGTGTTGTGAAATGAATGACGTGTCGACTATTATGTACATACGAGTGAATGCATCTTTATAAGGACCAGCCGTGTGCTTTGTTATTTTGTTGTTGTGTTTTGTGTTTGTTGTTTGTGTTTTGTTGTTTCCAGAGACTTCTTACAATGACTTTCAAACATTTACTTACCATTGTGATATGTACGTATAAGTGTGTCTTTACATATCTGTGCCTGAGTTTTCTATTTTCCATGCACTGCTTTGTATGTTTTTGCTTCAAGATACGTGTTCAAGTTTCAATTAACGGCTAAGGAGTAGCCGGCGCCACGATGGTGCGCCAACATCTCCTTATATATCATATCAATAAAAAAAAATGACATCTAAAACAACAATATTATCAAGAACAGCGCCCTACTTACCAAAAAATTGAGGTAAATGTTCAAGAACACATGCGCCACAGTAGGACATTTCCAAAATGATCCCGAAGACATCGGATGGACCACCTACGATTAATCACTAGTAGTCTATATAGCTGCACCAAATAGAAAAACCTTCCGTGCATCAAGAGACGTAATAAAATGCTGCCTGTTCGTTTGTGTTTAATTCATGGAAATAAGAACCACCGGACGTTACTATGGGGAATAGCTAGAGTAGTTCTAAAATACAACTTTCGTGTAGTTACACTTGACAGGTGGTGCCATGTAGCGGGATGCAGTTGATCAAAAAAAAAAAAAGAAACGTCTGCAATCTAAGCCAACGGTGGGATTGAATTGGCCGTTGTTGCTGCTGTGGCTCCCGCTGCGTTTGTTCTGCTGCTACTAGCGCAGTGCAGCCGGGCAACGTTGTGCACGGCAACAGTGACGTGAGATGGTCCGGAAAGTCCGCTTCTTGAGACGGGTAACTTGAAGTACGGTAACGCAATGCGGACCACTAAAACGTGATTTTATTTCAAAGTAGGCCCTTCCTTTGCACATGAGTAACACTGTGAGGTTTCTGGACATATATTTCAACAATCAACATCGACCAATTAGTCGCCCTAAGTGCCCCCTATAAGTATATGGCCTTTCCGCAAATGCTTATGAGGCACTACAAGTTCTCTATCGTGCAAAATAAAGGTGAAATTCAACCTCGCTGGCTCAGTTTTCATTAGGCTCAGTTAGGCCCAGAACAAAAAAAAACATCTTTGACGTGTTCGTATTTAGAATTATAGCAGAGACGCTGATAGATCAGGAGCTTTAGTTATGTAAATTTTGCTTATTCGTCGACTACCACGCCTTGAAAGTGTTTCAGAGAAGTTCAAAATAATAATGGGGTCTGGGAAAGAGTATACTTTTATGTGGCGCATAGCACATATTAAAACATAACACACCACACTTCAAGCGCGTTATTTACCGTAATACGCCTGGTCATTTTCACTTATGTGCAGCTTCAGAAAAATAACACTTAACACTATATCTTCGTGAACACGCTACCTATGTTCTGTGAAGAACAAAAGGCTGCCGGTATTGGCTTGAAACAGCACTAAAATGTGTTACTGGAGGCTTCTACTAGAGTAATATATAGAAGAAATGTTGCAATACTGAGGGCGTCTTTTTTTATTTTTTGAAACTCCTTGATACGATAGACCAGAAGAAGGAGGTGAATTGTGTCAATTTAAAAAGCGGCGCATATATTTACGTATGTGCACAACATATCACCGTAACCACGTCTGAAGGCAACCTCTATAGTTGACTTAGATATCTGGCAGAGTTTTCATCATTCGAGGGGTGAATCTACCCATAACTCAAGTGTTTCAATATCCAGACTCACCGTTAGTGAAAATCTTGGGGCACCTACCTGCTGGTTGCGGTGTCATCTGTTGACCAAGAAACAAAGTAAAAAGAAAAAGTAGCAGTTCTATGTAAAAAATCAAAATATTAAAAAAATAGCAAATCCCACTTACAGGGGGAATCGATTATATGCAAAGCACGAATGAGAAATGTTGATATGCATCTTTAAATTCTGCCTAACGTTACGTGCTGGAGGTAAATGATGCCGTACATGACTTTCGTTTCATGATTATAATGTTTCGGTGTGTCGTTTACCTTCATCTTTTCACGTCACGTGATAACAAATTTAGTATATGTGGAGCTAGCGAAACGTCCGTGAGCTTGCTATGAGCGTGGTATGTTGTCATGTTCATACATGACACGCGTGTCAGGATTACCATGTTTGTACCAGTCATTAATTTCTTTTGACGTCACGTAACACCAAACTTGGCATATGTGGAGCTAGCAAAATGGCCGTGAGCGCATCATGAAGGGCTCATTATGCTCCAATGTAGCGTTCACGCGCGCGCACGCTGGGCACAGCGACGCTACGTTAGCGAAGCGCGAGCACTCCATATTCTGACACCAGGCTCGACCGGCGCAACCAGCGTCCGTCAGCGCGGCCCGAGGGTAACCGGCGCGAATCACGACATGTTGTATTTCGCGCCGATGCGTTACCCAGACAACACTACGCCTCCCTCTTTTCGTGTCGGAGGGACGCCGGGCGCACTGAAACGCGCATGCGTTAAAGCAACGCAGCGCGGCGCGCGCCTGTGAGGATATGACAGGATAGGCGCTTGTCGTGGCAATGCTGGAGTGACGCCACGAAGATGAACGCCGGCGAGCAAGCGCACTGTGTCATGTCGAAATGTACTGGCGCCTAGACTGTGGCATGTAGTCATGTTTTCACACGACACGCATCTCATGATTATTATGTTGGCACCAGTCACATACCTCCGTCATCCATTGACGTCACGTAATACCAATTTTGAAATATGTGAAGCTAGCGAAACGGCCGCTAGCGCATCACGAGTGTGGGATGTATTGATGTTGTTATATGACACGCATGTCGTGATTATTGTGTTTGGATGTGTCATTTACACTATGTCGCACGTTCGCATTGCGTAATACTGAGTTTTGTACATGCGAAGCGAGCGAAACGGCCGCGAGTGCATCATGAGCGTAACATGTAGTCATGTTGTTACACGACACTCATTTCCTGTTTATTATGTTTGCACCGGTATCATACCTTCGTCATTCATTCACGTCCCGTAATAAAACATTTGGTGTAAGTAAAGCTAGCTTAACGGGCGCCAGCGCATCATGAGCGTGGTACGTAGTCATGTTGTTACATGACAGGCATGTCATGATTTTCATGTTAGGGTTTGTCACTTGTGTTCGTCATGCAATCATGTCATGCCATAACACTTTTGCAACATGCCATGTGAACGAAACCAGCGCAAGAGCTGCAGGACCATGAAATGTAAATCACGACATTCAAGACATACATGTGATGATTTTCATGTTATGACTTCCTCATATAAAATATCTTCCTCAAAATATCTTCCTCATACAGTCATGCTATGCCATTTCAAGTTTGGTATCGATAGCATTATCGAAATGGCCAGGAGAGCCTAAACACGAAGGCGGCTAGATAGATAGATAGATAGATAGATAGATAGATAGATAGATAGATAGATAGATAGATAGATAGATAGATAGATAGATAGATAGATAGATAGATAGATAGATAGATAGATAGATAGATACGCTCAAAGTCGCCGAAGTTCGCTAAGAAATACTTCGCATTTAAAATTTACGCCTTTTCGCAAAAAAAACCCTGATACCTTTGGCATTCTGACGGCTGGGTGTTGAAGGGGCCCTATCGGGGGCTCCTGAGGTCGTTGAACCAGTGTCTTCAGGTGGCAGGGGACCCGAAGCTAGCGTTTAGCACGGGACACTGCCACAGCATCGTGATTTAAATCGCACCTTAACTTTTGGCATTTGGGGCATTCTGGCCTTATATCTGGTAGGTATTTGCTGTAGCTATAGAGGCTGGGGTAACTGTGCGTTTCATTGCAGCAGTCTAAATGCGTTAATTGTTGTGCTTTATTCTTAGTGCTGAGGGAGGTGAGGGGAATTTCTTTCTAAGTAACTTATAGTGCGAGGCACATTTCATGATATGATAGGAGTGGCTCCCGTTGCGCTGTGTCGGTGTCCACGGGCCGAGTGAGCCGGACCGCGACCCCCCGCGGCACGTAAGATCACGCGCGAGGTTATGGGCCAGCTCATTACCGTTGGGGACCCCTGGTTGAACGTTGATCCCTTCATGACCAGGGAACCAGTGGATATGCTTATCTACAGTTATCTGAACAGATGCTAGAACTCTTAATGCCGCCTGGCAAAGTGTACCGCGGCGGTATGCCAGTGCAGCGGGTTTAGAGTCGGTAAATATTGTGTCGCGCTGAGGGAGTGCTAGAGCGAGGGCAATGGCCACTTGTTCAGCCTCGCAGGCTTTCCGAGTTTTTACGGTAAGAGCATTAAGAGCTTTTCCGTCTGGGGCGACCGCCACAGCTGCAAAGTAGGGTTTGTCCACGTATTTAGCGGCGTCTACGAAAACCACGTCTGTCGCGTGTAGGTTGGCTGCTTTTAGTAAGGATTGAGCTCGTGCCCTTCTTCGAGCCTGATTGTGCACCGGGTGCATGTTCCTGGGGAAGGGTAGCACTGTGATTTTAGCGTGAAGGTGTTGCGGTAATGGTTCTGCTTCGTTGACTTGAGTTGGGATAGGAAGACCTATGTGTGAGAGGAGTTCCTGACCCGCAGCTGTCGAAGACAGGCGCATGAGTTGGGACATTCTTTGTGCTTCGATGATTTCTTGGAACGTGTTATGTACCCCAAGGGATAGCAGGCGCTACGTGCTTTTGGACATGGGTAGACCAAGTACTCGTTTTGTGCATTTTCGGATGAGGGTTCTACTTTAGTTTCATCGCCTTTGCTCCACGGGTGAGCGCAGGCAACGTAGTGAACGTGGCACATTAAGAACGCATAAAAGATGCGCAGTAAGCTTTCTTCTGTGAGTCCTGCGTGTCTATTAGCGACGCGTCGGACGAGGTGCATGACTGCCTCAGCTTTTTTGGTGAGATGTGTGATGGTTAAGTCGTTTTTGCCATTCTCCTGTAGGGTAACGCCCAGAATTCGAACCGACGACACTATCGGGATAACCGAGCCATCCATTGTGGAGAGGTGTATGGTAGGTTCGGCTTTGGTGCGGCCGTACTGTGGTTGCAGAAGCAGCAACTCGGACTTAGATGCCGATAGTCTGAGGCCCGTGGGCTTTAAAAATGTTTCTACTGCAGTGACTGCTTCCTGAAGGCTCACTTCGACTTGTCCATCGCTCCCTCCAATACACCAAATAGTAATATCGTCGGCATAGAGCGCGTGTTCTACGCCTTCGATGTGTCTCAGCTTTTGCGAATGTTGCCTGAGGGCTAAATTGAAAAGAAACGGTGAGAGCACCGACCCTTGCGGGGTGCCGCGCGGGCCTAGGTTGTAGGCCTGTGACTTCAGATCCCCAACTTTAAGTGTGGCCGTTCTGGCTCTTAGGAAAGAGCGGACGTATTCGTAGAAACGGCGGCCTAAGCCTGCCTCCTGAATCTCGTGTAGTATATGAGCGTGGCTTATGGTATCAAAAGCTTTCTCTAAGTCAAGAGCTAGGATTGCTCGGAGGCCTTTGCTCCTTACTCTAAGTAACATCTCCTGCAGCATGAGAAGTACGTCCTGCGTGGCCATAGCCAGCCTGAACCCTACTTAATTGAATGGTAAGAGGTGTTTTCGCTCTGAATATTTTGTGACTCGACGGAGAATGACGTGCTCCATGACCTTACCCACACAGGATGTGAGGGAGATGGGTCGTAGAGAGTCGAGTTCCAGGGGTTTGTTCGGCTTGGGATTGAGTATGACGGTCGCGGCCCTCCATTCTGGCGGTACGCTCCCTTGCTCCCAAACCTCATTCATGTGGGTGGCTAGTGATTCAATGTCATGGTCAGCCAGGTTGCGGAGTAGCTTGTTGGTGGCTCCGTCAGGACCCGGGGCTGACTTAGTATTGAGCTCCGCTATAACCGCGCGTATTTCAGCGCTAGTTATAGCCTGCTCAAATGGGTCGTCTGTGGCCCCCGCGTAAGGTGGATAGTCTTCATGTGAGGTAGGTTCTGTGCATAGATACCGGGCTGCTGTAGCATCTAAAATCGGCGCGTCGGTAAGTTGCTGTCCTCGCGCTTTGTGTAACAGTCTATCTAGAGTTAGTCGTTGCTCTGACTTGGTGGGCTTGTCGCCGAGCAGATGCCTGAGAAGGTCCCATTTTAGACCCTTTCTCATGCGTGCGTCAAGCGAATTACACACCTCATTCCACTGATTGCGAGCTAGTGTGTGACTGTACTCTTCAATTTGTCGGTTGAGCAATGCAATTCTTTTTCGTAGCCTACGATTGAGTTTATGCATTCTCCATCTTTCTTGAAGACTTTTGTGAGCCTCCAGGAGATGTGCGAGGTGGCTGTCCATGTGGTCTATGTTGCGTGTTGTAGAAATATTTTTGGTAGCTTGTTTTACGTCCTGCTGTAGTCTCGCAAAGAGTTCAGAGAGTGAAGAGTAATGGTTGGTGTCTTGTTTGCGTATTTGTCTAAAGAAGTTCCAGTCTACTACTTTAAAGTCTCTGGGCTCGAGGCTGCCTATATTGACTGTTGTGCTACAGATAAAGTGATCGCTACCGAGGTTAGCTTGCAGATCAACCCATGTGGGGTTCGAAACGTTGCGTACTAGGGTCAGGTCAGGGGATGAGTCTCGTGACACTGAGTTACCTATGAGTGTGGGGGTAGAGAGGTCGTTAAGTAACATGAGATTGTGTTGAGTGATGTGTGTTTGTAAGTGGCGTCCTTTCTGTGTTGTGCGATTGTAACCCCATTCTACATGGGGGGCGTTGAAGTCCCCCGCGATGATGAGGGGATGGTTGCCTGCTATCTGCGTCGCTTTAGTTAGTAGTGTGGTGAATGTTTCTGTGCTGTGTGAAGGTGAACTGTACACGTAAAGGATAAATACCCATTGCTTAATGTGAGCGTTGGGGATAATCTCTATCATCTGATGCTCTATTTTGAAGTCTGGCGTACTGCATGTGTCGTGTAAGCATAAGGCTTAGCCACACAAATGGCTATTCCTCGAGCTTTGTTCCCACAGACGGCCTCGACTCTGTATCCGCGAAGAGCGAATCGGTCGATACGCGTTTCCTGCAGGAGAATGACGGCCGGTCGTTGGGTCATAGAGCCAATGAATTGTTGTAACGTTTCTCTCCGCGTACGGAGGGTACTTGCGTTCCATTGCCAAATTGTGAATGATTGTGACGACGCTATTTTAAGGTCTAGGTATTAGCCCAGTGCGCTTACTGCGTGCCAGGTCCTCCTCCAACACCTTAGTCCTCGCGTCCATTTGCGCTGGCCATGCAGCCAACTCGATAAGTTGTTTCTGCATGCTCTCTAGTTTAGCGTTGAAAGCGCTATACTCGGCTGTGGTCTCTGCGCGGTACTGCTCTAGTATCGCGTATATATCGGCTGTAAACCGGTCAAAATCGGATTGCTCTTCGGCCTGGAGCGTCGGGCCTGCCCGTTTCTTAGCGCCGCGTATCGAGACGGGGCCGCTGATAATGCTACCCTCGCGCGATTCGGGGGCCTGTTGTTTTGCTAGCTCTTGTTTAAGCGATTGGATTTCTTTAGCCTGCTCTGCATACATGCGTTTACTCTGTGCTAGTTCTGGGTCAGGTTGCTGTGGCGAGTGTCCCTGACGCTGCGCTGCGTGGGCCTCACCTTTGCATGCCACCTTGTCGGCCCTGGTAGGCTGGTCAGTGGGAGTTGGATTTCGTGGGCCTAGAGGAGGTCCCTGCGGTTTGGGGGTCTTGGCAGGAACTGGGATGGTTGCTGGGGTGGGTGTTTGCTGCTGGGCTTGCTTTCGTCGGCGACGGCGCTGACGACGACGGCGCACCAGGTAAGGCAGCTGGTAGCGATGTCGGCATTCGCGGTCGCCCGTGCGGTGTGCTTCACCGCATAAGGCACACACTGTTTGGTTGCACACGTGTGGGTTGTCCGTTGGTAAGTGACCGCAGTGGTCGCAGACCTTGGTTGAAGGAGTGGGGCACACGTCTTGGCGATGGCACACTTGGCCACAGGTACGGCAGGTGTCTATTTGGCGCTTGTACAACGTGCAGCGGTAGATGACCTGGCCGCAGTAGACGTAGTTGGGCACTTTGAGCCCGTTGAAGATCAGAATCACAGTTTCAGTGTTCTTGATGCGACGCGCTCCCAGTAGGCTTGAGTTGCGCGGTTGGATTAGCATGCGGTTGAGTGCGGCGTCGTCAAAGTCAGTGTCGACGCCGCGAATCACGCCTCGGCTCGTGATACCGGCAGGTGAGAGGTAGGCCTTGACCGAGTGTCTCTGGTCGGTGAGGATGATCTCTGTTACTCGGCTGTACGCTGCTGCATTAGTAGCGCTGGGCGTACTGACGACAAAAATGTTCTGCATCGAGTTGGGACAAATAATGTCCTCCTCCGTTACCGACGGCGCTAGCTGAGCTGACATGGTTAGTGCGGCGAGAATCCTGTGCGGGCTGCAGGCTTGCACGTTGAGGCCACCTCCCGGTCGCACGATGACTCGATTGTGACTACGTGGCATCGCCGGCAGTCGGCTCGCGGCTGCGACGCGTCGTAGAGTAGCGTTAGGCGTCGCTGTCGCGCCTCGTTGCGTTCCAGGCTGGCGGGCTGCGAGTGACTTCGCTCGCAATTCTTGCCATCTTTTTAGAACGGAGAACCATCCGTTTCCTTGTAATTCCTCAGGGGTGACGTCGTCCCCCTCCATGGCAATCTGCTGCCGCATTTCGCAGCTGACGTGCGAGCGCCGTAGGCGGAGAGGCAGGCCTAACCTCGCCTAGGCTTAGCTCGCTGGTGCAGCGAAAAGGTCTCTAAAATGATGAAAAACGAGTCCACCTTGGTGAACCAGGTGTCGAAATGTTCAGGTGAACTTCGCGGAAGAGGGTCCGTGCAGCTCAGGAAAATTCGAGGCCGTTGACCGGTCAGAATTGGCATTCGCAGCGGAGCGCGATTGGTGTGCGTCCGCACACCAGTCTGAGAGACGCTACTCCCCACGAAGATGAACGCCGGCGAGCAAGCGCACCGTGTCATGTCGAAATGTACTGGCGCCTAGACAGTGGCATGTAGTCATGTTTTTACACGACACGCATCTCATGATTATTACGTTTGCACCAGTCACATCCATCATCCATAGACGTCACGTAATACCAAATTTGAAATATGTGAAGCTAGCGGAACGGCCGCTAGGGCATCACAAGTGTGGCATGTAGTCATGTTGTTACATGACACGCATGTCATGATTATCGTGTTTGGATGTGTCATTTACACTATGTCGCCCGTTCGCATTGCGTAATACCGAGTTTGGTACATGCGAAGCGAGCGAAACGGCCGCGAGGGCATCATGAGCGTAGCATGTAGTCATGTTGTTACATGACACTCATTTCATGTTTATTATGTTTGCACCGGTATCATACCTTCGCCATTCATTCACGTCCCGTAATAAAACACTTGGTGTAAGTAAAGCCAGCTTAACGGGCGCCAGCGCATCATGAGCGTGATATGTAGTCATGTTGTTACATGACACGCATGTCATGATTTTCATGTTAGGATCTGTCGCTTGTGTTCGTCATGCAATCATGTCATGCCATATCACTTTTGCAACATGCTATGTGAACGAAACCAGCGCAAGAGCTGCAGGAACATGAAATGTAAATCATGACATTCAAGACATACATGTGATGATTTTCATGTTATCACTTGTCAAATATGTTCCTCAAACAATCATGTTATGCCATTCCAAGTTTTGTATCGATAGCATTATTAAAACGGCCAGGAGAGCTTAAACTCGTAGGCGGCTAGATAGATAGATAGATAGATAGATAGATAGATAGATAGATAGATAGATAGATAGATAGATAGATAGATAGATAGATAGATAGATAGATAGATAGATAGATAGATAGATAGATAGATAGATAGATAGATAGTTAGATAGATAGATAGATAGATAGATAGATAGATAGATAGATGGACAGATGGATAGATAGATAGATAGATAGATAGATAGATAGATAGATAGATAGATAGATAGATAGATAGATAGATAGATAGATAGATAGATAGATAGATAGATAGATAGATAGATAGATAGATAGATACGCTCAAAGTCACCGAAGTTCGCTAAGAAATACTTCGCATTTAAAATTTACGCCTTTTCGCAAAAGAAACCCTTATTAAATGCGATGCAGCAGTGTTGTGCACAGGTAGCGTAAAAAATTGAACGGCGTTCACGTGGGTGCTGCAGTGAGCGCTAGAAGATTCGTTTGAAGCGATGGCTGGCGTATGTCTTGTCGTTTTGCCAGAGTGCACATGGGCGCTGGACCGGAGCTAGCAAGCAATTCGCTTGACCAACACGGCCTTGTAATCGGTGAAATGCATGTAGAGAGGTTCCTACAGGCTTTCGTCATCGAATTTGGCAAACACCAGAACGATGCATGTTCTCCTTATCGTAGTGCAATGTTTCCGTTCTGCCGACATGCACTTTAGCGACTGCACGTCATGCATGTAATAAACGAGCCATTCTGCTTCTTCTCCGCTGACGTCAACCTTGAAGTCTTCTGCGACTATAAAAAGTGCGCATCGACACGCGTCACTGCAATCAATCAGCGTCTCTACAGAAAACGCTGCACCTCTTCCTCTGGCATGTTGGGAGTGAGGTACAGAGCGAGGATTGCGACGTCGCTGACGCGCATCGGCAACGCACTCGGAAAATAAATAGGGAGCTTTTAGTGCTGGGTACGCATTCTCTTGGGGCCTTGCGGGCTTGGGAGCGCGCGGCGTTGCGTGCCCAACCCATACCCGACCGGAATGCCTTTTAGTTGGCGCCGCGGTGGCACGCACGCAAACGCAAGCCGCACGAAGTTCACACGCGCTCGCAGAGCCATAGCGTCTTGTCGCGTAAGTATTATTTAAGTCTTTTCATGATTTAATGTGTTAAATTAAACATACATAGTCATCAGGACACTTCTTTTATTGTGTACAGTAATCTGGTATACGCAAAAAAGTGAAAATTACAAGGTTACTGTAACGACAGTGTCGGACATCTTGTGACACTTCATGCAACCGCAGTCATGAACATGTTTGCTTACGCGTAATGTTTTTAAAGTGAAAATGAATAAAAAGGTTACTCATTTGTAATATTGTCGCTGCGCAGTTTTTGCACCAGATGTACAATGCACAATGTTTTCGCAATAACAATGTTGTGGTTGTCTGTTTCACTATGGCCGAGCTAGATGGCGCCACCTATTCAGCTGGTCTGGGGCTGGCATATGTCTTTTAGTTTCTATGTTCTAGGCCATTCTAGCTTTAGAAGTCTGGCTGAAACCGTGTAATCGCTATAAGTGCCCGCACTTTGGCTTGTTTTAACTCGACGGCTAGAGTATCCGCAGTGCAGATACCGCGAGTTCTTGCGAAGGTGGACCGCGCGGACGCATGGCCCCATCGCCCCAGCGACCTTACGACGCATCTGTTTGGGGTTTCGCGCATGCGCAATACCGCCGCCCTACCGTCCTGCGTACGCAAGCCGCTTGGGTACCCAGCACTATAACTCCCTAATGTGTTCGAGAGGTAGCGGATCGTTCTTCCAGTTCGCTTCCGGATCGGCAGGCGGAGTCCGGAGCTTGCGGGTGGGCGCTTTGGCGAAGGGCACTCAGTGCTTTCGAGACGTTGCCGACGATGGCCACGTCGAGGATTCACCGGCGTTGGCCTTCCGCTTTCGGCGCTTCCAGTCGGCTTCCTTGGCTTGCGTCTCGTTAGTGTTGCCGATGCGTTCAAGACGCTTGCACTCGGCTTCCTTCACTCGCGTCTCGTCGGTGTTACCCACGGACCATCTGCAATCTTGAAAGGGTCCCTAATTAGACCACACAGAAGTCGAACTTTTGTTGTGGAGTTCCAGTTGAACACGGGTCTACGACGAAGGCTGGCAGGGTTGCACGCGTTTGCTCGTATCGCTCTTTCCTTTGCTAGGCTTCGTTCGTCCGCTCGCCTGTACAACTCTCCGAGTGGCCTTGCGGTGCGTCCAAGGTGGAGACGCAAAAAGCGCGCGTCCGCTAGCAGAAAACAGGCTCTCATTCGCCCTATTAACCCCGTCTGTTGCTTGCGACGTCGCCTAATCTTACACATGACGTCATGACTACTGTTGTCAATAAAGAAAAGGCACAGAGAGCATCACGCGAGCGTCTGTTAGTGGTTTAGCGGCCCTTTAGACATTAGTGGCGTGCTTGGCTCGCACCTCGTCGGTGCGAGTCAAGCACGCTTCACTACCGACGCTTGCGTTTGGCTTCCCTAGCTCACGCCTCGTCAGTGTTACAGGCGCGACGTCGTCTTTCGCGGATGCGATCAGCTCTACTAACCCTCGCAACTCCCGCGAAGGCCGGGTTAGAAAAAATTGCTTTAGCGCATGTTTAGCTGTGCGAAGCAACTTCGCTTTCCGGCGTCATCTCTATCACAGATTGCCCCACCGCGATGGTCTAGTGGCTAAGGTATTCGGCTGCTGACCCGCAGGTCGAGGGATGAAATCCTGGCTGTGGTGGCTGCATTTCCGATGGAGGCGGAAATGTTGTAAGCCGGTGTGCTCAGATTTGGGTGCACGTTAAAAAAAACCCAGGTGGTCAGAATTTCCGGAGCCCTCCACTAAGGCGTCTCTCATATTCGTACGGTGGTTTTGGTACGTTAAATCATACACGTCAATCAATCTATCGCAAATAAACGATCTAAAAGAGTGTTCAATCGATGTGTGCTCGAACGTTTGCATCAGTGGAGAGGGTGACGCGAAAAAAAGGTGACTCGCGGCAAGCGCATGGTAGCCGAGAGAGAGAGAGACGTCATCGCGCTCGGCCATGGAAGGCTTGACCTACTTGGCACCACCCCAACACCTGCGGTGAGGAGAGCGCGGTGCAGCACGTTGGCACGCACGGAGACACTGACAGACTGCGTTACACAGACTAGTCAAAGAGCTGCTTTGCATCTGTTAATACAAAAGGGCTTCCGACGACGTAGGCTTTGCGTTGCAGCGTTGAGCAACATGCGAGGAGCACACGCAATGGTGGTGCCGCGAAATATAGTGGTTTGTATTGCTGTTCGCAGATACGCGACTATCTGGGGTACCGGTAGAATGAGTAGTGGGTTTTTTGGGTTTCTTAACGTGGCTTTCAAACTGGTACGATTGATTAACTCTGAGTACCTGTTTGTGAAGTAGCCTTTTCTGCAAATTGTACTAAAGCGTACTGGCACTGCAATAGTTTATCTACTGTGAAAATGATGAGCTTCACGTGATTTTGTCTGGACGTTACACTTGCGTTTTCGAACGCACTTGTGGCATTGCTTATTGTTCAGTTTCGCCATTTGTTTAAGGATAGAAGACTGGATAATTGTGAACTTCACGAGTAGATTTGAATAAGTGAGCCTTGAAAGGTAACGGGGGCGAAGTGGAACTGCGAAATGTTTGCTCAACTTCGTCTTGCAACAAAGCGGCTTGAAACCACATATATAGCCTAACGGGGCTGAAAGAACTAAGATCAGAGAAAACCACGTACAACCTATCATTGCCATCCTAGCTGAAACGCCATGCCTTGCAGCACCCATAGACACCAGTTCCAGAGCTCCCTTAAGTAAACCTATGGCAAACTAAATGCGTTGTAACACTCGCGCGTCGACGTTTATGTAGTTTGGTGCATTTCTTAGGTTATGCTTATGTTTCGCCACGCTGCGGAAGCTGATCTTGGAGGTCACGTGTAGAAAAGCGTGTGATTGAGATTTCATCCGCCAGGTGCCTCAATCGTCTCATCTGTTCCTAATTTTTCAACGAATATAGTCAAGTATTTGCATTGTTTATTATGCATCATGACAGTTGCATGCCACTGTTGTTATCTGAAATAAACCTATGCTACGATAATAAATTTATTCCACAGACTTCCATTTTGAACTGGAACAATAGATTTCTATTTTTGACAAGACCCTTTTCCGCCAGTGCTCAACAGGAAATGTAAAAGTTTACTCTGTTCTCCTGACACTAATCATTTGCCTTTGTTGGCCTATATGTTGTCAGCATATGATAGAAACTCGGTAAACGATAACCTAAGATCCTTCCAGAAGTCTAAAATTTTTGTTTTGAAATCTGTTTTTTTTTTTTTGACCCCCGGTCTGTAGCATCCCCTAGTTTTCTCTTCTTCCTTCGTAAGTTTCTATGGTTCAAGTGATGTGTAAGCCTCCTATTTTCGCGCAGAGTGGGACGCTGGAAATGCTGCGTGACGGCCGCAACGTGAGCGCGACGTTCGCCATGTCACTAACCATGGGCATCTTAGACTACCGTGTCACGGCGGCTGGCATGGCAGGCATCGATGGCACCTGGAACATCGCCTGCTCGAACAGCATCCTCGAACCCTTCGAGCAGGTAGATATTCGAGCTATCCCAATACACTATCACGCAATAAACACTTTTGAAGTTAGATATGATGCAGTTCATCATGCTCCTAACAACACACTGACCCCTTCGCGATTGTCAACGCAACAAAAAAAAAGCCATAATGTTCCTCGCAAAAGCAGTGAGAGCCCACTTGATTATCCGTGACATCAGATGGTTCTTGTACAAAAATGTTGTACTTTTGTACGATATAAAGAAGCAATAAATACACAACACGTACACTAAGAACGGGCAGCTTCAGAGGTGCTAGCTACGTGTTCTGTCAGTTCAATGTCGTAAGTAAAAAACATATAGTTGTTAGGTTTAACGTCCCGAAACCACAATGTGATTGTAAAGAATGCCGTGGAGGAGAGCACCGGAAATCTCGACCACCTGAATTTCTTTAAACGTGCATCTATATCTCTGTACACCTGGCTCGAGCATTTCCCCCTGCACCAAAACAAGGCCACTGCGGCCAGGATGCGATCCCGCCACCTGCGAAGGAGCAGTAGAGCACCATATGCGCTAGACCACTATGGCGGCAGCTCTCGCTATGAAGAGGCTTATCTGTTTACGTTACTAAAGGCATAGTCAATTCGAAAGCTACTAGTATAAAAACGTTTGAAAAAGCACTTCTCACAGACAATTTGCAAAGCTAATAAAAGCCGATAGTGCTGAACAGTTTGATGTTAGTGTCGTATCCTCTGAGAAAGTGTTTCCTGACTCGTAATATTTTTTTTCTTTGGGTTCTTTTTGTTGGCTCCTTCTCAGTTTAAAATTAGGACTTCGTCAACTCAAAATTTCAGTTGAAATAAATGGGTGTAGCGAAATCAGTACCACGTGGCTTTAGACACGCGTCAGTTGCCTGCAATTATCTTCCGGAAACGGATGGTAAGCAAACTCATAAATGCATTGTGTGCTCGCAGCTCACCTAGCTTTGCTGAGTTTATGTTTGTAGGTTTCTAACGTCTAAATCTAGGGCTTAGTCACGAAAAAAATGGGTTGATATATTCAGAGCTTCAAGCACTGACTAAGCTTATTTTTTTTTATTTCTGGAGGACCCTGGTAACAGTCTTTTCTTTGTTTCTGCCACATCTGGAGAAAGGGGCAGTTCTTAATGGCGAAGCTCTTACAGGACCCCGCAACACTTTCCGTGTAACCATGGACCAAATTCTGTAAAGCAGCTTGTTGCCTCGTGAATTCACTGTCGCAAAATTATTTAGTATTCGTCCAGTATGAGTGCAGTATCAAAGATTTGGCAGACACTGCAATTGCTTTCTCTCTTCTCTCAGACCAAGAAAATCACTGGCAGCTAAGTAGGAAAGAGTTGCATGGGGGAAAGAAAATACGTCACACTGGCATTATGACCCTAAGTACGTTTTCACTTCTGTTTTCTTCAAAGCACAGCTTTTCAGTACGATCACGCGTGCACGCACGGACAGATAGCGTCCTCCCGTGCGCCCCCAGTAACTCGGCCAACGGCGGGATACTTGCCTGTGACGCAGTGATTTTCGAATATGGAGCATCATTTGTCGAGAAAAGTAACAGCTAGTTTTAGCTTACTTTGCTAAATTGTGGTACATTCCACTCGACGTGCAGCGCTATATTATTTGACTTGCGTGTTCTCGGGAGCCTGGGAGCCTCGACTACTCATCGACAGAGTTTTTTGACCATGCTCAAAAATCGTTGCAGGGTCTTTAGCAGAACGAGGTAAAACGTTGGACATACGCAAAAAGAAAGAAGTAACCGAACACTTCTCATGACGCGTGGCTAAACTCTCTACAGTCGATGCTTATCAGTCACGCCCACCGACGGAGACATTCATGCACACAGCCGCCGCACCGAATTTTCCCGCTGAACGAGAAGAGTATACGAGCAACAAAAGCCCCGCGCTTCTACAAAAGATGCCATAGCCAACTATGCAGGCTAGTTCTGGTGCGGGAGTTTTCAACACTCTGGGAAGGTCTGCGATAAGCTGTGGTTCGATCCCATTTTGCCAAGGAAAGACGTAACATAGACCGAGAGGGCCACGTAATGCCCCTACCAACAACGAGCTTCAATGTTTCTTGAGCCGCTTCTGTAAACTTCACCATTGCATTAGTTCTGTTTCTGCCTAAAGCACATTGCATTTCAATATTACGAGTTGCCTATCTGGAACATCAAAGTAACCGGTTGGCTCTCTCCGTTCCTCTAGCGCGAGTACGTGCAGTTCTTGATTTGCAATATTTCATTTGCGCTATGTACCGTAAAAAGTTTTTTCAGCAAAAAAAAGCCCTAACTTTGGAAACCACTGTAAGTTGAACTGAGCGGCATGACAGCGCTGATTCCGAAGTAAATATGACGGCTTTCTTCCGGTTCTGACGTACCTATGCTATGCCATGGTATACGCAGGCGTGCCGCAACCCTCTCACGCGCGGAACGGTGGGGGCTGATGACCTGATCGTCTATGACTTCAGCAAGAAGAGCAAGACGTGGCGCTCCTTTGAAACCACCGAGAGCATCATGGCTAAGGTCAGTCAAAAAGTTATATATATATATACATATATATATATATATATATATATATATATATATATATATATATATATATATATATATATATATATATATATGGTTATTATGACGCAGCAGGAGTTCAAAAGTAAGGAACGTCATTCGAAATATTGTTCGCAGCGCATTGTAGTAGCCACTACTATTTTTAGTTATTGAGGTTTAGTTAGCTAGCCCTAATTATGTTTCTTACTCGACTGACACTGACTTGATCGTAATATGTCAAAAAGGCACGTATAGGCATGTTTCAATGGCATTTACTGTTCTATTTTAAGCTACGCACTAACTGCGGGCTCACTTATTTTGAACACTATCGTATGTTTCTATGCTGTGGTCTATCAAAGTTAAGTCACCTATTTGTGTCACATAAATTACGTTCAAAAAGTACTCACGATCAGAAAGCAAAGCAAAAAAAAGAGTTCTGTCAACAGGAGTTGAACACACGACTTTCAGTCCATGTCAACAAAGGCCGGGCCCACTACACACTGCTTCACTGCCCCACACTCCGGCAGCTTAAGCCCTAATCGAAGGCACGCGATCTCCACGTGACAGCGGCAAACGACAGAGACGAGCGACAAGATTTGCTGTCGCGAAGGCCCATCCGTCACCGCTGCTTGTCGCGTCACGCGTTTCTGTAAAACTAGAAAAGATCGCTTGTCGCCCGGAAGCCAGCCTGGTGGTTTCTGGCAGCATGGCTGTGCCCCTGGTCTTCGCTTCGGTTGGGATTTGCTCTGGATGCTTGTTATCCGCGCGTACTTCAAGGAATGCAGTGTATGGGCCACCTTTTTTACATTCTCATCTCACGCGGAGAGAAAAAGCGGCCGTATTTTGTCCTAAATCTTGTTATTGCAGGTTTGCCTTGATGTCTGGGTGGTAGCTTGTAACAATTTAGTCGCTTGCTGAAATGCTAAATCGTTGTGTGAAGTGCGTCGTAACCGTCGTGGCGTGCGCATCTGGGCAGCTTGTTGTGGTTAAACCAAAGATTGCGAAAAGAGAAACTCGTGAGATGCTTTCATGGTTTCCATATTCCACACAAGACGGTAATGAATTTGGCATGTTATCATTGCCCAACTTTTAAACTTCTATTCGAAATTTACGGGTATGCAGGCGATAGTTTTCATGCAACCAACAAGGGCACTTTGTCGCCGACATGCGGTTGCAGTCGTCGGGCGCGATGAACCAAATCCGTCTCTATCGCTATAGGAAATCGCGTGGATGCGGTCAGGGCTTTACAAAGGCGGCTTTTATATCTACCGCTATCTGTTCTAACTTCACGGTGTTCTGTTTAAACTGAGTAATGCATCATGAATGTGACATCCACGATTATTTCTTCAAGCGTCGTTTTTACGCACCCATGTCATTTGCCATGTTTCTAGTAGAACAGCTAATTCTTGAAGCATTAACATAATGCAAGGTGGCCAAATTACCCCTAGCGCCAGCCTTGCTCGTAGCATCCGTTCGTACCTAAAATAGCTCTGCGTCGCCTAGCTTTGGTGGCTGGCAAAGCCTGGCTGTAACTCCCGTTTTCCACTTACACTCGCCCCAAGCCGTGGCTCGCCAACAGCGTAGGTACAATGAAGCTTACGCTCACACACACGAGGGCAAATACTAAAGAGACAGAGATACCAGTGCACGACACACGTTGCGTGTCTTTATACTTGGAGAGTGGCGTTCAATACTCCAACTTGCCGTGAATGGGCGACCTGAGCCCAAGTTCACCGTCCGCTCGGTGACGCCTCGCCTGTCACACAACTTTTGTTTCATCATTGATCATGAATGTTAGTCATAGGAATAGATATCTATACATGACAACAGTCAACGTGGATGCGTTCACATAAAATGGCGCTATAGGTGTCAAACATGAAAGTACATTGCGGACGCTCTCTTATATCGATGTGCATTGAACATTCAGTTACTTCTGTAAGGACAAGTTTCACTTTCGTGTTCTGCTGATTCCTCTGAAGGATGAATCAACGACGTTTTTTTTGGTTAGTAAAAAAAGCCTGTGGAATCTGAAGAATTACATACATATGCTTCCGTCTGTGAAAGGTGGAAACCTAGTCTTGGTTTCTCGCCTGACTGTGGTCCTGTTTGAGCGTGCTGTGGTCTAGTCACACACAGATTAAGACGCACACGCGCGCACACAAGCAAAGATTATATATATTAAAATGAGGCGTTTAAGAGCGGCCCTCTTATATATAACAGAATAGCGGTCACTACAAGTCAAGTTGTTAAGGTGGAACCAGCCTGTGCACTGAGCCAACTAAACGTCGTCTTCTTCACAGACTGAGTTATACCCTCTGCCTTTCTGAGTAGCACTCGTATTCACTGCATCATTTTCCTCCCATCCAGAAAAGAGCCATCCTGGTGACTCATGGGCAGGAGATAATAAAGGAATAGTAATACGGTTATAGGTGGTTTATGCGGACGGTCTCACGTACACGGCGTCGTTGATCATGGGGCTGCCCAAGCGGTTCCACTATGTAATTGACGGGTGATGTTTGTTTAAACACACGGTGAGGGCCCTCATGCTTGGACAGCAGATTGGTTGGGAGACCAGGGCTGGTTGAAGCGATGTGAAGCCAGACAAGCTCATCCGATTATAAGAGGTCGCACGCGTCGTGTTATTGCGGTGGTGTTTCTGGCGTTGCTGTTAAGCACTTGTGAGGGAGGGGGCAAGCTGACGACACTCTTCCGCGTATTTAGCAGATTGTGACGCTGTCGTCGGCTCGGCAACATCCGGGTGGTAAAGGAGGATGGTGTCCAGCATGCAAGAGGGCTCGCGGCCATAAAGTAGTAAGTGCGTAGAGAAGCCAGTGGTTGTCTGGACAACAGTATTGTGCGCGTACGTTACGAAAGTGAGAATACTGTCCCAGTTGAAGTGGTCGGTTTCAACGTACATTGTCAGCATATATTCTGATGTTCGGTTGAATCATTCTGTATTGACATTAGTTTGAGGATAATACGTGGTAGAATAGGGCGGTAAGTGACTTGGCATTCCTTGAGAAGTGAATCGACGGTGTCCGACAAAAACACACGCCCTCGGTCTCTCAAAAGTTCACGCGGTGCACCGTGACGTAAAATGATCCGATGCAATATGAAACGACCGACGTCACTTGCTGACGCAGAAGGGAGTGGTGAAGTTTCTGCGTAGCACGTAAGGTGATCGATAGCGATGAATATGCAGCGATTTCCAGCCAGGGTAATCGGAAGAGCTCCATACAGATCGATACCAACATGGTCAGACGGTCGGGCAGGACAAGGTAAGGGTTGTAAGTGGAGCTGAGAACGTGGAGTGGGATTCTTCCGGCGCTGGCAAGCGAGACAGCAACCTACGTAGCGACGAACGAAGCGATACATTCCATGCCAGTAGTAGCGGTGGGACAGGCGGGTGTAGGTTTAACACTCCAGCATGGGCGCATTGTGGGTAGGCGTGAAAGGAGGCGCATATGTCCGAGCGGAGAACTCTGGGAATAACTAGGAGCCATTGGCGTCCTTCGGAGAGACAATTACATGTGTATAGCAAACCATCTCTGATAACTAAGTGCTGTATTTCACGGCGCATACCTCTTGGGATGTGTTGCGAGGGAGTTCGACTCAACAAGGCGATAAGTGAAGCGATCCAACTATCTTTTTGTTGCTCTTGTAACATGTCGCTGGCACAAAGTGCAGACACCTCGAGGGCAGGCGAAGACGGTGACTTGCCACCACAACGCAGAGGTGATCGGTACAAAGCGTCTGTGTCGGAATGTTTTCGTCCAGATCGGTGAACGACGTGAATGTCATACTCTTGTAGCTGAAGCGCGCCACTGGCGAGCCGGCCGGTGGGGTCCTTTAACGAGGAAAACCAATATAATGCATGATGATCTGTAACTACGCTGAATAGGTGCCCGTAAAGATAGGTTTGAAACTTGCCCATGGCCCATATGCGGGCTAGGCACTCTTTTTCGGTGACTTAATAGTTGGCTTCTGGTTTTGTGAGCGTGTGGCTGGCGTAAGAGACGACGTACTCATCGAATCTAGGTTTACGCTTGGCGGGCACAGCACCGAGACCAACTACGCTAGCATCCGTGTGTATTTCCGTCGGGACAAGAAGATCAATATGTCGCAGTATTGGAGGTGACGTAAAAAGGTGGCGGAGTGTGGCTAATGCATCATCACAAGCTGACGACCAACTAAAAAGGTCGCTGTTGCCGACAAGAAGGTCAGTCAAGGGCGACATGATGAAGGCCAACTTGCGAATGAAACGATGAAAATATGAACGTAAGCCGAGGAAGCTGCGAAGTTCTTTTAAGGTCTTCGGCTTAAAAAATTCGGCAATGGTATGGAGTTTCGTCGGATCTGGAAGAATGCCATCTCTGGATAGAGCATTGATTTGATATTTGGTTGATTTGTGGGGTTTAACGTTCCAAAACCATGCTATGATTATGAGAGACGCCGTAGTGGAGGGCTCCGGAAATTTTGATCCACTGGGGTTCTTTAACGTGCACACAAATCTGAGCACACGGGCCTACATTTAGATAGAGCATGGCCCCGAATTAGGAGCCTTCGAGTGCCGAAGCAGCAGAAGAGCAGTAGACCGGCAGAGGTGAGACAAGTGAGCACTGTCTTGAGGCGCTGAACATGCCTTGAAAAGTCACTTGAAGATATGAAATCGTTTAAATAACACAGACATGTCGGCCATTTCAGGCCATGGAGGATGTTGTCGATCATGCGCTCGAAAGTGGCAGGTGCATTGCAGAGCCCGAATGGCATTACGGTAAATTCGTATAAGCCATCGGGGTTAATGAAAGCTGTCATAGGTCGATCTGGCTCAGCCATGGGAACCTGCCAAACCCCTGAGCACAGATCTAGTGCCGAGAAGACCTCCGCGCCTTGTAAGCAGTCAAGGGCATCATCTATGAGAGGTAGCGGGTAAAGATCTTTGCGCGCAATCTTATTCAACCGGTGGTAGTTGACACAAAATCTTATTCAGCCATCCTTTTTTTTTTGAAGAGAACAACTGGGGAGGCCTACGGGCTGTTAGAGGGCTCAATGAAGCCGCGCTTCAACATGTCGTCAACTTGTTCTGCGATTATACGACGCTCAGATACCGATACCCGATACGTATGCTGACGTAATGGAGCGTGAAGGCCAGCGCCGATTTGGTGAGTTCCTATGGAAGCACGGCCCAAAGTTCGTTGTTGGTGGTCGAAGCTGGTGCCGAAGCGCTTGAGCAGGGCGATGATGTCGGTGCGCTGCTGGGCCGTAAGGTTGGTGTCGATGCAGCTCGAAATTGCGACGGTGAATAATGGAGAAGAGGGTGACGCGGAGCAATCAACAGTGTCAATAGGTAGCGTAGTCGAGTGGTCAGGAAGTACACGTGCACTCGAAGGATCAACGTCATCGGCAAAGCCCAGGCACTCTCCGCACAGTAACTAGGAAGGCGAGAGAGACGGATTTGAAACATCAATTGCACTTGATCCATCGTGAATGTTCAGAACGGCCAAAGGGATAAGGAAGAACTTGCGGCGGACATCGCTTTCAGATTGCGTAAAAAGAAGAGTTGAGCCATTCAAGACGTCACAGGAAAGCAGAACTAGGGCGGAAGAGAACGGGCGTATCGAAGTGTCGGCGGTGACCAAAACTTTTGCATGTAAAATGGGTGAGTCGAGTGAAGCAGAGTCGCATAACGGTGAGAACTCTACTTCGGCGAGGGCACAGTCTATGATGGCATGATGAGTACAGAGAAATTTTCACCCTAACATAATATCAAGGGAACACCGTGGGAACACTACATACTCGATGGCTCAAATAACGTCAGCAATAACGACACGTGCTGTGCATGCAGCCAAAGGGCAAAATTTTTGCTCGCTCTCAGTGCTCAAAACTAAGTCGTGAAGAGGCATTGTGACTTTTTTTAGTCGACGGGGAAGTTTCTCACTCTATACCGATACTGCGGCGCCAGTATCGACCAATGCAAAAACAGGTGTACCTTCAATAGAGACAGCAACGACATTGGACGGCAAAAAACAAGGTCTTGTGGAGTTCTAAAGATCCGCAGTTCTTGCTCCCGAAACTGCGGCTTCTAGTTTTCCTCGGGGACAGGGTGAGGTCGACGTTGCTTAGAGGAAAGGGAGCGGCGTTGAGGTGAAGGTGACCGGTGTCTGTTGAGGTTCCGGCCAGGGGAAGATGTGCCCATAGTGGCAGGCTCGCCAGATACAGCAGGCTCAGGTCGTGGTGGAAAATAAGTGTTGGTCCAGACTTGTCACACAGGAAAAAATCTCGCCGTTAACAAAACCACGCCACGGGACCCACAAATCCACAGGCGTAGCATATGGGGCGGTTGTCTAGAGTGCGCCATGTGTTCTCAAAAGGTAGTGATGGTCGGAAGAAAGAACGGGCAGCCTGCTAATAGGCTCAGGTGAGGTGACCAAGGGGCGCGTGGACGTAGGGGTTCGCGACAGGTGAACGTCGGGTTTCGTTCAGAGCTTGGGCATAGGTCAGTGGAGCAGCTACATGTGGTGCGTGAGCTGCAGGTAGCGCCTCGGACACTTGCTCCTGGACGACTCGCTGTATATATGGTGCTGAGATAGATGTGACACCTTCGAAGGTATAAAGCACGAGGCACAACTGGCGTGCGACCTCTTCTCGTGCAAATTGGTTGAATACGAGAAGCAAACTGGTGTGGTATACAGCAATGCCAGCCGACGTTAAAGTGGAGATCGTTGCACATGGCACGCTAGCACGACAAGTGGTGTTACGCTATTTTCAGAGCTCGTCATAGCTCCGACAAAGTTTGATTACTTCCACTAACGTTTGCGGGCTCTTGGCAACAAGCATCTCAAATTCGTAGTGAGTCACACCTTTCAAGATGTATTTGATCTTATCGGCTTCTGTCATGTCCAAGTTGACACGCTGGCAGAGGTCAACCACATCTTCGATATAACTGGTGTATTTTCACCATTCGGCTGAGCGCTAATACGCAAGCGCTGTTCGACCCGTAGTTTGCGAAGCGCTGCACGGCCAAATGTATCCGCAAACACCGTTCAGAAGGCTAAGCAGGTGGGAAGGTCTCTCTCGTGATTACGGCACCACACTCTGGCAACGTCGGTCAAATAAAATTGGGCGATGGTAAGCTTGTGCGCATCGTCCCACTTGTCATGCCAGTCTTCTACGCCCGTGTCATCGGTTCAACTGAAGGTAGGTCGATCGCGTTGCCGAAAGGAGCCGAGGCAGACAGGAGCTGCAGTAGTTTGAGCCGAGGCGGCCGCCTGCTGATCGTCGTCCGTGGACATAGTAGCACCTGGGGCCCCAACGAACGGCTTCGCAATTGCAGGATTATGCGTAACCCAGCACCGCCACAAATTAAAATGAGGCGTTTAAGAGTGGCACTCTTTCATATAATAGAAGAGTGGTCACGACAAGTAAAGTGCTAATGCCGAAAGCAGCCTGTGCACCGAGCCAACCAAACGTCGTCTTCTTCACAGACTGAGAGATACTCTCTGCTTTTCTGAGTAGCACTAACCTGTATATATATATATATATATATATATATATATATAGAGAGAGAGAGAGAGAGAGACTGAGAGGTACTCTCTGCCTTTCTGACTTGCACTAACCTGTATATATATATATATATATATATATATATATATATATATATATATATATATATATATATATATATATATTAGCCGTTAAAGACAGCGACGAGACAGCGTGAAGAACCGTCCAGCGATCGGCACAGCAACGAACCGAAGCACGAGCCGCGAGAGCCGGGCGTTGGCGATGCTGCTTGCTGCAGGCACATATTCTTCACAATCGCCCCCGCTGAAAAAGGAGCCATCCTGGCGACCAAGAAGTTTCAGGGAGAGGCTCATACGGTTTTAGGCAGGAAACATGGACGATGTCACGTGCACGCCGGCGCATGTCGTCCGATCGGGAAACTGGTTCAATTAGGAAATTAACCGGAGAGGTTTTCTCCAAAATGGTGTAAGGCCCCTCGTACCGGGGGACAAGTTTCCAGGAGAGTCCCGGTGTTTGGCATGGGATGGCAAGCCACACAAGAGACCCTGGGGCATAGCTGGGATCCGGAAGAGAGGTGCTACAAGTTTCTTTCTGGCGTTGTTGCTCTTCCAAGGTGAACGCACGGGCGAGCTGGCGGCACTCTTCGGCGTGTCTAGCAGCATCGGAGATAGGTGGACACTCGGAAGCATCAGGACGGTAAGAAAGTAGGGTATCAACTGTATGGGAAGGCTCACGTCCGTAAAGAAGAAAGAAAGGTGAGAATCCCGTGCTGGTTTGTATTGCGGTGTTATATGCGAACGTGACGTATGGGAGAACACGGTCCCAGTTGCTATGATCAGATGCCACGTACATTGAGAGCATATCACCTAGCGTGCGGTTGAACCGTTCCGTTAGTCCGTTAGTCTGCGGGTGGTATGCTGTCGTTTTCCGATGAATGACGTGGCATTCCGAAAGCAGAGTTTCGACGACCTCGGAAAAGAAAGCGCGGCCTCTGTCACTAAGGAGCTCTCGAGGTGCACCATGTTGAAGGAAAAAGCGTTGCAAAATGAAAAAGGCGACATCCTGAGCTGTAGCTCTTGGCAAAGCGGCTGTTTCGGCGTAGCGTGTCAGGTGGCCGACCGCCACTATAATCCACCGATTACCATCTGGTGTCAATGGAAGGGGACCGTAGAGGTCAACGCCGACGCGATCAAATGGCTTGGCAGGGCATGGAAGTGGCTGCAATGCGCCAGTCACACGTGGCAGCGTTGATTTACGTTGCTGGCAGTCAAGACAGCACTGCACGAATTTACGTACAAAATTGTACATGCCGCGCCAGTAATAGTGATGGCGAAGGCGTTCATATGTTTTGAACACTCCGGCGTGGCCACATTGCGGATCGTCGTGAAGGGAGGCGCATACTTGCGATCGTAAAGTGCGTGGAATGACCAACAACCACCGGCGGCCATCGGGAGCGTAGTTGCGTCGATGAAGAAGTTGATCGCGGATGGCGAAATGGAAAGCTTGACGTCGGAGGGATCGAGATACTGGAATGTTGGGCGTGCCAGATAAATATTCGATAAGAGAGGCGATCCACGGGTCACGACGTTGTTCGGTGGCAATCGAGTCGAGATTTAGCGATGACAAGGTCTGGAGGCAAGTGTTTCCGCACGTCTGATCTGGTGGTAAAGGTGAGCGGGACAGGGAATCAGTGTCAGAGTGTTTGCGTCCGCAGCGGTATACGACGCGAATGTCGTACTCCTGGATGCGAAGTGCCCATCGCGCAAGGCGGCCAGAAGGGTCTTCCAACGTGGAGAACCAGCAAAGCGCGTGGTGATCAGTTACTAGATCGAACGGGCGGCCATATAAGTACGGCCGGAACTTTCCAAGCGCCCACACCAGAGCCAAACACTCTTTTTCTGTCACGCTGTAATTAGTTTCGGCTTTCGTCAGAGTGCGGCTAGCGTAGGCTACAACGTATTCTGAATAGCCGGGATTTCGTTGAGCGAGGACCGCGCCTAGCCCGACGCCACTGGCGTCGGTGTGCACTTCGGTAGGAGCCGTCGGGTCGAAGTGGCGATGAATAGGTGGGGAAGTGAGCAGACGGCGCAGAGTAGTGAAGGCAACGTCACATGCAGGGGACCAGGAGGTGAGGTTCACGTCACCGTGAAGAAGCTGGGTTAACGGTGACATGATAGACGCAAAATTGCGAACAAAGCGCCGGAAATAGGAGCATAGGCCTACAAAACTGCGAAGTTCTTTCATGGTAGTCGGCTTGGGAAATTGTGCGACTGCTCAATGTTTTGCTGGATCTGGTAATACGCCGTGCTTGGACACGATGTGGCCTAAAATGTCGAGCTCGCGTGCGGCATTTTTTCAGGTTAAGCTGCAGACCAGCGTTGGTCAGACAACTCAAAACGTGCCTGAGGCGAAGGAGGTGCGTAGGAAAGTCATGGGAGAAAACCACGACATCGTCGAGGTAACAGAGGCACATATTCCATTTGAGGCCACCTAGCGTATTATCCATAAGACGTTCAAACGTGGCAGGCGCGTTACAAAGCCCAAAGGGCATGACGTTAAATTCATATAGTCCGTCTGGTGTAACAAATGCCGTTTTTTGGCGATCGGCTTCTGCCATTGGGACCTGTCAGTAGCCAGACCGCAAATCTAGCGACGAGAAAAATTTCGCTCCGTGAAGGGTGTCAATGGCGTCATCAAGCACGGCAAAGGATAGACGTCCTTACGGGTTATCTTATTCAAACGACGATAGTCCACGCAAAATCGGATAGATCCGTCTTTCTTACGCACCAGGGCGACGGGAGACGCCCAGGGACTGTGAGATGGTCGAATGACGTCTCTACGAAGCATATCTTCGACTTGATCGTTGATGACGTGGTGCTCTTCAGCGGAGACACGGTATGGTCTTTGACGCAGTGGCTGGTGTAGGCCGGTGTCGACATGATGTTTGACTTGTGATGTGCGGCCCAGTTGAGGTTGCGACACGTCGAATGAACTCCTGAACTCATGCAGAAGATCCAGCAGGTCGGCATGTTTGGTGGGAGTGAGAGTGTCGGCGATGGCGCTGGAAAACATATCATTGGACGACTCCCCGAGTGCCGACAGTGCTTTTAGGTGGTCGCAGTAGTCGTCCGGGACATCAAACGAAAACGAAGGGTCGAGATCCTGCACGCGGTCGAGACATTCCCCCGCAAGCAATGTGACAGGTGTGGAAAGCGGATTGCTTACGAACATGTTGCTTCTTCCGGTGGCAAGGTCAATTGTTGGGAAAGGCAGCGGCAAAGCTCGACGACATTTGAAGATATCAGAAGGCATAAAAAGAACTGTAGCGTCAGTGTAGGCGTTGCATGAAACGGGAACAAGGGCGAAACTTCCAGGAGGAATATCGCTATCTTCATGAACGAGCAACTTCGGCGGCTGATGAGGAGCGTCCAGTATTGGGACATCACACAAGGGTGAAAACTCAACTTCGGCGCGTGCGCAGTCTATGACGGTATTATGGCGGGATAGGAAGTTCCACACGAGTATGACGTCGTTCGAACAGACAGGAAGAACAATAAACTCCACGATGTAAAGAATGCCTTCGATGGAAACTCTTGCAGGGCAGGCTGCGAGAGGTGTTACTTGCTGTGCGCGTGCGGTGTGAAGTGACAGTCCCGAAAGTGGCGTCGTTACTTTGCGTAATAAACGGCAGAGATTAGCGGCAATAACAGAAACAGCGGCGCCAGTGTCCACAAGGGCGAAAGTACAATAACCTTCAACAGTTACGGCGACCACGTTAGCAGGAGAGGAGCGAGGACTTAGACAGTTCGAAAACGGCGCAGTTATTGCCTCTTGAACTGCGTTGCTTAGTTTTCCTGGTCGGAGGGTCCGAGCCGGCGACGAATGGGGGAGGGAGATCGGCGACGAGGGGAGGGTGCGCGTTTCGGCTGCAAGTCAAGGTGGTCTGTTGGCGCATAGCGAGGTGGCGAGACCGGCCCGTACTGGACGAAAGGTTGGCTGCCGGGATGTGACGACCGGGCATAGTTGCCGAACGTCTGAGGTCGACGGCGGCAGTAGCGAGCAACGTGTCCGGGAGTGAAGCAAGCGTAGTGAATCGGTCGGTTATCGGGCGTCCTCCAGGGATTGGCGACTGGTGCTGCCGCCCAAGGTGCAGTATAAGCAGCCGGGTGTGCGGGCTGTGAGCGCGTGGTGTAGGGTGGTTGCGGGAGCCTACGTACAGCGTCTGCATATGTGAGCGGCGCGGCTACGGGCTGCATCTCTTGCGAAAAGGCGACAGGAGTAGCCACAGGCTGCGTTGCATAGGTTAGGGGCGCGGCCACAGGCTGAACGGCTGGCGGATAGGCGACAGGAGCGCCTGTCGGCTGTGCGACACCCGGGCAGTGACCACGGCTAGATAGAGGTGGCTCGTAGTGCGCAAGAGGAACAGCTTGTGCAACCTCTTCCGATATAGCAGTGCGAAGCGGGGCAGGTAGACGGGTGGTGGTCTCGTGAGTAAAGGGCACTAGGGAAAGTTGGCGGGCGACTTCCTCACACAGTAAAAATTTTTACACCCAGAAAGGTGTAAATGAGCTTGTCCCGTGGACGACACCCTAAGGGTGGTAATTCAGCACTTCCAAAAAGGTTGCTTTACCATGCACCCTTAGAATAGGGTGCACATGTAAAAAAACTGTAGGGTGTTAGAAAAACACCCTTAAGGAAGGGTGCCTTCGATGTCCATCACTTTTTTAGCACCCTCTGAGGAGGGTGCGAGAAGGGTGCACAAGGGTGTTGAGTGCCCATGGCAGGGGTGGCAGTATTCTTTTAGACTGCACTAATAGATATCAGCATGCACTGATTAAACACTACTTGAAGAAAGTGGTCCTGATTATCAATGGTGCGCCACCTGTCGAGCTCCATTCATTGCGTGTGGGCAAAAATATAAACGCGTACAATCGTGTATGAACTTGTGCTGGATCTATATATACTTCACAGTATATGCATAATGCGCGTTACAGAAAATGAAGCCTTGCTGCCCTTGCATATTGCGTTTATTTATTAGGCAAATAAAACAACCTTTTCTTCTGCCACACAACTTTTTCACCAGATATACGTTCACGTATACGTACACTACACATGCAACACCTCAAATGTTTATTATATTTTTTCAGATTCACTTTCTTGACAATTCTTTGCAACATACAATTACACTGGTTTCAGTTTAGTATACTGATTCAAGTACTTAGAAACTACAAATGAAATACACGCTAATATATCCCTATAATTCTTTCAAGTATCTACAATCCCAGTGGTTTTCAGTTTAATACTCCTTCGTGTACACAATCCGTTAATAGGAATGAAATACAGGCAAATATATACGTATGATTTTTTCAAATATATACAATCACCATGATTTCACTATATACGCACGCAGAAGTGATGCACACAAAAATATATATCAATAGTGTTTTCAAATGTATACAATCACAGTGGTTTAAGCTTTGTATTCCTGCATGTATAACAATTGGTTATGAGAAATGATGTACATGCAAACATATACGGGCTTTCGCACATATAACTTTAGCGAATACTCAAGAAACCAATACAATTATCAGAAACACAATAAGCTAAAAACGAACACAAAACCTAGTCAGGACACACAAAAAACAAAAGAGGTAATGCATAATTATGGCTAATGACACAGCTGGGTCACTTTATGCCAAATGTCCCAGCAATTTTGGCTACCATCTCAAATGTATTCCAAAAACTCGTGCTGCATTGAAAATAGTGAACTTCTGGAATATTCAGGAGAGGAAAAATATTTGGTCACGTGGCTGCCTTCTGAACTTCCTGGAATGTCGTCTAGGTGTTGTATGTGAACAATTTTATTTTAGAAGCACCGCTCCTTCTTTCCATACGAAACTCGGTCTACGTGTTGCGTAACAAGAGCTTAATTTGGGAGAGTTGGTTCATTGTGGTTGTGTGCTAGTCACAGCGCGACAACTTTAGGAAGAGACTGAAAGGACAGGAAAAAGCACCGACTGTCAACTGAATTTAATGAATGTGCTACGAGCGCTTTTATACGGGGTACAAGAACCGTGTTCATGCGCGACGACACGTGTGAGCACTACAAAATAATCTTAACTGTGAAAAGAATACTCCCTCTCGGAAAAGATAAGTGAACGTGTAGTGATGCACTGATCAGGTTTACCTGATAAAAAATACTTCTACAAACGTTAAATTGGCATTAAGTAAACCTATTCTCGTGACGAATGGGGAAAGATTGACTATTCCTGTTGCTGTTTAGTACACACACTCTCGAAAGATTGCAAGGGGTGGAAAACAACACGCTAATTTCATATCTGCTGGCTATTTTCTTAAATGTGAGACACGTGATGTGGTATAACATGCAAAGGTTTTGGTCATTGTTTTTTGTTGGTCCTGTCTTCTTTAACTTTACTTTCTGCAGGAGGGTTTTGCAAATGGGTGTAATGATTTTCATGGGATATCCAGAATCTTTTAGTCTTTTATACTGGTTTTTAAGCCTGACCTCACCCTTGTGCTAACATGACTTCTGAAGGGTGGCCTGAATACATGTGGTATCCATTCCTCTTTCTACTAATTTTGAATGCCCACTATCAAAAGGCAGAACATTCTTAGCACTCCTGGGCTGATAGCACCAGCCAATACCCCAACAGCATCATCACACTTGTTTGCGCAACCCTCCTGCAGAAAGTAATGTTAAAGGAAACAGGACCAAAAGAAAAAGAGAATGACCAATCACCTTTGCATGTGACATGATACTACGTACATAAGGTGTCTCACAATTTTAGGAAAAGAGCCAGCAGATATGACATTGTTGTTTTCCACACCTTGCAAGCTTTCAAAAGTGCATGTACTTAGAGCAACAGGAATAGTCAATCTTGCACCATTCGTCACTAGAATAGGTTTACTGAATGCCAATCCAATGTGTATGAGATACCGCTAACACGTGGAAAAGTAAACATAGGACAAACTGGGCAATGCTTCAATGATCAAGCAAGACAGCATGCTTTAAATGTTAAGAAGGGCTATAGTAGTCTCATGGCCCGACACTGTAAAGAATGTAAGTGTAGTCCTAGGTTTCATAAAACACGGTTTTTGAAAAAAAAAAAGCAAGCAGAAATATGAGAGATCTTAGAACTCTTTATCAGGAAGGCCAAGGATCAATGCATCAGTACACCTTCACTTATCTTTTCCGAAAAAGAGTATTCTTTTCTCGGTTAAAATTATTTTGTCATGGTCACACATGTGTTTTTGCAGATGAGCCCTGGTCTTGTGCTCACTATAAAAACGCTCGTAGCACCTTCAATAAAATTCAGTGTACAGCGCTCTTTCCTGTCCTTTTTGCGATAAGATTTTTATTACAGAAAAGAATTTCATTTTCTTACAGTTTAGGTATAATGATGAGTTTTCATTGTATCACAACATGGAGCAAATTGCATCTCAATACTGACAAAAATCACGATTTTGTGAAATTCGTGATATTTTCTCGTATATTTTAGCAGCTTGAGAGGTATAAAGATATATTTTCCTCAAAATATACCTTCTGTGGAGTAAGTATTCACTGTTAAGATAATTATACAAAGTGCAATATTGCAATAAAAATGCAAACATAACACATTTTGGCTTTATTCTTGGAAGCGAATGTGGCAAAAAAATTGCACTATTATTATTGAGCTTCAAATACCTTAAAGAAGCACATTTGCTTAACAGGTAGACCGAATTTGCTTTAGAAAAAATAATCGGTAGTTTTAAAACGAAATTTTCCACAAACAGCACACAGACGGCATTTTGCCAGGAAGTTATAAGCCAGCCACATGAACAAAACTTTTTTTCTCGCTGAAATATTCTAGCAGTTCACTGTTTTCAACGCAGTAAGTCAGCACATTTTTTTTTCAGATACAATTCAGATGGTCGCCAAAGTGGCTGGTACGTTTGGCATGGAATGGTCCAGCTATATTTAGGCAAAATAACTTACACAAATAACAATATTTGTTCATCTACCATGACCACACTAGAAAAAATTGTTCAGGCAATGTGACACTAAAATTTTCAGCGTCGTACTGCCTGAACAACTTCTTTGATAAACTCCAAACTAACGACGAGAAAAAGCAGCTCAATCACGGTGGTTGTTAAAGGCCTTGCGGCCGTAGACAATGTTGAAAATAAAAAAAAATCAACTCATCAGTGCTGTCACCCCTTCTTCGTCAATACTGACACAGAAGATTTTTCGGTTATCCATGTGGATGTTCAGGAAGTAGGCTTACTCTAGACTGGGTCCGGGGTAGACTACGCAGGACGTCAGTGGTACCCTCTCATCCTGTAATAAGAGCAAATATGACTTCTCATAAAAGGATGTTCGTGCTGTTCTGGCAGCACCATATATAAAGAATGTGTAGTGTGTATCCTTCGAAATGGCGTGTAATTGACATTACACTGAACTCGAAGCATACAACCCATACATTCCAATAATTTCGTATGATAAAGATAAGAGTTTTCCAGCATACAGCGAATTCCCGAAATGAGGTGATGTGTAAGACTACAGCTCAAAAATGGCACTTACGAAAGCCTGAACCTCCCCTAAGAATCAAATTCTTTCTAGGGTAGTGAGCCAGTGTGAAAAACAATTCTTAAAGTACAACGTTCAGAACATGTAGCATTAATCAAAACGCACAAGAAACTTACCTTTTCATGTACAAACAGTCAAGACATCTCTGCTTTCTCTTTTACATTAGAACAAATGATCTTGGGCGTGGCACTAGCGAAGAGGTCTGCAAAAAAAAACAGTAAAAGATTTACCTACTTTAATCATGCCTCTAACAATCTGAGGAATTGTTACAAGTCACCAATCAGTGCGATTCTGACTGCCTCTATAAGGGCATCAAAAATGAACAATTTTCTCGTTCTTTCTACCCTCACAAGACGCTCCGTCAATGGAATCTAATCCAAATTTGACGCTGTGCTTCCTATTTGCCCGCTTTCTAGACGTAGGGCTGCGAAAATGTGTTTTGTGCACCTAATCTAGCATAGAAATTCGTCATCTATATTTCAATCATCTTAATTCATTGTAATTTGATAAAATATGTGATAGCTCGTCCAGTTTTTAAAGAGTTGCGGGCCTGCAATAGGCACTGCCTAGCACGTATGAAAGTATTTCTTTAAAAATTTTTTTTCAAAGCTTGCTTTCAGAAAAAGCGTCTGGCATATTTCGACAACCAAGCCCAACCTCTGATGGCAATCAGGGGCACGTTATTAGCGATTATTGACCACGGGATTTACAAACGTAACCCGTGCCTAAATACTCAGGTAAACACAATCAAGCAAGTGGGAGCGCTCGAACGACACCAACGCGCGCGGACGCTGTCTACGTTGCAGCAGCCATGGCTTATGCTAGAGCTACCGCACATAGCTCCCACAGTCACGTATTCTTTCTCTCCATTCTGTTATAACGCCTAACGTTATCGCAGATGAAGGCAAAGCACGAAAACAGCAAACAGAAACGAGGGAAAACAACGCACGGCGATGGCCACAACAACGCGCCTTTGTAAGTCTGCTAGATCTTTCCTGTTGCTGGTGGCACTTGTCCTAAATAGCTTAAAAGACCGAGGCGCACGTGCTCGGAGCATCGCGGCATATCAGCACCTCCAACTATACCGTCTTTAAGCAAAAAAAAAGTTATTTCGTACAGTGCGCCTCTGTACACAATTTTTTCTTTTTCTTTCTTTTTTTACGCTTACACCTACAGAAGCACGTTGCAGAATTGAGTATTAATAGAAATGTTATTACGATGTAACCCAAAGCACATCTTGAAACAATAGCAATCACTTTGTGCAGTGTAGAGACATTGTGCGATCAGAAACTAATCCCGCCCTTGTTAAGTGATCACCTCACTCACTGTATGAGTGATGCAGACACTTACACAACATCGCACATAGCAGTGTGACCTCGTTAAGTCACGCGTTTAATCGGGCATCTGCAACAGGCCCGCGAACGCATGCTGTTATAAATGGCTGGCAGCCTACTTCGGCAGAGCTGCTGCAGGCGCCCAGCTAGCGCTGTATGATTACTACCTACGAAAACAGTACACTCACCGTTAACAGGCCCACGTTGTCCGTGTCCGCCACTCCATGAATATTCCTTAATACAAGCATCACTTCGAACACGCTGTCATGCGCGAACACCATTGAATATGCGTCTGTTCGCTATAACACACACAGCGACCAACACCCCCGACCAACGACCAACGCAACGCATTTGAAAGACTGATGAAACAGAGAGGGCAACGTTGAGAGAGAGAAGGAGGAGGCACTGGCGGCGGCGCTGCAGCTGTCGGCGCAGGTGCTGGGTGACGCAATCATTCGCTTATCTACGCCACCGTTGTGGGAGCAACGCTGGCCGAGATGAGCGGGAAGGGGGGGAGCGGGAAACCCGCCAAGACGGCGCCGAAAGGTAAACGCTATGGTGCATACGGCGGACGGCCGTTCGACGCGGAATGACTCCTTGTAAACGGCAACTCTCCTTTCAGCCAGTCACACAGCGACGCAGGTTATTTAGCAGCCTCGGGTTCTTTGAGTATTTTGACGGAATGCGATTGCAGTGGGCGAAAAATAGTGAAGCAAAACTTGCGGAAAACAAAGTGCACCATGGAATGGCCAGAAACAATAGTTATTTCGTCCTCGGTGGCATTAGCGGGAGAGCATCGCTACACCTTTTTCCAGAGGAATTTCTTTTCGCATTGTCTGTGTCTGGCAATTCCGCGTATGGTGCCGCAAACACTGAATGCGTAGTCGAAGCTGGAACAAGTTAATCCACAGTCGCGGATGTTTAGAAGGCTTTTCACGCACCACGAAACGTGCCCAGGTTGTTATAACAAACTTTTTGCTGACCACATGATCAGCACATAATTACATATGGTTGCCCAATGAGCTAGCTAAGCACCTGTAGCAAAGGCAAGGCACGTTCTTGTTAAATGTTGTTAATATAAACGATGGTTGTGCATAAGTGCAGTGACAGCTTTCCGGGTGAATTGGTCATAACCCAAGTTTTCGAGCGTAGAAGCGCCTCAGCGGACCTAATCAGCTACCACAGCAAGTTCGTAAGCAATGATGAGGTACGAAAATGTGCAGCTGTTTTCCATGTACTGAATAGTCCATGTACAGTGCCTTGACCAGCGCCATTTCGTAAGCCACCTCCCATATAGACTCCCTGTCTGAACAGGTGTGGGACCTTAAACACTAAGAAGCAGTGGCCCCCCCGCACACACACACGAAATTTGAGGGCGCACGGGCTGATACACATGCATACTTATTCACAGGCGCACACACATACACGTATACACACATACGGCAACACACACACGCGACCGTAAACGCACGCATGCATGGGCGTACACATGTGCACAGGCACGCTTAACACAAGCATGGACTCGCACATACACGCGCACGCACACATGCACGGGTGTACACACAATTGCGCTTACACGCGAACACATGCGCAGGCTCACGCCCACACACCCATACTTGGGCGAACATTATGTTCCTGTATATATTCCACAGCAAACATGTAGCTTATAACCAACGCTAAGGTGAGCTTTCGTAACGGGGATTGCAGTTAATTGCCAATATAGATGAAACGCAATTTGCTTCTGCTGGCATTCTGCTGTATTCGGAGAGCACCTTCACACATTCTAAGTCTAGGCCGTCATTTAACGCAAGGTCCACATATTCGTGCAGTAGCTACGCTGCTCAGCCGCCGATCCGAAGGTCGCGGGCTCGATGCCGACCGTGGCAGTCGAATTCAGGTGGAGGCGAGAAGGTAGAAGCCTGTGCACTGTGCGATATCAGCGCCCATTAAAGAACACCAAATGGTCAAAATCTCTAGAGCTTTTTAAAAAACTACGACGACCCTCATAATCATATCGAGGTTTTTGAAACGTAAAATCCTAAATATTATAATTATGTGTTCTTCTTATGCTGCATATTCCATCTGATGAATCGTCACCTACACCCTTATCAGGCACAAAAGCACCCTTAGAGCCTATTTTAGGGTGCTATCGAGGCAAGCACCCAAACAAATGGGTGCGTTTTTTCAATCGAACATTTATGGGTGTTAAAGGGTGTTGCAAGGGGTGCTTTCTCGTAAAAGCACCCTTTTTACACCCTTTTGGGTGTAAAATTTTTACTGTGCACGGACGAAGGCTCGGACTTGTTGAAGCAATGGTGAATTGTCGGGCATGGAGTCGAAACTGGACAGCGACTCACCACTCGGCTGAGGCTGCCTAGTCAGAGTGCGTTGCTTCCTCAACTCGTCGTAGCTCTCACACAAGCTGATGACTTCAGAAACTGTGCTTGGATTCCTTGCCAACAGCATTTGAAATGCGCCGTCGTCGATGCCCTTCAGGATGTTTTTGACCTTGTCAGATTCGGGCATGGTGTCATTCACACGTCGACAAAGGTCGACGACGTGCTCAATATAGCTGGTAAAGGTCTCGCCAGTCTGCTGAGAACGGACGCGCAAGCGCTGTTCTGCCCTCTGCTTGCGGACAGCCGGCCGACCGAACACTTCAGCACATGACGTCTTGAAGACGCTCCATGTGGGGATGTTGTGTTTGTGGTTATTAAACCACAATTTGGCGACGCCAGTGAAATCAAATATAACGTGGCCCAACTTGTCGGCTTCATCCCACTTAATGTTGGCGCTCACCAGTTCGTAGTGCTCGAGCCAGTCTTCGACGTCGGTCCTATCCACACCGCTGAAGACCTTCGGCTCCCGTAGCGTATAGGATGGCCAGGGCAGTTGAACTGGAGCGAAGGCGTCGATGTAGTGGCGTTGGCAGTCATGACAGGTGGTAGCGTGCGGCTTCGCAGCTCCAGGGTGTAGCAACGGGGATTAACAGCACCTTCCACCAAATGTGAGGAGGTTTATTAGCCGTTAAAGACAGCGACGAGACAGCGTGAAGAACCGTCCAGCGATCGGCACAGCAACAAACTGAAGCACGAGCCGAGAGAGCCGGGCGTTGGCGATGCTGCTCGCTGCAGGCACATGTTCTTCTTCACAATATATATATATATATTTATATATATATATATATATATATATATATGTATATATATTTATTTATTTATTTGCGTGTGCTTATGAAAACAGGTGAACTTTGAAGATTTGGTTGTCTTTGAAAAGGTCTTGGTGGAAAGTAAACACAAAATTTTGAAATGGTTAAGTAGCACAACTAAACAAAATCTCTTTAGGAGCTCAAGCATTGTTTCGTAGCTCCAGACACAAAGACAGATTTGATACATAATATTCTATTACGTACACTTCAGAAAAACAAGTGAACTTTCAGGGAGTGCCATGGTTCGAAATATTTTTTCGAGAAAAAATGCTCAGCCTCAATATTGCATGGGGCATGCGACAAAGCGCTAAAACTGATCGGTGATATCTGCAATGATCGAGCACCACGTCCGTGACACATGGCATGGGATGACCAATATACAATAAGTAAGCGTTTTTTGTGCACGTAGTTTGCAATTACCACATGATCATAACACAATCTTCTTAAGAATTTGTTTTTTTTTTCTTTTCAACGTGACCCACGTCGTGATTGATTGATCGATATGTGGGGCTTAACCTCCTAAAACCACCTTATGTGAATTAGAGACACCGAAGCAAAGGGCTACTAAAATGTCGACCACCTGGAGTTCTTTAACGTGCACCCAAATCTGAGTCAACGGGTGTACAGCACTTTCGCGTCCATCGAGAATGAAGTCGCCGCAGCCGGGATTTGATTCCATGACCTACGGGTTAGCAGCCGAGTACCTTAGCTACTAGACCACCGTGGCGGGGCCACGTCATGGTCACGAGCTCGGAGTACAAAAAGAGAAATGAATTGTCACTTTGTTTTTCCGGAAGAGATAATGAATGCGCTCGACAAGCGAACGTTTGCTGTTTTGGAAGAAATGGCTCAGGCTCAACTCGGATAAGCCCCGTTATGCAAGCGGAAGCATGTTCACTTGGCTATGATTGTTTACCGTCCTAGCCAAGGCCCAGTTTGCCGACCAAACAAAATTAACAGTAGAACGTTCCATACTTAATTCACTCACTGCCATCGTTTCGAAAGTTTCTAAGGCCGCCGCCACAGTCGGTGCGAGAAACGCAAGTCCCCTAAACCAACAGAGGCTAGCGCTTGCGTGCTGCTCTGCTAGCAGATGCGCGCGTTTCTTGCGTTTACGCCTCGGCTGCTGAGAAAGAGTGCTCGGAGAGGTTGACAGAGGAGCCAACGAACGGGTTCACTGTAGTCACGTGCACAACTGCGACGCCAGAACTAAACTTCACGCGGCAAGTAGCGGGCTTTTCATTCTTCGCTTCTAGATCATGCGAACATAGACAGTAAAGGTCAACCGACTAAGTAGGATTCAAGATTGAATCAGACATGCTCCTTCTTTGTATGCTTTGTCTGAATGATCGCAGATGAATGGAGAGACTGAAGAAGCAATGTGTTTTAGTGGCCTGTTTTCGGGACGAAGCTTCCCAAGTCATGAGTCGTGCGTCTACAATGTATTTATGTAGTAGTAGTATTTATGTATTTATGTATTAGTAGTAGTAGTAGTAGTAGTAGTAGTAGTAGTAGTAGTAGAGGAAGAAGAAAAAGAAAGCCACTTCCACGGCCGGAGTAAAGGGGTAGAATGCACGCACTCTTTTGAATTGAGGAGGAACCCCGCATACGTTAATCATAAATAAAAATATAGGTTGTTTCTGATGAACTAACTTAAAGAGACAAGTATCGATCACTTAATCTCCAATAAAAGTTGCCTTGAATTTTATGCTCATTTAAAACACTAGCAACACCATGACGCACTTTGACAACTATCTGACCCTAAAAGGTTGCCACGTTAAAGTCGCTGTGCATAACCTCCTTGATATTAGAGAGTTTTAGTACTGCGTACGCTGCGTACGTGGCAGCGTTGCGTACGTAAGGACGCCACGTTCTGCGTAGTGCGCATGCGCCGACCGCAACGCACACGTATCGCGTTACGTTCGCAGCTGCTACGAACGCACGCATGAGATGCGTGCGTGCGTACGTATGAGCTGATCGCGCCGCTCTCGAACAAGTTCGCGAAAGCGCGAGACTTCGTTTTGCGAAATGGCGGCATCGAAGGCAAGCACCGACCGGCTCTGTGGCTTAAAATATGGCCGTAATCTGGCTATAACACTTGGATTGGCTCACATTGGCTGTCAACAACACGCGCTTCTATTTTGATCTACCAGATGGCACAGCACGCTTCACGCTCATTACGTACGCGGGTACTGCGGCGTACTAAAAGCCGATTAGTTGCAAACGACGCCCCGTAACATAAGGCGCTTGCGTAATGCGTACGTAGCACCATTCCGCAGTTCTAATACTCTCTACTAGCAATGTTTAGCAAGGTTGGGACACAGTGTAATCAACTAGCGGAGGTGAAAGGTGGCAACTAGACGGGAAGCCCAGGCCGTGAGGGAGTGCACGCGTGCCGCTCCTCTAGTCCGGCCGTGCCACCTCTCGTTTATACCTTGGAATGTCCGCTGGATGGTGGTACTTCTATGTGCTGAATATATGATGAAAAGATGTGAGATGGCGGTACTTAACGTGTTCACTAGCTGGACGGATGCATGAACAGGCGCATAAAGGAATGAACGCACAGATGCACAAACAGACGCAAGGATGGATGGACGCATGGACTAACGCACGGACGGATGAATGCGGATACGAATGGACGCATGGACGGTCGCGCAGACCGACAGACACACGTACGGAAGCAAGGACGAACGGTTAGACGGGTCGCAAATGGACTGATGGACGCTTTACCGCACTCATCCTCGGGCACTCGGTCGATATTCTGTGATTTGTAAGTGTGAATACACTTTATAAGCGACCCCAAACCATCCACCGCCGTCGGTGGCGTCCGCAGTCTTCTCTCTATCTTTAAAAGAAAGAGGCCTTGGCGGGCCGCAGCGCGACGCTCTACCGAATAAGCCACGGACGCGACGCTGATATCGGTGTCAGTAACGCGCCTTATATCTTTAACGCCGCTGCGCGCGTCCCCCTCCCCCTTCGCTCGCTCCTCCGCCCTCCTCGCTCGCTGCAGCTGCGCGCACACCCCTCTCTCGCGCGCGCCCGCCTTCTCTCTCAGTCTCCCGTCGAGAGCGGGACGTGCGATGGATGTCCAGGAGGCAACGCTATCATCAACAACGAATGCAGTACAACCGAATGCCAGCACTGCACCCGTCGTTGGAGATGACGGTACCGCGGTGGTTTCGCCGACGTTGGAAGACAAGGCGGCGCTGCGAAGGGCTCGTGAGAGCGAACGTAAGCGGGCGAAGCGTGCAGCGGATGCCGAACTGCGTGCTCGCGAGGCCGAGTGCAAGCGGGTGAAGCGTGCAGCGGATGCCAAACTGCGCGCTCGCGATACCGAGGACAAGCGGGCGAAGCGTGCAGAGGATGCCGAACTTCGCGCTCACGAGGCCAAGGACAAGCGGGCGAAGCGTGCAGCGGATGGTGAACTGCGCGCTCGCGAGGCCGAGATGAGGCGTCAGCATCGAGCCGCGAACGCGGCCCAAGAAGCGGAACGACAACGCAAGCGTCAGGCGGAGAAGGGCGATGAAGGCCGGCGTCAAGACGCCGCTCGCAATCGTCAACGGCGAGTAGACGTTCCCGAAGCCGTTCGAAGCCAGTGAACGTGCCGCGCGAGGAGAAGGGTGCGAGCCCTGGACTTTCGCTCGTCCGGACGCGCATTTCAAACGCGACTTTGTGGATCGCAGCTTCGGTCAGAGCTGCGCCGTGTGTGACCGGCTGTGGTTCGATAACAACCTGAGCTGCATTTCCGGCGTGAGGAACGAGACCAACAGGTTGAACGCGTTGCGGGTTCTTTGGAACGAGTTCGGAAGACGGTCGGGCGAACACCGATGCGACGACATGGATGCGCAAGACCCGCGGCTGGCTCCCTTCGGTGCGTTCCGGGTGTGTGCGTCCTGCCGAGAGTCCCTGCTGGCCGGGCGGGTTCCGCCGTTGAGCAAGAGCCACGGCTACGCGTACCCGCCTCGTCCCGCGGACCTCCCTGATGTGAACCCGGTGGAAGAGCGCCTGATCTCGCCTCGACTCCCCTTCATGAGCATCAGGCGGTTCACGCGGGGCAACGGTCAGTCTACACCAGTGCCTACTCCGGCGATGCCGTCCTGGTTGTGACCGTCTACCTGGCCCCGAACCTCTCGAGAGATGACGTCTTGGAGCAAATGGATACGGCGATGGAGAGTGAGTCTATGCGCGCGCGTCCCTCGGTTCCGATTGTGGTGGTGGGTAACTTTAACGTGGACGTTAGAAAGGACAATGGCTGGTTGGTTGACCACATGTTGAACAATTACTCGATGACGTGTCTGTCTCTCGAGTTTCCAACCACGATCAACGGTGGCTTCATAGACTTGGCGTTCAGTAGGAACTGTACGGTCCGCTCCGTCTTGCCGGATCCGCTCACCGTACATTTCTCGGATCACAAAGCGCTGGTACTAACCTTGAGCTACAACGATAACACGAATAGGTGCTAATCTGTAGTGTAGTTTGTGTATGTGTGTGTGACGCGCTCGCGATGTGTGCATTTAATGCGTCGTACAAAAATCGTGAAGTGTAGATAAATAATACTTCGTATATAATGTATCTGTTTACAAATGCTTCATGACAAACAATACTTAAATTCATTAATTACACTTTAATCATCATCATCAGTAATAATACTCTAAAGCATTTCCCTGAGGGTGAACATGGTTAAGTGCGAATGCACGGGGTGATGCTATGAGGGGGAGTAAAGTTAAAATCCATTGGCATTCGCCAGTGAGTTAACGTTAACTCCCCCGTGTGATCAAATTGCGATTATCATTACACCATAAAGGCACCATAGTGTGAATAATAAATATAATAGTGCGAATTATAAATACCCCTCATAGCATCACCCCGTGCATTCGCACTTAACCATGTTCACCCTCGGGGAAATGCTTGGGAGTTTTTTTGCAATCTCTGTTCATGCTTGCCCAATAGTTTCTCCTATGGCAGGACTTGAAGTTTCAATCAAGTCGTGACTTTCCTGTTTTTTCTTTCATTTGCATGTCGATTTATGGTCCGAGCGTCATTCATGACTTTGCACTAGAGTTGTAAATATACATTGTCACTCTTCCTACCTTGAAGTAAAAATTCCAGTACAGCATTTCTTGGCGTTATGGGAGCACAACGCATCATATCTGTATTCGAATGTAGGTACCACCACTTCTCATTCAATATGTGTGACTAGTCCGAGATGTTTATATTAGCACATGGCCTAAAACTTTCAGGAATCGTGCGCCATTTTCACGTTATTTTCTTTAGTTAGAAATTCTTTATGATGTTACCATGAACGTTCGGATACTCTGAGAAAACAGTGATGACGACGGCTCCCCGACGATGTTACATCCGTTTCCAACAGCGTTTCAAGTCGCTGCTTGAAGTGAAACTATGTGCCAACCTCACATCTACTCCCTATCACAGTAAATCAAATTACACTCATGTAGGCATAACAGGGTGAAGTTGTTAGTTGCCGAAATTGCTCGGCCTTCCCTTCTAGTCATGTCAAAGTAAAGGAACAAACCAATCAAGTGAATCACTATAAATATTTTTACTCCTTAGTATACTTTTTAGCTTTCCTAGCCGTTTCGCTAATGGTATCAGTACCAAACTTGGTATGGCATAACGTGACTCTATGAAGAACATATTTGACTAGTCATAACATAAAATCGTGACATGGATGTCATGAATGTCATGATTTACATTTTATGGTTCAGCAGCTCTCGCGGTGGTTTCGTTCACATGGTATGTTGAAAAACTGGTATGGTATAACGTGATTGCATGGCGAGCACAAGCGAAAGGCCGTAGCATGAAAATCATCACATGCGTGTCATGTAACAACATGACTACATGCCAAGCTCGTAAGTACTCGCGGCTGTTTCACTAGCGTCACATATACCAAATTTGGTATTATGGTACGCGAAATGGATGACGAAGGTATGGGACTGGCGCAAATAAGACACTCATAGTATGCGTGTCATGTAACAGCATGACTACATGCCACGCTCACTGATGCGTTGGTGACCGTTTCGCTAGCTTCACTTTTACCAAATTTGGTATTGTGGGGGCGCGAATGGATGACGAAAGTATGATACTGGTGCAAAAATGACAAACTTGAGATGCGTGTCAAGTAACAACATGACTACATGATACGATCAGGATGCGCTCGCGGCCGTTTCGCTAGCTTCACATGTTTCAAACTCCGTATTACGCGACGCGAACGGACGACATAAGTAAATGACACATCGAAACATGATAATGACGACATGCATGTCATGTACCAAGATGTCTACATGCCACGCTCATGATGCACTCGTGGCCATTTTGTTAGGTTCACATATGCCAAATTTAGTATTACTTATCGTCAATGGAGGACTACGGTATGTTACTGGTACAAACATGATAATGATGAGATGTGTGTCATGCGAGAACATGACTAGAGGCCACAAACAAAACGCCTTTACATTTCAATGTGACGCGGTGCACGTGCTCGCCGGCATTCATTCTATCGCGTCATGCCTGCGTTTCCACGCCAGGCGCTGGTCCTGCCAAATGCTCGCAGACGCGCGTTGTGCTGCGTTGCTTTGACGCATGCACGTTTCAGCGCGTCCGGCGTCCCTTCGTCACGAAAAGGGGGAGACGCAGTATCGTCTGGTAATGCATTGGTGCGAAATGCAACATGTCGCAAGTCGCGCTGGTTGCCTTCGGGCCACGCCAATGGACACTATTCGCGCCGGTCGCACCGGGCGTCAGACTATAGAGTTCTCGCATTTTGCTAACGTTGCGTCGCTGTGCCCAGCATGAGCGCGTCAACGCTACGTTGAAATATATAGGAACCTTCATGATGCGCTCGCGGTCGTTTTGCTAGCTCTACATATACCAAATTTGATGTTAGGTGACGTCGTTGCATGACGGAATATATGGCTGGTGCAATCATAATAAACCTGACACATGTGTCATGTAAGCACGTGACAACTTACCACGCTCATAGTTGGCTAGCGGCCGTTCCGCTAGCCCCACACATACTAAATTTGGTATCACGTAAATAGATGACGAAGGTGTACAGATGTTGAATGGGGGAACTTGGTGAATAGATAAGGAAGAAAAATTACGGCATATTCACGGGGTGAATGATGATGAATGGGCGAAGCTCCGGAGGGATTCATCGGTAAACTGTGAATCTTCCGTGTAATTCGCCCAGTCGATCATCATGTAAAGACGTGAGAAACGCTTTGTGTGTATATACACAAATCAACTTTTATTTTGTTCTTAGACGATGGATGGCTTGCGATGTCCCTTGCCTCGCGCGCTTGCACATAGGGATTCTGTCTGCGAGCGCGCGCTGCTGCCGCCTTGCGCTCTCTCCGCTGTGCAGCCTTATCCATCCGGCGACTCCGAGCGCGCGCCAACAGCGAACGGATTTTATTACAACGCTCCCCCTAGCGTACGTCGCCGCACTAAATCGAACGATTGCCTTCAACCAATGACACGCGCCATATGTGACATCATTCTTATTTTATAAGATCTCGCGTCTTTCATCAACTACAAGTACCGCTTTCTAGTTTATAACATCTTGCATCTTTTCATCATCAGCTACAAGTACCACCATCTAGTAAACACTACAAGAACTAAACGAGAGGTGGCTACATTCAGGAGACAGTACCGCCATCTAGTGAACACTGCAAGAACTGAACTAGAGGTGGCTACATACAGGGGACGGTACCGCCATCTAGTGAACACTGCAAGAACTAAACTAGAGGTGGCTACATACAGGCTACAGGGGACGCACAGCCCATGCCCTAAGGAGCTTCGCCCCTAAAACGACATCTTCAAGCATGATAATCATGAGACGGAAGTCATGTACGGCATCATTTACCCGCACCTCGTAACGCTGTGCTGAATTTAATAAGACATATCAAGTTTCTCATTCGTGCTTCGCATATAATCGATTCCCACTGCACGTGGAATCTGCCGATTTTTTTTGTTCATATTTGAGCTCGTAACAGGCTCTAGGAACCTTTTTTGTGTACTTCAGGTTAAATCGCCCATTTTCTCAAAGCTGGAGCATTGTTTTTTTTTTCGCCACTGATGTGTGCAGGCGGCAAATGCGTAGCCTTCGAGATTCACATTTTCTTTTTCCTATAGTGAGGCGTCAACGCGGCGTTGTTTCGACAATTTTGGAGTTGAAATTTGTTACGTAGGTATCATATTTATAAGTAGGAAGTAAGCGAAGGGCGGCGGGGGTTGTTCTGTATTCGACATATCTCCGCCCTCTTTTTATGTTCATTTCAGGAGCTTTTTTTATTATAAATGGGCGAAGTCTTGAACCAAAACAAGCTCAAATAACGTTGCATTGGCACATACATGTTATCAACTTTATTCTACAGCAGTAATGATACAATTCTAATTATTAATTAATATTTTATTATTACTGTATTAGAGGAAAGTTGAGAGAATGTATGAGCCAATAGAGCTATTATGGGAGCTACATTTGAGTCAGGGTTTGCCCATTTCAAAAAATAAAGCTCTTCCATTTCGATCCGCACGTATATAATCGCGGGAATAAATGTACATACAGATAGCTCATATCTCTTCTTTCGTCTTTCTATCCCCCTCCATACATAAATCCTAGCAACACCCCTGCATGTGCTATCCGCTTCCTTTCAATTCAGCAATCGCTGATAAGAACCTGGGGAATATGCTTTTTCTGCCGACAAAGTATGAATGAAGCTTCCTTTTAAATCATGTGTTAAATTTCGTGTTAGCATATGAATGTGCGATATATCAATGCGTCGTAACGTCATAGTCAGAACTGTCAATTACAATGCCGCAATTAGTAAACTACTCTCCCTCCTTTTGGCACAGGTACAGTGCGCTAGTGTCGACTGTGATCGTTCACGCGTATATTGTACGACCCACAAGCATTCCCATTAGGAAAAAAAGATGCAAGTGCCCACAGAGTAGAGCGTTTCATATAGGACGAGTTCACCTGTGCTTAGCATTTGTGCGCCAAACTGTTGCTGTGGTGCAGCATGCGTGCCCAGCAGCTGCAGCAGAGTGAGCTCAGCCAATTCAATGTAAAAATGCTTAGTTCCATGTCAATGCGGATGCTGCATACAGTTAGTTTGGGCTGATTCAAAACCATAAGCCTAAATATAATTCACTGAATAAATTAGTGACTTGAGGATTGATGTGAAACGCTTCAGTGTGAAAAAATATTTGAATTCCATTGTAAATAAAACAAGTGCTCTTGTAAGAAAATCTTAGTGTGATTTCGAATGAGAAATCGCGCACAATGTCAAAAAGAGTGTGTGCGCACTTCACCTTATGTTTAAGCGCAACATATATCTCTTTTACCGATGTGTCAGTGATAATTAGTGATGAATAGACACGAGCGGCAGGCATTTTTAATAAAAATCACACACTCACCTATTATTTGGTCTTTGAACATGTTAAGAATCTTCTTCCTAACGTAAATAGGGGCTGGTAAAATAAATGTATACATATATATATAGTATATAGCGCTATATATCATAGCGGATGAAACGTGAAATGAAAACAGATGCCAGAACATTGACTTTCACCAAAATTTGCCATGCAGTTTGATTGCATCTTTTGAAATTTGATATGTATTGATGCTCTAAAATATATACATATTTGATAGGTGTAACATTCAAGAAAACACTCTTGGGTGTAATTTATGAACATACAGCTTTAGTGCACCTCAAACTCACATATGGGTGTACGAAGGGGGAGTTACCCTAAATTACATTCTTTCGGATAAATTTGGCAAAAAAATAAGTGGGAGATGGGTGCTTTATCGAAAATACACCCCTAAATGTGTGAAATGGTTTGCAGTGTAATGTACAACAACCTCGGAAGGAAAGCAGTGCTTCGAGACAAGGTAATAGTGCCAATGAAGCTGTAAAATACTATGTCTACGCAGGACAGGTAATAACCGCGGAGCAGAACCACGAGATTGAAGTAACTAGAAGAATAAGAATGGAGTGGAGCACATTTATAAAGTACTCTGAAATCATGACCGGTAGTTCGCCACTATGCCTCAAGAGGAAGGTATGTAACAGCTGCATCTTGTCGGTACTTAGCTTCGGAGCAGAGACCTGGAGACTTAAAAAGATGGTTCAGCCTTAATTGAGGACGACGCAGCGAACAATGGAAAGGAAAATGGTAGGTGTAACCTTAAGAGACAAGAAGAAAGCAGTGCATCAGGGAAGAAACCAGGGCTATAGACATCACAGTTGAAATCAAAAAGAGTAAGGCCCAAACAACGAAACGTTCCTTTCCTTTGACCGCGTCCTCTCCTTACGTGAGGCTTCCTTACAACCAAGGACCGACGGAGGAAGCAAGCGTACTCTGAAAGCTCCCTTAACCCGTCCTCGCGGGAGGAATGGTTGCCGCGCTCCTGCGTTCGAGATTATCGAATATAAGCTTTGCTCACAAGCGTTTATTCTGTAAAAAAAAGTTGCGTCACCACATCACTTCCAAATTGAAGTGTTAATATAGAGACGCGTGTACGCTTTCTTCCAACTACGATAACTGAATGTGAAAAGCCACCGTAGTCGAGCGCAAAACGTGGTGCATTCTAGCAACACTGCGGCGCCGTCGTGCCTGGCACCGTGCACGCACGCTCGCCGCTCGTGTCTCCCCGCAGAGGTGGGGTGGGAGGGTTGCCTCGAAAACGAAAACATCACGTGGGCTAGCTGTGAGGCGAAGCGCTCGTTCAGGGCAAGGAGCGGACCTAAGGGCGCACGAAGGTAGCCCCAAAGCAACCTTAAGCTGAGGAAGCGCCAAGGAAGCCTTTCCCCGAGGGCTCCTCAGTGAGGAAGCTTTCAGAGTGACATAAGGCGGCCTCACAAAAATGAAGGCTTCCTCACTGAGGAAAGGAACGTTTCGTTGTTTGGCCCTAAATGAACATGGGCCGGCATGCAGCGAGTAGACAGGATAACCGCTGGTCATTAAGGGTAACTAACAAAATTCCCACAGAAGAAAGCGGGTTAGGGGAGACAAAAAGTGAGGTGGGCAGATCAGATTGAGAAGTTTGCGGGTATAAAACGGCAGTAGCAAGCACAGGACCCCGAGTTGACTGGCAGTACATGGGAGAGGCCTTCATTCTGCAGTGAACAGGCTGATTATGTATATATATATAAGGTGTAACTTTGAAGAAAACACCGTTAGGTGTAATTTGGGAACATACATCTCTTGTACACCCAAAAATGACAAATGGGATAATCGGACAATCTTGGCAGAAAAAAGTAGTTGTACGTTGGGTGGTTTTATAGAAACTACACCCTTAAAAGTCTGAAATACTTTGCAGTGAATGCTTGAAGACACGAATTCCAGATTAGATTAAGAAGTTGGCGGGTATAAAACGCAGAGCTCATCAACTTGCAGTGTTTGTCGCAAACAAAAGACACACACCATCAGAGGACTTTTTTTGGGTCTTTTAAAGGAAAAGGGGCCTTTAAACTGGGTCGGAGTTCCGTGTATATATGTGTTCGACAGGCGACTCTGCTTTGTTTTCTTGGAAATGGCCGGCCTGTTGTCTTCTAAGGCTGATATTGAAGTAGTCAATAAAGTGATAAATTACAGTGGTATTATCTGATAAAAAGTTAAAAAACTGCATTGTCAGGATGTTCATCACAATTTTGGATCCTAACTTTATTACTATAGACCATTAATTGGCACATGAATATGTGTGCAATGTCCCTATTTTCAAGCAAAAACTTAGTGTATTAGAGCCGCTTTGACTGAACGAAATGACCCATAACTTACGTTATAAAACTTTTGTCTGTTGAATTATTTTCACCTATACGCAGTTATGCAGCAGCTGACGAAGCTCTTAAAGTATCTAAAGTCACATCTATAGATGGTACGCTACCTTGAACATGGCTGCGCCGCTTGTGTTGACATGCTGGGTGTTCACTGGCTCGCCAATCGTCTTCTTGGTGAAATAACGGTGTTTTGAAAGCGCGCTGTGCCGATATAGTGGGAACTCGTACTGCTCTTAGGACGAGGCACCCGAGTGGAATACAAGAGTAACGCAGTGCTGCAATATAAGAGTATTTCTCTGTTTACTTGCACCTTCATTGCATTACCCTTTCCGAAGACAACAACCGTGATGACCTTAAGTTAAGCCTGCCCTTCCGGCTTGTCAAATGTGACACCGATGTGAGTCGCTTTCGGCACTCGCTACGTTATACTTATGTGACAGAAAACTGGAAGCTTACGAAGAGTGTTCAACATAAATTGAGGGGGATGCAGTGAGCAATAGCAAGAAAAATGACAGGTGTAGCCTTAGGATATAGAGAGCAGAGTGGGTGAGGTAACAAATGGGGGTTAAGGATATCATAGTTGAAAAGGGGAAGAAAAAATGTATATGGATCGGGCACGTTGCGCGTAGACAGGACGATCGCTGGTCATAAGGGTAACTGTCTGCATTCCGAGAGAAGGCGAATATGCAACGAAGATGGAAATGTAGGTGGGCCGATGAGCTTAAGAAGTTTCCTGTATACCTTGGCAGAAGCAAGCATAGGACTGGGATGATTGGCGGGACATGGGGGAGACCTTTTCTCGGCAGTGATATTAGTAGGGCTAATAATGATGACGATGGTGATAGTTTGAGTTTTCCGTCGATCCTTGTCGGGATTCCTAATTTGAGGGCATAGCCATACACTAGCAGGGTGAAATACTACGCTGAAAGGTATCTACTGGAATGCGGAGTAATGTTAACTATACGCGTATTCACAACGTGGCGTGCGCAGGTGCGAAAGTGCTACCAGCTGATGCGCACGGCTGGATTCGCCACATTTGGCTGGGCCATGTATGACGTCGACCTGGAGGACCATAACACCGCATGCGTGAACAAGGCCCAAAACGAAGCCAACGTCAACAGGATCGTGCAGGTCAAGCAGTTGCTGAAGAACATGGCCGACAGCAAGGCGCCAGCCGCTTGAAAGCACATAGGCACCACCCAGCTCGGCCTTCCCGCTTCGAAAGCCCTTAAAAATATATCGCGAGAATAACCTTGAGAAAGGCCATTGTTTCTAGGCGCTCGTTACGCACCGCTTCTTGACTTTGTGAAGACGAACTTCTGTTCTGGTGCATTTTATCGATGCTTCTAACTATATCCTAGTATTTTTGTTTTTTTTGTTTTTTCGCCTGTCTTTGACTTGATTCGCACTTCATTGGCTGGACATCACTCTGAAACTTTCTAGCTTCTTGGTGAGCTAAATTGATTAGGGCGACTGCCCGCAAAGGCGTTTGTTCTAGGTTCAAATCCCGCACTGAGACCAATGTTTTGACAGCCATACACGAATTTTCTTTTCGCTAACGGATAACGGGCCACTGTCAGTTAATTTTTCAGGGCTGCCGTGTTTTATGGCTAAGTATATTTAGTTATTGAAGGTATTTATTTTGAATAGAAGTAATGCAAGCTAAATTTAGCGTCGCGATCTGTACTGAGGCGCAACACATCTGTGGTGGTAAACGACTGAACACCGGAAGGAGCAATAAAGTGCGCCTGTAGTATGTTTATTTATTAGTGTTAGGTCCTGCTTCATGCATAAAAAAGGAAACGAATGTTACGAAAAGTTGTGGTCGAAGGAGAAAAACAATAAAGTCACTTTTGGAAGACTGCTTTAGCACCAGTCGTCCATCTTGGTGGGCTCTATTGGATCGAGCTTGTTCTTTGGCAATCGACTTGTACGAAAATGCCACTAGCCACGCGTCTAGTGTGCTAGACGCAGAACTGTGGTGGCGAAGTATATTCAATTAAACCTTGAGTTTACTTTTGCTCAAAACCGTTCCTCGTCTGATGATTTTTTCACGCTCCGACAGCACATACTCTGCCTATTGTATAAAACAATAGAACAGCAAGGCTTCGTGAGAGAGCAAGTATTGTGGTTGTGTTTTTTCTGTCGAGGAGGAAGGCACTTTTTACGTGAATTGCCTTTTGAAGCGTTTATAATGCACGGAAGAGGGTACCTAAATTTTGAGGCTATCTTCAGTAACTTTCTGTCATGAGAAAATGCAGTACTACTAAACACCTTTAAGCAGGTGACTATCTTGTCTATATGCAGAGTCTTAGACGACTATTTTTAGTGAACGCTCTGTGACTACCTATTAGCTTCACTCGGTAGCTGACTCCTGAGGTCAGCTTGGGCGAGGAAGGCCTGCCTAGGCTCCCGTAGCAGCGTGAGTATCACAGGTGACTGTAACTTCATAGGCTTGTTCGGCCATTCCTATGTGATGTTCTGCAACGTCAACCTAGACTCGCACCATGAATATTGGTTTACATATCCATTGGGGGCTTGTGTGATGCAACCTTTCCCAATGGTGCGATCATCTTTACTGAAAGAAAAAAGTGGGATTTCACTATATTAGAGTTCTAAGGTTTAGGAGACTACAGAAAGTTGCAAAATGAACACGTTTGCTTCTTTTTATTGTGGCAAATTAAAAGCGTGACCGGAACCATATCTTCCGTTCATGTACATATATTGTCACTGTTTTTCATTGACGAACTGAGAGGTAGTATAGTAGGAGCTGGCGCTACAGTTAATTTAGGAGTGCAGAACTTTTTGAAACATCCATGGCAGTGCATTTTTGGAGGTTGCACATGTGCTTGTAATATTGATACATTACATGCCATGCAGCTTACCTCAAGAGAGAGTGCATGTATATACCTCCAAAGTATCTATTGCAGGCGGTACTGCCACCCTTAGGTCCACTGCATTTCTTGTTGGTTTCACTCAAATGACAATCTCAACTGCTTACCTAGACATGTTTTCTGAGAGCCATTGCCATGAAATATTCTAATTTTTCCCAAGGAAAGATAGGTTCGCCAAGTATTTCTTGATAAAGTAAAAAGAAAAATGAGCTCAGGTAATCAGTTCTTTGCCGATCTCCTGGAGTGGGTATGAGCCAAATTTAAGTCGTCATGATCATAACCCCCTAGTTGAGGGTAAAAAAGGCAGCTCTGTGCGCGAAATACCTTTTTACACTTTATGGATTAGCTGATGCGGCTCAGGCGGGCAAAAATATTGACGTGATCTTACCACATTTTTGTTACGCGATAAAACGTAGGCTAGATATTGCTTTCGTTGGTTTAATTTGGCATTAACCGCATATCTGTGCGTGCGCGTTTGTCATTGCTGTGACCTGCGAAGGTAGGTAAGCTCCTCTGTGTGTGCCAGCACTTTTAAACAGCCTGACAATTCCAATGGAGGCTGGATGCAAGCACTGCAAAGAGTGCAATACAGAAGAGGAATAAATAATTGCAATACTTAGTCAAACTGCATTTTAATTTTAAAGCAAAAGTATTTATAGCCACATCAAACGTGGAAATTGCCGGTGTGCTGCAAGAACTGCTCAGAATAAACATAGGCTACATTATGGGCAGCTAATTATCCTGCCGTTTTGGTGGGTTCACATATGATGATGATGATGATTGATGGTGGTGGTGATGATGATTATGATGGTGATTATGATCCTCGACATACTGGCGCACACCGACAAAGCGTGATCGGCCAGAAAGCGGGCAGCAGGATCTTTGAGTTAAAGACTTAAGGTTTTACAAAGTAATTTGGTTTAGACTGAGCAATATATTATGGGCATTTAAAACACGCTTCTACACCAACTGTACAAAACCATCATCACCTAGTGTTCTTCATCTTCATAGTTTGTGAGGATGACCCTTGAGTCGGTTTAGTGCCTCAGGGTTAACTGTTGTGATGGTGTGATGTGTGGTGCGCGTTCAAAGTGCGCGCCTTCGAAAAGTGCGCGAAATTAAAGGATGACCGAGTGCACGTGCTGGGTCGCCTGAACAACGACGACGCCGAGGACCGGTACACGTGAGAGCGTGGAGCGCAAGCATCCAAGACCATAAAGAAAACAAGGGCCAATGGCTGATCACCACGGAGTTTTGAAAGGCCAATGAGAACGAGACAAGTGGGCCAGAGCTGAAGCAGGAGCCTGGGGAGACCAGAGCAAGGGGAATTCGAGGCAGGCAGTGCAAGCGGAAGGTCGTCACCGGACCGGGCGCTGAAGATGGGCCGTTGGTTCCGGACCCGAGCCTACAGGACTTCCACCGGCCGGGGCCTCCTGCTGTCGGGTTCCCGCTCCAAAGGACCGTGGCCATCCGGTCCTGAACTCCTTTCCAGGGCCTGCGGACTTTGGTTCCGGCAGGCGAGCTACAGCCGTCGGGCTCCGGGCCCGAGCTGTGCGCCCAGCTGCTTGACTAGGTCGACCCTAGTTCCCGGACGCGTCGCCACCAGCCTGCGTTCTCCCGTCTCCGACGTGTCCACGCTCCTCAAGCCGAAACCATCACGATTTGGTAGGGCTTTTCGACGTGTCGCCAGCAGCCAGCGTTCCCTCGTCCTCGTCCAGCCCACGCACTGACGCAGGAGTCACGGCGTTCCGGTTTCTCATCACCGCCGAAAACCAACTTGTGGGTGAGACTGCACCGATACTCTTGCGCTACTCCCATCACTCAGCCCCTTTCGAACGTTAGGTTTAGTTACTGACTTTGAACGTTTTTGTTGGGTGTTTACAGATGTGTTTCGTCATGTCCAGTCAACTGTTTATTAAGTGTTTTGTTTTGTGAGGAATCTTTGCCTTTTTTTCTTTTCAATTAAACTTTTTGTGTGTTTCTTGGAAAAAAAAAAAAAAAAAAAAAAAAAAAACTGCCGATGAGTGCGCGTTCTGCACTACGTCACAATTAAACCACATATGTCCGCCACACAGTTCACTGCATTGCCCAAAGGTCCACATTCACTAACCTCAAAATACGCAAGAAGTGAGAAAAAGTATGGACACATCTAGCGGATTGTGAAAATCCCCAAATTAGTAGTACACCACCCCTTTTTTTTTATCATATATACCCTATCATCTCAAAAACTATACATCATGTTAATGTTACATTGCATGTAACTTCTTCAAATATTTACAAGCAACACCCTTCCATGGTCCGCAAGCAAGATCCAAAAGAAACCAGCGGGAAATCGAATTTGACGCTTAAGTTATAGCGTCCCGTACAAGACGTTTAACTGCTCTAACCATTTGACGAGAGTAAGGAATCGGAAGCCAGTGGAAGAATTCTCGACCGTAAGCTCGTATGAACCTAAAGCTGTGTATTACCAGGTTCCCAACCTCGAAATCACAAGCATACACGCTGGAATGTCTGTATGCCAGTCGGAGGCGTTGCCTCCAGGCGCACCAGTACAACCACGCCTGAATCATTTCATCCTTCCCACGAACGCCTTGCTTGAGCTCGTAAGCCGCTAATCGTTGAGACATCTTAACAGAAGCGACCTCTTCAACCGAAGATGCCAAAGAGCACCAGTCGGCGTCCTTCCTCGTACAATAACCTGCTGGACCATTACTGCCTTCTGGTTCACTTTCCATCCCTTCAGCTTTCTGTATTGCTTGTTCATCAATACTTTCAACCCTTCTGCCTGGGTCATCGTGATTACCCTCATTGTCACATATAGCTGACCTACATTGCAACTCTACTCTCTGTTCTTCAACAAGTGTTTTTGCATTTTGCTCCAATATTCTTCTAAAAGCATCATCTACAATTTCCCGAGAACACAAGCCATCTCTCTGTATGGGCAAGTTATAATCATGGTGAAAAACCATGTCCGTAGCGTCTGTTGCTATCTCCAGTGGCCCAAAACAATAGGTAGCTGCTACATCAGAGCTTTCATTATGGCATTCGCCGGCATTACCTAGGAGACCTTTTATTGCTCCTTCAGCGGAGCTATTCAGAGGCAATCCTACCTCTGAATAAAGTGCGCTTGACCTCTCACAGGTTTCAAAATACCCTTTACTCTGAATGGAACGTTCTTGTTCCATGCTCACGAAGCATTCCTGCGCTTCAATAAGCTTATCGAGTCTCCTAGTCTTTTGACTGTTTACCTCCCTGTCATACTCTTTCAGAGTTTCTTTCTCTAGCGAAAGGTCATGACGAGGTACAGGGTCAGTCTCACGTAAATTCAAATCGCTCCCGATGTAACTGCTTTCAGAGCACACCTCATCCACTGGTTGACTACTCTGGCTCTCAGACCACGTATATTCAGCGTTTTCCCTCTCAAGCCACTGCTGCAAATCCTCATATTCTAGTTCCAACAGTCTCTTCTTTTCGCGCATCTCTATCTCGAGCAGCCTTTTCTTTTCACGCATTTCTAGCTCAAGCTGCTCCTTCTTAGCGCGTGTCTCTCGCTCGAGCTTCTCTCTCCTAGCCCGTGTTTCTCGCTCGAACTCCTCTCTCTTAGCGTGCGTTTGCAATGCAATCTGCTGCTTTTTAGCGTCACATATCGCAGCCCGTTCCTCACGCTCCCTCTCCATCCGCTCCTCGTACCATACTCTAAACTCCGCTCCCGTCAGTCCCATTTTATCCGCCAACTCAATTAACTCCCACGTGTTCGTCATCGTGTTAACCGCGTCAAAAAAAAATCTACTGGAAAAACAAACGACTTTGTCCTGTCGCGGACGCCAATTTGTGATGCGGGGTTCTTGTTGCTGATTTGTTTTTCTCCCGGGCTGAGCCTCAGAGAGTTTTGTTAATAAGGACAAAGCCGTTCGGTTTCCAAGAAACACACAAAAAGTTTAATTGAAAAGAAAAAAAGGCAAAGATTCCTCACAAAACAAAACACTTAATAAACAGTTGACTGGACATGACGAAACACATCTGTAAACACCCAACAAAAACGTTCAAAGTCAGTAACTAAACCTAACTTCAGAAGAATGGTAAGTTGGGCTAGTTGGTACTGATCCATAAGGTATGTAACTGCGCAAAAAACTGACGGAAACAAGAAGGAGAGAAAAACTGCGCTTGTCTGTCCTTTTTCTCTCCTTCTTGTTTCCGTCAGTTTTTTGCGCAGTTACATACCTTATGGACTAAACCTAACGTTCGAAAGGGGCTGAGTGATGGGAGTAGCGCAAGAGTATCGGTGCAGTCTCATCCACAAGTTGGTTTTCGGCGGTGATGAGAAACCGGAACGCCGTGACTCCTGCGTCAGTGCGTGGGCTGGACGAGGACGAGGGAACGCTGGCTGCTGGCGACACGTCGAAAAGCCCTACCAAATCGTGATGGTTTCGGCTTGAGGAGCGTGGACACGTCGGAGACGGGAGAACGCAGGCTGGTGGCGACGCGTCCGGGAACTAGGGTCGACCTAGTCAAGCAGCTGGGCGCACAGCTCGGGCCCGGAGCCCGACGGCTGTAGCTCGCCTGCCGGAACCAAAGTCCGCAGGCCCTGGAAAGGAGTTCAGGACCGGATGGCCACGGTCCTTTGGAGCGGGAACCCGACAGCAGGAGGCCCCGGCCGGTGGAAGTCCTGTAGGCTCGGGTCCGGAACCCAACGGCCCATCTTCAGCGCCCGGTCCGGTGACGACCTTCCGCTTGCACTGCCTGCCTCGAATTCCCCTTGCTCTGGTCTCCCCAGGCTCCTGCTTCAGCTCTGGCCCACTTGTCTCGTTCTCATTGGCCTTTCAAAACTCCGTGGTGATCAGCCATTGGCCCTTGTTTTCTTTATGGTCTTGGATGCTTGCGCTCCACGCTCTCACGTGTACCGGTCCTCGGCGTCGTCGTTGTTCAGGCGACCCAGCACGTGCACTCGGTCATCCTTTAATTTCGCGCACTTTTCGAAGGCGCGCACTTTGAACGCGCACCACACATCACAGATGGTTAACAGGACGTTCGTCACTATGCTTGTTGATAGCGGACAAGAAAGCATTAACATGAACTTTTTATTTCATGGCATGGGTGGAACGGCTGACGACGCACGGATACGCTACCATGTGCAGCGCCGTTTAGTCGGACGTCGCGGCCAACCCAGCAGTCAGGGTCGCAACTCCTGAGGTCCTGGATCAGGCCACGGCTCATGACGACCACACCCGGTAGGCCTCGTCCACGAACCTGCTCCCGGCCACTGCACTCAGGCAGGAGCCGTTCGGCAGGTCTCGGCCTTGGACCTTGAACAGACACACCGGAGCTCGACCTGGCCGACACGTACGGGTCTCACGTCCGGCTCAGGAACGCTGCCAGGAACTTGTCCTCTCGAGCGGCACACCGTTTCGTCTGCCTTCGTGGCCTCAACTCTCGAGCTGCAGTGGCGGAGATGCCTTGACCAGCGCAACCTCGGACCTCGTTTCCAAGCTTTTGATCACCTTCCGGGCGTAGCGGTTCCACGTGCGGGTTCTGGCCAGCACAGCACCGTCTGTGCCGTGCTGAAATGCTGCTCGCTACAGCTGCGGTGCGGCAGCTCACTCACCGGCGTTCGTCGCCTTGGCCAGGGCCCAGCCAGGTACCCTCGGGTGCGCACCTCGTGAGCTCGCGGCCCACTTCCGAGGCTGGCGCATCGCTCGGTACGGCTCGGCACCACTCGGCGATCCTTGATTCGGGCAGCAACTCCTCTGGCATCTGAATCCTCGGCCACCCTGAACCTCGCCCGACTCCATGGTCCTCCGTACACACGCCCGCGTCTCGCCCGGCAGAACATCTCGCTCGTCCCTTGCCGAAGTGCGACGCTCTGGTGACACTGGCACTTGATGGCATGGGTGCGGCCATGGAGCAGTCAACCCGCATCGGAGACGCGATGCTCCATGCGGGGCATGGCCAGCCCGTCCAGCGAAGAGCGTGCGCCGTGACGCGATGCTCGACGCAACCGTGACCATTAGCCAGGCCACGTTCATCGCTGTGTCGAACGGCTGACCGTGGAGACGCCTCGCCGAGATCCGCGATGCCCTCGGCAAGGAAGAGAACAGCAGGCCAGGCCGCACCCCGAGATGCAGTACTCGTGCCGGCAACGCCGCCCTAGCTGGTAGTTGGACGGCAGTAGCGTGGACGGCCGCGTTCCCTGGCCGGAACCTAGATCGCCTGCGTCCGACGCTTTGGCCCGCTGTCTCCCGTCTGCCGCTGCTCCGGCTCGTCCCCAGCCACAAAGCCCACTGCCACGTGATGGTCGCCCGTGGCCCAATCATGGCACGCCACCTCTATGGGCCACCACTGGTCATCAGCTGATTGGCGCACAGTTGCCTCGTAATCGCACGTGCCTTCTTTTCTTCATTTCTTGTTGTCGCCTTCGTGCCACCTGCTCTCCGCTCGTCTTCTTCAGTTCTGGTTTGATGCTCCTCGGCGTCTTCAAGTCCTTTCCTTACAATATCCCCCTGCTCAAGAAATTTGTTTAGGGGGAAAACAACTTTTCTCGCACAACAATGAACAGACGCCGCTCTTCGAGGAGGAGCCTTTCAGCCTCCATGCGAGCTATTTCACGCTCATGCTCTGCCTGTGCTGCTAGACGTGCCTCCTCTCGATCTTTCGCTATCTGGTTCCTCATTTCTTTTTTTCTCAGTGCTCACCCATGCCAGCAAAGCCTCTCCACTCAGTTCCATCTCCTTCCCTAGCTCAACTAGCTTTCTCTTGTCGTCCATTCTCGTCCGCCACACACAAACAACGTGAGGCTCTCAGAGGTAACGCGAGAGCTTGATCCTGGCAGGCTCGCCATTTATTGTGATGGTTAACGGGACGTTCGTCACTATGCTTGTTGATAGCGGACGAGAAAGCATTAACATGAACTTTTTATTTCATGGCATGGGTGGAACGGCTGACGACGCACGGATACGCTACCATGTGCAGCGCCGTTTAGTCGGACGTCGCGGCCAACCCAGCAGTCAGGGTCGCAACTCCTGAGGTCCTGGATCAGGCCACGGCTCATGACGACCACACCCGGTAGGCCTCGTCCACGAACCTGCTCCCGGCCACTGCACTCAGACAGGAGCCGTTCGGCAGGTCTCGGCCTTGGACCTTGAACAGACACACCAGAGCTCGACCTGGCCGACACGTACGGGTCTCACGTGCGGCTCAGGAACGCTGCCAAGAACTCGTCCTCTCGAGCGGCACACCGTTTCGTCTGCCTTCGTGGCCTCAACTCTCGAGCTGCAGTGGCGGAGATGCCTTGACCAGCGCAACCTCGGACCTCGTTTCCAAGCTTTTGATCACCTTCCGGGCATAGCGGTTCCACGTGCGGGTTCTGGCCAGCACAGCACCGTCTGTGCCGTGCTGAAATGCTGCTCGCTACAGCTGCGGTGCGGCAGCTCATTCACCGGCGTTCGTCGCCTTGGCCAGGGCCCAGCCAGGTACCCTCGGGTGCGCACCTCGTGAGCTCGCGGCCCACTTCCGAGGCTGGCGCGTCGCTCGGTACGGCTCGGCACCACTCGGCGATCCTTGATTCGGGCAGCAACTCCTCTGGCATCTGAATCCTCGGCCACCCTGAACCTCGCCCGACTCCATGGTCCTCCGTACACACGCCCGCGTCTCGCCCGACAGAACATCTCGCTCGTCCCTTGCCGAAGTGCGACGCTCTGGTTACACTGGCACTTGATGGCATGGGTGCGGCCATGGAGCAGTCAACCCGCATCGGAGACGCGATGCTCCATGCGGGGCATGGCCAGCCCGTTCAGCGAAGAGCGTGCGCCGAGACGCGATGCTCGACGCAACCGTGACCATTAGCCATGCCACGTTCATCGCTGTGTCGAACGGCTGACCGTGGAGACGCCTTGCCGAGATCCGCGATGCCCTCGGCAAGGAAGAGAACAGCAGGCCAGGCCGCGCCCCGAGATGCAGTACTCGTGCCGGCAACGCCGCCCTAGCTGGTAGTTGGACGGCAGTAGCGTGGACGGCCGCGTTCCCTTGCCGGAACCTAGATCGCCTGCGTCCGACGCTTTGGCCCGCTGTCTCCCGTCTGCCGCTGCTTCGGCTCGTCCCCAGCCACAAAGCCCACTGCCACGTGATGGTCGCCCGTGGCCCAATCATGGCACGCCACCTCTATGGGCCACCACTGGTCATCAGCTGATTGGCGCACAGTTGCCTCGTAATGGCACGTGCCTTCTTTTCTTTATTTCTTGTTGTCGCCTTCGTGCCACCTGCTCTCCGCTCGTCTTCTTCAGTTCTGGTTTGATGCTCCTCGGCGTCTTCAAGTCCTTTCCTTACAACTGTATTGGCCACGTCTTCCAGGCCTAATAAAGGCGTGTAAAGGACTACGTCACAAGTGGTGGAGGTTGCTCCTCAATTCCCCGTGCCTGCTCGCCCGCTTTACTTCCTGGCGTTTCGCTAGGTCGTCGTTTTGGCTACGTGTCCACCAGCATGCCGCAGGGCGAACCCTCAGGCACTTCTCCTTTTACCCCTTCCGGCTATGACGGCCGCAGCTACTCGCTCTTGGATCGTCAATGGACCCCCTCGCGAGCCCCCGCGATTTGCTGGACTGCGAAATAAGGACGTGGACGACTGGCTACACTAATATGACATAGTGAGCGCAGCGAACCGTTGGGACAATCCGCACAAGCTCTGCGACGTCTCCTTCTATCTTACTGACTTGGCGAAGACTTGGTTTTTTAAACATCAGAATGAATTTCCCAAATGGAACTTCTTCAAGGAACATCTGCGTTAAGTCTTCGCTACTGCAGTGGTTCAAGCCAGTCTAACGAAGAAAACCCTTGATGGTCACTAACAACAAGTAGGCGAGTCTTATACCTCATATATCGAGGGTGTTCTCTCTCTCTGTTGACGCGTCAACAGCTCTATGTCCGAGACAGACAAAGTGCGCCATCTTCTCAAGGACAAAGGGCCTGTCGCATTTAATGCTTTGGTCGTAAAGGACCCAAGTACCGTTGCTGACATCTTAGCTATGGCCAGCACCTGGACAAACTCGAATCCGCACGGCTGCAGCGGGATAACTGTCCTGCAGCCATCCCTGACAAGCCTACTGCCGACCCCTAGTTACGAGCCATGATCCACAGCATGATAAGAGAGGAACTGCAGTCGCTCGGGTTTACAGCGCGTCAGTTTCCTTCTGACGCCACCAGTACAAATTTACGGGACGTCGTCAAGGAGGAGTTGGCGGCTATGACTGGTAATGCGTACACAGACCCTCAAGTTTCTAAAGCCCCACTTATGTACGTGCAAGTCACCGCAGTTACTCCAGCCTTCGTTCCACCAATACCGCTGACGACGACGCCGGCCCATCTAGCGTTCCTGGCGCACAGCACGCAAAACCTGCCTTACAATGCTCCACCGGCGCCACCACACCTGAATTCTATAGTCCCCAGCCCACACAACCAACCTTACTATCAATCATCGCGCCCGACGAGACCTACAAGCTACCATCGCGGATGTCGTGGACACATTGCACGTGTCTGTCTCAAGCGTCAGCGAGACGAGCGTCGTGGATTTGACACTTACGAACGGGATTACTATGCGACAGAGAGCACTTTCCAGTCCCATTCTTACACTGCGCTTCACGGTCGCTCTTCCTCGCCATCAATAACTCCTCAAATGGCTCCCCGCTACCATGGTGCCAGGCATCACTCGCCGTCCCCTCTCCTTCACTCTACGTCGCCACTTCGACCAGCCTCACAGTTTGCCGACCATCGCCAAGAAAATTGAATTACGCAGCTTGAATTACGCAGGGGAAATTGAATTACACAGGGGAAAGCTGCATTCAGCGAAGTAAAAAAAAGTCCTCCAGAACAATCTCATAATATGATATATGTTTCTGTGGAAGGCATAGAAGTGGAAGCATTATTAGACACTGGTGCTAGTTTCTCGGTCATTCACAGAGATTTGTGTGCGCGTCTCCGCAAAGTTACTACGCCCTACACTCCAAGGTAAAAGGGTGTCTAAAGGGTGTGTGGTTCGTCCTTTTCAGGACTAATGGGACTGCCACATCCATTAATCTTTTAAGGACTAACGGCACCGGGTCTAACGGTTAGTCCCCGCAGACGAGCTAAAAGAATCAACATTTAGCCCTCACATTTACATCTTAGTGAGTAACCGTTAGTTCCACAATTCACGTCAAAGGAACTAACATTTAGTCCTCACACTTACACTTATAGGGCAACTGTTAATCTACACATTTACACCTTACTGGGCAACCGTTAGTCCTCATGGTTGCACCTTGCCTGACGAACGGTTAATCCGCTCAAATACTCCAATCGGTTGAACTTTTTGTCCCAAGTTCAAACATTGTTTTTTGTTTATTTTCCGCCAGGCCTAATACTTTATTCGCCTGTTTTTCTGCGCAGTGAACAACAAATTGCGCAGAGAAGAACACGCGAAAAAAATGTTAGCCACCTATGAGTAACTGCTTTCGCAGTCACGGGAACAACGAAAGACCAAATTGAGACATCGAAATCTTTTATTTTTCTACATACACATAAAGTTTCTCCATTCTTTTAAGTGAATTCATGGTGAAGTGTACAAGTCAAGTCTCGTCATCAAATCTTGTTCGCTCCTTGTGGAGCTCCTCCGACGGAAGCGATAGATGACGGGCATTGCAGACGCCAGCGCACGCAGCCTTCTTCCTGTTGTGTTCCCACGCCTGCACGTACAATAAGATGGTAAAAATAGTTGGCCACACATGACAGAAGATGAAGATGCACGCAAACGAAAAGAACGTGCACGTTAATATAAAAACAAGCAGTTAAAATATGAAATGCAAATAACTTTACCTTCACATCTAGCACAGTTCCTTCTGAAGCTGCTCTGACGGAAGAGATAGATACAACTTTACTATTACCTACATTTTCGGCAAAAGCATCAGAACGCGGATGCGCTTTCTCGCTGCCCGCTAGCTACGGCATCAGTCCACTGCTTCCTCTACTAACTTTAGCGAGGAACGCTTCGATAGTCCTTCCACATCTGCTTCGTCATTAGCCGCCATTAACAAGATCCCTTCTGAAGACCACGGCTCCATCATAACGCATCAACTCGCTGACGCTTACTGTAGACGCATAATAGATTGCCTTCAGGGGAAATATAACCGCCAAATGCCCGCCTTCGGCGACAGCTCAGGCATTTCAAGCTCGAATAACCGCGTTCTATACCATCACATCTATCACCCGGATAGTCAACGCTGGGTGCCCGTTCTGCCTCGCTCTCTTCGAGCCGATATTCTTAAGGCCTACTACGACGACCTAACTGCTGGTCACTTTGGTTTCCAGAAAACATACGATGGCAATAAAGGTCATTTCTACTGGCCTGGGCATGTCCACCAGCGTAGCAAAGTACGTCGCCTCCTGCAACCTTTGTCAGCGCCGAAATCTTCCGACATCACCTCGATACGGAGAGCTGCAACCACTTCCATGTCCGTCGGCACCATTTGAAGACGTTGGCGTCGATCTATATGGTCCCCTTCCTGCGACTCCCAGTGGCCATCGACTAGATAGTGACAGCTGTCGACCATTTGATACGTTACGCTGAAACTTCCTGCGTGAATTCGGCGTCCGCTTCTGACAGTGGCTACATTTATGCTTGAAGCCTTGATCTTGCGTCACAGTGCTCCTCGTGTCATCCTTAGTGACCGTGGAAAAGCTTTCCTTTCACAAATTCTGGAGTAATTGCTAAAAGCCTCCGGCACCAGTCACAAGACAACCTTCATCTATCACCCCCCATACCAACGGGCTCACTGAGCGCTTTCATCGCACTCTGTCCGACATGATAGCCATGTGCATTGAGCCATACCACACAAACTGGGATGCTGATTTAGCCATTCGTAGCATTCGCTTATAATACGGTCGTACAACGCACAACTGGCTACCCGCCGTTCTACCTTGTCTACGGCCGATCACCATCTTCCTTTTTAGACGTCTCGTTCTTGACAGCCCCGGCTACACCATCTGCATCCTCCTGTATGTCGCGCCTCTATCACTGTCGCCAGCTCGCCAGACTCAATACTGAGGATTGACAACAAGCCCGTAAAATATCTGCATGACGCATTCCACACCACTGTGACCATTCACCCCGGCGACGAAGTGCTACCGCGGACACCGGTTGGCACTGCTGGCTTGTGCGACAAATTTCAGTATCGGTTCCTCAGGCCCGTACACAGTCTTAGAGCAGACCTCTCCCGTTAAATATCGCGTTAAACTTGTGATTGCTCCAAGTGACCGGCGCTCTCGCGGTACCGAGATAGTGCATGTCTCGCGTATTAAGCCTTTCGCAATGCGTTCTCCGCATCTATAAGTTGCGGCCAGGATGTCCGCTGTTATGCGCGGGGAATCAGTGTGGGCATTTAATGCACACTTCTTCACGACCTGTACAAAACCATCATCACCTAGTGTTCTTCATCGTCATCGTTAGTGGGGATTACCCTTGAGTCGGTTCTGTGTCTCAGAGGTAACTCTTTTGGCCACGTCTTTCAGGCCTAATAAAGGCGTGTAAAGAAATACGTCGCAATATATATATATATATTATATATATATATATATATATATATATATATATATATATATATATATATATAGTGGGAGTAATAATTCAATGGGCCAGTTAGTCTTCGTGAAGGTATGGGATATGGCACAACGGGAGCGTTGTCAACAAGGATAAATATATTTATTTCCCAACAGTTTTGGGAGGGGTCCTCCCTTCATCAGGGGATGAGTTATACTGACATGAGCTTCCAAACTTCGTTGCTGCCGCATCCCTCTCGCCTTGAAAGACGTTTGCGAGAGTGAGAGGGAACTAGAAAAAAAGGGTGGGGGGAGAAAAAAGACGAAAAAAAGAAAGAAAAGAAAGAAAGTCAAAAAGAGGAAGAACCACTGTCAACACTGAGAACGAAGCCAACTGTCCGTCTACATCCACATACGGTTCATATCACGTGCTGTTCAGTTCTTGACGTGTGTTGGGCCACCCAAGATTGTCGCCACGGTGTCGGGAGGGTCCGTGACGGCGTGCGTAAAGAAAGGGGTTTCCCCGTAATGGGTCGTTCGGTGGGCGGCGGGCGGCGTGCGTAAAAGAAAGGTTTCTCGTTAATGGGTCAGTCGGCTATTTACCTTTAATCTTCGTTCGTTTCCCTTCAATAGTCACGAAGTGGTAAACGAACGTAAACACTTTGTATGTGCATGTGAAAAAAAAAACACACACACAAGAAAGGACAGTGTACACGTACGAGTCAGTCAGAAAAAAGCATGGTCTCCAGCTATCAATCTTTGTCACCGATTTTTTCCTGGCTTACTTCTCGGAGGCAGTTGAGTTTTCCGGGGTCCTCGTTGATGCCGGCTACTAATGTACGAAATTTGAAAATAAAATATGCCTCACGCTGTTCGCGCTCGCGTCTGTTTGAGAAACCGGACTGCAAAAAAGTTACGGTGATATTTTCAAAACTGTGGTTTGGCAGGCGCAGATGTCTAGATAAAGGTAGCTTCGGCAGTGAAGTGGCGTGGTACCGGTGATATTGAACCGCAGCCGAAATGGCGTGTCTGTTTGGCCGATATGTTTTTGTCCGCAGATGTTGCAATGTAGCATGTATATTACGTTACTGGAGTCACAATTAAGGCTTTCAGTTATGCAGAATTTGAAATCCGAGAAGTTCGCTTTGGATTCACGTGTTGTGACTATCTGTGGGCATACCTTGCATCGAGCTTTTCCGCAGGGATGGCACCCTGATTGAATTTTGGGAGTGTTTGTTTTTGCTCTGACAAGAATGTCCTTCAGATTTTTATCCCGGCGGTACACCACGTGAGGTGGCTTCGCGAAAATAGAAGTTAGTCGTTTGCTTTGCCTGATTATGTTGAAATGGCGGGAAAGTATGTTGTTGATTCGTGGCGCTGATGAGGAGTAAGTTAGTACAAGGTTCGTTTGGGAAGTCGTTTTACATACTCTGTTTGGTCCCTTAATTATATCATTCCTGTTCACGTTGCGAGCACGTAGTATGGCATCGTCAATAATGTCTTCCGGATTATTTTGTTTCATTAAGGAATGCTTTAGGTGTTCCGCGTGTCTGTCAAATTCCCGCATATCGGTGCATATTCTTCGGTACGAGTAGGCCTGAGAATATGGAATACCCGTTTTGCAATGCTTTGGGTGGCTGCTGTTGAAATCAAAAAAGAAATCAAAGTTATTCAGAAGGTTTTTAAAAACTAAGGATGCGTCAGACTTAACCACATTTAAAGAATACCGCAATAAGGTGAACGCCTTTATCAAGAAAGAAAAAAGAAATTACTTAAATCAACAATTTCATGCAGACAACTGCAAAGGGAGTGCAGAACTGTGGAGGAAACTTAACGCTTTGCTTCACAGGACACCGATCTCTCCTGGGGTTACTGAAATAAATATAGATGGTCGAGCGGTTACAGATTTAGAACTCGCAGAAAGATTTAATCATTTTCTCACAAACGTTGCACAGCCGACGCAAACAGCGCAGACAGCTATAACTGACGCAATGACAAGACAGACAAAGAACATCTTTCTTCGACCAACCGATGAACAAGAAATAGTTTCAATTTTTTCCACGCTAAAACAGAGCAGCGCTCGTGACATAGATGGAATTCAGATTTCCCCGATCAAACATGCAATCGATATCATAGCTCCCGTGCTCTCTCACATTTATAACTTGTCCCTATCAACAGGCTGTTTCCCAAAACAAATGCAAACGTCCATTGTTAGCGTGTTATATAAGAAAGGAGACAAGAATGATCTTACGAACTATCGGCCCATTTCTATATTACCCATATTTTCGAAAGGCTTGGAGAAAATTATTTTTAAAAGACTTATGAATTTTTGTATGATGTTTAACATAATATCCCAATCTCAACATGGTTTTATGAAGGGCAGGTCGACGGAGACTGCTTTACTAGCTCAGAAAGAAATAATCCTAAATCGTTTGAGAGTGAAGAATTTTGCATTGATGTTTTCATTGAAAAATTAGAAGTATATGGTGTTCGCGACATTCCACTTTCCCTCTTGAAATCTTACTTCAAGTACCGCTCACAATGTGTAAAAATTAAGGATTCACTTTCTTCTCTCCAGGCAATAACCACAGGGGTTCCGCAAGGTATCATTCTAGGACCGCTGCTTTTTAACCTATACATAAATGACATTGTCAAGGTCAGTGACAAAGCTAAATACATAATATACGCGGATGACACCAGCATTTTCTTTACAGGTAACGACATGACTGCCATGACCACACTTATAAACACTACGCTAGAAAGCTTAAACACATGGAGTGAACGAAATTCATTACTTATTAATGAAACAAAGACAAAAGCTGTAGTTTTTCATTCGCGGAGACTGATTTCCTTAGACAATAGATTACGTATAGGTAGCGCGGCTGTTGAAATCGTAGAAACCGTTAAAACATTAGGAGTACTTTTTAATTGCACAATGTCGGGGGATCCTCAGATTAATAATCTAATTACCAACCTATCAAAATGTGTGGGCATACTTGGACGAATGCGTTATTTTCTTCCAGTTTCTGTTAAACTAACACTTTATAACAGCTTGTTTTTGTCGCATGTAAATTATTGTCTTTTGGTATGGGCAAGTACGACAGCAACCAACATAAATAAAATATACAGGCTACAAAAGAAAGCGATCAGGTTTATAGCAAATGTCGACTACTATGCCCACACAGATTAACTGTTTCAGCGCTATAATATTGTCCCAATTCACAAACTTTACGAGTATTCCCTAGCAATAAGATATAAGCAATCTCTTTTTCATAACAATCGTGCCTTCTTAGATATTTTTGAACTGGAAACGCATGCTAATCCGTACCCTACTCGTCACCAACAACATTGGAACCTTCCATTCTGTAGAACAAATTTTGGGCGACAAATGTTATGTTTTAGTGTTCCTTTGTTATTACATAAATTACTGGAGGCAAAAATAATTCTTGAGAAATGCAGTGCACGTGACATTAGGGAAGTGCTTTTATCGTGAAAATTGAGAAAAAGGTGGTCCAGGCATTCATGGTACTCTCTATATATCTATGTGTGTATATATATATGTGTATATATATGTGCGTATATATATATATATATATATATATATATATATATATGTGTGTATGTATGTATATTTGTGTCTGTATATGCATCTCCATATGTGTGTGTATATTTATGTGTATGTGTGTACACGCAATTTCTATGCATAGCATTGTTGTCATATATATAGTATTTTGTATTCCGTCATATTTTGCATTGTACTTCGGAATTTGTGCCGAACTACTTACGCATATTAGTCTCTGTATATAGCATTACTGTACGTGCATCTTCCGACTTGTACTGCGCTAAACATCTCATGGCTTATGTTCGTTGCCTACATGTTCATGGCTTATGTTTCTTTACTCATGTCCACGTTGCTTGCCATGTATTAGGGAGACTCGGGTTCTCCTCAAGTGACAAAACGTCCCTTTTCTCCCGAGCCTGCCCTCATCCTTGGGACGAAATAAAATTGAATTGAAAATTGAAAAAAAATGTAGGTACACTTGACGGTCTGTAGGCTTTTTGTAAAGGTTTGTTGACAAGCGGTCATTTTGACCGTGACAGTGACGTCCAAAAAGTTAATGGTAGTTTTGGAAATTTTGTGCGTGAATTTTATTGACGGGTGGCATTTGTTAAAATCCTCTATGAAGCGGGAAAGACTTCTCTTATCATGGTTCCATATCATAAAAATATCGTCTAAGTATCTTCTTTCGTAGAAAGGTTTCAAGGTGTGTCCCTCAATGAATGGGATTTCAAGTGAAGCCATGAAGGTGCTCGCGAAGTTTGGGGCCATTTTCGTGCCCATTTCAGTGCCACTGACCTGAAGAAAATGCTTGCCGTGGAACTCAAAATGGTTAAAATTTAGTACAAGTTCAAGAAGTGTAAACAGTACCTCGCCACTTACACTAGTTGATGAGTCAGATTTTACATATTCAGAAACCATAGCCGCTATTCCGTCATGGTGGGGTATGTTGGTGTACAGTGAGCAGACGTCCATGGTCACCAGAAAACTGCCGCCTGGGATGTCGAGACTTGAAGTTTCGCAGATGAAGTGGTTTGTGTCCTTTAGGTAATAGGGAAAATTTGGAGGGACGTTTTTTATTAAGGAAATGATGAATTCTGATATATTTTCTGTTGGTGCGCTGTTACTGGATACTATCGGACGTCCCGGATTACCTGCCTTGTGTATTTTGGGGACCAAATAGAATCGACCGGGAACAGAATGGGCCGGTAACATTGCTTTTAACATTTTGCCGGTAATTTTCTCGTCCCGGCGGAGATTGTTTAGGGTTACTTTTATCTCCCTTTCAAATTCGGGAGTCGGGTCCCTTGGAAGTTCTTTGTAGAATTTTGTGTCTGATAGCTGTCGTTCCCCTTTCTTTAAGTAGTCCGACGTGTTTAGAATTACTATGCAGCCTCTTTATCAGCCGGTTTGATAGTAATTCCAGTGTTTTTTCGTAGTTCATCGAGTGCCCTTCGTTCTGACTTTGATATGTTGTTTCGAAATGGCCGATTTTTTTCATACTTCATACGCTCTGATGATATCTTTTGGAACTGCTGATATATACATATCGAGGTGTTTGTCCCTCTGCTCACTCGGACACCATGGTCTGTCACCACCAATCATTCTATTCTCGTCCGCACAGTCCCCGCGATCATGAAAGTATTCACGGAGGCGGAGATTACGCGCAAAGTTATCGAGGTCTTGGTACAGTTCAAATTCATTGAATCTACCGAATGATGGACAAAGGGTCAAGCCTCTCGACACGTTGAAGCTGAGCGGGTGTGAGGGTTGTGTTTGACAGATTGAGGACATTTTTCTCATAAGTTTTCGGCTGCTCTTGGCTATCACGTGGCGCGGGAGTGTCAGCGTCATATTCGAGAGTAAGGATGTTTTGATTAGGATTGCACTGTAGTTTTTAGTTCCCATTTTTCTCCTCAAAGTTAGGTTGTGGTACGGGTGGTCCCTGGCGTTCTTGTACGGCCTCATTCCTATTTTCCTGTTGCAGAGCAGTGGAGCTACTGCAGTCCCGCTTGAGTTTTCTATCTTTTACTAATGAAATTTCGCCTCTCTTCTATAGTTCATATCGTTCCAGTTCTCTTGCCTCATGCTCTTCGAGATCAGATACCAATTTCTGCGTGGCCTCCGTGACACTGTATTCGCCGGCCTTACGCTCACTATGGTCCGCAATGACCCGAGTCAGTTGCAAGGACGCTTCCAGTAATATTTTTTCCCACTTCCCCCTTTCTGTTTCACTTAGTGTAGACATTGAGGGGTTGCAGGTTAGGCGGAGGCCCTTAGGTGCAACTTCGTGAGATAGATATTTGGTTAGTTGTTCCGCGTGTTTTTCGTATTGTACCCGCTTTTCAATGATTTTCCTAATCGATAGAAATGAGTGGGACCATGCATGTTTAAGACTGCCCGTACCTTTTGTTTCCCCGTGTCATTTGGAAGCCGCCGCCTTGGTCTTCGCCGCATTGGTCCGCCTGGTGTTGTTCCCTCTCACTCTCGCAAACGTCTTTCAAGACGAGAGGGACGCGGCAGCAACGAAGTTTGGAAGCTCATGTCAGTATAACTCATCCCCTGATGAAGGGAGGACCCCTCCCGAAACTGTTGGGAAATAAATATATTTATCCTTGTTGACAACGCTCCCGTTGTGCCATATCCAATACACACACACACACACACACACACATATATATATATATATATATATATATATATATATATATATATATATATATAGGGGAAAGAAGTGTATACCTAAGGGCTTCGTTTTCCCGTGTTTTAACACAATATTAATGAGATCTAACAGACAGTAATGCCAAGGAATGTACAGGGGAAGTTATTAGAACCAATGGAATGTAAATAAGAAGAAAGAAAAGTGGATGAAAAAATAACCAGCCTTGAGGCAGGAATCGAACCTACGACCTTTCGAATAACGCATTCGAGAGCAGTCGGAACGCGTTTATAACTTTTCTGTACATATCCTTGGCATTACTGTCTGTTAGATCTCATATATATATATATATATATATATATATATATATATATATATATATATATATATATATATATATATATATATATATATATATATATATATATCCAATAATCGAGAAAGGAGTATATCAGAGTAAGGGTACAGGCTATCAAATGTGATTTGAGACAGAGGTAGTGATGAGTCCAAACCGAATGATATAAGTAAATTATTGACAACTAACATGTGAGTCGCTCTGGTTCATTTATGTAGTCAAATACCGTAGAGCAGACGTACCTGTGCCTGTAACCTAACTTAATGCTGCCAAATGATAAAATTACTGCCACATTTATTTCTAACCTTAATTTTTCAAACGGAGCTACCAGGTATCTTTTTAGCTGATAAAAATATCAGCGACTTCTTCCTTTGCTTGAACTTAAGATAAGCCAGCGCGTCTGCCACCCCTTCAATAGACTCTTTTTAGCACTCGAGACTTGCCATGCTGGTCTAGTCGTAATGGTTATGACCCACAGGTTGCATGAATTCCGGTGGTGGCGGCCGCATTTTCCACTTAAGCTGAAATGCCCGATGCCCATACACTTAAATTTAGGTGCACAGTAAAGAACCAATATTGTAGCTATATCTGGAGCACTCCACTGAGGCATCTTTCACAATCATTTGTGGTTTTGAGACGCTAAACTTGAGCAAATATTATTGGCAATCGAATTCTTATGCTCCTTCTTCTCGACAAAGCAAAGACCACAAGTGTGAAAGTTCATGACAACCTAAGTAACGAAAATGGCAGCAAGAAGTTAGAAAATCCTTTCAGACAAATCATGGATCTTGTAATTAGCGTTGTATAGAGAACCAATTTAACTATCGTCGTGTATATTCTTACATCTGCCTCTGAACGTTCATCGAGACACGGGCTTAAACTAGTGTAAATTAAATAACATAGGGGATTGTCAGTCAAGCTTCCACCTTTAAACTCGCTGCAGCACTAGGTAGCAAGCACTCAACATGCCTTGGTCGTTCCATATGTAACTGTATCAATTAAACGCTCGTTTCGCAAATAACAATCGCAAACCATCAGTAGTGGACCGCGTATCATAGGGCAAGTATGACTGCAACATCTGGGATCAGTCGAACTTAGAAGACCCAGTGAGCTGGATGAATTTTGTACGCAAGTCAAAATCATAATTTTGTTTATTGCTTGGCGAACGATTATCAAACGGACGAATCATTTGTGTTTCTTAACATTGCGTGAAAGCGAGTCTTAATGGATGCCTATGTGCAAAGTAGGAGCATGTTTAGCCGAGGTGTCATCAAACGTCGATTGAAGAACACTCCACAGGTATTTTTAATCCGGGTGCATGGTGTCCGTGATAACGCTGACCCGCAGTGATCGGCGGAGGAACTCCTTTTCGGTCGGATGGTTGGACGTCCAGGCAATCACGTGAATACCCCAGTTACGCCAGGCCTTTACGTATTCAGCGCTCATCATGTTACTGCTGATCAGAACAGCCGAGGCACCAGTCAGGTAAGGCAGAAGGCCGGTGTGGAGTGCCGTCTCGAGGAGCCAGTCGGCAATTGTGTCGAACATGTGGGCTACGGCATCGCGGTGGCGTGGTCGCGTGTTGTTCACGTCCTCGTACGCTAGGAATCCCGGTCGCCAAGTTAGCGCGGTCACAATATCTGGGTTTTTGCGTCGCAGAAAGTACACGAAGTTGTGATAGAAGGAGGCGACTAGTGCCCGTCCATACAGCTCCGGTTTTTCACGAAATAGTTTGTCGACTGCCTCGACGGCGCGGGAGTCGTAGTTCTTGACATCGATGATAATACGCATGCCAAGACGCAGACACTCTTCGACGCCTTCTTCGAGCGTAGGAACGCGCTCTTCGGGGAAACGCTTGGAGAGCGGGTGCTTGCACGAGGCGTCCAAACGACGCAGCTCCTCGAAAGTTATGTTCTCTAGTAGACCTTCACCGTTGGTGGTGCGCTGCAGGGTGTCGTCGTGGAAGATGACGGCAACATTGTCACGCGTGAAGGACAAGTCCAACTCGATTCCGTCGGCGTCGTTTTTCTTGGCCTCCTTGAAGGCGGCCAAAGTGTTCTCGGGAGCATCGAGGGCACAGCCGCGGTGCCCGAAGACAGGTGGAAGCCGTGAGCCGTCATGCTGTTTCACGCCAAAGATCACCTCCGAAGCTAGGCTATCGTCAACGCGTGGTATCGAAAACAATCGGACAAGCACGCAGCACACAACGGTGATGATTCCGACGGCTTGAGCGGAAACCATTCTGCTCTAGGAATACTTGTCAACGCTTGCACAGGGGTCAATTTAGGACTCGGTGCCCTGCTGTGCGCCAGATACACGACGAAATGCGCTGAATGGCTGTCTTCTTCTTCTACACCTTCTTCATATCCAGGTATGGCATGAAGCCGTTGGAGGGGATTGGAGGAGTAGAAAGAGAATAATACCTAAAATTTCTGTATTTTGGAAGTTATAGGTCTGCTAGATTTGAATTTAATTGATTTTAATTGGCTATGACTCATAATAAGATATGTAGTGTGGTCCGAATTTAGCAAGATATACTTTTAGTCACATTAATATAGTCCTGAATCGCAACGAAGACATCCCTGTGGCTGCACTAACAGAGTAGTGATTACTTTTTATTTTAAAATGTGGTTTGTCGAATCCTATGGCCCTTTTCACTGTCTTTTCTTTTATTTTTATGTACGTTATTATTCGTCTTGTTCTTCTCTGATTTCTCTCTTTTTTACCATGCATGGTATTGAAATTTTCGTTATAAGGTATAGTGTGGCCACACTCTGAGCAAAAAAATTCACCTCAACGGGGGAGTGACATCAACTTTAGCCCTAATCATGTCGTTAGTCCACCAAAAGACCAAGGGTGGTGAGGAGCGTGTCGTGTGCAAATTTGAAGGACTAATGAGAGAACGAACGGCTCCCATACTCTCTGGCGTAGGGGCTGAAGGGATAAAAAGACGCTTTTTCTAGTCTTTGCTGAGTGGATGGGTGATCAGCCTTTGAAAGGTCTGGTTCTCAGTCATTTGTGCCCCAATTTTCTAAAGCTCATCCTTCTACTCTGTGGGGGTAGTGGTAGCGCAAGGCGAAGGACTGAGAGGTGAATAATGTAGCAGATGCGTGTCCAGGGGTTCACAGAACTCATGACAAGGCTCCTCAGCCCACTTACAGTTACGATAAAGAAATTATTGCCATAAAAGAATAATTTATCGGGGAAGAATACTGCGCCGACAATTATAATGATTTGAAATGCAGTTCAATAAATTTCACAATATTTACTAGCGGTGACAATCATGCAAGTCTGACGTACATTTGAGCGGGTATATTCTGTATCCATACGCCCCGGACTACTTCGAAATCGCTCACAGTCACTGTAGTCAAGAGTACGCCTCGTGTTCGTCACTCGTGGTGATCCTTTTTGGTCTGGTTCCGCGGAAGGCGAGTACCGCTTCACAGGCTATCAACTGAGCAGTGAAAAACATATTTCGTCGCATGTGCTGGAATTGTGGACGCACGTGTATTTGTGTGTTGCGGAAGGGCTGTTCAAATGTACTTAACACCACAACGATCCTGCGAAGAAATGACATGCCAGCTCACATGCAGCGCTCCTTCGCAGCTTCCTATCTGCAAAGCTTCAAGAATGGACGCCGTCACCTTGAAGCGTGATCATCATTTTCTGGATATACGGGCTTAGAAATCACGTGCATCTGTTAATTTTGAAGCTAAGTTTTCCATTCTTGTCACCTTGGCGCATTACATAATAAATAGTGTGAAAGTTGAAAGATCACTGTGCGCGGCTTCTTTGAGCATGTTTTATAAGCTTGTGACTGTGTTTCATTGGGGCTTAGGCAATTAAGTCGTGGATTCATGGTCTTGTTAGTTTATTTTTATACAAAGAATTGTTTTTATTTCTCGCAGGTAAGAGGGCACAGCAGCCAACGGGGAACACCACTGGTGCGCATGACGCACTATTTATGGGAAATAAATTATTCTACCTTTGAATTGGTCTTTGAATTTTCTGTTCCAACACACATTCATGAATGTAGTTCTTAGTTAGGCGCAGCTGACATGAGCTATCATGTCAGTCTGGCGAAGATGGCCAGGGTAATGTATAGTGGATTAATCATTAGTCCCTCAAAAAGCTGTTCAAATAGAATAACAGCTCATCCCGAAGGAGTAACATTTCCTCGCCCAAGGATGACTTCTCGGGATCAACAGCTAGTCCTCACGAGAGTAACATTTGCACTGTCAGAAAGCATTTTCTAAAATCAGCTGTTAGTCCTTCCAGGATAAACTATTAATCCTCTCAGGAGCAATGCTTAGTCCTCTTGCAGTTCATCCTTCAAAGACGAGCTGTTTATCACCTGCAGTTAGTCCACAAAAGGATGAATAGTTGTATCAAGTCAGTTAATCTCCAAAGGGACTAACCCTACCACTTTAGTCCTTTTTTTTTTAGAGTGCAATCTTCCTTGTGGGTATGAACCAATATCTGTAAGTGACAAAACAAAACAAACAAAACTGAGCAGTGGCCCAAACGGAAAAAACATGTTTTGATAGCCCCAGGCAAAGTTCTCGAAGATAGCATACTAGTATAGTATGTTTCTCTGTGCTAGTACGCTCTTCCTGGAAGCATTGAGTCGGCGACAAGACATTCAAAGAATGACCCGTCTTTGAACGTCTTCATGAGCACTGTCTTTTCCTTCATTGTCTAGTGTTTTATGAAAATGCGCGCTTGGTCGTGCTACGCACGTTACCTACTAAAGGTTATACAATAATACCAAAGCGTTTTTTAAGAGAGATTTTACGCTATCCTGTGGAGTGAGTACCACACCAGTTGTGTTACGTCACTCGAACTCATTCAACAGTCAAAATATTAATTTTCTTTATCCATAGACCACAAAATCAGATACTGAGTAGTGATACAAGTGTTATTCGATCAAGATAGCATTGATGACTTCCAGGTGTGTCATGCAATTACGGGCGCGATTTCGTTCATGCTGCATGAAACTTTGTAGGCATCGTGCTATACTGCATCATGTAGTCATTGCGCTATACTGCATGGAGTACTGCAATCCGGAGTATTAATGAGCAGTCACTACTGCCACTTCCGGGAGTAAAAACTCAACCAGATGGGCTTTGTGGCTCTGATGAAACGACGAAGCCGAGTTGAGTCTACCTTCATTAGGCTATTGCGTTTCTACGTGTTACAGGTGTTTCAGATATGTCCTACAAGTTTTTCTTATTAAACACTCTTTGTTAAGCTTTGAGGTGGTAGTAAAGTCACATCTTTATGATACAAAAAGTATCACGTCTCAGTGGTGTTACTATGGTAACGCACATGCCATTTGTTGGACTCGTTGCCTCGCTCATTTTCAGTGAAAGTTGTCTGTAGTGGGATTCGTGATGATAATAGTTTTCTGATCGGCGCCAAAGATTTCTGTGGCGCATTCAAGTTTGTTGGGTTAACTTCCACCTTTATATTTTTTATTTTTGGATCAGTGGTGAGCAGTGAAAGTTACCCAATTTCCGTGTTGCGTACGCGTTTTTTGTGAATTTTATAATTCATGACATTTACAAAGAATACGGGATCCCCTCAATCTAATTACTCGTTTTTGGCCGATCCCCCAGAATGGCAGCCATGCTTCTAGGCCATCGTCATCATCACCATCATGTCAACTTGTTCTACCACAAATCCCGGACATGAAACCTTCGACCAAGAACAGCTTGCCCTCTATAAGTTCTTTCAGTTTGCGTGTAGGTTGCATGATGATTAAAAAAATACACATGATGGACACTCTCCAGAAAGTGATGAGAGCATCTTCAGAAATGAAAAACACTAGAATGTTGCCTTCTCGTACAATACGAACAGCAAAGCCGTTTAAGCTAGCCTCGGCACATTCTCGAGCGGGTATGTACCAGAGGAGGCTGATGTGCGCCAAGCAGCTCTTAGCATATTATATTACTATGATCTGGCATTTAATATCCCAAAACCGCGCTATGAGAATGAAAAACGCGGTAGCACAGGCTCTGGATCCCCTGGTGTTGTTTAACGTTCTCTGGCATCGTACACTACAGGAACCCCTAGCATTTCTCCTTCATTGTAATGCGACCGCCGTGGTCGAGACCGAACCCACGACATCCAGGCCAGCAGTCGAGAACCGTCGCCAGTGTTGCACCGAGGTGGGCCATACTTGGCATAACCTAGCCATGTATAGTATAATAGGAAGTGGGAAAGTAAAGTAAGGGCGAGTTGGATGGAAAGAAGGCGTAGAGTGCGTACAACATGACATAGCCGTGTACAGTACTTTTTTATTATTTATTCATCCTAAGTGCAGAAAGAGGAGTCAGTGGTACAAAACTGTCAGGTGGAATTCATATTAGTCATTTGACAACGAAAATCTGTTTGAACACTTGCCACACCTTGTGTAGCAAGTGTGTCGTAGCGACAAGAGGGGTGAATAAAAGGCAAACGGAAAGGTAGAGTAAATCGTAGCGTAGCCTTGTAACAACTAGGCTGCTGACGCGCTGGGTGGATGCTCTCGCACCTATGTCTCAATGCTCGGGCCTGCCAAGGATCGCATGTTTTGCGCCAAGCAAACAAGGCTCAGTCAATTGAAGCCTCAGAACTGCAGTTCTGAGGTTTTGAAGTGCGAAAATGTACTTGCTCATGCCCCTTCCACGTCGTCCTTAAATTACAATACAAGAAGCGCTGCACGCCATTCTTGGCGCCATCTGCGCCGATTGAAATGTTCTACGGGAACCATTCCAGTGCGTCAACACCATGATATTTCAAATTAAACAGAAAAAACAGAACCCATGAGTAAGTAGACTAACAGCCTTTATTCTATTGTCTTGCCAATATATTCTATTTTGCATATTTATTTTCGTGACACGCAGCAGGACTCAAGGATGATATAAGTTTGTTTATGCGTTTTTTGACAAAAATGAAGTGCAAGTAAGCTGCTTTGCAAGCCCAAGCAAGCAGCGTGCTTTGTGGCTTCCTGCGTAGTAATAGGCTTTAGTGGTTTTGATTGCGTGCAGTCTCAATACTACAAGTTTTCATCTTCAAAATTTATTAATTCACAGTGTTCCTGAAAAGCTGGCCAAAACAATGTGGCTTTATTGCAGTGTTTTATTTCTTCAAATTTTATTTGGACGTTAGGAGTCTAACTGGATAGACTGCAGTATTGGTACGTATATAGGTGAACAGTATTTGTGCCAATGTCCTTTAGCTCACGGACGCAGACGTAGTGTTAGATCAGCTAAATATATGGCATATGGTTACACAGCAGACATTTATTAGAGAGACAGTGGATACCACCCGTTTCAAGGTCGAGTTAACTAATAGCGGTGTCACATGGGCATGTTTATTCACGATCAGTGCCGATCCTGATTAAGTGCTGCTACCCGGTCACTTTTATTCGCGATCAGCCACCGATCAAGATCAAGACTATTGCAATCCTGCGCATCGCAATCCGCCTGAGAGATTTCGATTTCGTGCCGTCTGCACCCACTGGCCGAGGTTGTTAAAAGCAAAAGAAACAAGCAAATCTAACATAGTTCTGTAAAAACAAATTTAAAACGCTAAATAGTCATCTATAAATCAAATAAATAAGTTTCTACTTGAAAAACATCTGAATTAATACATATTTTAGGATTAGCATTGGCCGCCTGTAGGTATTGGGATAAATAGACGATAAGCAGACGACAAGTTCAACTGTCGCACCGTCGGAGCAGCTGGAGCAGCTCGAAGCAAATTGATTATGAATGTCGCCAGCTTTTCGACCACGTGGCAGCGTACGCGCACTTCGTGGTCGAGTGAAGAGACCTTTACAGTAACTGACCGCTGGCATGAGCAAATGGGAGACTTGAGACGCCAGAAGTGAAACTAGCGGCTTATACAACGAGAATGCAGTTTCGCAGCGACTGAACGGCTACGAACAGGTGCTATTGAAAATGAAAGTGAAGATTGAGGTTCTCGCAAAATAATACAGGTAAGTGCAAAGGAAGCGCTACCGAATGGTTCGACTTTCTTCAAAATTTTATAGTACCATGCAAAGTTTTTGCCGTTCGAGCGGTTCTTGCGCTAATAACATATTACTGATAAATGACTGGATTGAAAGATCTACACGCTGAGTTTTTTCTACGGCATTTTTAGGTACGCAAGTGCCACCTGGTGCATTTAGTTTGACCCAAGCTCGAAACTGGATTACGCTTAGGCTGTGTAGCAGCGGCCACAAACTTCATCGCTGATCAAGATAACCGATCCGGAGCACCGTGTTCGCGATTAAAAGTGCCGTGTGACATCGGTATAAAAGAAGCATAGTTTCGCCTCTAATGCACCATCATTACAGGATGAAGATCACCCATATAGCTTCCAAAAACCATACTGAATGATACTTCGGTGGATAGTATCTGCAAGCTTTTGGGAGCTAGACACCTGATTGTAGGAGTGCTTGTAGAACGAAAATTGCGTCTTGCGAACTTATATGCAAGGCGTCTACTAGATAATTAATTTCGAAATGGTCAGTCTTGACGAAACTTTGCCAACAACTTGTAATGTGCTGCCACAAGATATCGACGCATTCTTCCGAAACGTGCATGCCATTTACGATTGACGTGTAATAAATAGTACAGCGAGCACGTCTTGGTATGAAAAAAAAAACGGGAAACAGATTATCTGATACATTGACTTTTGGAAACTTCATGTTTTCTTTATGTAGCATCTCCTGGCTAGAAAACCCGGGGATGTTGCTTCTTTTAGTTGGCGATAGACGGCATGACGCACGGTGCAAACATGGGGCCGCTCATGGAGTTGGTGGTGCTCGAAAGTATCGTATAGTATTTATTCAAGGAAAGAAGAGTAAGCTAAAGGGGCCGTTCAGTTTGTTAGAAACAGTACTAATGAGAACTGACAGACAGTTATACTAACGAAAGTGTAGGCGTTATTATTCAAAGTAATTTTACCGTAAATGTGAAGAAAGAAAAGTGGAGGAAAAGAAAACTAGCGCTGGGCTGGGGCCGAACCGGCGACTTTGAATAACGCATCCAATGCTCTACCAACTAAGCTATCATGGCGGCTATGGCCTCATCCTTTTTTAGGGCATGTATATGCACTAAAGTGGGAGCGCCAGTCAGCGTTGTCTGTTGCCATGGCAGCGCTGACTGACGCTCCCACATTTAACTCATACACATACCCTATAAAGGGATGGGGGGATGGCCGCCGTGGTAGCTCAGTTGGTAGAGCATTGGAGGCGTTATTCAAAGTTGCAGGTTCGGTCCCTTCCCACAGCTAGTTATCTCTTCGCCCACTTTTCTACACGTTTAATTAAAATTACTTCTAATACTATTCCCTATGCCTTCCTTGGTATACTATGATTGTCTATCACTTGTCAATAATATAGTATGTAAAGATCCCAAGAAAGGGAGGTGAGCGTCCGGACTCGAGGCCCCCATGAAAACACGGCACGTGGCCTAGAATTCCCAATAAAATCTTAAAGTGAGCCAAAGGTTGCTTTCACTTCTCTCCACAAATTACGATACAAGCTCAGAAATTACTTGTCACAGCCATGGTATCAGCCTTTGGCACGGAAAAAGGAAAGAAAGGAGAGGGTGTGCCCAGCCGGAGCGCTACGTGAAAAGTGTGAAGAAAATGACATAATGGCGGTCATATTCACTGGGCACAATGGCGACGTTGCTATGGTTACGTGTTGCGCAGTGCAGCTGGTCTAGCAGTGAGCGGCCGCAGTGGGCGGCGGCATGTGTGCCTCCGCAGGCCTCGTACTGAGCCGTGGCGGACAATATCCGTGCTCTGCTCGGCGTTATTGGTTACGCAGTGTTCTCCTGGCACTTACTGTACTTTTAGCAATGTTTACAAATCCCTTTGTCAATCACGCAGTTTCAATAGTGCGTAGAACGAGTGCATATCAATGTGTCGTGCGGCGAATGACGCGGATAAAGCATTTGAAGTGTTCTGTGAAATTGCGTTGGGCACCATGATTAAGCGCAACGACGACGAACTCCTTGCAGGTCAGTGACGGTTGGGCAGTGCTCCTGTCTGTGGCAACGGACGAAACTGTTGTGCCCAGCCAGACGCAATGAGAACCATTTGCACATACGTAGTTTCGTGGTCGGTATGTGTACAGCGACAACTTGCATGTGCGTAATAAAACACCTTTTTAGTTCCGCTTGTTATACTCGCCCCCAGAATTGTAACCTCAACGTTAGAGCGACCGCGTTCAAGCGTGACTTGCCACGGTCGCAGAATGCTGACGCTAGTGAGTTTCACGCGGAACACGGGCACAGTGGCTGGGTGATGCGTCGGCCTCATGTCAGAATACAGCAGTAGAAGAAGGCACACGACATATCGTGTTGTCTGTACAGTTGCTGAATTAATGACGTGAAAACACTCGCCGTTGTCAGTGCATCTATTGCGCGTTCTCTTGTACTTGCTTCGTTTTCAGCGAGCCGTTACTCGCTGTTAATAATCAGACGAAATGATCCACAGTGATGAGCCCCGTTCCATTAGTTTCGGATCGTCACGACACGTGCGCTGCGCAGCCCACGTGCTTTCCGAGCCGGAGAGAGAGTCGCGCCTTCTGCTTTGAATTCGGATGTAAACGAGAGAGGAGAATTTGCCCAGTCAATATGGGCCGACTTCCGACTTCATCACGGCTTCACAACGAGTGACGTCACGGCCTCTCCTAAGCTTTTTTCCTTGCTCCATAGTCTTTGAATATATTTGAGCATGCGTGGAGCGCTTGGTCGTTACTCAGGCCGCCACAGGAGGCCGCTACTTGTCCGCGCACGAGCACTAAATCGCGCTGAAATGCCACGTATTCAAAGAAAAAAGTTTGCTGAAAACACAAGTCACGCGTAACGTATTTTATTTCACTTGTGCCATCCCTTCATGCGTTGCTTCCAGTGATTTCATAGGGACGACATCAAAGAGAAGGAAATTTCAGTGGTTTACAAATTTTTCTAACTTCACTGGACGGATTACTAAATTTTTTGCGGCGCTGAATTGGTAAGACAGTACGCTCTTTTGGTGAATACGTTTTATGGTTATTTATAAAAGCGTTTCAGTACTCTTTTAAGATACCTGCATCTGCCAAAGAAATAATTTGGAAAACACCTAACAAACATTGCACTTCGCAATGATTGAGAATTTTCGGCACATTCCGTGGAACACCGATTCTACGCAGCGATCACTGTCCGGAAGTATCACCCAGTCTAGCAAGAGGGACTATCAGTCTTGATAATCGAACAGAACATGTACTGCCGCTTCGCGCAGCGAAGGCAAATCTTTTCGTGAACCTGCCTTAATAAGGCCGCACATCATCCACCAACAGGAGCTAACACCTTATTAGTGTATGAACGCCAAATGACACACAGTAGAAATGTAGACAGATTATTCAGTGCATTTTCATTATCCTAAATTCGATCCACGCTAAATGTTTCAGAAGCATTCACTTCTAGTAACTGGAGGTCATGATTGGTCAGAGTCATTAAAAACGAGGTGAATATGCATCAAAATTTTCCAAATAAGAGCACACTCAAAATTTTAGCGACCAAATCTGACGGCTTTGGTGAAAAAGTTTATTTATGCACTGCCAAGGACGTTTTTTTTTAGTTGATGCAGTAACCATAATATATATACAGGTATTCTGCTTGACAGTCAAAAATAATGGTTCAAAATTGCTTATAAGACCCTTGTTGTCGACACTTCTTAATCAGTGATTTTCTTTCACTCTTCGATGTCACTTCATAATGGTGTAATATTAAAAATTGAAAGGGCCAATAAAATAATAAAATTCTTCAAATTTAACATCTATAAACCACCATATTATCAATAAACAATGTGTTGTAGCGGGTTCTGAAAATTTTGACCATTCGGTTGTTTCAACCTCCATCTATAACAAAGCACAGAAATTTCTACATTTCTGCCTTGGCCGAAATGCCAACTTTACTCTATCTCATGATGATGACATTGAGGCAAAAAAAAGAAGAATCCTGTATCCTTTCTGTTGGTCACAGTTATTGCGTAACAGAAAAAGTAACGGATATTCTTATTGAATAAGAGCTTTGCGGCCGTGATATCAAAAACAAATTGAAATTCAAAGGACCAAAGGGTATCTGCTTGATTTCCTTTATTCAAAAGAAATATCAACATACCATGTGTTTTATTTTGGCTATGAGAAAAAAGTGCGCATTTCTTGTTTAAAAAGCCCAAGTAGTAATTTTGATGCATATTTTCAAAATCTTAGCATTAAAAAACGGAGAAAAAGAAAAAAGACTAAGACAACGTAGCGCTTATGTTTTCTGCATCTCCTTCTTTTGTCTCCGTTTTTTTTTTTTGGCACTAAGATTTCGTATATATGCATCTTTACGAACCCGCTCAACTTGCCCCACTCATCAGTAATTTTGAGGAAAGCATTAGTGGACGAAACCACTTCTCTAAGGTGGTCGCCAAAGTTAACACACGCTCTGAACAGGCGGAGGGTGCTCTGAGCATTAGTGTACATCGGTGGCTGTTCTATTTTCCATTTTCCTCTATAATTGGCGCTATCGAAAATTCTCTCGGCCTTACGTAAATGAAGCCAACAAAGAGAGAGACAAAAGTGGCATTCCTTAGCTTATTTTGTATGCAACGTAGCTGCCGAATAGAACACAGGAGAGCAATATCACATTGTCTTAATGTTCCCATTCCAGCCTTCTATTTCCTTCAACATTACAATTTCAGCATTGAAATTGTGAGCACTTCTGAGTGTGCCTCTACGAGCTTCCTAGCCTCGCTGACTCTTGGTGCGATGCCGTTCTTTAAGGGAAAATGTTCCAAACAACAGAAAAAATGTGAATTATTGCAGCTGTATTAGTTACTACAGGGTCATTCCACGCCAAAATGTCTTAGCCATATTGGCGACCATCTCAAGTGTATTTATTTATTTATGTATTTATTTGAATACTTTCCATGCCCGAAGGCTTTACAGAAAGGAGTGGGGGTTATACAACAAAAAGTAAGCGAAATGTTACAATTGCTGCTAAATGGAGAGTTTGAAGTTTGCAGGGTCGATGAGGGATGCGGTGGCAGCGGAAAGGCAGTTCCAGTCTTTGCTTGTTGTAAGAATGAAAGAAACACTGTAGTGGTTTGTTCGGCAAAATGGCACACCTACTTTAAAGCAATGATAGAAACGAGGTGAAATGTAAGAGGGAGAAGAGAGAAGGCTCTCTTTTAAAGATGGATTGTAATGATAAATTTTATGAAAAAGAGAAAGGCGAGAGCATTTTCGACGGAACAATAATTCGGTTAGATTCAGAGTTTTTTTCATGGCTGTGACGCTGGCATGACGGGAATAATTGCACAAAATGAAACGGGCTGCACGGTTTTGAACGGCTTCTAGAGTGAGAGTTAGGGTTACTTGACCGGGATCCCAGATGGCGCATGCGTATTCCAGTTTAGAGCGTACTAACGTTTTCTAACGGTTTAGTTTCACTGACATGGGTACGGAAGAAAAGTTTCGTCGCAAATATCCGAGCATGCGGTTAGCATAATTAATTACGTATTCGACGTGTTTCTGCCAGAATAGATTGTTAGTAATGTTAAGCCCAAGATATTTATACGGGTGCACTGATGATAAGGGAGCATCATTAAGAAGATACATGCAAGTGTTAGAAGCTGAAGTTTTTTGAGATACACGCATGCTTTTACATTTTGTTGAATTAAGTTTCATCCGCCAGTCACGACACCAAAAAGACACGTTATCTAGGTCATTCTGAAGTCTGATAGAATCAGTTGGGTTAGTGATTTTATAATACAGCGCACAATCATCAGCAAATAATTTAATGGTTGAAAACTTAACACACTTAGGAAGGTCGTTTATATAAATCAAAAATAACAATGGACCTAACACAGAGCCCTGCGGCACCCCTGATGTTACGACAGAGGTATCGGAAAAAGAAAATCGTGTTGATTTACTGCACTGACAACAGTGAGCTGCTAGAATATTTCTGAGAGAAAAACTTTTTTGGTCACATGACTGCCTTTTGAACTTCCCAGGATGTCGTTTGAGTGTTGTTTGTGAAAAAAATTTATTTTAAAGGTAGTGCTCCTTCTTTCTAAACCAAATTGGCTCTACGTATTGAGTAAAGTTGTTTGTGTAAGGTGTTAGAGTTCAGTAATGTTTGTGCAATTTTTTGGTACATAAGCCTCCAAGCATTCAGCCAAAATGAGTTAGGTTTGCATTTTTTGCATTGGAATACTACTCTTTGTATGAATATCTGGCTAGTGAATACTTACTCCAAAGGAAGTATATTTTGAGAAAAAGGTATAATAGACCTCTAGAGCTAGTAAACTTACGATAAAAAATTAGAAGTTTTTGCAAAATTGTCATTTTTGTCCCTATGAAACACAATTTGCACCATGTGGCGGTTCAATTAAAAATCACATTTATACCTTAATCGAAAGCAAATGAATGGTTCATTTTATATGACAAATCTTATCAGTACAATTTTTGTTTTAAGGAAGAAAATATTTTTTAACTTTCCCATTGACGGCAAAGAGGTGGAAGCTGTCGTATGACTAAGTGGGAAGATAGGCGCCAATGGGAAAGTTCAAAATTATTTTCTTCCTTAATTAAAACAAAAATGTAATGATAAGATTTGCCAAGTGTAAAAGAACTGGTTTAATTGGTTTCGTTTTAAATATAAGGTAACTTTTAATTCGACCACCACATGGTACAAACTGTGTTTCAATATGAACACAAATGACGATTTTACAAAATTCGTGATTTTTTTCGTGAAGCTTAGCAGCTTCAGATGTCTAAAAATACTTTTTACTCAAATATACCATTTTTTTAAAAAATATTCACTACCTAGATGTTTCTACAAAGTGAAGTATAGCAATCAAAAATGCAAACATCACACGTTTTGGCTCAATACATACCGGAAAATTGCACTAATATTACTGAGCTTGAAACACCTTACAAAAGTACCTTTACCTTACATGCAGATCAAGTTTTGTATAGAAAGAAAGAACGGTTTTTCAAAATAAATGTATCCATAAACAGAAGGCAGAAGATAAGAAGGCAGCCACGTGACCGAAACTTTTTTTCTCCCAGAAATATTACACCGGTTTACTGTTTTAATAGAGTAAATCAGCACACTTCTTTTTCAAACTAATTTGAGATGGTCTCCAGAATGACTGGGACATTTGGCATGGAATGACCCTACACGAAACTTCCAAAGTGAAAAACTGTACAAGGCTTCGGAATTTCACCTTACACGACTGTAAAAGCGTGGGAATGAAATATACACCAAAAGGCACACGTGACGCCACTTGCTCCTTTGTTTGTTTCCGTAACTATATGGCCGTTTTCGCGTAGTTTACAGCAGCATGCTTTCGAACCAAGAAGACCGTCTAACAAATAGAAGAGAAAGCATAACTAAGCCGGCTGTTCCTGCAGCCACCGTTTCAATTAAGATTGTTGAGCTAAGAAGCACTTCCAAACTTTTCGATTGCTTTTTCGAGAGCACTGAGAGCATCCAAGGCGAGGTCAAGGGACGACAGTTCTCGGCGACGCCTCCTGCGACCAGCGACTGTAGTGCTGACAGCAGCGCCAGCGGTTCCAGCGGCGAACGTGGCGAACAGGGCGCCCAGCACTGGCAGGAAGATTATGCCGGCTCCGAAGATGATGATCAGGGGCACCCAATAGATGATGTCTGAGAAGCCCTGCGACGGTGAAGCCACCTATATTGTGTACACTTTACTATGCCCATAAACAATACAATATCAAAGCACATGCAGGCATAAGACATACTTTTGTTTTGTGTAGCCGACAAACTCAAGGAACATGTGTGCTCTGCAGGAGGCACAGTACCATGCCAAGGAGCTCGAATGCTCACAATAAAGCAAGCCATTGCAATAAAAAAAACAAAAGTGCAACTATGTAGACGTTTTCGTTAGTTCATTTGAATTCGTTTAATTTTTGTGGCATATAATAATAGAGGAATTGTAGCTTAAACGGGAACGAACTTACTTATGCGTTGATGCACTCACGGTAGTTCAAAGTAACGTCTGTGGGTAAGTCCGGGTCGGATATAGTCTGAGAGAATACTACTTTGGTGAGTTTGAGCCCGAATGAGGAAAAAATTGATGAGTATGAGTGTCGGTGCCTTCGGTTGCAGAAAGTATTGATGAGTCGGAGATGAAAGAACCCAAGTGCGACATCTCTTTCTCGAATAAGTTGTAGAAAGCTCCCTTTGCGTTTTGTTTCGGTGACCGATCAATGGTCCTATCTACTTATTGTCAGTAATGCTACCAGCTTGATATCGGCTCTCGTTGTCATTGACGTTGATTGACACTCATTTTAACGCACCGGCGTTCATATACCAGCTGAATTTTTATTGATCTAAGGTCATAAGAATGGCTGTCTGCGCGTCTTCTCCAAAAATTCTTTGCCGGAATGTGCCATGGGAGAAGAGATTTAATTTGGTTTTTTTTGATAATATATTTCGTTTCAACTGTTCGTCGATCGTATTTTAATGTACTAAATAAAAAAGCTCAACGCAGAACATCGGCTATTTGAAATATAGTCATTAAAGTGCTACTCACTGCATGATCGAAGAACCTAACTCTAGGGTAACACACTAATAAGCTGACTCACTCTGGATCAAACTAAAATCGTGTTTTACGTCTGAGCATCAGTGAGTTCAGTTGAAAATTCAATTAGAAAGCTCGTGTATGAGTGAGCCCTGTTGATAAAAATATTACTGATTCTGAGTATAGATCAGTCGAAAAAATTTGGTTAGTCTCAGTTCATATGAGCCCTAAGCGTGAAATGTTTGCACATTTTGTTTTGTGAGCCTGCCGTGACCTCCATTCCTTTCGGCAGGCACATAGACGCTGACCAATACTTAAATTGACGCCATCCTTTGCGAATTAGCGCCGTAAAAAAGCGGTAATATTCTGCAGTTCAACGCATATCGTAACGCATGGTGCGTCATTGACTAAATTATGTTATCGTGAATAGTTTGAAATTTATGTACTTCAGTGTTTCTATTGCTTTAAGGGAAAGTAACGCAGGAATCCTCAGCAATAGACTTACTGTGTTTTCTTTTTTCTTTCGCTCGTGAAAAGTGTCCCACAGATAAACGCTTCACACCCGAACAAGCTTAAGGACATAGTCCCTAATGTATCATCGATACAAAGGCTTTTCTTATGGTAATAAGGTCCAAAGCAGGACTAGTTGGGCTGGTGCACACCTTTTCAAGAATAGCTCTGAAAGCAACTGAAAACAATCAGAACTCGTGTAGTCTCTTTTTTTACGCGAGTACCTTACGTAGCTATCCCGCACCACTTTGATGTATGCTCTCATCGTTCTACGCCGCACATCGTATGGCTAGAATAGTGTCGAACCAGTCTGTTCTTATTTGAACACATAATAAATGCAAATGGCCACTCCCACCTTGTCATAACCTTGGTATACATCGTAGAATCCGTGGCTCTTGTATCCTCGGGGCGTATGTGAGGTCGCCGCTGCTTGGCCGCTCATCGTGGAGTAGCCGGAAGTTTCAGCTGTTTTCAAGCTCCCCACTGTTTCCTTGTCGGCCGTTCTTCTGCCGGAGTGTTCCTGCAGCGGACGCTGCGATGTTGATGCTGTGGGCGCGTCTCTGGCAGATGCAGCAATGACCAAGCTCAGCAGTAACAGCCAGGCAATCTCGACTCGCATGAGTCGCTCTGTTCCTGAAATTTACAATATAAATTGCGTTGGACACCTTAGCTGTATGGTATGGCGAGATAGAAAAATGAAGGGGGAAGACACGGAGTTTGACCAAGGTTTGGCTCGGTTGGCTATTTTGCACGTTCGGTGAGCAAAAGGTGAAGAGTATGTGAGATTGAGAAGAATAACTAGAAAAAAGAGGGGAAACAGAACCAGAATAAACTTTATTGTAATTAGTACTGAGATACATGGACCTAATAGACAAAAGAGATCCCGAAATCAAATACAGCAATGGGATGATCTTTTCAAACTAAAAAAGAAGTATTGCTCTAGCATAGTAAACATACCCATTTAAATGTGTGAAATTGGAAAAAAATTAAAGTTTTACAGAAATAAGGTAAATTGGAAAAAGAAACACAGAAAGTACCAAGAACAGGGTCATCAATAACAATACTCAATGAAAAATATTACATCAGACATTGAAAGAACATAACCTTTGAATTGTTCTTTAAATTCATGAATCTTTGGTGTTTCGCCTTCGTATGGAATTCCAAACTGTTATGAATGACAAAAAGGCCCTCTGCTTGCCATAGCTAGTACTTGTTTTGGGTAACATAAGGTTGCTATTGCGTTTAAACCTTGTAGTATTCCTATTTGTGAGATATAATTGGGGTATAACGCCATCATATCGCGTGAATTTAATTTCTTTGATCAAGAATTTGGTAAGGCGATACAGAAAGAGGTTAGAAACCGGTGAAATGCGGTTAGATTTGGACAGATGCATGGCTTTGGGATCAAGGGTGCTAAACGTAGTTATTATAATAGCTTGATTATGAAGTATTTAAAATGAATATAGATGTGTGATGTAAGTATTTTCCCAACGTGTAATGCAATAGCTAACATGTGAACGGATAAATGAAAACTGCAGCGATAGTACAATGTCATGATTGAGCATGTATCATTATTTTAGATGTGCTCGGATCGAGTAGGCAATTTTTCGTTTTTCTTGGATATGTGATTAGTAAATTTTACGTGATTGGCTAGTTAGTTACGAGATACGCCTAGATAATTACAAGACGAACTTCCTGGAATAGAAGTAGATTCAAGAAATATAGGATGAATGAAGGGAATTGTAAGGTTATTACACGTATTAAAAGAAATTTTGTTTTTGATGCGTTTATTTGTATTTGATTATTTTTGCACCATTCGAGTATATTTCGCACGTCTTTGTTGATTTTGGACGCGAGTGTTGTGAGACGTTTGTCTGTGTCAATGATACTGGTGTCGTCTGCAAGCATTATACATTTAGAAAACGGAGAGACAGTTCGGCAGGTCATTCACATATAATGAAAACAGTAGAGGAAGAAATATGGATCCTTGGGGCACTCCAATATTGGCGAACATGGTTTTGTAGCTAACAAATAAACTAGCCATTACCTGCATTCTGACGTGTGAGTAGTTTTGAAGCAAAAGTAGGCTGGACCAATAATTCCTAATGATTGAAGCTTTCTGAAACACTGTTTTATGGTTTATTTTCTTAAACACGTTAGTTTAATATAGATATACTGAAGCACCATAACGACTCTTATCAATCGCCAGTTTTAATTCATCTGTTAGTAGAATAAGAACGAGTTTAGTCGAATACCCTAGGCGAAAGCCGCACTATGATGGCGAGAAAATACTAAACTTTATTTGGTAATTATTGAAGTGCTTTTCAATCAGCTTTTGAATTACACTGCTCAAGAATGGTAATACACAGATGGGATGGTTTCGGAAATTAAAGAGTGGTCATTCTTTCTGAAAACTGGTAGTACCCTGCTTTGTTTGAGCTCATTAGAGAACCAGCTAGATTTGAACAAGAGGTTTATTGTGTGCTGAAGGCTATCGATTGAGAAAAGTGCAACTAATTGTACGTGAAAGGGGTGCGATTTACCAACACCAGCACCGCCTAACTTCATGTTGTTTATAACTTATAGTACTTCCGCAGATGTGGTTGGAAATAAAAAGAAAGACTTTCCGAGGCCATGTGATAGGGCATTATTGTGAGACGTCATTTGTTGTTCCTCTCTGAGAAAAAGTCTGCAACGGCCCCGCCACGGTGGTCTCGTGGCTAAGGTACTCGGCTGCTGACCCGAAGGTCGCGGAATCAAATCTCGGCTGCGGCGTCTGCATTTCCGATGGATGCGACAATTTTGCTAGGCGCGTGTGCTCAGATTTGGGTGCGCGTTAAAGAACCCCAGGTGGTCCAAATTACCGGAGCCCTTCACTACGGCGTCTCTCATATTCATATGGTGGTTTTGGGACTTAAACTCCACATATCAAATTATCAAATAGTCTGCAACGCATCAGCAATGTCTTCGGTGGTTTTAAGCATTATTCGCTTAGGAACAATTTCAAATATTTCTTCATGGTTACGTGTCCTATTCAGAACTGAGCTAACCAATTCCCACTTCTTTGAAATTCCGAGATTTTGCTTTCGTACGGCATCTTTTTTCCTGCTTTCAAGTTTGTAGAAATAATAATAGAGAACTTTTTGTGCCACGAAGCAAGATTCCTGATCCATGGTTGTCGTTTGGATTTTTCTCTAAAGATCATCTTTCTGGTGCATTATTGCAATTAATTTATGTGTTAACCATAGATTACAAGATGACGCTAATTCGATTGGGTATTTCACTTGGTGGGATTCATGGTCGAAACAGGATTTAGGGATATAAATCAGTAGGGAGTAAGCCTTCGCAGAATCATTCATACTAATGATGGACGACCAGTTCACATTAGACGCAGCTTATACAAGATGACGCGACAGTGCAAAGGGAATCAATTTATGATAGACTAAAGAATAACAACATTGAGCTGAAAAAATATAAACGAAGAAACTTGAAGCCACATAAATGACGAGGCCTTTGAAGTGGAGTAGGCTACCGTAGTCGCAAATGAGGATAATGTGACCCGCATATTAGCCGAGCTTCAGAGCAAGCGCTGACAGCACAGCGATACATCTGTCGGTTCGACACCCGTCAAAGTTTGCGACGTGCGGGCGGCTATGGGACTTGCTGAAAAGCCAGGAGCGAAGTTGTCAAAGTTGACAAATAATCAGTTCGCAAGTGACTTGTGCACGTACAATGCGTTCTGGGAGCAATTGTATCAGCTCTTCAACCGGAATGGAAGTCTCACCAGTACAGAAAACTTCATTAATTTGAGGCAATTTTTGAGAGGATACACTGGGGCAGCTATAGCGGGGCTACCTACAACCTAAGCGTGCCAAGAAGACACCTTAGCCTATGCTAAAAAGATGCTTTGGCGACAAAATGCCCTTAGATCAGGAATATTTCTCAATGGTTCGAAAGACTTACTCCTGCGCGTTCTTCTAACGAAGTGGTCCAATGCGCAAACTAGACCACCAAGTGCTAAATAACAACCACGGGTTGGAGGCTCTTCGCGTTAGCAGGTCGTCTTTCTCATTGATGCTATGCGACCTTGTGCTAAGGATTTTGCCACATGACATTGTCGTTGCCTTCCACAGATCTTACAAAACAGAACTCTTGAGGTTCGCCGTCGACAACCTTCAAGTTCAGCATGCCACGGAACGAGATCGCCTTCTTTCGTCTGTCTGTATTGAATTGGAGAGTTTTAAAAAAGTGACTTTGGGAAGCAGAAAGAATGTGGCGAGGTGGCTGATCCCTGAAACCAAGATAATCCCCATTGTCATTGCGCCACCAATACGGCATTGGTACTTCATTTTAAAGTTTTACTACTCCCACGAGGCTGACCTGCATTTTTTGCAAATCGAAGCAGCACAGGATAGAGTCAAGCCGTAGAGGTGTCCTGCCGTAGAGGCCTCCCGCTGTCAGGTAAGAAGTGGCTTCTCCACCAAAAAAGAGGTGCTTTAGATGCACCAGTACATGGCAGGGCACAAAACACTGAAGGAGAATAGAATGTCTCTCTTGTAGAGGTCGCCATGCTTCTATTATGTGCGACCCAGACAAGCTAAGGCGAAAGCCTCGCGAAGGCGTCAAAATGACCGGTGAACATTGGACTACCGAACCAAGGACCTGACCTCACAATTCAAATCGTAAAGAGTGCCATGAAATCTTCGACACAGCAAAGAAAAGACTCCAGTGCTACGAGACCCGCCTTGAACGACATGTTCAAACCAGCACTAATGAAAGCCTGGAGCCGGCCTTACATGCTAACCAAATTGAAATGATGCAGCAGATGCATGACGTCCTGCATAAAGAAACGGGAATGAGCTGACCGCTTCATTAGAAACCAAGGTCACCGAGTCTTGATCGATTGGAGTCGGGCGCAGAGCAGACTGATTTCGAGTCGGAACAAAGTGGCCATGTCAGCGCGATGAGGAAGCTTCAACTGTTACGGGGGTTTATTGAGGTACACAGTGACCAGGAAGATAGTAGTAGCAGCAGCAGCAGCAGCAGCAGCAGCAGCAGCAGCAGCAGCAGCAGCAGCAGCAGCAGCAGCAGCAGCAGCAGCAGCAGCAGCAGCAGCAGCAGCAGCAGCAGCAGCAGCAGCAGCAGGCAAAGCGTAGCCAGGGAGCGAACAGCCGAGCGAGCCAGGCGATGGGAATGCGCTACCGCATGTGTTCATCTTCTTCCTCACAATAACCCCCGGTATCGAGAGGTAGCCATTTTGGTGACTTAGAGAGAGGTCAGAGGGTCATAATACGGCTTGAGATGGTTAATGTGGACCTGCTTCTTGCCCCCAACGACGAAGGTCGGAAGAGGGCGTAACGGGTTCAACCACATAATTAACAGGAGAGGTCTGCGCAGCCACGTGGTAGAGTCCGTGATACTTCGGAAGAAGCTTAGACGAAATGCCGGGAGCAGCAACTGGCGGGACCCAAAGCCTCACGAGAGAGTCGCCGGTGAAAGGGTCAGGAGGAATGTCGGAGTCAGTGACGCTGTTTTTGGCGACAGTGTTGGTCGTTGGTGAAAGAACGGGCCAGTTGTCGGCATTTTTCGGCGCGGTGAGCCACCGCAGACACAGGCTAGTAGTCGTCAACGTCTGGATGGTATGGCAGAATCGTATCTAATGGTGCTAGTGGGTTCACGGCCGTATAGCAAGAAGAATGCGGAAAATCCTGTGGTGGCTTGAAGGCGGCGTTGTAGGCGAATGTGACAAACGTAAGAACAGGATCCCAATTGCAGTGGTATGGCGCAACGTACATCGGCAACATGACACCCAGAGTTCGGTTAAATCGTTCCATTAATCCGTTCGTTTGTGGGTGTTATGCGGTAGTGGTGCGGTGAATAACTCTCTATTCCGATAGGAGTGATTGCAGTACGTCTGAGAGAAATACACGGCCGTGATCTCTGAGGAGTTCCCGAGGGGCGCCATGGCAGAGAAAAAAGCTGCGTAGAATAAACGAGGAAACTTCATCGGCTGTTGCAGGTAATGCAGTGGTTTCGGCGTATCTTGTCAAGTGATCCACGGCGATGACAATCCAGCGGTCGCCAGCGCCAGTGCATGGGAGAGGCCCGTACAAATCAATGCCGACGTGATCCAATGGGTGGGCTGGGCAGGCAAGCTGCTGGAGAGGTACTGTGGAGAGGTGCGAGACTGGTTTGCGTCGTTGGCAGGTGAGGCATGAGCGGACGTATTTGCAGACGTAGCTGTACATTCCGCGCCAATAATAGCGCAGGCGAAGGCGCGTGTACGTCTTGAACACGCCACCGTGGCCACACTGAGGGTCATTGTGGAAAGCGGAGCAGAGATCGCGACGAAAATGGCGGGGCACGACCAATAACCATGTGCGGCCATCGTTCTAGTAGTTACGGTGGTATAAAAGACCATCGCGGATAGCGTAAGGCTGCACTTGGTGGCGTCGCGCTCGTGGAGTCGGGGTGGTCAGAGGGCTTGACAAAAAGTTTAGAATTGTGGCGATCCAAGGGTCATTTCGTTGCTCCGAGGTCATGTCCAAGATGTCGAGTGACGAAATATTGTGATTGTGACTAGATGCGCTGGCGCCTGAAATGAGTGCGAAGCGTGACGGTGTGTCAGCATCAGAGTGTTGTTCGCCGGAACAATATGCGACATGGATGTCGGATTCCTGGAGTCGGCGGGGCCACCGAGCAAGGCGACCTGACGGGTTCTTGAGCTTTGACAACCAACACAGAGCATGGTGGTCTGTTACGACGTGAAAAGTACGACCGTAAAGATAGGGATGAAACTTCTGTAGAGCCCATATGATGGCCAGGACACTCTTTTTCGGTTACGGTGTAATTGGTCCAAGGTTTTGTGAGATGCACGACTGGCATATGCAAGGTTCCACGTAGTCAGCGTTGGCATCGTCATGTTGTGCGAGCACAGCACGAAGGCCGACACCACTGCCATCAGTGTGAATTTCTGTGTGCGCTCGGAGCAAAGTGACGCAAAATTGGTGGAGACGAAAGCAGGCGTCAAAGTGTCGTAAACGCATCGTCACAAGCTTGCTGACCAGGTAGAGAGTTCACTGTCGTCTTGGAGGAGTGCATTGAGAGGTGCGATGACAGTAGGGAAATTACGAACGAAGCGCCGAAAATGGGAGCATAGGCCGATGAAGGTGCGCAGTGCTTTCAGGTTAGTAGGCTTCGGGAACTCGAATACGGCTTGAAGTTAAGCAGGATCGGGAGAGTGCCTTCTTTGGAGACGACATGACCTAGTATAGTTAGTTTTCTAGCAGGCGAATAGGCACTTTTTCAAGATAAAGCTGAAGACCGGCATTTTGGACACAGGTCAAAACTTCTTGCAACCGTTGTAGATAGGTCGGGAAATCTGGCGCAAAGATGACAATATCATGCAAATAGCAGAGACAAGTGTGCCACTTCAAGCCGCGTAAGACGCCGTCCATCATGCGTTCAAAGGTGACGGGTGCGTTACAGAGACCAAATGGCATTACAGTGAATTTGTATAATTCCATCTCGTGTTACAAGCGCGGTTTTCGGAGCGCTCAGTCTCAGCCATTGGACACTTACCAGTAGCCAGAGCGGAGATCCAAAGAAGAAAAGAACTCCGCTCCTTGCAAGCAGTCGAGTGCGTCATCGATTCGTGGCAATGGGTACACATGCTTTCGGGTAATCTTGTTAAGCCGGCGATAATCGACGCAAAATCGTATTGTGCCATCTTTCTTCCAAACAAGGACGATAAGTGATGCCCAAGGACTGTTTGAAGGTTGAATGGCACCGCGTTTAAGCATGTCATTCACCTGGACATCGATAAGATGCCTCTCACTCGCCGATATTCGGTAAGGACGCTGCCGAATGGGCGCATGGCATTCCTGTGTCGATAGTATGCGAAACAGTCGTTGTGCAACTGAGTGTCATCGCTTGGCAGTTAAAGAAAGGAAGAGAAATTGTACAGCAAGCGAAGAAGTTGGTTTCGTTGCGTGCGTCGTAAGGTCGGTGGCTAAAACTGGTGTGAAAGATCGCGGTAGTGGCCTAGGAGTTGTTGTCTCTAGGGTGGGTACTATCAGTGGGTCGTCCATGGTGTCGAATATCGAATATGACGCCTGCAGCTCGGCTTCGCCGAGGGTTTTCCCGGCATCGCAAAGTGATTGGCTCAGGCGATGAATTGATGATGTACATCACAGAGGCGCCTGTATGGAACTAGAGAATGGCAAATGACAATGGCAGTGATCGGCGGCGAACTAGAAGTGCAGACGGTGCGAAAAGCACTGAGCCGTCGTCTCCAGATTCACAAGAGATGTAGACGAGAACAGTAGACTGGGCAGGCACAATGGTGTCGTCTCAAACTGTGATTTTTCGACATGTGTCCTTGTCATTGATGATATCTGTCTAAAATGGGAACACCTCGAGTTAAGCGCGGGCTCAATTTATGATCGCACGATGTGCAGAGAGTAAATCCCACCCTAATATGACGACATGAGAACAAGATGGCAACACAATAAATTCGATCACATAAATGACATCCTGGATGACGACACGGGCTGTGCAGGCACCGGAAGGCTCGACGTGCTGCGTGTTGGCAGTACAAACGAATAGTCCAGAAACAGGCATCGTGACTTTTCCAATATGGCGGCAAATGCGGACACCAATCGCTGAAAGGGCAGCGCCAGTGTCGACAAGGGCTAGCGTCCATGTTCCTTCTATAGTGACTTGAATAACGTTTCCGCGAGAAATTTGAGGCCTTATGCATTTCGCCGGAACCGCAGTTCTCACCTCCTGAACGGCACTACTTACTTTTCCTGGCGCACTGGGCTCCACCGTTGGTGCATGAGGGAAAGGGAGTGGCGGCGATGAGAAAGTGAGTGGTGAGAGGAAGGTGGGGTCTGGGAGGTAGGATAAGATTCGTAGTCGTCTGAATAACTACGGCGGGGTTGACGTCGCGCATACCTGACCCATGGTGGACGCACACTGTTAGAGATAGGTGGTGCACGAAAGTGACAGTAACGGGCCACATGTCCGACTAGGCCACAATGAAAACAAAGGGGACGGTTGTCTTGCGTGCGCCAAGGGTCGTCGGCTCGTGCGTACTGTATGAATGGGCAGGCAGGCAGCAATACTGGCGGGCGAATAGGCGGACTACGAAGGCTGTAACCTTGCATCACAGGCCTGGAAGCTACTGCGGCGTACGTCAGGGGAGCAGCTGTCGGAGCCTGATGGAGCGAAGGTGAGACCTCTTCGGCGACCTGGTCCCTGATGATGTTTTGAAGAGGGGGCGTCAACGGGGAATTCAACTGGTCGTGAACAAGCGGCATCAGCGAAAGCTGGCGGGCGACCTCTCCATGAACGAAATCCTTAATCTATTGCAGCAGAGATGAGTTGTCAGGAGCAACAGCCAATCCCGGCGTTGAAGTCCCCTGTGGATGAGAGCGGCATGTGGCTGTGCGTTGTTTGCGCAGCTCATCTATACTTTGGGAAAGACTGACAAGTTCAGACACTGTGGACGGGTTCTTTGCCAGCAGCATCTGAAAGGCGTCGTCTTCAATCCCATTCAATATATGCCTGATCTTATCGGCATTGCCCATTGCAACATCAACGCAGTTACACAGGTAGACAACGTCTTCAATGTAGCTGGTGAATGTTTCACCATCCTGCTGCGCGCGGCCACGCAACCGTTGCTCGGCTCGAAGCTTGTGAACAGCGGGGCGCCCGAATACTTCCGTCACGTGCGTTTTGAAAGCAGCCCACGTCGGGAAGGCGCGTTGGTGGTTTCGATGCCACACGCTGGCGACACCACTCAAATAAAATGACACGTAGCTGAGCTTCGCAGCGTCATCCCAGAGGTTGATAACTCTTACCCGTTTGTATTCGGCGAGCCAGTCTTCAACATCTTCCTCTTCTGTACCGCTCAAGATTAGTGGGTCGCGTCGACGCGAATGGGCCAGGGCAGGCTAGTGTGGGTACCAGGACAGCAGGTTGTTGCTGCGGTTGATTTGGTACGTCATCCGGCATTGCAGAGGCTGGCTTGAGTGTCCTGGCTGTGAAGTTCCAGGTTGGTGCGACTAGCAGCTCCACCACTTGTTACGGGGGTTTATTGACGTACACAGCGACAGGGAAGATAGCAGCAGCAGCACGCAAAGCGTAGCCAGGGAGCTGAACAGCCGAGCGTGCCAGGCGATGGCAATGCGCTTCCGTATGTGTCCATCTTCTTCCTCACACAACGTATGATTAGTGATGAACGGCTTCCTAAAGAGAGCTTCGAATGCAAACTTTCGGAATCCACGAAGAAAGCTTCGCAGACAGATCTGCATAAAGAGTACGAGTCCAAAGTAGAGAGACCAATTCAGGAATTAGACGAGGTGCGCGAGCGGCTTCGTGCAATGGAGGAGAAGCTCATAATAATCTTTTCCCTGCTGCTCATGATACAGCCGTTGGACATGAAAACATTCCAAGATCAGTTGCAAACAGAAAGAAGCAGCAAGGACAGAGCGTCTATTGTCATTCACTGGAAGACGACGAGAAGAGAGACCCATAATGGGAGCGCAGACAGCCACGTGCAGAAGTTTTCTGAGGAAGACTGAGCACAAGGTTGCCATGTGATTCCACGAAAGTTCTAACACCAAGCGGATCTAAAAGCGTGTCTTGCTCAGCTAAGATCACGAATACTTGTGAAATACTACGAACATCAATGCCAAGGCTGCCGTACTGCCTTCCAAGCACAGATAACATAAGCCTGTGGACAACCCTGGACCACTTTGGCGAAAAGCCCTAGCAGCTGAAACAGACAATGCAGCTCCTGCTGTGAGGAACCATTGACCTGAGCGCCTTCAACAGTGAACTATCGGGGAAGGAAGTCATCATCCAGAATGCCCAGTAGCGAGAGAAGCAGTGGCAACAGCCAAGATGACTTTGAAAAAAAAGGCTCACACCTAGCCGCCGTATATTTACAATGGAAGCAGTAACGCACACTGAAGATTTCAGGTAACGCAACACCGGAAGCGCCTGACCGTAGAGACTAGACGTCATTGTGTGGCCTGGAATGTGCTCGATTTCTCGTGTTGAGCCTGAGCGAAAAAAACTACGAGCTTTGTGCCAGCATAGCCAGGGAGAGTGTGGGCTCTTTCGAAGAAGAAAATGAGAAAACTTTTTGTGCGTTTTGAGCTTATTCGGACACCAACGTCTGTCTGAGTTCTCGAGTCCTTGTTACTATTCAGTTGGCCACATATTTTACAAGAAGTATGCGGGCCTGTCCATTGCGATAACTGAATCGTACTCACTATGCGATTGCTCCGCCGCGGTGGTCTAGTGGCTAAGGTACTCGGCTGCTGACCCTCAGGTCGCGGGTTCAAATCCCGGCTGCGGCGGCTGCATTTCCGATGGAGGCGCAAATGCTGAAGGCCCAGTGTGCTCTGATTTCGGTGCACGTTAAAGAACCCCAGGTGGTAGAAATTTCCGGAGCCCTCCACTACGGCGTCTCTCATAATGATATGGTGGTTTTGGGACGTTAAACCCCACATATCAATCAATCACTATGCGATTACCAATGATGACCACTGTTCGGGCTTCTTTTGACGGCGAAAGTATATAGGTAATGTTCTGGCTTTGTTACGAATTTAGATATCCTAAATAAAGTAAAAATTGACGTTGCACCGATACTGAGCCCGCAGAGTCTTAGGCAGATTCAAGACCTTGAGTGACTCTGTGGTAGGCTACTTGACTGCCACTCAGAATAGTTGACTTGAACTTGCGCTAGGATCTTAATTTTTACTCTTTGCATTCGTTGGATCAATGTTGCCGATGTCAGTTTTGTCTAATTCCATTGCACCTAAATCACCAATGCCTGTTATGGTCATTCCGGCCAAGATATGAACTGTTAATCACCTGCGGCTCATACCTGGACACCGCAGTCGGTGTTGAACGAGTGTGAACCACACGAGTCTGAAGAAAAGGTTCTCGCAACTTAAGTGATAGAACTTTCACTTTATGAATGTTATGTTCAGATAGACATATACATCCTACGGTGTTAGCCTCTCATGCCAAACTTAAGAGACCCTATAGGTTCATCTTTAAGAGTTGTTTCTGGTGCGTACTTCTAATGATTAGTGCACTAAGTCTTTTCAAACTTGCTATGAACCCACTATGTAGATTTAAGGGAACAGGCGCCGTAACGGGCGTGCCTCTTGTAGTCGGTGACCGGCTTTAATGCCATAGTCGCATGTTCTGACGCCCACTGGCAAAAGGTGCTTGTACCACGCATTATAGCTGCAATATTTCATGTTGTATTGTGAATCATATATAGAGGTCGCGTGTGTTTGTAAAGCATGAAAGTCACTTGTGTGGCATCGGAGACTAACATCATCATCACCAGCAAGAAGCACGGCTCACTGGTCTCAAGACGATGTGTCACTATCAATGGGAGAACAACAACAACAACAGCAACAACAACAACGACGAGGACGACGACGACGACGACGCTCGCGCTGCGCCGGAGCTCGGGTTCGCCGAAGCTCAGGCTGACCTGGAATAAATGGCGTGCCACGTATGTTCTGCTGAGACAGTGTCGTGTGTTGTAACAGTGGCGACGAGGACAACGAGGACCTCAACCAGTCCTGGACCCGCAGAGCCATGAGCGTGGGACGGCCATCAGTGTTTCAGGAAGCGTGGTCAACGTTCTGAGTTCGCCTCGAAGCCTTCTTCGAAGCAGAAGACATCACGGACACGACGAAGCGACGAGCAGTGTTAGTGGCCTCACTACCAGACAGTGCAATTCAAGTGGTCCAGGGACGTTGCCATCTGAGGCGAATCAATGCACTTAACTACTACGGTGCCGTTAATTATCTCGAGGAGTACTACGCCCCTGAAGTCAACGAAATAGCGGCAAGTTGTGTTTGTTTTACTCGATCACAACTAGAAGGAGAGGGGGCACATGAATTTATTGCTGAAATAAGGCGGCTGGCAGAAAAATGCAATTTCGGATCGTTGCTTGAACGCATGCTACGAGACCGAATCGTGTGTGGAATCTTAGATGAAGATCTGAGACGACATTCGCTGACCCTCAGAAACCTGAAGCTAACGGACGCAGACAATTTCGTTGTTGCAGCTCAGAACGTGACCGCGAATGCTAGAAGCATGCAATCTACCGATCAGAGTAGCATCCAATTCATGCGTCAGAATAGGCCCCAAAAATGATAATCCAAAGCCAAAAGCACGACACCTTGCCATAGGTGTGGTAGTGAAGCTCACTCGAATGAGCAGTGCTATATGTTCGTACGGTTGAACGAGGACACGACACTCGAATGTGCCGAGAACAAACCCAGCGGAAGCCCCGTGGCGCTTACGTCCTGTTGGCCGCAGCTGACGATAGCTCAGAAAATGAGTAGCTCTATACTATAGTGGCTCATAAAACGAGTACTGGCCACAACGTTAAGCCAATTTTCAAAGAAATTACTTGGGATGGTGTGCCACTTACCATGTTGATTGATACGGGGTCACCTGCTAGCGTTATTTCAATGAGCCTGTTCAAGCAGAATCAAAGCAGATGGCCGCCTTCAAGCAACACCACTCTCGAATCGTCATGTTTTTTTGGGAGAACTCCAGTGGTTGGAGAAGTTGCGCATGAAAGCAACCTGTCAGGGGCATGAAGTACAGGGCAGCCTGGTTATCGTCGATACACCTGGACCAACGTTACGCGGAACGGATACCATCAAGGCGTTTAACAATTGTGAAGTGGCCATGTTGAGACCAAGTTTCGTCGCAAACCTCAACACACGGAAGGAAGACCGCACGAGCCAGGAACTTCACACTTTGCTCAAAAAAGAGTGCAAAGTTGTCTCTGATGCTTTGGACCAATTCGTTGCCGACGATGTGATATCACCATTTATGGCTGCAGAATGGGCAACGCCAGTGGTTCCAGTTGTTAAGACTGATAGGTCCATTCGACTGTGTGGAGGCTTTCACCTGACAGTGAACAAGGCCACAGTGACCGAAGAGCACCCACTACACGTCTGGATGACATCTTCGCATGACTGAATGGCGGTGAAGTATTTAGTACGCTGGATTTCACTCAAGTGTACAACCAGCTGGCCCTGGACGACGAGGCCAAGAAGCTGACAGTCATAAACACTCGCAAGGGCCTATTCTGCTCCAATAGGCCTCCTTTTGCGATTAGTTAAGCTCCGGCCATCTTTCAGAGGCATATGGATTTCTTATTCAAGAATTTCCCGGGTGTACAAGCCTGTCTGGATGACATCATAGTGACTGAAAAGCGCAATGACCCTTCATTGTCAAAGCAAGTCTTGCTGCGCTTACGGGACCATGGTATCAGGCTAAACATCAAGGAATGCAAATTCAGGCAAGAAGAAGTCACCTTCCTCGGACCTCAAGTTTATGCTAATGAGCTCAAACCGAAGGACGACCACATTGAAGCAGTTCTTCAAGCTTCGGTCCCCAAGTCAGTCAATAAACTGAAATCCTTCTTGGGCTTAATCAACTATTATACCGAATTTTACCGAACCTTTCCACAGTCCTAGGGCCATTATACAATCTGCTAACTAAAGGAGCTACGTATAAATGGCGGCAGGTACACGAGGAAGCAGTTCGAAAGGTTAAGCAGGCTATACAAAGGTAAATGTTTTTGACACGTTTTGACCCTTAAAAACCTTTGAAGTTGGAAAGTGACGTTTCATCTGTAGGAGGGAGACACTAATTTCCCATCACATCAATAGCACAGACTATCCGATTGGATTTTGCTCCAGAAGTATGTCCAAAGCGGAACGAAACTACTGCCAGCTAGAAAAGGAAGCATTAGCCCTTGTATTCAGCGTGACGCGATTTAAGGACTACTTATATGACAATCACTTTGTTTTGGTGACCGACCATAAACCACTGGCGGGTTTGTTTAACCCAGGAAAAGCCATTCCTTCCATGGCTGCGGCAAGGATTCAGAGGTTGGCTCTTAGACAATAATTGCAGTATTGAAATATTGCAGTATCACAGAGGAACGGAAAACTCAAGTGCTAATGCCTTAACTCACCTGCCATTACAGAGCACACATGATACCAGCACAGAAAATTCATCAGAGCATGTCCTGTACTCGGAATGCTTGGAAAAGAAAGCGATTAGTGTCAGCGATGTGGTACATTTTGCAGAAACGGATTCTCTGCTGCAGGAAGGTATATTCTGGATTAAGAAAAGCGGGCAAAAATTTTTGTCTGAAGAACAGAGCCGCTTCCGGCCGTACAGATGGCGAAGCTCACTTACTAACAAAGCTTGGTCTACTGGAGACACCGCATGGTGCTTCACGGGGCGCTAAATCGACGCGTCTTGGACTTGTTTCATGAAACACACTCAGGCATGACGACCACGAACAACCTTGCAATATACTTATTTTTGTTTCCGGGTGTAGACAGTGAGATCGAGCGATTGGTGCGAGGATGTCCTGCTTGTATACAGGCTGCGGATATGCCTGCAGCGCAAACACCTGTACCATGGCCCACGACGGAAGAAAAAATGGAGCTGGTTGCACGCTGACTATGCAGGTCTCATTAAAGGACACGTGGTATCGGTAGTTGTAGATGATGAAACGAAGTGGATGGAGGCAGTTCTAACGAAATCTGCACCAGCAGAAGTGACAGTGGAGGCCCTGAGGGCAGTGTTTGCGATGTTCGGTCTACCACGTACTCTCAGTTATGACGGATAATGAATCTAAGTTCATGGGTTTCCAATTCTGCAGTTCCTTAGCGAATAACTAAGTAAAACGCTTGACGACAGCGTCTTATCATCCCCAATCAAGTGGTTTAGTGGAGTTAGCCGTAAGAACATTGAAGGAAGGCTGGAAGAAAAACGAAGAAATTGCGCTACAAATTCGACATTCAAGATTTCATTTCCGTTACCGCCGCACGCCAGTAAAAGAGGGCAAGCATCCAAAGGAGCGTTTGCTGGTGTATCAAATACGAACGAAACTCGACTGAATTATGCCGACCACAGATGATGTTAGAGCAAAGCCAAGCTTCCAACGAACTACAACAGCGATGGCCGGTAGGACAGCTTGTTTCGACACGAACGTTACGGCCTGGGAAAAGGTGGGTACCAGGTATCGTGCGGGACCATCAGGGCAAAGGCGTGGTCACAGTGGACACAACTGAGGGAATGGAACGACGGCATTTTGACCAAGTGCGATGGCGAGACGTCTCCGTTGACGAATCGTGCGACTCCAACACGCTATCGGCCCGTCAACAACGTTCGGGTGAAAGCTCAAGGGATTCACTGATTCTGGCCACTCAACCTTTGCGGCACTCAACGCGGAAGCGTCACGCTTTTAATCGTTTGAACTTTTGAGAAAAAGAGAAGCTGTTCATCGGAGACTAACATCATCATCACCAGCAACAAGCGCAGCTCGCCGGGCTCGTGACGCTCGCGCTGCGCGGGAGCTCGGGTTCACCGAAGCTCTGGCTGACCTGGAATAAACGACGTGCCACCTATGTTCTTTTGAGTCAGTGGCATGCGTTGTAACAACTTGCAGTGCATTTCCAAGCAGAGGAAGTTTTTTTTCACAGTATTCACAAGCAGACGCGTGACCGTGTGGTATAACATCCGCTTGCCACGAAAAGGGTCAGGGTTGGAACCCCTATCAGACCCATACAACCCGTGTTGTATTTCTTCCCGCAGGGACTCGCTCGCTGGATTCCGTTTAGAACGGCTGTGCCTCCGCAATCTCCGACGACAGCGCAGCTCTGGCCAACCGGCTCGCCCTCCGCCATCTCCCGAAGCCGTGAAGCTCTCGCTGAGTGGTTCCCCGTCCTCGGACTCCTGCGACCGTTTTACCATTCTTATTCCCCTTCTCTCGTGAGCCAATGTTAGGTGTCGCAATGTGATTCATACAGTTACGGCCTCACTTTACTTCTTTTCTCTCATTTAAGAATCACTTGCCGTTCTGCCTAGAATTTTTTATTAGTTGCATCATATTATATGCGAACATGTTAGCGACTTACGGCGACTTCGAGCGTATCTATCTATCTATCTATCTATCTATCTATCTATCTTCTATCTATCTATCTATCTATCTACTATCTGCCACCTACCTTTTCCAGCTCTCCTGGCCGTTTCGATACTGGTATCGATACCAAACTTGGTATGGCATAACATGGCTGTATGAAGAACATATTTGACTAGTCATAACATAATAATCATATCAAGCTTGTCATGAATGTCATGATTTACATTTCATGGTCCTGCAGCTAATGCGGTGGTTTCGTTCACATAGCATGTTGCAAAACTGGTATGGTATGACATGAATGCATGACGAGCACAAGCTACAGACCCTAACATGAAAATCATGACATGCGTGTCATGTAACAACATGAATACACGCAATGGTCATGATGCGCTCGCGGCTGTTTCGCTAGCGTCACATATACCAAATTTGGTATTACAGTACGTGAATGGATGACGAACGTATGTGACTGGTGCAAACGTGATAATCATGAGATGCGTGTCATGCGACAACATGACTACATGCCACACTCATGATGCGCTTGCGGCTGTTTCGCTAGCTTCGCTTATACCAAGTTTGGTATTACGGGACGTGAATGCGGAGTGGTTCTTGAGAGAAAGGAAGAGAAAAGTGAGCCCCGTTATTGTCTGCTTCAGTGAGCGACACCGCCACAGAGCTCACAAAGGGATGGGGGTAAGGAGGGATAAAAGGGTAGAGGTAAAAGTATAGGAAAGAGGAAGAAGAAGCAACAACAAACTGAGGGGATAGAAGAGACAGGAAAGATGGAAAAACGGTCACTGGAGTCCGAGGACGGGGTACACTTGCGAGAGATGGTGTCGGCGTCTGTAGATGGCGTAGAGCAGGTCCAGTAAGTCAGAGCTGCGCTGTCACCGAAGACAGCCGGCGACAGGAGATGACGTAGGGCCAGCCCAGTCGGCCAGAGCTACGATGACGCCGAAGGTCGCGAGCGCGCGGAGCGCGCGGGCGCACAACCGGTCGCCACGAAATCCAGGGAGCGTCTCCGGACGTGAATGGATGACGAAGGTTGATACAGGTTCAAACATGATAAACATGAGGTGCGCGTCATCTAACAACGTGACTACATACTACGTTCATGAAGCGCTCGTGGCCGTTTCCCTAGCTTCACATGCTCCAAACTTCGTATTACTCAGCGCGAACGGACGACATAGGTAAATGACACACCCAAACATGATAATCACAACACGCGCGTCATGTAACAACATGACTACATGCCACACTGATAATGCTCTCATGGCTGTTTCGCTAGCTTCACATATGCCAAATTTGGTATTACGTGACGCCAACGGATGACAACGGTATGTGACTGGTGCAAACACGATAATCATGAAATGCGTGTCATGTGAGAGCATGACTACATGCCACAGTAAAGGCGCCAATACTTTTCGACGTGACGCGGTGCGCATGTTCGCCGGCATTCATTTCGATTTCGTCGCGTAACGCCTTCGTAGCCACGCCAGGCGCCGGTCCTGCCATATACTCGCAGGCGTACGCCGCTGCTGCGTTGCTTTGACGCATGCGTCCAGCGTCTTTCCGTCACGAAAAGAGAGAGGATGCAGTGTTGTCTGTGAAACGCATCGGCGCGAAATGCAGCATGGTGCATTTGGCGCTGGTTGCAGCCGGGCCGTGCCGACGGACGCTGGTCGTACCTGGGGTCTGAATATAGAGTGCTCGCGTTTTGCTAACGTAGCTTCACTGTGTCCCAGCGCGCCAGCATGTCCAATGCTATCATTTGAGCATATTGGGGCCTTCCATGATGCGCTCGCGGCCGATTTGCTAGCTCCACATATAACAAATTTGGTGTTACGGGATGTCAATGAATGACGAAATATATGACTGGGGCAAACATGATAATTCATGACACGCGTGTCACGTAAGAATATGACACCATAACACGTTCATAGCAGTTCTCGCAACGGTTTTGCTAGCTCCGCATATACTAAATTTGGTATCACGTGACGTGGAATAGATGAAGTTAAACGACACATTCAAACATGATAATCATGACACGAAAGTCATGTGCGGCATAATTTAGCCTCCACCTCGTAACGTTGTGCTGATTTAAAATGACATAACATTTCTCATTCGTGCTTTGCATATCATTGATTTCCAATGTACATGTGATCTGCCAATTTTCTTTTTACAAGCAATGACGCCAACGCCCAAACTTCTGCGAAACGAGCTCTGCAACGCTATCGCGTTAATATTTGTCCACGCCAAGCTAGAGGTGCGATCTTGAGGGTGCCAGACATAGGTGGCTAAATAGATAAAAACGTGCCAAGCGTCTTAGTTTCGGTAACAACTTCATCGCATTGAATAACGTTTCTTTCTCTTGCTCTGAAAACGAGGAGAATGTCGCCCCCACTTGTATTACTCTTCTTGCAGCACTTGAGCGGCTTCTTTTATGGTGCGTGAATGTGCTGACTAGATTCAATAATTTTTTGTACTATAACCTCCTATTGCATAAAAATGTGTCCCAGCGTGATGCCAGTACGTTTTTTTTTGGCACTGGTACACGCTGGAGACACTAGAAGACGCTGGTATTTACTGTCACTTAGCTGGGCGCACTAGTAGGGGCACTGGCTTAACCGTCATGATGCTGGTGCACACTGCGAAGCGCTGGAAGCGTTGGAAAGTTCACTTGTTCACTGGAAAGCGCTAGTGAATACTGTAGCACGCACTGCTTCTATACTCAGCGACAGCTTTTCTTGACAGCACTGTGGAAGCTATAGAGCCGAACCGCCTGCATGCGCACGCTCCAGGAAATAGTACCTATTTTATTTTCTGATTCTAGTAGCTACTTGGCCCGAATAAATAAAACTTTCTTCATTATAAGGATGGAACAAGTATGGGACGCTGTTCATGGAAAAGAAGTTATCGTGCGCCCTAGTTTTTTTTTATTTTTCATTTCTTGGACGGCACCACGTTTTCCGCACGCCGGCTGCGTCTGCTGCTTGCTCTTGCAGCGGCGAGCACAGCATCGGCCGTGGAAAAGCTGCTCATCGTTGGGACGCGCCGTCTTTTATACACAACGCATAGAACGTTCCAGCCTTATCACTGGTGGCTGCGCAAGCTCTGAAATAAGCTTCACTGTTCGCGTCTTGCGCGCAATCTTAACAACGATCTACAACCATTGTGAGGCTTCTCGAACACTGAGGCGCAGTCTGCGCCGATCATTGCTGACAGCCTTTGAGGGCGTAAACCGGATACAGCAATACTGAAACAAGACAGGCCCGTGGCCGGATTCGTGCCGCAACCGGCCTTCCATTTCGCCTGTACCAGGGCTCAATACCGTAACGTTAACATTCGATCACGTGTGGCGTCTACCCATATATACTGGGCTGAACACGGAACCTAAACTTCACTGTTATAAAGGCTGAATAATGCTGGGAAAATCGTTCTGAACAACGGAAAATTTTATATGTACCAGTATATAAACAGCACAGTAACTAGCTGCATGTATGCACTCTCATCAAAGTTTAACTCTGACGTTCCCATTTTGCATGCATACATTTTGCTAAACACACTAGCGCAGCGAGCAAGCGAAAACCGAAACTGGAACTGAAATCGGCTGCAAGCTGCCGGACTACTTGCGTAGTAACACAAATGTGCGGAGGCCACGCCTCCGTAGCCTTCGCTCCAATGTCAAGAAAAGCTGTCGCCGAGTATACCAGCGCAGCGTGCACATTACTGTATACGATAGCCGTGGTATGTTTTAGTGTCGTTGAATATAAAACGCTTCATTCGATGGCAAGGAGAGATGCTACTTTAACAGATACCGAGTATACGTATTTTTTGCTGTGCACGTACGTATCGCAGCAATTATAATGCACGTTTTTCGCATATGCCCCCGCGTATACCAGCCATATTCGCATCAGTCGTGTATTGCTGTAACGATTCCAAGTTGCAGTGTTATAAGCCTGGAGCTGGATGCCACTCCTAACAGAAAAAGAAAATTGTTTTTGCCGCCAAGTTGACGAAACGTAAGTGAGCCCTCTCGATCGCTTCACAAGGTTTCCCAGCGGAGACGAGAGAAAAATCTGTCGTTCGATTCCGCCACATCGCGTAAATGGATGTCTGGCCATGCTTATCCTTCTTCTTACTTCAGGTAACAATTAGAAATATTCGAAAGCGCAAATGCAGAAACTTCAACCTTCCCAACTCCCCGCATCGAGAGCGGTCTTACCCGGTGCCCGGCCCAGCGAGGATTATCGTGCCGGCCGCGTTGGTGTAAATTTTACCGGCGCTTCTTGCTTCGTGTACACACAATTTTAAATTGTGAGAATAACTGTAAAGTATAGTTTATACATCCATGCATCTAAATAAACTATTTTGTCTTGTGTCGATGTGCGCACAAAGAGCGCTGATTATCGATGCGTCGTGCTTTCAGCTACGCAGGCTGTCACCGAAAGCTGCCTGCTGCGCTTAGCCGGTACTTCTCCGACTCGTATGCAAGAACACGCAATTTTCGCCGACGCTCTTTTCGCCGCTATCAGTGCCAGTGTCTTGATCTTCTTTTGCGTAGCCACAAGCTCGGTCCGAATAAACGGTTTCTTCATCAACCTGGAGTCTGCTCTCTCCATTCGCGTCACGACCCCGTGACAATACAAACGAGTGAGTGAGTATGAACTTTATTAAGGTCCTGAGAGGAAAGAAAGCGGTGCCGAAAGCCCCGCCATCAATCCGGCGGCTCCACCCAGGTCGGGACCGGTAGACAGAGTCTCTCGGCGACGGCCCGGGCCCTCTGGACAGCCTTGAGCTGGGCGATGAGCTCTGTGCTTCGAAGGGCGGAGTCCCAGGAGGACTGGTCAGAAAATTCTGTACCCACGTTGGCAGGGCACAACCAGAGCATGTGGTCGAAATTGTTATACTCGTTTCCACAGTGTGGACATGCAGTGGAAAAGTCCGGATTAATCCTGCTTAGTGTCGTTGGTGTGATGTATGTACGTGTCTGCAATTGTCTGTAAGTGATTGCTTGTGCTCTGTTCAGATCTCTGTGAGGAGGAGGAAAGTTCGACGTTCTAATCTATGATGTGAGGTGAGTTCGTGATATGATACAAGTGGGTCTTTGTAATCGAGGTTCCTGCAGGCTGCATTTAAGCGAGGGGGCGAACCACTGACGCGGAAAGTGAGCTCTCGCGCCAGTGTGTGTGCCCGCTCGTTTGGGTTGCCAGCAAAGCCGGAAATGTTTCCCATGTGGGCTGGGAACCATGCGATGTGTGTAGACCGAAAGTTTTCCTCCTTCGTCTCGTGGTTGAAAAGCCTGTTAACGACCGCAGCTGCCTTCGAAGAGACTAGGGCCGCCGAAAAAGTTCTTATAGCTGTTCTAGAGTCCGAGTAAATGACAGAGGCTTCAGTGCAGCTTCGAAGGGCTAGCGCAATGGCCATTTCCTCTGCTTCGTGGGTGAAGTTGGTAACTACCGTGGCTGCGTTGACGAGCGAGCCGTGGGCGTCCACCACAGAGACTGCATAGGCACCTCGATTCCAATATTTTGCGGCATCAACGAAGAGGACCTGCGTATCGTTGCACATGATCTTGGCGAGTATTGCCTTGGCTCTCGCTTTTCTTCGTCCTTCATTGTGGGTTGGGTGTATGTTTCTGGGAATCGGGTCAACTGTTATCGCTTTCATGGCTTGTGTGCAAAGTTGGGACTTTTCTGGCGGCATGAAGAAAGGCTGAAGACCGGCTTCAAACAATATCTCGTTGCCCGCCTTTGAGAGTGAGAGCCGACTAATCTGTGCATGCCGCTGTGCCTCAAAGAGTTCGGTAGCTGTATTATGCAGGCCCAATTGTAAGAGTCGTTCCGTACTAGTGTTGCGAGGGAGGCTCAGGACCCTTTTCAATCCTGTTCGAATTAATGTATCAATTTTGTTGAGCTCTGTCTTCTTCCAGTTGAGGAAGGGGGCGGCGTAAGTCACGTGGCTGATGAGAAAGGCGTGAAATGCTTTCATGAGGTTGTCCTCTTTCAGACCAGCCCTTCTACTGTTGACCCTTGATAATACCCTGGTGAAGTTGAAGACACTTTTCTCTATACGTTTGAGGGCCTCCGCGTTGTCACCGCTGTAAGCACCAACTACCATGCCCAGGACCTTGATTGTGTTACATATTGGGATACTACCTCCGTCCTTGGTGTGTAGGTGAACGGGGAGGGAGCTAAGGAGCTGTCCCTTTCTGGGGCCGTGTTTACACAGAAGGAGCTCTGATTTGCTCGTAGATAGCTTCAGCCCCGTATTTTGTAGGAAAGCTTGTGTGGTGTCTAGGGCATGTTGTAGGTTCTGCTCCAGGGAGCCTAGTGGGCCACTTGTGGACCAGATGGTAATGTCATCTGCGTAAATCACGTGTCCTACCCCATGAACTTTCGAGAGTCGGTTCGCCAGATCGTGCATTGCGATGTTGAAAAGAAGTGGCGAAAGCACTGACCCTTGGGGGGTGCCGACGTTTCCCAGCTTGTGCTTACGGCTTCTGATTTGTCCGATGTTTATGGTAGCCGTACGGTCCGCCAAAAACGATCTGACATAGTTGTGAAATTTTTCTCCGAGATGTAAACTGGAGATTTCGTTGAGGATATGTTCGTGCCTGACCGTATCGAAGGCCTTCGTTATGTCGAGCGCCAGGATGCCCTTTACGTCCCGTGATTTATTGTCTATCACAGCACTCCTGATAAGGAGCATGGCATCTTGTGTTGATAGTGATTTTCGGAATCCTATGAGATTGTGGCGAAAAAGGCTGTTTGCTTCGATGTGCTCTGCAATTCTATTGTGAATGACATGTTCGGCGACCTTTCCGAGGCACGAAGTAAGGGATATTGGTCTCAAGTTCTCGGCAACAATACAAACGAATCTAACTGAAAGAAGGTAAGTTCCTTATAGGTTCTCATACGTAAAACAAGGAAAAAGAATCGGCAGCCGTGTTCAGGTGGAATCACCCAGTGATGATTTTAAATGGCAATAAGCTGCCAAGAACAATGGTGGCAATATTGTGTTTCAGCCTGTGTCTAGCACCCAACTTTCGCTTGCCTCCGTCGTCGGACGCTATTCAAGGCAGGAATATGAACCTAAAGGGGGCCAACAAAAATTTTTTTTTACTTCACTAACGCATTCAGCTATAAATGAAATGTAATACCTGACAGCTTATTGAGTGTAACCTCATAAGCAATATTGTTATATCATTACAAACAGCTGAAATTGCGGGAATAGCTTGTGGCTGCAGAAATTGCGTACGAGTCGCTAATCAATAAATTTGTTTATTATTTACCAGATGGCATTGAAAGCGAGTGCTTGGTCAAGGTTGGTAACGATGTAAAGAAGATCGGTCTCTTGTGCCTTTTGGCAACGAAAGCTTACATTTCAGCCAGGGGCTGTGGTTTGTATGCGAAAAGAGGAACAGTGCACGGGCTGTTTAAGCCGGGTGCATTGTGTCAGTGATGACGCCCACCCGGAGTGATTGGCGGTAGAAGTCTTTTGCTGCCAGATTGTTTGTCGTCCAGGTAATCACATACACGCCCCGATTATACCAAGCATTTACGTATTTGTTGCTCATCATGTTATCGCTAATCATGACAACCGATGCACCGGTCATGTAGGGCAGAAAACCGGAATGCAGAGCCTTGTCTAGAAGCCAGTCTGCCATTGTGTACAACATGTGGGCGAAAAACGACTCGTGGTACGGGCGCGTCTTGTTCACGTCTTCGTAGGTCAGGACTCCCGGCTGCCAAGTCAGCGCTGTCACAATTCCCGGATTTCGGCGTCGCAGTGAGTAAACAAAGTTGTGATAGAAGGAGGCGACCAGCGCCCGCCGATAGAGCTCGGGCCTTTCGCGAAACAGCTTGTCGACCACCTCAACAGCACGGGAGTCATACCTCTTGACGTCAATGATGAGCCGCATGCCTAGGCGTAGACACTCCTCGACGCCTTCTTCGAGTGTGGGGACGCGCTCCTTGGGAAACCGCTCGGCGAGCGGGTGTTTGCACGAGGCGTCCAACCGACGCAGCTCGTCGAAGGTTATGTTGTCAATCGGGCCCTCACCGTTGGTGGTCCGCTCGAGAGTGTCGTCGTGGAAGATGACGGCGACATTGTCTCGCGTGAAGGTCAGGTCGAACTCGATTCCGTCTGCGTTGTTCTTCTTGGCTTCCTTGAAGGCGGCCAATGTGTTCTCGGGGGCGTCGAGGGCACAGCCACGGTGCCCGAAGACGGGGGGCAGCTGTGAGTCGTCGCCGTCTTTTACGCCAAAGATCACCTCCGAGACTATGTTGTCATCGACGCGCGGTATCGAGCACCAACGGACAGCCCAGCAGCTGAGAACGAGGATGATGGCGACGCCATAAGCTGAAACCATGGCGCTTTGCGAAACCAGGTTGAAGTAAGACGCGTACACGCTCACAGCGAGGTTCTCTTGGGAGTCGCCGATATGTTGCTCAACACCGGTTACACCACTAACTGCCCACATTAGCCGTCTCTAAATACTTCTTCTTCTTCTACTTCTGTTGGTCGGTAGAGCGTGCCTCCCGTGTTTTCTACTTGACTTAAAGAATATCAATGCAGGTAAAAATGCTGCCCTTTTAATAGACCCGTCAGGAGCCTGTGAAACTGAACGCACAAACACACACAAACGAGTGCTGTGTTTTTATGGGCGTTTCCTGTCCTTTGGGCACACATCGTACCACGAGAATGGCGATTCACGTGACGCCGTTATGGTATATAATCTCGAATGGTTTTATACAAGAAACATCGGTTGCGAATCATGTCTTACCCTGCTGTGTCATGCATCCTTCCACCAAAATTTTGCTTCGCGTGATTATCAAGTGCAATCAATTGATATCACTTTGTTATGTGTTTGTCTAACTGCGCAAGGAGATATAACAGTGCATAGCCAACAAGAACAAAATAATGCAATCAATAATGCGTATAATGATTTCATTGTCCACGTGTATATAAGTGAATATTTGCGAGTGGAATGTACCGCCTATAAGAAAGGTGTGTCGCCTAATGAGAAATGTTTCTCTTCTTCGAAGACTTTCAACACGGTGTGGTTCCGGCTCCAAAAGAAATTTGATGCTATTCCTAATTTACACTCAATAATCAGCTTTCTACAGAGACCGAAATTCTCCTACTGCCGAAACGCAGTGTCGTTCGCACTGGACGTGCCCCGCGCCGCCGAATATGTCATCTACCACGGGCTGAACGCGGGATGGATGCGCTGTCACCTGGTTGTTGTCATGGTTTGCAAATGCCGTTAGGCTATCCTGTGGTCTAATCTTCATTGATTCTCGTACGCAGGAAGCAAGAAAAGACAGTACTGCTTACTTTCCTAGCAAGTGGCTGCCTTGTAATGCACGAAAAGCAAAAAAAACCACTGACGCCAGCGCGTTGGTGGGTTCGTTTCGCTCTGCAAGACCGCAACAAGCTCGGTCACGCCAACAGCAAGCTCGATCACCTCTTCCACGTAATACGGACGCGAAGTAGGCACAGAGTAGGTTAAACTCCCGTTGGTGTCAACATTCAGTTACGTGCACTGCGGCATAACAAGTGAGTAGGGCTTGGGCGCCATTTTTCAAAATTCTTTGACTAGCGCTCCTATTGGTCCGCGTTGACCGATTCGGTGGAAGACGCTGCAAAAATCGGTGCGAGAGCGATGCACGCGGAGAGGGCCCTTTCGGTGAATCTCGCCGCCGCCGAACTGGATTCGGAGCACTTCGGCGGCCGGAATGCTCAGTGTGAACGCGCCCTAACAGCAATAACAAAACGAGTGGCTTTTCAGAGCCTTTTCGAAACACTCTTCGGCATTATATAGGCACACTGCTGGGTACCCACTGCGCCACAAATATACATATCTTTTGTTCAGTAGGCCAGCATTCACTATGCTATATTTCGTCATTCTTTGGAGAGCGTGGTATCTGCTACACACTTGTTCAAAATTTTGTGCATTATTTTATGCAGTCGCTGACGACGATGAAGAATAATGTGTGAAGTGGGTATGGACCAAAGTTATTAGGTCATCAAGAACAAGTTTTCTAATGAGCTGAAGGATGACCCAGTTATGCAATTCGTGTTGTGTGACGCCTGGTTCTTCCTTTGATGTTATAAAAAGCTTTATTACTGATATTATCGCGATTCCTTTCCCGACATCAAGCTGGCCTAAAAGCAGTTTAGAAAAGAGTTCCAACAACTGGCGTTGCTCATCTATACACAAACTGGGCAACGCCAGTTCTTGTAACTCGTTTCTAAAATAACTTCAGATGCTGTGCTGAACTTCGTCACATGTCGAGTGTTTCCTTAGTCACGCAAGCCCTTATTGTCGCTGTGTGATTGTACTTGTGCTCCATACTATAAGTGTCATTTTATGCTCATTCTAATACACATTTTAATAAATACCATGAAAGAAAGAAAAAAAACAGGCGTAGCTCAGGGGTAGAATACTGGGCAGGCATGCTGTAGACCCGGGTAGTAATCCCATTGGGCCACTGGTGTTTTTTTACCGAGTTTTTTTTTTCGTTCGATATTGGCTCCGGACACCGGCGGTAGAACACTACGGCGCCGCTCTTGACCCATCTTCTGATCTCCAAACAGCTTTCGCTGTAGAATACCAAGCTCCGGGGGAGGCACGAGATGGCGGAGTCTTGTAGCGTGAAGCCGCAAGGGCCAAACAAAGAGAAGATGCTACCAGCCGGGCACTTATTCTGTTTGGAAGTGTTGGGAGCACACAACAAATAATAAATATACGTTGGGTTTAACGTACCCAAACCCCGATATGAAATAAAAGACGCCGTAGTGGAGAGCACCTGAAGTTTCGACCACCTGAGGTTCTTTTAGTATATGTGGAGCTAGCAAAACGACTGCGAGCACGTGGTGAGCGTGCTATTTTGTCATGTTCTTACATGACACGCGCGTCAGGATTATCATGTTTGCACCAGTCATATACATTCGGCATTGATGGACGTCATGTAACACCAAACTTCGTATATGTGGAGCTAGCAAAACGTCCACCAGTGCATCTTGAAGGGCCCAATATACTCCAAAGTAGCGTTGACGCACGCGCACGCTGGGCACAATGACACAACGTTAGCAAAACGCGAGCACTCAATAGTCTGACGTCAAGAACAACCGGCGTGACCAGCGTCCGTTGGCGCGGCCCAACGGCAACCGGCGCGAAATGCTACATGCTGCATTACTCGCCGAAGCGTTACCCAGACAACACTGCGTCTTCCTCTATTCGTGACAGAGGGACGCAGGAGGTGCTGAAATGCGCATGCGTCAAAGCAACGCAGCGCGGCACGCACCTGCGAGTATATGGCATGACCGATGCCTGGACTGGCAACGCTGGCGTGACGCGACTGTATGAACACCGGCGAACACGCGCACCACGTTACGTCGAAATGTATTGGCGCCTTGACTGTGGCATCTAGTCATGCTTTCACATGACACGCATCTCATGATTATCATGTTTCCACCCGTCACATGATTTCGTTATCAATTGGTGTCACGTAATACCAACATTGGCATATGTGAAGCTAGCGAAATGGCCGCCAGCGCATCATCAGTGGGGCATGTTTTGATGTTGTTAGATGACACGCATGTCATGGTTATCATGTTTGTATGTGACGCTCTCTGCATCCCGCCTTGTGGCGATGGATAGCGGCGACTTCTACAGGCCCACGTGGTCAAATGTCGGCGCCCTCAAGCCCTTCTGGGGCTCAAGGCTCATTGTCCATCACCAGCGACGGCTCAAGAAATGCTCCTACTCCCGTGCCCATGGACGAAGAACCAACTGCTGGCCCTTTTGGCTACAGCTCAACATTTCTAAGCTCCGCAAGGAAACGAGGCTCTTGGTGCAGCTCCAGTGAAGACACGGACATCTACTCACTCGACGGCGACGACTCATCAGATGGCAGCTTCGTGTCTGTGATGAGCCTCAAGGCCAAAAGGAGGCTCATCAAGACGTCATCACCAGCAAGCACGTCAACCGTGAAGGCAAGGAGTGAACGCTGGCCGCATACCATTCTCTTCACGCCCGTGGATCCCTCCGTCAGGCTTCGCAAATTGAACAGGCAAGCTATTTCCACTGTTCTTGAGGGAATAGCACAGAATGAAATCAAAGAGGTCCGGCTAAACACACGTAAGAACGTTTTAACTGTTGACACAACACATGCAGACACGCTGGAGAAGCTTCGAATGATGACAGAGTTTGGAGATGTCAAAGTACGAGCGGTCGTACCGATGACTGGGACCTGCACTGCAGGTGTCATTTACGACATTGACTTGGCAATCCCAAACACGGATCTACTCATTCTGATAAAACCGGCGTACCAAGGAGTGGTCTTTAAGCATATAAGCCGCCTCGGGAACAGCCGCTGCGTTAAGATAGTCTTTAAGGGCGACTCAATCCCTACGCACGTCAAGTTGGGACATTTCCGGCATGTGGTAAGGCATTTTGTTCCAAAGCCGCTTCAGTGCCACAAGTGTTTCAAGATCGGCCATGTCAAGGGCGTCTGTGCGAACTCTACCATATGCCCCCGGTGCGCGGAGCCGCACACGGTAGACACCTGTTGTGCAACAACTTATAGGTGTGGCAATTGTCCAGGTACGCATGAAGCCACGTCTAAGGAATGCCCAAAACTCAAGAAAGAAATAGTTATCCTAAAAGAAATGGTCCGGGATAACTCCACCCATAGAGAAGCTTCACAGAAAATCCGGCGTCGACGTCGCCACCAACGGAAGCGCTCCAGTCATGGTGATATTCATGCACCACTTCGGTCTACACCATCATAAACATCCTGTAGAAAGCCAGAAAGTACAAGAATACCTCCACCGGCGAAGCCTCTCTCCCCTGAAGACTGGCCGGTGCTTGCGAACGCACGGCCTTCCGAGCAGCCTTCCCGATCTCTGCTCCCAGTGAAAGCCAATGCTGCTTATGACGAGGCTCCAACAGCAGATTGCCAAATTATTCCTATGCTGCAATACATTGTGAGTTTCATCAGAAGTCTTCTGACAAGCATCGATACGCCAACTGCTAGGAGCGGCCCACAGGTACTGGACGCGTTGAGTCCGGTCTTTGCAAGCCTTCAGTAAAGCCATGGCCGACAATCAAAAGTCGTTCCGACAGGAGGTCAGAAAAGCGTCGATTTTTCAGTGGAACGCAAGAGGTCTGAGATCTCGCATATCTGATTTTCGCCAGTTCGTTCATCTGTACTGATTTCCTATCATGATTATATGTGAACTGAAATTATCGCACCCAATCAGATTATCCGGCTATGAGTAATTTTTCTCCTCAAGTGACATCGAAAGTAGCAAGGTTGCTGTATTTATTCGCCAGGAGCTTACTTACGTCGTCCAGCCAGTGCAACCTCACGACGGCAATCAGTATGTGTGCTTGTCTGTTAAAAAAGAAAAAGTGACATTCGCACTTCTAGGTGTGCATATGTCCCCATCAAGTCAATTCGACGCCAACAAACTAGACGGCATATTAAGGGCACATCCAGGTCCGTGGGTTATCACCGGGGATTTCAATGTGCATCATCCCATCTGGGGAAGCTCAAGGCTTAAGTCAACGGGACGACGTCTAGCATCATTGGTTTCCAGCCATGGTCTCGTCCTTCTGAATGACGCCAGTCCTACGTTTTTGCGAGGCACTACATATAGCAGCTACCTTGATTTGTCGTTTGTTTCACGCCAATTTGCTACACAGGTAAAGTGGTTTTTGGACATTGAAACACCAGGAAGCGACCAACATCCCAACTTACCTGAAGAATAAAGGTATTTCGAACACGCACACCTCTGCCACAACACCAAGAATAGATTGGGGTGAGTTTAAAACTCAACTTGAGGATGCTTGTGAAGAAGGCCTGTCTAATGGTCTTCAGCAAGTTATTAAGGAAACTGCACATGCGGCTATGCGCACAATAATATGCTCTTCGAAGTACTCTGAATTTGACCTCGAGCTGGAGCGACTTCGTGTGATCCGCCGTCGTGCCGAAAGATGATACCGACGCACCGAGATTCCACAGACGGTCTACGAGCAGCCCGGCGCATCCAAAACAAGATACAACGGTGCCTCGACAAATTAGACACCCAACGATGGAGGAAATTTTGTGCGTCGCTAGATCCTCATAAACCACTATCTCAGATATGGAGAATTCTGCGAGGCCTACGTTCTGTTCCAGAGCAGCGTTTTTCCCTTCAAAGCCCTTGCACTTTTTCATCGCCGGCACGAAATTGAGGTAGCAGATTTCTGCGCAATGGCCGTGGGCCAGACAGCGTACACAAGCCTACATACAGTGAAACATATCCTTCACTCACGGGACCCGCGCATGGATTTACCGTTTACATCACAGGAGCTCGATGCGGCGCTTGTATTATGCAATAAGTCGTCGTCAACTGGCCCGGATGACATCTCATACAGGATGCTGTGCAACCTTGGTAAACGGGCACGAGAAGCACTCCTTAACATCTTCAACTATTCCTGGCAAGCTGGCGTCGTTACGCAAGATTGGAAGATTAGCCGCTTAATACCGATTCTTAAGCCTGGCAAATCTCCCCTGGACATTGCCTCTTACCGACCGATCGCACTTTCAAGCTGCGTAGGAAAGGTAATGGAGAGAATGATCTTGGCCAGGCTTGAATGGTACCCGGAATACTATGAGATACATCCGAACGCCATGGCTGGTTTTCGCCGTCACCGATGTTCGATCGACAATGTTATAGATCTCGTCACATATGTCCAGCAACAAAAGGCATGTAAACGACTATCTGCTGCCTTGTTCCTTGACGTAAAAGGAGCATACGACAACGTTCTACATGACGCCATCCTCGAAGCCATTGAGTCAGTGGGCCTAGGCGGGCAACTGTTTTGTTGGACACGCAGTTATTTACAAGGGCTGGGCCTAATTTGTGAACACTGCAGATGGTCCAACCTCCCAACACCCAACGCATCGTGGAGTCCCGCAAGGTGGCGTCTTGAGTCCAACCCTCTTCAACCTCGTTCTCATTGGTCTTGTAGAACGACCACCAAGTGTGGTCAAGTTATCCATGCACGGTGACGACATCTGCGTCTGGGCATCTTGTGTGACAAGACCTCAGGTACGCGCAAGACCTCAGAAAGCTGTGGCGTTGGTATCAGTGTACCTCAAGGACCAGGGTTTGAAAATCTCGCCATCGAAATGCGCATTGATTGCTTTTAGTTGAGAGCCAATGAGACCATACGCTATATCAATTGTTGGCCAAGTCATACCATATGTCAAGACGCACAGATATCTAGGCATATTCATTGATAGAGACCTCTGCTGGGGCCCACATATGGCCCACTTGAAGAAGAGGCTGACAGATATTGCTAACTTATTCAAGTATCTCGGAGGAAAAAACCTTGGGGACTTCAGTACATGCAATGATGCAATTGTACAAGACGCTTTTTCTTGGCTATTTGCGCTACAGTTTGCCTGCGTTGACCAACACTTGTAGAACCAACATTCGGACTCTCGAGAGCATCCAGGCTATGGCTCTGCGAGTTTGTCTGGGGCTACCGCGATGTTCAACAACAAATGAGACGATCGAGATTGCTAATTTCTACCCGCTAAAGACGCATATCATGATAGAAGTGCTCAGAGCACACGTGAGGCATCCTTACTCGTGCCCCTGCCCATCATCTAGCTTCACTGCAAGAAGCCCTACCTCGTGCCTCATTTTGCCAGACAGTCTTGTCATATCGCACACGCATTCCTACGGGATATACAACTCCATCAAGGATTTCAACTCCCCCATAGAGTATGACCTATGCTACATGTTGATCTCACAGTTCCAGGCATAGGGTCAAAAGCCCGGCACTCGTCTCCTAGCGCTAAAGCAGCTTTCTCTTCTATTGTTATATGAGAAGGACAGTGAGCATACTCATCGATATACTGACGCTTCAACTTAAGTGATGGGTCTTCAGGGTCGGTGATCTTTCCTGCAACAGCGACAATAGTGATGTTTCGTTTATCCCACCAGACATCATCGACAGCTGTGGAACTTGTTGCTCTACGTAGCGCAATTCAAGTCATTAAACACCAAGAAGCCAAGAAACGGAGCGTGTTCACTGACTCTAAGGCAGCACTACAGTGTTTGATATTCGCCTTACGCCGGCGACCTCATGAACAACTAGTGCTGGAAATTAGAGAGCTGCTTCACCACCCCTTCGACGAAGGACACAGAATCACGTTTCAGTGGCTTCCAAGTCACTGCGGCATATTGGGCAACGAACATACTGATGCAGCTGCCCGATCAGCACACGAAGATGGTGAAGAAGAATCTATACCATTTTCAAGGACTGATGCTGCAATGACCATCCGAAAATTCGCTCATGCAGAATTAAAATCCCCGTGGAACGCCGAGTGCTTACGGCACACGCGACTGCATAGACTGGACACGTCCTCGTCGACTCCGGCCTCCGTATGGACCCTCTCGACTCGAGACAACGGTGCTTTGCCGACTATGGCTTGGTGTCGCCTTCACCAAAGCTTGCGCCTTCCGAATCGGCATGAAAGACAGTGCTGCTTGCGGTCATTGCGGCAGCGATGAAACTATAGAGCACGTCCTCTGTCACTGCCCTCGTTACAGTGTGCAAAGACGGCAACTAGCTGCTGCTGCTTAGCTCGCCTCGAAGACAGACCTTTGTCTGAACAATCAGTGCTGGAAAGACGACATGATTAGTGTACTCACAGAAAATCAGTGAAGGCCTTACTGAACTTTTTGCGTGGCAGCGGCCTATTGTATAGACTGTATCACCCCAGCTCCCCCCCCCCTTTTTTGCGCGCATCTATTTCCCTCTTCGCTTTCTTTCCAATCTTTCTTCCCCATTCCCCGTTCCCTAGTGCAGGGTAGCAAACCAGATGCTGTACTTTCTGGTTAACCTCCCTGCCTTTCCCTCATTTTATTTCTCTCTCTTGTATGTGTCATTTACTTATGTTGTCCTTTCGCGTCGCTTATAACCGAATTTGGTACATTTGAAGCTAGCGAAACGGCCACGAGCGCATGATGAGCGTAGCATGTAGTCATGTTGTTACATGATACGCATCTCATGTTTCTCATGTTTGCACCAGTATCATACCTTCGTCATCCATTCACGTTCCGTAATCCCAAATTTGGTATAAGCGAAGCTAGCGAAACTGACCGCCAGCGCGTCATGAGCATGCCATGTTGTAATGTTGCTACATGACACGCATCTCATGATAATCATGTTTGCACCAGTCACATACATTCGTCATTCATTCACGTACTGTAATACCAAATTTGGCATATGTGACGCTGGCGAAACGGTCACGAGCGCATCATGAGCATAGCATGTAGTCATGTTGTTACATGTCCACGCATGTCATGATTTTCATCTTAAGGTCTCTCGCTTGTTTTCGCCATGCAATCATGCCATACCATACCAGTTTTGCGACTCGCCATGTCAATGAAACCACCTCAAAAGCTGCAGGACCATGAAATGTAAATCATGTTATTCATGAGATAAATGTGATGATTTTCATGTTATAACTTGTCAAATATGTTCTTCATACAGTCATGTTATGCATTACCAAGTTTCGTATTGGTACGGTTTACGAAACGGCCAGGAGAGCTAAAGGCCGCAGGCGGATAGATAGATAGATAGATAAATAGATAGATAGATAGATAGATAGATAGATAGATAGATAGATAGATAGATAGATAGATAGATAGATAGATAGATAGATATGCTCAATGTCGCCGAAGTTCGCTAAGAAATGCTTCGCATTTAATAAAAATCACGGCGTATGCACGGAATGAATAATTAGTGGAACGAAGCATTCATCCGTGCATTCGTTCGTCCACGCGTGCGTCGACTCCCATCACACTAAATCACGAATCGGACGGACGTACTCTTCGTCCCACTCATAATACTATTTACTCCGTGGATGTACTGGCTACGCCAGATAAATGATGATGATAATGAAAAACATTTATTATAAAAGAGAGAGGTACGGGGCCAAAGCATAACCCCGCTACATGGTCGGCGTCCTTAGTGCGGGACACCGCATGACGAGGCCCCTATTCGAGCCCGTCTCACCAGAGCCCGTTGAGACTCCAGTGATGAACAGTTGAGGAGGGCAGTCTCCCATGCCTCTCGGAAAGAGGCAGGGGAAGGTGGTAGGTAGGGATTTTTCGGACATGCCCACACCATGTGGAAGATATCACACGTCTCCCCAGAGTGTGGGCACCGCCCATCTGTGTTCGCATCGAATTGTTTTAGGATTGCACGACAGAGTAGATTACCCGTCTGCAGGCGCCTTAGAATTCGCTCTTCCGCCTTACTCAGCCTCTTTGCAGGAGCCGGGTAAAGGCGGTGAGTGTCACGATAATAGGTCAAAATTTCTTTGAACCGCACCAGCGGTGTATTGGCTTCCGATTCATAAGAGCCAAGGTGAGGAGCCCGGTGGAGTAAGCGCTCGGGTGGCTGCGTCAGCGGCCTCATTACCTCTTAAGCCCTGATGGCCAGGAGCCCATACGATGCGTTTCGGGGCTGGATCAGCTAGAGCCCGTTTTAGAATGTGGCTGGCTAGGGGGGATATCTCTCCTACCAAGTAATGAGCACATGCTTTCCGGGAGTCCGTGATAATAACTTTCGAGTTGGGGTCCGCAGCAGCAAGCGCTATCGCGACTTCCTCAGCGCGCTCTGGATTTTGTGCTCGAAACGAGAGCCCATTGACATGCTTTTCCCGGTAAACTACACAGGCCGTGTATAATACCGTGGGCGAAGGCCCTGCTATATCTACGTAGAATACACCAGGTCGGGAGCCGTGTTGCCTCTCAAGCGTCCGAGCCCGCACCTGTCTTCTGCTTTCGTGCGTGTGCTTGTCCATGTTACTGGAGAGTGGAGAGACCGAGAGCATATGGCGCCACAGTTCCGGAATACGCTCCGCCTCCTCTGCAGTGTAAGTGTGCTGTATATGTAAGTGGTTCAGCAGGTGGCGCCCGGGAGCCGTCTGCACGAGCCGCGTATATTGTCACGTCCTACAAAAGGTCTTCAACTAGGAAGAACTGAGCCGGCGGAGAGACGCACCGAAAACTGGCAAAATGGCTGCTTCAATAATAAACAACTGGCCAGAGGACGCGCTGCCCCAGAACATCGTCTTCTATTCTCGCGGGCAGCCATGGCTCGCGCTCGCCGTAACTAGCGGCCAAGTGGCAATATTGATTCATAAGGTGGGCCTCCCGCAACTCCTGGTAGGAGTTGAGCACACCTAACTCCCTCAGTTTGGCGTTGGAAGTGGCCACCGGGAGATCCAGAGCTCGTTTAGTAGCCTTGCGAATGATGGCATCTATTCTTTCGTCTTCGTGCGTGTTAGTACGAAGGTATGGGACGGCGTAGAGGATCCGGCTTGTCATGAAGGCATGGGCGAGCCGAAGCGCGTCCCTGCCCCGCAGACCACCCCGCTTGTTGTAAACGCGGTAGATCATGCGCCCTACCTGTTCGCCTATTCTCTTGAGTTTCGCTATAGTGGAGTCCGGTCTGAGTCTGTGGGGATTGAACAGACCCAGAATCTGGAGCTCCTCCACCTCTCTGATGGGAACCCCAGACAGGGAGATGTGTATGGCTGACTTATCTCTTGGCTTCGCTCTAACGTGCAGAAGCTCTAATTTGTTTGGAGCACTTGGAGTCCACAATCATTGGCATACGCCTCGACTATGGATGCGGCCTGCTGAAGGCGTTCCTGCATTTCACCAAGGCTCCCTTCAGTGGTCCAGACTTATAATATCATCGGCATATACTGCGTGTTCTGTGCCTTCCACCCTGGCCAATTCGCTTGGAAGGTGCATCATACCAATGTTGAAAATGAGCGGTGATAACACTGCTCCCTGTGGGGTACCCCGTGTTCCCATAATGTACGGGCTATATTCCTCGTCCTCGATCCGAAGAAGTGCCTGGCGTTTAGAGAGAAAATCTCTGACATATGCAAAGGCCTTAGCCCCGCAATCTGTGGAACTCAAGTTAGCCAGGATGCTGCTGTGTTTAACAGCCGGATAGAAGGCTTTCGACCAACCTGATGCTATAGGAGCTTCGTCCTTAAAAACAATAAAGCCGTATCGCGCTACATTTCGCAGCTGTGAATACGTCAGCGCACCTGTAATAATTCTCTAAACAGAATTACAATATAAATCAGGGATAGCTCAACAAAAGGAACACGAATGTGACACATTTATTTGCGTGTAACTTGTGAGCGCAGAATGCGGCATTCTGATTTCGGGTGGGGATTGGAATGTCGGTTTTTAATAAAAGTGGTACATTTTATAGTCGCACTTATTCGCCAATCCGGTGCCGTCGGCGCTGTTGACACCGCCACTGCGCATACTGGCGTCTCGTGCCAAGGTTCTTTTTTTTTCTATCTGACGTGCAGAAGAGCACGAAGCAGTATGACATATTCTTGAAATAAATGAAAGAAACAAAACCTGATGTCACTTTCTCTAACAGTAAAAACTACAGCATTGACGTAGCAACAATTATATAAACCGCATCCAGTCGGCAACATAAGTGATAGATTGTTACTCTTGAATCAAACATTCATTTTGACTTCCACTCCGAATTTTTTTCTCCTCTATGTAGAATGCCAGCGATGCATACACGCAAGATGAACGTGAACGCCACAGCATGAACGCATTACGAAGAAATAACATGCACTGGAGACGGACGGTCTCGAAACTCGCTTGCTGAATTACTGTGCCGACCAGGTTGTGCCCCCGCGATGCTCCGACGACAGCAGCAGCTCTGGCAGACTGGATTAGCCCTGCGCCATTTCCTGTCGCCGACAAGAGCTCTCGCAAGTGGTGCCCCGTCCGTCCTCGGACTCCTGCGACCATGTCCATCTTTCCTGTCTCCTCTTTACTTCCTTCGTTTTTTTTTTGTCCTTTGCTATCGCTGGACCTCGCTCTTTGTTTCGTCCCTCCATCTATTCACCTTTTAATCCTATCCTTTTGATTCCCTCCTCACCCCATTTCTTGAGAGCTACTGTTGAGGTGTCACACTCTGATGCAGACAGTTACGGGGCTCACTTTTCTGTTCTTTCTCCCTTTAGGAATCACATAAGAATCACATAGGAACGGTTGCTGAGCCGACGAAACTCGACGCTCAGCATGAGCAACTCTCTTGCTCTCTCCTCGCAATGTGCTGACGCCGTCAAGTCCTGGCGCAAAAACCGCGGTCTCAAAGCGTACAATGCTTCGCACTCACCCGCCAGGCTTCCCCAGTTTCTCTTTACAACTACCTACCTTCGCGACGCAGAAGGAGGAGACAGGGAGGAGGTCTAGACTACGTCTAGACTGAGCGTCACAGGCTCTGCGACGGCCATGGGCTGGTTACAGGTGCGCCTTGTTCACATATGGTCGTACATTCGCACTGTCAGTTTTATGGTGTTCAATTGATTTGTTGGAGAATGTAAGCATGAACATTGAGATCTCTTGCTTGTTGAAAAAAAAAGCCACACGTATCCAGAATTTTGTGTGTATGGTATAAAACACTGAGCGTTACATAGCAGTGACAACTTACACTTTTCTTTCCTCAGTAGTCTACCTCGATGAGTACTTGATTTTCTGGAAGACGCCGTTCGGCCTCATGTGGGACCCTTTGGTTTGGATGCAGTCAGGATTATTAAAATGAACACGATACTGATATTGCCATTTTGCTCTTAAAACAATCAATATACAAAGCACAAAAAGGAGACAATTATAACGCTAGCACTTTCACTGTGAAGGAAGTGGGGAGTAAATGTAGATCGGCTAATTGTAGCCTTCACAATATTTAGGCAAAATGACTTATCACATTAATAAGCACCACGATCAGGGTGCCTAATTATCTAGAGCGTAAGTGAAATTTGCTTGACCACCCGATAAATATCAGTATGTGACAAAAATTATTATGATCTCTAACAATAGGGGGCAACATGAACCAACGGCAATAATTAGCCCAATTTTCACCAATATACGCGTCTGCAGAAAGAAAGAAATCCTAGAATGCCTCTGCCACAGACGAAATAATGCCTCCTTGCAATGATCTATATAAGGAAAATTCAGCAGTTGCCACGCTTTTATTCGCCAATTGGACCAAAATAAAAGCAGTGACAGAAAAAAAATTCTCGCCTTCAGTGCAGCCAGATTTGTCGGTGATTTTCGCGAGACGCTCTCACGCGAGGAAAAAAAACGTGTGCACGCTGAAATTCCGCGCGCCCTGCTTTCTGGCGTTGTCCTGCGCCCCTCGAGGAACCCTTAAGGAAACCACATTGAACGCGCCCTCTCGGGTTAGCCGGACGCGTGAGGTGATACTCGCTGGTTTTGCTGGGGAGCTCACCGATTCGGACGGCCTGAGAGAAACACGCTGCTCACCCGCAATCTCGAAGGCCTTGGAGCAGACCAAACGTTTTCATGCGTGCGCGGTAGATGGCGCTAGTCACCGCTTGCCAGCCACCTATCGCTATCACCACTCGTTGCGCTGTCAAACTGTGCACACTACATGACTGGTCCTGTCAGTGTGCCACGTGGATTCTGTCCTGTGCACAGTGCTTTTACTCACCGTTGTAGGCATCACTGTGTCCTTTGAAAGCCTTTATGTGGGCTAAGGTGCAGCAGCAACAGCACGATGTTTAATCGTTGCTTGCTTTTCATGCAGTGCTTCGCTGGTCTTGCTGATCTCAACTTCTGGGACGTCACGAGCTCTGACACCGGTTCGCATGGTTCAGCCCAGTCATTTCTGGCTGGGCACGTGGACGTCACTGAGTGTTTCCCATGGGACTGCCGTGTCAGTCCGCTATGGAACGGCACCTGCGCATCAGCCTTCAAGCTGCCGCAATTCAACGATCGTGGCCACCCTCTACTTGACCAGTCATTCATCGACAACTGTGGGACCGTGACGTCATTCACCACAAGAAGTATAAAGCCACTACCCGAGGATCGCCTCTTCAGTGGGCTTAGGTGCAAAAGCAACAGCACGATGTTTAGTCGTTGCTTGCTTTTCATGCAGGTATGTTACCTTTCCAATGCTGAATGCATTCGATCCGATGATCGCTTTCTGTTGCTGCTGCCTTGCCCACGTAGACTTGTATTTTTATGCCACGTGTTATATTTCAAAAGTTCGTCTCGTTCTGAGTGGCGATGTGGAACTATATCCGGGGCCTTTGAATAAGTCGGTGAATACCAGTAAAGGCAATACTTCTGGTAATAGACCTGTAACCCGAAACGCAGCTGGTTCCAATGCTCTCGACGAGGTTACTCATGCACCATTTACTTCCGTACCTGTTGACACTGGCGCTTCAGTCTATCTCTGAAATGTTATCTAAACGTTTGGAGGGGCAAACTAAGCTAGCTCATGATATTGCCGACATCAAGTCACTTCCAACAGACGGTCAGCCTGCCGTTTTGATGATTTAGAATCACGTGTTAATGCATTAGAACGGGCTCCCAAATCTAATGAGCATAATTTAGTGAGTGAATTCCGTTCTGAAATAAATTGCTTAACTTCTAAGATTAACGGACTGGTCTTAATAAACCGATGTCCTAGAAAATCGTTCAAGGCGTAATAATCTGATAATACACGGTATTTCAGAAGCTCCGAATGAAAACACTAGCGCCCTGTTGTACAGCGTTCCTTCTGTATTCACTAATAGCCTGAAAATTGCCTGCCCTCAAATCGAGCGCGTACACAGGCTTGGTAAACCACGTACTGGCTACACACGACCCATTATTCTGAAGCTTTCGAACTTTGGTGAAAAATTCGTTGTCCTAAAGAATGCATCTAAACTCAAAGGCTCAAACGTGTTTATTACAGAAGACTTCTCTTCGTGGATTAGACACATTCGGAAAAGAATTTGGGAGGCATCACTTCCCTTTCGCAACGATGGCTCTGTGGTGAAGTTAAAGTACGATCACGCGTTCATTGACAAGGTTCGTTACAACTGGGACGACGCCTCAAACACACTAGTGAAAGTCCTCAGGTCAACCCCGTGGCCCTCGTTCTTCTGTCCCCACGTCCTCAAATGGCCTCTTCATCCACTCCCTGACCTCGTTAAAACCGTCAGGAACACCTTGTAGTTCTAAACGTTAATGTTCGTAGCATAGTTAAGAAACTTTCAGATCTATTGTCCCTTGTTGCAACGTATTCCCCTCATGTTGTGGCATTACTGAGTCTTGGTTACATAGTAACGTTTACGATTCTGAGTTTACTCCGCCCGGCTTTATTGCCATACGTAATGACAGGGCACACGGCATTGGCGGTGGCGTCGCTCTACTTATCCGCTCAGATGTCCGCTTCTCGGTGTTGCCATCACCTCCAGAGACTGTATCCCTGTGGTGCAAAATTTATCTAAATGATCAATGTATTTTAGTTAGTGTTATATATCGCCCACCTGGATCCTCCCTTGATGTTCTTCATGCTCTTTCCGATTTCATGTGCGATATTAATATAGCTTCATTAAGGTTGATCTGTAGGGGTTATTTTAATGCTCCTGATATCGATTGGCCTTCCCTGACTGTAACGGGTCACGATGCTGCTATCTGTCATGAATTAATAAATATTTCTTTATCTTTTGGGCTTACTCAAGTCGTTTCATGTGCGACTAGGTTTAATTCTATTCTAGACTTAGTTTTTCTAAGTACAGATTTAGCTGATAATAATTTTTTTGCGAGGTAATTGACAGATTATCAGACCATAAAGGTGTCTTGTTATCACTTTGTTGTCCCACGTCCAAATCACCTTATACGTTTACTAGTTTCCCTGGTTTCACTCGTGCAGATGACAATTTCATTACTGATATTCTAGCTGATCATTTTGATACGTTTTATGCACTTTCTGACAGGCAGGATATAGATTACCTCGTTAATTACTTTGAGGATCTTGTTCAGTCATGTGTCCGTAGATTTGTGCCACTTAAGACAAAGAAAAGCAATACTAATCTTCCTTGGATCACTCGTGACATCTTACAATTGTCTCGCCGTGTCCGTCGACTTAGGCGCTCCAGAAGAACTCACGATCCCGTTAGCCTAAACAAATTTCAGAAGGCGAAAAGTGAACTTAATTCTGAAATGAGAAGGGCGAAAGATTTCTTTTTTCGCGTCCAGTTGCCGGGTATGTTAAGCACGAACCCACGCAAATTTTGGTATTCGATTTTGCCTCATGATGCCTCAACTTCTTTTTTCAGAATTCATAATGATGTTATTAGTGACCCGTCAGCAATATCGAAGGCTTTTAATTACTATTTCCAGTCTGTGTTTATTTCTGACAATAACTCCATTCCTTCTCTGACAGGCATAACTCGTTCTGAACCAATCAGTGACATTGAAACAACGAGTGAAGGCATTCTTAACCTTATCCTAAAGTTAGACGTAAAAAAATGCACTGGTCCTGACGGGATACGCAATGCATTCTTAGTTTGCTACTCCATTTCGTCATCCAGATATCTCACGATCATATTCAACAAATCTTTATCTTCTGGCACTTTTCCATCTTCATGGAAGATAGCAAAGGTACTCCCTCTTTATAAATCTGGCAACAATCAGTCTCTATTGAATTATAGACCGATATCATTGACTTCTCAATCATGCAAGATGTTAGAACATATCATTCATAAACACATTATGCTCTTCTTGGAATCGCACCAACTACTATCAACATGCAGCATGGGTTTAGGCGTGGTTTCAGTACCACAACTCAATTAGTCGAATTCACGCATGATATTTTTTAACCTTGATCTTGGTTACCAGGTTGACGCTATATTTATTGACTTCTCAAAGGCTTTCGATACAGTACTGCATTCTGAACTTCTCGCTAAACTCGATGTCATATTAAACAATCCTCAATTGGTTAGTTGGATCTCTAGCTTTTTTTCATCTCGCTCTCAGTTCGTTTCTTACAGGTCAACCAACTCTACTGCCATTGATGTGACATCTGGAGTGCCCCAAGGGTCTTTCTTGGGCCTCTTCTTTTTTTAATTTACTTGAATGATTTGCCTGTTTGCATCTCCTCTTCCATTCGTTTTTACGCCGATGATAGCGTTTTATATGAGGTCATTAAAACACACGCTGACCATTACCGCTTGCAAGAGTCATTGGCTGGTTTTTGCGATTGGTGCAGAACCTGGCAAATGAACATTAACTTTAAAAAAACCGTACTTATGTCCTTTTGTAGTAAATCTCCATCTGCTTTTGATCACTCTTTCGATAACCGTGCAGTAAATAGGGTTCTTAAGTATAAGCATTTAGGGGTCATTTTTACTCATAATATGACATGGTCACAAGCACATTGACTATGTATGTAAGAAAGCATTAAAAAAACTAGGCTATCTACGTCGCACTCTATCTAAATCTCCGAAGGAAACTAAGTTTCTCTTATTTAAATCACTCATTCGCATAATAGTAGACTACGCATCTGTCGTTTGGAACCCGTACAATCAGTGCGAGATTAATAGGTTAGAAGCGATTCAGAAAAAGCTGTAAGATTCATATGTTATTGCTATGACCACGACTTTTCACCCTCTTCTACTCTATCTTCACTGAACTTAACTTCGCTCTCTTCGCGTCGCAGAATAGAGTCATTAAAATTCTTGCATAGCATTGTGACGTCTTCGGTTAAACTTTCAAATGACAAGGACTACATAAACTTTGCACCTCAGTCAACGACAAGAAGCTATCACAACTTAAACTTAACGCCTTACTATGCTTGAACTAACACGTTCAACTTCAGTTTTTTTCCCCCGTTCTATTGAAGACTGGAATTCGTTACCTGGTACTATTCGTTCACGCCCATCATCCAATTTTCAAGCCGACATCCATGACATGCGTCTGTAACATACCCTCATCTATTTGCCATTGGTGTTAGCTCTTGAGTTGCATTGTTTCTGTATTCTATTTTAATTCATGTTAATCAGATGTTTGTGCATGTTTGACCTTGTATAACTACACATCTGTATTATATTACCTGGTTACATAATTTTCATTCCTGTCTGTTAAAATTCCGCGGATTTTGTACACCCACTCCTGCCATAGCGCACTTAGCGCTGCAGTATGTGTAAATAAATAAATAAATAAATGTGGTAATTTGCTGTGAATTTTGTGTTTAGCGGGTCTGTGGACCCATAGGCTGGTGCTGTTTGCCAATGTACAGAGGAAATTACGATGGAGGTACAAAAGTTTGTTTGTTTTCTTTTCCAAGTGAGTTGAAGCGAAAAGCCGAATGGCAACGCGCGGTGCGGTGCGACAATGTGTATGTCGCACAGTAGAAGGACCCCGAGGTAAGTGAAATTGTCCATACTTTTTATTCAAAAAAATTAAAAAACGAGTATTGCCGTGCATGCGTACGTCGGAAAAAACAACAAACGAGTGGGCGGCAGAAAGCTGCTATACAACTGTAGATTTTCACACTTTACACCTTTCTTGCTGCGTAGTAATGAGCTATGCATCAGCTTCAGAATATTTGAGCTATTTGCGTGCACTATTTTTGTCGTATGCAGGTATTCGAACGCCACTTCAAGCCAGAGTATTTGAGGAGAACGTCTTCATACACATATCTTGATGGGAGGACTATCAAAGCACCTATGAAACTCACGCAGCTGACACCAGACGCATTGCCAACAATTTTTCTTGGCTGTTCAGCGTACGTGTCTGATAAAGAAAAGGCGGACCGAATATGAATCGCTTCAGCAAGCCATTCAGCAGGCTCAGATAACATATGGAAACGAAGCACAGCAAAACAACTATATGCGATTCGTGCGTGACTTTCGCTCATGTATCGAAAGGTACTATAAGCCTAGATAGTGCCGGAATTCATGTTGTAGCGGTTGTGACTGAGAACAATGCCATCAGCAGGAAGACGATGTCTCCTTTGGTGACACCAACGAACCAGAGATTGTCTACCAGCATCCTGCTAATGCACAGAAGCCTTTGGTTTTTGTATTTGTTACTGTGCACTCGTTAAAATGTGTGAGAAATGACTGGATAAACCAGAAAGGTGATTACAAGTGCTTTCATTATCCCCCATTCAATTATCTGGCCACAGAAAGCAAAAGCGACCTCAAAGCATTTTTTTTTTGCCTTAGACGGCTGTACTAGTCTAGAAGAAACAAACTAAAAAAAGTAGCATATAGGCTCTCATATAAGGCGCTCTATTCTACTCAGTTGGGGCGGCAAAATGTAAAGCTTTCGCTTGAAATTTTCAGCGGGTTTGTGTCAGCAGCTTTCACAATCGAAGGCAAGAAACTGCAGTGCCACTACTTAGGCAAACTGCAACATGCACTGACCTAATTAGTAAGTGGTGGAAGGTTGTGAATGTAAAAACACGTGATAGGGGGCATAGATAGCGAGATGTCTGGCAAGAGCCAGTGCAGGATTTGCAGTTTTTCAGATTGAATTTCGGTATATGTTTGTGACCTGGCTTGATGCTTGGAATAGTGCAGGCACTCACTCCAACAGTTTGACGAAAAGGACGCATTTCGCTCTGTGTCTGAGCACCTATGCATTGATCGCGCTAACAAGGTATTGTCGGCGCGAGCTAGGTTTTAAGAATGTCCTCTTAGGCAAGTCTCAAACAGATTGTCTAGAGTCTAAAGTAGGCAAGTACAAACATCTCTGCGGGTCCCAATATCATGTTTCTATTACGCGAGTCTGAAGCAGAAGCGAGGATTCGTATACAGGGCACTCTTATTCTGGGAGACTTGCTTTCATCTAAACAGGAAGAAAACACAGTAAACGCTGAAACACCAATAAGGAAGTACAACATCATGCTAGCTGAAGAAAGTTTCAAGAAGTCTGCTGATGACATGTATGCAATTACGTACATTTCTAGCTATTGTGCACACGCAGCACTGAAGCGCCGGCCATGTGAAACTGCGGCACACAACTCACAATTGTAGGTAGAGAACTCGATGTAAGCGACCACTTGTTAATTGACAGCATGAGCAGGGGAGAGATAAAGTTTTCCAACGCCACTTGTGGTGCATGCTGTTCTTTCAACAAAAGTGGATCTAGAGAACTTTATAAGCAGGCTTAAATCAACGGTCCACCTTGCGAAGCGTCATGGTGTACCTACTCAGTGACAGTGAGGAACTGGGCACTTTTATGAATGGCCACCACTTTGATATAGTGCTTGTTACGTTTGGCCCGGCGATTCGTCTGGGCAGACACCATTGTGCATGAGCCGGTCTACTGGGCAGGCTCTCAGCCCCTTCGGCGCCTAGTCTGCCAGACGCCGTTGAAGATTTCTGCAATTACCCAGACCATGCGGCAAGCAAAGGCGAGTTCCTGACTTTCAAATGCGGACACTTTTGTCGTCCCTTCGAACAGCAGCGTTGCCTGGTGAGCTCGGCGACTCATCTGGCGACGGGGAAGCTGTTGTGACTGACCGGCGCCAGAGCTAACGGGGGAGCGGCGCTCTTTTAACCCTAAATCAAGTAGCCGACCGGCCGGCTGCCTATGCCCGCCAGGCATTGTCCCCGCTAGCCGGAGGATGAGACTTCGTGTCGCCACGACATCGTAGACAGTTCCAGAGAGGACAACAAAGACAGCACCTTTCTTGGAAGAGACCGTTGCGGCTGGCGCAAATCGCCCCGCTAATTAAGCGAACAAATCGGCGGACCCTTCGATGTATGCTGTCAGGATCGTGGGACCTCTCGACTAGCGGCACACACACGACGAGGAAGAGCCCTGCTGGTGCCACCTTGCAGTGCAGTGATCACGACTCATCATTGGACGTGCACGTGGACCGTGCATGCTCGTCCCCCTCACGTGTGTGTGTGTGATTGGTGTTCCACTCGGAGAGGAGGAGCCCGACAGGGCTTAAGACGACGCTGCAGAGTGCAGGACATCGCTCTGAACTATGTAACTGTTCATTCACCACGCTCGTGCTTTCTGAAACCACTAACCTTTCTTTGCTGTAAATAAGTGTATATAGTGCCATAAACCTCTTTGTTTTTCGTATCCTCTTCTTGTCAGCGTTCGTTTGCTCCACCCGGTTACACCACGCTACCATTAGAGACCGGGTAGACCCCCATTCGCAACAACTTATGGCAGCGGTGGGATGCCATCATTAGCAACTTCCTCCTTCCGACCCATAACAACTGGTTGGCAGCGGTGAGATGGACTTCACGACATGGTGCTGTGCTGTGGTGTGTGTTTGGTCTTTTCTTTGACTTTCCAGGCTTCCATTGCGTGAGTGTAAATAGAAACTGGATTGTGTGTGAACTAGGGAGATCACCTTTTGTGAGTTTTGAGTTGTAGGGATCACCTAATCATGTGTGAAATGCAGGACCAAAGTACAACGGCATTTACAGTGTGGAAGGCAATTCTAAGAGATGAACTTTTGGCTGTGAGTAAGCATCTAGGCATTGAAGTAGAGGAAGGAATGGGCAGGACAGCAATTGTGAGGCTGGTCTCGCAAAAAGCCAGTGAGGAGGAGATTAAAAACGCGGTAGAGATTCTAGAAAAACAGAAAAGAAAAAAAGATGAAAGGGATAGAAAAGAGCGTGATCGAGCATGAAACTTGGTGATCGAACAATTCGAACAGAAAATCGAGGCAATGAGACGGAAAATTCAGCCATCCGCAAGGGTAGCTGAGGAGAAGTACGATGTTCAAATGAGTGAGGTGCAGCCCAGAGCTATAAAGAAGGCTAGCACGTGTGAAGAGCGCAGCAGGTTTGAAGTCGAACCAAATGTGAGAGCTGCAAAAGGTGCTGCTCTGAGTAGAGAGGCCGACAAAGGCCAGAGCATGTGCGACGAGGTGCTGTGCCAGTCAGATGCTAGCGAAACAGCTAGGGTATCTGTAGACAGGCTGGTACAGGCCTCAACTGAGGTTGTCGCGACGGTGGAACTTGCAAACAATGTGGTAGTAGGCAAGGAAACCGGAGAAAGCTCAGGAGCAGCAGCCAAAGCAGAGGGTGAGAATAACAATACAGTTGGCGACAGCTCCCACTCATTCGAGGTAGATTGTGTGAAGGAAAACTGCGGCACTGTTCTTGAGTGTGTTGAGCTTTCTACCACCCTAGAGTGCGAAAGAGAAGATTTTTTTTTCGAAAATCATTTAGACTGCGTGGATTCGACAGCTGACGCAAAGTCTGAAAGGGTTGACGAGCTTGAGATGCGATCGGGAAGCTCGGAAAAGAGTCGCAAGAAGCATCGCAGACGCAAGAGACGTCGGAAAGCCGTGAGAGAAACAAAAGGTACTACGCGGGTAAAAGAAGGCACAAAATCTTTTAGCGTAGCAAGTAGGACTAGGAGTTCTGGATCGGCGTCAAAATCGGTTTGCATGCGTGCGAGCAGCCGGGCCAAAAGTAGAAAGAACGCCGGTTCACAAATTGGATCACCTGGAAAGTGCCAGTCTTTCCGTTCTATCAACAGCAAGTTTCATGGTGCGCCCTTGAGCTGTAATACCGCCGATGACTCAACCCGCGACCGATTTCAAAGCAATGAGGGAAAGCTCGGTCGCAAACGTCGCCGAAAAAGGAAGAAGCGTACGCGAGTGACAAAGCGAAGGGGTGAAAGAGGTAGCAATCAGCCGGGCAAACGAGGAAAGAGTGGGTTACCGACCAGTTCAAAGAAAGGTCCTTTGTGGCGTACAGTAAGGCTCATACGGCGAAACGGTAGGCCACGGCGCAAGTCCTCGCGACGGAATGCGAGGTGGAGATTTAGAGCTTTTCGTGGACTAGGAGTGTCGACGAGGTTCCTCGAAGAAAAGCCACAGTAGCTAGACGCCACACAGGACCAAGCCCAAAGAGGACATCGACACTTTTCCCACGCATTGCTGGGGTCCCCTCCGCCAGATAGACAGAAGTCTGCTGAAATCGCGAATGAGGCGTAACGCTGCCGTTCAGCTGGTAGCACGTGCACGTTGTGGATTTGGGCGTTCTCGAAATGCGCCAAGACCATGACCGCGACGAGTGCGATTGAAGTGAGGGAGAACTGTAAGCTGGTGAGTCGGACAAAGGGATGTTCTTAGAAACATACTGGCTTGCTTAATTTTGGTTTTGAAGTAATATTCCTTTGTCATCTCTCCGGCTAGTTCGTGTCGCAGCAGTTCTTCCCTTCTAGGTCTTTCTTTAGAGCATTGTATGTGTTTTTAGTGGAGTTGTTATGCGAAAGCAGTGGCCCGCATCAATCTGCCGACTGCGTCAAATTAGTTCTCTTTGATATAGGAGCACATTTGTCGCGCGTGAAGACCTGTACGCCCCGCAGGTTTTTTAAAGCGTGGTAGCGTTGTCGAGCGAAGCCGTAGATTGTATGCTACGTACCTTTTGTTGTGTAGCGTGAGGTTTTCTACCGTCTTTAGAGAGTGAATGAGCATTGTTAAAGAATGTTTGTGAAGAACACGAGAAGCGATTTTCGAACTGCTCATGCATAAAAACATTTGGTACAGGCTTTTTAGCACAAAACTTACAAAAGTTTTTAAGTGCTCTTGACGTGTATGGCATCTGGCGTTGTTTTCTTTGCATGAGGTTCTTTGTGAACATTTACGTTAAATTATGTGTTTTTCACTGCCTTGGTTTGAGGGATTTACCTTGGTTAGGTGTGAGTTAGTATGCTAACGCTCTTTGGATGAGAGTATGATGTCGTGCTGGAGCGCACAGCAAAGTCATGTGCGTTCTTTAAAAACATGGGCTGACATGAAACTACATTCAGCAAATGAGCGTGTTAGTACACGAGTTGCGTTTCCCTTTGTTATTTTAGTATGTGCTCAGGGATCAGGTGAATTCTTTAGCTGAGCGTTATGTTATACCGAACGTTGAGATTAGGGATGCGTTTTAAGGATTTATAGGACGCAGTTTGATCTGTCGCGAGTGAGTTTTCATGGGTGTCAGGGTGTCCTACAAGTAGGTACTCACGACTATGCCTTAAGATTATGTATTGAGAGAATAAAGAGTGTGCACAAGTACCTTGTGCATAGGGTCTGGCAGCATTTGTATGAAAACCATGTAGTTGCGTTTTATTAAGTTAGTGTTGAGTTATCAAAATAGTTACAACATAGTAGGGTGGATGGCAGGAGAAAGCGACTTTTGAAAGAGTGTGATTGTGGTTATTTGGGGCCAAATGGTATTTGCCTTTAAGTGCTTTTCTCACACGGCAATTTGTTCCATCTTTGGTAAGCACCTCCACGTCCATGATTGTTGTAACTTTGGCGGCACCAAATTGTCTCAAAATTTTAGCGTACAGGTTTTCTTTTGTTTGTTTCAAGAGAAGCCTGGAGGGTTTTAAGCGGGTCCAATGTGCTTGACTGCAGCATGATATTGTGTTGTGTGGTTCGCCTTGCAGTTGTCGATCATTGTGAGCTGGTTTGGGAGTTGGTTACGAGTTCGCATCTGTAGGGTCAAAACCAGGCCTTCGTCCTCATCACCAGCCATTCTCTTCGTGCCTAGCGGTTGGGAGCGCTGGCCAGCCGAAATTTTCCGGGCGGCAGAGGAGCTGTTACGTTTGGCCCGGCGATTTATCTGGGCAGACACCATTGTGCATAAGCCGGACTACTGGAGAGGCTCTGAGCCCCTTCAGCGCTTAGTCTGCCAGACGCCGTTGAAGATTTCAACAATTACCCAGACCATGCGGAAAGCAAAGGCGAGTTTCTGACTTTCAAATGCGAACCCTTTCGTCGTCCCTTCGAACAGCAGCGGTGCCTGATGAGCTCGGCGACTCATCTGGCAACGGGGAAGCTGTTGTGACTGACCGGCGCCAGAGCTGACGGGGGAGCGGTGCTCTTTTAACCCTCAATCAAGTAGCCGACCAGCCGGCTGCCTATGCCCGCCAGGCATTGTCCCTGCTAGCCGGAGGATGAGACGTCGTGTCGCCACGACATCGTAAACAGTTCCAGAGAGGACAACAAAGGCATCTAGACCGTGGCGGCCGCCGCAAATCGCCCCGCTAATTAAGCGAACAAATCGGCGGACCCTTTGATGTTATGCTGTCAGGATCGTGGGACCTCTCGACTAGCGGCACACACACGACGAGGAAGAGCCCTGCTGGCGCCACCTTGCAGTGCAGTGATCACGACTCAATATTGGACGTGCACGTGGACCGTGCATGCTCGTCCCCCTCAGTGTGTGTGTGATTGGTGTTCCACTCGGAGAGGAGAAGCCCGACAGGGCTTAAGACGACGCCACAGAGTGCAGGACGTCGATCTGAACTATGTAACGGTTCATCCACTACGCTCGTGGTTTGTGAAACCACTAACCTTCCTTTGCTGTAAATAAGTGTATATAGTGCGATAAACCTGTTTGTTTTTCGTATCCTCTACTTGTCAGCGTTCGTTTCCTCCACCCGGTTACACCACGCTACCACTAGAGACCGGGTAGACCCCCATTTGCAACAGCTGATAGCAGCGGTGGGATGCCATCATCAGCAACTTCCTCCTTCCGACCCATAACGTGCTGAAGAACATTTTGTGGCCAGCCATCCACACGCTTCCTGGAAAATTATGTTGCTTGCAAAAATGACAGCATAACAATGCAGAAAGGTTCTAGAAATAAGTAGAAGATACCTACATTGAACTGAGTTGTAAATGTACATATTTTCTGTTTTTTGTAAGTGTGTGTCGATGTCAATTTTTTTGCCGAGAGACAGTGTTCATAAGTGATCGTAGCATATAAACAAGGGCCTGCGCCTCTTGAAGACTAGCATATAATTTTTATGTACAGCTGTTAACATTTTTGTCATCAAGTGTTTGTGCTAGTTTTCATTCAAAAGTAGCCTTTAAATCAAACCTGCAGTATGCTGTAGCAGTAATTTCTTACTTGCACCTGGAGTGTGTGGTGTATGTGCAAATAATAAATGCATAACCTTCGTGTTTAAATAAATATTTCAATTTTGTTGTCATCTTAGTCTTATAAACTTTCTTCAGTGTCGCACCTGGTCACAAAATGGCAACATATGTAGCGGCGATAGAAATAAAATATGCCGATCTGCAGCAACCGAAACAAACTGTGCCGGTCTCATCGGGCCTGGTCCGTGAAGTCACGCGGGTAGTGCGGAAGCCTGAAGTAGTCTGGGTGGTGGTGGCCCGAACCGCAACGAGGAGACATTGAAGGAGGCACATGCGCTAACTATCCGCGGTCTTCGTGAACACATTCCTCGGAGCCAAACAATCCGATGCCGAAGAGGAAGAATATTCCGTCAAAACATATGGCGACGCTCTTCATAGGTACAGAATGAGCAGACGCCTCAACCCACCACATCGCCAAGACATACAACGTAGCGAAGGAGCCACACTACGCCAATTGCAAGTACAAGCCATATGGACCCTCGTCTGGGCAAATCACGCCTGCCAGAGGTATACTCCACAAATATATGCCAACACTGTAAGAAGGCGCGAACCACCCAGAGCCACCTCCTCCTGCACGGTGCACAACCGCCGGGTAATCAAGAAACAATCCCAATTACCATGAGAACCAGAATCATGAGCCAAGAGCCAGGCAACCAGAGAGACGTGATCTAGCATGTGCTTGGCATCCTGGAACGCCAGCAGCCGAAAGCGGTGCCCCCCTCGGGTTTGACTATTGTATAGGTTGCTGCTCCGGGACGTCCGAGCACGCTAGAGTCTTGCTTTAATTCCCCTACCTCTTCCACCTTTGTGCCGGATTGGCAACAAGGTTTTTTAACTCGCTCACTCAACGGTGACTTCGACGCTGTTGGTGACGATAGGCCTTACTGCCTTCCTTCACCTACTCATCATGAATCACTTCGTGAACATGCGTAAATTTTAGGGGCAAAGCTCCTCATAGCGGCACCCGTTCGTCCCCCGTAGTATGTAACAAGTATAACATTTTGACCTCCAAAGTGGTGCCGGTGAGAGACTTCTTCTGTGCGTTGTTGAACAATAAAAAATAGTGCTCAATGTACATGTCAATGGCTGTTAATGGAGAATGAGAGACGGGAGCATTCGGCTTTTAGTTAACGCGCAAGCTGCGATCACCATTAGCAGCCATTGGCATGTACATTGAGCACTATCTGATAAGAAAGGGTTGCTACGTTATACTCGGTGGGTGTAACCTCCTTAGCTGTAGAAAGGTTTAGCGAGCGTTGAGCCGCAGTGCCATGAATACAATGAACTTGTATATACCATGAATGAACTCGAGGTGGTTAAAAATGGGAAGTAGATACGAAGCGCAAGCCGTAAGAAAGTAAAAGCCAAATTCTCCGCCTCTCATTTCCCATTAGCAGCCAATGGCATGTACCTTGAGCACTATCTGACTGAAAAAGTTTGCTACGTCATACTCGCTGGGCGTAACCTCCTTGGTTTTCGAAAGGTTTAGCGAGCGTTCGGCCGCAGTGCCATGAATACAGTGAACTAGTATATACCATGAACTCGGGGTGGTTAAAGGTGGGAAGTGGACCCGAAGCGCAAGCCGTAAGAAAGTGTGCGTGTGCCACCTCTCGTTGAGTCCTTGGAATGTCCGCTAGATGGCGGTGCTTCTATATGGGGAATATATGATGAAAAGATGCTAGATGGTGGTACTTGGAGAGTTGAATAGATGGACGAACGGACACATAGACAGATGCATGGATGGACGCATGAACGGACGCAGGGGCGGCTGCATGGACGAACACAGGGACGGACGCACGAACAGACGCACGCACGGACGGGCTGATGGACGCATGGACGGTCACACTGACGGACGCATGGACGGACGGAAGCAAGAACGAATGGACGTACGAATTCCTCGCCCGACTCTCCATCACTCACTCCTTGGATATGCTGCCATTTTTTTTCTTCAAGACTCGAAAGATTTTAGAACCTAGCAAATTTTACATTGCTTCCGAGATAAGAGACATCGCACTCTCTTAGCACCTCATGTGCCGCCGGGATAGGCCCACCTATAACCGCGCGACGACGCCATCTGAGGACGCTGTCATTTGGCACATTGTTATGCCATCGCCTTGTTTTGACACAGTGGCGTCGCAATCACTTCATGGTGACGCCAAAAAGCTTTGTCATCGAGAAAAAGGTGAAGTACGGCTCCGAGATGTTTGTTATTACGCGAAAACTTGGAAGCCACAAGTTCTAGTTTAATGCCGTGAAACCGTGCTGCAACTTATTGCGCTAACTGTCAAACTTCTATTTTACTTACATTTTGTAACCATACGTACCGAAAGAAGCTGTTTTCGAGAAACAAAGGAGAACAACACAGCTTATAAGTAACACTCAAAATTGAAACTGCCCATCTAAACATGTGATTCGAACACCGGCGTTTCGAGTGGGAATCGGAACTTCCAGCTTTGTACAACTTTGGCAAAGCCGCGCGCAACAATTGAAATGACGACACAATATTTACTGCGGATTGCAGCACCACAAGTGGCTCGACCCTGTATGGGCTTAAATTTCTGCTCGTTGGTGCTGCAGCCATTTCGAGCATTCCCCTGTTTCAATACAACTTTAGAGTGATGGTTAGCTGCACGCAAATTTGTTTTGTAAGCCCCGCCGCGGTGGTCTATTGGCTAAGGTACTCGGCTGCTGACCCGCAGGTCGTGGGATCTAATCTCGGCGGCGGCGGCTGCATTTCCAATGAAGGCGGAAATGTTGTAGGCGTGTGTGCTCAGATTTGGGTGCACGTTAAAGAACCCAAGGTAGTCGAAATTCGCGGAGCCCTCCACTACGGCGTCTCTCGTAACCATATGGTGGTTTTGGTACGTTGAACCCCACTTATCAATCAATCAAGTTTGTTCTGTAAGGCGTACAAACTATCTTTTTGACTCAATCAAATACGCCAACTTTACACTAATGGCAGCTTCGACGGGCTTTCTAGCATAGCATTGAATTGCACTTGCTTATAGTTGAACACGCAAGCGTTTTATGCCGGGGTTCACCGATACTCCATTCACGTATTTCTGTGGCAGATATGACGTTGGTAAACCGCTCACTAACAGATGAGAACAAGAAAAGAACTTGAAGAAGAAATTTCACCTCTGGAAATTAAACACGTGATTGTTTGGTCCACGAAATTAGCTGCCTGGCACTCTAGAAACCAAGCCACCGACGAATATGCACGGGGGTACACCAACGCACCTTAAATCTCTCATATTTTTGCTCTCGCACGGTGCTCTCCGTTCGCTAGACAATAGACGAGGCGCAATGGTGCCACCGTCTGTGAGTGGTTCTGTGAAGTACTATAGCATCATGGCACTAACGAGCGCAGATAGAAAGCAATTTGGTGACGACGTAGTTAATTATTTCAACATTTTTTTATTTCATTGACGAGTCCTAGCCGCGCTAGCATCGAGTAGTCGCCTTACACGTAGTTACGTTATTTACCATTCGTGTCGTTTCAGACTGTGACGGATTGTTGTCAGAGTAGTGCAGCTTTCGCATGCACCACCACTTACGTAAACATACACAGGCCATAAGGCGGGCACACATGTTGCAATGATGGCCATTTTGTTAATATAATGCTTTACATTAAAAGTGAAGCCCCTTTTAGTCTAGCCTTGTCCTGCAACAGGCGTAACCAGCAGTATCTCCTGAACATTATAATAGATGGCACTGTCTGATCACCATTTTTCGTCTCATTTCCTAGATGGCGTTGGGGCAGTACAAATGTGTGCAATAGGATGGATGGCTGTACAGGTGGACTAAGGCACGGACGGATGTGGGGATGGACGGCTGGACGCAAGCTTCGCCCCACTCATCATCATTTACTCCGTGGATGCGCTGTGACGTGTTTAATCACATAAAATAAAATTATGCATTCACATATAATAATAATAATAATAATAATAATAATAATAATAATAATAATAATAATAATAATAATAATAATAATAATAATAATAATAATAATAATATGAAATATTAATAATAAAAATAATATGAGCACGAGCATCCCCATCTGGTATGTTGAAATAACACTGATTATTAAAGAGTCTGTGAGCGGCGTCAGATAGCGAAGTTATTTAGTAGCAGTAACTCCTTGGCAGGCGCCAGCATTTGTGCAGCTGCATTATTCTGGTGAAAGCACGCACGAGTAAAAGCAGCCCTCCTTGTGTTAGCGCATACAGGTATCCCCATAGCGTGTACCGGCTAGAAGTACTTCGTTACTGTTCAGTAAATCCGCTTCGAATATCAGAGTTCAGTTCACCAAAAGTACGCTGAGCATGGCTGTTAGGAATATCATATCGGACACTGGGAAGATAAATCTCGAGGAGGAACACTTCCATGGGCTGTCTTTTCCAGTCTGAAAACAAGGAAAACGTCCGACCGCCTCCCTCCCCTTGACACCCTCATGATACACGCCACAGTGCACTAGTGGTGTTTCTCCCCCACCTGCTGCTTCGAGTGTACTTGAGCCGACCAATAACACTGTTCCGATAAGCGTTGCAAAAAGGTGGCGATGTCGATTGACAAATGTCGGGACTTCGTGGAGCGAGACACAGGCCTGCGGGACGTGCAACGCCTTCGCACGTGAGCTGGTCATGCTACGAATTTCCGTCTCACGTGTAGTGAACAGACAGTGTAGTATAGTGTAAAAATGAGGAGAAGCGTAGATTACATGATTATTCGGGAGGCCACATGGTCCCTTGTTACCCCTCAATTTGTGACACTTCAAAGAAGTGCGTATCGAGTTTAACAATGAATAGTATGTTCTTGTTGATGTCATCCTTGCGCGGAGTTCACGATATGTTATGTCCTGGTGCATGTCAACAATTTCACCACACCAGTAAAGTCATGATTATGGGCGTCAGTCATCGGGTTGGAGATGTGCCACTACAGCTGTCAACGCGAGTGCATCCACGTCAAATCGTTTTGCAGCTGCCGAACAGCAACAGACGTTGTACAAACACTTAATTATCAATCACAATAACACACTACCACCTATGTAAAGACACATGTCACTTTACTCGTATGCTTGTCAGGGCATGTTAAATAAACCCAGGCGGTAGGAATTTCATGGTAGGCCCCAATGGGGTTTCTCTTGTAAATATGCTATAGTTTTAGGACATAAATACCCAGTTAAAAATAATATAATAATAATAGTAATATTATATTATATATTATTGTTGATATTAGGAATAACATTGTTAATATTTATTTATTTCATGTTATACCAAGTCTTTGATGGGGCGACCAGCTAGGTTGCTTTTTTCCTTTTCTTTTTTTTGCCCTCTGTAGTCGCGACGCTCTTCCTATATAGTGCAGTGCGCTATGGATGTATGCTAACTGTGACAAGATACCGAGCCTTGTCCAATAAATGAGCGGTTAGGCACTTATCGAGCAATAGGAAGTTTTATACGACGCCAAGTACCCGCCACCTTTCACGGGAATTCTGCAACGGCAAGGGTTATTTCTTAGCGAACTTAAGCGAGTAGGAGCGTATCTATCTATCTATCTATCTATCTATCTATCTATCTATCTATCTATCTATCTATCTATCTATCCATCTATCTATCTATCTAGCCTCCTACGATATTTAGCTCTCCTGGCCGTTGCGATAATGGTATCGAAACTAAACTTGGTATGGCATAACATGACTGTATGAAGAATATATTTAGTTTGCCATAACATAAAAGTCATGGCATGTATGTCATGAATGTCACGATATACATTTCATGGTCTTGCTGCTTTTGAGGTGGTCTCATTCACATGACAATTTGTAAAACTGGTATGGTATGACATGATAACATGGCGAACACAACCGACACAACCTAACAAGAAAATCTTGACATGCGTGTCATGTAAAAACTTGACTACATGCCACGCTCATGATGCGCTCGCGGCCAATTCGCAAGCGTCAAATATACCAAGTTTGGTATTACGGTACGTGAATAGATGACGAAAGTATGTGACTGGTGCAAACATGACAATCATCAGATGCGTGTCATGTAACAATGCGACAACATGCCACGCTCATGATGCACTGGTGGCCATTTCGCTAGCTTCACTTATACCAAATTTGGCATTACGGGACGTGAATGAATGACGAAGGTATGATACTGGTGCGAACATGATAATCATGAGATGCGTGTTATGTAACAACATGACTCTATGCCGCACTCATGATGCGCTGGCGGCCGTTTCGCTAGCGTCACTTATACCAGATTTGACATTACGGGACGTGAATGCATCACGAAATTATAATACTGGTGCAAACATGATAGACGTGATATGCGTGTCATGTAAAAACTTCACTACAAGTTACGCTCATGATGCCTCGCGGCCGTTTTGCTAGCTTCACATATGCCAAATTTGGTATTACGTAACTCCAATGGAGAACGAAAGTATGGGACTGGTGCAAACATGATAATCATCAATGCGTGTCATGCGAGAACACGACTACATGCCACAGTCAAGGGGCCAAAACATTTTGACTTGACTTGGTGCGCGTGCTCGCCGGCGTTCATTTCGTCGCGTTGCCACGCCAAGCGCCAGATTGTATTGGATTGGATAAACTTTTATTTTGTCCTCCAAACACAGATCACTGTGCTGCGGGCAGCTCCCACGTGGGGACTGAAATGCCAAGCTCCTCAGCCGCCTCGCGCGCTTGGTGGACAGCCCAGAGCTGGCCAAGCGCCGGTCCTGCACATATACTCGCAGGCGCGCGCCGCGCTGCGTTGCTTTGACGCATGCGTGTTTCAAGCGAGTCTGGCGTCCCTCCGTCACAAAAAGAGGAACACGCAGTGATGCCTTGGTGATGCATCGGCGCGAAATGCAGCAGGTCGCATTTTGCGCCGGTTGCGCCTGGCCTCAGACTAAAGTGTGCTCGCGTTTTGATAACGTAGCGTCGCTGTGCCCAGCGTGAGAGCGCGTCAACGCTAAATTGGGTATATTTGGCCCTTCATGATGCGCTCGTGGCCGTTTCGCTAGCTCCACATATAACAAATTTGGTTACGTGACGTCAATGAATGACGAAAATATATGACTGGTGCAAACATGATAATCCTGACAAGGAGTGTCATGCACGAACATGACAACACGCCACGGTGATAGCGTACTCGCGCACGTTTATAAGGTGACCTGAATAGACGACGAAGGTTAACGACACATCTAAACATGATACTCATGACACGTAAGTCATGTACGGCCTATTGTATCTTAACCTCGTAACATTGTGCTGATTTTCAAGTGACATATAAACGTTTATCATTCGTGCTTCGCATATCATCGATTTTCACTGTACGTGGGATCTGCCAATTTTCTTATTGCGATAGCAAATATATGGAAACTCTCGGCTGGATTTCGCCGCCGGCGTCGGCGTCATGCATTGTATAAGTATATAAATATATATATATATATATATATATATATATATATATATATATATATATATATATATATATATATATATATATATATATATATATATATATATATATATATATATATATATATATATATATATATATATGAAAACGCAAGAAAGAAAAAAAGATCGTAAGAAAAGGCTCCGGAGTGCGGAACCGAACGTGGGACCTCCACGTCGTGAATATGAGGCGTTAACCACTGAGCCACCGAGAGATACCTTTGACCACGGTTCAACAGCAAGCTATTCATATCTACCCCTTACCGCTGTTCGTGGGCATCTGGGGGGGGGGGGGGGGGGGTTATCGTGTTTTCAGCATTATCAGCAAGAAGGCACCTTGAGTGCAAGGTGGCTCTCGCCTCTCGCGTGTACTTTGGCCCACGTAGAGAATAAGGAGTGTGCGCTCGATCGCGCGTTCTTATCTTGCAGTGAGGAGAATCGTATGTCTTGTCTAGCTTTACGTTTCGTCGGAATGATTTTGTTGTAGTTACCGGGCGCACAAAGGTCATTTCAATCATTGCACAGCCTCCGTTTTTGACGCGCGCTTCAGGCACAGTAAAGTAACAACTGGAACGCTTATTCGCGTTAATCTATGCCTGTGAGTACGCTTCGTGCGTCCTTTAAGCGTGAGAAACGAGGGGCGCGTTTAGATCTGCTTTCCATTCTGCGCATGACCTTCCATTTTGTTGCTATCGCACTCATTACATCGCCTTTGCGGCAGAACTGTGACTTTTCTTTAATGCATGCGTCGAATTTATGTACCAGATGTCGTATTCAGAAGTTCGCCACAGAAAACAGATCACAGAAAACAGATGCGACTTTAGCACAACAAAATTTCGTTTTCTTCATATTAATCAAAGAAATTGGAAGCAATTTCACTATCTTCACGCTGTGAAGACTGGCTTATCAATGGAGCTGGTGGCGTCATAGTGCTGTCGTTGCTTTGCTTCACAGTGGAGTAGTTTTGCCAACATCTGCACATTTAACCATGCAGTCTTCTCGGCGTCATGATGGTGAGTCTGCTTAAATTTTGAAGACCATTGCGCATAGTGAACTAGTTCTAGAAGAACCAACTAGAGCTAGCCGAAGTGCTCAAATTCCACCAACCAAACGCTTAGTAACTTTCCAGAGTGCTCGAGGGCACTCGTAAACGTCCAACCGAAGACGCCATAAACACTATGTCAACTCTCAAACTTTTTACAACCTTTAAAAATACAACCTTTAGAAGTGTTGTTCAATTTTATGCTGCATAATTTGCGCTCATTACACATCTTTTAAGGGTGAGAAATGGTGCCCCGGCTCCGCCACAAACACTTAGACCGTGTTAGGATTCTCATTATATCCACTGTATAGAATAAATAGTATGCCAATAATTCATTCCTTCAGAGTTCACTAGATAAGCAAATTTCCATAAGGCGCAATACACCTGCTTGTTGAGTTCTACCAAATTGTCCGCAAATTTACAGACTACAAAGTTTAGAACTTTCCTATTTCCGTAACAGAGCTTTTTCACACCTGTTCTTAACACTAATACCCCAAGCGGTGGTGATGATGAAGCTGTTCTAGTCCTAACATTATGAACAAAGGTTCGAGAACCTGAGACTGATTGGGAAGTACCCGTCATTAATATATGCTTCGTGAACAAGCAGTGCTTTTTCACTACAAATTTATAAATTCTGGAGCTTTAAACTGTTCTAAATGAAGTATTCTGAAACAGAACATGTAGGTCAATCTTTTGATTTCGCGGACCTGCCGAAGTTCACTAGGCCATCAGTTCAACACGTTAACGCGACCGCATTAGAGAGCTCGTGTCGCCGAAATTCTGCTTTCGACGTCGGCATCGTTGGGCGTGAGCGAAAATCGTCCGTGAGCGAAAAATCGAAAAGAAGCAATTACAATAAAGAATGAAATTTCAGGTCCCATTGAGATCGAACCCGGGCCTGTTCAGCGTGGCAAGCAGGCGTCCTACCACAAAGGAACGACGTACCTTGCAGCCGCTTTTTCTTTAAATAACAGTACATAAATTCCATGTAGTGGAAGGAGTCTCCTTAACGCATTTTGTTCGACAGGTGTCACTACGAAAACGAGCCCATTCTGAGATTTGTAGGCGCATTTGGGAGGCCATCAAACTACGCGGATAAAGGCCGAGATAGTTCAGCCATCGCCGCTAAAAACACACAGGAACTTTCACACTGCTCTACAAATGCACAACTATGTCTATGTAGCGGAAAATATATCATGCCTTCGCAGAGGCGTTGATCAAGCTAACAGCAAACGCTAGATTATGTGCTGCCATCTGCTACGCAATGTAACAATCTTTATGGCCATCTGAGATGGCAAGCGGGCGGCGTGAATCTTGGAGGCCATGCCACCCTTGTGTTAGATAAAAAACCTGTGTGCACCATTTGCGCGCGCGTGCGCGCGTGCGCATGTCTGTGTGTTATCTGCGAGACATTGTGAAAAACGTGTCTCGACTACAGCAGAGCGCCGTTCAAGCAGAGTGAAGTGGCCACACTGCACAGTCACTGCATTACTACAGATACATCGCGCTTGCACGTGCGTGCGTTTGTGTGTGCATGTGTGCGCGTGCGCGTGTGTGCTTGTAACAAAACATATTATTAAGTATGCACTTAGCAGTTGAAGGCTGCACTACGGCCCACATTTCGCTTTCGCGGTCAACTCTTATAGGCGAAGCTTAAGAGTGCCCCGTTTTTGTGGAAAGTGTCTGCAATACAGTACACGTCGAGCGTCGGCTGACAGGTCTTTACAGCATGTTACGTGATATTTGGTGCCCGTGTTTAGTCATGGCAGACACCGACGCAAGCGGTTTGCGAAAGTGGAAATACTATGTCAACTATAAAGTTGTTTGTCATATGCTTCAGACAAACTGTATTTATTCACCATGCTAAGCCATGGTGGGCATATGTGAACTGAGCTATGACTGAAGCTAAGATCTATTTCACAACTCATACTTTGTTACCGTCCTCCTCCAAAAATGGATAAATTCAGCAAGCTCCTGCGAGCTATAACTGTACTCGCATACATTTCCTTCTTCGTGCGAATGCATGCATATGTGTCCGCCCTCTGCCCCCGTTCTCATAATCAATAAGGTTGTGTGAATAAAACTTCTCCGGGTATAGGTTACAGCCAATCCTGTTAGCGGAGATATCATTGGCGAATGTGTCAGGGCAATATTACTTACAAAATAAATTGCTTACAAGTACGGTTCTCGACGTCTATGCGACATCACTTGGAAATCCAAGCGATGTTCTTGTTTATGGCCAATAAACTCCCGTCTAACGGACTTTAGCAGCGTTTTTTGCCACTAGACTACTTGTTTGAAAACTACCGCGTTCACCATCGCGACATGATCAATAGCTTATGTAGGGTTGGAGCCAAACAGTTTCGCGTTGTTCTTACAAACATGTTACTTACCCATGATCGTATCCAAAAAAGAGCGCACACACACAGACCCAGGTGCAAGCCACCACCGGTCGTTGACCACCTTCACTTTGCTCGGAGCTCGATACACGCTCGTCCTTCTTATAGGGGCGTGACACCACGTGCGCCTGGCATGAGCTCTCTCTCCTCTCCTTTGGTGTGGCACAAAAAAAACTCACTCTAACCAGGATTCTCCTTGACAGACGATCTTCGTGAATGCCGACGATGAGGGAGGCAAAAAAAGGAAAGCGTACGACCGCTATTGTTCTTGCCGCGCCCGCTCAGAAACGAGAGAGGGTCGATTTCAAACCCGACCGACCACCCACCGGACTGTGTCTACGCGCGTTGCTTTGTCTAAAGAGTAGCCTGGATCTGTCGTCTCCACCACGAACGAGCACACTTCTCCCACGGCGAGCCAGTGAGGAATCCCCCGAAGTTGGACCTTGTGCATCCCTCCTCCTGGGTGACCATTCAGTGGCAAGCGACGTGCGCGTGCGTTCGAGGTGAGCAGCCCCCAGAGCACGGCCAGCTACATACACGGGGCACGGACGGCCATTGAGCAGCGCATTCAGACCTTGACAGTGGTTTCGCTCGCGCGCGCCTCGGAAGGCCGTCGACCCGGACCTCGCTGACGCTTCTATACCACAGCGAGCAGGACCACTTGAGCCCCAGAAAGCGTGGACGCCACGCCGCTCTATAGGAAGGTGGACCACAGTGGACATACAAATCACACGCGACGACCGTCTCGCTTTATGGCGACCTTCTGAAGAAGAATCCACTTGACGTAGCTGCCATCCCAATGGGCTGATCTTGAAGGCACTACCGCGTGCACCCAAAACTCTGCGCTTGAAGAGCCGCTGACGTCTTAAGCCAGGATGTGTGTGTGTGCATATGCATAGAGTCACTCGGTCGCGCCTTCCGTAACTGGGGGAAAGTTGCGTTCTTTGTGTCTCGGAAGGCTGACTGCACTACGACTCGTGCGTTGCGGTACGTGCTTGTTTCGATCACGGATATGCGCAGCAAAAAAAGAAGAAGAGTCTTGTTCACCGATATGGAGCCTGGCACACAAAGGAAAGAGTGGCTGCACGATGGTGTTCTGACATCGTTCTTCTTTGACTGTGTTCGTAGTTGCTGGGGATCTATTCTTCCTTATGTAGGAAGAATGAAAGAAAAGTGTCACGTATCCTAAAAAGTGAATTTTCAGTGCTGTTGCTCACAGAGAAGATATCTTTTTTGAAGGCCACGACTGGGAAAAGGGACAAGGGAAAGTGCCAGTGATAGCGGTGGTGGAGTTCCAGCGTAATGCTTTGAAGTGGTGTCACTTAGACGTACATACATACGTCCTGACCAGAAACGTTGGCTATGTTCCGTTGGCCTCAGTTTTTGGAACCTTAAATCTGTTGATGAATCGGCATTACTCGGTTATTATGCAGCAGTGGACTTCCATAACACTCGCAATAGAAAAAAAGAACAGGGGCCTGGTGTGCTGTTTTAACGAGCTCTTGTGCCTACCATGTGAATGAAATGAGAAGATACATCAGTACAATCTCCTCAAGATAAAACTAGGCTCATTTTGCTCGTTCAGTTCACCACCTCTCTCGAAGAAGAAGTTTGAAATTGGTCTTTCTGTTTGACACACTCAAGTGAGGGTTAGTGTAAAGGTTAGGGTCTATATTGCTATAACAAAGGGTGAAAGAAATTTATTACACTCTAAGCCGTAAAGAGCGAAAGGGGGTCTCTGGTTCGTCCTTTTAGGAGGTAACTGTGCATTGCCACAACCATTACTCTCCGAAGCATCTACGAGTCGTCATTTCGGAAGTAACTGTGAGTGGACGGACTGTTAATCCTCAGTAGTTTTGAAGGACGAAATTTCAAGGAGTAAACGTTACCTCCTTTACTGGAGGAAGTGACAGCGTAGGCACAAACTATTACTCCTGATGAGACAACCAGTTGCTCCTTTTGGAAAATAGACGACAAAAAGAAGTCAATTTATTACAATTCACGGTTGAATTACCGAGAACTTGACGAATGCATTTGACGACATATGCAATGAATACGCGGCAAGTAAATTCGCAAGTATACTACAGAAAATTCACGATGAATACAGAGGACCTGAAGTTGGTGCAATTTAATCATCAGTCGTGTACGCTAACTCCTATATCACACCCCAGTACACAGCGAAGTGAAAAATACCGGGGCATATGCAACACCGTCTGGACGCTGCGCGTTCGGCCATGTTGCTCAAGCTAAGAAGATTCCTTATATTAGACTTAAGGCTTCAGTGTTGGTCAAGAAACCATTCGGTGACTGAGGTTCGTGAAAATGTAAAATAGGTTGAATAGGTATTTCTGCACGGGCGTTTCAAGCGCATTTGTGTGCTTGATGAGTGTATGCATATATAATTGCTACCATATACGTTGCCAGTCACTGTTACAAGCTTGCTCGCTTCTCATAATAAAGAGCGCGGTTGGTTATGTCGCTAACCGAAAATGTCCATTTATTGAAAAAAAAAACGTTTAAAGAAAAAAATTGGCAGATCCCACGTACAGTGGGAATCGATTATATGCGAAGCACGAATGAGAAATGTTGACATGTCACTTTAAAATCAGCACAACGTTACCAGGTGGCAGGTAAAGGATGCCGTACATGGCTTCCGTGTCATAATTATCGTGTTTTGATGTGTCGTTTACCTTAGTCATCTATTCACGTCACGTGATACCAAATTTAGTATATGTGGAGATAGCGAAATGACCACGAGCACGCTATGGGCATGGTATGTTGTCATGCTCTTACATGACATGCGTGTCAGCATTATCATGATTGCACCAGTCATATATTTTGCCATCCATTATTGTCACGTAACACTGAATTTGGTATACGTGGAGCCAGCAAAATGGCCACTAGCTCATCATGAAGGGCCCAATATACTACTACAATGTAGCGTTGACGCGTGCGCATGCTTGGCACAGCGACGCTGCGTTAGCAAAACGCAAACACTCTATAGTCTAACGCGAGGCGCGACCAGCGTTTGTTTGCGCGACCCGACGGCGACTGGCGCGAAATGAGACATACTGCATTTGGCGCCGATGCGTTACCCAGACAACACTGTGTCTCCCTCTTTTCGTGGCGGGGGGACGCCGGACGAGCTGAAACTCGCATGCGTCAAAGCAACGCATCTCGGCGCGCCCCTGCGAGTACATGGCAGGACCGGCGCCTGGCGTGGCAACGCCGGCGTGACCCGACGAAATCAACGCCGGCTAGCATGCGCACCGCGTCACGTCGAAATGTATTGTCACCTTGACTATGGATTGTACTCATGTTCTCACATGACACGCATCTCATGATTATCAAGTTTGCACCAGTCAAATACCTTCTTCATTCATTGGCGTCACGTAATATCAAATTTGGCATATTTGAAGCTAGCAAAACCGCTGCGAGCACATCATCAGTGTGGCATGTAGTCATGTTGTTACATGACACGCATGTCGTGATTATCATATTTGCATGTGGCATTTACCTATGTCGTCCGTTTGGGTCATCTAATACCGAGCTTGGTACATGTGAAGCAAGCGAAACGGTCCTGATCGCATCATGAGCGTAGCATGTACTCATGTTGTTACGTCACACGCATGTCATGATTATCATGTTTGCACCAGCCACACACCCTTGTCATCCATTCATGTACCGTAATACCAGATTTTGTATATGTGACGCTAGTGAAATGGCCACGAGCGAATCATGAGCGTGGCATGTAGTCATGCTGACATGACGCGCATGTCATGATTTTCATTTTAAGGTCTGTCATTTGTGTTCGCCATGCATACCATACCAGTTTTGTCATACCATACCAGTTTTGTACCATGTCATGTGAACAAAACCACCGCAATAGTTGCAGAACTATGAAATGTAAATCATGACATCCATGACATACATGTCGTGAATTTCATGTTATGGCTAGCCAAATATGTTCTTCTTACCATCTTGCTATGCCATACCAAGTTTGGTATCGATACCATTATCGAAATGGCCAGGAGAGCTAAAATAATAAGCGCTAGATAGATAGATAGATAGATAGATAGATAGATAGATAGATAGATAGATAGATAGATAAATAGATAGATAGATAGATAGATAGATAGATAGATAGATAGATAGATAGATAGATAGATAGATAGATAGATAGATAGATAGATAGATAGATAGATAGATGAAAAAACGGCGACCTTGAGCATATTTATCTCTCTATCTATAGATAGATAGATAAATAGATAGATACGCTCAAAGTCATCGAAGTTCGCTAAGAAATGCTTCGCAGTTAAACCCATGCTTCAGTCAGTTCAGCAACCACACATCAGTTCAGCAACCTTTATGAGTACAAAAGATAGAATGGCTTTCCTGCACTTTAGTAGAGACAACGTTGCAATGCTTTATTCTAATGAGTGCTCTCCAGCCGACTTTAGGAAGTGCAGCCGCACCATCGACAGCTGCTGGGAGCGTGTTCGTAGCTGCAAGATGTTGACTTTCCTAGGAAGGCGCAATGCTCTGAGTCATCGATTTCCTGAAAAGGTAATTGCAGAAGCATTCAATATTTCTGAGAGAACTGTTCGTGCACTTGTCGTTAGGTCCAATCGCGTCTGTTGAAAATGCCGCATAGGGAAAAATTGTAGGAAAACTGCATTTTCACGGAACCTATCATAATGCGATCGAACAGTTCAGAACGTGTTGTGATGTTCAAGAAGCCCATTCTCGAGATTCGCACTTCAAGCTTTCACTGCCATACGCTTGTGGGCCCACCTATTTATCGATGAACCTTTTGTTTCATTTTAAAAATACATAAATAAAGTATATTTAGCATCGCTACAAGTGAAGCAAACTCGCCGACGTGGTCACTGACTGCCTGTGTTAGCGGGGCCAAGCCAAGCTAGACATGCAATGTTAACAGCCAACGTTCCTAAAGTACTTCTTAATTTGCAAAAGATGACGTGCGCAATTTTCTTTTTAAAAGCCGCGAAAGTTTCTGATCAACATTGCTTATTTGTGCCGCACTGGAAACAAAGTAAACTTTCAACAGCTGTACTTGCAACAGCTCATGGTAAGCCCTAATCAAGGCTACCACGTACCACGGCTAGCCATCGCGCTTGTAATTTTATAGCAGACAAGGCAGCACTCGCAACGCTGTGTAGCACGAACTCATCTACTATGCGGGTTTTTTTTTCGTGAAGAACGCGAGTAGTAAACAAGCGGCGATAGTTACATATCAACAGCACACTGGTAGAATCTCGCAGAGTGATGGCAGCCTTGTTTACACTCTCCTCTCAGGCGATATCCCAGTCGGCGCGTAGCATTTCGATAGCGTAGCACTTCATTCCTGTAGCAGATCTTGTTTACCACAGCGGAAAGGCAATACAGTGCACCACAAGAAACAGCATTCACAGCCACGTAGGCGATAACACATCCACAACACACCGCTTCAACAATGAGGGTTAGTTTGCCGAAAACACCACGTTGCGCATTGATACAGCTTGAGTGCGAGCACTTTTTTGATGGAGAGAAGCTCAAACATTTGCTTATATTTGTGCTATATAAAGAAGATTACTTTGCTTCTGACGTAGTGACCGTAGTTGTCACGACAATTTGCACTAAATTATACTGTTAACAATTGCTTTCCTTATTGAACCATTTGCCTACGCTCATGCTGATGATTCCTTCAAGGCCAACACTGCACCGAAATTTCCATGGGAGTAAACGTTGTTCCGTGAAGTTGTAACACTTCCTTCTTGAGTTTCCACACGGCACCCTCATGTTGCAGTTAATCCTCCGTACAGTAACTGTTGGTTGGAGGGATGAAATGGAGCACTTAGTCCCATTTCACTCCTTTTCTGCTTATAGTGAGTTTATGCTCTCTCTCTCTATCTCTCTCTTGAGTCAGCTTACAGCACACACTGACACATGAACGAACAGACATGTGAACACAAGTGATGTCGTCGTGCGTCTCTTCGTCCGTTTGTCAGAGTGCACTGCAAGCTAGTATGAATCTTAACCGACTAGCCCGGTCAGAGCTTTGTAATATACACAGACAGCCATGAGAGGACACTTGGGTTTTACAGCGAAAGCTGTTATGAGATCACTTTTCGGGTCAAGCGCAGTTGCATGTTGTCCGCCGCCACCGCCACTGCCGGTGTGCGTAACAACATCATGCGAAAGTAGAGAAAAAAACCTTGCACCAATGACACAGTGGGGCTCGAACCTGAGTCTGCTGGGTGCCAGTCCGATATTCTACCACTGAGGTACGCCGGTGCTTGTGTCATGTTGTCAAACTTGCCTTAGGCAGGCTTGATGTCGGGAAAGCAATCGCGTTAATGCGACTTATAAAGCGTTTTACAGCAGCGAAAGAACAACCAGTCTTCAGCAAAATGCGAATCGCATAACGAGTGGGCCGTCCAATGATCCGAACGATCACAAAATCTTGTTCTTGTTTCCCTATTAACTGTGGCGCATACCCACTTCAACCATAATTTCTCATCGACGTGTCAGCCACTGCATAGACAGTTGACACAAAATAAGTGTTAAGCGGATACCATGCTTCTCAGAAGAAAGACGAAAAATAGCATAGCGAATGCCAGCATACTATCCAAAAGTTTATTAATAATGCCTTCGAGGGTACCAAGCAGGTGTGCTTGCAGTAGTAACCCAATGAGTATTTTGAAAGGCCCTGAAAGGCCGCTCTTATAGCTTTCGCTGTGACTGTGCTGCACCTTCCACGCAGGCCTGGCGTTTTTTTTTTCGTCTTCTAAACGTTATCCATGTGTATTTCTCCCTTTTTTTAACATTGTGGGAAATCATGTCATCAGGCTGCCTTTATGCCATACTAGTCACGTGTTGTGCGGTTGTCACAATAACTTGCTTACTCTGTAGCTGGATAAGTTGACACTTGAATGGCAAAAGAAATTATTTAAGACCTTCCGACAATAATAGCTGTAAGGCAAGTTTGAAGGAATTTTAAATTTAAGAGACGCGATAGTTCTACTTTAATTTAGTTATTCATGCACTTACGGTGACTGTCAAACAGCACGAGATCAATAGAGTGACACGCCATTGTTGCAAAAGCTTCGGGTGTCTCGTTTAGCGGCTCCTTGAGAGACAGAAGACAGACGAATGAATTGGCCTGAGAACCCAAGTGATCTACGTCAAGAATGATGCTATGTTGTGACATCACAACAATAAATTGCTGACCGAACGTAGAATGACATGATTTCGGCATTTGTTGCTATGCTTTCAGAAATCAATGTGCAGACAATATCTAAAAAAATTAACCAACACAACACAAGATTGCGTCAAAACCATACAAACTAACGTTCGTCGTGCGTTTATCTGCCAGGGCGTACCATTTCCTGAAGCCTCTCGTAACAATTGTAATTTGAGTATAATATAAAATGTGGATGGGGAATCCCCCCATCGTGAACCGGCCCGCGCTTAACCACAGCCCAAGCATTCTGTACAAATGGTTAGCAAGAGAAGCTGAAACGGCGGGGTCCTTAATCACTATTTGCCACCCGTTTGTTCTACTGTCAACTTTTAGTGCAGCAGTGTAGTGAATTGGGGGAGTTGTGAGATCTTTCACGGAGACCCCAGCGGAGAGGAAGGAAGAAGTTCCACCAAGCGGCCGCTGCCTCTTTAGTGAATCATTCTTTTTCAAATTTTGAGGGACTAGTGTTGGTTTGAGACTCTCTTCTGTTGGCTGGAGGTACGAGGTCATTCCAGCGGTGCAGGCGGCGCCATGCAGCCATGCTCCGAAGCTGTCACACGGTTATAAACAGCGACGCAGTATCGGTCTCTCAGTAGTCATCAACCAATGAACGCGTCTTCACGCTCCAGTGACGCTGTCGTGCACGCTCGCGACATCAACGGTCTCGTCCGTCATTTCGACGTACCATTGCGCCGCCTATACTCGCTGGAATGGTCTAATACGTATGCGTTGAATATCCTCACCTCATTGTGTGGTTTCACTGCACTCTCCAGGGCGTCTCTATCAACTACGACAGTAGGCAGCAAAGAACGACGGCACGAGCCATTTGACCTGGTAGCACGTTCTAAGGCAGTGGGTGCCGCAGAACCGGCCTGCAGCATTCGGGAATGCCACAGCATGCGCACCACGTTTTCAAACCGGCTGACGCTTGTACTAAACGCTGCAGCTCAAGCCAGCGCACCTTCAGAGAGCATGACTGACACAGGCAAGAGCGAGACGAAGAAACCTCGCATCGACAATGACAGGACATCGACCTATGACTTATGCGATGAGAAAATTGAGTGTGATGACACGCCGTTCACCTTCATGACCTAAAAAAATACCGAAGGTAATTCCAGTGTTTTTTCGACCATCAGAGAAAAGCGGCAGCATCTGGCACGTGAATCCAAACCGCGGTGCGTCACACATTGTCTCAGTGGCCAAGCAAAAAGTCCAGTTGTTCTGAGCAAACAGAAATGGGAGATTTTCTGTCCGCATTTCTGCTGTTTCGTCGGCAAACCATCTTCCTATCGACGAGTGAAGTGACTGGTTTGTGAGTCAAGCCATCCGTTCCAGCATCTTACACGAGAAATGTTGGCAAGACACGCCATATCTCACTTCAATACACAGAGGAGCAGCTGGTTGATATCCTGAAAGATTTTGATGTGACATATGCGCCACCGTGAGGCACGTTTCAAACGACAAGAAGAGGGTGCGATAGTATCTCAACCTCTAAGAGCTGCTATACTGACTTTCAGAGAAAACAGGCCAATGCCAGGAAGACTGCATTCGGGCTTAACCAGTCACCCTGTTGAAAAATACCCAGGTTCTGCCCTTAGGTGCAACAACTACCAGAGATCTGGCCATTTAGCAAAGAACTGTCACAGTCAACATCGCTGCAATATATGCCCGAGAACCATGACCACTCGGAGTGCAAGTCTGTGCTGCAGCCAAAGTGTGACAACTGTACAGGAAATCATACGACTTTCAACTCTGGATGCTTTCAGAACAGAGCTGCCTCAAGATTACGCTGGCACGAGTGGATACACGGACGGTCACCACCACATTATGCGCCCCCACCTAACCCTGAAACTGTAAGACCTCTGGCTTCGATTTCCCAAAAAGAGCAGGACAAAGCATGTAAAGTGGGTAATTCTGCAGGTATAAAAAACCGGGCTGACAACGTCCAGTCAGCGAACCAAGAGATCCACCGTCAGAGAATCGGGCTCATCTCTCGCAGACACCACGGCAGAGAACTCATTAAAAATCATTTCATCTACTACCTCAGCATCCACTTCTGACGCAGAAACCATCTCAGTGGTCATTTTATACTCCTCCTCGATGGTCAGCTCCGACCAAGGATGGTGCTTCAGCGCCGGTTAGTGATCTCTGATCTTTATCTTTGGCTGATGCAATTCTAACGATGCTATTCAAAGCTCTTCGTGCAATTCTCAGTGCCATTCCACGATCAAACAGTCTACCGGAGGTGAACGCATTGCTTTCAATGGAGCCGCTAGTGCTCCCACAAACTCAGTCAGCTTCACGGCAGGAACTTAGCTTCTATTAGCGCGGCACATATGAAAAGGAAAGAGGAAAGAATACAGAGACGTCAAGACAGGTAGGCGCTACCTATCAGTTTCTACGCATGTATAAGATGGGTGTCAAGTGCATGAAATAAACAGTTGGAAGTTTAGCGCCTACCGGTCTTGACGTCTCTGTATTCTTTCCTCTTTCCTTTTCATATGTGCCGCGCTAATAGAAGCTAAGTTCATGGATAACCAACTCGCCCGAGCCACAACACTTTTCACGGCAGGCTTACTATAAATAGTCGCTATAACAATGTATTCATATATCAGTGGAATGCTACCAGTCTTCGTAATAAGTCAACCGATTTTCATAAACTGCTTGCTGAACATAGCTTTCCTGTATTATGCATCCAGGAAGCAGGTGTGCGAGATTATTTCCAATTGCCCAACTACGTGATAAATAGGTCATCGCGCAGAGCTGAAAAGAGCAGAGCGATGCTTTGTGTTAGAAAAGACCTGCCGTCCTATTGAATACATTCAAGTGACTCAGATATATCCGAGTTTGTGGCCTGCAAAATATACACAATAAATAGATTTGTCACTGTGATAAGCCTTTTTCTACAAGCTTGTCGCAAAGTATCTTTAGACAGCCTAATTATAGTGTATCGCAGACTCATGTGTGCTGGTTTGTGGGGACTTCAACGCTCATAACGCAATCTGAGGCAGTGAACATTCTGATTCTCGCATAAATGTTGTCGAGTGTGCTGCTGAGAAATTTAATTTGACAACACTAAATGATACCTCTCCCACATTTATAAGAGGATATCGTTACTTCAGTTGTATAAATGTCACACTATGCTCATAAGACCTTCTTCAGGGTTCCTAATGGTCCACGGATATAGAAATGCATGTGAGTGACCACTTCTCGACTCTGCTAAGACATAGACTCATGCGAAGTACAAGGACTCAGGGCTACTCAAATTATACTTACTGGCATCATTTTGCTCATCGCATAACAGGTGCATTAGGCAAAAAACCAAACTGAGAAACTTTTACAACTATATTAATCATCTCTTACAACATTAGTACCAAGCAAGTCATAATGCGAAATGAGTATACTGCAGTTGACGGGGAATACGAAGGCTTAACAGCAATCAGAAGACGAGCAGAGTGGCCTTACCGTCACAGCGGGAACCTAGAGGACTACAACATGGCACAAACTCACGCAACACACACCGTCGCTTAAAGAAATTAGGCAGCAGAGGACGGTGACAGTACTGCTCGTCGTTGATTCTTTTCACTCTTGTTTATAGAATAAGGGTGATCGTCCAATCCTTCAGCGTCCCTATTACCCAGAGACACCCTTCCCGAGCTCTCGCCATAGCCCAGAACACTCCATTAACAAATGTTGCTGGCGAATTCTGTCGACTGCTAACCAGACCAGGAATCCCAATTAGATGCCCAAACTTTGCAAGTTCCTCAGCATTTGCCACTCAAAAGGTGTGAGCGTACTTTATGTTGAAACACCCTCAACTTGATTGCGAGTTTAGCTTAGACGAACTTAAAGGTGCCCTTGAGTTATGTCGTACGAAACAGCACCGGGATCGTATGGTATTACATGCAAGATGCAAAAGAACCTTGCACCAGCAGGCAGAATGACATTGCTTGAGCTTTTCAACAATACTTGGATATAAGAGACTCTTCCAGATTCATGAAAAGTAGGTCAAATATTTCCAGTCTTAAAGACCGAGAAAGACCCCTTTGGGTCTGGAATAATTTTTCCCAATCTGTTCCACAAGCTGTCTTTGTAAGTTCGTAGAGAGAAGAAAATGCAGGAGGCTTCAATAGTGGTGGGAACATAAAAAAGTGTTGTCAGACGATATCACAGGTTTTCGTCAAAGAAATCGAACAATATATGTGATACTATATACTGTCGCATGTTTTGAGCACGAGCGCATGTGTGTAAATACCACAATAGCAGTATTTTTCGGCATTCAGAAAGCATTCGACTCAGTTAGTCACATTCACGTTCTGGCGAGGATGTTAGAACTTTGACTATGTGGTCGATCACTGCGATGGACTTCAAACTTTCTGAGCGACAGGAAATACACATGGAAACAACTGAAGGACAAATTAATCATCTCTCCGTCAAACAAGACGTTCCACAAAGGAGTGTTCTAAGCCCACTCCTCTTCTATGTTAAGGCGGCGTTACCGGGAAAGTAATCACCTGGATAAAGGTATTCACTCTACGCAAATGACATCTGCATAAGGGCCTCAGGACCAAAGATATGCGAAGTTTCAGTGGTGCTGCAACGTGGTCTTGAGATTGTCAAGTTTTTGAAGGACAGAGGCATAAGTCTGTCTTACGCAAAAACAGCGGAATTACCTTTCACTTGTCGACAGATGAACCATTTCAAACTTACACAGGTGGATAGACGTTGACGTCGGTGAAAGAACATAATTTTCTTGGCGTTACCCTTGATAGACACCTATCGTGGGCGTCGCACATTTGCGCACTGGAAAAACAGGTCAACGTAGTTATAAACGTACTACGTCGAATCGCTGGCAAAACAAGGGAGGGGGGGGTGGTAATCACTCTTTTCACTACTGGAAGTGCATGACGCACTAATAAAGCAAAAGACTGCTTATTCAGCACTGATACGCCAGGGGTTCTCGCACAGGATTCAGCACCGATTCTCTAGGAGTGCGTATGGGAGTGCCACAGACAACATCGAGTTCTCTTGTAATCGCCGAAGCTCGTCATCCGCCATTCTCCGTAATACGAACGGTCGAAAGTTGTCGTCATGGTTTCCGCATCGCAACTCAGCACGAGACGCATACATTTAACCTCGTAGTTACAGAAAGAAATAAATGCAAGCTACACCATGTTGTTCAGGAACAAGAAGAATTAATTCTGTGGTATGAGATAAACAGAGTAGATATCAACTTAGCTCCTTGGATGCTGCCAAGATCAAAAATACAGTTGTCGGTCGAGCAAATTATATCTGGAATGGACATGTTCTCGACACTTGTGCAGCAGCTGGCACTATTCCAGATTTATTCCCCATATCCATAGTGTATTCAGATGTATACAAACGGATATTGTCATGTGAATTCCTTCTGTTCAGCTTTTGACATTCCATTCTTGGCAATAGAGGAGACATCAAATTATGTCGAGTGACGTCATCCAGTGTTGCGGAACTGTTTGCAATTCTATCTACGCTACGTTTTATAATATCCGGAAAAAAGGCACAAAAATGGGTCATGCTTAGCGATTCGCAGGCCGCTCTGCTGCGGAATGCCGCAGCAAATAACGCCCACAATAAAGGAGAGACAATTGTCCTTTGAATTCACACACTGTTAAGCATCTACTGCTAAGAGAGATAGCCTGTAGCGTAACCAAAGAGAAATGGTTCAATAAAAATTTAAATGGTCAGACCTATATCTAATATACCCTTGCATAAACCTAAGCATACCATCATAGTCAAGAGAAAATAGGAAATTTTAAACATTGGTCCACCACCTACGGCTTGATAGAGCTTTTACGCGACACTTCTTACACCGAATAAAACGTGCACCTAGTACATAGTGTTCTTGCTGCCACGCTGACGAAGATGTGTGTCACCTGCTTCTGGAGTGCCCGAAATTTGAGACACAAAGAAAAGCACCACGCGCAAGTTTTGAACTTATAGATAGGAGGCCTTTCACTGTGACGAAAATACTAAGTTCATGGCCAGCAGCAGGTCTTCAGAAAAGAGCGCTTGTTGCCTTCAAGATGTTTCTTGAAGAATCAAATATTTTATAGTAATATTTGTCTACCGTATGTGATGTCGCCTTCTTGATAAAGGAAATGTGTATTATTTAGATGGGGTGTTTCATGAGTGTAATCGCTCGTCTCGGAGTGAACTAACCTTGTGTGCGGCAATCGTGTACATATGAAAAATAGGGTGTATCTGAACTGTAATGCGATATAAGGTGTATCTTCACTGACCTTGTGAATGGAACGTATGAGCCTATTAGCCGTACGTTACCTGACCTGTGACATTTGGCAATTGCGTACTTTCACAACGTATGTTGTAAGGTCTCGCATTTTGTGGCCCTTATTGTTTATCGTACGGCATATCTGGTCTGCTAAGAAAAAAGGAGTAGCTGGTGCCACCATAATGGCAGCAATCTCTCCTATTTCATCATTTTAATAAAAAAAGTCACAGCATATCAACGGAGTGAATGATGATGAGCGGGGCGAAGCGTCCGTCAGCCCGTCCATGCATCCGTCCGTCCGTTCGTTCTTGCTTCCGTTCGTCCGTGCGACCATCCATGCATCCATCCAGCGTCCGTTCGTCTCTCCATGCGTCCGTCTGTGAGTCCGTCCATTCGTCTGTCCGTCCGTTTGTGCGTGAATCCATTCGTACGTCCGCGCGTCCGCCTATCTCTCCGTCCGTCTTCTAGTCTGTCTGTCCGTCCAACCGTGCATCCATCTAGTGAACACTCCAAGTACCGCCATCTCGCATCTCGTAGCCCCTGCGGCACATACCCACTCCGCGCGTCCATCCATTCATCCATCTGTCCGTCCGTCCATGCGTCCATCTGTGCGTCCATCCAGTGAACACTCCAAGTACCGCTATAGCACTCTGAAACGCGGTTCCGAAAAAAAGCGCGGTTTATTAATGCATCTCCGCCATTGTTCCAACTACTTCTTTCTCCTCAGCAGACTACCCACTAACTAGCTTATGTCCCAAGTGTGTCATGCCAGAAGAAGAAGAAAAGTATGCCCCAGATAGGCCCCCTCTGCAGACAAGTGGCCGTGGGCACTTGAAGAAAAAAATGATCAGACGGAGCTTGTCAGAATGGGTGCCAGCTTGATCCTGTCAATGCTGACAGTGTTTTCATGCCCATTACGCAGGATTGTAAAATGATGTTCAGAACGCTTGATGACTGGAAAAGGGCCGTCATAGCGAGGCTGAAGAACACGGCGAGACGCATCGACACGAACAAAAACGTGTGAAGATGTCTGTAGGTTTGCTGGCAGAAAAACGTCGTTCTTAGTGTGAGCTGAAGTTGGTGATGGATGGCAAGTTTAGCATGAAGATCCGCACACGCTGGACGAAAGAAGATGGATCCGAAAACACTCCGTGTAGTAACGGGGCGGACGACGTCACCAGACAAACGGAGTGTGCAGCCATAAACCATCTCGGCTACAGGGCAGGCAAGTTCTGGCCGAAGTGTTGAACGCAGGCTGAGGAGCACGATGGGGAGGTGTGATACTCAATCTTCGGCGTGAGGCTATGAAGCGAGTGCTGCTTTTATATGACGGGGGAGTCTCTCCACTAAGCCATTTGATGCTGGATGATACCCAGTTGTGCGAATACGCGCACCATCCAGCAGAGATGTCACAGAGGTGAAAAGCGCTGACTCAAACTGTCTGCCTCGATCAGTAGTCACCGTTGATGGTACACCGAAACGGCTAATCTAGGTAGCAAGAAAGGTACGAGCAACTGTTTCTGCCGTGATGTCAGGCATTGGAGCTGCTTCAGACCACCTAGTGTACCTGTCAATACACGTAAGCAAATACGTATTTCCCGACATGGAGGTAATGGCCCGACAATGTCCAAATGAATGGTGTCGAAACGTGCATCAGGGAGAGGGAATTTTCCTCGTGGAGGCTTGGTGTGCCGTTGCACCTTGATACGCTGACATGCTCTGCAAGTGCGAACCCAGTCACGAATGTTAGCGCGTATGTGCGGCCAGACATAGCGTTCAGTGACCAGATGTTGCGTAGCTCTTACGCTTGGATGGCAGATGGGGTAGGGGGTGTCAAAAACAGCACGATGAAGCTGTGAAGAAACATATATACGCGTGCAGTTGTGTCATACATCTCACCAGAGCGTAACGTCATCGTCGGGGAAGTTGACTAGTTCCAGTCCGGAGGGAAGTAGAGGATCGGAGTCGTGGAAGCTCACCATCTAATGCCTGTGCCTCCACGAGCGAGGACAATGAAAGGTCGGTAATGCCTGTTGTGACATTGATGGTAATACGACATGAGAGCGTCCTGCTGCGCTGTTAAAGCTGCCTTTTACATAACGTATGTCTGTGGTGAATTCGGCAATGAAAGCAAGGTGTCGAAGTTCTCTACGAGTGTGCGTGGCACTGCACGAACGTAAAGCCGAAACAAGGGGCTTGTGGTCGGTAAGAATGGCAAATCGTCGCCCTTCAAGGAAGTACCTGAAATGCTTCACCGCAAGGTAGGCCGCGAGGAGCTCCCGTCCTAAAGTACTATATCGGCGCTCAGAGTCGCGTAACTTGCGTGAAAATAAGTAAATTGGAGCCCTTGCACCATTGATTCCATTGATGAAGGGCGGCCCCAACAGCTTCTGAAGAAGCGCCCACCATGAGGCTAGTGGGAGCAGTTGGTGAAGGGTGGTTCAGGAGGGTGGCCTGAGCGAGCTTGGTCTTAACGGCGGCAAAAGCTTGATCCGCGACCATGTCCCAGGGAAGTGCGGCTGACTCGGCTTGCGAAGTCGAGAGTAGTGCTTCCAGAGGCTGCAGCAGTGTAGAGCATGTAGGGATGAGACGGCGATAAAAATAGACGAGTCCTAGAAAACGTCGTAGACTGCGTATGGACGTGGGAGTCGGGTACTCGAGGATAGCTTGAACCTTGTCAGGTAAAGGAGTGATGCCATCTTTAGTGATCTGATGTCCGGGGAATGCTATCTCCAAGACTCCAAACTGACACTTTTCTACATTGATGACAAGGTCCTAATCACGTAGTCAAGTGAAAAGCTGACGCAGATGTGCCTTGTGCGTTTCAGCGTCCTTGCTAGCAACGAGAAGATCGTCGATATAGGCGAAACAAAACGGTAAGCCTCTTGTGAGTTCGTCTATAAAACGCTGAAATGTTTGAGCTGCGTTTTTCAAACCGAAAGGCATTCGTAAATACTCATACAGCCCAAATGGGGTAATTATTGCAGTTTTGGGAATGTCAGAAGGCTCAACGGGGATCTGGCGATAAGCTTTCACAAGATAAATCTTCGAGTACACAGTTGTGCTGGTTAAAAAGGCAGTGCAGTCCTGAATATTAGGGTAACTGGTATCTATCTGAACGGTGACGGCATTGAGAGCCCAATAATCACCACAGGGCCGCCAGTCATTGTTCTTCTTGGGAACCATGTGTAGCGCTGACGACCACGAGCTTGATGACGGACGAAGGATTCGCAACTGTAACATATGCTCACACTCGTTGCGAGCAATTCAAAGTTTATCAGGGCCAAGTCGGTGAGGGCGGCAGTGAACCGGTGGGCCTGTGGTAACGATGCACGGGGTCACAGTGTGCTTGGGGGTCTTATCCATAGAGACTGCGTTGTATCTCCGGAACCTCGTTAAGCAGAGCTGTATATGGTGACGTGGGTGGTTTCACGAAAGTGGGGTTTAGGGCCGTTGCGCGTGGCAGAAAACCATTGACCGATAAGCCGGTATAGCTATCCACCAGGCGACATCGGTTCATATCCACGAGCAGATGAAAACGCCTTAAAAAATCGGTGCCTAAGATTGCGTAGCGTACGTCTGCTATCGAAAATAACCACTGCAGTTTTCTTTTAAGACCGAGATCAAGGGTCAGAGACTTCTGTCCGTAAGTTGCGATGACCGAAGAATTGATCGCTTGTAAAGGAGTTGACTTCTCGCGAAGACGCCGGTCAGTTTTGGGCGCTGGAATTATGCAGACTTCTGCTCCAGTGTGCACCAGCAAGCGCAGACCTGCGGTTCTCTCGGTGATGTGGAAGAGGCGGCTTGATGTTTGGCCTTGATCGCCCGCCGCTGTTATTGACGATCGGCCGGAGCGTTTCTCATGCGCCATGAGCAAGGTGGCACACATCTGCGAGCCGCGGCACGAAAACGCCGGTGATGCTAGCATGTGTTCTGTGGTGAAAAGCAGTGCTCGGGCTAGTGGAGGGGCCGTTGCGGAGCATCCGACGTGAGAGATGGTCGATGGGGACGAGGTTGGTCATTTAAGTTGCGAATGCTCAGCAATTGCAGACGCAATTTGGCGACTTCAGCTGCGAGATGTTTTACCGTTTCTCGAAGGAAATCTGCTTCGGAGATCGAAGAGGTGTGGGCAGCGTTTATCGCTGCCGGAGCAACGTCCATCATGTCATCGGCCATTTCTGCCAGCTCCGACAGCGGCTTATCCTGAGCTGGGACAAGAGCCAATCACATGGTAGGTGGAAGACGCTGAAGAAACAACTCATGTAGTATGGATGTTTCCGAGCCGTCCGGCTGGTCCCCAAGCAGGTGCTGCAGGTGACGTAGAACTGTGTGGGACGGCGGTCCCCGAGTTCTTCGTTGCACAGAAGTTGCTGAATGCGCCGATGCTTAGGCGGAACGAGTCGGTGAAGAAGAGCCTGTTTGACTGTCGTATATGGAGTACCTGCGATACAGTAGTGGTGCAGGCTCTTCTCTTCTCACAATATGTCGTATATGGAGTGTCACCAGGCGGGCCCACGAGGATGTCGCGTATTTCGGCCATTGCCGGCCGAAATACGCCAGAAGTATGCCACACCGCTATCTCCCATCTCGCATCCACAGTGGCACATACCCGCTCTATAGCGGGTACGTGCCACCGGTGGCTATGAATGACGACAACGGAGGAAGGACAGACCCACACACTAAAGAGCTTCACCACGAATAGGGAGGGGGGGGGGGAAGATGTCCAGTTTCTGTAGCCCATACGCAATATAGGCGTTTTAGAACAGAGCTGTTACGGAGAAGGAGTGTTTCCTTTCATTGCGAAACAATTACTACTGAGATAAAAAGAATCTACAGTAAGAAGGAGAAATAAATAGCGAAGAAAATGGAAGACAGAAAGAAAAAGAGAGGCAAGAAAGAAATTGGCATACGAGAAAGAGATGAAAACACACAAACTAAAAAAATTAATTAAAAAACACCACCCAAGCACTACGTTCATGTGGTCAACCAGCAAAAGCTGAAACGTGCGACTTCTGAGTTTATCAGTGAGTTCAACCCGACGTGACGCTGGAGCCTTATACAATTATTGGTTACATGTTCATGCTTCTTAATGAGGGAAGACATACGTTGGCTTGGGTTTACCACAGAGTTTATTTCACATGCCACATCGTATGCCTCGCATGATCACCATCATGAGGATTGTAGTGAGTGGTTAAATGCGTTTCGCAATGCGTTATTCGCAGTTGGTAATTGTTCTCGAACCACAGGCGGAGACAGACGACACAGCCGAAGCCATTCTGTCGCCGGAGAAACTACCTCAGAAAGCGTCCGTTCCCCTCTGTGGCCGCACTCCCGCAATCACCATATTAGAAAGTTATAGTATACCGGGCATACCGTGATAGCGGGAGTGAAGTGCGCCTGCACATATACGTGCGTTACCCGTACCGCCTACCGTACCCACACTATTTCTCAAATGTAACGTTACCGTGTTAGCTTAGGTGTACGTAGTGTACGAAAACATGGCGGCGCTCTCGGACGCCCGCTTCGAAGTGATTTTGGCGTACTTGTTGATTCACTTTGTTGATTCACTTTGTTCGCAGCAAACTACTGTTTAAAATGTCTTCGTTTGCCGTCAGTTAGCTTTCATGATCGATTATTAGGGATGAGCCGTCGTAATTTTTTTGAGAAAGCTTCCGATTTCGAACATCTCCCGGCCTAACTAGATTGATTGATTGATTTGTGGGGTTTAACGTCCCAAAACCACTACATGATTATGAGAGACGCCGTAGTGGAAGGCTCCGGAAATTTCGACCACCTGGCGTTCTTTAACGTGCACCCAAATCTGAGTACACGGGCCTACAATATTTCCGCCTCCATCTGAAATGCAGCCGCCACAGCCAGGATTTGATCCCGCGACCTGCGGGTTAGCAGCCGAGTACCTTAGCCACTAGACCACCGCTCGGCCTAACTAGAAGATCGATGTAAACAAGTCGGCAACATCAAGGTTTTCGCGTTTGGTGCGTGGTTCCTATTTACTTTTATTATTACTAAAATAAACTTGTAGCAATGCTTCGCTCAGTGGCACAGGCAAACATTCTTCTTTTCTTTTCCTTTTCATTGTTCCTTAACTTATTACCTATCCGATAGGTGGCGTCACCATTCCAGCTGGAGTGCGTAAACCACGTAAACGCCATCCCGCTTAACTATACGACGCTGTCCGTAACGAATGTTTGCTGCAGTGGTAATGCCATTGTCTTTACCCCCACTATCCCGCTAACGGTAAACTATAGCTGTCTATAGACGCTGCTACGCTATGCAATGCCGTGTTGTTGCAGACGTTTGACATCGCGAGCTAACACGGTGGCGTGGTTTGCAGTAGCAGCCTGCCGCTGGCATTAGCATTCTCGTTCGCGATTTAGCGCGGCTTGAAAGACAGTTGATCATCGGTATTGCTGCCAGCTCTCGGCCTTCAAGGCCTGTTTTTGTGCCCGCACTGCACCTTCGTCCCGTCGAGTACGCGCTCTTTCACGTTTCAACTGTCGGCACTCTCCTAGAGTTGTCCGTGGCGTACTCATGAGGAAGGCTCGGCGCCCCGTCGGCGACGGAATAGATGACGCCACTCACAACGCTGCCAATGGCGCGTGATCTTGGCTGCGACGCTGCAAACGACGCAACTGATAACACAGCCAATGGAGACCACTAGAGACACCACTGACGGTTTTTCATTTTTTCTAGACATATACAGCTTTCGCTGTAAAAGGACGTAAGCATGACCAAGTTTAGTATAGTATGGGAAGAGGTGGGACACAACTTCTTTTTATGGATTTTTTATCTGCGGTAGAATGCATGATTGACACGTTTGATGCTTGGGTTCGATTTGTGCTGCATGGGTTCCTGACATTAATCTTTTTCACGTCAATGTAGCCGATGTGCGTTTTTCTTAACGTTCTCATACTTAAAAAGCCAGTGTCCGTACCCCTGGCACATGCCTGCGTACCATGATATACGCGCATATGCCACACGTGTCTGCAGGAAAGGGCTTGGCGACCTACGTGATCACATTTTCACGCTAATACTGTCATGACTAAGCAGACATATTTATCAAATCCTCCCACCCTCCGATATCAATTTTGGTTTACACCATGTTCAGGAGGTGATCACTAGAGCCCCCAGACGTAGGCGGCTACGTCGGGGGGCTTAATACTTAATAGAACGATAGATAGATAGAAACATAGAAATACTCAAAGTTTTTGAAGTTAGCAAAAAGTGCTTTACATTAAAATATCGCAGCATATCTATGGAGCAAATGATGACGAGTGGGGCGAAGCATCTGTCAGTCCGCCCGTGCTTCCATTCATCCATTCGTTTTTGCTTCCTTGCGTCTGTCCATGCAACCGTCCGTGCTTCCGTACATGCGTTCATGCATCCATCTGTACTTTCGCGCTTCCGTCTGTGCTTCCGTACGTCCATGCATTCGTCCCTCTAACCGTACGTCCATTTGTTCGTCCATTTGTCTGTTCGTCGGCCCATGCATCCGTCCGTGCGAACATTCATTCCATACGTCCATCTGTCTGTCTGTCTGTCTGTCTGTCTGTCTGTCTGTCTGTCTGTCTGTCTGTCTGTCCATCCGTCCATCCCTCCATCTAGTTAAAACTCCAAGTACCAGCCATCTCACATCTCTTCATCATAAATTCATCGTATACAGTACCGGTATCCAGCGGTCATTCTAAGGACTAAACAAGAGGAAGCGACTACTGCAAACACAGGACGTACACCACACGGCGTAAGCAGCTTCACCCCTAAAGAAGGAAAAACACTTCATCCCAAAGATCGAGTGTTACATGAAAATGGCGGTAGACAGCGTGATAAAAAATGGCTCCGTATCCGCACGTTAATCTGCAAATGTCGTCGAAAGACGACAGTCTTGCGTGTGAAGAGTGAACAAAACATTTATTTGATGTCCTGCGCAAGAGAATCGGTGAATGGTATTCAAGAGGCGCTGTGCTAAAGTGCCTCGAGCGTGCAGTAGAGGCGAAAGAATGCATCAAGTCACGTTAAACGTGAGACATGAGCGTAATCTGGCAGTTTCCTTAGAAAGCATTGCGCGTTCGAGACGGGCGTGCACGCCAGTCTCAGAGGTGATAAGATATAGAACGCAAGGCGACGGGTAGGTGTCACCACCGTCTCGTCTTAGCAAAGCGTTAAAAACACCCGCCTCTTCATGCAAGCGTTGCATGGTCAGCGCAGCATGATGAGCGCTATGGTCATCAAAATTACTTATGTATATTTTTTTCTAGTAAAAGGCACACATGCAGAATATATACGTGTTGTTATGGTGCCCCTGACATGCGCAATAATTGCTTTTTAATTGACAATTTCACAAGTATAAACGCTAAAGTTTAAGCAGAATTGGTTTGCGCGGCGGATGGGGTCTTCCGTTTCAAGTACCCGCTGCTGTTAGGAGTGGACAAACAGACAATTGTACAGAGAGACAGACAGACAAACAGACAGACAGACAGACAGACAGACAGACAGACAGACAGACAGACAGACAGACCAATACTTTTGCGTCGAAGGTCCCCAAGCAGGACTATCGTCTTTAAAAAATCAGCTACGACTAAGGTGTCCAGCCAGATCTCGAACCACGGGTGCTTCTTGGAGTCTTACCCTGAGCGTAGCGGGGCACTTGCAGATTGCATACAAAATGTTACCTGAGGTATTTTCTTGTTTAAGTAGTCGTTGTCAACATGACTGCAGACTTCCCTAAACCTTGGGTCACACTCATAGCACTAAGGTTGTTTTCAACTTTAGACCTATTTTTAAAGGCACAGTCAAGGGTGATAAAGTGCAAACTGAAAAACGTGCGATGAAGATACATCATCGCAGAGAAATCTGTAACGTCCAAACCGTTGACAGCTTATCCACAATGAATAAATTATAGTTTACTTCATTAAAAGAGCACTTATTTCTGAATAAAAACATCACAGCATATCCACGGAGTGAATGATGATGAGTGGGGTGAAGCGTCCACCAGTCTATTCGTGCTTCCGTTCGAACATTAATTTTTGCTTCCGTCAGTCCATGCGTCCGTCCGTACGTGCGTTCGTTTTTTTTGTATGTCGGTGCGTCTGTTCATCCATCCGCGCATCTGTCTGTCTGTCGGTTCGTCCGTCCATCGACCCGTCCATTTAGTGAACACTCCAAATACCGCCCTTTGGCATCTTTTCATCGTATATTACTTTATACAACTACTGCCATTCTGCGGAAATTGCAATTGTAGTGGTGAATTAGCTAGGCGATCGCCAGTGGGACCATTTTTGGTGCGAATCGCGAGTGTTATGCACGAGGTAGGGACGCTGAGCCTGTTCGAGTATTTTTATCTGCACCGGCTGTCTGCTTACTACCGGGCGTTGTTATTAAACCCCCTTTCAAAGGGATGGAGGGGCTGGGTACCGGAAGCAGCTTGTGCGTCGCGTACGTAAACTTCAGGTGGCACGTGAGGTGCGTGGTATGGAGGCCTAAACGATTAGTCAGCATATCTCGGTGCCTCCGGGCTCACTGGGAAGCGCAGGCTGATGGCATAGGTATCCAATTGACCTGAAATTCTGCAAAAGTACCATATAGGCAGGTTGTCAGCAGTGCGCCAGGAATTTCCGGAGTGCTGCTGAGTAGCGGGAAATGGGACGTTGGATAGTCGCACGGGTTGTGGGATATACAATGGCAGGTGACGCGGCGGTGTTGCCGCGACGTCGCGACAGCCATCTAAGTCTGTGGCGCGGCGACAGGTGTTGGAGGAGAGGGGTATGTCGGCAATGGCAACGCCTCACAGACCTGCTACACAATAACGTTGGGTACTTTTTTTGGTATCTTCGGTGGTCGGCAGATACGAGTGCCATGACAGCTGTCGAGCGACCTCTTCGTGCACATATTCTAATATATATATATGCTAGCAGGGTGTTGTCACCACCGATGGTCAGGGCAGCTAGACAGGGGCCTGCTGTCGTCAATCTCCGAACTGATGAATGTTGCTTGCGAAGTTCTTCCAAGCTCTGGCATAAGCTCACAAGTTCGGACACTGTGCTTGCGCCCTGCGCCGGCAACATTTGAAAGACATCTTCGTATATGCCTTTCAGGACATGCCTGATATTTTCTAGTTCAGTGATCTCAGGATGCAACCACTGGAATAAATCAATGACATATTCAATATAGCTTGTGAAGCTTTCGCCCTACCTTTGCGCACGTCCACTGAGGCGTTTTTCGGCGTGAAGCTTGTGCATTGTGGAGCAATCAAACACAGCTACAAGGATGGTCTTGAAAGTGGCCCAAGTGAAACATTCAGCGCTGCTGTTTGTGAACCACAGGCTGGAGACGTCTTTGGGGTAAAATGGGACATACTTCAACTTCTAGGAGTTGTCCCTTTTGTTGACACTGCTCACCTTTTAAAAGAGCAGCAGCCAAACTTCCACATCTTGGTCCTCGGTGCCACTGAATGAGGAGGGATCCCGTTGGCGCAATGTGAAAGGCACGATTACCAGTGGAGGTTGGGATATGCTTAGCTGGGAGGAGTTTTGCTTGGTAGTCTGATCAGGCATGGTTGATGCATCGGACAGCTTCCGCATTAGAAGTTCCAGATTTAACTACCCAGCACACTTCCCCCACTTTGCACCAATTTGGTCGTGAGATGGTTCACGTCTGCTGTCTCAAGCCCTTCTACGACCCTCCTGTTGTCTCGTCACCTTGAGTCACTGGGATGTGTTGTCTTCATCGCAGGGATATAGTAGTGGTGAATTAGCTAGGCACTCAATAATGGGACCATCTCTTGGAGCGAAGCGCGAGCAGTGTGCACGAGCTGGGGACGCTGAGCCTGTTCGAATATTTGTACCTGTACCGGCTGTCTGCATGCTACAAGGCGTTGTTAATAGACTCCCTTGCACAAGGACTACACGAGAGGTTGTTACCTACTACTACTATTACTACTACTACTACTACTACTACTACTACTACACACATCATGGATGGACTACCCACGGCATAAGGGGCTTCACTCCTTGTACATCAATTGCTCGAACAAAGGGGAGGATCTATGCCCTGACACTGATACTTCGAATTACAGCGATGGCGTCAACCTGGGCGATAGATACCACCAGTGGCGGTTCTTCTCGAAAACATGCAGATCCCACGCACCTTGGGAGTCAATGTTATGTGAAGCCTGTGGATGGAAGGCGGCTGTCTTGTAATTTTTTTATTGTGCGAAACCCTACAAAGTTGTGCTAAATGTAAACAAATGTACGTACAGACACATGTTCACCTACCGTATATGTTTGATATAACCTTTTGTGTGTGTTTTCGTTTTTCTTATGAGTGCATGTGCGTTTTTTATCTATCTAACCCCTCTTACTTGCCCCTACTTCCCCGCCCCCAGCGCTGGGTAGCAAACCAGATGCCAATATCTGGTTAACCTCCCGGCCTTTCCTTTCTCACTCTCTCTCTCTCTCTTTGTTTACAGTTGCGTAACGATGTCAACAGTAGCATTAACATTACGACACCAGGAGCGGTAAGCTGATATGAAGCCCGGGTACTCGCGAGGATGGTAGCCCTGACACTGATACATAAATCAATTTCAGCGGATGGCGCTTGACTACAATTGGCGTTAACCCAACGCTACCTCTTGATAATAGGAATACAAACGTAATGTTTATAAAACTAGATAGCCAGCACAGGAACCGCAACTGACGTTCCACCAACATTAGGGTCAATTAGATAAGTACTTGGGTGACCTGACGTGACTCTGTGGTAGAGTACTTGATTTCCACGAAGAATGTTGGGACTTGATTACTGGTGGCACCGCGACATTTATTCTTCGCATTCGTGGGGTCAACGCTTATGATGTCGACATTTTTTAACGATCACACATTATTTGCCCATCTCTGTAGCCTCCATTTCTAGGTAGACATAAACTGTCAATCACCTGTGGCACATACCAGTTTCACAACATGTCATGTGAACGAAACCACCGCAAAAGCAGCAACACCATGAAATGGAAATCATGACATTGATGACTTACATGTCATGATTTTCACGTTATGACTTGCCAAATATACTCGTCAAGTAGTCATGTTATGTGATACCAAGTTTGGTATCTATGCCATTATCGAAACGGCCAGGAGAGCTAAAAATCGTAGACGGCTAGATAGATAGATAGATAGATAGATAGATAGATAGATAGATAGATAGATAGATAGATAGATAGATAGATAGATAGATAGATAGATAGATAGATAGATAGATAGATAGATAGATAGATAGATAGATAGATAGATAGATAGATAGATAGATAGATAGATAGATAGATAGATAGATAGATAGATAGATAGATAGATAGATAGATAGATAGATAGATAGATAGATAGATAGATAGATAGATAGATAGATAGATAGATAGATAGATAGATAGATAGATAGATAGATAGATGCTCAAAGTCACTGGAGAACGCTAAAAAACACATCGCATTTAAAAACCTGACACGTGGCAATGCAACAATGTCACTGCCATGAATAGCCCAACTTCACCCTCATCGCTCACCTTAAATAGATTGGATGCGCGGCAAGGTTGAGTATGAGTGTTTTTGTTGCATGCCTCAAAGCTGTCCTGTATGTTCTTTGTTGCTTATTGTATTGGATCGGCCACTTTATGTTATATCTCCAGGTGAAGCTTGTACTTTTCAGTATTCTCTTCAAGAAAAATAGTGCCATTGAATAGTTCACTGTTGATTAAAATAAAACTTCATGGTCTATATATTCGTGGCCAAATCACTGTGGTTATAGGCTAAATGGTTACATTATTGTCAGGTGCCATGAAAAGACAAAACGCATAAAACCGTTATGACGCATCTAGAAGCACTTGAACCACGTTCACGAATCTGTTATCTTTACCTGCTTTGGTTAACTTCCGGTTCAAATCCAGCGACGATAGGAGCGCTAAGAGTGCTCTATAGAGAAATTCATATTTGTCACTGAGAAAATAGTTGTACTTGATCTAGTGGTAACGCAAACGGCAGCATATTCAGTGCACAAGACAAGCAATTTTTTAGTAATAAACTTGAATTCAAACGTATTCTATTCCAAACAGTACTTTCGCTTTGTTTCCGCGCAAAGTGCTGCCAACTAAATGTATATCTGAATGAACAGTTTTTTTTTCTATCCCTTTTCTAAATTTACATGTAGGCATATAGAGCAGTCATGGAACCATTTTTATAACAATGCTGCTATATATTTAACGAATACACAACGAAATCTTTGCATCAGCAAGAAGTTTTGTCAGCTAAAGCGAGGCGGGAATGGGGGAGGGGGGTAAAATCTTCGTTCCTAGAGATTAACCACTGTTCGTTTTTAACTAAGTGGGCAACTAGTCCAACATATTCACACATAGGAAACTTCGTCATTGCACCATCTCACGCTATGTTGTCATGCCTGTGTGCGCAGAAAGCACACAATGCCATCGAGTCAACGTCTATATCAGATTACATTCACGAAGGTACTCGATGCGTGAGTCTGCATACACAGACGACACGCTCTGCTGGTCGCCTTCAACAAACTAAAACGCTTTTCACGCATGAAGCGGTGCACGCGGTTCGGCCAAGAGGGACTCGCGGTACCAAAACAATTAGGCCTCGATCTGGTCTATTGCGTAAAATTTCGTGTTCAGTAGCAATCAAAAACGTATGACAGTGACGTCTGCACATTCAAGCCAGCGCGAGACGCTTCCGTTCCTGCTGCTGTCACGGAAGTCGGAAGTTTCACCTGCACCCCAGTGTCATCCCGTACTAAGCAAAGTTCGTCGCGCCAGCAGCAAACGCACGCTGAATCAAAGGAAAGCTGGTGTCCACAGAACCGAGGCCAGCATTTTGTACACTGTCAGCAAAGATGTTTTTTTCTCTTCCGCTAGGAGTGTTGTGGCCCACATAATGTCCAACGATGCAACCGGGTATGTCGTTTCTTTGTCACATACCCTCCTGGAAGTCTGTTATACAATGTCTTCGCAAGCATCTCGCAATGTTTCACGAAAGGAGGCAAGCGGAAAGAGGCGGGCGCATAGGCGAGGAAGGTGTGAGCCGCGTACGGGCCGAGCATAGCTCACAGCGAGGGGGCAGCTCTTTTGTCTGCTAGTGGTACGGCTCGCTGACCAGGTGTGAGGTTTCGATAGAGCGTGGCAACACGTCTTCCGGAAGGGCTCCTCTCAGCCTCTCATACGCAGTCTCAGAGACGCTCGCACATACACACACACACACACACACACATACACACACACACCCACATAAACACACACGCACAGACACACACGCACACGCACGCACACACAACTACGACGCTCGTACCAGATATGGCCTGCCAAGAGGGGCGTGATGCCTGACGCTACTGCTCCCGTTGCCAACGGGTCCGATGAGGACGCCGCTGCGACCATGTCGCGCGTAGTGATACCGACCACGCCTATATGCAGAGTGCAGGCTGCCTCTGCGGTGCGATGCATCACTGGCATCGTAGCGGTGAAGACATTTGTTTCGCACCTCCTTGTCCCCCTCTCCGGTCGGAAGGGTCGGCAGGTAGCGGCGCTTTCATTTGCCTGACCCCGGGCGACGCGTGGTGTCATTACGGCGTCTGTTAGTCCCGACTCGGTAACCTAACGCGCCGTCCTGTCTGCATCGTTCATCTCGGCTGTCCTACGCACCCCATCGCGAAGGTTTACCGTGTCACCGGCACAAACCAAACCTGAAGGTAAGCTGGTGTCCATCAAAGATCATTATGCACGTTTTGAAGATACACTACAATTGTCGCATTCACTTTAGAAAGCAGTATATGTTGTCTCCTTTTATTGGTTTCATCTGTTTTCGCGTTTTCACCGAGTGTAGGCCGCCACTGACATACAGATCATCACGCTAGCAAGGAAGCAATCATTGTGGTTTGATTGCGATGTGCAACTCTTCGTCGATTCTGCATCGCCGGGTTATTTTCCGTGAACTTCCTTAGGCATTTATTTTTTTGTCTGGTGAGCGAGAATACAGCGTAAATAATCAGGTTGTTTATTTACTTAAGAAAGTGCGCACTAATGTCACGTGAAGCTCTAGGACGCTACGTCGACCAATGTGTCTTTTTCGCTTCGAAAGTTTGCGGAAAAACGACGAACTTTATCGTTTTGAGTGACTATCACCACCACTTTTCTATCCTTCTTTTTTGCGTTGTTCCAATGGTTACGCAGGACCTTACACCTTTTACGCCGCTTGGCAGACGTAATAACAATAACAACCATCATGAAATTCAGTTAATTAGCTTATGCACAGAAGAGCCATGCCCAGAATATTCTGTACGCTCGGCAGAGTGCAGGGAACATTCACCGTAGTGTACCTGCTGCTTCCGCGCCAACATTCAGAGATAGTGTTGTTACAGGTACACGAACGGTCACAGCGAAAACAAAACTGCCGCAAAGACAATCTATAATAACGAGCGTGGGCTGCTCGTATACACAATCTTATTTGGTTTATCACATGGTAGCTATGCGCACCCGCAACAAAAATCAACATGTTTTAACACAGCGCACGACTACGCGGACACAAGAGAAGAATGGACAAACCGCATGTTAAAATATGTTCTAGAACTGTCACAAACTAGCCCAGCTTTCAGTCATTTTATAAGAATTAACAACGTTTTTAAGAAAAAGAACACAACGACTACTGTACAATGAGATACATACTACTGAAGTCAGAGGCCAGGTCCGTCCAATGAACAATTTACTGAAATTTATTCAAATAGCAGTAAATGTGGTGCTATATTGCATTATTAAGCCTTCTTCTAAACAAATTACTGGGCAAGTTTTAATGAACGCAAGCACGAAAGCACACATTGGGCTGCACTTTACCGCTTGTTTGGCAACGTACCTCTTGGAACTGATCTAGCCCATAGAAGTGACCCAACAGTAACATGTCATTCAAGTTCCCAAACTAAAAAATATTGTTTTCCAATGTAAATCATTGTGTTCGTAATTGAGTAGAGTTTCAAATGCTGTCGTAAATTTGGAATGACCTTGCTAAGTTTTGAAGAACTTAGCACATGCTACGTTTTAAAGAACCAGCCATATTTTACCAAACCAATACGTAATAATCAACCTTCTACCAGTTACATATACTTTTACAAGTTGCTGCGTGCTAATCCGCTAGCCACCAACCTTATGAAACGACAAATAAGGAAACTTTTTATATAGCTCTATGATGTTGTGGTTGCGGCCGGGGTTTCTGGGTGCGGAAGTGACATTACGATTATTGCGCAGTACAACAACGGTCCTATTAAGCTTAAATAAATAAGGGGAAATGTTCAACACAACCATACATGACTAATTCCATAGCGATACGCAGTTTTACTGTATTATAGGTAATTTGAGTTATGTACCCTGGTCGAGTGTCCTAATTTTCATTTAACTATCATTTACGGCATCCGGGTCTGAAGGACGCTCACTATAAAACTGAAGGACGCTCACTATAAAGGTCAGTGCACGGAATGCGAGCACTTGATGCACTAGATAAAGCATTTCAGTTGCTTATTTACGATGCGAAAAAAGAAAAAGAAACGCCAGGCCTGCGCGGAAGGTGCAGCACAGTCACAGTGAAAGCTAGAAGAGCCACCTTTCAGAGCCTTTTCGAAACAATGACGGCATTATAATAATTTCTGGGTAGTAGGCCAGTATTCGCTATGCTATCCTTCGTTATTCTCCTCAAAAGCGTGGTAATCGTGGTTGGAGCATTGGACGGCACACTCGTTACGCTATTCACATTGTGTGACACCTGGTCGTTCTTTTGCTGTTCTAAAATGCTTCATCACTCGCGTTAACAAGATATCTTTCCCGAAATCAAGCCTACATAAGGAAAGTTTGCGAAGAAGTCGGAAGCACCAGCCTGGCTCAGTGGTAGAATACTGCGCGAGCAAGCAGCGGACCCGGGTTCGAGCGCCACTGTGTACTTGGTACTAGGTCTCTTTTTCTTATTTCTGCGAAATCACTTAAAGGGGTGGCGGCGGAAAATATCTACGGCATCGCGCGCGACCCGAGTTTAATCTCATAATTGCACTTTCAGCTGTAAAATACCTTCATTGAGCTGGACTGGTTCGAACAAATTCTGTGCCCATGGCGTCTGTGCCTGTAAGTGAAATATAGTGCATTTGTTTAGAGCAGCTCTTCAGCTGAAACCAGCCAAAGTAAAAACTGTACGATTTGCGGAGCATCTATTCTCCTCTGAGTCTCTTATCTTGTGCTCAATTGCTACTTTCGGTTCGTGCATGTTATTTTTTTGTGCTTATGTGCAGTTGTGTTATATTGTTCTTTTCTGCTGATTGTCTTGCGGTTATCTATTGTCTGCCATGCGTTATTTCTACTGCTTTTCTACTGTCTCTTGCTCCAATCACAGTGCGTTTAACGAACTAGCTGGCGCTGGCGTTTCACCTGCTACTTCCCTCTTCGTAGGTATGTGTCCGTACTCCCGACGGTGACGTTTCGCCGTCGCTTCGCTGTCTCGGAGAGACTCTTTGGTGTCGCATGCGTCGATGCGTGCAGTCGCACTGCTATTGCTACAAACGTGCAGCCGACTCGGCTTATGGACTGGCTTGCACCATTGTGAAACAGCAGTGCGGCACCTAAAGATTTCCGAATTCATGCAGGTTGTCACCGCTGAAGAGCGCCAGCCTACCAGAGCAACCACGCAGCGACCGGGCCGCCATGGGACCCCGCTCGTCGGGGGGATGTCCGCTGTCTGACCATTCTGGCCCTATTCGTGGTCACGCTGCCAGCGGAGGTGCTGCCCGCCTCACGCAAGAAGTCTTCCTCGTCCAAGAAGACAACTTACTACTATTACCAACCACACGAGTACCGCGGTCACTGGTACCACCAATGGCCGGACACCCTCGACCAGGCGCTCGTTCGGTTCGTGGGAGGACACTTATGATGAGTGGCTACCATGGAAGGGTGTCAAGTATGTATGCCCAAGTAATGAACTAAGCCCATGCCGTGAAAATCACATCTCTTTTAGCGTTGTAGTGATAGCTAGGCCTTAATGCACTGAAGTCATGCATAATGATTACTGAGCGTTTTGCAGCTATTTTGCTATAACTCAAATTGTGCAGACATTATGCAGTCTGAGAGTTATTCCCATGCATTGAAGGAAAAAGCTACTGTTGGATTCAAGCAGCCGAATCAATTCTAATGGAACGAAACGCCGTAGAGGATCACTAAAAGAAAACGCGATATGAGTAATTTTGAATGCCGCCCCAAGATAGTAGGTAGACGCGTAAGAGAAACCATCATCCTGTGATGGAAATGAGCTACTGCGAAGTTTACGCTGGAAGTTTTGATGATGAGGCAGCACAGGTTTAAAGGATGGGCCTGCAGTTTCCGTACATTCAATTTTTTTTCGCAATTACTTACCATAACCACAACTATGCTCGCATCTGGAGCGGTGGTAATTTACTTGCAGCACTGGTCGCACAGAGCTTCAACATTTCTCCTTTAATGACCGACAGAGAAAGGGGGTGGTGTGCCTGTATGGAGCTTGTTAGTTTTTGCACCAAAATCACATTACTGTTTGAAATCCTTTGAAGCAAACAGTTATCTGCAGAATTTGTTGTAGCCCGATTACATTTAATGTGCAACCAACAAGATACTTGAGGTTTTTACTCTAGTGTTCACATCGCCAGGTAACGCTGTGTTAGGCGCCTTATTCCGAAACATGGAGGCTACCATAATGACGCCTTCCGCTATAGTATAATGTCTTCAGTAAAAGTAAGACCTCGAATAAATGACTAAATACGTGAATGCTTCTTCAAATAGCCGCATTACGCGAGGGTCGACGTTTTCTCAAAGCACTCATTATACGATGCGAGCTCCTCCGGTCTCTTTCTGTGTAAATGTTTTCTTTAACACCTTCTCAGGCCAGGATATCACTGCTCGGTCACTGTTTTAAGTGTTTCTTTATTTGTAACAGTCAAGAGACACAAGCCTTAAGCGACACACGTATCCTTTCAAACGCGTACGCTAGCAACATATTTGCTGCCAAATTAATAATTTTTAGCTCTATTGTCTTTGTTTTTATTGAGTTCCTTTTTTCTTCATCCTTTATGATATCCAGCAGATTTTTGTGACATCAATTCCAGCCAAACAAAATAAAAAGATTTATTTATTTATTTATTCATTTATTTATTTACTTGGAACGAACCTGTGTAAGCCATCGGTAACTTGCAAATGAGTTCTGAGGAAAACCGCAAGGTAGAAGACGGGTAAAGGAAGTGAAAGAACGAAGCCACCCGTTGTGGCACATAGCCACAAGGAAATCCGGACAGATTTTCTTCTGTCTTCGTTAGCTGAAATGTAGAGCAACCGCTCAGGAAAGGCGTTGGTCCCGAGTTCGAGCCCTGGACCAGGAAGAATTTTTCGGCCACTTAAAAGCTCTTCTTTCTGAGAAATTCTTATGAATGTCGTTGCGATTTCGTGCTGCAACGGATAATGTTCTTCTTTCCCTTACCTTTAAATAACCTGTGTGAGCGTTAAATGACTATGCTCAGCGAAGTGGAGCACGCGAAATACGTGAAAAAAGAGAAACAGTGAGGCAGAAAATAAGAGCGTAAGAAGAAAGAAATACTTCACATATAAAGATGAAAGAGAAAAATAAAGTGCAGGGATTACAGGGACTGAAGACATTAAAAGATAGGACAGTGAATGCATCAACAGAGAGAGTGCAAGAGGAAGAAAAAAGCAGACTCGAAAAAAAAAAAGGATCGCTAAAAACAGACCAGCTAGAATGACAAAAACTGAGAAATAGAATAAACAAAGAAAGGTCGATAAAGCAGGAAATATAACAAGAGTAATGTAGAGAAGCGAATACAAGACACTGATGCAAGAAAGAAGGAAATAGGGCTAAATTTAAGGGCTTGTTTACTTTTTTAAATACGGTAATAATATATAATAACTAACATGCAATATATGAAGAGAAGTATGTAGGATATTATTATGAGTTTATGTAATGAAAATGTGTAAAAAGAAAAGGCAATGAAAAGATAACTACCACATCATTATTCGAAGGTCGCAGGTTCAGTCGCTGCCCACGGCAAGCTATTTTTTCGTCCAACTTTCTTTCTTTCTTCACTAATATATATTAAAAATACTTGTAAAACATCCCCAGTACTTCTCTTGAGAACATTGTTATAATCACAATATGGTTATATTGGTCACATTCGCTTGAATATTGCTACAATTGATGACGTTTTTATATTTATGACTAACTCATTCCCTTCCATCAACACGCGGCTTCACAAAGCAAGCAGGAGTGAGCAATCATGGCACGCTGCCAGCATATGATAATATTTGTTTTCAAAATTCAAATGGGCGTATTTACTTACAGCAATCTCAGCAGCAAATATCTTGCGCACGAATGTTTGCAGTGAACCGTGTTCTGCTTGTTTACACCTATGTGCAATTAGGAATCACTTGCAAGCGTGCTTTCCAAATATATATATAACCTATCCTCCGATACAAAGTGATAGAATTTTATCTTCTTCATTTTACAGATACACGCTGGCTCCTACATTGCCGAAAATAGGGTAATTATAAAGTGTTTTTTTAAGCATGTCTTCGAGTACATCGAAATTTATTTCACAAAAGTTGACTATGGATACCCGAAATATTCTGCGTCATTGATTGATGCATGCATGCCATAGTCAGGTTAACATATGAAAGTGGGAAATTTCTACGATGTCACATTACTTACGTTTGTTCTAACTGTTGTGTGCACAGCAGCAACTAAAAATGAATCTTTGCAGCTCTGCCTCTTTGTTTGTTTGTTGGTTCTTTCCCTGGCTGGCATGTATATAGTGCCAGCGTATGTTTTTTTGTGCACATATACATACCCTTTCGAGCAAATTCCTCTAAGGCTGGGTGCGTTAAATCTTGGCTTTTGAGGTAGAGCACTTAGAGACGGCTCGAGTGATATTACTGATGAGGAATGTGTATAAGTTCAACATACGTAGGCAGCAGACTTTATTCCTGAAAAATCGCGGTCCTTGCACGAAAAATTTAAATTAACATTCCACGTTTTTCTACGAGAACCTAGGCTGCTTACGTAATATTACCGGGTCCAGAAAACTTTACTCATGAACTTATCTGTACGGGATAACAATGCTCCAATTCCTTGTTGCGTTACAAAAATATTAGGAAATCTCTTTAGGTAGCTGAAAGGGTTACCAAGCGAAATTCTCTGTCGTGATACTTCTACAGGTGGCATTGGTGGTGCGTGATGGAGTACACAGTCATTTAAGAACCTGCTACGTTTACTTTTTTTGAATTTTATACGACGACCATCTGATGAACGTCGAAGTATTCTGATGAGTTGCAACTTTCATTCAGCCTAAAACAAGATATATGGTGCAATTGCTCCTGAAAGCATGCACAAAAACACATAGCAAAAAATGGCGCTGTAAGCTGATTATGCTTCGATAAAATGGCTCATATGTCATCATTCGTGCACTAGCCACGGAAAGAATTGATGCACCGCCATTTGCTCCCAGCCTTTTGCCGCAGGTCTTTGCTGACCTCCACAGTTTAGCTGCCGGAAGCGCACTGCCTTCATAGTTCGCCTTCGCACGGGATTTCGCTCATCTAAAAAATAAGAACATTAAGCGAACCTGAAGTTTGGAAAGTTGCAGTTTTTTTACGACCTCACTGCTGCAAAAAATAGCTCATTGGTGAAGAAACTATGCTAAGAAGCGTAGCGCAAAATTTAATGCTATGATCTTAGGAGTATGCTCAGACACCTATGCGAATGTTTACATGCAATATAACTTCTAGGTACGTACGCAGGAAATCATTATGTTAACAGTTGTCCTGGGACAAAAGTGAATACTTGGGAAGCACCTTTTTCTGCGGCACTTTGGTGCATCCATGAATTATACGCCTTGTTCATATATGTGTGCTTTTATATTTCAGCAGTTATACTCACTCACGCACCTTGCTTTGATCTTGTTTCTTTCCATAAAAAAAGCGTGAAAACTCTTCTGGCACACAAACACCACCACCTCCACCACGGTCACGCCCGCTCCGGATGTGGCCTAGAAGCAGTCCTGGTGGGAATACTGCTCATTGTGCCGTTGGTAAGCAAATGACTAAAAATGCAGGATTGCTCATCGACTGCTCATCAGCAGGATTGCTCATCAGCCACCTTTTTTAATGCAGTCGATTGTACTGACACAACATGTCCTCCCGTTCCATTTCGGGCCTATCCGCACCGCGTACGGGTTGCTCTGCATACGTGATCTGCCTTTCTCTAACCAAGAGATGAAGTCACGTGTGGCTGTCGTCATATGACGTAATGCTGCTTGAAGTCACAGTGATGCCATGGCACTAGTTCAAACTATCACGTCATCACGACCGTCATCTACTATTGATTTTTTCGCGTGTTTACTAACGCGGTCACGAAGTCCCGGAGCTTGACGAGCACTTTTGGCATTTGACGAAGCAGATAAGGCCTTAATAAATAGGTGACATCTATTGCCGAAGCAATTTTATCAACCTCCATGGGCGGGAAAGTACCCGATAAAGCTGCCTTTGAAATGCCACAAAAGCAGCTCATGTTTCTACAGTTAATACTCCCTCGTTATAATTATTGTACCAGTAGATTGTCTTATAGTTGTTTTGTAAGGCGGCGCGTCACCATTTAAATCATGTCAAACTACAATTCGAATTCTTAACTTCGTGTCACCATCGACTGCTGGTAACGTCATCGTTGTTTTCGAGTTCGGTACTAAAAAGGTGTAAGGCAGTTAAGGAGAAGTTGCAAGCTTTAAATGACGAAGCCTTGAAAAAGTAAAGTTTGCTGGTCGAAACGTTGGCGTCGGCTCCAGCTATACACCTCCTATTGACAAGTTTTTCATCTCTTGGACATCAGTGAGTTACACGTTTACGTCAATGCGAAGAAGAAAAAGTTTGCGATATCCCTGACCGACATTAGCAGTGTTCTCATACAAAGTGTTCTACGCGACCTTATACCTCCTCTTGACTAATAAATAATCTATTGTGTACCAAAGCTACTTCACAACACCCTGTAGCGGTGTGAATTATGCCTATTCTGACGGGCTGAAGAGGCTAATATTCTGTAACGACCTATTTTTCTGTCTGAATTATTACAGGACACTCGTGAAACGTAAAAATAGGGGCCGTTTTTCAACCCAAAAGATGCCTCAGCACGTCAAAAAAGGGTTCTTCCGCCATTTTTTTCTTTATATGGGGTGTCCGTTTTCTTGGGCCAAAGAAACGCCAGCGAGGTAGCAGTTGTTGATATACGATACTCTTTGATCGAATTCTTCATAATAAGACAGTTAACAAACCATTCAGTCATTTCAACGTACATCAGTATTCATTATTCCCTCATTCTTTTCCTCATTCTTTTCATTATCGAACGAGTAGTCGGGAAAAGTTATTTAGGCTGACACAACACACTCGTTCGGCCTCTTTGTCAATAACCTATCTCTTGATTTTTAAAATGATTTTTGTACCTTATTTATGTTCCTCCTTGACGCTATGAATCGTTGTGTTTTTGTACTGCTATATATTCATTACACTCGTCATTCATGTTGAAATTTTTGGTAAGTTTTGTACCTTTTATTGATTTTTTAAGTATCAGCTATGTTTATGTATCTATTCCTGCTTTGACCCGAACATGGCATGCAGTATTTGTAAATAAATAAAAAAATGCCAGTTGTCATAGCTGCAAACGCACACTCATGATGATACCATACATGACATGATCGTTAGTCTGCGTTGAGAGCTGTCGTAAGCGCAGACTAGTTCATCTGCTAAAATATGCTGCTATGGTCGCAAATGTCGCTCACGTTCACGTAAATGCTAACGGCACTGCGGACTTAAATTGAAGATTTTATCCAGCTCAAAGTACGAGAATATCGAAGAGATTTTAATGCGTATCATGTATAACGCGATAGCGTTAGAGAGCTCGTGTCGCTGAAATTCCACCATCAGCATCGGTACCGTTGGCTATGAGCGAAAAACTGGCTGTGAGAAAGAAAGCTTGCTTCAGAGATCGCCGCGGGAGGCCGCAACTTGTCCAAGCAAGCGTGCGCGATCACAGTGAAAAAACGTGCATTCGAAGAAAAAAAAAAGAAAGATGCGGTCAAGGTCACGAGGCGCAGGTGGCGTAGTTTCTTTTGCCCCGGTCACCTTTCCCCGTTAAGCTTCCAGCTCTTTCGTTGGGACCAGAGAAGAGAGATTGTGAATTCAGCATGCGACCAATTTTTCTAACTCCACCCGCACTGGCAAAATTCTTAAAAAATTTTTAAGCATTGAATTCGTAAAGCAATAAGCTCTTGTAGTGAATTCATTTTATAGTTACTTGAAAAGTGTTTCAGGGCCCCTTTGAAGCATTTTGTTCGACAGGTGTCACGACGAAAACGAGCCAATTCGGCTATTTGTAGGCGCATTTGGGATGCCTCAAACTACGCCAAAAAAGGCCGAGATAGTGAAGTTATCGTCGCTAAATATACACAGAAACTTTAAGACAGCTCTAAAAATGGACAACTATGTCTATCTAGCGGAAAGCTTATCATGCCTTCCAAGCGCTAGATAATGTCGTGCCATCTGTGAGGCATTTTCACGCTCTTTATGGCCCCCGAGATGGCAAGCGCGCAGCGTGTATCTTGGAGGCCATGCGACTCTTGCTTTAGGTCGAAAACCTCTATGCACCATTCGCGTTGCGCGCTGCTATAATCTATTGCGGTACACACACACACACACACACTGTGTGTGTGTGTGTGTGTGTGTGTGCGTGCGTGCGTGCGTGTGTGTGTGTGTGGGTGGGGGGGGGGGGGTGTTTGTGTAACAAAACATATTAATAAGTGTGTACTTAGCGGTTGAACGATGCACTAGGGGTGGGATTTCGCTATCGCATTCAACTCTGAAAGGTGAAGCTCATGGGTCCCCCAATTTTTTTCTCAATTTCTTATAGAAAAGACCGACTTCACTAATTACCTAAGAAAAATTTATTTTCTGTGTTTGATTTTTTGAAACATGATGGTTATTGTTTGTCTAACAATAATAAGAGGCTAAACACAATGAACGTCCCATTTCTTTCGCTTCACTAAACACCAGCCTAACATGCATCGAATACATTTTATTCCGACATTTCTTTATCTGCGATAACTGTCACTGATAGTGTGACATAAAGGCAAAAGGGGTGCGCGTATTTTCAAGCGTGTTTTTTACTCAAGCATACATTTTTAGGTACTTTTCATTTATTTTCAGCGCGAGTCAGCTGAGGGCAAAACGCCGATAAGCTATGACCAGAAATGGTTTGTCCGTTTTAGGGGCAAAGCTCTTTAAAGCGGCACCCGTTCGCCCCTCGTAGGAGTTCGTAACATGTCTTACGTTTTGACCTGCAAGGTGGTGCCGATGGGAGATTGCTGCTGTGCGTTGTTGAACAACAAAAAATTCGCAGCGTGCTCGTTAACTAAAAGCCTAATTCTCCTGTCTCTCATTCTCTATCAGCAGCCATTGGCATGTACATGGAGCACTATCAGAGAAGAAAGGGTTGCTACGTTATACTCGCTGGGCGTAACCTCCTTGGTTTTAGAAAGGTTTAGCGAGCGTTGGGCCGCAGTGCCATGAATACAGTGAACGAGTATATACCATGAACTCGAGGTGGCGAAGGGTGGGAAGTAGACACGAAGCGCATGCCGTAAGAAAGTTTGCGTGTGCCACCTCTTATTTAATCATTGGAATGTCCGCTGGATGGCGGTGCTTCTATATGCGGAATATATGATGAAAAGATGCGAGATGGTGGTACTTGCAGTGTTTAATAGGGGAACGAGCGGACACACAGACAGATGCATGGATGGACGCACGCATGGCTGCACAGACGGATGGACGAATGGACGGACGCAGAGTGGATGCATGGACGAACGCAGGGACGGACGCACGAATGAACGTGCGGACGCACGAACAGACGCACGTGCGGACGGTCACAGAGACGGACGCATGGACGGACGGAAGCAAGAACGAATGGACGGACGGATGCTTCACCCCACTCTCCATCATTCACTCCGTGGATAACTGCCATTTTTTAGCCCTCGTCTGTTCGCGCTGAAAAAGGCTCGCTCAATATCATGAACCCAATAAATTGGCATATATGTCCTTCCCTACTGTACTCTGCTACAACCACACTAACAGGTGTGCATTGGCATCTCTGACAATCGAAACTGCACCCGAAGACATGAGCCGTGTCATGCCGTGCACGTTCGCATACCTTTGGAAGGTGGATGAATTCATTAGTCACGCTCTCCGAAGAAGGCTGCCATACCGTTCGATCGTCGCGGGGCAATTTCGTTAATCGGTCAGCCGAGAAGCTACGGGTCAACGCTTTTCCATGCTCCACAGAACATACACGTCGAGGCTTAATAAGCGAACAAGTCGAGCAAAGGGGTGAATTATATTCAATTTATTTGCTGATTTTCTACACCAAAAGCACCGGGATGTGCGAAAGATTATCGATGACACATCGAGCGCTCTTATTTATTGTCCGGTTCTTTTGTAGTTGTACCTAAGTTTTGCGTTGTATAGCTCTTATCGGGAAGCATTTTGTCCTTCATAACGTCACTCATTATTGAGAGATCGGTGGACGTGCTTATGAAGCAAGAGTACCAGTCTTTTTTTTATAACGTGCTCCAACGAATGGCTCATAATTAAGGACAGCGCCACTAGAAAAAAAAAAGAAAAATGGCGATTAGTTTACAGATAAATTACAAGGGAGTAACTTCTAAATCTGGCAGTGGCTGTGAAATGGAAACAATGCTGTCAAAATTAAGTTGGTCCTCAATCACGTTTACAAGTAACAATTGCACTACATCTGTATCTGAGTTTATTTCCTATCATGAATTGATTGCCGCGAAAAATTCCTTGGCTCTGTCGAGAACGAGGGCACTTACAAGAATTTGTGGCAAGCTGGGAGCACTTTCTCTATTCTCTGCTATTGATAACGCCGCTTAAAGCTACCCAAGCAGGAATGATACGAAATAATAAAGTTGTGCCAGTAGATTTCGTGGCGTTCAGGTTACATGATAGAACACTTTTTCAGATTCTCACCGAATACACGTTTCAGACACAGGCATAGTGTGTAATGTATAGTGATCCTCGACTCTCGCGAAACGACTTGTTTAAGTATACCTATTTTCCACAAGTACTTATTGACTGGGACATGCTGCCCACTTTACTGGTTTCCTCTCCTTGCGATAGTATATTCTTAAACGAGCTCCATACTCTGCCTATTCGGTTCATTCGGCATTTTCTATTTCGAGTCCGGAAAGCTTGAATGCATTCACCGCTACGAATGCGTTCAAGCTTTTCCTTTTCTTTTCTGTTTTCCCTGTTACTGTTCTTTGCTCATGTAGAAGCAAGCTTGGTCCTTGAAATCATGTTCACTTATTCGTTGCGTGCGTGTTTTCTATCTATACGCGAAGAAAGCCAGCGAAAGCACAGGACACGAGAAAGAGGCAGGCGCCAACAGAGGAGGAAAGAGGCACCGCTTGCCATTTTTTTTTCGTATACTACGCTTTTGTTCGCTTTCTGCAAGTATCAAGAGCCAACTGGGGTGCCTTGCAGGATGGCCAACTGGGGTGCCTTGCAGGATGAGTCACTCCGAGTTCGAAATCGCTCTACGGCTGCCTTGGCATAAAGACAGTGTGGAGCACGTGATCGTGTCGCTGATAAAAGTGGCCTCAAGAAGGCGCATTACGTGAGAAACGTGTGTATGACATTTGCGGTAGTTTTAAAGGAAACGCAGTGTGCGTTCACGCCAGCGCCGCCATTCAGTCAACATTTTAGCATTGCAGAACGGTCATCGTGACTGTAGCGCTATTTTTTTTTTCGTCAACTCTACACGCGCCTCCCACAGGCGTCTTCGTGTGCATTTGTCTTCTTTTTTGACAGGCTTTTTGTTCCACCTGCAGCATGAAAATTTCCTCTCTCGAAGGCAGCGAGGGTGCGCACGCCACACTCTTGTGCTGCTCGTTTGCTTCTATCAAATATTGCAGATCAATATGAAGACAGGTTGTCACTAGGGGCGCTCGCATCGTGGCAGCAACGCGGCTGTGAATGGACACATCGTAAACGTGGTGAAAAGCTGTTTCGATGCAGGTGACAATGTTGAAGGCCCGTGTGCTCAGATTCGGTTGCACGTTAAAGAACCCTACATGGTCAAAATTTCCGGAATCCTCCACTACGCCGTCTCTCATAATCTCACGTTAAACTCCAGATATCAACTAACATCAAAGCTGTTTTAGCGGCGAGTATTTCAATAAACACCTTCTGCTGAGGGCTTCGCAGGGATCTGTTTATGAAAGAGCTATGTTTATTTATTATTTATTGATGCACAAAACGCGAGCTACACACTCTGTCAAGCTGGACGTCCAAATATGTACTCTTATGAAGGCATCTTTTTTATTACCAAAGTCAAAAACTGTAACTGAAGCCGTCACTTGCGGAGCGAATGAAGTTGCGATTAACGCAAGTATCTAGTAAAAATAAAACTTTCTCTACTTTGCACTGGTCTCTTTGCCACACATGCATTATTCAGCTACAGAATGAGCAATATATTGAATGGAGCGAAAATAGGTTGTTTGCCTTTTGATCGACATTAGCATCGGTATAGTAAACCACTGAATGGGATCCCTGCTATTCGGATATTCCATGGAACACCCACGATTGATGTAATATATTTTGTCCTCATAAAGAAATATTGAGCAAAACACGAACCTTTGGTAAAACTGAAATAACAAAAGAAACGAGACACTAAACTGCATCTCTGTGTTTTTTCTAATAGTCAGACATCAACAATCTTTCGGGAATGATCATGCTAGAAGGACAAATACCCTGAAGTGCCTTCTCATTGTGTAACGCATTAGTGAACCGCACAGAAGGCTCAAGCGTTTTTGTTCAGTACATTATCACTTATCTGAAAAGCTAGCTGCCTATTGAAGAGCCATTCATCTTTCCCCCTCCTTTTTATTCGCAGATGGTCCTCATAGGTCTGATGCTTCCCATCGTGCTCATCATCATCTCAGTGATGGTGGGCACGCCGCTGTTGGTTCCAGCTGTGCCCCCCGCCCTGCTTCCTCCGCTCAACACGGACGCCTCGCAAGGCCGACGCCGGCGTCAGGTGTTCGGTGAGCCCCTCGAAGACGTGCTCGTTACGACGCTCGAGAAGCTGCTGGTCGCTGTGGCCAAATACGGTGATCTGTGACACATCAATCACCGACAGCCACCACCACCGCCCTTATGAACGGTCACTGCGCCACCGGCGCCGAGGCAGCTACCCGTACCGTGTCTCCGGAAAGGATATGAAGGCCGTGGTTCAAAGTCGTCAAAAGCAGCCTGTCGTGTGATCCGATTTGGCTCTTGGTTACAATATTGAGAAACGCATGGGGTGTATGTGGTCAGAGACAAGGTAATATTACCTACCCGACCTTTGTAGTGCTGGAAGTGAAAGTTTCTCAGTGCTTTATGTTTGGACCCCTAGACGCCACTGTTCTGTGACGCCTATACGTCTTCTATCGCAGTGCGCTCGACCATTGGTTTTGTTACGTTCATATTTACGTAGACTGCTCGCATTCTCAGACTGGTGCCTCTGCGCAAGTCGGTAGCAAAGCTTCTTCCCTAGAGCGAATATACTGTCCCTAATCTATACAACCAAAAGCTAGCGATCTCATTGTTTCCTTCGCTGAGGCCCTACCACTACCAAAACGTCTAACATAGCCGTATTCGACCTGAAACATTAATCAGGAATGCTAAAAAGTCGTGTCTGGCCCCAAAGGAGGACGCATGTTTCTTACAGAGTGTGTTTCCTGAACGGAGCAGATGTCATTGTAGTTTTAAGGAACAGAGCCAAAAGAGAATTTCTGTTGTCCACTGTTGTGTCAAGCGAAGTGAGCTGCACGCTTCATTCGACTCGGTTCTGTAAAATGAAACGCTCAAACTTTTTTCAAGAAATAAAGTGCAACAAACCTTTTGTTTATTAGAGTAATTAGAGCAATCCCTAGTGACATACGGTTATGAAACAGAAAATACATCGCACAGTCTTTACACTCTCCTACGTACGAGATTGCTCAAGTTTACTGTTCTGTCGCGACTACGGTACATTACCCATAAGGTGCAATATTCGCGTTCAACTCGATTTGGTTAATGATCAGTATAGTTTACGCATTCTGATACGAACACGGGAATTGAGCGCATAGCTGTTGAATATATTCACGTATTTATTAACCTCACTGCATTAACATCTACAAAACAGATTGCTATTCTTATTTATTTTTGTCATGTCTTAACTACTTTAAATGTGATCTACAGTCTCCAAGCTACAGCGTACGGCCACTGTGCAAGTGCTTCACCATTATTTTTATATTTTCGTGAAGTTTCCAATCATCTATTTATGAACATGTCATCTGCATTTCGTGTAACTTGTGCTGAATAAAGTTGTAGAGTGAGAGCCCTCATGGAACTTGCATCGACATCTTCATTACCCTTTCTAATAATTGGAATTCTGTCTTTCTAACACCATCGATGTTTCCATTTATTATTCACCGTGGCTTGGCAAATTGAGCAAGGCCTCCTTCTAGTGGCATTTTTCAACGTTTACATGTTGTCAGACATCACTTAGCTCACTCTTTAAACCATACCGGAGGTCACAGTAGAATTCCGCTACAATAGTGCTCTCTATAAAATCTGTAGTTGGGGTGTCGTCTGAGCTGGGTTTTTAAAGCTTCATGTGCCAGCTCTTGTCACAGTGAAATGACGGAGAGCGAATTGGCAGAATAACAGCTCTACAGCTAAGGTGATCAGCTGGACTTTAACCATGGGTGGTTTTGGAGTCTTAAATTCTTACCTTACGTGTTTATCTCCTACGCGGGGCCATTGTCTACATGGCAGCAGAGTTTTTTAAACCTTCAATGACGCCAATAGCACCGCGGTTGATTTCAACTTCAGAACAATTGTTGAAGGCCTAGTCAAACGTGACAAAGTGCAAAGTGAAAAACGTAGCACGAGCTTACACCCTCGAATACCTTGCTTTAACGTCAGAACCGCCGACAGCTCATCCACAATGAATAATTTATCAGTTCACGTCATCATATCACTAATTACACTGAATAAAAAATAACATTGCTACATGCGCTATTCAAGGCAGCCTGTATTTTCGAGTGGTGGGGCAGATGCCGATCGTGCGCTGAAATTTGTGCCAGATCAACAGAAACTGAACATACACCATGTGCATGGTATTAAGCTAACATTGCACGGCCAACGAGTACATATTTGGATGGAGTTGGCATGTGTGAAATAATCCCTTAACTGACGATATACAAGCCCTTATCCTGCCAAGCGTCTATACCTTGTAAGACCCACGGTACGGCTTGCTGCTCTCCCATGGCAGAGTACACCATACTCTAAATCGTTAACAACTTTTTATACACACATATATCACCCTACAATTTTCAGCAGCGCCTCAAAACACTTTTGTTCAGATAAAATTTCTATTCACTGGCCTATTTAATATAAAAAATTTATAGTAGGCGCAATCAGCAGGTAGCAGGTGCAAGTTTATACATTTTGTTTGATTGTTTTCTTTATTGTTCAGACCTTCGCTTGCTTAACTGTGTGCTTGTTTTTTCTCTTTGGTCAGACGTACGAACATTTTACGATGGCTTTGCGTTGTTGCTGCAGTACAATGTAAGTGGTCACATGTCGCTTTATTACTACGCGACCAGTGGGCAAACGCTGCCGCCGCCGAGTAACCCCTCACCGTCCGTGTGGCTTCACGGCACCGCTACGTGAGAGCACACTCTTGTAGTGCGAGCCCGCTTTGTTCGCGACAGTCAAGACGACTGTGCCAGCATAGTGAATCGCTCGGGCGAAGCAGTAATGAATGCCGCGCGGCGAGTACGGCCAAACGCGGCGTCGGAACAAGCGTCACGCGCGACGTGCTCCAACGCCGCGGCGGCCGTCCCGATTTCGTCAAGGTGGCCGCGCCGTCGTCGGGTGCAGCGAGTGGTGTATCCGCGACGGGAATCTGTGCACGACATTCCCTGACCTCATTTTCTCCGTCGCCGCGATGACGAGCTGCTGGAACGTCCGTAAGCTACGCGGTCACGCTGTCCCGTACGCACTTTTTCAAGGTGGTTATTCATTCGGCGCTGTCACGCCGGGATCAGCCGCAGCAGCGTCGCCCTCGGTCAGGGTCAACCCTTCAGGAGATTAGTTGCGTCAACCCTTCTTGCAACACTCTAGTCAGGAGAAGAATAGCTACCCGCCGCGGTCGCCTAGTGGTTACGCTGCTCGACTACTCATCTGAACGTACCAGGATCGAATCTTGAAGTTGTGCGCCACCGCTGCCGCCACTTCCTTTTGCTCATGCCACCTGCGCCTCTGCCGAAGTCCTGAAAGTGACGCCTCGCCTCCGCAGCCGCTAAGGCCGTTTCACGTGACACAAAAAGCAGCGATGTTCAGGCTTTGAATTCAATCACAGCGAAAAAAAAAAAGGTCGATCGCTCGCGTCGCAGCGGTCAGCCGAAAGCGACTACATTTTGAAATTTTTTTGCTTTGTTCACAGGGGTGGAGCGGTTTTTCAGTCCGGACCTGGCGCAGTTGTTTTTCGGTTGGTTCACAAACCAACCTCTTCCGACAGCACTCCTCAAGCTTGTGCTCCATGATCTCCTGACAGATCCCAGCATGCAATATTTTATGGCTGGAGAGTTATTGTCGATGTGTCCCCCTAACGCACTGTACCTTTCGGCTGCAGCTGATTGGCTGGAGTTTGGTGACCAGTGTGCCCCCTGCTCCATATTCTTTAACAACGTCATGTTCATGTCACAAATCTTTGGCAACACGCCACTAAAGAGAGGGATGGAATACGCTTTAACGTAACGTACCCGTCGTCCAGAGGGTCACTCTTGAGCAGACATCTCTAACCCCGTCCATAAATTGCTATCGCATAAACTATCACCAGCGAAGGTCATCACGCATTCCCTATACTGTTCTCGAACATCTGGGTTACATTAACCTGAAAGTTAAGATTATAGATGTTCGAGGTCGCTAAGAGCAAACGTCACGGCTCACTTCATTCTCGAGCAACTGAATGCACCGTACCAAAATGAACTGTGGACCTATTTGGAAGGACAACTCGAGAATAGCTCCCCAAAAGTTGTGAGATATTCCTCTACTCCAGAATCTTCAAGAGAATCGCATGAACTTAACGCCCCGGCGTCCTCATACCTTGAAGGGCGACTACACAACTGAATGAATATAAGTTCATGGAGTTTCGGATATACTTAAGCGGCCGTAATACTACTTTATACACAGATAAACAAAATATTAGGTGTTAAATTTAACAGAGAAAGCTGTATATTACTAGCCGGAGAAAAAAACGGTTTGCGGCGAGAAACGATAACGGTCTCCATTGGCTTCTTCGTCAGTTACGTGTTCTTTACATCGCATCTGGGTTCGCGCGCCATTGAGAGCACCACCACTGACGTCTTTCATGCCTTCGTACCCGTGTCACCAATAAAACGAACAGCAGTTTCAACTTACAACTTCCACTTATCGTATGAACGCCCGGACAGAAGACAAGGACAGCCAAAGACAGTGCTAACAGCCGATTCGTGAGGGAATTTCTATTCGCTGGGCCAGCGCAGCAGTCCACACACAAATACTAGCCCGGGTGCTGAAGCGCGCGCAGCAACTAAGCACTGATGATCCGGCAGCCTTAAGAGCCAGAGCCAAGCGACAACGTAGCGCCCAGGAAGCTGCGGTGCGGGCAGTGCAGTGTCAACGTCGCTACGAAGGAAAAGGTCGCCAGTACGGGCACCCGATTTCATCGGGAGTTAACTTGAGTGTCACTTTGATTTAGACTTCGACGTCCTCAACCACCTATAGCCACTCATTTCAGCTTCGCTAGTTATTCAGCTGTATGGAGTGCTTCGCCGGTGATTTTTTACTTGAAGAAATCGATAAATAATTTGAGCAGCAAGCACAATAAAAATTTACACTATCTGATAGCTGGTGTAGTTCGTAGATATTCATGTTAAAGCGACATGACGTTAAAAAAGGCACAAGAGTTAAGCAAAGAAATTAAGCAAACAGCTCTCTCTCACGCAGACGATTACTGATTGATTGGCATCGCCTCTTGCCTGGGAAGGTGCAGATAGCTGTACGAATTGCAGGGCACTTTAGGGGCCTGTGCTGTCGTATGTTGTCGTATGCTGTCATTGCGTAGCATAACACGAGCAAAATCAAATATGGAATTAGAAAGAAAGAGATAAAGCAATTCAAAATTAGAAATGGAGAGAAAAAAGTGGAAATTAAGAAAGAGAAATGAAGAGAGAAAAACAAGAAAAAGAGACAGGTGAAAATAAATGCATCAATAAAAATATATAAAGCAAGAAAAAAGACAGAAAAGCAGATACACAGAAAACAAAAAAAAAGAAGATGGAATAAGCGGAACTCAAAAAATAGTCGCCATATCCACAACAGGAATGATGATAAGTGGGTGAAGCTCGAGAGGGGGAGATCATCGGTAAAGCGTAACTCTCCCGTTAATAGCCAATTACGTCATTAGAACGACGTAAGACTGTGCGTGTAACATACAAATTAACTTTTATTTTGACTTATTCGCAGCCCTTCGCAAACACAGCTGCAGAATACCAACACACTAGCCTGTAAATGTCGCTGACAGGCAACGACCGTGCCTATTGCATCAATACAAAGACGCAAGACTGTGCGTATGTTATAAAAATCAACTTTTAGTGTGTTCTTGTTTTCAAATGCCCTTCATAGTTTTTGAAGTTGTGGGTTGTTGACGGGGCATAGTGGGATCTTTGCTAGGACGAAGTAGTGGGCAGTTTGCAGAGGTGGTAATGAACCAGTCACAGAGGAAGAACGGACCTACGGCTTTATTAACTTCGCACCTAAAAGAAACAAAAAGCTGCCCAGCTCCACACTATCTTTTTACCGATCCTTGTGCGAAGCTTACTAGCTTAAAATGCGTATACACTTCTTAGTCGGGCAATGTCAGGAATCCGGCGTTGTCCGCGACGGTGTCCGCGCACCGGCAGGTGTTATCTCCGCTCTCATTCCCTCTCCTATAGCAACAGCTGCGGGGGCACGTGCTTACCCTCGCTCCTGGAAAATGGAGCATGTGGTGCGAGAAAATGTAGGAGAGGGTTGGTGGTGCTCCGCCGCCCCTTCTCTCACCGTTTGCTCTCTCTCCCCTCTACGACCCACTTTTTCGTCCACTCGCGCCTCACTCTCGACCATTCGCTGACTGGGCACCTCTCAAGAACATCCGGAAATGTGTTCTCGAGACTCCGCTGTGCAACGCCAACGCCGAGCGGAGAACGCTGTTTGTTTTGTTCACTTCATAGTATTTTTAACCATACACGCTAGCTACTGGAGCAGGAAACACATACCACGTTTCTCGCGACAGAAAAACGCCACGTCCGCCGAACGGCGCTATTAGCTCTACGGTGTAAGAAAAAAAAAGAAACATTATCCTTCTGCACTGGGTTCTCACGTGTGAAACGCCGTTATGGACGCTACGCAATCCGTTCACATTTCCTCAGGATTTTCTTCAGGGAGGATGGGGCTTTTTTTTGTCTACCTTCTTTTCAACCGCTGTACACTTTTTTCAGTCATGGGAGTTGGCTTCTCGTTTGCAGCAGTGTTAGTACGCTTTGTCTGTCTCTCGGTGAATTCTGTTGAGAGAACAGGAGTAGAGGGGCAGGGCAGTGAGGAGTGGGAGCCAGAGCACTGAGTTCAGGGCCACTCGATCTGCCACTGGAATGTGGCACGCTCCCGGAGAGCAGTTGAGAGGTTGACGAGTGGGAAGACCATGTGATCGAAATATTCTAAGCTCCGGCGTATTCTCTGTAGGGCAGCAGCGATATTCACGTGAAAAAGGTCAGCGACTTGTTCATTATTCTAATACATAGTATGTTTGTGCAACGACGTGTTCGGCAGACGTCCCACTGTCATCGTCACCATTTGTACAAAACAGTGGAACAGTGGTTTCAAACTACACAAAGCTGCTACCATTGCCGCTGAAGTCGCCGGCTATGAAAAGTTCGGAGGCTGTGACGTTCAAAGGCCAGGTGACTTATCGTACAGCGCCTACTGCGCATTTCGGGCGAGAGCACTGCAAACTGCTCCTGGCTGCTCTCGGCGCAGCAAAACCACTCTCGCTCTACCGATGGATGACAGCGCTCCTGTCATCCATCGGTAGAGCGAGAGTGGTCGACTACTTTAACACGCCGGCACCGAAAACAGCACTTTCAGTGTGCTTTTGAGTGTTCCTGCTTTCCCAGTGGAATTTGTCATTGGAACCCCAAAAAGACTCCCAAACTACCAGATCGAGTTCATTATTGTCCTTTGGCGTGTCTTGTGTTTTTGGTCGCTCTTCGTGAAACCAGAACAATGATTCACGTGACATCATTAGAGCCCATACTGTCAATTGCCCCATTTACAGGAAACATCATTTCCGAATCGTCTCCTCTCTATAGCCGGAGTAAGTTGAAGGAGAAACAGAACAGTTAACCAGAAGAAGGCTCTGGTTCACTACCTTGTCCGTCCATTCGTCTGCCTGTCTGTCTGTGTCACAGGCAGATGGACGGACAGGCGGACGGATGCTTCGCCCTCCCATCATCATCAACTTCTGGATATGCTGTGAATTTCTTAATTTAACAGTGCCAACTATCCTCCTTATTCGTCAAATATACGAAAACCACTAACGCCATTTAGTGATATTATTTCCAAGGACACATACGCATGACGCCATCTAATCAGAAATTCTTGAAACTAGTTAGAAGTGGAGACTACTTAAACGCATTATTGCAGGGCGACGACCCGCATCATAAGGAGCTTCGCACCTAAAAAGTCATCCAGTATCTTTTTATTACAAAATAATAAAAAGCAAGACGACAACTGGGAACGACGATCATCATCACGAGAGGAAGATACCAGTAGATTGGCACGCGAGCACCACCATCTTCCTTGTCCTGCGGCTATTTCTAATTGACCACCTGTTCTTTAGGCTCGCCCAATAAATCTCCTTACATTGGGTGGATTGTGCTGGGTACAGACATCGCCTACACTCTGGAACTGCAATCCGGCACTTTTACGTCTTTCATAACAGTTCACACTGCCCAAAAGACGCTACCTCTCGCGACCGCTGGCTACCTCAGCCACGAGTTTACAAAGGTGAGCGGATAGACACTTCCAATATTCACAGCGCCATGCGGCCTCACGAGGCTTTCGGAAGCTGCGTACTCATTCTTTGTGCGTAATTTTGTCAGCAAACATCGCTGCACCCATGACGATATTGCAGGGTTCATGTGTCGGGCGCGGGCACAGCTGATGCAGACGCCGCGGCGAAGGCGAGAACAAAGTTGACGCTCGCACGTGTACTCACAAACCACCTAGGATGAATGGGAAGACGGTGCTATCAAGTATTTGGTGCCACCAAGGTGCTAGAGAAACGCTGTGCGCACGCCTGTGTCGACGCTGCCGCAAGGCTCGTCGCTCCGTTTGCAACGATCGCCGAATGCATCGAAGTCGGCGCAGATATTCAGTGAATAATGGAAGATGACGGTGTAAAGAGTTCATACGCGGACTATATAGCAATAATCATAACTCGGTAAGCCTTCGTTGCAACTCAAAGAACCAGTGTCGGAGCACTTGGGTGCCTATAAGTCACGCACGTTACTTGATCGGCCACACAATATATGCTCAGCTTGCACTCACTCTGGCATATCTTAGGCTACTCGTAGTGAATGCCACCGCTACTGTTTTTGACAACGATGCGAAATGAGAAGCACGAATATCTGTAGCAGCGCCTCGATAGACTAGCAAACGAATATCTTCGTAGTGCCACTCAATAAACACGTGACGGGATTCCGTTCACATAAAGAGCGAGAGTAGAGAAGTACGCCGGTGACAGCGTATTTCCTTTAGGCCAAATACTCTTCGAAATCTACTGTATGTTGTGCATATAATGAACCCGCCTTTCACCTGCTCACTTCACCGCAATGCATGCCCTTGCCACGGTGCAAGCTTACTTCACCGCGATCCATTCCTGTAGAGCGGTGAAGGGCTGACAGCACGAGAACTTTCATAATGCAAAACGCGCGCAAGCAAGGGGCTGGCGAGTAGTGAATTTTAGAAGTGAATTCAATACGAATCCAATCGCGGTATAATCAAATCGAACGCCTAAACGAATCTAATACTGTTCTGATAGTTTTCAAATAGTAAAGAAACCTTTTTTATAACAATCATAGAACTCCACAATGGTTTATTTGAATTAGGTATTCACGAACTCTCACCAAATAATACCGCATTTATGAAAACTGTGATAAGCTTGTGTAAAGCAGCGACCACAGCTTTTGAAATACTTTTCAACTGTATGTCGAAATATCGCAGCAACCACATTATTCAAGTTGAAACTGTGTTGCCAGCTATGAAGTGAAATCGCGGCATAAAATCTCAACAATTCTGAATGGAGCACCATGCGTTCAGCTAAAGATTTATTGGAACAGGCAAAATTATCACAACATATACCCTGGCTCAGCGAGCATGTAAAAATCAAGTGTTAAAAGCTGTATCTGTAAGAAAGTGTACATGAACAAAAGACTTGCATGTGTTTTATTTCTGTAGCTGAATGCAGCCATAGCCCCTAATTCAATGATGAAGACAGGAAATGATTATAATGATATTGCAATATGAGCTAGCAGGTATGAGCACATCATAGCTTATTTTTAGCGCACACTCGCACATAGACAAAGAGGGGGAACAACACCAGCGCTGGGGTTGTTCCACCATGCTGCTCCACTATAGTAAAAACAGAGTGAAAGTGCAGTTTGCAGCAAAAATGTTTTTATTTGGAAATAGTTCCAGCATCAATAGTGCTGCCAATACTTGGGCTGCATTTGTTGTGGTAATTCAGGGATTACAAGAAGAAAATAAACCATCAGCTGCTTCTATGTTTTGCTGCGTCAGGGTTGTTCCATAGGGCCAATTAGTTTTTTCAAATATTCGGTATTTCCTATATGTATCTTCCAATTCGACTAGCGAATGCTATTTGATTCGTTATTCAAATATTCGCACGCCCCTAGTAACGTTGTCGCCATCAATGACCCACCATCTTTTTGTAAGAATGTGATTGCGCACCTGTAAACACCACGAGTGCTTTTTTTTGTGCTGTATCCTACCCCTTATTGAACGCACCCCTGCACATGCCTCGAAGTACGTAAATGGAACAAAAAACGTGCATGGCTACAAGTGATGCCAATTTGTGACATGAAATGGTAGTAAAAACATAAGTGTATTTGGTGAAAATTGCTCTAAATCTTGTCGTTCATTAGCAAGAAGGATCAGTTTATAGTACGTATTTTTTTTACTATTAGCTTACATCAGTAAACTAAGAATGAGCCTGTTCACTTACTTGTTTTTATTGCATTTTTGTGCAATAATTATAAAGACACAAGGTCAGACAGCAAAATTCTGCTGAGATAAGAATGAAATTAACACGTCAAATCACAGTAGAGTATCTTTTACAATTCAGCACATGCCAGGCAGAAAATGGAGTGAGTGCCAATGCATTGCGGCAATTCTCGCCTAAATCACGAGTAGCAACCTGGCAAAGTTATAATGTTTAGTGTCAATAAGGTATATTTTCTGAGAAGCTTTGGAAGCATCGATTTTCTGGCTCACGTTGAGTCAGATGCCTACATACTCTGGGAGGTTTGTCGCAAAAAAATGCGAAATCTCACATGTACATTTAAATGCTGTTCTGAAACAAAAAAAGAAAATGCAATATGTTAATTGTTTCAACACTTTTAAAAAAGAACTTCATCATCTCATTTCGCAATCATAAATTATATGCATTTATATATTGAGATTCTTTTACATTCAGAGCTAGTACTGTATGAGTCAATTTTACATTTATTACACATGTAGATTTGAGTCGTCTGGTGTATCATTGAATAAAGTCCCGTTTGTTCATGATTCTGCGGCCATTTTCTTGATAGCCATGTATAATTACTGAACATTGTTTTACTACCATTTCTATTGGAATTTATACTACAAGTTTGCTTTGTATTTATTCTTATAAAATTATTTCAATTCAACGATTATGCACGTGCTAGAAATTAAAGTCGTTGCACAGTGAAAAGTATACCCAGCACTCGGGAAGTTGAGGTGGGATCGACTTTGCTTTCGCCTCTGATGACAGACAGTACTGTAATGCAACTTTGCTTACAGATGACTCAACAGGACACATTTTGCTTGTTTAAGGATAAGTGAAAGCAAGAACATCCAGCTCTACAAACTTTATTTGCAATTTTTATTCAACGTAAATATGAAGTCTCAATAAGAGCAGGCTTGCTCTGGCAATTCATGGGTTCATTTTACATTTTTAATTGTTAGCGAAGGTTATGTTGCACAGCAGTTTCTTGTCAAGCAGAATGATAAATTACGTGTAATAAACGCCTTCAGAAAAAGTCCACAAAGGCAGATGCTGTCCTCATTACAGTACTTGTCCACACTGAGCCGAGCAGAAGCACCTGGCAACATTCCAGCTCCGGTCACTGATCCACATTGCTTCAGCGGCCAGCCTCTAAGGAGGGGAGGAAAAAACAAAATGGTGTTAAATTTATAGTTCAGCAACGTGCTGTTTAGCGACATTTTTACTTTTTTTTCAGTACAGTTGCATGCTAAAAAGTCTGCACTTTTAGGTGTGTCAACATCAGAGAGCAAGTCACAGAGATGGCATAACATCACGTACAAGAACTGACAGCTGCACAAGCGGCTAAATCAAACAGTGAACTGAAGGAATGGAAGCATAAATGGTTTACATTGTTAAAAAATTATGTGACGTGATCCCGTACCTAATCTACGAGACTGCTCTACCATACAAGTTGAATACAGATGAATCGCAATACTGAATAGGAGCGATACTTTAATAGTGAGATGAAAGATTGTGGAGTGGTTGCTAACTTTGTGTGGTTGGTTACCGCAGCTACACGTTTAACGAAGTGGAAGTGAACTGCAAGACAACAGAGAAAGAAGCACGGGCCATGCTAAAGGCACCCAGAAGCTTCAACGAAAGACAGTGGTGCAGAATCTATATTGGGGATCCCACTTGCTGATGTGTAAAACAGTAAATGCTGTCAAGCTTTCAGAAGAAACAGAAGCTCTAAAACTGACACAAGCAGAATTCATCGCAATGCCACCCACGCTAATTAAAAGTATACAATCTTTATCATAATCACTGTCAATTGAGTGGTCAAGACGGCATCCAGTGGACGTACATGAGGCTAACCAAGCAGTTGACAGTGGACGTATATGAAGCTAACCAAGCAGTTCACACAATCCGGAAAAAAGAAGACACAACAAAATAAGTACAGTTATATCACAAGTGCCAGAATAATAGGGTAAAGTTTAGGTCCCCCGACTCAACAAATGGTACAATGAAAATGCTTTTCTGCACCGTTGGAGGTCATTCCCAAGAGCTACGAAGAATATTGCAAAAAATCAATGGTGATGGCTTGTAAAAGAAGGTGGCAGCAAAAGTAAAAAAGGGGATACCTACAGTCTGATCTCATTTATAAAATAAAAGATGTCTGACAAAATCAGTTTTAGCGAGAGACAGTGAACCAGATTTACAGAGTCATCAACCCAATTAAATGACAAACCAACAGCGAATCGTGCTCAGGTTTACTGCGCCATGTCGTTCAGCAGTTAATGGGCTAGTGAAGGAAGCTAATTGAGACATAAATCAGTAATTAAGCATGCTGCCAAGCTTTACTGGAAAGATGGAAGAGCTGCCTTTAAATGACATACCTCATTATGCACAGCGCTAAAAAAGCATCTCTCGTGTGCACAGAACTTCTTATGTATTTTTACATATTGCAGTCTCAATGAAGCTATTGCAGCACTGGGAAAAGAAAAAACAAGAACAAATCAACATTCATGAACAGATTTTCACTGCTCTTGCGAAGCAACATATCTACCAGTCACTGTCACTGTGAGTTGAAATGATGATCAGCCTGACTGAAGAGAGAACTTAAGAGGGTGAAGCTAAGTACAGAAAAAGAGTGAAAAGAAACTTCAACAACAACAAAAAAACAGAATACAGCTGTACCAATAATTGAGGTTCGGGACTTGGTGCATGTGATGAAAAAATTGCGAAACTCAGCAGCGTGTCACAGGAGGCCATTCTCATTCGTCAAAATGGCACGACAGCAGGGACATATAAAGACGGCCTGGTACGTTGGCCTCAACGGCACCTTCGAATTCACCTCCCCAGCTAACATTCCGAAGGAGTACGGCACCACTTTTTAAAGACGAGTTTACTCGACCATGCGAATCTTATGAATACAAGTATAACCTTAAGCAAGTGAAAAGCAATAAAATCGGCATTAGACATAATATTTCTTATAATAAAATCAGGTTTCTTGTAGAACATCAGGCAATTCTAGAGACTTCTTGCTGCAATCTGGTTAGTTGCGATGAGATCAGGTACCAAATGGCCACTCAGCATCACAAAAACTATCAAAGTTACTGCTTTGTGGAGCCACAGAGCGTAGCAGCCGAGCGAGTTTTATGATTTCTCACATGAGCACATGACGAGAAGCTAATATTGTTTTATGATCTCAGGGCACTATAGAAATGAAAACTAGCTTTTAAAATCATACTGTAATTACTTTTTCAGAGTGTACTTTTACTTTGCATTACATTTTCTAGATAATTTAATGCTGTACCTTTCATTCGACGCAATAAAATGTAAATGTTGCTCTCAGTACCCTTTTTTCCCAGGAGGTTTGTAGACAAGTGCTGCGGAAGTGAAGCAAGTTTAAGCAGTTGCAAAAACAAATCTTTTTGTGAATAGGGAACTGGGAGCATTGAGGTATTAAAATAAATAAGTTGGAAAAAACGACCAGAAAAGTGCTGTGTCTTTGTATTATGTGCAGTCTACATACCACATTTTAGGAACTTGAACGATAGGCCAAGGTTACCATGCATTGAAAGAAAAATGTGAACTAATGTTCCAAAGATCACCGAAATTTCAGTACGTTTTTGAACAATGCATAACAAATATGTGTCAACAGCGTAGCATTCTACCATTTCGTTAGTTCCACTTTTGAGTTTAATTATCGTGATAATGTTAGCATAAGCAGCATATATCTCACATTACCTGTCAACATGAGGTGTAACGATGTTTTTATTCTTTTGCATGGAGCCAGAACTAGCATTGTTGCAAAGGGCCCATGTAATTTCTCACCAAGCTACTGCAAAGAGATTATAAACTGTTTATAAACTGATCATTCACTACCCTAACGCAAGTGTAGCATTCCCTGTCACGTGCACTGGGCACACTATCATAATTCCTTTGCCTCACGCAAGGTAGGCATAAAGAAGGATAATTATTTAAATACACGTTCTTATGTTTCTATGCGTAATGATCACAAACACGAAATCCATGAATGCTGGCCCAGGACGTGCGTGTTTCCTCATTCTTTTTTTTTTCCGAAATGTGTAACCGAATGGAACAAGCTTGCTGAAAAAGAAATTGGCAGATCCGACGTACAGTGGGAATCAATGATATGAGAAGCATGAATGAGAAATGTTGCTATGTCACTTTAAAATCAGCGAACGTTACGAGGTGGAGGTAAATGATGCCGTACGTGATTTCGGTGTCATGATTATCATGTTTGGATGTGTTGTTTCCTTCGTCACCTATTCGCGTCATGTGATACCAATTTTAGTATATGCGCAGCTAGCGAAACGGCCGCGAGCACGCTACGAGCGTGGTATGTTGTCAGGTTCTTACATGACAAGCGTGTCAGGATTATCATGCTTGCACCAGTCACGTATTTCGTCATTCATTGACGTCACGTAACGCCAAATTTGGTATATGTGGAGTTAGCCAATGGCCGTGAACGCATCATGAAGGGCCTAATATACTCCAGTGTAGCGTTGACACACACTCACGCTGGGCGCAGCGACGCTACGTTAGCAAAACGCGAGCACTGTATAGTTCGACGTCAGGCGCGAGCAGCATCCGTTGGTGCGACCCAATGGCAACTGGTGCGAAATGCGACATGCTCCATTTCCTGCTGATGCGCTCTTCTTTTTGTGCCGGAGGGACGCCGGACGCACTAAAACGCGCATGCTTCAAAGAAACACAGCGTGGCGTGCACCTGCGTGTATCTGGCAGGACTGGCGCCTGGCGTGGCAACACCGGCGTGAAGCGACGAAATGAACGCCGGCAAGAGCGCGCACCGCCTCACGTCGAAATGTGTTGGCGCCTTGACAGTGGCATGTATTCATGTTCTCAAATGACAAGCATTTCATGATTATCATATTTGCACCCGTAACATAACTTCGTCATCCATTGGAGTCAGTAATACGAAATTTGGCATATGTAAAGCCAGCGAAACGGCCGCGAGCACATTATCAGTGTGGCATGTAGTCATGTTCTTACATGACACGCATGTCATCATTATCATGTTTGGATGTGTCATTTACCTATGTCGTCTGTTCATGTCGCGTAATACCAACCTTGGTACATGTGAAGCTAGCGAAACGGCTGCGAGCGCATCATGAGCGTAGCATGTGGTCATGTTGTTACAAGACACGCATCTCATGTTTATCATGTTTGCACCAGTATCATACCTTCATCGTCCATTCACGTCGCGTAATTCCAAATTTCGTATGAGCAAAGCTAGCGAAATGTCCACCAGCGCATCCTGAACGTGACTTGTAGTCATGTTGTTACATGAATACTATGCCACTTTTGCAACATGCCATGTGAACGAAATCGCCGAAAGAGCTGCAGGACCATGAAATGTAAATCATGACATTCAAGACATACATGGCGTGATTTTCATGTTATGACTGGTCAATTATGTTCATACAGTTGTGTTATGCCATAGCAAGTTACGTATCGATACTATTATCGAAATGGCCAGGAGAGCTAAACGTCATAGGCGGCTAGATAGATAGATAGATAGATAGATAGAAATATAGATAGATAGATAGATAGATAGATAGATAGATAGATAGATAGATAGATAGATAGATAGATAGATAGATAGATAGATAGATAGATAGATAGATAGATAGATAGATAGATAGATAGATAGATAGATAGATAGATAGATAGATAGATAGATAGATAGATAGATAGATAGATAGATAGATAGATAGATAGATAGATAGATAGATAGATAGATAGATAGATAGATAGATAGATAGATAGATAGATAGATAGATAGATAGATAGATAGGAAGACGTGCGGCATTTGGTTTCCTACATATTTTATTTATCCTTGCTCTGGCGTGGACGTCCGCCGACGCTGTCGTTCTTGCTGGCGTCTTCTTCTCTCCTGCTGGCTCGAACACATGGAGCAGCTGCGGCGCAACTGCTTCTTCTTCGAGACGCTGACGCCTTGCCATAGCCCCCCTCCCCCTCTGGCGAGGTAGCCCGTGCGCGAAGGAGCGAACCCTATGAGCAGGTTGTAGGTTCTGCTATTGCGAAGCGCGTTCGTCTGGTTTTTGCGGATGGCTTGTAGTCTTCGAGGATGGCGTCAGTGTCGAGGAAAGCCAGTTTTATGCGGTCAACGGAGACACTGTGTTCACGTACATTAAGCAACAGAACGAACTGCTTCGGGCAAAGCTTGACGACCTTAAAGGGCCCGTCATAAGGAGGTTGCAATGATGGTCACATTGTGTCATGTCGTACGAAGACGTGGGTGCAGTCGCGCAGTGCGTGACTTACAAAACTTGGGCGTGAGCGTTGACGTGCAAGAATAGGGGACACCTCCTTCATGGCATTCTTGAGGTGACTAGCATAATCAGCTACGTCCAATGGTGATACCGGTGACGTGTCGAAAAACTGTCCAGGAAGCCTTAAGGTAGTCCCAAATACGAGCTCATCTGAGGAGCAGGACGAGTCTGCACGTATCGTGCTGCGCAGGACGAGAAGGACCACTGGTAGTCGCTCCATCTAAAGCATCATTGATTGCAAATCCATGAGCGAAGGTTTGAGTTGGCGGTGAAATCGCTCAACCATGCCATTCGACACTGGGTCGTAGGCCGTCGGCTTAATGTGCTTGACACCAAGCATTCGGGATAAATTGCCGAAGAGCGCGGAGTCAAACTTGTGACCAAGATCTGTTGTGATGGTCTTGAGAACTTCGAAGCGGCTTATCCACACGGTGATGAGTCTGCCGGTGACTGACTCTGCCGTGATGTTGGCGAGGGGTAGCGCCTCAGGCCACCACGTGAACCGGTCTGCGCAAGTTAGCATATACCGGCTATTTTGCGATGGGGGCAAAGGGCCTACGAGGTCCAGGTGCACCAGATGGAACCGCGAGTCAGGAGGCGTGAACACACCCAGTGGGCTGACCATGTTGCGCTGGACTTTGGTTAGCTGGCGCTTGAGACAAGCACGTGTCCAGGGGCGGATGTCGATGTTCATTCAAGGCCATAGATATCACCCTGTGATGAGGTGTTGAGTCACACGTATACCGGAGTGCGACAAGGAATGCAAGGCGTCGAAGACTTTGCGGCGAAATGGGGCTGGAACTTAAGGGCGAGGACAACCAGTAGAGGTGTCACAAACGAGGAGATTGCGCATCTTGGAAGTTCGACATCTTCGAGATTGAGGAAGTTCTCTTGGATTTCAACACCTGAAGCTCGCTGTCATCCTGTTGTGCAGTAGGCATGGCTTCAAAATCGACTGGTTGGTGCTAATTCATAGTTGCGTTTAATTCTATTCGGGAAAGCGCGTCAGCAACGGGGTTGTCTTTGCTACTGATGTGCCAGATATCCAGCTCGATATGTAGGCAAGCTGGTGCATCTCACGTGGGGTGTGGTCAGAGTTGGTAGCAGTTGATTTACACGTAAACGGCTCGTGATCGGTGAGGATATTGTTACGGGGAAGATTGATTCACCGAGAGCTGGTCTTGCTAACAGCTTAGAGAGCGCACAGTCATGCAGACCAAGGGGAGAAACTCGAGAGTCCAACCCACAACAACCACGTTGTCGTCTTCTTCATTTGGGTGCCAATTCAGCTGTGTCGGGGTGACAGTTTCATACACGTATCATCACCCCGGCCCGTAAGGCACCGTCTCGGTGGCTGTTAAATGAGCGACTCGGCGTTGTAGGGCTTGAGACGAGAAACGTGAACTACTTCCGTTCTGGGTGGAGCAGCTTATGAGTTTGTGGTAGCGGAAATCTCGTAGGTCACAGGTCTGACCTGACGATTGACTCGGTAGGGCCCAGCGCATCGCGATAGTAGTTTCTCGCAGAGGCCAACACGTCGAGATGGGAGCCACAGGAGAACAAGAGATCCCGCAGAAAAAAACGGCATCTCTATGACGACGATCATAAAGGGACTTCTGTGCTGTCTGCGACTACGATTACCAAGCGCGCGCTACCGCGCGTGCCGTCAGGGCCCCGGTGATCGCATCCTGAGCGTACGAAGTGGAGGATGTGTGGTCTGATGAAAGCAGTGTGTCGAAGGCCAGTAAGGGATGACGTCCGAAGAGTAGATAAAAAGGGGAGTAGCCCGCTGTTTCATGACGCGACGAGTTATAGGCGAAGGTTACAAACGGAAGAGCTATGTGCCAATCAGTGTGGTCGGTAGATACGTACATGGCAAGCATGTCTGTCAATGCGCGGTTTAGGCACTCCGTAAGGCCGTTAGTCTGAGGGTGGTAAGATGTGATGAAGATGTGACGGGTAGCACAAGATCGGAGTAGATCATCAACTACAAGAGATAGAAAGTAGCGACCACGGTCCGTGAGCAGGTGAGACGGAGCGCCATGCTGGAGAATAATGTCGTACAGCAGGAAGTCGGCAACGTCGGTTGCGCAGCTGGTTGGCAGCACTCGAGTGATTGCATACCGAGTTGCATAGTCTGTGGCCACTGCAATCCGTTTATTTTCAGTTGTAGAAGTAGGAAAGGGACCTAGCAAGTCCAACCCCACTCGATGAAATGGCTCGGCTGGAACTTCAATAGGTGGAAGAAGACCGGCAGGGGGAGTCGTAGGCTTCTTTCGGCGCTGGCAGAGGTCGCATGATGCGACGTAATGGCGAACAGAGCGGTAGAGGCCCTTCCAGAATACTCGTCGTCGAATGCGGTCGTAAGTTCTGGAGACTCCTAGATGTCCAGAAGTTGGAGCGCGTTGAATTGTCGCAGAACATCCTTTCGCAGGTGATGCGGTACGACGAGTAAACGTTCCGCGCCGTCGGGGTGTAAGTTGCGGCGGTACAAAACGTTGTCTTGAAGTAGGTATCTGCTAAGAGAACAGTCAGCATAACGCGATTGAAGGTGGTCAATGATGGTGAGCAGCGATGGATCTCAGCGCTGCTCGTCAGCCGCGTTCAGAGAGTCAGTGATGGCTTAAACGGGGGCATCGGATTCTAAATCAGTGGAGCTAGGCGGATCAACGGGGTGCCGGGATAATCAGTCAGCATCGCTGTGCAGCTTTGCAGATTTGTAAACAATCGAGAACGTGTACTCCTGTAATCGAAGTGCCCATCGGCCGAGTCTTCCAGTAGGGTCCTTAAGCGTCGACAGCCAGCAAACCGTATGATCCGTGATGACTGCGAACGGACGTCCGTATAAGTATGGACGGAATTTCGCAATAGCCCAAACGAGGGCTACGCATTCCCGCTCAGTGATGTAATCTTTTTGTTCTGCTTGCGACAAAAGGCGGCTAGCGTAGGCTATCACACGGTTGGTGCCATTCTGTATCTGAGCGAGTACAGCACCAATGCCATGGCCGCTTGCATCGGTGTGAAGCTCTGTTCGAGCCGCCGGATCAAAATGAGCCAACACAGGTAGTAATGTGAGGGTGGTAATTAGCGACGCGAAGGAATGTTCTTGGACCCTTCCCCAAGAAAAGGCCACATTCTTTTTGAGGAGATCCGTGAGTGGCCCAGCAATATCCGCGAAGTTGAAGACCAAGCGGCGGAAGTATGAGCAGAGCCCAATAAAACTCCGAACTTCTTGTGTGGAACGCGGAACCGGGAATGGTCGGACTGCACGGACTTTGTCAGGGTCGGGTTGAACACCAGTGGCGTCAACAAGGTGGCCGGGTAGTTTAATCTGCTGGCGTCCAAGTGAGCATTTCGATGAATTCGGTTGGAGACCAGCGCAACGAAAAACGTAAAAAATTGCCGAGAGACGAGACAGGTGGCTTTCGAGGGAGGGCGAGAAAGCGATTACATCATCCGGATAGCAAAGGCAGGTCGACCATTTGAAACCACGAAGAAGAGAGTCTATCATACGCTCAAAAGTAGTCGGGGCATTGCACAACCCAAAAGGCATGACCTTGAATTGGTAAAGGCCGTCGGGTGTGATGAATGGTGTCTTCTCGCGGTCGCGGTCGTCTACCGAAATGTGCCAGTAACCGCATCGAAGGTCGAGGGACGAGAAATAGTTGGCGCCGTGGAGGCAGTCGAGCGCATCATCGATTCGGGGTAAAGGGTAAACGTCCTTCTTGGTGATCCGATTCAGGTGGTGATAGTCGACGCAAAAGCGCCAGGTGTTGTAATTCTTTTTAACTAAGACCACAGGGGATGTCCAAGGACTCGATCAAGGCTCAATGACGTCTTTACTCAGCATTTTCTCGACCTCTGTCTCTATAACTTGGCGCTCAGCATGTGACACGCGATAAGGGCGTTCGTGGAGTGGACTGGCATCGCCGATGTCGATGCGGTGGGTTAGGGCACTTGTGCGGCCCAGGGGACGGTCGTCAACGTCAAAGATATCCAGGTAAGAAAATAGAACACCCCGGAGCCCTGCAACTTGGGAAGGTAAGAGGTCCCTAGATATCATTTTGTCGAGGAACGCCTTATATTGCAACGTGATGACAGGTTTCGCCATGGTCTTAGTATCAGGGATAAAATAACAAATCGAACATTCATCAAGGGTGGAAAGATCGGCCAAAGTGGTGCCTTGGGGAAGAACTTGGGTCGACGTAGAAAAGTTCAGAACTGGAAGTAGCACCGTGTTGTTAGCAACAACCACTATAGTATGTGGTAGTGCGATGTGGTGCGTAAGGGTCAAATAAATGAGGGGAGCCACCAGATAGTCTCTATCAGGAACGTACGGAAAGGGCGACGTAGGAATATACATAGCAGCCTGGGGCGGTAGCCGTAGAGACTCCACAGATCGTAGCTTAGTGGGACTTGGAGGAGTGAAATCGGTGCACAAACGCAATTCGAGCTGTAAGATACCAATAGAACAATGGATGAGGGCGGAGTGGGCGGTTAAGAAATCAGTTCCTAGGATGTCGTCGTGTGGGCAAGCATCGAGGAATGTGAAGAGAACGGAAGTGTGGTGGCCAGCAACAGTAACGCGGGCAGTGCACATACCAAGCACCGATGTTCGACTTCCGTTGGCAACTCAAACAGTAGAGAACATAGCTGGTGTGAGAACCTTTTTCAGGCGAGATCGAAGTGTAGAACTCATAACAGATACTTGGGCACCAGTGTCAATTATAGCAGTAACGGCGTGGCCATCAACGAACACCCGAAGTAAATTGCGTCTAGGATTTGTAGCCGGTTGAGGGTTTTGATTCCAAGTCGTCAACGCAGCGCCACCTCCAGGAGCGGCACTCGTCAGTTTCCCAGGGAATGGCCAGAATAAGCCGGTGACGGAGAGCGGCGGCGTTGAGAGGAGCGTGACGGCCGACCCTGAGATGACGGCGAGCGGCTAGACCAGTTTCTTTGGGCGACGACGTCCGCGTAGGACGGTTCGGAGCGTGGAGATGAACGGCGAGCTGAAGGTTTCTGAATATGGTCATCCGGAAAAGCGGGTTGCGAATAGTGTCCCCGGTCCTGACGGCGGTCGACATAAGAAAATCTTGGCCGGAAATACCACCTGTTGCGGCAATGGCGGGAGATGTGCCCAACTCGAGAGCAAGAAAAGCAGATGGGTCGATTATCGTGCGTGCGCCACTCAGATGGATTTCGGTAGCGTGGTGGAAACCGAGGAGTCGCAGTTGCCGCAGCGACAAGTGGAGCAGAGTGGTGGTCAGCGTTGTGGACGGGAGTGCTCATGGGCTGCGGCATAAGTCTGGCGGGCTGGGGAACCTGGACACCCAGGTTAGCAAATCCTGACGTACGATGGCTTGAATAAGCGAGACTGTTGCCCAGTTGTCTTGCGCAGGGTACTGATAGGAAGTGGGTGCCATGGCTTCCAGCTCCTGGCGAACAATCCTTGCGATATTGGCAGGAGGCGCAAGTGAACGGGGCGCTGCAGAATCCTCGCAAAACGAAGTCGCAGCAGTGTTTGGTAGTCTCGTGATGTGGTGGGTTATTCGCCTGCTTTTAGCTTGCTCAAATCGTCGGCATTTAGATATGATGGAGTCGACAGTGGTGCAGTTATTGCACATTAGTATGTTGAAAGCGTCATCGGCAATGCCTTTCAACACGTTGCTGATCTTGTCCGCCTCGGACATGTTTTTGTCAGTCTTCCGACACAGTGCCAGTACATCTTGAATGTACGTGACGTACGACTCCGTCGATGATTGAACACGCGACGCGAGTTCCTGGCTGGCTGCCATCTGACGAGCAACTGACCGACCGAACAAATCGCGAAGCTTTTGCTTGCATGTGTCCCAGCTGGTTAGTTCTTCATGCGTCTCATACCAGGCGCGTGCCGTACCCCGTAGGTAGAATAGAATATTTGCCAGCATAAGCGTTTCGTCCCACCTGTAGTGCTTGCTGACGTGCTCGAATAATGCGAGCCATTCTTCGACGTCCGTGCTGTCCGTCCCGGAAAACGTGCCAGGGTCGAGAAGATGGGCGGGAATCACAGGTGATGGAGCCGGCGCGGATGGCGAGGCCTGAGTGCCGGTTTCAGGCATCGTGGCTGGACAAAGCTGGCGTCCACTGCGGAGTTCCAGAGCCGGGTTGTGTGAAGACCCCGCACCTTCCACCAAAAGATGTTACGGGGGAGATTTATTCACCGAGAGTTGGTCTTGCTAACAGCTTAGAGAGCGCACAGTCATGTAGGCCAAGGGGAGAAACTCGAGAGTCCAACCCACAACAACCACGTTGTCGTCTTCTTCATTTGGGTGCCAATTCAGCTGTGTCGGGGCGACAGTTCCATACACGTATCAATATGAAACCGCCGACCTTCTAGGAAGTGTAGAAAGTGCATGACAGCTAAATTGGCCGCGAGCAGTTCGCGACCGAATGTGCTATAACGATGCTCGGTCTGTGAGAGCTTCCGTGAGAAGAAAGCGGCTGGCTGCCAAACTCAGTCGTCCAACTGCTGCAAGACTGCTCCTACGGCGACATCCGAGGCGTCCAATGTGAGTGACGTGAAGGCGTCACTCTTGGGATGCGCGAGAAGCGTTGCGTTACTACCTATATGCTTACTACCTATATGTTTAGTAATGGCTAGGGTAATAAAAGTAGTGAGCTGTTAGTAACGGCAAAGAAAGGTAGCAAGTGCTACCACTCTCGCCGTTACTAACTGCACTTACCACAAGGGGTTTAACATATGTGACAAACCATTACTGCTACAAAGTTAGCAAGTACTACTGGGTGATTCCACGAGAGATCGACACGGGTCCAAAAGTTGATATTTTAGATTTCATTGAGTATTTTATATTTCGTGCACCTCTCACCAGGTAGCCCGAAAGGCAACTTTCTTTTATGATTAATGGCATAACTTACGAGAAAAAAAAATATCTAACTTCACCAACACGGAGGCACCAATTTCGTCACCTGTCATTTTCGAAAATTGCAGATGCTATAAAAAGACAAGTATCCACAGTGCCAATGCAAAACTGAAGTACAGTACGTTAAAATGAATTTCAAAATGTTTTTGTCGATAAAATTACAGGAGGTGTAATCCTCGTCCCTACTTTGAACCATACGATCTAAAGCATTGCCTCCGAGATGCGGCGCACAGCAATTCATTTGTAGAGCAGACGACGGATGACAGCTTGCCCTGAAGCGTGTTCTTCAGTCTAATGCGGCAGTCTTCGTGCCCCAAATGATAAAAATTTGTTATGAATTGTTTATTAACTCATTAAGCATTAAATTCTTTTACCCAACGTGTTGAAAACACATGGCCATCACAGCAGCTCCATCTGTGTGTCAGTAATGGAGAGGCACCACATATTAGAAGTCTCAGTGCTCTACGTATAAGAGTGAATTCAGATAGTGTAGAATACCGTGTTCAAAATAGTTACTCCTATCTGCTAAAACAGCCTTTCTTCACCAAATGCGTTAACGTTTACTCGCGTTTGAAGCTTATTGCCGCTTTTGCGTTCCGATTTCTAGATTTCTCAACTTATCAGCACATTCTCGGAAAGCTTTGATTTGTACCACAAATATTGTCGCTAAAACAAAATAATGCAACAAGTTTTTCTTTATTGCTGTATGATGGCCTTCGGTTGTCTATTTACGAGATTTTGAGAAAAATCGAAGATGGGGTTTTTTATTATTCAAATTTCACTGGAGTACACTTTTGACAATATGACAACTTTGAGGCAATATATAAAAATTTACGTTTGCCCTACGGCAGCAATAATTTATGTACTTAATGAACACACTATATCCTTAAAACGTGTTAAGTTTAAAAAAGCTGCTTGCATTACTTTCGGAGAATAAAAATGGGGAATATGTAACTTATTTTAAAATGTCGCAAAATTAGACATTTTTAAAAGCTATTTTCTTAAGGTCTACAAAATTGAAACCATATGAATTCGTTCTTCATTAAACAATCATTTCAGTTAAAAAATATCTTCCTTGAAACAAAAATATTTGTCTTTTAATAGCATCTGCAATTTTCGAAAATGACAGGTGACGAAAGTGGTGCCTCCGTGTTTGTGAAGTTTGATATTTTGTTCTCGTAAGTTATGGCGTTAATCATAAAACGAAGTTGACTATCGGGCTACCTGGTGAGAGGTGCACGAAATATAAAATACTCAATGAAATCTAAAATATCAACTTTTGGACCCGTGTCGATCTCTCGTGGAATCACTCTACTTCCTTGTGTAGCGCACCTATACTTTTGAAACAGACCACTATTGGGCGCAGGGGCGCTCCAACGCTGATCGAAAACAAGTTCATCACTCAATGTCGTGGAAGCAAAACACCGCCGCGGGTCACTGATAGAGGCGCACTCTCGAGGCAGTTTCAGCACCGCCGTGACGTCCAATGCTCTCCGATCCCTATCTTCGAGCTCGAGAAACCACAGCAAAGCAGCAGCGCCATTACTCAGACCCAGTTCTGAGAGCACCCACCACCAAAAACCTTGAAATGCCTCTGGCCTCAAACTTCTTGAACAACAAACGCGATGGCGTCAAACTGTAAGACGGAATATACGCCGTCACCTTCTGCCTCGAAGCCACCATCTCAGACAGCGACGTCAGACGGTACATCATGCAGCCGAAGGACGACCGCAAACACACCTACACAAGCCAACCCCTCATATTGGCAAGGAATTTCAACGTCTCCGCCTATGTCAGCCATTAGTATTCGTACATCCATCACATGGAAGACGTATGTTGCCTGAAGCTCATTTTCCAGCGGAAACACGCCACAACCAACAGGGGGTCATGCATCGACCTAGCCTTCGCCATTCTTCATCTGCTACTCATCTACAATCTTCATCTGTAGTCGCTGCGACAGCATATACGCAGAGTCAATGATGATGAGTAGGGTGAACCGTCCATCCGTACATCCGTCCGTGTGCCCATTTGTCCACGCATTCGATCGCGTTCGAGAGCGCAGACGTACTCGCACGCCGATGACGGCTACTACAACTACTACTACTACTACTACTACTACTACTACTACTACTACTACTACTACTACTACTACTGTTACTACTACAACAACAACAACAACTACTACTACTACTACTACTACTACTACTACTGCTACTACTACTACTACTACTACTACTACTACTACTACTACTACTACTACTACTACATACATCGCGGACGCACGACCCACGGCATAAGGAGCTTCGTCCCTGAAACTATCGTGAATCACCACGAAGTTCCGTGCAGTACTGAGGAAGCTACTGGACAGGACTTCCCAACCAATCAGGAGGGCAAGCGTATCTAAGTGTATCCTTCCGCGCCCTATTGTCTGCTAGCGGCGAGCGCTCCAGCGAAAGCGGCAAGAGCGTCTCGGGACACTGAGCAACTGCACAGTGGGATGCAGCTGTAATTGTGAAAGCGGTTAAATATTTTCCTCGGTACCATAATAGCACGCCTCTTCGAGATCCTTGAACGTAGACATTGGAGGGATAGGGTTCAGTGGCTCATGTTTCAGTGGAAAGTGCCGCACTAGCCAAATTGAATATGAAAGCACCATGCTTCATCATATTTTGTATACGCATGCTTATGGGCGTGCGAAGTGCCGCTCGCGTTCGATACGAAATGATGGCTCTATTCTCGGTGCTTTACTTGTCTCTCAGTGCGCGGTGTAACAGTATGCAAGCCGTACTTGTGCACATATCGCGTCGTAATACGCTGCGGATCTCTCGCTAGGCGTGTAGGATTCATTCTGAAGAACTCAAGATGAACAGGTTTGCGTCGACCACGATCGCCTGCCCGTGTAGATCTCACGGATCGGCTCGTCGCCTGCGAGCTCTTGGTGCTGTGAGTCGTCTAGGTTGACTGTGCCTATATTAGCCCTCACCTATCGGCCTGTCGTCCGTCATCTCTGGTGCTGTGTAGCTCTCGCCAGATCGGCGCACCCCGTCTTCGATCTCCTCTGACCGTTTCCATCTCTCTTATCTCTTCTCTACTTTGTGTGCGGGTTCTCTTCTTACTATCATCCTCTATTTTATTCCTATCTCTTTCGCTCCCCTTCTCTCATCCCTCTGCCGACCTGTTGAGGTGCCCTCGTAAGGAGAGACAGTTACTGGTCTGCTCTTTTCTCATCATTTTCTTTTGATAACCACTTAGAGAGAGGAGTGAAGAATCGCTCTGTCTAATTCTAATGCTGCATATGTAATTATACCTCATGCGTTCGCTACGCTACGAATAAAGGACGCGTAGCGTGTGTGGTGCCACTACCTGTAACGTTAACACGGGGCACAGTGCATTTGCGATTGTGATTGATCCTGAGTAATCAGGATAGACGGGTATACAATGAAAGTGACCTGCTCGATGCGCGGTGCAACACTAATTGTCTCAAACTGTGTGCAGTTATTACAGCACTTGTCACTTAAAATACTTGTTTGAGAACAGATGTTCTGAGTGTCATATCGTATGCGTAAAGTATGTACCGTGTTACCAAATAGCGCAGATTCATATTATGCAACGACACAGCTGGCTTCATTTAGGTATTAGGAGCAGTCACTTGCATGTGGGCAGTGCCATAAAGCTTAAGTGGCGAGGTTTGGTAGAGATGTGTTTCTTAAGTAAATAAGGTTTAATAAGGTAAATAAGTAAACACTAGATGCTCTGCACGACCTGTAGGAAATAAGTATTATAACTGCAGCAATTCTATTCTTCAAGAAAATGGTATCCATCTGCCGCCTTAAGCCCACATTTTCACCCATGGTCGACTACTTGCGATTGCAGTACTGCAAAAGCTTCTCGGGTGGTGCTTTTTATCCTCGTAAGCTGCGCGTGAGTCCCCTGTAATAGGAACTTCACCTCTTGGGGTTGGACGAGTTGTTTCGTGCTTGTATACAGACACCGCGACTGAGACGAAGACAGCATACATATAGATGCAAATAAGTCCAGGCTGACAACTGTTTTTTTTTCATAACTACAATAAACACACTACACAATGCATCACATAATATGAACGCTAATTTAAAAATGATTTTTTGTATTAAGGCTGATTTGTCCCCTGTCACACCAATCAGTTATTTTCGTTAGAGTGCTATAGTAAAATGTGGTCTTCACTTTTGTGCATCTCCTGATATATTATACAATTGTCTGCAGAAAGTTTTACTTCACAATCAATTCACGTTGTTATGTAACTGACGAAAATAAAAAACGACAGTGGGATCATTACTGAGCCCTGTGAGATGCCTGAAGTAACCGGCACAGGAGCAGATGAGATGTTTTGATAGCGACAAATTGGGATTGATCAGATAAAAAGCTCTTTATTTATACGGTGATGGGACCACCATCTCGCATCTATAAATAAAGAGCTTACCACCATCTCGCATCTTTTCATCATATATTCCACATATTCACCGCCATCCAGTGAAAATTCCAAGGACTTAACGAGAGGTGGCACACGCACACTTTCTTACGGCTTGCGCTTCGTACCTACTTCCCACCTTTAACCACCTTGAGTTCACGGCATATACTACTTCACTGTATTCATGGCACTGCGGCTCAACGCTCGCTAAACCTTTCTAAAACCAAAGAGGTTACGCCCAGCAAGTATAACGTAGCAACCCTTTCTTGTCAGACAGTGCTTAATGTACATGCCGATGGCTGCTAATGGGGAATGAGAGACAGGAGAGTTCGGCTTTTAGTTAACGCGCACGCTTCGAATTTTTTTTATTGTTCAACAACGCACAGGAGAAATCTTCCACCGGCACCACCTTGCAGGTCAAAACGTAAGACTGGTTACACACTACGACTACGACTACGAGGGACGAACGGGTGCTGCTATAAAGAGCTTCGCCCCTAAAAGTGTTCCACACTCACCCCCATTACAACAGGGCATGGCAGTCGTGAGTGGGAGCACACGATTTCCTCAAAATATTGGTGCGAAGGCAACAGTGGCGTGGTGTCGCTGGGGAAACGGTGCATATGAGCACAGATGAGCCACGAATTTGAAGTGCAATGCGACACATGAAAAATGCAGTGGTGACAAGAATGGACTTCGAAGTAAAGAGTACCACATTGTCTGACACTTCGCCGAGTAAGTTTTCAAGAGTTGCTGTTTTGGCATTCAATGGCAGTGAAACACAGCGACGGCTTTTGGACGGTTATGTGCAAGGCTCCACAATGATAGTTTCCAAAGCTGTTGCAAGTGACATGTCTGATAAGCAGGTGACCGAGATATAACAATATTTGTAGACCTGTCTTCAAGGACCAGTCAACGGAGAGTCTGATGATCATCTTTGTTCATGCCGATTTCATAGCTGCGCGTCGTGTTAGCATGCGAGGTCACTACGACTCGTTGGTGGTCATCAATGATGTGATTAATCCTCACCATGTCATTTTCCACTTCTATTAGGTGCTCACATAATTTTGTCCGTTTTTGTGCAGTGACTTGCTCTATGCCTTTCTAAAGAAGAGCATCGAGGCCTTCTACATTGAAGTGTGTATTGGCTTTTGCAACATAACCTTTTCCATCGCTCCACGCGAGCTAAATCTAGTTGAGCTCACAGTGGTATGGCGGCAACCCCATGATAGTGTGACCAGCATCAGCAATGCAGTCAACGCCATACCCATCACCCTCCACACTTAAGGTTTGAACACGTTTTATCAGTTCTGCCTTCACTAGGTCACTTCCTTCAGAGAGAGCCAGGCCTGAATGTCTTTTTGAACGTACCCATACGGGGTGCCTTTTCAAGCTTCACAGAATGATAAGGTGCAATATCAAGCACAATGGCACAGTGTGGCGGCAAATTCGGCAGTAGTTTTTCTCTAATCCACTTTTCGTAGTAGGCGCCATACGATAATCGCCTGTTCCCTAATACGATAATCGCCTGTGATAAGCGCCATCATGATAATCGCCTGTTCCCTTTCTGACTCGAAATACTTCTCCGGCAGCTGTGATGAAGGCGTCCTCGTTGCCACAGTGAGTAATAATAAGGCCACCTCCCTTACCACTGGGGTTTCGCGGGCGTGTCGTCAGGTTGGCTTTCTTGACGTGCTCAGTGAACTTAATGATCTCGTCGACGCACCCACGGCTCACACTGTGCCCTGCGTTCGTCCTGGTTATATCAACGTAGAACATGGGTCATCCCTGGCATCCAACCTCCTATAAGTGGCGCAAGTACTTGCGTCACCACTGGATGATGTGAGTGGTGAATTTTGGGAACGGTTCCTAAAGTGGAAGCCTACCTTAAGCAGCTTCCTGTGAATAGTTGTCGTGGACACGGACGGCAGCGAGTAATCTTCTTCTTTGAAGTATGCGGTGAGCTTGCGCACCGTCGGAATTTCCCACTGTTTTTAGAAACCGTACATGACTCTGCGCAACACACCAATGTCGAAGTCATCCAGCAGCTGCTCTCGATCGCGGTCCCTGCCACTGCGAAACAGCGTCTTGGGTGAAAGTACCTCACCGTGCTTATCGTGCTCCGCTACCCACTTGTACAGCGCATGCTCACTGAAGTTGATGTATGCAGACTTTCCCTTAATGAGAGAACTCATGCTTGCATTTCTGCCACCTTCGTTACGCACTGTCCCGAACACATTTAGAGTGAGCTGCCCCGCTCCCTTGTCGTGAAAGTTGATACGGGAACGATATCGCACAGTTGAACCAGGCGCGGCCATTTCAACAGGAGTGACCAAATCTGCCACTGCGGACCAATCACAACCCAAAACTGGGTACTCCGCGGTGCTGTGAACGCTCGGGCTGTGCGGACTACTCATTAGCGTTTAGACAGTGTCCTGACAATCTTTCGTACTTTATAAGTAAAAACCTAACACATACGAGCCACGACAGCGTTATTTATTTCGTCATTTGCATTTTATAACACGTACAAGAACTCTTTCTTCAGTATCATGGAGCCACAAAAAATGTTTTTTACAGAAAATGCGACAAGATTCTCATACAAATCTCAGCTGCAATACGCACATAAGCCTTCAAGTAAAACTCCCCCGAAGAGACCGCTTGCGAAAGTCATAAAGACAAACAACGGGCTACGTATATGGGGCACTACATATTGCTTCGTAACAACCTGTGGTCGAAGGTAGTGTAGCCTGGGCTCTGCTGCGCGGTACTTCTGGACTGGAGTATAGCTCTGTCTTGCCTTTCATTTTGGTTGTCTCTATTCTTCGCTTGAAAGGAAGCCGAGCGCAAGCGTCTTCAACACACCCATCACTCTGCTTCGTCCATGCCCCACCAACGATCCGCCACGTACGGTGACTATCCAGAAGACTGAAAGAGGCACTCGCTCTCCGCGTACCCAGGCACAACCCGTGCCACAGCCGATTGGAGAGTAGCGGTCCAGCACCGTATAGAATACCCTCACACAACTGCAGTTTGTATGTACTTCTAGGAGACAATGCCATCTGTTATACTGTTTGGAAGAGATCGCCTTCTCTCTCGTCTCTTTTCCTCTAGTTTGCACGTGACGCGTGACAAGGTTAGACAAAGAAGAGCTTCGTCCCCGTCCCCCCCTACAAAAAAAAAACAAAAAAACTGGCCCCGTATCTGCATGTTGATCCTGCAAATGTCGTCGAAAGACGAAAGTCTTGCGTGTGAAGAGAGTGAACAAAACATTTCTTTGATGTTTTGCTCAAGAAAAATCAGTGAATGGTATCCTGGAGGCGCTTCATTAGGCCACGTTCAGACTGAGCATTCCGGCCGCCGAAAGTGCTCCGAATCCGGTTCGGCGGCGGCGAGATCTGCCGAAAGGGCCCTCTCCGCGCCGTTCGCTGTCGGACCGATTTTTGCGGCGTCTGCCGCCGAATCATCACCGCGGACCAATGGGAGCGCTAGTCAAGAAATTTTGAAAAATGGCGGCCAAGCCCTACTCACTTGTTATGCCGCAGTGCACGTAACTGAATGTTGAAACCAACGGGAGTTCAACCTACTCTGTGCCTACTTCGCCTCCGTATTTCGTGAAAGAGGTGACCGAGCTTGCTGTTGGCGTGACCGAGCTTGTTGCGGTCTTCCAGAGCAAAACGAACCCACCAACGCCGCTGGCGTCGGTGGTTTTTCTGCTCTTCGTGCATTACAAGACAACCACTTGGCAGCAAAGTAAGCAGTACTGTCTTTTCTTGCTTCTCTCGTGCGAGAATCGTCGAAGTATACACCACCGGATTGCGTAGTAGCGTTTGCGAGCCGTGACAACAACCGGGTGACAGCGCATCCATCCCGCGTTCGCCCCGTAGTAGATGGCATATTCGGCGGCGCGGGGCGCGTCCAGTGTGAACGACGCTGTGTTTCGGCGGCAGGGGAATTTCGGTCGCTGTAAAAAGCGGATGTTTCAGTGTGAACTAGGCATTAGAGTGCCTCGAGAGTGCAGCGGAGGCGAAAGAGCGCATCAAGTCACGTTACACGTGAATAATGAGCGCTATCTTGCAGTTTTTTTTTTTTTTGGAAAACGAAGCACGTGGCCGTCTTAGAAGTGATAAAGTGTAGAACGTAAGGCGACGGGTAGGAGCCACCACCGTCTCGTCTAAGCAAAGCGTTGTAAACACTCGCCTTATCGTGCAAGCTTTCCATAATCAGCGCAGCGTTATAAGCGCTACGGTCCTTAAAATTACCTATGTATGCCTTTTCTAGTAAAAGACTAACATGCCGAATATATGCGTGTTGTTGTTGTGCCCCAGACACGCGCAATAATTGCTTTTTATTTGACAATTGCACAAATATGAACGCTAAACATTTAGCAACATTGCTGGGCGCTGCGGATTGGGTCAGCCGTTTCAAGTACTCAATGCCGTTAAGAGTGGATACTATACCCCCGTATTCAGAGACGCTACTTGACTTGAACTTGAGTTGAAACCGCCTTTAATGCAGCGTGGTCGCAACGCGTCTGTGTGTCTGTGCTACCTTGGCACAGCCTAAAGCAGAGCATTCGAAACGCGCTTGTGCTGCTTTGAAGTCGGTGGCAAGTCAAGGTCAAGTCAAGCAGCGTTTCTGAATACGGGGGATAGTTTAGCATATATGATGGCTATTGCCAGTTTCTGTTTCCAAAGTGATTATATGATTGATTGATTTGTGGGATTTAACGTCCCAAAACCACCATATGATTATGAGAGACGCCGTAGTGGAGGGCTCCGGAAATTTAGACCACCTGGGGTTTTTTAACGTGCACCCAAATCTGAGTACACGGGCCTACAACATTTCCGCCTCCATCGGAAATGCAGCCGCCACAGCCGGGATTGGATCCAAAGCGATTAGTAATATCAGCTTGTTTCTTATAAGTAACGAATAGTGCATTAGTGTCGAAATGTAGGCTGCAGTGCTTTCATGGGCGCTCACTGCGGTATGAGGCACAAGCTGAACAATTTCTTCTGCGTTTTGCAGTTTTGCCCTGCAGCTGGGAGCAACTGAAACCACTGCGCATCATCACACACGTGCCATTATTATCGACTGTCCCACAGAAGCAAGCACAATCTGCAGAACATCAGGAGGCGACTGATTCCAGGACCGTGTGATCTCCGGGACCACGTGGCCATCTGCATATATAAAGACTGCCCCTTCACCGAGGATTGCATTCGGCAGCAGTGGCGGCGTTCTAGGCACAAGCTGAACAACTTCTTCTGCGTTTTGCAGGTTAGTGGCGCTCTTCTCAGAGCATAAAATTGGTTCTAGTCTTGAATAGCTGCCACTGCTACCTGGTGTTTAGTATATGTGATTTTTTATGTGATTTTCTTCGTGTTGTCGGTAGTAACTAACATGAACAAGGAAGTTTCGAGACTGATCCATGATTTCAAAGATGAAATCAGAAATGAGTGGAAGCAAATGAAAGAAGCGCTAGAGCGCGGCTTCAGATCAGAAGAAAGAAATCTGCGCACTGAAATTGGTTAAATGAAGAAGAGCATGGAATTCTTCAGCAAGACCCTAGATGACACCGATGAAAACCTAGTGGCAACTTTAAAGGAAAAGAATGCACTCAAGAAAGAAAACGGTGTGCTACAGCACAAAGTTTCTTCTTTGGAAAAGAAACTGGCGGACTGCCAATCAGGCCTCTTGCAGTCTGAGCAGTACTCTCGAAATTGAAATTTGGAAATTAAAGGAATAACCGAAAAACCAAATGAGAACCTGGTTGAAGTACTCCAAAAAATTGGAGATGTAGTTGGCGAGACTACAACCCCTGACGACATTGACGTTTGCCACAGGATGTATGTATAGTTATTAGTAATATGGACTATGGACATCCTACGGACTTGGACAATTTTGTTTAAATGTATAATGTATGTTGTGCTTTGTCTTTTGTTTGTTATTGTGCCTGTTATACAGACGCTTGTCCTCCCTTAGCTTTGTTGCGTCCCATGAGAGAATAAACTTTTTCTAAACACGTTCGAACAAAGCAGGTTGGTCAAACCAATATAATTGTTCAATTTCAGTGGAGGGACAAACGCGATCAACTGCTTCAGAAGTCGCGCAAGAAAAGGCTAACAAATGCCTCCCTCGGCCTACCTGCTGAATCTCTTGTGTTCATAAATGAACACCTTTGCCCTGAAGTGAAGAAAATTCTCGGAATGGTAATAGCGCGCGAACAAGAACACAGCTGGGAATTTGTGTGGACGAAAAATGGCACTGTTCATGCACGCCGCACAGAGACTTCACCTGATGTCCACCTAATGCGTGAAAGCGATTTGAACAAGATAACGAACACATAATTCACAGACACTACAATATATTCATGCACAGAATAGAGATGGAGCCTTCAAGCTATGTAAGTCCAGGTGACATCATTACGAAGCACAACATTACTAACACAGATAAACAGCGAAAAATTATGCATCTAAATGCAAGGTCGCTGTTGAACAAAACGAATGAGGTCACTGTGCTAATCGAATCATGTAAACTCAATTTTGAAGTTTTGCTGTTTACGGAGACCTGGTATAATGACGACTCAGAGTACTATGCACTTCAAGGATACGAACATTTCAATGTAAATCGCAAGGAGGGCAGAGGTAGCGGCGTTGCGATTTTAACTTGTTTAAATGGTTATGATATTCTTCGAGAATATGGCGTCGCTACCGAAGATTACGAAGTTCTATGCATTAAAAAAAAGACAGTATTTGCGGTCTTATATCAACCCCCTAATGCCAGCCCCTCTGCCTTCTTTCAGTTTTTAGACAATCTGCTGTTATTTGTAAATGAAAATGGTTAACTATTTACACTTGGTGAGGACTTTAATATGGACATGACGACCAGCACAGCAGCTACTACACAGTTTTTGTCAATCCTGGAGTGCAATGACTTCTACAGTGTAATCAAATCACCAACACGTGTAACCGCTACGACGTCATCGTTACTAGACACTTTCATAATAAACTCGACTATCGAAAATTCAAAATCTGGAATCATAAGCCATGACATCAGTGATCACATGCCCATATATCTTTTCCTCGAACGAAAGACGTCAACTAAAAGCACGTTTACTAGTAATGCAACGCACCGCAAGATGTCGGCTCAGTCACATAATAAATTCCGAGAAACTGTGCGCAAAACAGATTGGACTGGCATATTTTCCATTAGGGATACCAATGAGTCATATGACAAGTTTATGAACAAACTGAAAATGGTTTACTTTAAATCATTTTCAATTCAGCGCTACTGAAATCAAAATCCATCGTGCAAGACCTGGATTTCGAAAGAATTCATAAGACAAATCAACAAAAAAATAAACTTTACCAGTGTTTTGTCGAGTAAAAGGACTTGTCAAAGTGGAAAGAATATAAACAACTTAGAAATATTGAACAAAGAAAAATAAAAGGCAAAAAATGACTACTACACGCATATATTTATTAATGATTGTATGCGCCGAAATAACAAGGTATGGGAAAACATGAACGATACACTAAATCGCAGGCCAGCCACTACACGAATAGATACACTGAATATCGATGGTATTTCTATAGGCGGCACAGAACTTGCGGACCTATTCAATGACTTCTTCGTGAAAGTGGGATGCGTAGATCGCGGCATTCAGCCCACACTGCATCAAACCTCGTTAAGGGAGTCTATATTTCTAAAGCCTACTAACACATCTGAGGTGATTGCAACATTTTCATGTCTGAAAAATAGCCGCAGTAGGGATATGGACGATTTATAAATCAGACCAATTAAGTATGCCATAGACCTTCTCGCTCCTGTTATAACGCACATTTTTAACGCATCCTTGTCGACTGGAGTTTTCCCTCGCAATATGCAAGTAGCCCGAGTAAAAGTTTTACATAAAGGGGGTGATAAAAACAATATTGGCAACTATAGACCAGTTTCTATTCTTCCTATATTATCGAAGGGCCTCGAAAAATTATGAACGTCCGTATTGGTAGTTTTTCGCACAAACATAACTTGCTAACCGAGTGTCAGCACGGTTTTTGAAAAAGATGGTCTACGGAAAGTGCATTAAATATACAAAAGGATCTTATTCTTCAGAACATTGAAAAAAAGCTTTTAACGTTAGGGTTATACTTAGGCTTTAGCAAAGCATTTGATAGAGTCAACCACCAGCTGTTGCTTACGAAACTAGAAAAATATGGCTTCCGAGAAATAACACTTGAACTTATCCGATCCTATTTAAAAAGTCGACATCAATTTGTTGAAGTTAATGAAAATAGGTCACAAACAAAACCTCTAACAGCGGGTGTGCCTCAGGGTGGCGTCCTTGGCCCGATATTTTTTTCTTTATTACATTAATGACATCGTAGAAATTAGTTATATGTGTAAGGTTGCCGCTTATGCAGATGACTGCTCAATTTTCTTTACAGGAAAAGACTTAGAAGACATAATGCCTATAGCTAGCACTGTCTGTAACAAAATTCAACGCTGGTCAAAGGCAAACTGCTTGATTCTTAGTGAAGCCAAAACAAAATGCGTCATTTTCGTGCCCAAGGTAGTTCTACTACATTACCAGATAACATTGTTCTGGGTCCATATAAGATTACCCTTACGTCCTCTATGAAAACACTCGGAGTTATATTCACCGAGCATATGTCATGGAATGCTCGCGTTGACAATGTGTGTGCGAAAGTGCGAAAAGTTATTGTTATTTTAAATCGCTATCGAAATACACTGCCCTATAAAATTAAGCGCCTCATTTATCATGCTCTCTTTCACTCACACCTCACTTATTGCTCACTCATACGGGGAAACACCACCGCACAAAATATTCAGATGATGGAAACACTTCAAAAGAAGGCAGTTCGAGCTATTGCAAATGTTTCTTTCTCCGAACATACGGAAGAGCTTTTTCGGCAAATTAAAATAATAAAAGCTGGTGATATTTGGAAACTGAAAACTCTACAATGCTACAAGAGTGGTATGCTAGGAAAGCTAGATTCATTTTTAACCCTCGCTGATCTACATGAGAACAAAAGTACATATTCATTTCGCCGTCAGGCCCCATGGCAAATTCCTTTTTCTCGTACAAATTATGGACTACAGCGCCTTTGTCATACACTGCCTTCCCTACTTAACCATTTCAACAGACGAAGTGTTGATGTGTTACCACTAAACAAAACTAAAATGTTGGACCTATTCCTGTAACGGCTCAATTACTATAACAGCAGCACGCTGCTGTTATATTAATTTTTTTGTTATAAAAAAGTGTTTCTCGGTTGTACTTTGTAGTTGCTGTATAGTTGTTTTTAATTTATACATTTCTCTTCCTTCATCGCAATGTTTACTTTATATTCAGTGGAAATCTTATTATTTCTTTAATACTTTATACTTTGTAACATGCTTTATTCTATTGTTTTGAAACAAACTTCACCACTGTCTGCCTGGGGGACCGGAGCTTTGTCAAGCCGAAGAACTATCGGCTTTTTCTCCAGTTCTCCCTTTTTCACCTTTGTATGAAATGGTGAAAATAAAAGATTTTTGATTTGATTTGATACACGTGCGGATTATGAACCATGTGGCCACGCTTTGTATTTTAAGCATGTGTGGTATTCGCGTCTTTGACTCACGTAACGAATTCCTCGGCCCTCTGATCAAGTCAGGCGGAGGAGGTTACGTGAGTCGCAAAGACACGAACAGACCAAACATGTTGAAAATACGAAGCATAACGAATTCTTCGGTCACCAAATCAAGTCAGGTGGACGAGATGGTCGTCACACTAGTAGTGTCCCATCCAAACTCTACACAAATACTTACACACTCTCGAAGAGCCGGCGAGAGCTATCTGGCAGAAACATTTTTAACCTTTTCGCTGCCTATAAAATATTGTTATTGAGCCCCATGAACTGTGATACCACCTCAAAACGTCTTATATGGACACCGCGACATCAAGGTCTCGAGAGTAACGAGGCTGCACATGCACAAGCCAGCGTGCTTACAACCCGCGAAGCTCCCCGTTGCCCAGATAGACCTGAACGAGCCACACATTAACACAGTTTCGAGAAATCAAACGATACTACATTGAGCAACGCCGCTTGTATCTCGCACCAGCGAAGGGACCCTCGAAAACGGAGGAGCGCGTCCGGCGGCGCCTATAGACAAACACGCTGCTCTGTGCAGAGATACTCAAATATTACGACCCTAAATATAGTGGGCAGTGCCAGTGCTGTGGTGAAGTGGCCAACACTTACCATATGGTCTTGGCCTGCCAAATGAACTCTACAGTAGCCCCCATCTTCCCCATCCCCCACCTATAGGTGTACAGGGAGACTACCCTACACAATAGTTACGCCCTAGTGGAACAGCAAACTCTGGTCCAGCGGGCTCGGGTGGCGGCTTCGACTATATGTCCCGGAGTAAGTATATCAACCAGCCCGACGGGGATAAGAGCTATCTTGCACTGCCAGCCTAAACGTTTTGGGGGCCGAAGATGTCTATGCTGTGGGTCGTGCGAACGCGATGCATGTAGTAGTCGTCGTAGTAGTACTAGGTAGCTACCTCTACGGCCTGACTAGAGGAGTGGCATGCGCGCACACTGTTCTTTTATGGAGAAAAACCCGCGCACGTTAATCATAAATAAAAAGATAACTGTTTTTGGTGAAACAACTTACTGAGACGAGTATTGGTGACCTAATTTTTAATAAAGTTTGCCTTGAGTTTGATGCTTACTAAAAAAACCTAGTATCAGAAGGACGCACTCTGAGCACTATTTAACAAGAAACGGTTGCCACCTTAACCTCACTGTTGGTAACCTCGCTGGTTTTAGACAGTTAATCTGGGTTAACCACTCCTTCTAAACACACACAGGTTTAGTGAGGGTTGGGCCGCAGTGCCATGGGTTTAGCGAACTAGTATAAAGCGGATCATAGCCATGCACTAGAGGCGGTGAAAGATTGGAAGTGGGCTCAAAGCGAAGGCCTTAAGAAAGTGCGCGAGTATCAACTCTCGTTTAGGCCTTGGAATGTGCGCCGGATGGCGGTACTTCTGTACGCTGAATATTGAAAGATCGGAGATGGCGATACTTGGAGTGTTCACTGGATGGACAGACGGTTGGACCGACAGACAGATTCTCGGATGGACGCACGGGTGAATGTATGGATGGGCGAAAGCAAGAATCGAAGGACGCACGGTTGGACGCAAGGACGAGTACACGGACGGACGCACAGATGGACGCACAGACGGATGCACGCACGGACGGGTGCACGGACAGACGGACGGATGGACGGACAGACGGACACATGAACGGGCAGATGAACGTACGGACCGTCGCACAGACGGACGCACGAAAGAACGGAAGCAAGAACAGACGGACAGACGGACGCTTCGCCCCACTCATCATCATGCACTCCGTGCATATGCTGCGATTTTTTTAATGCGAAACATTTTTTAGCGATCTTCGGCGACTTTAAGGGTATTTTATCTATCTATCTATCTATCTATCTATCTATCTATCTATCTATCTATCTATCTATCTAGCAGCCTACGACTTTTAACTCTCCTGGCCGTTTCGATAACGGTATCAATACCGAACTTCGTATGACATAACATGACCGTATGAATATCATATTTGACAAGTCATAACATGAAAATCATGACATGGATGTCGTGAATGTCATGATTTACATTTCATGATCCCGCAGCTCTCACGGTAGTTTCGGTCGCATGGCATGTTGCAAAACTGGTATGGTATGGCATAATTGCATGGCGAACACAAGCGACAGACCCTAACATGAAAATCATGGCATGCGTTTCATTTAACAGCATGACTACATGCCACTCTCATGATGCGCTCCCGGCCGTTTCGCTAGCGCCACATATACCAAATTTCGTATTACAGTACGTGAAGGGACAACGAAGATATGTGACTGATGCAAACATAATCACGAGATGAGTGTCATGTAACAACATGACTACACGCCAGGCTCATGATGCGCTGGCGGCCGTTTCGCTAGCTTCTCTTATACCAAATTTGGTATTACGAGACGTGAATAGATGACAGAGGTATGATACTGGTGAAAACATGATAAAAATGAGATATGTGTCATGTAACAACATGACTACATGCTATGCTCATGATGCGCTCGCAGCCGTTTCACCAGCTCCACATGTACAAAACTCGGTATTACGTGACACGAACGGATGACATAGGTAAATTACGCTTTCAAACATGATAATCACGACATGCGTGTCATATAACAACATAACTAGACGCCACACAGATGATACACTGGCGGCCGTTTCGCTAGCTTCACTTAGGCTGAATATAGTATTACGTGACGCGAATGGATGACAAAGGCATGCGACTGGTTCAAACATGATAATCATGAGATGCGTGTCATGTCAGAACATGACTAGATGTCACAGTCAAGGCACCAATACATTTCGACGTGACGTGGTGCGCGTACTCGCCGGCCTTCATTTCTTCGCGTCACGCGAGCAGTGCCACGCCAGGCGCCAGTCCTGCCATATCTTCGCAGGCGCACGCCGCGCTGCATTGCTTTGAGGAATGGGCGTTGTGCGCGTCCGGCGTCCTTTTGTCACGAAAAGAGGGACACGCATTGCTGTCTGTGTAACGCACCGGCATGAAATGCCGAAATGCAATATGACACAATTTGCGCCGGTTGCCGTCGGGCCGTGCCGATGGACACTGGTCTCGAATGGAATCAGGCTACAGACAAGAGCACGCATACCTCGCACTCTCCTGTGGTGCTTCAGGGATCCCGCGAGATCCAAACACACTTGCTCTAATAAAGTTTTTCAGTCTGTGTCAGGCGCCTTCGGCGGTATACCCTCGGTCCCAAAGACGCCTTAGTTTGTTTGCAACTGCCAAGGTGCTCCTCGCTAGCATGGAAAAGAGTGGCTCTGGGAGTTTATAAAGCAAGAACGCGCCATTTCACGCTGTTCCCGCTTATAAAATGTAATCTGCGTACCACTGCGCTGTCAATTTACGCGACAACAACCAGCGCAAGAAGAAGAGATTGCTGAGCAATGCCTGTGAAATCGTGCCGGTGCGGTGTTTTGCGACTACACAGATTTCCGACCACAGCGAAAAATTCTGAGCTCCGCCGCCTTAGGATATAATCGCAATCGACAGGAAAAACTACGAACCTAGTAAAGTGTACGAGTAAGTATATTAATTCCGTTTATTCAAGCACGACCCCAGCTGTTCCACTTTACAGCAGCGATTTGCGTGCAGTAAGCCTGTAGTATGCGGCACAAAACTATTGTTGCACTCTTTCGCAGGCCACATGTCAATAATAAGATGTACGTATTACGACTCACTCGTGGATGCACGTACCGCGCATGTTTAGTACATCTGTAACGGCCTACTATTGCCATGCAAAGAGACGTAAACGGCGTGGAAATCACGGCTTTCGACTCGGTTGAACTGCGACATGCCTTAACTGTTCGGCCGGCGTCACCCTATAGCATTTTAAAATCTTGTTCTGGCTGGAGCTTTTGCACAGCGTGTGTGTTCTGAGTGCCCTGCAGGACTGGCAATTGATACACACGCGATGCATGCGCGTACGTCGGAACCAGATTCTACAGGTTTTCCCGCTCAATTTAATCCAAGCGCCAGCCAAAATAATCTAGGCGCCAGTCAATTTAATCCAGCCGCCACTGAAATTAATCCAGGTGCCATTCATTTTAATCCAAGTGCCACTGAAATTAATCCAACCGCCAGCCGATTTAATCCGGACGCCAGTGAATTTAATCCTGATGACATTGTGACTTCAAAACGACCCAGAATTTTCGGGAATGCGTGGAGTGAATAGCTTTGGAGTGAATTTAACAGGGAAAAGCCATAAATGAGTCACTAGTGACACAATGCGACTCGCGCGACTTTATCACGCCTATCACCCGCGTAAGCACTATTCACACCTTCGACATTGTTGCGTAGCGTATGTTTATCAGCTCGCGACTGCTTCTGCGCAGAGCCGATAAGACGAGCGGACGAGACGACGGTGAGTTAAACAAGGTTTATGTACAGCATATATACAGAGGCGTTACAATTTCGGCACTGGGGCCGACAGAGACTCGAAGAGCCGAACTCTCCTCTCTAACACATAGGTCAGCCTTTCGCCTAAGACCGCTGACTCACACACATGTCGGCTTTCCGACACGGGGACTCCTCTCCCATAGGACCTCCGATCGCGACGCGCCGCAGGGCTTCTTTTATTTACACCGGGTCCAACCAAAATGTCCAATCAGAAGCGCCGCTGGTCGTCAGGGCAGGTTCCGCCAATGGGGCCGCCGCGCCATGCGTCAGACCACCAGGCACGAGAACGCCGGTTCGCTGTCACGTGCGCCGCTGACTCAATGCACGTGGGCGAGAGAGGCGCCGCGCGTGTTCACGCCGTTGAGATGTTCGCGCCAGGCGGGCTGCGGGCTGGCCTTGACCCAGATTGCCTTTTTCCGAGGCACGGACGTTTGACGAGGACTCGCTGGCATAACAGCACCCCCGCCGCCAGACAATGCACCGGAAAGACGAGCTGCTTCCACGGGGCTCGGATGTCAGGTGCGCTCGTCCGCCAGGTCCCTCCAGGTTCGCCTCCAGGGCCATGGGGAGAATACAGCTCCAGACTGTTCCAGGAACACATCCCATTCTTGACGACAGATCCCAGCTCCACTGGCTTGTCGCCACAACTTGCTGGCCAACTTCGCTCGTCTCTTCTGACCATCTTCGGTTTCAGCACTTGTCGATGGTTCTGCAACTTGCCAAGAACGGATCGACAACCGACAACACACGACACACGCAAGTGCCTTCGGTCACCCGACAGAACACCAGACAAAGTATAGTACAACATATACCTATCTACGTGTCTATCGGAATTTCGTTCCCTCTACATCAAGAGGCACATGTGGGACACAAGACTCTTAAAATGAAAACTCAATTTTTTTTTCCCACGTACAACAACGTAACGAATTAGAATACCACAAAGTTGGCCCCCTTGAGATCACTCTAAACGAGAGCGCTCAGCCCAGGTCGTGATGAGGTCAAAATTTTGCCCTGAATCGCCAGCCAGAAACCGAAAGGTTGAGAAGTTACTAGCTGGAACGCACTGCTCAATGCACCTGCATTAGCGTTTACCTTTCCTTTATTTTTTTTTCTTTTATAGCGAACGTCAAAGTTGCGCTGTGGAGCAACATGCTCCACTTCAGTAACCGGCCACTTTTAGGCGACGATACCTATGCGGCACCAAGAGCGGCTCACACTTTCGACGTTGCACATGGGAACAACGATACGGCTTGCTACGGATTGACTCCTCACCGCTTAGCTCGATATCGTGTTCGATCACCCTCATGTTTCCGGGGCAGTCCGAAAACACGTCTTCAAACTCGGGACCAATCTTTCTCAGGTCCTCTTTCTCAGGTCCTCCTTCACTTAAGCTAGGCTCTAGGTTTATCTGCTCCCAGATTACTTTCGATCTCCTTTCGATTACCTCACTAGAACTAAAAATTTCTGCTTCCTCTTCCTCTGAAGCACTTAAGAGTAAATTTACAACTGCTTTCAAGTTACTGTGATAAATTTTGTTCGGCCGCCTTCCTAATTTCTCTTCACAATTGGTATCAGAAAGCTTCGATACTACTTTTGCGGGCCCTTCCCAATCAACCTCAAGCTTGTTCCTTTTGAACGGCTGTAGCAGCATTACCTGACTCCCTACTTCAAAAGCACGCTTCTTCACCGATTCCTCGTAGTGCTCCTTCGACAGCACTTGTGCCGCGTTTTTCTGGCTTTCCACTAGCGCTTCAATTGAGAGATCCTCACGCTGCTCTCGAATGGGCGTCTCTCGATCAACTCTCGGCAGCTCACTCCAACTTTCCGCTACCGGCGAGAGCGTTGCAGCCCTCTCGCTCTGATTCAATGGCGCCATGTCGTCTCCCCTTTCTCCGGAAACCGCGCAGCTAGGTTCGGCGACGGGCCGCTCGCGTGACTGCTCACATGACTCATGCGGAAACTTTCCTTTCTGGGGTTCCGTCGACCCGCCGACAAGGTCACTTGAGAGTTCACCGCATGGAACCAAGTCAAGCTTCCGCGAAAGCTTTCGCGCTTGCGATCGCGTGAGAGCCATGCACGCTAAGTTGGGGAAGAACGATTTGCCCTGCTCTTTGAGAAGCTGCTCCGAGTTGTTGGAGAAGAGATAAGGAAAACGATCATTTAGCGCGGCAGACACAGCTGCTTCGGTGCAAAGCTTACCGAACGGGCCTTCAATGACAACCGTGGCGATTGGTAAGCGAACACTCTGCACCTCGGCGACTTGCCTAATCCACGCGCATTCTCCTGTGAAGTCATCCGGAGACACCAATGAAGGATGGACAACGTCCATGGTTGCCGCTGAGTCTCTAAGTGCTCGGCACGTTTTCTCATTGACCCTAATTTCTTGGAGATACGGCTCCAACAACCGAATGTTTTTTTCTGATTCTCGGATCGTTGCGAAGGCAAACTTTTCCTGACAGTTTCTCTCGATGTGCCCTTCCTTTTTACAGCTGTAGCAGATTAGCGGCTTCCGTTTGTTTTCCGGTTCTAATGCCTGTGTGGTAGAAACCTCACTCGATTTCTCCGCTTCTGTTTGCCCTTCCCCTACACTGTCCTCCGTAAGAGACGGGTCCTTTTTGAAATTACGGTGCGGAGCGGGTTTCCGTTGATCAGGTTTCCTTGAAAAGCCCTCTTTCCTTTCATCCTTTTCAACGCGCGCTGCCCTGCTATGCAACTTTCGGCGAGTATAATACTCCTCAGCTAACTCAGCTGCCTTGTTCAGCTGTACTTCACCAAGTTTGTCCTGCAGCCAAAGTTTGACATCCTCCTCGATGCAGCGGTAGAATTGCTCCAATGCAACGCATTCCACCACTTTATCGCGGTCGTCATAAACACCTTCGCCCTTGAGCCATTCAATCAAATCGGCTTTAAGACGAAACGCGAAGTCAACGTGTGACTCATTCCCCTTTTTAGCATACCGGAACCTTTGCCTGAAAGCCTCAGGTGACAACTTATAACGTCTCAAGAGCACTTCCTTAACCTCGTCATAGCTCTCAAACGCTTCCCTAGACAAGCAAGTTATCGCGTCGGACACTTCGCCGGGAAGAAGAGCTAGCAGGTTCCGCGCCCAAAGAGGCCGCTCCAAAGCGTTTCGCTCACAGACGTGTTCAAACTTGACGAGATACTTCGCCATGTCCTCGCCTACTACGAACGGTGGCAGTTGGTCCCGAATTCTAAAACCGCTGACCTGAATCGTCGGAGAAGCTACGCTAGGCGCCTGCGAACACTGTAGGATTGCCAATTCTAGTCGTTTCAACTCTAGGCGCTCTTGTCTCTCGGCCTCCTCGCGCTCGCGACGTTCGCGCCTTTCAGCTTCTTCACGTTCGCGAGCTTCTCGCCTTTCAGCCTCTTCACGTTCGCGAGCTTCTCGCCTTTCTTCACGTTCGCGAGCTTCGCGCCTTTCTTCACGTTCGCGAGCTTCGCGCCTTTCAGCCTCCTCACGTTCGCGAGCTTCTACTTCTCGCCTTTCAGCCTCCTCACGGCGTGCTTTGATATCCACCCAGGCCTCATCGACTTCCTCAGCCGACACTCCCTCATCCTTCATGATCTCAAGGATCGCTTGCTTTCGTTTCGCACGGCCCAAAGTAATGCCGAGTTCCTCACAAATTTCGATGAGTTCCTTCACTTTAAGGTTCTCCATCGTTCACACTAGCCTCTTGCTGTTTGCCCCTGTTAAGAATCTACTTGCCGTACCCACTATAAGCCTACTAGCAAGACGCGCAAGCAATTTTTCACACTCCCGTGTTTACCCCCTCCGCATTAACTTTGGTTTCAAAGCGCTTCGACTTGGCTTGAAACTATCAAAGCTCACTTCAAAGCTTCACACAGCCCTTCTCTAAACTACTACAACCTGAGCTAGAGTAGTCTGGTGAACTGAGGGGAAAACATCAGGCACTCACCGCATCGATGTCGCTGACGCCGGCCGATCCCGCAGCTGCCAACCACTGTTGCGTAGCCACCTCCGAATTCCACCGCTGACCTCCACTGTTGCGTAGCGTATGTTTATCAGCTCGCGACTGCTTCTGCGCAGAGCCGATAAGACGAGCGGACGAGACGACGGTGAGTTAAACAAGGTTTATGTACAGCATATATACAGAGGCGTTACAATTTCGGCACTGGGGCCGACAGAGACTCGAAGAGCCGAACTCTCCTCTCTAACACATAGGTCAGCCTTTCGCCTAAGACCGCTGACTCACACACATGTCGGCTTTCCGACACGGGGACTCCTCTCCCATAGGACCTCCGATCGCGCCGCGCCGCAGGGCTTCTTTTATTTACACCGGGTCCAACCAAAATGTCCAATCAGAAGCGCCGCTGGTCGTCAGGGCAGGTTCCGCCAATGGGGCCGCCGCGCCATGCGTCAGACCACCAGGCACGAGAACGCCGGCTCGCTGTCACGTTCGCCGCTGACTCAATGCACGTGGGCGAGAGAGGCGCCGCGCGTGTTCACGCCGTTGAGATGTTCGCGCCAGGCGGGCTGCGGGCTGGCCTTGACCCAGATTGCCTTTTTCCGAGGCACGGACGTTTGACGAGGACTCGCTGGCATAACAACATGCATATCAAAGGCAACGCCGTCTACACAATAATAACTTGATAATTATTAACCAGGCCAATGATCTCATCACGAGTGACTTAGGTGACGTCCTCACGCATATCACCCACGCATGCACTGTCTTAACCTTCCGTCATGCATATCAAATGAAAAATCTTTGAAAGGGCGGGATCTTGATACCTAAATCTCGGACAAGTCACCTGATAACCAGTTCCTCAGGGGACGTCATCACAAATATCACCCGCACACGTAATTTACTCGCCTACCGACATGCATACCAAACGAAACGTCTTTGAGAGAGCGAGCGATATCGTGTTACCTATGACTCGGCGAACTGACTTGATCACTTGTGATTTAGGTGACGTCATCACGCCTATCACCCACGCACGCAATGTCTAACCTGCCATTATGTATACCAAACGAAACGTCTTCGAGAGGCTAATAAATTGAACGCTGTCAATCGGCAAAGTGACGTGATCACTAGTGACTCGTGTGACGTCATCGCGTTTGACACCCACGCACGCAGCGTCTAACCTGAGTTCATACATATCAAATGAAACGTGTTTGAGAGAGTAATAACTTGAACGCTGTCACAATGCCCAGTGACGTCATCACTATGGACTGGCGTGACGTCATCTCGCCTAAGACTCACGCAAGCACTCTATAATGTGCCTTCATGCATATCAAACAAAACGCCTTTGAAAGGGTAATAACTTCAAAGCTGGCACTAGGCCGCGTGACGTCATCACTAGTGACTCACGTGACGTCATTACGCCTATCACACGCACACGCAGTGTCCAAACCTGTCTTCATGCATATCAAACGAAATCTCTTTGAGAGAGTAATAACTTGAACGCTGTCACAAGGCCCAGTGACGTCATTACTAGTGACTGGCATGACGTCATCACGCCTGTCACACACGCACGCAGTGTCCAAACCTGTCTTCATGCATATCAAACGAAATGTCTTTGAGAGAGTAATAACTTGAATGCTGTCACAAGGCCCAGTGACGTCATCACTAGTGACTGGCGTGACGTCATCATGCCTGACACCCACGCACGCAGTGTCCAAACCTGTCTTCATGCATATCAAACGAAATGTCTTTGAGAGAGTAATACCTTGAACGCTGTCACAAGTCCCAGTGACATCATCACTAGTGACTGGCGTGACGTCATAATGCCTGACACCCACGCACGCAGTGTCCAAACCTGTCTTCATGCATATCAAACGAAATGTCTTTGAGAGAGTAATAACTTGAACGCTGTCACAAGGCCCAGTGACGTCATCACTAGTGACTGGCGTGACGTCATCATGCCTGACACCCACGCAAGCAGTGTCCAAACCTGTCTTCATGCATATCAAACGAAATGTCTTTGAGAGAGTAATAACTTGAATGCTGTCACAAGGGCCAGTGACGTCATCAATAGTGACTGGCGTGACGTCATCACGCCTGACACCCACGCACGCGGTGTCCTAACCTGTCTTCATGCGTATCAAACGAAATGTCTTTGAGAGAGTAATACCTTAAACGCTGTCACAAGGCCAGTGACGTCATCACTGGTGACTGGCGTGACGTCATCATGCCTGACACCCACGCACGCACTCTGTAACCTGCCTTCATGCATATCAAACGAAACATCTTAGAGAGAGTAATAACTTGAATGCTCTCACTAGGCCTAGTGACGTGAATACTAGTGACTCATGTGACGTCATCCCGTCTATCACACACGCACGCGCTGTCCTAACCTGTTTTCATGCATATCGAACGAAACGTCTGTGAGAGAGCAATAATGTTATACTTATGACTCGGCCAACCGACTTGATCACTATTGACTCACGTGACGTCATCACGACTAACAGTCATGCAAGCACTCTCTAACGTGCTTTCATGAATATCAAACGAAACGTCATTGAGAAAACATTAACTTGAAGGCCGTTGCAGGCAGCGTCTGCTATTAAAAAACTAACTTCTCGCGCTGCACAGCCGTTCACCAGCTAACGGGTATACGTAGGCACCAGATCGCGCGTTTCGAATTCAGTCAAAGGCGTCTTTACACGGCTTTTGTTTGACTTGACGCTTTTCTTGACTCGTGTAGATGCGATAGAAGCAACAGTACCTTCAAGCAGCAGTGTGGTACAACCCAACAACAGTGTCACATCGCTCGTTGAGGGCAGCGCTTCTCCTTCATTCAATAAATAGAAATAATGAAGTCGAAATGACAATTAAGCATTTTACAAACCATACTCAATTACGCAACATTCAACCGATACCCTCACCTCCCTGCGACACGTTTACTCCAGCTCGTCGTGTGGGTAGATGTACGCGTCTTTTTTGTTGCTTCTCGTGTTTCGTAGAATGCCTTGAAAATGCGGGCAGCCAGGCCGCAATACTGTGAACGGACAGGCGTTCTACACTAAACAGGCACGCTTATAACAAGCACACTAACCTATAAGAAACGGCGTGGCGTAGAATGTAGAAAGGAAGGCACGAGTCAGCCACAGCATTGAATGGCGCATCAGCAAATGGCCAGTTGCAAATAGCAATAGTATGTATCTCAAGTATGGGGACTGCCCTCTATTACAACGGATTTGTTTCACAGGATAACCAGATGAAATAATTGTTGAGCTGAAGGAGTGGTAGACAAATCTTTTTGTAGCAAGCTTTGGAGCAGGCAGACCGTGCGTCTTATGCTTGATTAAGGATATACAGTGTTATGACTATAGCCGAATCATATGCAAACGCCTGTTTCGTTTCTTGTGCTCATATCGTGTCATTTTGACACGTGAGCACAAATTAGAGGGAGAAGAGAGCTTTTATAGTGCTTTTATAGTGCCTATATATACCTATTTCGGGCGTTGTAGCCTCAATTCGTATAGGTGCCTGTAAATGTCTGTTTTCAAAATTGATGCCTATATAAACGCTATTTAACCTGAAATTTTGCTTTCAAGTACCACTGAGCCCGGTATTCTTGTTACCGGGCAAAATATAGGTTTCGGGACACTGTGTGATGCAAACTATTCTTTATTTCACGAGTTACGTTTAGAACTGTCAAACTCAGAAGGCATTTTAGCCAAGAGGGAGGTAGACTAGCCTCTACACATGTATACCATCCATGTCGCGTCGTCTGCTCAGCCTCTTTCCAGTGTGCGCTCAGATGCGTAGGGAGCAGGAGGTGCCTCTGTACAGCGGCAGGAAGATGAAGAATGAATGCGAAACTGTGGAGAGTCATCAGGGGAAGTAAGGAAGTAGAGTGCAGATAAAAAAAGCAATATCTATGTAGTTTTTGTTTTTTGTTTGTCATTTACATGTGGTGCCTCACTGGGTCACCTGAAAATAGTTATTTAGGCAGTGGAAAATGTTGCCTGTCCAATGAAAAGATTTGTGTCACTAGAAATTTTAATTTGATCATTAGAAGCGGCGAAAGCATAATCTCAGAAGGTGAGCTTGAAACCTTCGCCACTAACTCTAAGAAGACTTCGTAAGTCCAATTCCTTCCCCGCTATTGGTATGAAATTCACTCGGAGCTGGAGCATCACACGACGTGCATGAGCACGTCATGCGCGCGTAACCTACACTCGCATGAGATGCCCATGTCAGCCCGTGCGTGCAAGCGGTGTTCTGCCATCTCGATGCTCTTATGTATTGTACTGCGAGTTTTTGTGGGATGGATCCCTATCTGCGCGCACGTTTGGAGAGGCTGGCTTGGATAACGTATCCTTACCCCGATACACAGCGTCACACCGCTGCATCTTCTGCTAGGGACGATACACCAAAACCACGCCCAGCGTTGTGAATGCTGGCCCCGACACAATGCGCAAACTGCGAGAACACCAACGCAAACAAAATGGAGGCACCTTAGTCTCGCGTCTCTCTCGATATGAAATTAAATAAATAAGGCGAATAGATTTCGCCTGTGTGTTCTAACATTTTTGTAAACTTTCATGCTTCTATTTAGGCAACAGTTTGTACAAATTACACACGTTGTCTCAAACAGTGCCTGTATTCCTGGTTCCTGCTGTGAAACATTATTCGACACTTCTGCAAGAAAGTCGTTGAAGACAGCCCAGTGGACCTTGTCGGCAATTGTCCAGTGGAGAAGGCCATTTGCTGACATGCAGGCTATAACATTTACATTCGCCCCCTTCGCACTAGTTGACAAACGGCATGCTGGAGCACCTCGTTTCGCCCTACCGAAACTGCTGGGCTGTCTTCACCGACTTTCTTGCAGAAGTGTCGAGTAAAGTTGCACAGCAGGAACCAGGAATACAGGCAGTGTTCCTGTTTGACAACGCACCAGCGCACCGCCGCGCCGAACAGGCTGTCCTCGCGGCAAGCGACCACACAGTCAAGTTGCTACCGCCATACAGCCCTTTCTTCAATCCGATTGAGGAGCTCTTCTCAAAGTTCAAGGCATGTGTAAAGGGATTCCTAAGCGAGCGGAGGGATGATCTCCTCACGACACCGGAAAGGATCTCCAAGAAAGAACATCGCCGTGCTCTGCTGGTTGAGGCCGCGGGGCGCTCTATGCAGCACATCCAGCGTGTGGACTGTGCCGCTTATGATAGGCACAATTACACTTTTGTACAAGCTGCCCTCGACTGCCTTGATATGTAGAACACTGCTCAGCAGCACATCTATGGGTGCGTGTTTATGAAAATTGCTTTGCCTGTATAATAATAAATTTTGTTTCTCATGGACTTGCCCCAGTTCTCTTTCATCACCCATTTCATAACCAATTTGACGAGCTCGACGTTATCAGAACAACAAATTTTTTCTTGAGGTACGGTAGATGTTTTAAACGGGCATCATCTTTGCTTCGGCGTTGCGAAAACTTGTCAGGTAGGTCGTAACTATAGAGGCCAGCTCTATAGGCACTGAAAAACCGGGATTTAGGCACCAATAATAGGTGGCCAAAACACTCTTTCAGGCTTCCAAAATTGTGAATATAGGCAGAATAATCATTGACAAAACTCAAATTTTCCAATAAACAGGTGTGGTATCTGTCTCTACAACATGAAAGCAAGCAAAAATGTTCTAGTTTATAATTGTACAAGCGGGTAATGATTTAGCATAAACATGCGTTTTTCCGCGGGGTTCACAGAATACGGTCTCTCCATTTCTAGTTCAGCATGGTCAGTTAAGTGTGCACCATCGTAGAAATATGCTTCTGGGTCTCTTTCTGTGTGCCATAGGTAAGAATGGCTATACATGCGCAAATAGTCAGAGTGCCAGGCGCCAGAAGAATTTTTTTTTGCGGCGTATTAACTTGGCCTAACCACACAGGCTCAATTTTTCTTCTGTCTGTGAACACTTTAAGGGTCGTTACACAAACTTAAGAGTTTTGAGAAGCGTAAAGTAATGAATGCACTGAGCGCTCAAGATATCATTTACCAAGATTTCCAGTACTACGCGTGGCATAAAGATGTGATAGGCCAAACTGAACACGGCTTCACCTTCATCTCATGGGCGTGCGCCCCAACATGGTGAAGGTGATAGAATGGTCCTGCCTATGTCAAAGTAGTACGTGACACTGCGAGAACTATTTGAGACAACGTGTGTAATTTGTACAAACTGTTGCCTAAATAGAAGCATGAAAGTTTACAAAAATGTTAGAACACACAGGCGAAATCTATTCGCCTTATTTATTTAATTTCATATCGAGAGAGACGCGAGACTAAGGTGCCTCCATTTTGTTTGCGTTGGTGTTCTCGTAGTTTGCGCATTGTGTCGGGGCCAGCATTCACAACGCTGGGCGTGGTTTTGGTGTATCGTCCCTAGCAGAAGATGCAGCGGTGTGACGCTGTGTATAGGGGTAAGGATACGTTATCCAAGCCAGCCTCTCCAAACGTGCGCGCAGATAGGGATCCATCCTACAAAAACTCGCAGTACAATACAAAAGAACATCGAGACGGCAGAACACCGCTTGCACGCACGGGCTGACATGGGCATCTCATGCGAGTGTAGGTTACGCGCGCATGACGTGCTCATGCACGTCGTGTGATGCTCCAGCTCCGAGTGAATTTCATACCAATAGCGGGGAAGGAATTGGACTTACGAAGTCTTCTTAGAGTTAGTGGCGAAGGTTTCAAGCTCACCTCCTGAGATTATGCTTTCGCCGCTTCTAATGATCAAATTAAAATTTCTAGTGACACAAATCTTTTCATTGGACAGGCAACATTTTCCACTGCCTAAATAACTATTTTCAGGTGACCCAGTGAGGCACCACATGTAAATGACAAACAAAAAACAAAAACTACATAGATATTGCTTTTTTATCTGCACTCTACTTCCTTACTTCCCCTGATGACTCTCCACGGTTTCGCGTTCATTCTTCATCTTCCTGCCGCTGCACAGAGGCACCTCCTGCTCCCTACGCATCTGAGCGTACACTGGAAAGAGGCTGAGCAGACGACGCGACATGGATGGTATACATGTGTAGAGGCTAGTCTACCTCCCTCTTGGCTAAAATGCCTTCTGAGTTTGACAGTTCTAAACGTAACTCGTGAAATAAAGAGTAGTTTGCATCACACAGTGTCCCGAAACCTATATTTTGTCCGGTAACAAGAATACCGGGCTCAGTGGTACTTGAAAGCGAAATTTCAGGTTAAATAGCGTTTATATAGGCATCGATTTTGAAAACAGACATTTACAGGCACCTATACGAATTGAGGCTACAACGCCCGAATTAGGTATATATAGGCACTATAAAAGCACTATAAAAGCTCTCCTCGCCCTCTAATTTGTGCTCACGTGTCAAAATGACACGATATGAGCACAAGAAACGAAACAGGCGTTTGCATATAATTCGGCTATAGTCATAACACTGTATATCCTTAATCAAGCATAAGACGCACGGTCTGCCTGCTCCAAAGCTTGCTACAAAAAGATTTGTCTACCACTCCTTCGGCTCAACAATTATTTCATCTGGTTATCCTATGAAACAAATCCGTTGTAATAGAGGGCAGTCCCCATACTTGAGATACATACTATTGCTATTTGCAACTGGCCATTTGCTGATGCGCCATTCAATGCTGTGGCTGACTCGTGCCTTCATTTCTACATTCTACGCCACGCCATTTCTTATAGGTTAGTGTGCTTGGAATAAACGTGCTTGTTAGTGTAGAACGCCTGTCCGTTCACAGTATTGCGGCCTGGCTGCCCGCATTTTCAAGGCATTCTACGAAACACGAGAAGCAACAAAAAAAGACGCGTACATCTACCCACACGACGAGCTGGAGTAAACGTGTCGCAGGGAGGTGAAGGTATCGGTTGAATGTTGCTAATTGAGTATGGTTTGTAAAATGCTTAATTGTCATTTCGACTTCATTATTTCTATTTATTGAATGAAGGAGAAGCGCTGCCCTCAACGAGCGATGTGACACTGTTGTTGGGTTGTACCACACTGCTGCTTGAAGGCACTGTTGCTTCCATCGCATCTACACGAGTCAAGAAAAGCGTCAAGTCAAACAAAAGCCATGTAAAGACGCCTTTGACTGAATTCGAAACGCGCGATCTGGTGCCTACGTATACCGGTTAGCTGGTGAACGGCTGTGCAGCGCAAGAAGTTAGTTTTTTACTAGCAGACGCTGCCTGCAACGGCCGTCAAGTTAATGTTCTCTCAATGAGGTTTCGTTTGATATTCATGAAAGCACGTTAGAGAGTGCTTGCATGACTGTTAGTCGTGATGACGTCACGTGAGTCAATAGTGATCAAGTCGGTTGGCCGAGTCATCAGTATAACATTATTGCTCTCTCACAGACGTTTCGTTCGATATGCATGAAAACAGGTTAGGACAGCGCGTGCGTGTGTGATAGACGTGATGACGTCACATGAGTCACTAGTATTCACGTCGCTAGGCCTAGTGAGAGCATTCAAGTTATTACTCTCTCTAAGACGTTTCGTTTGATATACATGAAGGCAGGTTACAGAGTGCTTGCGTGGGTGTCAGGCATGATGACGTCACGCCAGTCACTAGTGATGACGTCACTGGGCCTTGTGACAGCGTTCAAGTTATTACTCTCTCAAACACGTTTCATTTGATATGTATGAACTCAGGTTAGACGCTGCGTGCGTGGGTGTCAAACGCGATGACGTCACACGAGTCACTAGTGATCACGTCACTCTGCCGATTGACAGCGTTCAATTTATTAGCCTCTCGAAGACGTTTCGTTTGGTATACATGATGGCAGGTTAGACATTGCGTGCGTGGGTGATAGGCGTGATGACGTCACCTAAATCACAAGTGATCAAGTCAGTTGGCCGAGTCATAGGTAACACGTTATCGCTCGCTCTCTCAAAGACGTTTCGTTTGGTATGCATGTCGGTAGGCGAGTAAATTACGTGTGCGGGTGATATTTGTGATGACGTCCCCTGAGGAACTGGTTATCAGGTGACTTGGCCGAGTTTTAGGTATCAAGATCCCGCCCTTTCAAAGACGTTTCATTTGATATGCATGACGGAAGGTTAAGACAGTGCGTGCGTGGGTGATATGCGTGAGGACGTCACCTAAGTCACTCGTGATGAGATCATTGGCCTGGTTAATAATTATCAAGTTATCACTGTGTGGACGGCTTTTCCTTTGATATGCATGTCGAAGGTGTGAATAGTGCTTACGCGCGTGATAGGCGAGATAATGTCGCGCGAGTCACATTGTGTCACTAGTGACGCATTCATGGCTTTTCCCTGTTAAATTCACTCCAAAGCTATTCACTCCACGCATTCCCGAAAGTTCTGGGTCGTTTTGAAGTCACAATGTCATCAGGATTAAATTCACTGGCGTCCGGATTAAATCGGCTGGCGGTTGGATTAATTTCAGTGGCAGTTGGATTAAAATGAATGGCACCTGGATTAATTTCAGTGGCGGCTGGATTAAATTGACTGGCGCCTAGATTAATTTGGCTGGCGCTTGGATTAAATTGAGCGGGAAAACCTGTAGTGCTCACGCGGGTGATAGACGTCATAAAGTCGCGCGAGTCACATTGTGTCACTAGTGACTCATTCATGGCTTTTCCCTGTTAAATTCTTTCCAAAGCTATTCACTCCACGCATTCCCGAAAATTCTGGGTCGTTTTGAAGTCACAATGTCTTCAGGATTAAATTCGCTGGCGTCCGGATTAAATCGGCTGGTGGTTGGATTAATTTCAGTGGCACTTGGATTAAAATGAATGGCACCTGGATTAATTTCAGTGGCGGCTGGATTAAATTGACCGGCGCTTAGATTAATTTGGCTGGCGCTTGGATTAAATTGAGCGGGAAAACCTGTAGCGCTACGTTGACGCCAGCTTACAGCACAAATTCTGCCTCGTCACAGCCAAGGAACGCCGCAGTTAACGCTTTCTGCTGTTCGCGTTTCTTTAAATCGTACCTAATGAAGTTGTTTTCTCAGAGTGCAATGCACGTGCTGCAGCTATTCCGGACTGTCATGGAAGGTCTCCTCGACGTTTCACACGAAATCGACCCAAAATTCCATCAAAACAACGGCGCGAACCATGCTTACAGCCGGACTCGGTTTGTGTATAGCTTCACGTTTGATTTGTAAAGTGTCTGCTCGCGTGGCAGTTGAGGGTGTTGCTTCACCGCGCTTGCAACAGATGGCGCCACACGTTTTTCAATATGGCAGCAAGAACTGAGCTGGCTGTGTTCTGGTGTATATAGTGCTCGCATTTTGCTAAAGTAGCGTCGCTGTGCCCAGTGTACGCGCGTGTCAACGCTACAGTGGAGCATATCGGGCCCTTCATGATGCGCTCGCGGCCGTTTTGCTAGCTCTACATATACCAAAGTTGGTGTTACGTGACGTCAATGATGACGAAATATATGACTGGTGCAAACATGATAATCCTGACACGCGTCTCATGTAGGAACATGACAACATACCACGCTCACAGTGTGCTCACGGCCGTTTCGCTTGCTCCACATATACTAAATTTGGTATCACGTGACGTTGATAGATGACGAAGGTAAGCGACACATCCAAACATGATAATCATGACACTGAAGTCATGTACAGCATCATTCACCTCCACCTCGTTACGTTTTGCTGATTTTAAAGTGACATATCAACATTTCCCACTCGAGCTTCACATATCATTGATTCTCACTGTATGTGGGATCTGCCAATTTTTAGGGGCGACGCTTCTTAAAGCGGCACCCGTTCGTCCTTCCTAGTAGTCATAATCGTAGTAGTGTGTAACCAGTCCTACGTTTTGACCTCCAAGGTGGTGCCAGTGGGAGATTTCTCCTGTGCGTTGCTGAACAATAAAAAATTCGCAGCGTGCGCGTTAACTAAAAGCCGAATTCTCCTGTCTCGCATTTCCCATTAGCAGCCATTGGCATGTACATTGAGCATGTACTATCTGACAAGAAAAATGGCAGCATAGCCACGGAGTGAATGATGGAGAGTAGGGCGAAGCATCCGTCCGTCCATTCGTTCTTGCTTCCGTCCGTCCATGCGTGCGTCTGTGTGGCCGCCCGTGCGTCCATCTGCCCGTCTGTGCGTGCGTCTGTTCGTGCGTCCGCACGTCCATCTGTGCGTCCGTCCCTGCGTTCGTCCATGCATTCGCTCCTTTGTCCGTTCATGCGTCCATCCGTCCGTGCAGCCATCCATGCGTCCGTCCATGCATCTGTCTGTGTGTCCGTTCGTCCACCTATTCAACACTCCAAGTACCACCATCTCGCATCTTTTCATCACATATTCCTCATATAGAAGCACCGCCATCCAGCGGACATTCCAAGGACTGAACGAGAGGAGGCACACACACACTTTCTTACGGCTTGCGCTTCGTGTCTACTTCCCACCATTAACCACCTCGAGTTCATGGTATATACTAGTTCACTGTATTCATGACACTGCTGCCCAAGGCTCGCTAAACCTTTCTAAAACAAAGGACGTTATGCCCAGCGAGTATAACTTAGCAACCCTTTTTTGTCAGAGAGTGCTCAATGTACATACCAGTGGCTGCTAAGGGGGAATGAGAGACAGCAGAATTCGGCTTTTAGTTAACGCGCACACTGCGAATTTTTTATTCTTCAACAACGCACAGAAGAAATCTCCTACCGGCACCACCTTGGAGGTCAAAATGTAAGACTGGTTACACACTACTACTACTACTACAACTACGAGGGACGAACGGGTGCTGCTATAAGGAGCTTCGTCCATAAAAGGGTTGCTACGTTATACTCGCTGGGTGTAAAGTCCTTGGTTTTAGAAAGGTTCTGCGAGCGTTGAGCCGCAGTGCCATGAACTCGAGGTGTTTAAAGGTGGGAAGTAGATACGAAGCGCAAGCCGTAAGAACTAAAAGCCGAATTCTCCTGTCTCTCATTCCCCATTAGCAGTTATTGGAATGTACATTGAGCTCTGTCTGACAAGAAAGGGTTGCTACGTTATACTTGCTGGGCGTAACCTCCTTGGTTTTAGAAAGGTTTAGCGAGCATTGGGCCGCAGTGCCATGAATACAGTAAACTAGTATATACCATGAACTCGAGGTGGTTAAAGGTGGGAAGTAGGCACGGAGCGCATGCCGTAAGAAAGTGTGCGTGTGCCACCTTTCGTTTAGTCCTTGGAATGTCCGCTGGATGACGGTGCTTCTATATGAAAAATATATGATGAAAAGATGCGAGATGGTGGTACTTGGAGTGTTGAATAGGTGGACGAACGGACACACAGACAGATACATGGACGGACGCATGGATGGCTGCACGGACGAATGGACGCATGTACGTACTCAGGGTCAGATGCATGGACGAACGCAGGGACGGACGCACGAACAGATGCACGCAGGGACGTGCGTATGGACGCACGGATGGTCAGACAGTTGGACGCATGGACGGACGGAAGCAAGAACGAATGAACTTACGCATGCTTCACCCCACTCTCCATCATTCACTCCGTGGATGTGCTGCCATTTTTTTCTCCTCCTCCTTCGCCACCACGAATTCATTCATTCATTTATTGCTACATGTGTTTCTTTTGATCGAACCTTCTCTTCGCTTGGTGAAGGATTCCTAGTGGTCAAATAAATGCCACATACGGGGCTTTTCCAATTTTATTTGGTTAAAGGATGAATGTGAGCTTGTTTTTTTTTGTTTCTAGCACTCTTTACTGCACAGCATTTGCATAAACCTATTGAAATATTGAGCAGCATTTTGCAATATAAGCAGGTTGAGCAAGGGGGGCTTTAAGGGTGACTTAGATGAGGTGTGTAATAGGAATCCGGCTCCATAGGGAACAAGTATGTCGGTACGGAGAGCCTTACACCTAGTGTAGACTTCAACTGATGTTCTCGGGACGGCTTTGTGCTCTCCCATTGTAGTGTACCTAGTACACTAAATCGTTACCCACTTTTCTAAACACATCTAGTGTTCTGTCGTTATCGTGCTAGGTAACGTGGTCCACGGGACGGCTTTCAGCCCTTCCATAGTCGAGTACTAAGTACTCTAAATCGTTCACTGCTCTTTGTAAACACACGTCCCATAGTTCTGGAACAGTGTTCTGCTCTCCTTTAGTTGGGTACCAAGTGCCACAAACTGTTAAACACTTCCTCTAAACACAGTAAGGACGCAGTTTTTGCGGTGGGAAAGATTATGGTTCCCATATAGTCGTGAGCGTATAGGTATTCAAATCTCGCGTTTGCAGATCTAGGACAACGCCGCGCTGAGGTTGTCGTAGCTGCGGAAATTTTAGAGATTGGTGCTATAGCGGAAGCAGTGGATTCAGTGTGTTTCACTGCAGATGAAGTATGTGCAGAGCGCAGTATGCGTTCTGCAGTCACTGCGGGGAACTTCGGAGCTGTGCTGTCTGCTTGGCGCGCTGGAACAAGACGCTCGCTGCTTGCAGTTGCCTTTCCACTTATCCAGGGGTTGACTGGCATGCCCAAACCCCGTGCATGCCCAGTCCTTGTCTCCTCACAGCGCGGGCATTTTTCCGTATAGGCAGGATTGAGATACTTTAAACTGTCGGGCACACAGGGTTTACAATTGAGTGACCGAATCAGTAGAATTAAATAATTTCTCAAAATGTTAAGACAAAATTAGGTTCAAGATCCATTTAAGAAGGGTCTGAAAGCTTTACTCGGTGGGTGAGCCCGTCGGTAGTAGCGTCAACCGTTTCATTGCCTTCGAGAACCATTTGAACTGGAGCCAACAGGACTCTACGAGACGTGGGGTTCCGGACGTAATTGCTATTTTGTAAGATGCGTTACGCCAGGATTGGGACATACTTATGTTGATTATTTCTGCAGGTACCTCTCGAGTCCGTAATGATGCGCGCGAGTCCTGGTTCGAAGCAGCTATCCCGAGGATGAGTTTCTGTGCTTGAGATATGTCCTGTGCTATGAGTAAGATTCTATTCAGAGCAACAATTTGGCGGATGACTGCAGTCGTGGACCACCCCCCATGGTGAGGGCGGTGTCATGAACGTAAAATAAGGCGTGTTTGTTCTCATAGTGTCGGGCCAGTGCTCCGCCTGCGCAAGACTCCTGCCACTGTGGTCGTCACATGCGATGTTGGCCGGAAGAGGGCGCCCGTGCAGGGCATATTTCCTGACTTCTGGGGTGCGTACGCGCTATGCCGTGTCTGTTGAGTGGGCGATGTACAGTTGGGCTAACAGAAGGCAACGCTACGGTGTCTTTCAAAGTTATACTGACAACAACAACAACAGACAAGAAACAGGATGAAGCACAGGTGAGCACTGAACTTAAAAAACTGACTTTGCATTCCGAAGCGAAGCAGAATATAAAGAAAAAAACGACACCTAAACAAACGTATGCAGACCAATATTTGCAAAAAAAACAAAAATAGGAATCAGCCTACATCAGTTTCGGCGGTCACGCGCGCGGGACAAGTTGTGCACTTTCTCTTCTTTAACCTAGTTAAAAAGTGTATTGTTTATACGTGCACAAAAATGCTCTCGAGATGTCATGTGTGCCTGCACCTAGTGAATAGTTCAAGCAGCAAGTTGTCCTCATGGAACAAGCGGGTTATTCAAGACATGTGGTGGTATCGGTGGCTGAGGTTATTCGTCTGAGCGTAGCCTGTTTGAGGAGGCATTTGCTACTTTTGAATGAAGGAAAATTAACGCTGCCGTTGTGTCTTATATCCATGGCGTTTCCTACAGAGTGAAAGAGGTGTCAAAACGCGTCCAGCCTTGCATGGCATTCAGTGCTCCTCAGAACTTGTCCCAGCTTGCGTCGAAATCGACATCTCTAGAACAAAAATGCTGGGTTTCCAGGTGCAACATCAGAACACTACACAGAATGTGCATAGGTTGTAATCTACAGCATCCCGCTGACATGCTGAAATCAGTAGGTCGCTGAGACCAGCCGAAGCGTGAATGACTGGTTGTGCGAACACAGTATTTGTGTTCTGTTTCTTTCAGAAATAAACTTCAGTTGTAAGTTTAGCGCTCGTCTGTGTTTCTTCCTATTCCTCGACTCTTCTTGAGTAGTTACCAGTATAATGGATCACTAACTCACCCAAAAACTTGCTCTTCTTGAAAGTTTCGTGTATTGGGTGACCAATTGTGCCTCCCGGAGCTATGGGAAAGTGTTTAAGATGGCGGTGCCACTCCTTTTTTTTCGCAATAGGTCGAAATATGACACCAGGTGACGCCCCTCATCCACGCTTGCAAACAATTTGAAGATCCCCCGTACAGAGGGGATCATTGATATGCGAAGCATCAATGAGGAAGGTTGATTTTGTCAGCCTCAAATCAGTCACACTCCGCCGCGGTGATCTAGAGGACGAGGTACTCAGCTGCTGACCCGCAGGTTGCGGCATCGAATTCCAGCTGCGGCGGCTGCATTTCCGATGGAGCCGGAAATGTTGTAGGCCCGTGTGCTTCAACGGGTGCACGTTGAAGAAACCGCTTGGGGTCGAAATTTTCGGAGCCCTCCACTATGGCGTCTCTCATAATCATATGATGGTTTTGGAACGTTAAACGCACCATATCAATCAATCAAAAATCAGCACAATGTTACGAGCTGGAAATAAATGATGCCGTACATGACTTACGTCACATGATTGTCATGTTTGGATGTGTCCATTACCTTCATCACCTAATAATATCACGTAGTACCAAATTTAGTACATGTGGAGCAAGTAAAATGGCCACGAGCACGCTATGAGCGTGGTATGTTGTCATTTTCTTATATGGCCACCTGCATAGCCGCATTTAGCGGCAAGATAGCGACGACAACGAAGAACGCGGATTTGCTCAAGAGGCGCAGCGCAAGCGAGTGAAGAAGACGACAATCTTAGCGGCCTTCTCTGAGAGCGTCTCTACAAGTCCCACTCTCCGTGTTTTTAAATAAACCTCCTGTAATTTATAACCCACGACAATATGACAGGCTTGTCAGCGTTATCATCTCTGCACCAGTCATATACTTTTGTCATCCATTGACGTCACGTAACACCAAATTTGGTATATGTGGAGTTAGCAAAACGGCCGTGAGCGCATCATGAAGGGCCTAATATACTCCAATGTAGGGTTGACGGGCGCCCACGCTGTGCACAGCGACGCTACGTTAGCAAAACGCGAGCACTCTCTAATCTGACTCCAGGCGCGACCGGCGCGACCAGCGTCCGGCAACGCGGCCCGACGGACACCGGCGCGAAATGCGACATGCTGCCTTTCGCGTCGATGAGTTACCCAGAAAGCACTGAATCTCCCTCTTTTTGTGACAAAGGGACGCCGGACGAGCTCGACGCGCATGCGTCAAAGCAACGCAGCGCGGCATGCGCCTGCGAGTATATGGCAGGAACGACACCTGGCGTACACAACGGCCGGTGAAATGAACACCGGCGACCATGCGCACCACGTCACGTCGAAATGTATTGGCGCCTTGATTGTGGCATGTTGTCATGTTCTGACATGACACGCATCTTATGATTATCTTGTTTGCCCCAGTAACACAACCTCGTCATCTAGTGGCGTCACGTAATACCAACTTTGGCATATGTGTGGCATGTAGTCATGTTGTTAGATGACACGCATGTCGTGGTTATCATGTTTGGGTGTGTCATTTACCTATGTCGTCCATTTGTCACGTATTATCAAGTTGTGTACATGTGAAGCTAGCAAAACGGCTGCGAGCGCATCATGAGCGCAGCATGTACTCATGTTGTTACATGACGCGCATCTCATGTTTATTATGTTTGCACCAGTATCGTGCCCTCGTCATCCACCAACGTCCCGTAATGCCCAAACTTAGTATAAGTGAAGGCCGCCAGCAGACTATCGTGTTTTAAGCATTATCAGCAAAAAGGCGCAGTGAGCGCGCGGCGGCTCTCATCTCTCACGCGTACTTTGGCCCACGTAGAGAATAAGGGGGTGTACGCTCGATCACGCTCCCTTTTCTCGCAGTGAGGGGGATCGTACGTCTTCGCTAGCCTTTGGGTTTCGCCGGAATGATTCTGTGTTAGTTCTTTGGGTTTTGCCGGAATGATTCTGTGTGAGGTGGTGCTCGTGGGAGATTTCACCTGTGCGTTGTTGAACAATAAAAAACTTCGCAACGTGCGCGTTAACTAAAAGCCGCATTCTCCTGTCTCTCATTCCGTCTTACCAGCCATTGGCATGTACATTAAGTACTATCTGACAAGAAAGGGTTGCTACGTTATACTTGCTGGGCGTAACCTTCTTGATTTTAGAAAGGTTTAGCGAGCGTTGGGCCGCAGTGTCATGAATACAGTGAACAAGTATATACCATGAATGACTTCGAGGTGGTTAAAGGTGAGAAGTAGACCCGAAGCGCAAGCCATAAGAAAGTGTGCATGTGCCACCTCTCGTTTAATCCTTGGAATGTCCGCCAGATTGGATTGGATTGGATAAACTTTTATTTGGTCCTCCAAAACACAGATCACTGTGCTGCGGGCAGCTCCCACGTGGAGACTGAGATGCCACTAGATGGTGGTGCTTCTATATGAGGAATACATGATGAAAAGATGCGAGATGGTAGTACTTGTAGTGTTGAACAGGTGGACGAACGGACACACAGACAGATGCATGGATGGACGCACGGTAGGCTGCATGTACGAATGGATTCATGCATGGATGAACGCAGGAGTGGTTGCATGGACGAAAGCAGAAACGAACACACAGATGAACGTGCGAACGCATGAAAAGACGCACGCACGGACGGGCGGATGGACGCACGGGCGGCCACACAGACGCACGCATGGATGGACGAAAGCAAGAACGAATGGACGGACGGATGCTTCGCCCCACTATCCATCATTCACTCCGTGGATATGCTGCTAATTTTTTTTTTCGTAGAGTGCGCAACTGTTGCGTCTGTTCATGTTTTCAGCGTAGTTCCGGCAAACACTTCATGGCTTCAGCGAACCAGCAAACACTTCATGGCTGTTCAGTGACACGTCCCACTAGCGGACAGAAATTCGTAGACCTTTTTCTGAGTGTTCAATGCGCATGCAAGCACGCCTAATATTTCGCTCAATCGTTTCGCATGCACTAGTTGCACGCAGTTGTGCAGTAAACTGTGCAAGGGAGTGGGGAATTGCACTACTCAAAACTGCGTAGACAGGTACCACTCTGTGTCCGCAAAACTCCTAAGTTTGGCGTCTATAGTCTGACGTCAGGCGCGACCAGCGTCCATCGGCGCGGCCCGACGGCAAGCGGCGCGAAATGCGACCAGCAGCATTTCGTGCCGATATGTTACCCAAAAAAAACACTGCGTCTCTCGTCTCTCTCTTTTCGTGATGAAGGCACGCCGGACGCGCTCAAACTCACATGCGTCAATAGAATATACAGTGCGGCGCGCGCCTGCGATTATATGGCAAGACCGGCGCCTGGCGTGGAAACGGCGGCGTGATGCGACGAAATGAACGCCGGTGAGCACGCGCACCTCATTACGTCTAAATGTATTGGCGCCTTGGCTGCGGCATGTCGTCATGTTCTCACATGACACGCATCTCATAATGATTATGTTTGCACCAGTCACATACTTTCGTCATCATTTGGCGTCACGTAATACCAAATTTGGCATATGTGAAGATAGCGAAACGGCCGCGAGCGCATCGTGAGTGTGGCTTGTAGTCATGTTGTTACACGACACGCATGTCATGATTATCATGTTTGGATGTGTTATTTATCTATGTCGTCCGTTCGCATCGCGTAATGCCGATATTGATACATGTGAAGATAGAAAACGGCCGCAAACGCATCATGAGCATAGCATGTAGTGATGCTGTTACATGACATGCATCTGATGTTTATCATGTTTGCATCAGTATTATACCTTCGTCAACCATTTACGTTCTGTAATACCAAAGTTCGTATAAGTGATGCTAATTAAACCGCCGCCAGCACATCATGAGCATGGCATGTAGTCGTGTTGTTACATGACACACATGTCATGATTTTTATGTTAGAGTCTGTCGGTAGTGTTCGCCATGCAACTATGCCATACTATACCAGTTTTGTAACATGTCATGTGAACGAAACCACAGCAAGAGCTGCAGAACCAATGAACTGTAAATCATGACATTTATGACATACATATCATGATTTTCATGTTATGACTAGTAAAATATGTTCTCCGTACAGTCATGTTATGCAATACCATGTTTCGTATTGATACCATTGTTGAAATGGCCAGGACAGCTAAATGTCATAGGCGGCTACATAGATAGATAGATAGATAGATAGATAGATAGATAGATAGATAGATAGATAGATAGATAGATAGATAGATAGATAGATAGATAGATAGATAGATAGATAGATAGATAGATAGATAGATAGATAGATAGATAGACAGACAGACAGACAGACAGACAGACAGACAGACAGACAGACAGACAGACAGATAGATAGATAGATAGATAGATAGATAGATAGATAGATAGATAGATAGATAGATAGATAGATAGATAGATAGATAGATAGATAGATAGATAGATAGATAGATAGATAGATAGATAGATAGATAGATAGATAGATAGATAGATAGATACGCTCAAAGTCGCCGATGTTTGCTATGAAATGCTTCGCATTTATTAGACCAAATTCCCATTTGATCCTTTACCCAAAAAGTTCTAAAGAATGAAAATGCTTGGAATTGGGCGTTTAAATGCCGGCTAGGAATTCCCCAACCTAGGTGCAGGTGCCAGTACTAATTACCATAGTAATAAATGAGTATTAAAACAACAATTAAGTTTGTGGTGGCAAAAGAATTTGTTACGCGATTCACAAGACATGGACAGACCACACATGCCTATAATACGAAGCATGGCCATGCGGTTTGGATGGTGCACGTGCATGTGTGTGTTGCTCCACAACTATAGGACAGTTGCTATATATACACCTTTTGGGTCGGTGTCAACACAACAATAGCAGCAGCACGTGTCGCTTCCCAAGAAACGTCCACTTATTTCAATTAACATTCTGCAACAGTGAAGCAGAAAGCTTGCTATTTTTAGTTTTGCCTGAGTAAGGATTATCTACTTTACCTATTTCTGGTAAAGCCAAGGCTCTTCAACATAAAGACTAACTTGTAGATATTTGTCTGTAGCTTACAATAAAATCAATTCAAGTTATTTGGCTAGAAAAACGAGAGAAAAGTGTTGAAAATGAGTAGGCTATTCGCTAAAGCTTTCGTTCCCCGTTAATGCATCCTGACTACGCAGGTGCAAAAATTCAGAATGCGTACAGCACTGGAACCAAAAAAACGGAAGCCGTGCAGCACCTCTGCGGACGGCTCAGTGCTCTCCCGTAGTTAAGTGCGAAGTATTCGAAATTGTTAAACATTTTCACTAAACACACCTCTGTTTGCTAACAGCGAAATGGTCCACATACTGTCTCGAGCACTGCAGCTTACAGCACTGCAGCTTACATTTCAGCACTATTGCACCATTTACTTTTTAGAAGAAATAAGCTAATATTTCTAATCACTTTGGAAACAAAAACTGTCATTTAGCATCCTCCATGCTACACTATAGCTGGTATGTTATGATTATTTGTAACGGCAAGTGATAGTCTTGCTTTTCCTCTGCAGTAATTTATAGCTATCAGTAAAGAGGCCTCCCAACACATACGATGTTTATATATTTGTGGTTTGCATGGATTTATGGTTTATCTTTGTGCTTTGAATAGGTATATGGATGTGGAAAGTTTTACCATTACTCGAAGCGCCGATATGAAATAGATTTAGTGTTTTGTTAACGCAATAAAGTCTCTGAATCACTTCCGACCACGACAACGTGTTCTGGCGCTCGCCAGCATTATTGCGGGTGGCAAGGGCGTCTAGGCACGCTATCGTATGATTGGCTGAATGTAACGTTAGAAGAGGTCATGGTTTGGCATTGAAACTAAGGTGACTTAAGGTTACCACTTTTATTTTCCGTGCTGTCTTGTTGAAGCTGAAGTAGAAGCCATCGCAAGAAAAAAAAATTGGCAGATCCCACGTACAGTGAGAATCAATATGCGATTGGATTGGATAAACTTTTATTTGGTCCTCGAAAACACAGATCACTGTGTTGCGGGCAGCTCCCACGTGGGTACCGAGATGCCAAGCTCCTCAGCCGCCTCGCGGGCTTGGAGGACAGCCCAGAGCTGATCTGCCAAGGACGAGCTGCGGATTGCCGCCTGCCATCTGGCAGAGGTGATGTTCGATAAATGAGCGAATTTGGTGCACTGACGGAGCATGTGTTCTAATGAAGCTATTTCCCCACAATGTGGACAAAGATTACATGGGTATAGGTCAGGGTACATGATGTGTAACATTTTTAAAGTAGGGTACATCCGCGTTTGCAAAAGCCTTAATGTAAGTGCTTGGGGCCGAGTTAGATTTTTGTGAAGTGGAGGGAAAATCCTTCTAGACAAGTAGAAATGTTTGGTGAGCTCGTTATATGTTGTTAGAATTTCCCGGTTATCCCCTTCACTGGTAAAACGCATCCCCGGGAAGGCGCGTTTGGAGAGGTCTCGCGCCGCCTCGTGTGCTGCTTCATTGAGATTGAGAGGGGAATCGTTGATTTGTCCAAGGTGAGCTGGGAACCAACTCAGACGATGATGCGTTATGTTCTTGTTTTGCAGTATTCTCAGCGTTTGTTCAGAGACCGCCCCCTTGGCGAACGCCCGTAGTGCTGCCATGGCATCACTGTAGACGACTTCCATGTTATCCATCTTGAGTGCTAAGGCGATGGTCACCTGTTCCGCAATGATTGGGTCTTCGTCCTGACCGTCGCTGAGTTGACGACATGGGCAGCCTCATCGACCACCACTGCCACAAACGCTTTTCTATTGGCGTAGGAAGCCGCGTCAACAAATACGACCCCTCGTTCCTCGTTTGAGACTTGACGAAGTATCGTCGTGGCCCTCGCTACTCTTCTTCTGACGTTGTGTTCTGGATGCATGTTTCTTGGTATAGAAGATACCGTGATATTCTCCCTGATAATGTCGGGGATCTCATCGTAATTGCGTCTGATTGTCATTGGGTGTTGGCCCAGCTCCTGCAGGATCATTGTCCCCGACCTTGTTGTAGATAACCTTGCAAACTGTGCTCTTTCTTGGGCTTCTGCTATTTCTTCGAGCGTGTTGTGAATGCCAAGCTCAAGCAGACGCTCGGTGCTGGTATGTATGGGTAGGCCGAGGACCTTCTTGATAACTTTCCTGAGGAGCACATTCAGTGTCTCGGACTCTGCTCTTGACCAGTTGTGCATTGCTGCCTTGTACGTGAAGTGGCTTAGAACAAACGCATGCATCAACCTGATGAGGTTGTCTTCCTTGATCCAATTTGTTTTGTTAGCCACTCTGCATATGAGGTGCACCGCACTGTCTGTTTTCCAAGTTAACTTGGCTATAGATTTGCTGTTGGCGCCGGTAGATTCTATCAGCATGCCCAAGACTTTGATGGAGTCGACCCTCTGGATGGCATCCCCTTGATTTGTACGGAGGTGGATGTCCATCTCGTTTAATGGCTTCCATCCCCTGGGTTTCGGTCCTCGGCGTGCAGTCCGATACAGTAAAAGTTCTGACTTACTCGAGGAGCACTTGAGCCCGGAAGGACGAAGGTACTCTTCTACGGTGCCAATCACCTCTTGCAGAGCGCTCTCAATCTGCCCCTTGGTTCGACCTGTGCACCAGATGATAATGTCATCTGCGTAGATGCTGTGCTTCAATCCTTCAATGCTCGATAATTTCTTTGACAGTCCAATCATGGCAATGTTGAACAGCATTGGTAAAATCACTCCCCCTTGCGGCGTGCCCCTTGCTTCTGGTTCGATTGCTGTGGTCTCGATATCTGCAATCTTCATCACAGCTTTCTGATCTGTAAGAAAAGACCATATGTAGTCATAGAAGCCTTTCCCCAGACCAAGCTTGGAAATTGCTTCGAGTATGAATGAGTGGTGGATGTTGTCAAACGCTTTTTCTAGATCTAGGCACAGAATGTCTCTCACGTCTCTGGTGTCATTGTCGATGATCTGGTGTTTGATAAGCTTCAATGCATCTTGTGTGAATAGCCCTGCCCTGAATCCAACCATACTGTGTGTATATATGTCGTTATCTTCCAAACACTTGTTTATCCTGTGCAGTATGGCATGTTCTGCAACCTTGCCGATACATGATGTCAAGGATAGTGGCCTCATGTTGTCCAAGTTAGGGGGCTTTCCTGGCTTAGGAATAAGGATCGTGCTGGCCAGCTTCCACTGCTCTGGCACCTTGCCTTCTTTCCACGCTGCATTGATCATATCCTTCAGGGTTTCAATTGAATCGTCATGAAGGTTACGAAGGGCCTTGTTTGATATACCGTCCGGGCCAGGGGCCGACCTGCCGTTGAGATCATGCAAGGCTCTTCTGATCTCCTCGATGTTAAATTCGCCCTCAAGACCTGGATTGGGTGTGCTCTGGTACTGTCTACTTGGTGGTGCCAATCCTCTTTTGATTGGGAGGAACTTATGCACGAGCCGCTGCACAACTTGCTGTTCTGTAGTGCGCCCTATCTCTTTATGCAAAATTCGTGCGATAACATGCTTTTGATTTGTTTTGGTGGTGTTTTCGTTGAGGAGATGCTTTAATATGTTCCATGTCTTGCCATTGCGCATCTGACCATCGACGGAGTTGCAGATTTCGTCCCATTGCTGCCTGAATAGTGCGCGACAATGTTCCTCGACTGATCTGTTTACCTCAGCTATCTTCTTCCTCAGTCTTCGGTTCAGGCGCTGACCCTTCCAACGGTTCAGTAGTGCTTGCTTTGCCTCAAGAAGATGGGCGAGCCGGCTTTCTATTCTTTCAAGCGGAAAATCTGTGGTAATTGTGGAGGAGACGGATTTGATGTCTTCTTTAATCTGTTTGACCCACTGCTCCAAGCCTTGTCTGTAGCCATCTTGTTCCCTTTCCATCCTTATCTTCCTGATTTCATCCCAGTCTGTGAAGTGGAATTCTCTCTGCTTTTTACGCTCTACGGAGAAGGTAGTGGCTAGAATGCAGTGGTCACTCCCTAGGTCTACAGCAAGGTTCATCCACTGGGCCTTCTTGATGTTCCTTACAAATGTAAGGTCCGGGGTGGAATCCCTGCAGCAAGATGTACCAAGCCTTGTTGGTAGGCTGGGGTCTGTGATTAGGGTGAGATCAAGTTCACTGGCACTTTGCAACGTCGATTTCCTTTCCCAGTGTTGTACTTGTAACCCCATGTATGATGAGGGGCGTTGAAATCACCTGCTATGACGAGTGGACATTCCCCGGCGATATTAACAGCTTTCTTTAGAACCGTCTTGAACCCTTGCTTTTGTTCCTTTGGACTGCTGTATATATTAGGAATGAGAATGCTCTGATGGTTGCTGGTACCTGGCACAATCTCTACCATGACGTGTTCAAACCAGCCTGCTTCTATCTTGAGGTCGTGGGTTACGTGCGATAGTTTGTTGCATACGAAGGTACAGACTCCCCTCCCTTCACATCCCCTACTACAGGCCGGAATCCAGGCAACGTTGCTTGCGGTGAAAGGGTCTCTTGTAATAATATAATATGAGGCTTTTCTTGGCTGCTCCTGATATACTGCTGTAGGGTTGTCTTCTATTTAAGGTAACCTCTACAGTTCTATTGCCAGATACGCAATGCTTCACGTAGCGCTGCCATCATGGTTATTACATGGGCGGCCAGAGCCTGATGCTGCACCTGTCGACAAGTTTGGTACCACTAGTATTGGTGGCCGAAGAGGTGAGTTTTGTACATGAGGAGGCCTTGCTGTGTTGTGCAGATATGCTTCGACCTTTGTAATGCGCAAAATTATATGCTCTTTCAGTGCCGCCACGCTTGACTGTAGCCTACCCATCTGCTCGCTAAGATTGGCTACTACTTTGCTGAGCGTGTCTAAAACCTCTTTCATATCTGACATGGTCGTTTGGTTAGCTTCCACGTGTTCTGCCATGACTGCCCTCTTTTTTGTGGTTCTCGAGTTCCCACGTTTTCAGCCACAGGGACATCAGTTGGCTGAGACAATGGCTGTGAAAGCTGCGCGCTGGTTAGCTTAGTGGGAAATTTTTTTATTTCCTTTAACTCAGCTGATAGCCTCTCATTCGATTTCGTAAGTATCGCGTTTTCTTGCTCTAGCTGTGCAATTCTATCATGCTCTGGCAGCTTACGTGTCATCACCTCTGCCGCGCCGTTGCGCACCCACTCAGCCCAGCTGCCTCTCGATGTAACTGCAGGCGTCCTCCCCGGGTCGGAAGCCGTGATCTCGAACTGAACGCCAGACAGCTGGCCATTCGGGTGCCGCCGAGGCTGATCCCGACCCTGATGGTGACCTTGAGACCTCGAGCACCCCCGTGATTGGGAGCGGGTCTTGGGTCTAGAACCTCTTTTGGAACGCGACCTCCTCCTGGAGTGGGGCCGCCTTTCCTGTTCGTGTGTAGTCGGGATGCTCTGAGTCCCGTAGGCTGGAATAAGCTGTTTGTCGTTGATGTCTGGACTCGATGTGATTGATGCGTCCCAGGCTTCTGCGGCTGCTCGCGATCTTTCCCAGCGTCTGCGTCTGACGACGTATGGCACTAAGAACTTGTTCTTGCACTCCTTGTCTGCCGTGGAATGGTGACCATCGCACAGCCTGCATCTTCGATTGCACTGGTGCAGGCTATCTGGGTTCTTAGTCTCGCAGCCTCTGCAGATGGTTTCAGCTGGGTTCGGACAGACGTCAGACCGAAGTCCCAGCTTTCCACAGACGTAACAAATACCGATGTTCTTGCGGTAAAGGGAGCACTGAAAACGCGAAGGTCCATATCTCACAAATCTGGCAACCTTGTGTCATTCGAACGCTATGATGATTGTCCCGGTGTGCTTGATTCTCTTGGCCTGCAGCGCGAGTGGGTTGTTCGCGTTCGCAATCTTTCGGGTCAAAATGTCCTGAGTATCGCTTACGGGGATCCTGCGAATCACTCCTTTAAAAGTATCGTGGGGTGCCGCGGCGTACGCGCTAACCTCGAAAACTTTGCCTCCAATGTTAATTTGCTTGACCTTGAGGTATCTTGAAGCTCTGTCTTGGTCTGGAGTGCTTGCCATCATAATTTTTTGCTGCAAGTTGAAACAGATGATGTCCTGCATGGCCTCCTCCTCTTTGACGCCGGCTGTCAGTACTATCGCGTCTGCCACAGCTCCAGTGCCAATTCTCGAGATGTTTAATCCTCCACGTGGTCATAGCACAATTTTGCTGAAGTCCTTGGGTAGTGGCGGCATGCGTCCAGCTCGCACGATTGTATGCTTGGTATCATACCTACTACGACTGGCTCGAGCGTCTCCCGCAACGCCAGCCTTGGTCGAACCCTTGGCAGCAGGAACGCTTACCGCGGCTAGCTTATTCCTTGAGCGTCTCGTTTCGGCTTCCTTCCAACCCATGTCTTCCGTGCAATCCTCTGGAGAGATGTCTTCTCCATCTACTTGGTATTGAATTCTCAGTTGCAGGTCCTGGAACGCGCAGAGCGTTGAGTCACGTTGGCGTCGGGTCGGCGCATCGGCGACAATCGCCTCCTTGGTTAGGCTTAAATCCCTCGGTGGCGTTGCCGTGTTAAAATGTCCCAAAAATGGTTTAAAAGTCCACTCACCAGCACAAAGGTGGTATCTGCTGATTTCTTGAGAACTTGGGCACACAATGGGACTGAAAACTTGGCGACAAATTTGTGAATACCACAGGAAAGCATTCTTGTAAGCAGGAGCTGATCTTCGCGCGTCCACACTGGTCGGCACCTAGAGCGTCCAATCGATATGCGAAGCATAAATGATAACTGTTGATAAAATCCCCACAATGTTATGGGGTGGAAGTAAATGATGCCGCAAACGACTTCCGTAAAGTGATTATCATGTTTGGATGTGTCGTTTACGTTCGTCATCTATTAACCTCACGTGATACGAAATTTAGTATATATGGAGCTAGCGAAACGGCCACGAGCACGCTAAGAGCGTGGTATGTTGTCATGTTCTTACATGACCCGCGTGTCAGGATTATCATGCTTGCACCAGTCATATATTTAGCCATCTATTTACGTCACGTAACACCAAATTTGGTATATGTGGAGCTAGCAAAACGGTCGCGAGCGCATTGAAGGGCCCAATATACTCCAATGTAGCGTTGACCCGCGCGCACGCTGGGCACAGCGACGCTACGTTAGCAAAACGTGAGCACTCATAGTCTGACGCCAGGCACGACCAGCGTCCGTTGGCGTGGCCCGTCGGCATCCGGCGCGAAATTCGCGCCTATGCGTTTGCCAGACAACACTATACGTCTCCCTCTTTTCGTGACGGAGAGACGCCGGACGCGCTAAAACGCGCATGCGTCAAAGAAACGCAGCGCGGCGCACCCCGACGAGTATATATGGCAAAACCGGCGCCCGGCGTCACAACGCTCACGTGAGGTGACGAAATTAACGCCGGCGAGCACGCGCACCGCGTCACGTCGATATGTATTGTCGCCTTCACGGCGGCATGTAGTCATGTTCTCACGTGACACACATCTCATGATTACCAAGTTTGCACCAGTAACATACCTTCGTCGTTTATTGACGTCGCGTAATACCAAATTTGGCATATGTTAAGCTAGCGAAACTCCCGCGAGCGCATCATGAGTGTGGCATGTAGTCATGTTGTTACATGACACGCATGGCGTGATTATCAAGTTTGGATGTGTCATTTACCTATGTTGTCCATTCGCGTCGCGTAATACCGAGTTTGTACATGTGAAGCTAGCGAAACAGCCCCCAGCGCATCATAAGCGTGGCATGCAATCAGGTGTTACATGGCCTGCATCTAATGATTATGATGTAAGGGTCTGCGCTTGTATTCACCATGCAATCATGTCATACCATACCAGTTTTGCAACATGTCATGTGAATAATTCCCATGTCATGGGAATAGTTTTCTCAAACGTGTTAAAAAATAAAGATTCAGCCAAGCGCTAAAACCTAATGAGAGAGAGAGAGAGAGAGAGAGAGAGAGAGTGACTGGTTTATATACAGAGAGTTAGAAAGGTCGGCTTCAGCCTTAGCACGCTCTAGCCTCTTTACACAGGTAGAAAAGAAAGAGAAATGGATGATGATGGTGAAATAGAGAGGTGAGTGTATAAAGTCATTTCAAACTAACAAAATGTTATAGCCATGCATATAGTCCAGTAGCTTTAAAAAAGTCCATATTTATTCTTATGACCACAATTGCACTATTAGTGTCAGGCCAAAGGCCACTTAATGAGCTAAGGCGAAGTCGTTCAATCCAAACAGTCAAAGTTTGTCGTTCACGTGTTCATGCTGGGCAGCAACAAAATGTGCGCTCAAATGTTTCTGGCCCACGACAGTGTTCACAATTGGGACTGGCGTCATTGCGGCCGATGATATGTGCGTAACGTCTCGTGAACGCCACACCAAGACGAATGTGGTGGATCGCACTTGCAATGTGTAGCTTCAATTAATGGGGCATGCGGATATTCATTTCCGTCGCCAAATTTTGTAACGCCGGTGTCACTGCTTCGGTTTCGTTCAGTTAGGTCAAATTAGGCAACCTTGACGGTTAGGACTTTCTGGAATATTCAGTATTTTTAATGCATTGGTGCCCAAACTGTTTTATCTGCAGAAATCCAGAGATAATAGACCAAGTATTTTTACTTTGTTGGAGAGGATCTATTTTTGGGATGTTTGACAAGGAACCCCTAAAAAAAGAAGTTCTCTCACAAACACTTGACATCAGCTTTCTTAATTAGAAATAGTAAATGAGGATGGTCTGCTTTTTAACCGAATAACGCTTCTTGGCTTGCATTGTCTATGGCGGGCTAGAATGGCAGGTTTTCACGGCATTTTCTCAGAACAACGTAATAGTGCCACAGACGTAAGCATGTGCCCTACTGGGTCCTGCGGTACTTATCACGCCTACCCATTTCGTGCTTCATAGAAGTGAGCGGAAGGTTTAAAATTTTCCCTTACGAACATCGGCGATTAAAGAAAACGGAGTTTTAGCTCTCCTGATGTGGTAAGTCTGGAAACGGCAACGGGAAGGTTTCTTCAAAATATAACCAAGAATGTTGAAAATCTGCGGTAAATAGTAAAACAAAATATTTAAATATTCGCCTATTTGTAACGCTACGAAATATTTTTTTAAATATGTCAAGACGAATATAGCACTATTATTATTAAGAGCATGATACAAAGGATATACATGCAGGCTATGTACTTTCATGTTGTGTATAAATTACTCCATCTTTGAGATGTCATTGCCAAAAAGCGCTACCTGTCAAAAAAGAAAATATCCATAATATTTGAAACACTGCCAGCGTAGTCTCTGAGGTCTCAAACCGTTGTGCGAGTTTTTACTGCCTGCAGGTAGAGGACACTGAAATCCCTCAAACAGGCTGTGAGGTATGGAGGAATAAAATTTTTCTTCCATGCGGTGAGGAGAAAGAAGCTCGCAGAAAAATCAGGTGCATTACGTTCCAAGAGAAGTATTGAACCTGAAATATTGCAGATGAACGCAGAAAATGTTCAGATATATGTAAAAGAAGCGGTTAACTCAGGGCGGAGAGAAAGTAATAGGAAGCTTGTTTGCAAGTTAAAGGCTGGCAACGTAAACGACACTCGTTATTGGATACATATTCAGAACCTTTGGCATTATCGTACATGTGTAGCACTCATAGCACTCATGTCGCGGCCGGCAATTTTTGCATGCTGGTTCAGCATGTGATAGTCAGAAGCTTCTGCAAAACTTTCTTTCGAGAGTGGTGGGGGAGGAGGAGGGCGAGGTTGCCATCAGTTATTTGTACCTTACTTACACTAAATTATAGCGAGTTTTTTTTCTTTTTCTTTTTTTACAGCGAAAGTTGTTGCCTCGCACAGCGCCGTAGTTGTCCGCCGCCGCCGCCACCGCCGCCGCCGCCACCGCCGCTGCCGCCACCGCAGGTGTCCGTAACCACATCGCACAAAATTTTAAAAAAATGGCAGCATATCCACGGAGTGAATGATGGAGAGTGGGGCGAAGCATTCGTCCGTCCATGCGTCCATCTGTGTGACCGTCCATGCGTCTGTTTGTGCGCCCGTTCCTGCGTTCTTTCATGCATCCGCCCCTGCGTCCGTTCATGCGTCCATCCATGCATCTGTTTGTGTGTCCGTTCGTTCATCTATTCAACACTCCAAGTCCCACCATCTCGCATCTTTTTATCATATATTCCCCATATAGAAGCACCGCCATCCAGCGGACATTCCAAGGACTAAACGAGAGGTGGCACACGCACACTTTCTTACGGCCTGCGCTTTGGGTGCACTTCCCACCTTTAACCACCTCGAGTTCATGGTATATTCTTGTTCACTGTATTCATGGCACTGCGACCAAACGCTCGCTAAACCTTTCGAAAACCAAGGAGGTTACGCCCAGCGAGTATAACGTAGCAACCTTTCCCTGTCAGATAGGGCTCAATTTACATGCCAATGGATGCTAATGAGAAATGAGAGACAGGAGAATTCGGCTTTTACTTTCTTACGGCTTGCGCTTCGTATCTACTTCTCATTTTTAACCACCTTGAGTTCATTCATGGTATATACAAGTTCATTGTATTCATGGCACTGCGGCTCAATGCTCGCTAAACCTTTCTAAATCTAAGGAGGTTACACCCAGCGAGTATAATGTAGCATCCCTTTCTTGTCCGATAGTGCTCAATGTACATGCCAATGGCTGCTAATGGGAATCGCAGCGTAAGCGTTGACTAAAAGCCGAATGCTCATGTCTCTCATTCCCCATTAGCAGCCATTGGCATGTACATTGAGCACTATTTTTTATTGTTAAACAACGCACAGAAGAAATCTCTCACTGGCACCACCTTGGAGGTCAAGTGTTATACCTATTTCGGGTATCTGCCACTGGTGGTGACATACGAGGGACGCCCAAGCCACGCCATAAGGAGCTTCGCCCCTAAAAAAGCTATTATCAATGACACAGTGGGGCCCGTACCCGGGTCCGCTGGGTCCCTGCCCACTATTTCACCACTGAGCCACGCCAGCGCTTGGGACTGGATGGCAAACTTGCTTGATTTCGGGAAAGCAATCACGTTAATATGAGTTCTGAAGGGTTTTAAAACAGTGAAAAAACAACCATTCGTTCCACAGTACGAATAGCGTAACGAGTGGGCCGTCCAATGCTCCAAACCATCACAAAAGCGTGTTCTTGTTAGCCTATTAACTGTGGCGCATACCCACTTCAGCCGTAATTCCTAATCGTCGTAAGCCACTGCATGGACAATTGGCACAAACCTCCTTGCAAGTGTATAGCGGATACCACGCTTCTCAGAAGAATGACGAAAGATAGCATAGAAAATGCCAGCCTACAACCCAAAAGTTTATTATTAATGCCCTAGTGGGTACCAAGCAAGCGTGCTTGAAGTAGTTACCCAATCAGTGTTTTGAAAAGGCTCTGAACGGCCGCTCTTCTAGCTTTCGCTGTGATTGTGCTGCGCCTACCACGCAGGTCGGGCGTTTTTTTTTTTTTCTTTCTTTCTTGGCTCGGTTTGGCTTTTTAGAGACCGAAGTGATTTTGCCGGAAGACGAAGTACAGCAAACGTTAACACTTAAATAATTCGACCTGTTTAGGCTCCCCAATTCTGATCGGCTCAAAAAGGTCTCAAGGGCTCGAACTAAAATGAGAACACAACAATATACAGAGTCGCAAGGGCGTTCCAAGCCCGCAAGCAACAAGATGCTAAGGGCATTTCACGTAACCAGAGTATAAGGAGGAGGAGGTCTGATAAAAGGAGGAGAGAAAAACGAGTAAGAAGGGCCTGAATACGCAATATGGGGCGACACGAAAACAAGAACCCGTACAAACATGCACCCACAACACTTCCAAGTGACTTTATTTACAAAAAGCAGGATGATAATATGTGGGGTTTAACGTTCCCAAACCACCATATGAATATGAGAGACGCCGTAGCGGAGGGCTCCGGAAATTTTGACCACCTGGGATTCCTTAACGTGCACCCAAATCTGAGTACACGGGCCTACAACATTTCCACCTCCATCGGAAATGCAGCCGCCGCAGCCGGGATTCGGTCCTGCGACCTGTGGGTCAGTGGCCGAGTACCTTAGCCACTAGACCACCACGGCGAGGCTTGCAGAAAGTAGGTTATTTATAGGTAAGAAGAGATGAAGAGCAAGAAACGCTGGCAAAACAACACGAGCGTCAGTGCATCACGTACCCGGGAGTGACCTAAAGTGTGAATCTATAGGTTTTATCAAATTTTTTTTAGATGCGGAGCATCTTATACTCGCGCCTTGTAGTGCGCCGTCCGCACCGCTTCTCGAACATTCGACAGCTGACGCGCGCGCATGCGCCGTCGCGCCGTCGCCCACTCTTCCACCATCTGTGCATCCCTTCCTCCTCTACACACCGCGCGCGCTTCACTCCTCCACCATCTGTGCACCCTTCCTCCTCTACACACCGCGTTCGACATCTACAATTCTCCTGATTCTCCAGTGGACGCGCATGTGGCGTCGCGCTTCGAGAACATTCAACAGCTGACAGTGCATGCGCCGTCGTGCTGTATATATACTCAAGGTCGGCGCTCGCTCGCTCAGTTGCCGCTCGTCGGTTGGTTTGTACGGCGCGTCGACGTCCAAGGTCGCGGTGAAATGAATTCCAACGAATCCACAAACACAATGATCAACGTCCCTTCGACCAGCGCCGCCCTTTCGCATACGTGTGTACGTGTTCACTCATTTAACACCCCCTCCTACAACCACGTTAACCAATTTAGCCATCGACCCAAGTAAGTCGCAATTTAACACCCCATTTCACAACCACGTTAACCAATTTAGCCATCGACCCAAGTAAGTCGCACTTTAACACCCCGTTAACCAATTATATGGTCCGCATCCTCCTCAGTGTTCCCCCGAGGGAAGCTGCGGGCAATTTTTTTTTCATAATGAAGGTGCGCTCACCCAACTCTCTTTCCTTTTTGCCACGATAAACGTTGCAATCATTTCCCTCTCAGTTCTCGGCTTACACTTTGATAAGAACTTTGCCTTTTCCAGATGAGGCAAATAGCTCTTGCTGTCCTAACTCGTGCAATGCAGGATGAAGCTGCTGTTTCTGACGGTGCGCAATTATTGGCTGAGCTGCTGTGCAGCTATAGAGACATCGGCCGGTTCGGTCTATGGAAGGCCGACCGCACGAAAGAGGTATCTCGTAAGTGAATTGGAATCACAACTAGAGATATGAAATGCACCATGCAGTTACGATTTCACCGCGCAGCCTATGCCTTTTTGAGACCATCAACTGACTAATGCAACAACGTGCCTTGCTTCGGGAAAAGGAGTGTGACGAGGTTAAGCTTGCGCAAGGCGGTCTATTCGAAGGGTTGACGGAATTGGTAGTCGTGTTATGAAGCTCACATTAGGCGGCTTACTAAAATTGTGGTCTGAGAGGGTGGTTCCAGCTTATGGATGAAAGGGGGAATGAAGATGAAGCTCACGTCATGAACCTTACTTAACGCACCTGATTCCAACAAGGGATCGAGAACGGAGTTCCTGCCATGACAATACAAATTGGGGAATGAAGCCGCAGGGCAAAACCAAGCAGACACACACGCAAGATAAAACATGGGACCCTAAAGCTTCACCTTTAGGAGTAGAATGCGATAGCGATATCCTCTTTTTAGAGTGAACTTGAAGCACTTAGTGCATGGAAACTTTTCGAACTTGCAATGCACCCAATACGTGACCTTAAGGGAATAGGCGCAGTAGCGTGTGTGCCTTTGTAGTGGGTGGCTGGCTCTAAACCACTGAGTCATTAAGATAATTGATGTTTTGACGTCCACTGGTATTGTGTGCTTGTAAAACTTGCGTTGGGTCTAGTTGGTACATAGCACAAAAAAAAGAAGTTAACTTCTTTGGCGCAAACAATACGGAAAAAAGGAAAAAAGAAGGCGAGGAAAGAAACAGATTGACGCCAAACTAACAACTACTTTATTCTTCACACAGCAACGCATATATATGCCGAAACCACATACATTGCATGCGCACGCACAGCTTCGTATCGTATACGTAAAAACGAAAAATTCCTAAACCTTAACACATCACACCACACACCTGAATGTACACGCGTGTTGTCATATTACACTTGTAGAACACGATATCTTAACCAAGATGTGTACGCAAAAATTCATATTCGATGGCATGCAAAGAAACGGAAGTATCACTGATACAGTCAGCTCCGCTTTTCTTAATATTCCAGTATTCCTGCGCATGAATTGGTGGCTTTCAATAGAAATGTGGCTTCAAAGGCACAGCAAGTAGTGCGCGATCGATGCCTACTTGAAGGGGTGGAGTGCCTAGATAAAGCTGTGTCCAAGCAAGGAGCAAAACGCATGGATTTCAGTGTTAAACATACGTTGTCCTACTTAAGGAATAATAACCTATGTCTTTTGCAGGGAGACAAGGAAGGTGGTTTTGTTGTAGTAGAAAGGGGGGCTTTTAATGAAAAAGCGTTACAAGCAGTGACAAAAAATTTTGTAGCAGTTAAGAAAAGCGAAACTCGCGTAAAATCAAGATTTGTGGAATTTTGTAACAAGTTGGCGCTCGCGCCGCTTGCGAGAAGTATTCAGAGAAGTAAAGCCAATTGTTTAAATGTGTTTTTCACAGCTAAAACGCACAAGCCTGAAACGCCTTTTAGAACCATTATTAGTGAGTCTGGGTGTTGGCAACACAACGTAAGCCAATTTTTGCAGAAAAAGCTGGGGTGGCTAAGTGTCAACGACCCGTTCCGCACTAAGAATTCTGAAGATATTGTAAAATTTTGTAGTGGGAACGAAAAAGTGGGCTATGTTTTCTCGGTTGATGTCCAGGATTTATTTTACTCTGTACCGCAGCAAGGGTTATTGTTATCTGTGCATGAATGCATTGAAGAAAACGGTGCTATCTCGTTTCAGAACGAGGTCGGGTTGAACGTGGCGAATTTTATGAGTTGTTAGAATTCTATCTTAAGGTCACATTTATAGTTTTTAATGACCAGCATTTTATTCAGCGTGATGGCATTTGCATCGGATCCTGTGTTGCTCCTGTACTTGTCAACATTTTTTAGCCCATGTCGATAGGTCTCTACAAAATGTTTTTAAAGTTTTTAAGGTGTTAAGAGTTTTTAGATATGTAGATGATTTTATTGTGTTTTAAATTTTGGCTCTGACTACAGTGATACGGTGACTGATGTTTTAAATGCTTTTAAGCAACACGGACAAGGGCTCACTTTCACGCATGAGCTGCCCCAGGAAAATGTCTTACAAGCTCTTGACCTTAGTCTAGAGGTATGTTACCGGCATGTGTGTTGGGCTTACAGTCCCCGTGTACAGAAAGAGCTGTTACATTTTAAGTCGGCCCACTCGAAAGTGGTTAAAAGAGGAATAGTCTCAACCTGCATAGATTCAGCTCTCAGAAAGTCGTGCGCTCATAAAATGCAGGAGAGTTTTGAAAATCAGGTACGCCGTATTTTGGCTGCAGGTTACCCTATGACGCTCCTTACAGCCGTAGCTGAAGCCCTGCTTCAGAAAAGGAACACAAGAAAGAAGGCGACATGTGAACGTGATACGTTCAGGCCTGTTGTGATACCTTATTTACATAAGGTCACACATCAACTCAAGAGAGTTGCTAACAGGCATGGGGTCTCCTTGGTATTCTCTGCGCCCAACAAACTCTTGAAGTTGTGCTCCCGCACCTGCGGTAGTAGCAAAACTGGGTGCAAAATAAAACACGGTGTCTGCTTTATTTCTTGCATCACCTGTGTGGTATATGGCATACCTCTGGTATGTGGCAGGATCTACATCGGGCAAACGGGACGTTGCATAAACGAGCGTCTTAGGGAACATGCGCAAAAAATAGTTAACAAGGTAGACAAAGGGGCACATCTTGTTGCTCACTTGCAATCCTGCATTGGATGTTCGCCACGGTTTCATGATACGATGATTCTGGGCAGGAGCAGGAATGAAGATGCAAGACTTGCTTTGGAGGCTTATCATATTAAGAAAAGCGGAGCTGACTGTATCAGTGATACTTCCGTTTCTTTGCATGCCATCGAATATGAATTTTTGCGTACACATCTTGGTTAAGATATCGTGTTCTACAAGTGTAATATGACAACACGCGTGTACATTCAGGTGTGTGGTGTGATGTGTTAAGGTTTAGGAATTTTTCGTTTTTACGTATACGATACGAAGCTGTGCGTGCGCATGCAATGTATGTGGTTTCGGCATATATATGCGTTGCTGTGTGAAGAATAAAGTAGTTGTTAGTTTGGCGTCAATCTGTTTCTTTCCTCGCCTTCTTTTTTCCTTTTTTCCGTATTGTTTGCGCCAAAGAAGTTAACTTCTTTTTTTTGTGTTGTGTGCTTGTAGCGCGCATTATTTCTGCAATATATCATGTCGCATTTTGAAGAATGAGCACAGGATGAGTGTGTTTGTAAAGCATGAACGCCACTTTCTCTGCATTACCAAGCAGAGAAAGTTATTTTCACTGCGTCCACAAGTAGATGCATGGCCATGTGGTCGGATATTCGCTTTCCACGCAAACGACTCGGGTGCGACGCATCATCTTTGTCGATATCTTTATCCACAACCAACGACGCTGACATCGACGCTGAGGCCGACGCCAGAGTTTCTGTGAAACGAGCTATTTAACGCTATTGCGTTAAAAAGGAGTTTTAAAAAATAACGGCGAAAGGCAATTTAAGCATTATAGCTGCAAAGGTATAGATACCGTCCGCAACATCACCCAGCAGTGATGGCCGAGCATTTAACACATAGCGCTTGCTTTCGCTTTGCCTAAATATTGATTCTTGGCTGGCTCACAACGATCCGAGTTGTCAGCAGGCACTAAATACATCACTTAGTTTAAGTGAGGAAGCAAAAATTAAGTAATTTAGGAGTATACTTGGAAGAAACAGAAACATTCTGAGGCTAAATGAAACGGACCACAGTTTCGCTGTTTCAGGCTTTCAGGGCTATATTTTGCTTCATCTGAAGCGTTGCATCGGTGTACCTGTTTCACTGGCTTTTTTAGGCCGTCTCATAGTCACTTTTTTCCCGCCATTTCGTTTACCTATCAACTATATTATGCTGATTATGAGAGCTTCAGCGACAGGGAGGACGACTAAACTATGGCGTTGAAATCGTCCACGCATTCTATGCCCGGCATTCGCTGAAACCAATCATCATACTGCCTACAGTATAGACACGAGTACGCAAAATGGACGCGGCACATCGCTGTACTCATGCACACGGGCGTCTGCCGTAACATCGTGTCGGTCATGCTTTCTCTCTCCAACGTTGCGCGAAGTCGTGACGTAACCTCAACGAAGACGCCGACAACTCGATTGTCGAAAGGTACACGATCACAGATACACGACAAGGACAGGTTTCTCGCGTTTGGCCGTTCACTGACCTTCGTAAGCGACAACCTGGTTCACTCTTACGGGACCAAGGGCACCGCGACCTAACACGTGACATAAACAGTATCAAAATCACGCTCGGCATGTTCGTCGTGCGCGTGAGAACTTGCGACTTTGTGGACCGAGTGTCTACAAATTTGTCTACGGCACAGTAACTGACAATGTGGTCTACCACGGCAGAAGCTGGACGTTGTTTGCTTATCTCGGTCAGGGGACAGGAGTGTTTGCCTTGCTTCTGGCGCAGACTTCGATCAAAAGCGGCACTGCCAACCAGTGGGGATGTAGTCGGCTTTGTATGTGTGTTGATAAATGCACGTCAAGCTAAACGGCTTGCCTTCAAAGAGAGTAGAGAGGCTTCGAGATGACCTGCTTCGATGCGGCTCAAGAATACGGCTTCTTCTTCGTGTTTTGTCTTTTCGTGTGACAGGGCACAGTTATTCTTTAGGCTGATAGTCAGTGTCATAGATTGAAGCAATGCGTGATGCGGAACGTACCTACGTGTTAAATAAAATAAGGAACGTTCATGCGTTGTACTCACTTTGTTCTTGGGCATATACTTTGCTGCACCTTATTAAGTGCTAAGACTTTCTTTGCGCACTGCAAGCACCTTTGGCATCTACCTGCGTATCTATCTATCTATCTATCTATCTATCTATCTATCTATCTATCTATCTATCTATCTATCTATCTAGCCGTTTATGTCAAGGTGCTCTCTTGATGACCCTCCTATCTTGACATGAACCAAAATTAGTACGGGAGGGTGTGCTTTTACAAATATGACGCACTAGTGAAGACGTGTATAATGTCCCAATCACGGCATGTACGTCGTCAAACACTTCCCGCCATACAGTGGCACATACCTGCTGGTGGGTGTGCTGCACTCGTACGCGGGTATCTGCCACAGGTGGTTGAAATTTAGTATCTACCCAAGAACGACGAGAATATGCATGGCAATTTAAAGCTTGAGCTTCAGAAACCCCTAACATCGGCAGTGTAGACCCAACGTATGAAAATAACAAATGATAGGGTCTCAGCAGGGATTGAACACCTACATTTTGTGTGGCAATCAAGTATTTTACCACGGCGCCAAGCCAGGTATTGGAAGTACTTTTCAAATAGACCTTAATGTTCGCGAAACTTCAATTGTGCTGGCGGTGCTGCCTATCAAGTTTTATAAACAATACATATGAACTCCTATGATAAGGCCATGACGTCGGGTTAACGTCATTTGTAGTTGGGTGCCATCCACTAAGTTTATTTATTTTATTTATTTATTTATTTGTAAATACTGCCGATCCCAAAGGGATCATAGCAGGAGTGCATATACAATAGTTGAATACAACATAACACAAATTGTGATACAATGAAAACACCAACTAATTATAAAGAAAGTGTAACACAAGAGCGACTAGTGGCACAATAATATAAAGAAAACAGGCTCGCATAATAAAACCGTAGGCAAGGGAAGAAAAAAAAGGAGAAAAAGAGAAAAAGAAAAAGCATTGTGAGACTACGGTGTAAGCATTTTTACACAGTGGTGCTTAGAGCGAGGCGACAAATGCATACTGTGGAGTTTCTGGTATTTGAAAATAAAATAGTAAGAGAGACAATGCATGAAGAACTGTGACAGGTGTAGTTTCATACATCAATAGGAGGGAAAAAAAAAGTTGATCCTTGTAGCAGTGTCCACGGCTACCATCCTTGCGAGCACTAGTACTTTATATCAGCTTACGCTACTGGTGATCTAATACTGATGTTGCGAATGGTAATGCTGACACAACATGGTCACGGTCCCTCCCCATGCTTCGCATAACATCGATTCTCAAGATACGTGGGATTTGCAAATTTTTTGGGCAGTGCATGTGTGTTCTCTACAAACACGGATTGATTCTGATACTCTCACATAAAGGAACAGGTGATCGTAATTACCGATAAAATATCACTATGATAGCTGAGCTGATGTCATGTGGTTTTATAGACTGCCTAAAAATACCTTGTTTATTAAATCCAGAGTAGCTTATTTAAATGTAAAACAATGTGGCACTGCAGAAAAACATTGTTTTATTCACGTGACAATTATCCCGTGTAAATAGGAGCAGGCCCCGTCCTCATCGGCCCAGCACCAATATATGGCTTCGCACTATTCGCGACACACTCATGGCAATATATGCGTATACACACCGTCATAATATTTGTTCGTGTTCTGCATCCCAAATTTGCAATAGGGTTACATATGCGGGATGCTCTAGGAGGGGATGACCCGTATTTTTTTTAATTCCCGGTGTTTTTTAGCGTGCTCCTACGAATACACAGGTATAAAGAATTTCACCGCCAGGGAAATTAAATAAAACATGGCTGCTGAGGCCAGGATTCGATACCGTAACCTTCATATCAGTGGTCGAGCACTATAATTACTAGGCGACAATGGCGAGGAGATTACAGAGAGCGAAGTAAACGCAGTATGTACAGCAACGTTAAGCAAACTAGCACCGGGGTTACTACCCAACTTTGGGAGTAAGAGCATGCGAGCTAGAAACCTCAAACAGGGTCAAAGTGCAGTACCACTTATAAACAAGCGTGCAGTTGATCACTGAGACCAGTGTCTCTCGAACATACACGACTTCAGCGCTCTAGTGGTCGGATGGGAGATTGTTCAACTTACCACTTTCGTTTGAAATAGGTCCTTGGGCCAGACATGCTGGACATTGAAGAACTTTAAACGTTGGAAGAATTTAATTCAACGCGTGCAGAACAGTTTTGAGTGACAGTATCTGCAGCTCACTGAACAGCATATGTATCTCATCAATAAGGGTCCAAATTGGTAAAAAGTTTAGTTATGATCAATCGAAGCCAGAAATGACATTCTTAATTCTCTGCCATGTTTCTGGAGTCAGCGTGACCTTAGTAGGAGCCATGGCTGTTGCTCTCATTGCAATTTTGGTATTGCGGGCCATGCTACAGTATTCATGTTCATCGTTGCATTCGCCTCCTTAGACACACAGACGTGGACATGGCCGCACCTGGTCTACAGAGGAGGAGGTGAGCAGAAGGAAATATGGATCGAGTGTGAAGTAAGCTGCACATAGGCACCGACATCGCTTGAAGTTAAGCGGCGTCCGACGAGTCACTCTCTGAAGGTGGCGACAGCGTCCCCATGAAACACGGGGTGTCGCATCATCCACTCTACCATAGCCTTCCACCTATTTTTTCCCGGGCGGTCCTTTTACGAAGCACCATAGAACCTGATACAAAGGAAACACTTGATGCATATGGCTGAGCAGGAGTCTGCAGCGCGGTGTTTGCCACAGAGTGGACAAATAATGGTATACTCGCATTTAATACTCACCTGTCATAATTTCATTTGCGGCATAAGAATGGCCTACGAATAGAAGGCTGTATAAAAATATGTCTAAACTAGCCTATACGTCAATGCGTCAGAGGAAACACACACTTATTCTTTCACACCGGGATGATCTCGAACGAGAATGCTTAATGATAAAAACGCTGTCTACTCCTATATTCACCAGAGTTGGCGAGTCTTTTCTGGAAATAAACCATCCACATCGTATACGACACCACTAGTCTTAATACGACCAAGGGGTGAATCATCACGCCGCAGACACAGTGCACAATTCGCGAAGACACACAGAAGGAACACAAGGCACAGACGCTACATTGTGTTGATGAATAATCAACTCTAGATGTATTGCTGAGGTAGTTGAAATGAGCAGCCAGCAAGTTCAGTGAGAAATATATATGGGTGACTGAACACACCTATTCTTTATTAAAGAGTATTGCGCGTGTCGTACTGAGCCATTGAAAGACCTCTGGAAACGATCTTTTCCGCCTTCGCCTCTTTCTTGTGCCTAAGGTAATTGCGTACGTTTGTAGTGTCACGTCATTCTATCGTATACGTACAATGCATGAGATGCCCTCTGGTCTCCCAACCCTGTTCACTTTACTATCAGCTCTTTAAATGATTGTGCATGGTGGCATCTCTACGTCTGGGCTGTAACGTGGGCTAAAGCAAGGAGTACTTTGCGAATAATAAACCCGTATTTATGAATGCAAAGTCTGTTGAGCGAGTGCTCTTATGAACACTTGAACAGCCATGATGCAGATACCGCAGCGTTGGGCCAGTTTATCGCAGCACATGTGTGCACGAGCACCTGCATGTCGAAAAATTCTGGGCAAAGATTCACTCTTTTTTAAAACAACACAATTTTGCTTGCATATAATGATCACGCAGGTTCGCACACACAAGAACATTGAATAGAGCCAAGAACTGGCGTAACCCTGGAAAAATATACACATGCTTCATCTATTTGTTCTCATGTTACGCGATAATGTTCATCCTGGAAGTTACTCAGAGCGAGGACAACTCATTTTCTAGCTCTGATATCTAGCAGTGATGAGCATATACGTTGTTTATTGTTCTTGCGACATCGTCAGGTATTTCTTAACGCACGTTATGGAATTATCTCATTTTTAATTAAGGAATACTTTGGAGACTCAAAGTCCTTAGACACAGGTTTTGGAATAGTTGCGATTTTGCAGCTTTTTTTAGCTTGTATTGTGTTTTCACGTTTGTTCTCCTTGAAACAGCAGTGCACAACCAAAAAAGAAAAAAAACAATATTGATTATGAGGCTTTCCATTACTTTTTAATTGTTTCAAAACGAACATAGCTGACGTTATAGAATAGTGTGTTGATCCGATAAAAAATTTTTAGCTAGCAGACGGCCATAAACTCACAGTTTCCACAATGGGATGTTCGGTTATCATTCAGCATAAGAGAAAGTATAGCTTTCTTCAAGCCATAAAAACGATCCCCATTGATCACATACGCAATTCAAAGTGCATTTTTTGTCCCCATCTTCGAAATATTATGATTTAGCCTCTTACTGTGAGTGCCTGAAAACATCGAAATGACTGTGGGGCCAAATACCTCATAACTCATGTTTTATAAACCGATACGTGGACCACACCTTTCAGTCTGGCTTTGCTGTGCTGTTCTGTTCTGTTCTGTTGTAACTGTTTTGCTGTGGAGAGGTCGAAGTGCCTTTTGCCTCGGCTACTCCATATCACAGAGTTCTGCAGCGAAAAACAAAAGAATAATACAGAACGGTACCCAAAAATTAACAATACGGAAAAGAAAAAAACATAAAAGCGCACTGAAACCAGTTCAAATATCATGCCAATGCACAGTTTTCTTAGCGCAGTTGACACAGTCATAGACTATTTACATGCACACCTTACTATTCAACTCTCAGTATATACATGACCACATAATATATATACCCATCTCTGGCTGTCTGTCGTAGGCATTTGTCCGGTCTGGTTTCCACTAAAAAGTCTGTCAGGAAGATTATTGCCTTTTTCTGGAGATGCATCTCAGGCCATGGGCCAAGTAGTTTCTTTATTGTGAGGGGCCGTCTGTCCAAACTTGCTCATTTGTTCTTTAATTTTTCTCTTACGCACTCCAAAAGAATATGGCGAACATTTTCTTCTGCATGACCGCAATGGCATTCCGGTGAGTTGGATCGATGTATCTTGTGCAGGAAGCTGTTTGTGTATGCTACTTCCAATCGAAGTCGGTGGATTAATGTCTCTAGATGTCGTGAGAGGTCTGTAGCTATGGAAACTTTTCTGTGTGATCAACTTCATAAAGTACCGTTTCCTTTAATTTAGGGCTCTCAAACCACTTCTCCATCGAACAATGGTTAGCTCCTTGCGTTATAAAATGTCGAATATCCGCCTCAGCCATAGGGACTGCGCAATCCCGTCCTTCCTTCAATGCTTTCTTCGCGATGCTATCAGCCCCTTCATTTCCCTTTATTCCAATGTGGCTGGGTATCCATTGGAATACGATGTTGTGACCCTGCGATGAGGCATATTCCACAGTTTCTGCAATACATTGTGCTATTTCACCATTTTGTAAGGTAATCTCACATTTCTGATTAGCTGAAGAGCAGGTTTGCTATCAGTGCATATCACCCATTTTCGTGGCTCAGGATTCTCGCAGATAAGCTTAACTGCTTCAAAGATAGCCACCAATTCTGCTGTCATCGATGAAGATTTGTGCGATAATTTGTACACTTTCTTTTTCTGAATTTAGGGTATAAGGACCGCACAGGCTGCCGCTTCTTCAGTGCATGATCCTTCTTCAGTGCATGATCCGTCCGTATATATCTTCGTTTTTTCATTATGCATTACATGAAGCTGATGAAGTACCATCTGTGCCGCTACTAGAGGTGCCATGTCTGCTTTCTTCTCTATGCCGTCTATTTCACGATTAACGTTGAGAAGTGGCAGCGCCAAGCTCTTTGCCATTTCATTCAATTCTGTCGTTCAGTCAGCGGTGTTTTTGCTGTGCGTCCAGCTTATGTATCATAGCAGCCATGTAACTTCATTTCACTTTCTTTTGTTTTCTCCGAGGTTTGCTTGGCACTTGTGAGTCCTCGTTCGACGTTTTTCTGTAAAATACCCCTTGACCTAAATCCATTCCTTTTTTATGTGATTTTCAGAGACCCTGTCATCTTTTCGTCAGGCATCGGCGAACAAGCTGATGTCATCTTTGACATACGTCGGGTCGCACTCTTTCGATGCAAGCAGCGATTTCAATTGGGAAAGTAAGAAAAGAAGAAGGCAAAAAACGCTTGTACCGCACGTTCCTGCGCTTCATGGTAAAGAAAGCTCTGGTAGCAAATATTTAATAGGTGCCTGAAACCAATGCCTTCCTGCGAATTAGAATGCCACGAGCACACATACTTGCCCTCGTGATCGCACTCCTCCTCCCCGCCTCCGGTGAGCCGTCGCACTTTAGGAAAACACGCCCGCTGAGTTGCAAAGCGGTATAACTTACTTTAACACGTTTGCCTGACCCTTTCTGAATCGAGGCACCGAGCCACTCGGGCGACCATGGCCGAGTGAACTTGAGGAAGCGCGCGTTTCATGTTCTAGAGAGAGGGAAGAGGAATCCATTTCCCGGCGGGCGAAAGGGCGCCAAACTGGACCACGCTGCTGCATCTCAAACATCGCGAGGAGCGGGGGTCTTCGGGGCGATGGCACCACGTCGTCTCCTGTGAAGTGCGCGCGCATGCTTTGCCCACGGGGCGAGGTGAGTGGCGGTCACGACGATGCAGGCGCGCCGCCCGCGCGGCTTCCGCATCAGCTGTCGACAGCGGGCAAAGGAGGGTGGACCGGATCCGTGAGGTAATGCAAGAGCCGGCCCCGAACGAGCAACTCGAGCGCACTGCGGATCGTTCGCAGGGCCGCGTGATATCACCGCGACCCACGAGGGAGCGAGTGCCGTTGAGCGTGAAATAACAAACAAATCGAGCAACGAAATGAAGCGAAATGAAAAAGAAAACATAAGGAGTAGCCGTATCGGGAACTATGACGCAATGAAAAAGAGTAAGAAATGTGGAGAGAAGAGGGACAACCCCCAACCCCCTCCCCCTGATGGGACGGACCCGCTTTGGGCATCGCCGGCACTATAGACTCACTCCCACGAAGGACCGACTGACAGAAAGAGGAACAGAGCTGCTGCTGCTGCTGCACATCGACATCCCAAAGGACCCGGTCAGCCAGGAGTGCCCTGTCACATAACGTAGCGCTGCGACTTCTACCCCGGTCGCCTTCAGCTGCCAGGCTTGATAAGCTATAGAAGCGGGATTTCGAGTGAAAGATACAATTGGTAGGTACCTATATGATGATTACGCCTTTTTTATTGCCTCTTCGCGATTAAGGATTCAAAGTAATACTTCCCCTTCCCCCCCCCCCCTAAAAAAAAATCACAATTTCAAGCACCAATAACTCACCTTCATTTCTGAGGAGCTGTTGATTAACGCTCAGATTTTGCGCACAATAGACTAGTAATTCGTCTACAACATCAAATATTCATTCATAAATCATTGATGTCGAAAAAGTTTTTTTTTCAACTATGGGTGATAGGCATCTTTTCGTTGGTTTCTTTGTTTCATTTTATCTTAAGTATCGGTCTTCACGACACATTTTACAGAAAGTTCTATTGGCAGTGGGATTTTGAATGACAATAACTAAGGTGGAAGAATTGTGTAGCATGAAAATATTATTAAGGCGAGTCCTCTAACATTTTCCGTGTTACTCTATAAAGATTTCACTACTGCTTGACCTTACACGTACTTGTTGAGGTACGTAGGAGTTGCTCCTCAAGACGGTTTCAAGCTACGCACACTTTGCGATATCATGTAGCGCTGTTACCTTTATGAAATCAAAAACAAAAAGAAAATACGTTGGTTTAGACAAACTTACTTTTTCTTGTTCATGCGACCACTTATAACTCTATTTATTTGAAAGTCTCAGAATCTCAGCAACTCACATAATAATTGTGGAAGTTTACTGACCCAATACCACCGTATGACTGTGAGAGACGCCGTAGTGGAGGGCTCTGGAAATTTCGACCATCTTGGGTTCTTTAACGTTCACCTAAATCTAAGCACATGGGCCTCAAACATTTTCGGCCCCATTAAAAATACAGCAGCCGCGGCCGCGTTTCCATCCGACCTGCGGAACAGCGGACGAGTGCCTTAGCCACTGGATCAGTGTGACGGATTCAACTCCCAATATTAGGAAAGCTATTAATCAGATCTCGTTTCCAAATGGGGAAATTGTATGTTGTACACTAGGATAGATACCGCAACTTTGTTTTGAAATTCTCTTACGAAGCCAGGTGACATATCAAATAGGCCCGTTGCATCAAGATATGCCAAAATGTCGGAATAACCTAGCTTTCTCATTTGCATTTTGCAATACATCACGACTGCCTAACATACCTACACGCAACAAATAACGGTGGAATGCCGAGTGAGGCAGACTGTCCAAGAGAGTTCTTGCTAAGACTGACCGCTTGGAAGAACCGGTGCAATGTTTGTGGTATAGAGTTTCCTAATGATACACTAGAGGCAACTCTGGGGACAACTTCAAGGGGAGCTCCAATGCATGGCACTTCAGATAGCGTGAGAATGATGGGTAGTACGCGAAATTCTCTAATCTTCGTTCTTCCGTATTCGTAGTGATTCGTGTGGTCTGGAGCCGCTATGTCGCCACAAGAAATTCAGGCATTGCGCTGCAGTTCCACAACACCACCTTAGCCTTTTGGGGTCACTTGTTCAAATCGGCTGAAGAGAATCAGGATTAATAATTTTAATGAAACAAAACGCTAAAAAGCAACTATAGGCCAAGCCAAAAGTGCGTTTGAAGCCACATGCACGGAAATAACGCAAATATGTGTACTGCCCATCATTCCGATGGTGGCCGAAGGATCCTAGCCCCACAGTTCCTTCCCTCTAGTAAATTTTGAGAAACTATATGATTCAGGGGGAACACGTCAATGGCCGTTTCAAGGAACAAGAACGAAAATTGCAAAAAGCTGGATGTCAAGTACGTACGTGTGAATAAGCGCACATGATGTGTGGTCTGGTTTAAGGGTGACGATTTTGCGGTACAGGAGCATCGAAACACCTGCGCGCAACAGCTTTAAAAGTTCCTCATTAAAAAGTTATTACAAACGCATTAGCGCACTTTGTCATGCTCTCTTTCATGCTGAATTAAATCTTCTGAATTCAGCTATTGGGTCTATTAAAAGTTTTAATGATGGTGATGGCAAATTCAGTACCCCAATATATATTGATTTCAGGCACTCTTTTGCAAGTAAGGTGCTACAGCTATAAACACATTTCAAAATAAACTTCGGGTCCAAATACGGTGAATGATGCCATTTGATAGCCTGTTGGGCATGCCCCTATAGTGGCTTTGACTGTAAATTGCTGGAGAACGAGACTAGCTAAATATTTTTTTTTCGTGGTGTGGAACGTTTTCATGCCAAACAATATTCCTAATAAAGCAAACGATAGTATAAAAACTAAATGAACTCGGCTTCGGATAACTTGTTCATTTTCAAGCAGCTTCTGCCAAGGCTATACGCTCTCTCGCCGCCTAGTGAGTCCAACTAACCAACTCGCTGGCATGTGCGCTTTGTTACTACGCGTTCCGCTGTGACAGCATGCGAATGACACTAGCTGCCAAGTTTAGAAGCTCGAAGTGCACTTAGATTGGCGCGTTTCTGGGAGAGCTATTAAGCTTGATACTCGTATCCGAATAAGCTTCTATTTGAGAAGACGATGAAAAAAATTGGCAGCATTTCCACGCAGAGAGTGATGGAGAGTGGGGCGAAGCATTCGTCCGTCCATTCGTTCTTGCTTCCGTCCATCCTTGCGTCCGTCTGTGTGACCATCCATACGTCCATCCGCCTGTCCGTGCGTGTGTGTGCTCGTGTGTCTGTCGCTGCGTTCGTCCATGCATCCGCCCCTGCGTCCGTTTATGCGTCCATCCATGCATCTGTCTGTGTGTTCGTTCATCCATCTATTCAACACTCCAAATACCACCATCTCGCATCATTTCATCGTATATTCACCATATAGAAGCACTGCCATTCAGCGGACATTCCAAGGACTAAACGAGAGGTGGCTCACGCACACTTTCTTACGGCTTGCGCTTCGAATCTACTTCCCACCTTTAACCACCTCGAGTTCATGGTGTATACTAGTTCACAGTATTCATGGCACTGCAGCCCAACGCTCGCTAAACATTTCTAAAACCAAGGAAGTTACGCCCAGCGAGTATAACGTAGCAACCTTTTCCTGTCAGATAGTGCTCAATGTACATGCCAATGGCTGCTAATGGGAATTGAGAGACAGGAGAATTCGGCTTTTACTTTCTTACGGCTTGCGCTTCGTATCTGCTTCCCACCTTTAATCAACTCCAGTTCATTCATGGTATATACTAGCTCATTGTATTCATGGAACTGCGGCTCAACACTCGCTAAACCTTTCTAAACCGAAGGAGGTTACACCCAGTGAGTACAACGTAGCAACCTTTTCTTGTCAGATAGTGCTCAATGTATATGCCAATGGCTGCTAATGGCGATCGCAGCGTGCGCGTTAACTAAAAGCAGAATGCTCTTGTCTCTCATTCCCTATTAGCAGTCATTGTTATGTACATTAAGCACTATTTTTTATTGTTCAACAACGCACAGAAGAATCTATCACCGGCACCACCTCAGAGGTCAAAATGTTATTCTTGTGACATACTGCAACGGCTACGAGGGATGAACAGATGCCGCTATAAGGAGCTTCGCCCCTGAAAAATGGCATGTAATGAAGTAGTGGGTCATGCAAAGCTCGGCAAACACATCGTCAGTGCTAAGCACGAGACGCTCGGCCAGGACGTTGTCGCAGATTTCGCTGGCTAGGCCTACGCTCCTACCTGGTCTCAAATAACAGTTCTGACAGTCTCAGTTCTTTATTATAATTGGTGGACTTCACTGTGTCTTCTTGCAATCCTGGAGTTGCGAAGCTGGACTTGACCTGCCGTCATGACCACAGCATCTGCCACAAGCCCTCCACCTATGGCTCCCCAGGCCATCGTGTGCTCCGGCGCGGTCCGTCCGAGGGATCCTCCCATATTCAGCGGCACTGACGATCATGACGTCGACGACTGGCTGGCTACTTACGAACTCGTGAGTGTCTTGAACTAATAGGACGAAGACACGAGACTGGCCACTGTCGGCATTTACCTCAGTGGCATTGCCCACTTGCGGCTTCGGAGCCATGAGACCGACATTCCCACCTGGACAGCTTTCAAGGCAAAGTCCAACGAAGTCTTCGGTCGTCCTGCTGTGCGCAAACTTCATGCGAAGCAGCGCCTACAGTCGAGATCTCAACTGCCTGGTGAGAATTTCACCAGTTACATAGAGGACCTCATTGACTTGTGCAAACGCATCGATGCGAACATGACAGAGGAGGACCGCATCAAGCATATATTTAAGGAAATTGACGAGGACGCATTCCATATGCTCACGGATGGATGAACGGAGACTTCGGCCCATTCATCATCATTCATTCCGTGGATATGCTGTTTTTTCCCTTGGTTACCTCTGTAGCGACCAGCCGCCATTGTCTCGCCACCCTTCAGTCAATTATTTTAGATACGATGCATTTCTTACTGAACGTCGGCGACTTTTAGCGTATCTATCTATCTATCTATCTATCTATCTATCTATCTATTTATATATATATATATATATATATATATATATATATATATATATATATATATATATATATTGGAGGAGCGTTTGTCGCCGGATCCGGGAATAATAGGAGAATAAAAGGAGTTTGACTCACAAGTGAAAAGATTTTTTACTTGACGTTTCGACCGTGGGCCCGGCCTTCGTCAGAATGAAACAAAACACAGCAATGGTAACCACTTATATGCCAGTTGGTCACATGGATTGTAGATAGGTACAATCAATACACGTGGAAAAAATGCGTTCAAAATGTATCAACATACTGTTCGTCAGTAACATACTCGCGTAACAAGAAGATTCAACAGCAATTGACAGCTCATGTGGTGACGAAAAAAACACCGATAACAGAAGATTAACACGTGAAAAACAGCACCTACACTGTTACGGACAATTTTCAAGGATATAATAATAAAAGGTGATCAATGCGCATGACATATTACTGGCGCAAGAACGTTAAGGTGCCGGGATTTTCGTTGAGACCGAAAGCAATGGTACTGAATTTGTGGATGAGATATGATTCCCGGACTTCTCTGTCACGATGGGAGCTAAAGCCTGACTCTAGAATTGTAGCTTTTATCTTGCTGAAGGAATGACCTGGAAGCGCAACGTGTTTCGATAACGGTAAGTTAGGAAGGGAAATCGCGTGTGCTTTATGATTATTAAAACGTAGACGAAAGCTGGTCTCGGTTTGTCCAATGTATTGCATACCACATACAGAGCACTCCAGAAGATAGATTACGTTCGATGTGTAACAGCAAAAGTTACCCTTTATTTTAAGACTGAAACCGGAGGCGGTACTCTGAGCTGAAAGTGATGTTGTCATATGTGCACAAATTTTGCAGCGTGATTTATTGCATGGATGGCAACCCGAATATTGCGGTTTAGTAACTTTAGAGGATGTGACTAAGTCGTGTAAATTTTTAGAGCGTCTGTAGATTACTTTAGGTGGAATCGGGAAGATTGTTCGGAGACGTTGGCTTTGCAAGAGGATATTATGATGCTTTTGAAGAATACAGTTTACTCTGGGAGCCGAAGCTGAATGAGTGAGGACCAGGTTGGTTAGGCGTGAGGTGGCAGTCTTTTTCGGTGCCTTTAATAAGGTCTTGCGTTCGACGAGGTCAGCCTTTTTGAAAGCGTCTTCTACGAGACGGACAGGATAATTCTGTTTAACTAAAGATTCCCTCAGGGAAGTGCAGTTCTGGTGATAATCAGACTCATGTGTACAAACGCGTTTGAAACGGAGTGCCTGACTGTATGGAATGCTGGTCTTCCAGTGCTTTAAATGACTACTGTGAAAATGAAGGTATTGGTGCCTGTCTGTGGGCTTCTTGAAAAGCGTGGTGCTTAGTCTGCCGTTCCGCAAAAAAACAGTAATGTCAAGAAAATCTGCGCGCTTGTCCGAGAATGAATGGGAGAATGATATGGAACTGTGAACATTGTTGAACGCTGTTATAAATGAAAGTAATGCATGCTCCCCGTGTTCCCAAATCAGGAAGATGTCGTCAATGTACCTTTTATAAAAAAGTGGCGTTAATGTTTGACTACTCAAGAATTCTTTCTCCAGCACACCCATGAAGATATTAGCGTAATTGGGGCCAATTTTAGTCCCCATGGAAGTCCCGTTCACTTGTACGAAATGGTCATCGTTGAATTCAAAGTTATTGTATTGAAGAATTAATTTCAATAATGTTGCTAATGTTGCGCCATCTATAGAATGGTCGGAGGCCGAACGCTCGTATTCCTGACGAACAGCTTCGATTCCGTCCTTGTGTGGAATGTTTGTATATAGGGAACAAACATCCAGAGTAACCAAGAGGGATCCTTCAGGAATAATTAAATCGGCAATGTCGCTCAAGAATTGGCCTGAGTCTTTGATGTAGGACGGGTAAGTTTGCGGAATATGGCTAATGAGGGTGTCAACAAAACTGGAAATCTTCTCAGTTACGGAACCGATAGCCGAAACTATTGGTCTGCCGGGGTTGCCTGTCTTATGAATTTTGGGTAGTAGATAAAACCTTCCTGCTGAAGGACTTAGCGGGAGCAAGAAAGATAGGTCCTTGACTGTTAACTTTTTATCTGCCACGAGTTGTTCTAATTCTTTTTTGATGACACATTTAAAATCGTTAGTGGGGTCCATTTCCAAGCGTCTGTAGAAGGTGTCATTTCGTAACTGTCTGTAAGCCTCTGAAATATAGTCAACTCGATTCATAAGAACAATGGCGCCTCCTTTGTCTGCTTGCTTGATGACAATGTCGGTATTGTTAGCCAAGCTCTTTATTGCCTCCTTTTCCTTAATAGAAATGTTGCTCTTAAATGGTTGTTGTTTTTGATATGCTTCGAGTAGATCTCGCTGGACCGCTTCAATGTAAAGATCTAGGCATTTCTCGCGTTGAATTGGAGGTGTCCATCGCTTATTCGAAAACAAAGGAGCAGTAGAGTTACTCGACGTAGGCATATTATAGAAAAATTCTCGAAGCCTCATGTTGCGGGCGAAGTTGTCTAAATCTTGTAGGAACTGAAATTCGTTATACCCACCGGAAGCGGGGCAAAAATTGAGGCCACGTGATAATACAGACTTCTCGTCATCTGACAAACAGTGATTGGAAAGGTTTACTATGTTATCATGCTCGGATGTTCTACAGGAAGTTCTTGACGTAGCCCGTGACGCGACAGTCGTCAGAGAGGCCGGTATAGGTACATTATCACGCGCAAGTTTGCTCATCTTAATCTTGACAATCTCATCTCGTTTCTTAAGCCGATACTCATCGAGAAGTATTACTTGTTCTGATGATAACCTTGATTGGGAAAGCAGTTGTCGTACAGTGTTCGACAAAGATTTTGCTGAGTGTTCATAGTGGTTACCATTGCTGTGTTTTGTTTCATTCTGACGAAGGCCGGGCCCACGGTCGAAACGTCAAGTAAAAAATCTTTTCACTTGTGAGTCAAACTCCTTTTATTCTCCTATATATATATATATATATATATATATATATATATATATATATATATATATATATATATATATATATATATATATATATATATATATATATATATCGAGCCACCTACGACTTTTAGCTCTGCTGGCCTTTCTGATAACGGTATCAATACCAAACTTGGTATGGCATAAAATGACTATACGAAGAACATATTTCACTAGTCATAACATGAAAATCATGATATGTACGTCAGGAATGTCATGATTTACATTAATTGGTCTTGCAGCTCTTGCAGTTGTTTCGTTCACATGGAATGTTGCAAAACTGGTATGGTATGGCATGATTGCATGGCGAACACAAGCGACAGACCCTAGCATGAAAATCAAGACATGCATGTCATGTAACATGACTTCATGCCACGCTCATAATGCGCTCGCGGCCGTTTCGCTAGCGTCACATATACCAAATTTGGTATAACAATACGTGAATGGATGACGAAGGTATGTGACGGGTGCAAACATGATAATCATGAGATGCGTGTCGCGTAACAACATAACTACATGCCACGCTCATGATGCGCTGGTGGCCGTTTCGCTAGCTTCAATCATACCGAATTTAGTAATAAGGGACAAGAATGGATTACAAAGGTATGATACTGGTGCAAAGATGATGAACATGAGATGCGTGTCATGTAACAACATGACTACATGCTATGCTCATGATGCGTTCGCGGCCGTTTCGCTAGCTGCACATGTACGAAACTCAGTATTACACGACGCGAACGGACGACAAAGGTAAATGACACATCCAAACATGATAATCACGACATGTGTGTCATGTAACAACATGACTGCATGCCACACTGATGATGCACTCACGGCTGTTTCGCTAGCTTCACATATGCCAAATTTGGTATTACTTTATGCCAATAAAAGGCAAATATGTGACTGGGGCAAACATGATAATCATGAGATGCGTGTCATGTGAGAACAGGACTATATGCCACAGTCAAGGCGTCAATACATTTTGACGTGACGTGTTGCACGTGCTCGCCGGCGTTCATTTCGTTGCATGATGCCGCCGTTGCCACGCCAGGCACCGTTAAGAAATTCTATGAGGCACAGGTCCTGCCATATACTCGCAGAGCACGCAGCGCTGCGTTGCTTTGACGCATGCGCGTTTCAGCGCGTCCGGCGTCCCTCCGTCACGAGAAGAGGGAGACCCAGTGTTGTCTCGGTGACGCATCGGCGCGAAATGCAGCGTGTCACATTTCGCGCCAGTGGCCGTCGGGCCGCTCCGACGAATGCTGGTGCCGCCTAGCGTCAGACTATCGAATGGTTGCGTTTTGCTAAGTTAGCGTCACTGTGCCCAGCGTGCGTGCACCACAACACTACATTAGAGTATAAATGGCCAATTTTGTGCTACGTGACATCAATCCATAATGAAATATCTGACTTGTGCAAACACCATAATCCTGACACGCGTGTCATGTAAGAAGAACATGTCAACATTGCACGCTCATAGTGTGCTCACGGCCATTTCACTAGCGCCACATATACTAAATTTGGTATCACGTGACGTGGATAGATGACGAAGGTAAATGGCACATCCAAACATGATAATCATGACACAGAAGTCTTGTATGGCTACATTTACTTCCACCTCGTAACGTTGTGCTGATTTTAAAGTGACATACCAACCTTTCTTATTCGTGGTTCGCATATCACTGATGCTCACTGTACGTAGGATCTGCCAATTTTGTATTCCTGTCGCCATCAGCGACGGATATTCGAAAAAGTGCTTGTCTAAGTTTTGATACGTATTGACACTGACGCGATACTTGTGTTTCCGGCAAGCTTCCGTATACTGCATTGCGCGCCGTCTCTCCTTCCCCACCTTTTGGCAATACTGTCTCCCGTGTCTATACACATGGGTAACTTAGCCGCGAAACTCTGTCGGCGAAAATCAGTAAGTCAGCACGGCACAGAGTGGTACGTGATGAACTGTGGGCCCTCCCCCTTCACAAAAAAATAGAGAGAGAAAAGCAACTAAGAGAAGCCAGCTCAAGCAGGAGAGCCCACGTAGCTTTTGCTACAAGGAAGAGATTGGTGAGCACAGGCGACCACATTAAGTTCTGCACACCTCGTCCAAGCTTGTGACGTGCTCTTGACAGGCGTGAGTGCTGACGAGCAGTTCGGCGCAGTGTTCCGTATTCGATGCAAAGACACAATTGGCCCGAGTGGCGGTGCACTGTTTTAACTAATACTAGCAGATTTAGAAGGATTTGTTTCCACAAACCAAATTTTAGTTTTCTTAATATTCATGACAACTCAAAACGCATGGCAAAACTGCTTGGTCTTTTTGAACCATACTTTTGTCAGCATAGAGATACGCCATATCACTATTTAAATTGAGATAATTGATTTTGCACAATAAGAAAATATCACCATTCGTTTAAGCATGCTGAACATGCAACTATTAGGTAACGGGAGCACAGCCCCTACGGGAATCAGCGCCATGGTTGTTTACTTCACGAAATGTGTCGCCAAGCTACCATCCCTCGAACTTGGTGACGTGTTTTCCGTACTTTTCTCAATCTTAATGCATGTGATTTCATCATCTCTATGGGGCGTTCATTCATACCTCAATAAAGCTATAAAGATGCTTTTTACAAAAAACCATGAATTAGAAGAAATATATTGAACCGCCCTGCCACTCCAGAAGTGAGAATGGGCTATGTTTTGTTTTCATTTCACGTTAGTGAAAGAAATGGAATTGCAGTAAGTTCAGATTCTCCGGAATTGAATCGCAGTGTAATGGGTCTTTTCCGGGTAGGTAGCCTGCGCATGAACACCGGCCTTCAGCAGGCACGCGCACAGCATGCGCCATGAGTTTTGGTGGCCAAAACGTGATGACACTCGCGGACCCAGGGAGATCTGGCGGCGCAAGCATGCAAATGCTTTTCCCGAAGAGAAGCGTAAATGTAGGCCTCATAGATTGCCTACCGGCATCTGGAGGGCAATTCCAGAGTCCAAGAGCCACCGGTGTCGATTTCGATAATCTCCACTTCTGGCGCTGTTCGAACAAGAAAAGACCCGTTGAGGCGCCCATTTCACAACACTGACGTGTACCAACAAGCCTGCATTAAGACATCGAAGGAGACTAGCCCACAAGAGGGCTTAACCTCATCAGTTATGCAGCCTTGAAAGAGAATCCGCTTGCAGAAACGTCAATTCAACCGAGCCTCCGCGTTCCAAAATTTTTTAGGAGCGAAGCTCCTCGGACCCCGCCGTCGCCATCACCGAAGTTGAAGCTCCCCGCAGTATCACCACTCGCATCTCTCTCCAATCTGTTTTTTTCCTCACTTTTTCTTAGTCTCTACCCTCTCTCCAGGGCTAGCTCACGCTGCGCTGTGCGCGCCGCACACTCACGTGCTCAGTTGTCCGCGCCACCGAGCAGCTATGTTTCGTATATTACTACGCCGAGGAATTCCCATTCAGAGACATGAAACTTCCCTTTTTCGGCGATGTTTCCCTGCAACCCCTGACGGAATTCTCATCATATATCCCCGCTGAACAGTACTAATTTCCATCCCTCTCCACGCGCACGCATACTAAATTACACCTGTCTCACGTATTGCTGAATTTTGAAATCATGACTAGCCCCTTCACTGCCGCGAGACAAAAGAATGACTTTATTAATTCATATCCTGTTAGTACACTGCACATTGCGGGCTCAATATTTAAATACTAATAGTGAACTAGTAACCTTTGCGCGTAAATGTCATATTAATTTCAAAGGCTATATTTGAGTGGTGCATGCGCTAGAATTGATTACAGCATATAAAGGCTCACTATGACCGCTAATTATCCATCATCATAGAAGAGTTTTATCATTCCTGAGATTCCCTGCAGTATCACTAAGATTCCCTTTTTTTCTTTGGCTCCAAATTACAGGCGCGAATTCCCTGAAAAAGGGAAAATTACCTGTGCGAAACATCACTGCCACCGTGTGCCTCAAACGCTCTCTACACCTTACCGCCTTCCTGAAATGCTCGGTCTCTGAAAGGGACGAGATGGCTGACGCAAGAACTGGTGGCGCTGCAGTTCCATTTTGCAACATGCCTCACGCGTTTGCAAATCACTCACCTAGTACAAAGGAAGCGAGCCGGGAGAAACGCGCAACGCGTCACGCTTTTCAGCTCTCCGTGACATGTGCGTCGCCTCCTCGATTAGCTTCGACAACGCACCATTCAGAGCAACCATGCGCTGCCGTATCCAATCCCACGGGACACAGAAAGCGAAGCCGAAAAATTGACCATTTGCGAGAAAACCACTGCGCATGAGCAGTAACCGCACAGGTAGCGTTCCTGTACAGGCGTTTTGGTTTTGGTTGGAAAACATCAGCCTGGTGTTCCATCAATATGACCCGTAGTAACGGTGAACACTGCCGTTTTCACGCAAACACCGTACCTCACAGACGGTGCACAAGCCGTCCTCACTGAACCTATAGTTAATCGACAGACATTTCAAGGTTCAACTTCAAGTGTATAACATAATGTTCTTCTTAAAAGAGCAGGCGTAATGAGCCTGGCGAACCGTCGAGGTAGCGGAGTGCAGGTATCACCTCACTTGGTTATTTCTCAGGCTGAAACGCGAGAAATTCTTGTTTTACACCGTGTATACAAACGTCAACAGAATGTTTTTCTTCTTTACATTCTTGTTTCAGTAACGGGCATGCGTTTTGGTCCTAAAGCAACAAAACAAGCGTTTTGTTTTCCAACCAAAAGCGAAGCTTTCCTGTTTACACGACAGGGGGCGCTCACTTTTCCGCAAATGGTGTTTTCTGAAACACCAGTGAAAGGGAACAGACGTGTGCAGAGCACCTCTGGGTTCTGGGCACAGTAGGTGGAAAGGAAACGTCGCTAGGGGTAGCCTACTTGTGGACGGGGAATAACTGCAGAGAAAAGAATCAGGAGATAGTGGATTGCATGAGTGCGGATATTAAGGAATTTGGTAATGGGGCCGAAATCATCCTTCTAGGGGACATGAATGCCCACATACATGACCTTGACGGATATTCAGACACCAATGGGAAGTTATTACTAGATCTTTGCGAGCAACATAGTCTGGAGATAGTTAACACGGGGCCTAAATGTGACGGCCAGATCACATGGGAAGTCGGAAACAAGCAATCAAGTATTGATTATTGTCTCATGACTGAAGGAATTTACCACAAACTGACAGAAATGAGGATAGACGAGGAAGGCATTAACAGCTTGGGTAGTGATCATAAACGAATAACATTACAAATGGGATACAAAACTGAAAATATGAGCATGGAATCAAAGTCTGACAGCTCGTACTTAAATGACAAACAAATAATAAATATAGCCGCAAGAGTCGAGGAAGAAGTAGGCGAAATACCAGGCAAGGACTGGGAGTATAGGGAGCTGTTACATCTAATGACGAAGGAGATAGGGAAAGAGAAGAAAACTGTTTGCTGGAAAGGAAAAAGGAAGCCAAAAAGTTGGTGGAACAAGGAAATCCGGGAGGCGATCGAGAAGCGAAGCGAAGCATCACGGGAGCATAGAAAGGCAAAAAAGGAGAAGCGGCCGCAGGACGAAGTCAAAAAAATATGTGAAATATATTTAGAGAAAAAATCCCTTGTACAGAAATTGGTAGAGGCAAAAATTAAAGGTGAAAGTGAACGCTGGATGACAGAGATACACGAAAAAAAGGAGGCCGCGCCTAGGATTTTTTGGAGCCACATAAAGGCGCTAGGTAGGAAGTCTGTCACAACGCAACAACATATTCTAGATGAAGGAGGAAATCAATTGGAAGGGTACGAAGCGCTAGGTTACATCCAAAAGGTAACAGCCGATTCGTTTCAAAAGAGCGTCCAGGGGATCTCCCCGGTGAGTAAAAGTGTGGCGGAAAAAGCAACAGAGGAAGAGCTAGTACTTGATAATTTCAACTGGAAAAAGGCCGAAGTAAAAATTCCAAAGCGCACTACCGCGGGTTTAGATGGGATTCCCGTTAGCCTCATTAACGAACTAGGACATAACACTAAAGAAGCATTGTTAAAAGCAGTAGAAAAAAGCTTAAAAGACGGACAAATACCGGACAGTTGGCGACAAAGTAGAATGAACCTAATCTATAAAGGCAAGGGAGAAAAGGACAAGATTCGCTCGTATAGACCACTAACCATTACATCGGTACTATACAGGTTGGCGATGCAAGCAGTAAAAATGAAAATAGAAACATGGGCCGAACATAACGATATTTTGGGAGAACTTCAGAACGGATTTCGAGTCGACAGGCGGTTAGACGATAACCTGTTTGTTCTCACTCAGTGTATAGAAATATCTAAAATAGAGAATAGGCCCTTGTACGTGGCTTTTCTAGACATCACTGGGGCATACGACAACGTTAATCAGGAAATTTTGTGGGATATATTGAAAGGAATGGGCATGGGCGACGACTGTATACAGCTTTTGAGGGAGATATACCGAGAAAATACAGTTGCATAGAGTGGGAAGGAATGCGTAGCAAAGAGAACGTTGAGGTTAGCAAGGGTCTGAGACAGGGATGTCCTTTGTCCCCGCTGTTATTCATGCTGTACATGGTGAGTATGGAAAAAGCGCTAGAAGGTAGCAACATTGGTTTTAATCTGTCACACAAACAGGGCGGCATGATGATTGAGCAGAAGCTTCCAGGTTTATTTTATGCGGACGATATCGTCCTATTTGCGGACAGTCGAGATGATATACAGCAGCTGGCGAATATATGCGGAAGGGAAGGTGAAGCTCTTGGACTAGGATTCAGTGTAAGGAAGTGTGGATTGATGGTATTCAATGATCCCTGTGATCAGACGGTGTCCATACAAGGCCAAGAAATACCGAGGGTAAGTGAATACAAGTACCTTGGAGTATGGGTAAATGAGAGTGATAGATACATGGAGGTACAGGAAAAAGCCTCGGCAGCAAAAGGAAAGAGGAATGCGGCAATAATGAAGCACAGAGCGTTGTGGGGATACAATAGGTATGAGGTGCTTCGAGGTCTGTGGAAGGGTGTAATGGTTCCAGGGCTTACTTTTGGGAACTCAGTGGTGTGCATGAGGGCAGAGGTGCAATCGGGAATGGATGTAAATCAAAGGACTGTGGGACGCCTCGCGTTGGGTGCTCACGGGAAGACGACAAACGAGGCTGTAAAGGGCGATATGGGGTGGGCAGGTTTTGAGGCGAGGGAAGCGCAGAGCAAAATAAGGTTCGAAGAAAGGCTAAGAAATATGAAGGAGAGTAGATGGGCAGAGAAGGTGTTCCGTTATTTGTATAGGAAGAGCGTGGACACACAGTGGAGAAAAAGAACTAGAAGACTCACTAGTAAATATACGGCTGGTATTGTAAGCCATATGTCAACAAAGAGCGTTAAGGGAAAAGTCAGGGAGGCGGAGAGGATTTACTGGATGGCAGCTATGGAGAAAAAACCGGCTTTGAGTAACTACCGAAAGGGCAAAAATGAAATAAGGAGGGAGGCATTTTACGATAATTCAAGGGGAAGCGCTTTACTGTTTGAAGCGAGATCGGGTTGCCTTAGAACGCGTAGTTATAAAGCAAGATTCAGTAAAGAAGAAGAACAAGTGCACATGCTGCGGGAAAGATAAGGAAACGGCGGAGCATGTTCTGATTGAATGTGGAGATATCCACCCAGGTGTACGTTTGGGCACGAGCCTACAGGAAGCCTTGGGTTTTAGGGACAACAATGGAAAGCTGAACACACCCGCGATTGAAATAAGTAAGAGACGGTTAGAGTATTGGTGGCAGAAAATTAGAGAGAAAGGACAAAAATAAATATTGGAAAAATAAAATATGGACAGTGTGCCGTAAATGGCAGAGAACTTAAGCTGAAAATTTTCCTTTTTTTCCATTAAGATAGAATTTATCGAAGTAGAGGCATTAGGCCAACATCAAAAAAGAAAAAAGGTTTTTTTTTTTGTCGAGCCTGGTGGCATACTTGTCACCACCCCAGTTATAAAGGGGACGCTCATAGCATCCATCCATCCATCCATGGTGGCGCTCACTTTTCCGAAGACGCTATGGCGCTGCGAGCACGTGTGACCACGTGGTGGATTGTTGGAAGTGGTGGTAGAGGTCGGACGTGTTTTTGGAGAGCTCCGGAATGACAGCTACAGATAAGTGTTTTTGCATGTTTCCAGCTTGCCTCTGTATGTAGCGTTATGAGAACGTAAGGCGCTAGCGTAAAGCTTGATTAGGTCTATTACGGTGTACGTTTTTTTTTAGTATTTTGTACTGTGTCTTTTTTTTCTCCAGCCACCACGTGGCTGAGGCCTGCGCGTAGACCGACCACGTGCATGCGCAGGTGCTGTGAAGTGTAGCGTATTTATTTATTATTGTGGTTCTTTTTGGCTTAGACCAGTGTATTTTAGTACAGTTTTCTAACACGTGGGCATCGGTAAACTGAGCTAGCCATGGTCAAAAAAGTGTAAAGTGTAAAAAAGTAAAGTGTTCAGAGTGCGGGGTAGGGTGGAGGGTGGAAGTTAGTGCGGAGGAGAAAGCAGAAGATGACGCCAAGTGTAGACAGTGCGAGTTCGAGGAGAAAATGAAAAATATGATGGCGGTCCAGAGTGAGCTCATGGAGAAAATCGCAGAGCTGGAGAATGCATTGGCGAAGGAGCGAGAGAAAACGTCAGCCATGGAAGAAAGGCTCCGGGCAGCCGAGAAGGGCCTATCGAAGGTCGTGAAAGGGAACGAAGACGCAGGTGACGGCGGAAGCATTATGGCGACGACCCCCCATGCGGGAGAGATGAAGAAAACAGGCATGACAAAGGCAGATACATTGGCCACAGGGCCCAGCTACCGGGAAGTAGTTTTGAGGGAGGGAGGGAGCAAACCAGCAGCCGTGACTCACGCTAGTCACCTAGTCAGCAGCCAGATGCAGGTTTCAGAAGGAATGTCTGAACAGGTCATCATCGCCGGTGACTCAAATTTAGTCCGATGCGCAGCGGCAATCAAAGAAAGGGTGAAAGGCGACAAGAGAGTTGCGATAGGGACGTTCCCAGGACAAACGCTGGGGACAGTAATGAGTCAAGCGGGTGAACAACTCGCAGCTAAAGCTAACAATCGTAACCTCGTTGTAATTGCGGGAGGGCTAAATGACGTCCTGAAAAAAGAATCGTCAGGACTAGCGACGACCTTGGTGAAAGGGGTGGATGACATGCGCGCCGTGTCCCCCCAGGTGCAAATTGTAGTATGCACAGTACCGGAAGTACCAGTACGCAACGTCAACCTGCAAAGAGCGGTTGTCGACGCAAACAAAGAGATATGGCGAATTAGTCGAGAGAAGGGTTTCGAGGTAGTGGATTTAAACAGGGAAGTGCACAGGTGGGGTGGATTCCAAAGAGACAAGATTCATTTCGATAAGAGGCTTGGACACGAGGTGGGCTGGCGACTGGCAGGACGCGCAGTAGCTTTTTGGGGGGGCTCACGGGCCCTTCGGAGTCCGGGGTAGCTCGTAACAGGGAAAACAACCAGGAGGACGCTTTGACAGGTAGAATTGCGAAAAACCAGAAAAAAGGTAAAAGAAAAAGGAAAAAGGCGCGTGTTGCAATTAGTTACATAAACATGCAGGGTGGCAGAAAGAAGGCAAAATGGTTAGAGATTGAGGAGCAGTTAAACAAAGAACAGATAGGCGTGTATGCGGTTACAGAAACACACCTTAGAGACTTGGAAGAGCCACCACATATTGAAAATTATGTTTGGGAAGGGTGTAACAGGACCATATCGGAAAGGAAAGGTGGGGGTGTAGGAATGCTAATTCATCGCGGAGCCAAATGGGTTAGAGTGAAACAGACGTGTTCAGAGCACCTCTGGGTTCTGGGCACAGTAGGTGGAAAGGAAACGTGGCTAGGGGTAGCCTACTTGTGGACGGGGAATAACTGCAGAGAAAAGAATCAGGAGATAGTGGATTGCATGAGTGCGGATATTAAGGAGTTTGGTAATGGGGCCGAAATCATCCTTCTAGGGGACATGAATGCCCACATACATGACCTTGACGGATATTCAGACACCAATGGGAAGTTATTACTAGATCTTTGCGAGCAACATAGTCTGGAGATAGTTAACACGGGGCCAAAATGTGACGGCCAGATCACATGGGAAGTCGGAAACAAGCAATCAAGTATTGAATATTGTCTCATGACTGAAGGAATTTACCACAAACTGACAGAAATGAGGATAGACGAGGAAGGCATTAACAGCTTGGGTAGTGATCATAAACGAATAACATTACAAATGGGATACGAAACTGAAAATATGAGCATGGAATCAAAGTCTGGCAGCTCGTATTTAAATGACAAACAAATAATAAATATAGCCGCAAGAGTCGAGGAAGAAGTAGGCGAAATACCAGGCAAGGACTGGGAGTATAGTGAGCTGTTACATCTAATGACGAAGGAGATAGGGAAAGAGAAGAAAACTGTTTGCTGGAAAGGAAAAAGGAAGCCAAAAAGTTGGTGGAACAAGGAAATCCGGGAGGCGATCGAGAAGCGACGCGAAGCATCACGGGAGCATAGAAAGGCAAAAAAGGAGAAGCGGCCGCAGGACGAAGTAAAAAAAATATGGGAAATATATTTAGAGAAAAAATCCCTGGTACAGAAATTGGTAGAGGCAAAAATTAAAGGTGAAAGTGAACGCTGGATGACAGAGATACACGAAAAAAAGGAGGCCGCGCCTAGGATTTTTTGGAGCCACATAAAGGCGCTAGGTAGGAAGTCTGTCACAACGCAACAACATATTCTAGATGAAGGAGGAAATCAATTGGAAGGGTACGAAGCGCTAGGTTACATCCAAAAGGTAACAGCCGATTCATTTCAAAAGAGCGTCCAGGGGATCTCCCCGGTGAGTAAAAGTGTGGCGGAGAAAGCAACAGAGGAAGAGCTAGTACTTGATAATTTCAACTGGAAAAAGGCCGAAGGAAAAATTCCAAAGCGCACTGCCGCGGGTTTAGATGGGATTCCCGTTAGCCTCATTAACGAACTAGGACATAACACTAAAGAAGCATTGTTAAAAGCAGTAGAAAAAAGCTTAAAGGACGGACAAATACCGGACAGTTGGCGACAAAGTAGAATGAACTTAATCTATAAAGGCATGGGAGAAAAGGACAAGATTCGCTCGTATAGACCACTAACCATTACATCGGTACTATACAGGTTGGCGATGCAAGCAGTAAAAATGAAAATAGAAACATGGGCCGAACATAACGATATTTTGGGAGAACTTCAGAACGGATTTCGAGTCGACAGGCGGTTAGACGATAACCTGTTTGTTCTCACTCAGTGTATAGAAATATCTAAAACAGAGAATAGGCCCTTGTACGTGGCTTTTCTAGACATCACTGGGGCATACGACAACGTTAATCAGGAAATTTTGTGGGATATATTGAAAGGAATGGGCATGGGCGACGACTGTATACAGCTTTTGAGGGAGATATACCGAGAAAATACAGTTTGCATAGAGTGGGAAGGAATGCGTAGCAAAGAGAACGTTGAGGTTAGCAAGGGTCTGAGACAGGGATGTCCTCTGTCCCCGCTGTTATTCATGCTGTACATGGTGAGTATGGAAAAAGCGCTAGAAGGTAGCAACATTGGTTTTAATCTGTCACACAAACAGGGCGGCATGATGATTGAGCAGAAGCTTCCAGGTTTATTTTATGCGGACGATATCGTCTTATTTGCGGACAGTCGAGATGATATACAGCAGCTGGCGAATATATGCGGAAGGGAAGGTGAAGCTCTTGGACTAGGATTCAGTGTAACGAAGTGTGGATTGATGGTATTCAATGATCCCTGTGATCAGACGGTGTCCATACAAGGCCAAGAAATACCGAGGGTAAGTGAATACAAGTACCTTGGAGTATGGGTAAATGAGAGTGATAGATACATGGAGGTACAGGAAAAAGCCTCGGCAGCAAAAGGAAAGAGGAATGCGGCAATAATGAAGCACAGAGCGTTGTGGGGATACAATAGGTATGAGGTGCTTCGAGGTCTGTGGAAGGGTGTAATGGTTCCAGGGCTTACTTTTGGGAACTCAGTGGTGTGCATGAGGGCAGAGGTGCAATCGGGAATGGATGTAAATCAAAGGACTGTGGGACGCCTCGCGTTGGGTGCTCACGGGGGGACGACAAACGAGGCTGTGGAGGGCGATATGGGGTGGGCAGGTTTTGAGGCGAGGGAAGCGCAGAGCAAAATAAGGTTCGAAGAAAGGCTAAGAAATATGAAGGAGAGTAGATGGGCAGAGAAGGTGTTCCGTTATTTGTATAGGAAGAGCGTGGACACACAGTGGAGAAAAAGAACTAGAAGACTCACTAGTAAATATACGGCTGGTATTGTAAGCCATATGTCAACAAAGAGCGTTAAGGGAAAAGTCAGGGAGGCGGAGAGGATTTACTGGATGGCAGCTATGGAGAAAAAACCGGCTTTGAGTAACTACCCAAAAGGCAAAAATGAAATAAGGAGGGAGGCATTTTACGATAATTCAAGGGGAAGCGCTTTACTGTTTGAAGCGAGATCGGGTTGCCTTAGAACGCGTAGTTATAAAGCAAGATTCAGTAAAGAAGAAGAACAATGCACATGCTGCGGGAAAGATAAGGAAACGGCGGAGCCTGTTCTGATTGAATGTGGAGATATCCACCCAGGTGTACGTTTGGGCACGAGCCTACAGGAAGCCTTGGGTTTTAGGGACAACAATGGAAGGCTGAACACACTTGCGATTGAAATAAGTAAGAGACGGTTAGAGTATTGGTGGCAGAAAATTAGAGAGAAGGACAAAAATAAATATTGGAAAAATAAAATATGGACAGTGTGCCGTAAATGGCAGAGAACTTAAGCTGAAAATTTACCTTTTTTTCCATTAAGATAGAATTTATCGAAGTAGAGGCATTAGGCCAACATAAAAAAAAGAAAAAAGGTTTTTTTTTTTTTGTCGAGCCTGGTGGCATACTTGTCACCACCCCGTTATAAAGGGGACGCTCATAGCATCCATCCATCCATCCATGGTCAATTGGCCTCGTATTCACATGTAATCTGCAAATGTCGTCGAAAGACGATAGTCTTGCGTGTGGAGAGAGTGAACAAGATATTTATTTGATGTTCTGCGCAAGAAAATCAGTGCATGGTATTCCGGAGGCGCTGCGTTAGAGTGCCTCGAGCGTGCAGCGGAGGTGAACGAGCGCATCAAGCCACGTCACACGTGAGACATAAGCGCCATCTGGCAGTGTTTTTAGAAAACAAAGGTGTGCGTGCCCATCTCAGAGGTGATAAGTTGTAGAACGCAAGGCGACGGGTAGGTGCCACCACCATCTCGTTTTAGCAAAGCATTGGAAACACTCGTCTTTCCGTGCAAGCGTTGCATGGTCAGCGCACCATGACAGCGCTACGGTCCTTAAAATTACTAATGTATGCCTTTTCTACTAAAAGGCTCACATACAGAATATATCCGTATTGTTATGGCGCCCCAGACATGCGCAATAATTGCTTTTAATTGGCAATTGTACAAGCATGAACGCTCAACCTTGAGCAACATAGGTGGGCGCTGCGGATGAGGTAAGCCGTTTCAAGTACCCGATGCCGTTAGGAGTGGACAAACAAGCAAATGTACAGACATACAGGCCAAACGTTTTGCGTCGAAAGTCCCCAAAAAAGACTATCGTCTCTAATAAGCAGCAGCACAGTAAGCTCACGCGTCAGCCCTGTGTGCTGGCTCGAGAGCGAGAGCAGAACTGCGAAATTGTACTGGTTCTAAAAACGTCGCCCCACAATACCACCTTCATAAAAGCCAGCAGCAATATCAGGCGCTTAGTTGTTTGCGTCCTATTTCTGAGGAGCTTCATTCATCGGCTGTATTCGTACTCGAAACAATTGCTAGTTTTGATCCCCCTTTCGTGGCTTTGATTTGTGCAAAGGTATGGTAAGTAGCAGGGAACTTAGTCGGATTATATGGTGAATGATCGAACACTTGCCACTGTAGCTGCAAGCACCACTGTAGCTGCAATAGGCCATCATTTATTGCCATGTAGAAGGGCGATGTCTGAAGAAAATATTTCTTTTGACTTGCTCTTTCAATTTCTCTTTTATTTTTCACAGTGTAGGGTAGCATAGCAGCTTTTTCTAGGCTGGTTTTTTTTTTTCCTCTCCTTTCTCTGCGGTTCTTTCCTATCTCCTCCTCACTTGTTTGGCATTGCCTTTGGCAGACATTCAAGAGTTACGCTCTACAAGCCTGTAGAAATGATCGTGCCAGACATGTTAGATAAATTCCACCAAAGGAACGTCACTTCTTTCCTCAGAACGCCGTATCAGTGCACTTCTTCTGAGGTAAAGTTCACTCGAAGTTCCTTAGTTTCAGTGAATCACAATGTTCCCGTTGTTTGTGCTGCGATCCTGTTTCTTCATTTTCAAAACAGATACACCTTTCGTCCCGTGTGACCATTATGTTCAAATATCTCCTTTTTCATTGCGGTAGAGCTGGTAATCGTTAAGGCAGCAGCCACTCGCGGGGCGTTTTGATGGCCGGTATGCCTTCTGTGTACTCACCTCACATAGAGCTTGAGCTGCCAGAGTGTCTCACTCACGATGGTATGAGAGCTGACCACAAAATTTCTGTAAATGCATCATGTGTCGGTTAATCACTCGGCACATGATATGTGACGCGACAATTTACACACATAACCTGATGCCCTCTCTGAACTAGATTGTCAGTTGACGTCATAGGTGTGCGCAGGATTCTCCTTGAGGGAAGGCGAAGGTTCGTCGCAGCGCCCTCAAGCCTGCTAGCTCAATGTATGGGGCCGACTTCGCTCCTTCCGCTCTCTGCCACTGCCCCGTAACACTCCCTTCCATATCTGTTCAACTGCATCATAAGCAATGTCCGTCCTGCTTTAGACTCCCTTCAGCACTGCCCCACCTTCCTCTCAATAACTAAAGTTAAGCCATGCTCATTACCCCTTCTCGATGAATTTCGGCACCACTGTGACTTTCAGCATGCAAGAATCAAATTACAGCATGCGCTTCACACTTGGCGACAAAGTTTGTTATACGAGGCGTGTTTACATACCCGCTTCGCACACAGAACTGAGAACTGTAATATGTTGCGTCGGGTACGTACAGGTAATAATTCGCAACATATTCGTATGCTGCGTCATAGTACTGGTCCTTATTCGGTGGTCATTCAGACAATGAAAAACAAAAAAAAACAAGTTCGCAGTAGTGGTCCCAAGTCTGAAGGCAATGCGGAGCTGGGTGGCCTTCTCTGTCCTCAGTTTCCTGTATTCTTTTTATATGTGATTTGTTTTTTCTGTGTGTATTTCCGTTTTCTTATGTTGTCCATTTAAATCTCTGGCTTTTTTTATTTTTTGCATGCTTCCTTTTTTTTATCTTCATTCGTTGTTGCACCTGCGTTACGCTAGGCGCCGACCGCATGCGAGAGCCCAGACCGCTGAAGTGCTCCACGTACATCATCATTGAGCGGCTCGAAAAAGATGACGAAGAAAACTTGTCCCTGACGCGAGCCCGTGCTCAATATGCAGCAGATGCCTATTTACTGCGTGGATTTGGCTGCGTTACGGCAAGAGATGGCAGCATTCGACAGCATGTGGCATCTTGGGCCCCTAAACAGGAGTGAATTATACAGGGTTCGAAAAGTTCAAACAAACCGGGCCTTCCGGTTTTTAGCCCCCTCCCTCAAGGGCCAGAAAAAATAGCCGACTCCATTGTTTTTCTCGAAAAAGTTTATTCGTCTTGCTGGATTCTCCTGATAGAAACAACGCTATGTGTTAACAAGAATGGAAGAAACACACACAGTGTTTAGACTCACTTGTAAATGTCGCACGTATTCCTTGTTCTCGCCTTAACTGCTCGCACAGTTTAGTCTTCTTTCATATGATCCAACGGGCCACACGAATCTTGAAGCTGTCCATGTGTCTTCGTCTCCTGATATAGTTAATTATTACGATGACAATTACTCGACGTCCTCCGCAAGAAATACAACGCCCTAGTGATATTAAGCTCTCTGAAGAGGCTTGGAATAATTGCGGCTGGTGTTATTTGCAGGTAAATTTAAAAAGCGTCACGTCTCAAGCATGGCCAGATGACAAAGCGGGAGAGAATTGAAGCGGTGTGAGGGGACCTCTTATTTTTTGTTTCGAACTGGGCCCTCCACACTGTTAACCTAAAACATACGGCCTTTTACAAAACAATTAGCATAGCTATAAGTTGGCTAAGTTGAAGATTGTTCACGACTTAATGTTGCACTGTGGTTGACGAGACGAGCTGACACACCTGTCTTGGAGCCCTTGCTTGCTCCTGTCGCGTCCACCGCAGTGCAACAAGAAATCTTGAAGAGGTAACAAAAGAACGTTTCTCGCGTGTTGCTGGTTCCGAACACAAGCTTTGAAACTCATTATGAACTCAATAAGTACTATTTCAAAGCAGCATTCTTTTTTCTGCTATCCTCCCCCTCCCCTATGGCAGCGATCCTTCTTGGACGATCTTTAATCGCTTCAGGCCTCCGCTAACTCTTCAGTACCTTGTATTGACTTCACAACACTTGTTGGTTTTCCACTTGACGCTTCCCTAGCACCAGTTAAACTTAATCTTGAAGAAACTAAGTATGCATTATCAGACTGTTAAACAACCGCGCATTTTATCTTTGTTTAGTCTTCCACAAAAATAAAGCTCTACTCGTTGCATTGAAAGGTATAACAATATAAATTGTATATGTTTAAAAATAGTTTTAACTTAGGCAACGCTAGTCTGGAGCTAGCATAATATTTTTTTATTTTTTTTATTTTTTTTCAGATCGAGGCCCGTGACGTGCACAAGGAAGCCACGATGCGACTGAACCTGACAGTGGCGATCCTATCGGCAGCGCTGTGCAGCTGCCTGTTGGCGGGTGCTTCGCCGGCTGTGACACGGCGCCAGCCAAACCAGCCCGCGCACGATACCCTGTGGCAGAGCTTTACGCGATACTCGCCCATCGCGCTCGCCATCTCCCTCATGGCACTGCCTCTGCTGCCTCTGGTGTTCACGGGACCAGCCACGCTGGCAGGCACAGAGCATGCCATCAACGCACTCAACATCAACCCGGGTTTGTATTCCTGTTGTGTTCACTTCAGTGCTCGCCGTGATTCAAATCACAATAGTCAAATTCATTGTAGGTACCACTGTGTCGTATACTTCTGGTGCTGTTTATCGAGGATAGGATATGACGGTGTTGGCAAGCAGAAGTGAATGGCTACGTGCTAAGCCATGGTAACCACTACGAATGAATCAGTATGCGCAATGTTATTACGAGCCAAAAGGCGTTTATTGAGAACGCTCAGTGACAGAGTAATGAATGGGTTGAGGCTACGGAAACTGCAAGAAAGTTCTCGTCGTCTTCTTTTCCGACAGCTCCTATTTTTCGTTCCAGGGGCACCGTTACACTTCTCCCCGTGCAGACGAGGCCCGCCGGGCGAGTCAGCTGTCCTCTCTTGGTGTACGCGCCTTTAGCCGGATGACGGTGTTAACATCGGCCCTTGTGAAATGTCGGCCGCTGGGTGTGATCTGAGCAATCACATAGCTCACCTAACTCAAACGATCAATGATGACATACGGGCTATCGTAGCCTGCTAAGGGCTTGGTGCATAGACTACGTTCTCGTACTGAGCTCCACAACCACAAGAATCCACCATGCACAAAAAATACCGCGTCTTTCATTTTTTTTAAATAACAAAGTCCATTTTTTACTGAGACTGAGACAAAGGCTGTTTCTTTTTTCGCTCCTGACCATAAGTTCGAGCCCGCTGCGACAAATTTTTGCCCATCAGCTCATGTCACCAAAATACTTTATAAATATATGCTTTGTTGGCTTTTTTAATGTAGATGTTTTTATAACAAAATATTTTGTTATTATAACATAAATAGTATTAAATAATATCTTGGTTATTATCTGGTTAACCCACTATCAACTACATTCAAGAGTAACCTTTGAATTTCGAACTTTGAGATTAGGACATTTCATTTGAACTTGAATTATGTCGCAAAAGATGCCTCAATTGATGCAGCAACATTTTGGCGACAAAATCAACACCATTCTCGTGCCTCTGTTGGTGCTGTCCTTTGCTGCATGGCCGTAGAGGCAACGACTAGACTACATGAATGGTCCTTCCAGGCAAAAAGTGTGACACTCTCGACCCTCAGCAGCATTTTCTTGTTCTTGGCATATGCTGCTCCTTGGATCATTGGCACCTACCCACTCTGGGTAATCGGCCATGAGTCGGGCGGATCACGCATGCTGAATTTATTATTACTATTTAGTAAGAGCCAAAACAGTTTTGAGATGTTTTTATTGTAACGTTAATTATGAATAATTGTAATTTTAAGTGGCATCTTCCAGAGACTGGAGATATTTTGAGTAGGAAGGCTGAAGAAAGAATTGTTAGTAGTTGATACACCTACCAAATCTATTTGAGTCGCTTATAAACTTTTCGACAGCTTTGAAAATATTCCTGTCCGTGTGCCCCAGCGCAAAGGCCCCAAATGATAGCAGAACGGCCGACGTAACCGGTAGACCACATTGCCGCAATATAGTTTCGATACGTTTTCTGTGTAAGGAAAAACGTCTGCAGCTCAACCAGGAGTGTTCGATAGTTTCTACTGAGGGCGTTAAGAAACTTCACTTTCTTTTTCTTCTTACCTCATTTTATGCTACGTCACTTCAGATAACACCTTTTTCAAAGAACTCACGAGTACAAAATATCTCTATCTCAGTTGTCTCCTATTCCGAATATACTGTTCTGTAGCGAAAGAAGGGCCTGGTACTGTGGCGAGAAACATAAAAATAAATACATGCTCACTTGATAAGCAATGCGACAATGAAAAAGATAGAGCGGCAGGAAAACCACATCCGTGCGCGTCAAAAAGGTGTACATTCATTCTGCCCCTCGTGATTCTTTAATTTGGTGCAACCATATTTGGTCTTGGCCACAGAAGCCTTTTCAACGCTGTATCTAGCTTTTTATGACAGTCTAAAAGAATTGAGTGGTAGGTATAGCTTAATTGAATTGTCTCACAGTTGTGTGAATTTTTTTCGGGCTCGTCAATTTCATTACACTCTGGATTTTTTTTTGTAATCTTGCGAGTTTAAATTAGTATTCTGTAATGACTAAACCATTTAATTCCTACCCCTTCTCTGAGTAAGTGAATTAGTTTACTAAGCAAGGCACAGTCTGCTTCATGGCTTCTACGTGTGACAAAATGTTGAGGAACCAACGAAACTTCGAGCATGCCACCACCGGCACCTTCGCTACTTTGAAAATTCATTTCATTTTGTTCGTTTCTCGAGCACTTAATTTCGAACCAAATTCTCGTTATGCAAAGCACTGAAAAAAAAGCAGTTCAAACCTTTTCAAACTTTGTTTCGGAAGACACACCAGCAGAAACGACACGAGGGAATATACCGACAGCGTTGGCAGCGAATTCACCCGAATGTGCAAAAGCGAGACACGTTGGGGCATGGCGACCTACTGCTGCTGCACCTTCTACTTCCATTGTTCCCAGCAATCGTAATTCAAACTACGTTCTCGATGAATGCGTTCTAGCTGAGGTCATGAATTTTCGTTGTGCTACATGGGTCATTTGCGATTCGAGGCGATGCGAGCCACCACCGGCGCCTTTGCCGCCATGTTAAATCTGCAGCCGACTGTTTACATCTCGTAGTTTTAGCCTGTGCAGCCGTAGTCATGCAGATCAAAGACGACCCGCTTTCGCGCCGCGAAAAAATTTATATGAACCGATTATCTTGCGTCAACCTCGCGGCGTGGTTTTCAGGCCACTTAGGCGACGAAGTGAGTAAATTTTCCGTGTTTCCGGTTTTCCTTATAGTGTATGAAAGTACATAGTTCCTCTGAGTATGTTTTCCTTTAATTCCTAATGTTTCGTATATCTTTGTTTATCTCCTTAGAGTCAGCTATGCTGTTATGATGTTGGTATAGCTGGCTCTAACGCAACCTACGTTCCCAATTTGCGCTAAACATAAATAAAGAAATGTACAATTGCAGTCTTACCACTCGCATAGAAACAGTACCATGCACCATTATTGATGTTGTACCTCTCCGGGTATCTGCAACTGAATGCAGGAATGCTGGTGAAGAGATCAGTGGAGTCTTCCCAGCTGTCTCCACCTAAACGATCTTCTACAAGCCATCCACAAGCGAGCCTCTACAGCACCGCTCCTGCGCTCATCTCCCTTATGGCGCGCTTCGACGAGGTTCTCCACAAGTACGACGTCACGGAGCCCGACTGCAGGCTGCGACTCGCATGTGAACTGCACCGAGACGGGCTCAGCCATCAGGCTGCGACCATCGCCGATCGGCTGTTGCGCCTTTTCGGGTGAGCGTGCTTGGCTAATGAGACAGCGTCAAAAGATAAGAGGAACGTTACGCAGTATGAACTCTTCTTAACCGTGCCTAATAATAACGAGGTGAATCTCTGCAACATATGCAGCTGTCACCTTCATGGACGTTTTACTTCGTTCGATTTTCATTTCAGTTTATTATGTATCACGCCTTCTATGGGTGTATAATGAGGCATCGTAACTTCGTGCTTCCACCTAATCGATATTAAGAAAATGTTTTCTTGACCCCTGTCAACAGTACGCTCTTTGATTTTCGTCTTTAAAACGCGCTAAACGTTCTGTACTGAAAACAGAAAAATGCTCTACTGGCACCATTTTACGGTACGCTTGCGCCTACATGCAATATTCATGCTGCCCTAAGCATGTTCTTGCTGATAGCATCGCCAATAACCGAGCAACTTCACAGTGAAATTTTCATATCGCCGTGTGTGATGATTAGCTTGCATATAGTTCCGTAACCTAAGCACAGCTTTCTATGCATGAAACAAAGTGCAAGTGGGCTAGAGCTGTCTCAAAATCCACAGCGATTGCGTGACTTATTCTTTCGCACGGGCTATTTTTGCTACATCTTCCATTTTCATTGCACGAAGGTCTCAGACAGTGGTAATGGCCTCTGGTGAGGCATCTCATAGTGGGGATAGAACAATCTCAGTGAGCTCTGCTTGTCCACGCAGACGCAAGCTGTCGCATGTCACTGCGGAACTTTACTCAAATGTGCCAAGAGATTATTGTAACTGTTGCTGTTGACACCTGTGAACTTTCGCTAAGAGCCCTTTTTTATGTGCAGCAGTTAGGATTTATTCTGCGGCATGTAATGCCTCAATGCGACCAGCGCTGCAGCTGTAAGATGCAAATTGAAGATCACATTATGTATCGCTCAAGCGGAGAGATAACAAAGGCAATAAGAAGGTGAGCCAGAAGGGCAGTTGCAAACACCTTCTTTCATTTTGAAGTCTCTTTGCCCTAGTGAAATGTAGTATAACCTTGACATTTCTTCTTTTCATTACATCATAACAGAAAGCCTTTGTTTTCTCTGAGTTTATGCTATTTTTGTGACTAAGCAAAAATTTTACCTGCATCTCTTCAGCGCAGCTGGTCTCAAACTATCACTAGCGCGCCACAGCCAAGCAGTGTAATGCTGCTATTGTCGGGTATCCAGTGAGGAATGTTAAAGCAGGGCGGGGGTGGGGTAGTAGGAGTTCGAAAAACAATTCAGCTGTGGTTGCTATGTGACCTTTCCATATTTTATACAGCGGCCTGCCTTGAAAGGGATGTGTCCTAGGGACTCGAGAAATGTAAAAATGCCGATCTTCAGAAGGACTAAAGTGAAATATCATAGTTTTTGTTTTTTCGTTATATTTTAACACAGCCGCCACGTGACGCAGGAAGTTCCCCCCAAAAACACGGGGCGAAGGCAGTCATGTAGTAGCCTGACCACTTGCGAAAGTTACATAGGCTGGGTGTTTAAGACCCCTTCCTAAATCGTTATGCTGTAGTGTGGTTCACTTTACGGTGTATCTTTTGTAATAAACTCCTGCTGACAAAATGACGCAGCGTGGAACAGCGCATCGAGCGGTCCAGCTTTGGTCCTGGTGCAAAGACCATGGTCCGGGAACTCCTCAAGGCCGCACGCCATGGCCTCGGTCGAAAGGACTGCGCACAAATTTACTCCCGCTGCCCGTACGCCCCACGCGAGATGCTCAAGAGCCGACTGCAAGGATAGTCTACGTGACTGCGAGGAGCGCCCATCTGCACAATAGTGCATCCCGTTCACCATCATCGTCGCTACTCACCGACGCGTGAACAGGGCTTCTTTCCCTGTTTACTGGTTTGTGGCGGTGGTCAGCGCCCACTGTAGCCAGAGTACGCTATACAGTCACGTTTTTCAGCAGTTGTGACATTCTGCTCCTCACGATGAGGTCATCAGTTCGATAGATCATTCATTGATTGCGAAAGTGATCGTGTACCTATGGAGTGAAGTGCATGTCGCAAAAGGTCCCCGTCTACCTGGCTCATTCTACAAGAAGTATCTTATTCAAACATTATTCCTAAGCTCACCTCTGCGACCTACGCAGTCACACTTCGTGTATTTTAGAGAGATTATTGGTTAGCCTAGCGTATAAACAATGACAAGCTCCATTTACATGAACTTGATAGTACACAAAAGTGCCCAGTGGCGATATTTTGCTTGCTAGTGTACTCTAAATTGTAACCGGTATGGTGCCAAGCTGGTATACGTATTGAACATTCATTATGAGTGTGTAAACTATAATTTACGATGACTAACATGTGATGTGTCATGGTGCCTGGCAATAGCCTCGTGGAAATCACCTGAAAAGATGTTTCCTTAGGAGAAAGTGCATTTCGTAAGTATATAGACGAAACTTGCCATACATTTTGGTCAGTTAGAGCGCCTCTAGAATAAAAATAAAAAATATTTCCAAGGACGATATATTTTAAAGCGCATATACACGCAATATCAGCTCTTTTGCATGTGTAATTTCTGTTTCTTTTTTCTTCTTTTTTTGTACTGCCGACATGGTGACATTTTATTCAGCATCATTACGCTGTGAAACATTGCCGTGAGTTCAAGGAACCAGAAGTCTCATATTATTATATTTATCATTGCAATCTCGGCAATATGAACTTCTCGACTAGGTTTCTCAGAAAAGATAATTTGCAAAGTTCATACAACTGCATCTCGGAGTATAGCTTTTTAAAACCCTGAGTGGAGTGACTTGTACAGTTATCACAAATATGAGTATTGACCATCGAACCACTTCACTGTGCCATGGTTGAAAAAGTATTTACTTCAGCAGTAAAGGAACCTTCAAAGCTCTTACCTTGAAGATTCTCGATCAGATGTTTTAGGTATACTTTATACTTCGTGTGTATGCGTGTCTTGTGGCTCAACTTGTAAGAACGACCTTTCATAGGCAATGCTTACTTTCTTTATTATTGTAATGTCAACATACCAAAATTTTTCTTTAACAGTCCAGAAAATGGAATCTCATTTTCATCATCATGTCTTATGGGTGCTATGCGCAGAAACGCGTTATTTATTTGCGGCTTACCACTACTCTCTTTATCGGTGGGATTAAGGAAATTTTTCTATGAGGTCACAGCTGCTGGCAAAAAAGAGGGAAAATGTATTGCTTTCGACTTTTTCAGGCTGGTTCCTGAAGAAAACACAGAGAAAAAACTTTTGCCATTTACTTCCATATGTCAACACGTAGAGTGTTTTCGCATATGAAATTGCGCAATATTGCTTAATCACCATGTGTGCCATCCGAGGCGTAAAGAATAAACCGACTTTTCATTCATAAGTCCTTGAGAATTGTCTTATTTCCGACTGAATGGTGCCCGTCTAAAGAGGAGTTCTCCAAGGACAAGTGACAGGCAAAGGTGATGTTCAACTTTTTCATGGCCTAGTTTGTGCTTGGGATGTAATGCGAATTGCCACTCAAATGACACATCAACACAGAGAATAAACGAAAACACTACAACATGGGTGGCACATCCAACATTGCTTTTGCACCTGAAGTTATTTCAGGTGTGAAACAGAGAAAAAAGACTGCATCTTTTTTCTTCTGCATGAGTAACTGGAAAAGTGTGAATAAAAAGATGGATGCGCGTTATCTTTTTTTTTCTTTTTGTTTCGTGGCAAAGTATTTTTATTCGTCGTTTTAATTGGCAGATCAATGTAACACGTATACATGGTTCGCCCACAGGGTAAGGCAAAAGGAAAATCCAAACCTCCTGACCAGGCCCTACGGCACTGGGGCAGAACAAGCAGCAGATTTGAAAGCAAGTCAATTTGGGAAATTCTGAATCAACAAGCACATAGCCATTGTTATAGTAAACTTATAATCACTAAATATAGTAATAACGTAGCGACAGTATTGAACATAAAGTAATAATGTAATCACAGTAACAACATAACTACTAATTTAATCAAAACAACTAACATGAATAGTGTGGTAATTAGCTATAGTAATACCAATTACTTTTAATAACATTACAATGCAATCACCAAGTATTATTATTTTTTGTGCAGTGAAAGTTACATTAAAATTGTACAACACATCCGCATATGACTCAAGAAACATGTCCATTATTAAATGTTTAAATTCTTGAATTGTTTTACAATTTCTGGCTACTTCAACAGCAGTAGTATACATATTGCTTAAACACATAGTTTCATACTCGATGGTTTGCATGCCATAGTTTGTCCTGGGTTTCTTAGTTACCATTGATGTGCGGCGTAAACTGTATGCTGTTTCTCAACTGAGGTACCGGTTTGAAAAAGCCTCAAAGTTTGTAGAGGCTTCCTTACACAGTCGAATGCAGATCTTTGCTCTGTAAGAGTTTTTAATGTGAAGAATACTGTAACACACCATTAATTTGGAACACCCTATGTATTCATTTGAAAAGTTTAGCAAACGCACAGCTCGACGTTGTAGTACTGCCAGCTTTTCAATGTCGATTTTGTTTCCGTTCCCCCATACTAATAAGTCATAGCTAAGATGAGAATGTGCAAGAGAAAAGTGTTGTCTGACGAGCTTAAGTGGCACATAGCATCGAATTCATTGTAATAGGCCAACTGATCGTGCAACCTTAGCTTGAACTTTATTTATGTGCTCAGTCCAGCTTAAGCTTTTATGAAATGTAACACCTAAAAAAGAATGGCTTGTCACATCCTTTCGCTACAATTCGTCGTAAAAAAGCTTCACAACATGGCTTACTTCTTTATTCTTAGAACAAAAAACAGTGAGTTTCGTTTTCTTCGCACTGAAGTCAAGCTGATTTATTTGTAGCCGTTGGTGAAGTTCGTTCAACAAAGAATTTGCTTTAATTTCTAGTTCTTGAAGCTGAGCACCGGAAAAGAATGCATTTGTGTCATCCGCATACATTACCATTTCATCTGTTAGTGGAATGTTTACTATATCATTAATATATACGATGGCCCCAATATTCAACCGTAATATAACCATAATGGCCCCAATATTCAACCCTGTGGTACCCCATATTTATTTACGCTTTTTTCTGAACTGTGATCTTGCAAGGAAGTGTACTGCAGTCGAGATTCTATGTAACTATTCATAAGTTCTAACGGTGTCCCACGAATGCCATATACTTGAAGCTTGTCTAGTAACATTTCATGTTTTATCGAATCGAAGGCCTTACGAAAATCTCTAAATATACCAATGGTAAGTTTTTTTTTTTCTTCGATGCTATTTATTATTCTATCCTTGATTCTTAATAATGTCATTTCGATTGACGTATTTTTCTGGAAGCCATATTGTTCATCCGAAATAATCCTTTTATCCAGCAGTAAGCTATTAAAACGCTTATATATAATGCGTTCAGCTACTTTCGAGAACAGTGGACGTACCGAAATTGGTCTATAGTTGTTTAGGTCATTGTGACTACCACCCTTAAATATCACTGCAACACGATCTATCTTCATTTTTTCAGGAAAAGCTCCAGTAGCAAGTATACAGTTGCAGATATGTTCCAATGGACCATATATTATGGGAGCAGCCGCTTTTATTGGTGGAGCTTTCATTCCATTTTCTCCAGTGGCTGACTTGTTTTTAGGGAGTTAAGAATAGATAAAATCTCGCTTGCAGATGTAGGAGCAAGAAATATGGTTTCTCTTACACAATTTCTAATGTAAGTTCCATTAAATTTCCAGAAAAGCCAAATGTTGAGGTTGGAGCACCAGCGTTAATAAAATGATTATCAAATAAGTTAGAAGCGTTTTGTTATTCTTCTTCTTTTTGTGGAGTTAAAAGGTTGCGGTTTGTATGCAGGGGTGGGCTACATGCAAAATATAGAGCACGTACAAAAACCACGTGCACAGCATGACATCGGTTCTACCTGCAGTGAAAGCCAGCATTCAGAGAATCAACTTCTCTAATTGTGGAGGTGTATTGTCGAACTACTAACCACAACAACGCTGCGAATGCTGCCGTGATTTTGTTGTTTCTCGCATTTCTCTGTATTCTCATAGCAGTTAGTTTATATACCCCTGGATAAGTTTTACTGAACTGGTTAATCATGCATCTTAAACAGTGGGCCTCCACATGCTATTTATATCTTCCATAACAGCCATTGAAACAGTTCATGCTAATATATAAGCAGAATTGTGGTACTTTTATAGCTACGCAACTGTATTTGGGTGAAATAGTGCGTATTTTTAGGCCTTCGAGCGAACTAATCACTGTAGCTACGACGAAAGAACTAGCGGGCGAAACTGTTTTGCACTTCCGACAGTATTCTCTCAGTTTGTTGGTTGAAGGTGAAGTTGAAATTTATTTGCATCATCATAATGCGGGAATGCTCGGGCAAAAAGCGAAAATCACTTCACTTGAGAAGCGCCTGAGCTTCCAAATACAAGGCTCACAAAAAGGGCTACAATATACACTAACAAGAAATTTAACTGCTTCACATTGCACGTTAACCCCTAATGTTATATATTATAATGCGAACAGCTTGCTAATACTTAAAAGTACACATAAACACTAACACCATTTGAAGAACAAAGCACTCACATCATGAAATGAAACACTCTCGTATATCGTGTATGCTTCGCTGTTCCCCGTGATTATCTAGAAGAATCAGTTTGTTCAACAGAACTGCAAGTGCATTACACAACATTTGCTTTAGCTTGTTAAAATTATTTAGTTTTAATGACAGAAAAGCACCTATGCCAGCGGTTTCCAGATAACAGTAAAGCACAAATATATATATGGTATTATGAAATAATAAGCAAAACTTCGTTTCGTCTTAAAGTTAAAAATTGTTTCTCTTAAAATATAACACTACACAGCGGAATTCGTTAACCAGATTATGTTAAGCGCCACAGAACAAATGCTTGAGACACCAGCTCAAAACGAAATATTTCCATACAAACATAATTGATTGAATGATATGTGGGATTTAACGCCCCAAAACCACCATATGATTATGAGAGCCACCGTAGTGGAGGGCTCCGGAAATTTCAACCACCTGGAGTTCTTTAACGTGCGCCCAAATCTGAGCACACGGGCCTACAACATTTCCGCCTCTTCCAATAAAACAAACCAATCTCATTATCTGTGCAAGTATGATGCCCACAGGACGGCTTTTATTCTCTCCTATAGTTAGGTACCCCGTACTCTAAATCGTTTCTGAACATCTTTTTCTAAACACATTTTCAACTGGCTGGAATGAGTACTACGGTGCAGGTTTAAAATTAGATGGATGATTTCACTGCAGATACATTCTTTCTGGCGTTTTTTGTTGTTGTTGTGTTTCATAGTCATACTTCTAAAAACAGCGTTAATTGCTAAAAACGCTTCGTGCTAAAAACGCCGGGATTCGATCCCGCGAGCTGCAGGTCAGCAGCCGAGTACCTTATCCACTAGACCACCGCGGCGGGGCCCCTTAACTACAATAGAGGATGTGCCTAACATATAAGCTTGGTTGGTACAAGGCAGCATGGAAAGCATGACCGACGTAATGCCCACACTATAGCTAACACGACCCAGGTCGGTTGAATGGAGCTCTAAGAAAAAACCGCCAATCTGAAAAAAAAACAATCAAATATTGTAAGTACGACAGTGGCATTTTCCTCGTTCCATCGTGCACAGTTATTTCTTTTCCGCGATCAGCATTCAGTCGTGATCCTTTAGGCAAGTAAACGAAGCAAGCCTTATCTACGACATATCCGTAATGCAGCAGCATGACTTTTAAGGTGCATAATAAATACACACTTGGACAAAAACATGGGAACCGTGCTCTCGGATAATATACTATAAGGCTACGTCAAACGCTCCACTACAGTCAGAGATTCCGCACGGGTGCTTCAACATCGTAAACGTTAAAAGAAAAATTAATGAACAGGTTTTTGATCATTGATTTAATTGTGGTAATAAATATGTTACGGCCTCACTGCGTTATCGAAATTTCACGTACATTACGCTGTCATCTCAGCTTAATAGGAGAGAAATGAAAAGAAGATAAACTCAAATCACCAATGTTATCTCAGTCAGTCAATTTCAAGCGCTGCAGTGTGTACCCGCATGCGGAAAAAACTTAGCAACGTAGCTTGTCTGAGTTCTTTCAGAAATTAGCATCACTGTTTCACGGTTTTCTATATATAATGCTTTGTGGGGAAACATCAACCCAAATAATTACAAAAAATAACAATTTTTCCAGTGCCGCTTGTAAATGCTTCTAAAAATTTTATTTAGAAAGAGCGTTCCAATTGGAACCCCGCCGCGGTGGTCTAGTGGCTAAGGCACTCGGCTGCTGATCCGCAGGTCGCGGGTTCAAATCCCGGCTGCGGCGGCTGCATTTCCGATGGAGGCGGAAATGTTGTAGGCCCGTGTGCTCAGATTTGGGTGCACGTTAAAGAACCCCAGGTGGTCGAAATTTCCGGAGCCCTCCACTACGGCGTCTCTCATAATCATATAGTGGTTTTGGGACGTTAAACCCCACATATCAATCAATCAATCAGCGTTCCAATTGGAAATCACTTGTCAAAACATACTATGCTTATATGAATGACTATTGCAAACATTGGCTTCAGAAATTAGCCATTATTGTGTCGAGTTTTCCTGCTGTCTAAAGTTTTTTGAAATTGATAGTACAGACACGTCCATTTAGTGTTTATTTTTCATTCATTTTTGTTCCGGTATCCGAAAGGCCCGTGGGCAATACATAGGGTGGGGGTGGTGGTAGCGTACATACATAAAACTAACAGTAACATCAAAGTAATCAGTAGTCTCAGGTAAAAAACAAACAACATCGTATTATTAATAAAAATGATACAAAAGTTTAATTATAACGTCCAACTGCACTAAAAAAGGAATCGTAACTGAGACGTACATCAGGGGCAGTTTTGAAAGGTCACTCAAACACCAAGAGGAAGTTTCAATTTGCGAGTGACTCCTTCGTGATTATTTATTCAGGCACTCACGTTAGGCAGCTGATTCCAACGATTAACAGCAACAAGTAATGGTGAACATACACGGTTTTATTCGCGCCAATAAAGGTTCTTATTTGAATTCAAGGTCAAGACCAGCCAATATTCGATGACCAGATTCAATAAGTATATGCCGCTATATATGCTGGGTATATGCCGCTGGTATGCCAGAATGTGCCACCAGTGATTGACACTTAGTATCTACCCAGGAACGACGAGAACACACATTGGCAATTTTAACGCGTGAGCGTTAAGCACACCGGACATCGGTAGCGTCAGTCCAACGAAGGCATATAATAAATAGAGAGTTTTAGTACTGCGGAATGGTGCCACGTACGCATCACGCAAGCGCCTTGCGTTACGTGGCGTCGTTTGCCACTAATCGGCTTTTAGTACGCCGCAGTACCCGCGTACGTAACGAGCGTGAAGCGTGTTGCGCCATCTGGTAGATCAAAATAGAAGCACGTGTTGTTAACAGCCAATGTGAGCCAATCCAAGTGTTATAGCCAGAATATGGCCATATTTTAAGCCACAGAGCCAGTCGGTGCTTTCCCTCGATGCCGCCATTTTGCAAAACGAAGTCTCGCGCTGTCGCGAACTTGTTCGAGAGCGGCGCGATCAGCTCATACGTACGCACGCACGCATCTCATGCGTGCGTACGTAGCGGCTGCGTACGTAACGCGATACGTGCGCGTTGCGGTCTGCGCATGCGCACTACGCACAACGTGGCGTCCTTACGTACGCAACGCCGCCACGTACGCAGCGTACGCAGTACTAAAACTCTCTAATGTCAGTGTTGTAGTGGGGAATTCACAAGGCAATGACTAGTGGGACCATCTCTGAGTGCGAAGCGCGAATGTGTGCACGTGCTGTAGATTATGGACTGCTCGAGCATTTGTGCCCGTACCGGCTGTCTGCTTACTACCTGGCGTCGCTATTAAACTCTCTTGCAAAGTGGTGGAGCTGCTTTTCGCGTTGCTCATTCACCCGGTCAACTGCAGCCTTTACCATGTCCTGCACACCCATTTGACCTGTTGGGATTGACCTATACGACCCGCTACCGTGCTTCTTTGTTGGTAATCGATGGGTGGTTGTGGCTGCCGACTATCTGACAAGGTGTGCCGAAACGGCAACGCTAGCTTCGGCTGGTGCTCGTGACGTTGTAAGCTTCATCTTGCACCGGTTTGTTCTTCGTCATGGTGCACCATGGTAGCTTCTAAGTGACAGAGGTCGCGTATTTTTGTCCGAAGTTCTGCAGCAGCTCTTACATTCATTACGTACGGTACACCGCACATCAACAGCCTACCAACCTCAGACGAACGGCCGAACGGAATGTTTCAACAGAACCCTGGGAGACATGCTCGCTATGTACATTGATTCCGACCACTCCAATTGGGACGTTGTTCTTCCTTTCATGACGTACGCCTACAATACGCGATTCAATCAACCACAGGTTTTTCTCCATTTTTTTTACATGCTCGTGACCCATGCAGCACACTCGACACAATTCTGCCATACAATCCTGATGCCTCCGAGCTCAGCCCAGTTTCTGAAATGGCCGAACATGCCGAAGAGAGTCGTCAGCTTGCACGGTCTTTCACAGACGATAATCAAGCCCTCCAAAAAGGTCGCCACGACCATGATATTGTTCAGGACACTTTCCCCGTCGGCTCTCTCGTGTGGCTCCGACTGCCTTTCCACTCTCCTGGACTGACTCCCAAGTTTGCACCGAAGTATAAGGGCCCTTACCGCGTCATACAGCACCCCTCTTCTGTGACCTACGTGATTGAACCGCTCAAGCCGTCTACGGACAAGCACCGCCTATGTCGTGAGACGGTTCACGTCAGTCGTTTCAAGCCCTGTTACGACCCTCCTGTTTTATTGTCACCTTGAGTCGCCAGGATGGCTCGTCTTCGTCGCCGGGGTATTGTAGTGGGGAATTCACAAGGCAAGGTTTTTCATTTTTCCTTTTGTCAGCAGTGGTCGTGGCAGCATTTGCAACGCGCCTGGCAAAGATCTGGTTTCGCAGGATCAAACCCTATACTACATTTCTGCACGCGCTGCCTGGCGACGTTGCAGCTACAGCACGGGCTATCGCTTGCATCACCGATCATCTTCGACGTCATCGCCTCCTCTCCTACTCATCGGTGTCGACTACATTAGATGAAGATTCCGGCGGCGCCCTTCATTTTGGCAGCAGTGGTCGTGGTAGCATTTGCAACGCGCCTGACAAACATCTCCTGCTTTCGCAGGTTTGTTTCATTTGTATTCTCGTGTCGTAGGTTTACATTGTTTTATTGCTGCCGCGCCATTTGCTGCCCCTTTGAGTGTACTGTTTTCACGATGCGAGCTAACACAGGTCTTACGAAAGATGTAGAGGCATTGCGCAAAGAAGTTGATGAGCTGCGTAATAGCCTCTCCCTCTTCAATGATCTGTTTGAAACCATGAAACAAAAACGGGAATCTCTCCAGAAAGAAAACAAGGACCTTCAACAAAAAAAATGAGTTACTGAGCCAACGCGTTGCTGACCTAGAGCAATACTTCCGTCAGAATAATCTTGAAATTAAAGGTGTGCCTACTACAAAGGGTGAGGATTGTATTGCAGTGCTTCGGCGCATCGGTGAAAGTGTTGGTTGTGCTATGTCTTCCGCGGACATTGATGTTGTTCACCGGGGGCCAACTAAAAACGAACGGAATGAAAAAAAAACATAATTGCCAGGTTCCACTCCCGTGTAAAAAAGCAGAGTTCGCAAACAAGGTGAACAAAGCTCGTCTAACTACAGGCACCATCGGTTTCACTGCCCGTCAGGAAAGACCAGTGTTTGTCAATGATAATTTGACCACTGAAAATAAACGCCTGTTTGTTCAAGCGCTATCGCTAAAGAAAGAAAAAAGTGCCAACTCTTGTGGGTTGATAATTGCCAGATCAAGGCCGGAAAAGAGCCTGACTGTCGTGTTTTCCGCATTTCCAAGCTCAGTGATCTATTTTTTCGTAACTTAGGCTAATAGTGCATATCTGATTCATGGCTCTCTACCATTTCCAACAGGCAAAGGAACTACTACACCGTTTCGCGAAGTCTCGTCTTTCCCTTGTTCATCTCAACACGCGTAGTTTAACTAAACATTTTGACGATCTTATCAACTTCATGACGCTCATTGATCATAGTTTTCTGTCATCTGTCTTTCCGAAACTTGGTACGTACTGTTTGTACCGCCAGGTTACCTCTCCGAGTTCGCTCACCGCGCTAACAGCCGGCATGGTGGCTCTGCCATTTTTGTACGCAATACCATGACCTATATTCGTCGCAATGACTTAGCCCTTACCACTGATAACTGCGTATCTGTATGGCTAGAATTTGATGGCTCTTGTTTTAATGGTACAAAAATAGTTCTGGGATGCATTTATCGTTCACCATCCTCACCCTACCACGACTTCTGCTCTGCCCTTGAGGAAACACTCACGCGAGCTAACAACGAACATAAGAATATAATCATCATGGGTGACATCAATATAAATATTGCTGATATTTCTGACTCCTCGTGCTCGGAATATATAAAATGCTTTCAAGGAAATGGGCTTGAGTGTTCGAATACCACTTCCACACGTAGTGTTGCTGGTGGTTCCAGCACCCTCATTGACCACATTCTAACGAATATTACTACAGATCATTCCGCCGGTGTTGTCGACTTTCCGTTTACTGACCACTTTTCTGTAATTCCTTTGGCGAATAGTCACGTGAAACATAAATTGAAGACTGTAACTAAAGATGTATTTTCAACTGACAAATTCCGTAACATCATTTCTCGGACTGATTGGACAGGTGTCCTAAATGATAGCTCTGCTGTTCCAGCCTTCCGTAAACTTTGTGATAATATCACTGATGCAATGAATAATTGTTCCAGGAAATCATCACATGTCAAAGGATATTCTATTCCCAGACAACCTTGGATGACCAATGGTCTACTGCGCAGCATTGAAAAAAAAAAGAATAATTTGCGTAAAATTGTAAAAATGCAACCATATAACTTGTCACTTTTGCAGCGGTTTAAAATGTACTCCAATACGCTTGGCATGTTTTTAAGGCATATAAAGCGCAGCTATACTAAAATTGTATCCTTAACATTGGTAATGACAGTCGCAAAATTTGGCAAATAATAAAGGAATGTTTAAATCAGCCAGCTTCCGAGCCGGGGATTTCCAAAGTTTTTGTTGGTACACGAGTGCTCACAAATGCCTGCGACATTGACAATGCCTTTAACCTACATTTTTCTAAGGCCAATGCGCCTACTTCTTCTGTTGTGTCCTCTCTTTCTCGATGCTTGCATTCCTTTTATTTAGGCCTTGCTTCCCCGCACGAAACTACTCAAGTAATTAAGCAACTAAATTGCACCGGTGCTGGCCAAGATAACATTCATCAGTTTAAAATAAAACTCAATGCCTTGGAGATTCCCATTCCTGTGGCCCACGTAATTAACCTAATGTATAAGAATGGCGATTTTTCTGAGGAGCTAAAAAAAGGCAAAATAGTTCCAGTGTTCAAAAAAGGGTACCGCACGCTAATCAACAACTGTCGTCTGATAAATATGCTTCCTTTATTTAGCTAAGTTATCGAGAAACTGCTGGTTACTCGACTGACGCCCCGCGAGGTCGTCTAGTGGCTAAGGTACTCAGCTGCTGACCCACAAATCGCGGGTTCGAATCCCGGCTGAGGCGGCTGCATTTCCGATGGAGGCGGAAATGTTGTAGGCCCGTGTACTCAGATTTGGGTGCACGTTAAATAACCCCAGGCGGTCGATATTTCCGGAGCCCTCCACTACGGCGTCTCTCATAATCATATGGTGGTTTTGGGACGTTAAACCCTACATATCAATCATTACTCGACTGACAAATTATCTGAACAAGTTTAGTCTTCTGACACCTTATCAGTTCGGTTTCAGGCCCAACTTTATTCAGAACTCGCACTAATCGAATTCACAGATTACCTTAAACATTCCATCGACATGGGCTTATTCGCCGGGGCCGCATTCGTGAATCTTTCAAAAGCATTTCGCACTATCAATCATGCCATCTATTTCACAAAATTAGACTCTTACGGTATTTGTGTACCGACACTAACGCTTATACGTAATTATCTGTTGAACATATCTCTGCTTGTTCTCGTCAGCGATTTTTTTTCTAACTCTCATACGATGAAGCAAGGTGTTCCTCAAGGTTCAATACTAGGACCTCTCCTTTTTATTGTTCATCAATGACTTACCAAAATGTATTAATTCATCTAGATGTACCCTAAATGCCGATGACACCACCATATTTTCCTCTGATAATTTAGATTGCTTACTAAAAGAATTAAATAAAGACGCAGCCAATATCGTACGGTGGTGCCGTAATAAACAGCTCGTAATTAACCCGATTAAAGTACATTCATGATATTTCACTCCCCACGTAAAACTATACCATTCGTGCCGGTGTCACACCTGTCCCGTTTATTAGGGAGGCGATCGCCGGGCTAATTCCAAGAGCCGAAGTATCGGCCCCCCGAACCGCACCACGAAAGCGTGGACAATTTAGAAGTGGTCCTTATTGGTGCGCCAGCGGACGCCGGCTGTGGTCCAAAGAACAAGACAGAGCCGAGAGTTGATAAACAAACAAAATTATATTCTCATTAACGGCAGATCAAAAACAATACACACGTATGCACACTCCACAATAGTTACATACAATACGTCACCAAACAGACAATGTACTACACAGTACAATCAACCACACTTGAAACAACGGACACAGACAACAATACGCACTACAATGCAGTCGCATGCACTGAACAACCAAGACACTTAAAGACTAAAGAGATATAAAACCTATTCAGTCCAAAGTCCTTGGAACAAAAGTCTGAATGATACTCTTCCGAGAATCACTCACTCAAAGTCCAGCGTTGTTGTCGTTCCGCAGCTCTCGAAGTTCTCTTCCAGGAAACCTCCCGTCTTCAATTGGCCACTCTTCAAACTTCAACTTCTTCGCCGGAACACGTCGGCTTCACACTCGCAGCGGTTGCCACGGGTCTTCGCTCGATAGCGGTAAACACACACTCTTGCCTGTAGCTCGAGCCGTCCCTACGGACCACAAACTTCGCCGACTACACGGCGGACTCTCTACGCACTCTGGCGCTCACTTCCGTCTCCTCCTGATTTCTCGTCTCGGCTGCTCGGTTAAATACCTTGTGCGCGACTTTCCAGATGTTTCTCGTCATTTCGTCGGCGCGATACGCAGCGAAGGCTGGGGAGAGGCACGAGACGGTTCGACTGCCCTCTCCCGAGGATGATTCACTCGGTCTGACCCCGCCTCCTTCGTTCTAGAAAAATCGCGGTCTTGCTGGGCCGCCGATGTGGGGTGAGGAGGATCGTCTGCGAAGCCGTGCTTCTGTGGGGAGAGCGCGCGCCCGGGAGCCCTGGATGTTTGCTTTCTTTTTTTTTCTTTTTACCTCGCGGCGTTTCTGCCGCCCGTTGTCGCAAGGATTTGGCGGCGCGCTCTTGTTTAGCGCTCGTTCTGTGACACTGCCCCCCCACTTTAAGAATATTATCTCATAATATTCAAAACCACAAAAACGAGCGCGAACAGTCACCACACATTCTCACAGACTGTAACACAATCCGTCGCTCATGACACTTCACATTCACAATATATCACGCAATACAATCTTACATTGTAGTTCAATTCCACAACACATGAAATATAACCACAGGCACATGAGTACAACACTCCACCACAAATTCCCAACTATACAAATGTACAAAGTTCATTCATTGCAACAATTGTACAATACATCACATCACATCACCGGAACAACATTTTGATTCGCTCGACACTGGATAACACAATAACAACACAGCCTATTGCATTCACTACTGTCAGACCCTTCCAAAACATTCAAACTCGGCTAAGGTAGTCGGCACCAACGTTCTCGCTTCCCTTGATGTGCTCGACTCGGAACTGATACTCTTGCAGAAGCAAGCTCCACCTCAACACTCTGCTGTTGAGCTGTTTAGCCTGTTTTATGTATTGGAGAGGCTGGTGGTCAGTTTGGACCAAGAAAGGAACTCCGTAGAGATAAATATTAAACTTCTGTATCCCCCACACCAGGGCTAGACATTCTCTTTCGATGGTGCTGTAGAATGATTCCCGGGGAAGTAGTTTGCGACTGGCGTAGGCTATGGGATGGAGGGTCCCTTCGTGTGACTGCAAGAGCACAGCCCCGAGGCTGCTGTCGGAAGCGTCGGTGTGGAGGATGAATTCCTTGGTTAAGTCTGGGAGGCGGAGCACGGGAGGGTTCGAGATACATTCCTTGAGTTTCGCAAATGCTTTCTCGTGTGTCGTCGTCCATTTTACTAAGTTGCTTTCACCCTTCTTGATCAGTTCTGTGAGAGGGGCGCTGATCTCGGCATAATTTGGAATGAACTCCCGGTAATAGCTGGTCAACCCGAGAAAAGCGCGTACCTGTCGCTTCGTTTTTGGGGCGGGTGCAGCTTGGATTTTGTCAAGAGTCTTTCCCAGTGGAGCAAGCATGTTTTGTCCAATGTGATGACCCAGGAAATCAATCTCATTCATTCCCAACTCACACTTGCTCGGTCTCACGGTCAACCCGGCAGCCTGAATTCGAGCGAAGAGTTGTCTGAGAGTGGATAGGTGTTCCTCCCAGGTCGTGCTTGTTATGAGTACGTCGTCGTAGTAATGTTCAACGCCCGGGATTCCCTCAGTGACTAGTCGCATCAGCCGGGCGAACACGGCGGGTGCCGTTTTGATCCCGAAAGGCATGTAGCAAAACTGGTAGAGACCGGATTTTGTCGAAAACGCAGTTTTAGGTCTCGACTGCTGGGAGAGTGGGATTTGCCAGTAGCCCTTAACGAAATCTAACTTAGAGAAGTATCTTTTGTTTGTGGCACTGGCAAAAACGGCATCTGCCCTAGGCATGGGCTCTGCATCTGCTATCATGAGGTTGTTCAGGCGCCGGAAATCGACTACAAACCGCTTGGTTTTGTCTGGTTTGTCCACAAGCAACACTGGGGAATTATAGGGCGATTTCGAGACTTCAATTATGCCCAGTGTTTTCATTTGCTGTACCTCGGCCTCGATGTCTTTAGTCGTAGCAAAAGGTAACGGGTACTGTTTGACGTGGACTGGGGACTCCGTCACTGTCTCGAGGTGGCACTCCACCCAATCTGTCTTGCCCGGGACATTCGAAAATATTTTAGAGTGCACTTTCATGGTTTTCTCCAACTCCTCCTTTTGTTGGTCCGTCAAACTTGGGCAGATCTTGACGTCAGTAATCCCTTCTGTCTGCACGAACTCCGGCACTGGTAGTTCCTGTTCTTCTCCATTGTCAATAACCCCTACTATGGCTTGGCATTGATGTGGCGCATCTTGGTTCGTTTCCCGCTCCGCATACTTCTTCAGCAAATTGGCATGGAAAATTTTCGGCCCACCCGGCGTCTTAATGGAGTAATCGAAGTCCCCAATTTTCGCCTGCACTTCGAAGGGCCCCTTCCAATGCAGCAAGAGTTTATTTTTGTCAGTTGGGAGCAGGATGAGAACCTTATCTCCTGGTTGGAATACTCTATCCCTTGATTTTCGATTGTAGTGCTTAGCGTAGCGTACTCCCGCCCTTCGGAGTTCTTCGTGAGCTAGGCGGCACGTCTCTTCTAGACGATTTCGGAGATCCAATATGTACTGATAGGTTGTCTTCAGCTCATCGTCCAGCTCTTGGTTCGTCCAAACTTCCTTTAAGATCGCCAGGGGTCCCCGGACATGTCGGCCGTACAGAAGCTCGAACGGTGAAAAGCCGAGACTTGCCTGGGGAACCTCTCTGTACGCGAACAGCAACGGACCGAGGAATCTGTCCCAGTTTTTTGGTTTCTCCGCACACATTCTTTTGAGCATAGTCTTCAGGGTGCCATTAAATTTTTCCACCATCCCGTTGGCCATTGGGTGGTAAGGGGTGGTATGGAGTTGGCGCACCGATAGAAGTCGTGCCACTTCCTTCATTAACTCCGACGTGAAATTCGAGCCCCGATCATTTAGGATTTCCCTCGGTACACCAAAACGGGAGAACATCTCCACGAGGGCCTCTGCGACTCGTTCGGTCTCTATGCCAGGTAGTGCAACTGCCTCCGGATAGCGCGTGGCGCAATCGACGAGAGTCAGGATATAGCGGTTTCCTTGACCGTATGGAGGTCGGATAGGGCCTACTATATCAATAGCTACCCTTTTAAAGGGGGTGTCTATGACGGGGGACTGGCCGAGTGACACGGGTGGCACCCTTCCTTTTGGCACAGTTCGCTGGCAGATATCGCAAGATGCCACGAACCGTTTCACGTCGGCTGTGACACCGGGCCAGAAGAATTCTTCCTGAATTCTGTCCTTGGTTTTCTCGGCCCCCAGGTGCCCAGCCATTATCCCATCGTGGGCTAGCTTCATAACAGCCTCTCGGTGGTTCTTCGGCACCAAGAGCTGTCGTATCCGCCGACCACTCCTCTCCGTATAGTACCTGTAGAGCAGTCCATCTTCCTGCTTGAACATTATCGCGCATTTACTATTACGGCATCTGAGGTCCTTGCCGATTTGCGCAAAGCAGGGTTTTAACGACTCGTCCTGGATTTGTTCCTCGGCATAGCTGAAGCTCGGGTCCTCTTCGGAATTGGGTGCAGGGAGGGGCTGGAATGGCTTCGACTGGGCTTTGGTCTGTGCTCGGGTTGCAACTGCGACTACGTCCTCGTCGGCCGTGGCTGGTTGGTCGTGAGGGTTTGCAATCGATGGTAGATCGATTTCTGAGTCCTCTTCCAGTGGTTCGGGTTGGTCCGGCGATCGGGCGCCCTCGATGTTCCCCACGATTACGTCATACAATGGATCATCCATGCAGAAGGCAGAAACAATCCCACTGTAGAAGGGCGTCTCGATCCTGACCTTGGCCTCAGGCAGCCTCATGACCGAACGGTCGACGGTGTAAATCAGGCTGGTCTGGCCCGTGAGTTCATCGTCGCGGACTAGGTCTCTTCGTACTATTACAGTGGAGCACCCAGTGTCTCTTAAAACGTCTACACGCCTTCCCGCCACTTTTCCAGCCATCACAGGCATTCCCTTCGTAGCACCCGTTTGTTGTTTTGCCAATACAGCACCCACAATAGGGATTTTCTCCCCACTTTTCAACTCTACGAATCCATCGGTGACGTCATCAACGGTTTTTGGCGCCACTTGTGCACAGGATACCTGGTGAGTTTGACTCGCTCCGTTACGACATGCGTCTGCCTTGTGCCCAGTCTGACCACATTTGAAACATTTTACAACCGTGGGGCTCGTGAAGTTAGTTCGGCAGTGGCTAGCACGGTGACCCACTCGGTTACACAGAAAACATCGCGGAATTTTCTCCGGTGCATGCTTCTTTTCCTCAGGAGCCGATTTCTTCGAATCCTCGGGACCCTCCTTCTTGACTTTGGCCAAATTAGTGCCACCTTGCGCTTCCAAGAATTGATCAGCTAATTCAAGCATGTCTTCAAGTGACTTATCTCTCCTCTCTTTCAAGTACAGCGACAGGCTTGGGTGGCAACTAGTAAGAAATTGTTCTCTAATTAGGAGCTCTCTAAGCTCCTCGTACTCCTGTGCTGTCCCTGAAAGTTCAATCCATCTGTCGAAATAATGGCAAAGTCGGGCGGCATACTGCGTAGCCGTTTCACCATCAGCTGGCTTTCCTGTCCGAAACCTGTCCCGGAATCCTTCCACAGTGAATCTAAATCGCTTCAACAAGGCCGCTTTCACCTTTGCGTAGTTGGCTGCATCGGTCGGCGTCAGCCTACCGTACACACTGAGCGCTTCACCACTCAAGCAGGTACTCAAAGCAGTTGCCCATTGCTGTTCCGGCCAATTCTGGCTCTTCGCAATCGTCTCAAATCGGTGAAGGTACGCGTCAAGGTCGTCCTTCCTTTCATTAAACGCTACAAGTAGCTTGCTTGGGTTCAAGCGGAAACCATGATCTTCCCGTTCGCTGCTTTCAACTCTAGCTTGGACGGGAGTTTCGCTTCGCTGTTGCAAACGGAGCCGCTCGAGTTCCATCTCGTGCTGACGCTGCCGTTCCCTTTCCTCTCTTTCTTCTTTCGCCCTCTCAGCTGCCAGTCTTTCTTTCTCCAGCTCCAGCTTCAATTGCAGCTCTCTTTCTTCTTTCAGCTGTCGCTCCCTTGCCTCTCTTTCTTCTCTCGCCCTTTCAGCTGCCAACTTTTCTCTCTCCAATTCCAACTTCAATTGTTGCTCTCTTTCTTCTTTCAGCTGTCGCTCCTTTGCCTCTCTTTCCTCTCTCTCTCTCGCAGCTGCCAGCCTCTCTCTCTCCAACTCAGCTGCTTTTTCTTCCTTGGCCCTCTCTTTTTCTTCTTTTTCCTTCTGGGTGACCCACTTCCGCAGTTCGGCGCCAGAAAGCCCCATCTTCTCACCAAGAGCGACTAACTTTTCGAGATCCATTGTGTCTCGCAAATAATACCTTGCCGTGTGCAAAAAATATCTGCCTAAATCAGTCTATCGGAACACTCCCCTGCACTCGTTAACGAGAACACTGAACAACACACAAAATCGTTCCGATAGCACTATCAACAACTCGAGGCTCTTTCTCACTACTTTGGACACACTGTGCACCAAAAGGTCCTGTATCGCGGACGCCAGATTAATTGTCACACCTGTCCCGTTTATTAGGGAGGCGATCGCCGGGCTAATTCCAAGAGCCGAAGTATCGGCCCCCCGAACCGCACCACGAAAGCGTGGACAATTTAGAAGTGGTCCTTATTGGTGCGCCAGCGGACGCCGGCTGTGGTCCAAAGAACAAGACAGAGCCGAGAGTTGATAAACAAACAAAATTATATTCTCATTAACGGCAGATCAAAAACAATACACACGTATGCACACTCCACAATAGTTACATACAATACGTCACCAAACAGACAATGTACTACACAGTACAATCAACCACACTTGAAACAACGGACACAGACAACAATACGCACTACAATGCAGTCGCATGCACTGAACAACCAAGACACTTAAAGACTAAAGAGATATAAAACCTATTCAGTCCAAAGTCCTTGGAACAAAAGTCTGAATGATACTCTTCCGAGAATCACTCACTCAAAGTCCAGCGTTGTTGTCGTTCCGCAGCTCTCGAAGTTCTCTTCCAGGAAACCTCCCGTCTTCAATTGGCCACTCTTCAAACTTCAACTTCTTCGCCGGAACACGTCGGCTTCACACTCGCAGCGGTTGCCACGGGTCTTCGCTCGATAGCGGTAAACACACACTCTTGCCTGTAGCTCGAGCCGTCCCTACGGACCACAAACTTCGCCGACTACACGGCGGACTCTCTACGCACTCTGGCGCTCACTTCCGTCTCCTCCTGATTTCTCGTCTCGGCTGCTCGGTTAAATACCTTGTGCGCGACTTTCCAGATGTTTCTCGTCATTTCGTCGGCGCGATACGCAGCGAAGGCTGGGGAGAGGCACGAGACGGTTCGACTGCCCTCTCCCGAGGATGATTCACTCGGTCTGACCCCGCCTCCTTCGTTCTAGAAAAATCGCGGTCTTGCTGGGCCGCCGATGTGGGGTGAGGAGGATCGTCTGCGAAGCCGTGCTTCTGTGGGGAGAGCGCGCGCCCGGGAGCCCTGGATGTTTGCTTTCTTTTTTTTTTCTTTTTACCTCGCGGCGTTTCTGCCGCCCGTTGTCGCAAGGATTTGGCGGCGCGCTCTTGTTTAGCGCTCGTTCTGTGACAGCCGGGCCTAACCATAGACGCGCATGTTATTCTCCCGTCTGACTCAACCACGTTTCTTGGTGTTGCCATTGATTCTCCCCTAAAGTTTGATAAGCACATTGCCACTATTTCGTCTAAAATTTCTTTTGGAATTCGAGTTCTGATTAAAACCCGCACTTACTTCCCTTTGCACTTTCTTCGCTCACTATACTTCGCCTTCATTCATAGTCACCTGACATACTGTTGTTCTTCCTGGGGAAATGCTTATAGAACTCATCTCTCCAAGATTACTCGTTTACAGAGTAAAGCTTTGAGGATTATAACCTTTGGTCACTGGACTGACTCCGCTACGCCTATCCACAGTAATCTGTGGATAGCCTACCCATCATTCCATATCTCTGAAATTATGTATGGTCATATTTCGCGCGCGTCAGCATGATATTGAAATAAACAGTATTCCATCCCGTTATCTTATCAATCCAAATTCGACCAGATTTTCCTTACAACATAGTTTACTCTTGCCGGTGGTGCGCTAAACTATGGTAAACAGACAGCGTTGTTTTCTGGTATTTACCTCCGGAATTCACTACCTACGTCCATTAAAATATTCCGCAATATAGCATCATTTAAAGCACATTTAAAGAAACATTTACTACAACATCTTTGGTAACATTTCATGGTACCATCTTTCACGTTTTTATAACTCATATTTGTTTTTCTTTGTTTCATTTTCTTTTCTCTTTTTCATTCTTTTTTGCACAGTTTGTCAGACTGTCTGGCACCCCAACGGGTAGAGCCATACTCGGCATGCTGGGACGAAACCCCACGGTTGTCGGTCCTGACGCTGTGAAGCTGCCCAACGACGTAAGATCCAAGATCCAGATTGCGCGGATGCCGCGCAATATGCATCCAACCTACAACGAAGCACGAAGACGAGCCAGGGGTAAATCTTTGATCGCCAGTGCCCGCTTGGACAAGGATCGAGCCTGCTTCGTCGATACTGCTTCGTACATTCAAGAAGAAGCCTTCTCCTCAGTGGTCGTCGACTGTGATTGCAGAGTCATCAGCTGCGCTACCATCCGCACTTCTAGTTCCAGCGTTGCAGAGCAGGTTGCCATTGCTCTTGCATTGACGGATGGTGTACATGACACAATTTATTCAGACTCCAAGGCCGCTATCAAGGCCTTCCAGATGGGCATGGTGGCTCCCCAGGTCCTACAGATTATTCAAAAAGTCAAAGACCTCAAAAATCACTCATTGGTCTGGTTTCCTGCGCACCTTGGAACCATTGAGGGTGCCTCGCTCAATCCCAACGAGGAGGCGCACTCGGCTGCACGAGGTTTGACTGACCGTGTGCCGGGTAACGCGTCATCTCCTGGGCGACCTGAGGATCTCTGCTCGTACAACGAGATATGCAAGCACCACTATCTGTCAAGAAGACTGCTGCCTCTACCACACTCCTCGCTATGCAGGGCCCAAGCTGTTACTCTCCGACTGCTACAAACAAACACTTACCCGAGCCCTGCGGCACTGCACACAATGTACCCTGAACAGTTTCCAAGCCCGGACTGCCCCCTGTGTTGTGGTTATGCGGACTTCGAGCATGTACTGTGGGGCTGCGCCTCTGCCGGTCCCCCTTTCACCCAAGAGGAAATGAAGCGACTCATTAAGGCCCAGGACCAGACCTCTCAAATCCTGGCCGTCCAGAGGGCCCGCGCGAGGGCCGTCAGGTTTAACCTGATGGTCCCCGAGTGGGCCTAGCCAGGTGACGCTGAGTTTACTCGCGTCTATTGTGGACCGAATAAAGTTGTTTCACTCACTCACTCACTCACTCACTCACTCACTCTTTTTCATTTTTTTAGAAACTGTGTTTTCGCAATTGTGAATTTTTTACGCCTTGTTAAAATAGAATTAGCGTCTATTTGTTTCAGAGTGTACTAATGTATAGGATTCTGTACTATTGTTGCATATCATGCTTTGGAATTATCTTTGTTTCTTCTGGTGTTTTTTTTTTCGCTTTCCGTGTTTCGAATATGCTTTTTTTTGCTCGACATTTGCCTGCCCTGTATTCCAATCAACACATTATCGCTAGGAGGTCCCCCTGACAGTGTTTACTTCGGGACCTCCTTCTGTAATACTTGTGAACCATTTCACTTGTACTTTCATGATGTCACAATAAACTTCAACTTCAATGACTAGTGGGACCATCTCTGAGTGCGAAGCGCGAGAGTGTGCACGTGCTGTAGATTCTGGACTGCTCGAGCATTTGTGCCCGTACCGGCTCTCTGCTTACTACCTGACGTCGCTATTAAACTCCCTTGCAGGGTAAAGAAAAACCTGACATAGGCAGAGCTGACCCCCCCCCCCCCCATCAATGCGAATCATAAATTTCAGTGTCCCAGCAGGAAGTGAATTCGAGCATTCTGAGTGGCAGTCGAGCATTCTGCCACACAGCTACGTCAGGTCACGGAACTTCTTTTCAAATAGACTCGAATCTTCGTGAAATGTCTATAGTGGTTCACGCTCACTTTCCCTCCGCACGCTCTGCATAACATCGATTCCCAAGTACGTGGGATCTGCCACATTTTAAATGCCAAGCAATTCTCGGCGAACTTCGGCGACCTTGAGCATATCTATCTATTTATCTATCTATCTATCTATCTATCTATCTATCTATCTATCTATCTATCTATCTATCTATCTATCTAGCCACCTAAGACATTTAGCTCTCCTGGCCGTTTCGATAATGGTATCGATACCAAACTTGGTAAGGCATAACATGCCTGTATGAACAACATATTTGACTTGTCAATACATGAAAATCATGACATGTATGTCATGAATGTCATGATTTACATTTCATGGTGCTGCAGCTCTTGCGGTAGTCTCGTTCACATGGCATGTTGCGAAATTGGTATGGTATGGCATGATTGCATGGCGAACACATGAAACAGACCCTTACATGAAAATCATAACATGCGTGTCATGTAACAACATGACTGCATGCGTCGCTCATGATGCGCTCACGGTGGTTTCACTAGCGTTAAATGTACCAAATTTCATATTACAGTACGTGAATGGATGACAAAGTATGTGACTGGTGCAAACATGCTAATCAATAGATGTGTGTCATGCAACATGACAACATGGCACGCTTATGATGCACTGGCGGCCATTTCGCTAGCTTCACTTATACCAAGTTTGGTATTTTGGGACGTGAATGGATGACGAAGGTATGATACTGGTGCAAAAATGATAAACATGAGATGCGTGTCGTCTAACAACATGACTATAAGCTACGCTCATGGTGCGCTCGCTGCTGTTTTGCTAGCTTCACATGTACCAAACTTGTTAACACGTGACACGTACGGACGACAAAGGTAAATGAAACATCCAAACATAAGAATAACGGCATGCCCGTGATGTAACAACATGATGCCACAGTGATGATGCGCTCGCAGCCGTTTCGCTAGCTTCACATATGCCATATTTGGTATTACGTGACGCGAAGACATGCGAAGGTGTGTGACTGGTGCAAACATGATAAGCATGAGATGCGTATCATGTGAGAAGGTGACTACATGCCACAGTCAAGGCGCCAATACATATCGATGTGACGCGGTGCGACTGCTTGCCGGCGTTCATTTAGTCGCGTCACGCCGGCGTTGCCACGCCAGGGGCTGGTCCTGCCATATACTCGCAGGCGCGCACCGTGCTACGTTGCTTTGACGCATGCGCGTTTCAACGCGTCCGGCATCCCTCTGTCACGAAAAGAGAGATAGTGTAGTATAAGTGACGCATTGGTTGCCGTCGGGCAGCGCCGATGGACGCTGGTCGCGCCTGGCTTCCGACTATAGAGTGCCCTCGTTTTGCTAACGTAGCATCGCCGTGCCCAGCGTGTGACGTGTCAACGCTACATTGGAGTATATTGGGCGCTCGCGGCTGTTTTGCAAGCTCCACATATACCAAATTTGTTATTACGTGACGTCAATGCATGACGAAATATATGAGTGGTGCGAACATGATTATCCTGACACGCGTGTCATGTAAGAACATGACAACATACCTCACTCATAGCATGCTCTTGGCAGTTTCGCTAGCTCCGCATATACTAAATTTTGTATCACGGGACGTAAATAGATGATGAAGGTGAACGACGCATTCAGACGTGATAATCATGACACGGAAATCATGTACGGCATCATTTACCTTCACCTCGTAACGTTGTGCTGATTTTAAAGTGACATATCAACATTTCTCATTCGTGCTTTTCATATCATAGATTCCCACTGTACGTAGAATCTGCTTTTTTCATTTATATTAGAAGTTGGGGAGTAATTCTTTGTTTTAAAAGAGACACTTTCAATTCTTGACAGCGCCCACGAAGCGTGCAATCACGAACGGTGTTTTTATGCCTTCCTGTTTGCACGTTTCTTCTACTAAACTTTCACTTTCAGTTGTTAGAAGGCGCTTGTGTCGTGCACTTTTCGTGTTTTTGCTGTGCTTTTTTGTGCGCTCATCTTGATGAGTAGGATTCAAAATTTTCTAACATTTTTACCATGGTTTCTTATTGTGCAATATATCACATGGCTTCATCCATTGGCAGATTTGGAACACTTCGGATAATACTTTCTTCAGCTCCATGCGGAGCAAGTCTCTTTCATTGGCAGATTGAGAGAGCTCCCTGTATGTTCTTTTGGCAGATCAGGAGCAACGTCTTCGCAAGATCCACTTCCCGGAGCAATTTTGTATACTCCATGAAAATCAGCGGATTTGACCGGAAGTCGCAAGCGCGCCGTGCCTTGAAACGGTGCCGACTTGGGGCACACCAACGGACGCCGGTCGCGTTAGTTGCGTCTCACATCAGAGCTCACGTTTTCTTAGCGTAGCGCCGCTGTGCCCATTCCATTGGTAGATTCCCTTCTGTTGCTCTCCGCCAGAGTGGAGTGCTCCGGCCCAGAGTTCGTCGGCCACTCCGTATCTGCCAATCGATGATACCAATATTCATAAATCTTGTCGTTCACTATATCGATTTCTCTTCGACATATCTGCACGTGTTAACGGTAACGTTTCCAGTGTTTTCGAATGCTGTCTAATTCTCTCGCGAGGAAATATTTTCTTTTTTTGATGCAATGTTTTACGCGAGTTGTAAACCACGCGCTTTGTATGGCTGCAGCTACGGTGACTTTGAGAATGTGTTTACTGTCTAGTGAGATAAGTTTATCGCGGATAATTGTGCAGTTTTTGTTCGCATCATTGTCCATAGAGAGTCTAAGAAATTGATAAAAAGAGTTGACATCGCGCAAATATTTGCTTCCCTGTAGTCAAAGATCTTTGACGTGGACACAGAAGCCATTTCACGTTAGCCAACAAAGACAGCATGTGAAGAAAATTCTGACACACTCGTTTACTCTTGCAACCAAGAGCCATGCATACCACCAGTCAATACTGAGGCAATGAAAATCACCAGCTAAAACAATCGGTGGCATTAAGAATTGGTTCTTCCCTGTTTTAAGGGACTCGTTTAAACAGTCTGGGAAATCATTTGTTGAGTCTGGCACCCTGTATCAGACTCTGATAGCAGAAGTTAAAGCTGCAGAGGAGCAGGGTGCAACCCACAAACTTTCAGGGCCCGTGTCAGTTGCGGTAACACGTGCGTTCATTTTTTTTTTCTTGAGGCGATTAAAACTCCACCACCGCGTGAGGCATTTTTATGTTTTATAAATATTGTGAAGTTTTTAGACATCTACAGGTCCCAGTCTGACACATAACCAGACAGCCATCTTTCCTTTCCGAGAACAATATTAGCAGATTACGTGCCGAGAAAAGAACACAAAAAACTCTGCTTAAAAATAGCCTTCTCAAGTTGAATACTAAGATTGATAAAGGTTTATCTGCGCTTTATTTTTTTACCATAAGCTGGTATTCAGTTCATGGCAAGGCAAGTGCCGCGCAGCTCTTCAGTCGACTATGAAGCACAACAAAGTGACTTGATTAGTCACATGCAACCAGCTGCAAATCCCTCTGGTTTCTTGTTCAATGGCCTTTTTATGATGTTGTTGGCGGCTCTGCGAGCCGTGATAAGCTGCCTTGCGCTGTGGGCGAGGTAGGCAGTGTAGCTCCTCTCGCTGGCGGCAAGCGATAGCAGCTGCAGTCGGTGATGTGTTCAGGATACTGCCCAGGCAGGTCTAGCGCAGCTCGTTATTCGACTAAAAAGCACAACAGGGTGACTTGATTAGGTACAAGCATTCAGCTGCAAATCCACAAGATAGGAAATAGGGCATGGGAGTTTTTCAAGTTAGTAGTTCTCAGATAGGAGCTAAGAGAAAGTAGTTTGCAAGATAGGACTTCTTACAGTGAAGCATGCGATAAGAATTTAAACTAAAAGTGAATCGTAGGAAACCAAACCTTTGCGGTAAATTTGTTATCTACCCTATTTGAAACATATCCTTACGTTTCGCGCACCGGAGGCCTTTTTGGCCAGCCGAACGTCCTGTTCTCTAATCTCCCTCCCAGAGGCTCACACCTGATCAATGTATGCAGTGACAATATATATATATATATATATATATATATATATATATATATATATATATATATATATATATATATATATATTGCAACGCTGTTTTGGTGGGAGCGGAGTTATATATATTCTCAACCATGCATACCACCACGCGTGTTAATAAATGCGAAGCTTTTTTGCGTACTCTAGGCAGTGTGAGTATCTATCCATCTATCTATCTATCTATCTATCTATCTATCTATCTATCTATCTAGCCACTTACATCTCGATGCTGTTGTGATCTCCTTCTTGACCTGGAGTAAACCAAAATTAGAACGGCAGCGTAATTGGTCTGATTAATAGGACGAAACATGAATAATGTCACAATCCCATCGCTGTACGTCGTCAAACACTTTCGAAAAAATAGTGGCACATACCCGAGAACTGGTAAGTACCGATAGTATGCGGGTATGTGCGACAGGTGTTAGACAGTTTATATCTACCCAGGAACGACGAGAACACATTTAAGTAGTTTAAACATTCCATCGTTAAGAAAACATGTCATCGGCAGCGTTAACCAGACAAAAGCAAAGAATAAGTGACATTGTCTCAGCAAGAGTCGAACCCTAGCATGCTGTCTGCCCATCAAGTATTCTATCACAGGTCTATGCCAGGGCTTGGAACTATCTTTCAAATAGATACAGACCTCGCATGTGACTGGCGATAAGGGACGATTATGTTGTGTGTATAGTTCAGCGAGATAGAGTACCGGCACAGTCGTGCACGTGAAACAGCACAAAGGCCGCTGTCTTATGCAGGCTTACGTCGAGCTATGAACGATTTCTATTTTAAAAGCGTGCTCGTGATTAGTTAAAGAAACAAAGGACACAACTTCATTTAGCAAAGAGGAAACCGGGCGGGGAAATTGCTTGCAAATTATGCAAGGCTAGATCCGCCGGCTACCTACAACATTCCTAACCCTAACCCTTTCAAATAGACGCTAATGTTCATGAATCGCCACTTGTTGCTGCAGTACAGGCTTCTCAATTTTATAAATATACATAAGTACCGCTACGATGCAGCAGTCTCGTTGGGGTAACATCAATATTAGTCAGGTGTCATCCCCTCAAATTTAATCATATAGCACTGTCCCGGCTTGCGACCCTCGTGAGGAGCAGTACTATATATCTGCTTATTGCTTTTCTTTTTACTAATATCCATGTTGCTGTTGGCATCATACGCATGCTTCGCATAACACTAAATCCCAAGGTACGTGGGATCTGCCAAAGTTTTTTTTATGTGCTAGGTTTCCCTCCACAAATAATGGAGGCGGAAATGTTGTAGACCCGTGTGCTCGGATTTGGGTGCAAGTTGAAGAACCCTAGGTGGTCGAAATTTTCGGAGCCCTCCACTACGCCGTCTCTAGATCATATAATGGTTTGGGGACGGTAAACCCCACAAATCAACCACATCCCTCCCCAAATACTGCAGTGAGCAACTCAACGCAGATCGCGCCTCAGTGTTCGAGAAGCTCCACAGTTGTACTGACCATTTCAATAAGATTGCGCCCGGGGCGTGAAGTCTCAAGTCAATTCCAGAGCTTGCGATACCACCAGTGATAAGGCTGGAAAGTTCGACGCGTGGATCGCCAGGTGGCACCGAGGAGTGCAGATGTGGTCACATCGGCCACGTTAATTATCATGCCGAGTAGCCGTCAAGAGCATGTAATCACGATTGTTTTTGCCGAATTTGTGTATGTATACCCCATAACCACGCTGCATGACACCATTTTTCTGGACAAGCGGACACGGCTTCTTCTACCAACGTAAATGGTTCGCCCGAGCACACCGGTCCACCACGCAAAGCGTATACACAGTAAACGCTTTTTACACCCTGAGCATGTAAAAATAATTTTTTTCACATTTGCACGCTCTTTAAATCGTTACAACCTTTTCTCTGAATGTACACATCAAGAGAAACGTGTAAATGAAAAAATGAAGTTAATATGCCATTGTGAGAAGACATACGCAACGACATTGCGACATTATTGGGGAGCTTTAGAATAGCGCACATCGAGGCCTTGCGGTGCGCCCGCTGCCCCTGCGCATGCTTCATAACGTGAACCGCCATTCACGTTCGTGGCCCGCCCGCAGGTAATACGAAATAGCGTGTGGCGATCGCGGCCCGCGAAGTGCTGTCTGTAGCTTCCGTGCATTTGGGTTTGCGGTCAGGGCGAAAGTCGCTAGAGTTTTCCCTAGAGTGATCAAACCGTATTCTAAAGCTCGCATAGCGCCCGCCACCTAAGCAACGCCCGCAACATCTGCAAACGGCATTTTAGAACTCCCTATTAACATGATAGCGTTAGAGAGCTCATTTCGCAGAAATTCTGGCGTCAGTGTCGCCGTCGGAGTCGTTGGTTGTGAGCTAGAAATCATCATCTTATGCGTAACTGAAAAATCTGGAACGATGCAAATAAATTTAAGAAATAATGAAGAAATCTTAGGGAATAGTGGGGACCAAACCGTGATTGATTAGATCCGAGTAGGGATTGAATCCGGGTTTTTACGCGCAAGCGGATGTTCTACTACATGGCCACGACTCTGCCTGCTAACGCAGTGAAAATCACTTCATTTGCTTGGAAACACAGTGAAAGCAGATTTCGAGCTGTCGGGCATATTTCTCAAGGCGACATAAAATGTTGCAGTACTAATTCGTAGTACAAGCGTCTATTGCCAATGGGCGTCAGAATATGAGATTATTATAATGGATGCGTAGTTGAAAGCCGGAAACCCACTACAAAAGGCACACACGCTACTGCGCCTATTTTCTTGAGGCCACGTAGTTGGTGCATTGCAAATTCGAAAAGTACGCACTAGGAACAGCATGGCACTATCGCGTTCAACTCCTGAAGGCGAACCTTGGGGTCCTCTAATATTATTTGTTGCGCCACACATGTTTAAGGGGACGACCAGTTCCTCTCATTATTCATTCCCCCTCTCTTTTTTGTGACTCGTTTTCCCGTTACTATCTCTACGGGCCTTCTTGGTCGAGATAAATTAGTAGAAAAGCATCCCTTCTGGTGCACATGCACTGGCTCTGTTGCACGGTCAAAATTTGCTTTCCATCTTTGTTTAACTCACCCCTTGCGCTGCATTCCACTTTGTCCACATTTTCTTCAAGAAAATACCAGCACATTCACGAGATGAATGATGACGAGTGAGACGAAGCAGACTGACGGATGGCCGCATGGATGGACTGACAGATGGACGGATGCACGGACGAATGTACGGGCGGACGCATAGTCGGACAGACGCATGGACGAACACACGGACAGACGGACGTACGGAAGCATAGACGGACTGAGAGACGCTTCGCCCTACTCATCATCATTCACTCTGTGGATAGCCTGTCACACATTCTTTATTGACATGCAATGCAATGCAACTGGCTACTACAACTACGACGACACGGGACATACGAGCCACAGAGTAAGGGGCTTAGCCCATTAAGTTAGGCACCTTCTATATTCCCAGGCAACTTTCTTTTCGTTCGCCATGAAAGTACTTTTGAAGAGTTAAACTTTGTCCTCCCCCCTTCCCCACAAACAAAAAATTCTGGCTACGTGCCTGCCGTACACCGAGCATTCATAGCGTGCACATAGCTTTAGTATAAATTGTACTTTCTCCGTGCACCCGTCTTTCCATTCGTCCATACGTGCATCTGTTCTGTGCATCCATCAGTCCGTCTGGCCATGCATCTATCTGTCCGTTCATCCATCTGTATGTCCTTAATATTAGGCGGTGACTTCAACGTGGACATTATGGACTTCGGGGCCTGGCTTCGCTTCATCGTCAGCATTCACTTCGTAGATGCGCAGTATTTTTGAAAACTCTCTCTCACTCTTTCCAAAAAAGCCTTGTTTTTGAAAGGTCTATACAATATTGTACGGTCGCTACCGAATCAGCCTGGTAATGTTTAGCGATTTCGAGTTGTTCTTACTCAAATATCAGGATTATGAGTATCTCATCATATTACGGTGCCAATGGAGCCAAATATGAAAGGCCGCGCCTTTTCTTAGATGATCTTGAAAAGCCTAAACAGTCACTCTAGTTTTATTGCAGAGCTCTGCTGTTTATCTGCATATTTTTACTCACAACCTAAGCAATAAAAAAAGTTGCAAGCGAGAATTAAAATTTCATTTGACCATTTATTAAAAATATTCAACTTGGTAAAATAGCAGAGTTTTCTGCCATGTTGCTGATATCTATTTTTTACCGAGCTAAAGGCAGGTTCCACGAGCAATGATCACCATAGCACGGCCATAGCAATGAATAAATTAAAAAATGAATGAATGGAAGGAAAACACATTTATACGCGTTCGGTGGCGGAACTTTGTGTTACTTGCGCCAAAGAGCCGCGGTTAGATCATTCAAGCCTAAAATATGCTCCATCGCCGTATGTTCTGGATGGCGCATGTGCTTAGTTAATTGTGTATAAAAGAGGCGGTCTGCTGCCAAACAAAAACGGTCCAAAGTAAAACGTCCTTATTTGAAACATTTGTACAAACATACCAGTTACCTCTCCTGGTCGCTTTACTACGCGTAATTATTGACTGCAATCAATGATGAACGCCCACAGATCCTGTAATTAAAAATACACTAAACTGCTTTAACGCCTCTTCCAAAAAGTTTAAATGGGAAATCATGGAGCACATCAGTAAGCCTCATCTTGCATCCTTGTAATGACGTACTTTTCGTTTTGCGAGATACAGGCTTCCTGTCATGAGAAAAGCGTGCAAAACAAATCTGAATGCACTCTATAGGGACTACAAGTTTAAGCTTTGAGGACATACTTGGGCCTTCCATGATGTGCGTCTAGAGCGGTAACATTTTCACTGCAGGAGGCCTCCCTACTTCATGGCACGTAGCTACTGTTACTCTCCAGGTGTATATTTGGCATTTTGTCTAGATACATTTTATCGTCTTGCACTGTAACCTGCAAAAAGTCCACGATGACATTAACCACCACTGTTGCGGCCACTCATGCCTTACTACCCTCAAACTACACATCTACAATGAAACTGTGCCTACCTTTAGGGCACCGACAGTGACCAGAAGTGTGCTTTTAAACACCTATTACAAAGTAAACAAGAAGGTCATTGGTTTCCCTCAAACAGGTAGTACTAATTTATTTACATCACGAGCACAATCGTGGCATCCGTACCTACACTGATGGTACCTACACTGAATAACTGTGGTAAGATATGTTAAAACACACTTCGAGGACTAATAAGCAACATCAACTACAGATGTCAGACTAGTGAGCTAAGGGCCCACCATGCAGCCCTTGTGTTTGTCCGGCAAGAACCATCTAAATGTTTGTATACCCTTTATGATTGCAAATCAGTCCCTCAAAGTTTGCTTAAGCAAGGTGAGGGAGCGGGCTAGCTGCTGTTTCTTATGTTTAAAGCTTAAGTGCGAAATACAAGGCCAGCGGAGAAAGCGGACAAAGATGGCAAGCACTAGTTCGTTTCCTATTTTAAGCTTCAGCCGTAAAAACTACCAATGGTTGCTTTCCGCTTTACTACGTGGCTCAACTGAGTAGCTTCTTGCAGAAATCAGGCCCGTTCACCACGGAGCCATAAGAACGGGGACACAACATAAAAGAAATATACTACTGGTGCGTGATGTGGTGTAAGTGTTCATCTGCTCTCACACAAGCTCGGAAAAATTGGAGTGACTTTTGACATAGCTGTGTTCTCCGCTTGCTGTAAGGCTTAAGATCATGCACGACAGTGGATAGAAGGATGACAGCCTTGTTATGAAAGAATGCGTGCTACGTTAAGCATTGCACTCAGCATGCAACGTGCGTATATGGTGTGGTATATATTATCTCGTTCATATATGGCGATATTCTAATTGGAGAGACTGGCGCCCGCTTAGACGACAAGCTCCACTAAGACAGGGACGCTTTGGAGTGCTCACCCTTATACCATTTGTATTCACATTGACACTCCTGAGGTTCTAAACTTTTATTTAAGAGCACGCATGTCATCTTCACGCACGTGGATTAAAGATTACAGGAAATTATTGAAGCTTTCCACATCAAAGAACACTATGGTGCGCAATGGAAGTTCGTTTGTCCCGGGAAATCAGAACTTGCATCACGGTTGACCCCGTCCCATGAAACTTTCACCCAGTGCACAACTAGGGTAGAAATGTTGCGAGAACCAAAGCGATGCTTAAAAAGCAACCTGGTTAATGCAGCCTCTCTCTATACAAAAAGTGCCCATGTGGCAGCAGAAGTGGCGATCGCTTCTTCTGCCACAGGAAGGACTCGAATAAGGTTCTTGTCATGTATTTGCATTTCCGTTGTATCCACCTGTCTTGGTGGCCGTGATACAACCTATTTGTATAAACTCAATAGTTATCCGCAGCGTTGAAGATGCGCACACAGTGGAACTGCTTGATTTATTCTCTCCTTTATAATAAAGGCGATCGTTGCTCGTCTACGACTTGTCTTATGTCATCCATCTTATGGATCATATTTTGGCGCAACTGCATTTTAAACCATGAAGTCAACACACTCACCCAATTCTGTACGCTGCTGTTCGTCTCAATTGAATCTACCAGTTTATGAACGACCACATGTCTTGCGCTGCAAATATTATTCATTTTTTTACAGGAAAGTCAATAGATGCCGATCGTTTGGAATAAATGGTGTGAGCCGCTATCAGCATGTTTCACCAGAAGGATTCGTTGAAAAGCAAATAACTGCTTCTTCACAGGCTTAAAAGGTGAACTCCAGCAACTTTTTCAATACTACCAATTTCGACAAAACTTTCAATACATGATCTCTTAGGTAGCCTGATAGTATGTGTCAAATTATATCACCAAAATCACGTTTGTGAACGTGGTCCACCCTATGTGTGTGACGTAACGTTCTCTGCTCTTCGTGCCCCGCCTCGTCGAGCAGACAGATGCAGCGCACGGTTTCTTCTGCGAGGCTATACGAGGACGCTAGAACCGTTACGTTTTAAGTTAAGCTGCGTAGTGCGTTAGTCGTCGTTCACATCTGCTCTTAGAATAATATTCACCAACGAGGAGATCAGTGCAGGGCAAGTCAGATGCTTCTCGCACCGGCGGGTCGCAATCAAAACGCTATGCTTTCACGCTCAGATATATTACCGGCAATCATCCGTGACAACCTCGTCACCGGTAAGTTCAGAAGGGCTGTCACAGCTTGACTCTGCATAGGGTGACACCACCAGCTTGCTTATTACACAATACGAAAAGCCCACGAGCTATGTTTTCAGCTTGGCCTGTCGTGGTGGCGTGTAGCCATGGTTTCGTGGAGTCGTCGTATACCGAGCACGGAGCAGCTCCCTATTTCGGTTTCGACGCACTGTTTATGGCTTGACACAAAGTATTGATGAGACGATTAGCAAAATTGACCACCCTAGCTAATACAGGGCTGTTCGTACTATTTTAGAGAGAGAGAGATAAAGATGCAAGGAAAGGCAGGGAGGTTAACCAGACGCACATCCGGTTTGCTACCCTGCACCGGGGAAGGGATAAAGGGGAGAAAAGAGGTTGCAGAAAGATGAGAAGGTACACACAATCACGAGCACACTCGGGGAGCACACACAGTCTACAGGCGGTCGCTCAGGTTTGTTGACCTAAGGTAGAGTAGCAGTGCTTTAGCTGCTTTCTGCGCAACTGAGACAGATGCCCAAGGTCCTAGTATCTTCTGCACACAAAATGGTCCGGGGTCAAGTCGATTCAAAACCATCCGGCGCTGGCATCGCTGTGTGTCCTAGCAAGCGCAGCTGCACAGGACGTGTTCGATGGTCTCTTCAGCTCCGCAGTAGTCTTTTAAAATAGCATTATTCGAATACCGTCTAAAAAGTTACGGAGTCCCCCTTTAGGTGGCTTGCAATGTGGATCGTGGGAAGGATTGGTATAATCTTTTCCCTACCTAGATGTGTGCCTGGCGAAAGCAAACTTGCTTCCGTAATAGCGCACGATAACAGCCAATGAGGGCGGCATGGCTTGCCGCTCTTTTTGGTATGCAACACATGAGTGCTCTATTTCCTAACTTTTTACAAATATGTTAAAATTATTAGATTTTTTTACCTTATAAAGGAAGTCCTCAACTTGGTCAGAAACTTTTGAACCATATTTGAAACAAATCTTTATTAAATCACTGCAGTCATGCACTATCCCCGCAGTATGGAAAACCGCAAAAATTATACCATTACACAAAGCAGGCAGCAAAACCATGGTTTCAAATTACAGGCCAATATCACCAACTTGTTCTGTGCGTAAATTGTTAGAACATATGATATTGAAACACATTAGTATTTATTTAGAAAAAAAATCATATCTTGTCTCCTGTACAACACGGTTTCCGAAAAATCTTTTGAACGGTTACTCAATTTCAGAATTAATACACGATGCAGCCAAGTTCATTGATAACCATAAACAAATGGACCTCATCTTATACTTTTCCAAAGGCATTTGATTGAGTTTCTCATACAAAATTAATAAGTAAATTAGAAGTTACTCTTAGAGATAGCACCATTGTTCACTGTATTAAGGGTTACTTAACCAATCGCTCACAATTTGTACAGTTACAGGACCACCTCTAGAATAGCAGCAGTCACGTCAGGTATGCCACAGAGCAGCGTCTTAGCACCAATATCATTCACAATATTCATTAATGATCTGCCCCTCTCAACTGAAGTAAAACTAAGGCTCTTTGCAGATGACTGCGTAGTTTACCAGGAAATTAATACTCCTACGAATCAACTAATTCTTAACCAAGCACTGGAAGACGTACACACGAGGTGCAAAAAATGGCAAATGTCCCTTAATATTGGTAAATCTGTCTCCATGACAATAACTCGCAAAAAACACAGCTCCAACTTTTCTTACATGATTGACAACTGCCCCTTAGCCACAGTTTCTAGCCACAAATATCTAGGAATAACGATTTCAAACGACCTCAGATGGGATATCCACATTGATACTATTACTAGCACCGCCATAAAAAGACTATTTGTATTGAAAAGACGTCTTAAACTCCCACCACCAAATACAAAACTGTTAGCTTATACTACCCTCGTCAAATTTGTATTAGATTATGCCAGCCCTGTCTGGTTCCGGTATACCCACCAACAGATTTATAAAATAGAAGCGGTTCAAACAAAAGCAGTAAGGTTTATTTTTAGCAAGTATAGACTGACGGACTCACCGACGCACCTAGTCAATAACGCTGGCATTTTAACACTACAAAACCGAACAAAACTAACAAGACTAAAGCTAATGTTTCAATTACTCCACAACAAATTAAAAATAGATACCTCAAGGTATCTATCTTTTTTTCACGGCAGACCAACCCGTCATAATCATTCTCATATTCTTGTAGAATACTCTTTTAACACTAATTACTTTAAATACTCATTTTTTCCTCGGACTATCAAAAAATTGGAACTCGCTGAAACCCACCTTAAGCACTGAATCATCCATAAACTTGTTTACAGCTTCGATTGAAAGCGAATCGCTTGCCTCGCAAATGTCACTAACATCACATCATCAATATACAAAATAAACGAGTCAGTGTCATATTGCCAATACAAAAGTTTTGTTTTCATGATTGTTATTTTCAAGTGACATGTTTTTCGATTCGTTTATTGTTTATAAGATTATTTGAATAAGTTGCTCAATAAAAATGTCTACTTGTCTTCCCTACCCCATATTACAAATGCATGCATTATCTTTTCGCGGTCGTTTTCAACGATAACCTAGTTCATGATTTTGTTTTGCTATTACTAAAATTGTTTGATTACTGGTTTTTTAACGGTAATGCATAACCTATGATTTGCATGTCATTTTGTAATATCGGCTTTTTTGTGTTTTTTATCAATATGAATCTGTGTAAACAAATATTCGTTTTCATATGCCTTCCCTGCTATAATCTCTGATGAGATTGCCAGTATATTTAAATAAATAATTAATTAAATAAATAAATATTGTTCAGTCATGCTAAGCTCATCAATCAAGCTTCATAATTGTTTATTGTTGTCTTTCAATTTAATTTATACGAATCGAGCTCTGGAAGTGCGCTTCCCCTCGATGCAGGTTCCCGTTGGCTGTCTTCAGCACGTCCGCGTCTTCGTCCGTGTGCGCCAGATGGCACTACGTGACCACGGCTTAGAGATTTACGAATGCGGCAAAAATGAAAGCGAAAAAGTAAATATCTGCTATTTCTAGAAAGGCCATGACTTGTTATTTAAAGTCCGGGGTGACTATATCCAAATGAAAACCTCCAGCAATAAATATTCACAACAGCGCGATCCATGAGCCCAGTGCAGAAATAGTCGGGAAACTAATGCATGCATAAATTTTTCAACGGCTGATACAGCAGTAGAGCTTCAGAGTATTGGAGGAAAAAGACCAGGGATCAGGTTGGTAAAGCAGGAGTCGTGGAGGTGTAGATCATGGCATACACAAAAACACACAGCTTGTACGCAAAATAGTTAATACAGCTGCAAGAGGCGAAGCATCGCATGATTTTATCGAACAGCTTAAGTGGCCACCACCCATTTTCAAAAAATTGGTGCTTCTACAATAATCATCGCAATTGATTTTGGGCAAACAATAATATAGTGCCGGTTTACAATACGTAATACTACTGCCAGAGTTCGTTATGCTTTCAACGTGGAATACTGTTTTTCGGGTACATAAAAGAAGTAGTGCACATGTCTGTGATACTACGTTAACGTTTATAAATCGATACTCATCGGATCAATTCGGATAACTTAGTGATGATGACGGTGCCAAACGCATAGGTATGTTAAACATTACTCTTATTCTCATGAAATGTTACAATTATAAAGGTAGTTGAAAGGAGTATCTACAACTTACCTATAGCCTCAAGCGGCTATATCTCTTTAATGAAAAGATGATGCTGAAAGATGTGGAATGACGTAGAATGAAATTAAATCTTGTAGCAAAATCTCCAAGTCGAGAAAGAACAGAACACGCACATTAGTAGTGAAAAAGATAACAAGAAAACGTGTCTCCAATGCGATGTGGATACAATATGTACTCACCAGCATAAACCAGCTCACACAATCATACCACGTGAACCAACTTCTGCATTGAGGTAAGTTACACTTACCTTACGAGCAAGCATGAACACAAACACACGTGAACTAGATATTTACAAGGTTTAGTAGAAATATTTGGGTCATAACAAAATAGCGGCTTCTTCGTAGCGCGTTAACGTGTCGGCGTGTTTACAAGGGGTGCAGATATTGTGCTTCGGCGAAAAGATCAAATCAATTTGTTAGTGTAATGCTGCCCTCACCGACTGACACTACCATAAAAGTAACGGCAACAGTCACACATGGCATGTTGAATGCCTTCACGAGCGCTGCACGCAGGTAAAATTGGCTAAACCATGAATGTTGGCTGCGTGACAACTATTCAGGGTACTTCTCGCACTCTACAGTGCGCCCTGCCTTCCATAACCAACGTACGCGAAACAAACCTGCAGATGATACACGGAGTTCAGACACATCCGCTAGGTCTGCCTCAGAGTGCGTAAGCAGTGCTAGCTATAGCCGTTGAAAAACCACCTTATCGTTACCCACATTGAGGTGGAAGCGCTGAGGACTCAAATCACACTTTACTCGAATCCCCCGCCATCACCAATCTTCTCCATCAGGGGACCACCACACACATTCTGTTGCCCAACTCTAACTCGGCATGGAGAATCAATGCAAGTTTTCTTTTTCGCAAACCGCAAGACGTCGGACTCTTGTGGGGTGTCTCACTCAACCAAAATGGCTTTTCATTACCTGGTGTCCAGAAGAAAACAGGAGATATTGCGTCAACACCGTGTGCACAACCAGTACCATTTTTGTTTAATATGTTTTCAATGGTTTAGGGCACTTGGTAGTCTACCATAAAACTTGTCCCGAAAACACAAGTCTAAACATTTACGCGGTGCGCTGCATGACCTGCACGATTATCATTGAGAGCACAGACATAGATAGCTACATGGACGGATGCATTCTGCAGAAAAGCTCCACTGGAACAGTCCTGATACCGAGGCTGGTTACGAAGGTAGCACTCAAGACACCTCACCCAACAGCATCGACGGCAACAAAACTGGCATAGCGCGTTATGTCTTGACTAAACAACACATAAATGTTCTATTTTCATCGACTATAAGGCGGCACTACAGTCTCTACTGCTATCCTCACGCTGAGGACCACACCAACAGTTGGTACAGGATGCTCCAGATGATGTAATACACCACTTCACTGAGAAAAGACATCAAGCCAATTGTAATTGCTTGTACAGTCATCCAGTGTGCGCACCATCATCGAAAAGATGACGAAACACTCCTAAACAGTAAATTTAAGAGTGGTCCGTCGCGAAATATATGCCCAATCATGGTCAATCAGATAGAACGCCGGTGCGCAATCTTCGAAGCCATTGTCCAATTTACAACTTTCCTAGTAACCTAATAGACGCTATACCATTTGTGTAGACTATAATGGGGCCGTCTGTTTACCAACACTAATGTGTTCCACATTAATATGGCCAATTATGCAGCCTGTCTTCACAACAACAATGAAAAAAAATGGTCCATGGCTTCGAAGATTGCGTGCCGGCGTACTATCTGATTAGCCATGATTGGTCATATATTTTCTGACTGACCACAGTACTGTATACACTATGACGATCCCTTTATAACGCATTCATTAAGTAGAACGTGCTACCTCTGTCGGAAGAAAGAGTTTTACGCCATTGAAAGGACACACGTCGCAGAACAAGGCGCGGCAAGCGCTGCTGCGCTTCTGCAGATCGACTGACCATTCGGAATGACTTTTATGAGACCCACCTCTTTTATCTCTCTCTCTCTCTCTCTCTCTCTCTCTCTCTCTCTCTCTCTCTGTGTGTGTGTGTGTGTGTGTACGTGCCTGCGTGCGTGCGTGTGTGTGCGTGTGTGTGTGTCATCCCCTGATAAAGGGAGGACCCCTCCCTAAACTGTTGGGAAATAAATATATCCTTGTTGACAACGCTCCCGTTGTGCATATATATATATATATATATATATATGCTTTTAGAATGAACATGGTGTATGAGCCAGGCCACGTCTCCCAGTCGTCATAGCGTCACACGAGTCGACAGGATGAAGACCTGGCGGCCACTTCATCAACCGGCCATGATTATTGAAGACCTCAGCGAGACGCAGTGACCGAACGCGGGCCACAGAAGTGCATTGCCTCTGGACACCGTTGAAACTATCATGATGGAACCATCGACTGACCTTCCCATCCCCAAGTACATCGAAGCAGCGGACGATGGACCCGTGCAGAACTGGTTCTACTTGTTCGAGCTCCACGCTACCACTGCATCATGGTCGGAACGGGAGATGATCACCAACCTCACTGACTACATCTCACGTGCGGCATTCAAATTTTACCTAACCCACATATTCGAGAACGACGAGTCATGGCAAAAAATCAAAGAGAAGATGATTACCCGTTTTAACGACTATGACCAAGACCTACTCATTGCCAACCATCTAGAGACTACCGCACACTATCGTCAATTCCTTAAGAAGTCCTCAACCATTCGAAAGCCCAGCGCGAATCGACAACTGCCTCAAGACGAAGTGGCACATGAGTTTACTTACAGAAGGCCATGCGTATATTGGGAAAAACCTAACCGTCAAGCGCTCCTCCCTTCTGCGAGTCTTGGAAAAAGATCCAAGAAGAAATGATCACCCGTTTCAAAGAATACGATGAAGACCTGCCCATACCTCATCAGCGGAAGGATTTTCAACTCACCCGTCGCAGTTATGCGAAGTCTTCCCGCAGTAAGCCTATTTTCCAAACGAGACCTCGGAGAAAATATGCCACCATTGTACCATCATATGATTCTTCCGAAAAAACGTCACGCATTCGAACACTGACTGGTAACTTGCACGTTGCAACAAACAAGGTAAAGCCTCCGTATACCGAAAGGAATCTAGGCAATTTCGCCAAAAGACTGAACCTAAAGCCGGCTTTCCCAAGAGCAATGAAATCGACATTTTCAACATGTTCATTGAACCACATCTCACATGTTACTGAAGCACCCGAATCCCTTGATGATTCGTGTCACACACAAGGTCCAGATGGTTTCGAACGTGGGATGGCATTTACACGTGACGAGCTGGTGAACCCTCACAGTACCAGCGCACACCCTGACGTTCCGGACCAGGGTAGTTCAACAAACATTCTCAGTCTAATCACGCTACAAAAAGAAAAAAGCATGCCATCAGAACCACCTGAAGTCATGTCTCTTGTGCTCTCATCGTCAAATGATAACACAAATATGAGTCAAAGCACTACAGAAATATCAAATCCACCAACGCCGGCGCATTGTCAACTGACAGAAGTATCTACAATCAATGATGACTCACAACCATCTTGGGAGCTTTCTCATCAGTCTGTCACGCTGCTTTCATTCGCAAGACAAGCGCAACAGTACACTATTGACTACCGACTATCTACTGATCACATCAGCATGCAAAGAAAAGCAGACTCATGTTCCTGAAAGATGCCCATCTGACCAACTTTCACAAGAAAACGAGCAATTTCACCAAAGGCAACTCCACGAACTTCAGGAACACAGGCAGCGCCCAATCAACCTCGATCAAGCGCACGCAAGCTGCCTGCACGGCCTGTGTATTACCCACGACGAGTAGTTAGATGCCTACAATATCGGAACTGTCGATTCTGCAAGATGTTCGAACCTCGTTCGTTCTTCACAAGAATACCAGCTGTGATTACCCCTATCTCCACGTCCAAAGCATTTTTGTGTTATCCAGGACGCAATCACCAGCCTCGCCCACCCGAACTCCTCTGTTAACCAGACTGCTGCACTCTCTCTTGAAGTCTGAAAGTTTACGGTACTCCTCTGGAGCATAGAACCAATTGTGAATTTTGACATTCGTGACATTTTAACCTCTCCTTGTTTACTTTTTCTTGTTCGTAATCCATGCCTTCTTTCGGAGGGAGGGGGAATCGTGTGACATAGGAAGGGTGGTTAGGAGAAGTACATGAGGAAGAAGTGCTTTTAGAATAAACATGGCGTATGAGCCTGGCCACGTCTCCCAGTCTTCATAGCGTCACACACACACACACACACACACACACACACACATATATATATATATATATATATATATATATATATATATATATATATATATATATATATATATATATATATATATATATATATATTGTTGAGACGTTTATTGGCGGACACTTGTCGATGATGCTTGACAGCGGGTCAATGCGGGTACCGACTCTCTGCACGAGCTGCTCTTCTTTTTGCTAAAAGGGCGACCCACTAGAAGGCGCTGGAGAGGACGACCCACTGTTCGAAGGCTTCGCCACAACTACCCCGGATACGAAGAGGGAGCCGCCTGGCGAGCTAACAGCTGGTTACTATGAGCGGGTCGTGGTAGGCTTTGAGGCGCTCTACGTTGACAATGTCGCACCCTCGACGGCGCATCTCCGAGGATGGTTCGATGGGTTCGGTCAAGTAATTTACAGGGGAAGTGCGTTCGACGTCACGGTAGGGGCCTTCGTATTTGGGCAATAGTTTTGAAGATAGACCAGTTGAAGTGGTTTTGCCGCTCTTGATCATGCGCTGTAAAGGTCCTTGCAAGCTCTCGACACTCTTCAGCAAGCTTGGCTGTAGCAGAAATAGGCGCCCACTCAGACGGATCTGGCTTGTACGGAAGTATAGTGTCGATGGTGTGCGACGGGTGCCTTCCATATAATAAAAAGAAAGGTGAAAAGCCAGTAGTGCTCTGAGGGGCGGTGTTATATGCGTAGGTGACGAAAGGTAGAATGGCATCCCAGTTTGTGTGATCGGCAGCGACGTACTTGGAGAGCATGTCGCCGAGCGTACGGTAGAAGCGTTCCGTGAGGCCATTCGGCTGCGGGTGGTAAGCAGCAGTTTTGCGGTGAACAACGTTGCACTCTTTGAGAATGGCTTCGACGACTTCAGACAGGAAGACGCGGCCTCGATGACTGAGCAGTTCCTGAGGTGGACCGTGTCGCAGCATGAATCTTTGGAGCAGGAATGAGGCCACATCGCTCGCTGTAGCCGCGGGAAAAGCGGCAGTTTTGGCGTATCGCGTGAGGTGGTCCACAGCAACAATGGCCCCGCGGTTACCAGCTGACGTTAGCGGAAGTGGCCCATACAAATCGATGCCAATGCGCCCAAATGGCCTGGCAGGGCAAAGTATAGATTGCAGACCTACCAGCAACAGGTGCGATGAAGTGTTGCGGCGCTAACATCCTATGCAGGAGCGAACGAATTTCTGCGCGTAGCGGTACATGCCGCGCCAAAAGGACCGTTGGCGAATGCGGTGGTAAGTCTTCGATACCCCGGAGTGCGCACATTGCGGATCAGAATGAAAGAATGTCAGAGCGCAGACTATGGGGTATGACTAGTAGCCACTGACGGCCGTCATCGTTGTAATTGCGTCGGTGGAGGAGGTCGGCGCGAACGGCGAAATGGTGGGCTTGACGACGCAACGCGCGAGTGGATGGAGTGGATGGATCAGTCAGCAAGTCTATCAGTCATGCAATCTATTGATCCTTGCGCTGTTCAGTAGCAACGACATGAATGCTAATGGAAGAAAAGGCATGGTGACACGCTGAGTTGTGGGCATTGTCGTCAAGCAAGAGAGAGCGCGACAGGGCATCCGCGTCAGCATGTTGCCTTGCGTTGCGGTGCAGCACACGGATGTCGTAGTTTTGCAGGCGAAGTGCCCACCGGGCGAGACGGCCTGAGGGATCTTTCAATGACGACAACCAGCATAGTGCGTGATGGTCGGTGACTACATCGAATGGGCGACCATACAAGTAAGATCGGAACTTGGTAAGAGCCCAGACGATTGCCAGACATTTTTTCTCAGTGACGGTGTAATAAGTCTCGGCTTTTGTAAGCGTACGGCTTGCATACGCCACGACATATTCCGGGAACCCTGGTTTGCGCTGTGCAAGGACAGCGACGAGACCGACACCACTGGCGTCCGTGTGTACCTCTGTAGGGGCTGTAGGGTCGTAGTGGCGGAGTATGGGAGCCGACGTCAACAAATGACGGAGCGTTGTGAATGCGTCGTCCCACTGTGATGACCACGAATGAAGAGGCCCGTTACTTACGAGGAGCTTCGTCAGCGGTGATACGATAGACGAGAAGTTTCGGATGAAGCGCCGAAAGTAGGAACACAGTCCTACGAAACTGCGCAGTTCCTTGACGGATGTCGGCTTGGGGAACTCGGTCACGGCCCGAAGCTTGGCTGGATCGGGGAGAATTCCGTCCTTAGACACGACGTAGCCGAGTATTGTCAACTGCCGAGCTGCAAATCGGCACTTCTTTAGGTTCAGTTGCAGACTGGCATCACTCAGACCCGTTAAAACATACCGCCGGCGTTGAAGATGCGTGGAGAAGTCCGGAGCGAAAACGACGACGTCATCGAGGTAGCACAGGCACGTGTGCCATTTCAGGTCACGCAGAACGGTATCCATCATGCGCTGAAAGGTGGCGGGCGCATTGCACAGCCCAAACGGCATGACGTTGAATTCGTACAAGCCGTCGGGAGTGACAAAAGCGGTCTTTGGTCGAGCGTCCTCTGCCATAGGTACTTGCCAGTACCCTGAGCGCAAATTCAGAGATGAAAAGAATTCGGCTCCTTGCAGGCTCTCAATCGCGTCATCTACACGCGGTAGTGGGTACACGTCCTTACGAGTGATCTTGTTGAGGCGTCGGTAGTCCACACAGAACCGCTTAGAACCGTCCTTCTTTGTGACGAGAACGACAGGAGACGCCCAGGGGCTGTTAGAGGGTCGAATAACATCGCGGCGCAGCATGTCGTCCACTTGCTCGTTGATTACACGGCGTTCTGTGGGAGATACGCGATATGGACGTTGCCGTAGTGATGGTTGTGCGCCTGTGTCGATGCGATGCTTAACAGTGAATGTGCGGCCGAGAGAAGGTTGACCGACATCGAAAGAAGAGCGGAATTCTTCCATCAGGGCCAGAAGCTGGTAGCGCTGGACCGGCCTAAGGTTGTCAGCAATGGAAGGACCGAACACATCAGCGGATGATGAAACAAATGTAGAGACAGCACTAAGCGTATTGGAACTTCGTCAGTGCGTGTCATCAGGTTGATCCATGACTTGTGCGTCTTCGATGGGTTCCACGCTGCCGAGACATTCTCCTCGCACCAACGTAACACTGCATGGGGATGAGTTCAGAACAAAAGTAGTGGTGCGGCTGTGAGTGACTTGCACGGTCGCGAAAGGAACCAGCAAGCGTTTTCTGGTGAAAACACGATGAGATGGCGAGAGGAGTGCAGCGGTGTCGGAAAGACTTGCGCAGTATACCGACACCGCCGCGGACGAGTTTGCAGGCCCTTGCGTGTCGTCCCTGACGAGTAACTTGCTTGCAGCAGATGGACTGTCGGCCGGCGTCAAAGAAGAGAATTGTGTCAGCTCTATTTCTGCTGGTGCGCAATGAATGACGGCGTCGTGGCGGAAGAGAAAATCCCACCCTAGGATGACGTCGTGAGAGCATAAAGGAATTATGATGAATTCGACGGCATACATCACGTCCTGAATTATGAGCCGGGCTGTACACATCGCTGAAGGGTGAATGCTTTGTGCGCTGGCTGTACGGAGAGAGAGCTCGGAAAGTGGCGTGGTCACAGTGGCGTGGTCGCAGTATTCGGCTAAGTTTTGCGTCCATGACCGATACGGCGGCTCCAGTATCTACAAGGGCAGATGCACGAACACCATCCACAAGCAAGTCTATCACGTTCGATGGGCTTTCCTGAGGGCTTCCACAGTTCGACAGCGTCGCAGCCCTTGCCTCATGGACTGCGACGACTAGTTTTCCTGGTCACCCTCTAGTGGACGTGGCCGCATCGGCGACAGTGAGTGACGTCGTGGAGAATGTGAACGGCGGGTAAATGGAACGGGGCGGGACGACGGTGACGTAGGTGGCGGTTGGTCATAAAAGCCGCTCAATTGGTTGGGAAAATTGGAGGCGCCCTGCGGTTGCTGCACGCGATTGCAATAGCGTGCTACGTGACTGATGCAACCACAAGCAAAGCAGATGGGGCGATTGTCAGCAGTGCGCCATCGGTTCGCGGGTCCCATCCATGGCGCAGAATGCGTTGGGCCAGCCGGCTGCTGATATAACTGCATAGTGGGCGGCACACGGGGCACGTGGATGACGTCGGCATATGTAGGCGGCACAGTTTCTTCGAAGGCCTGGGGCCTGGCAATGGTTTCGGTGTAACCAAGGGGGCCAGTCACAGGAATTAGTGGGGGTGGCCTGGCGACAACTTGGGCGTAAATGGGTGGTGTAGATACTGGAGGCGGCTGGTGGTATTCAGGAACGACCTCCGCGATTTCCTGCTGAATGGCTTGGCGGAGGGGAGGCAGAAGTGTGCTTGACGGCTGTTGAGCACGTTGCGGGGAAGCAAAAGCCAGTAAAGAGACGTGGCGGGCAACTTCTTCACGCACGAATGACTTGATTTCAGCGAGCAAAGTAGTGTGGTCAGGAAGTGTTGACAAGGCCGAGAGATCAGCGTCGCGTGAAGGTGGTCGATGGGTCATCGAGCGCTGCCGCCGCAGCTCCTCGTAAGTTTGGCATAGTGTAATGATCTCTGCCACAGTGCGAGGGTTCTTAGCCAGGAGCATGGTGAAGGCATCGTCGGCGATGCCTTTTAGAACATGGGTAATTCTGTCAGCCTCTGACATGCTTGCGTCCACTTTCTTGCACAAGTCAAGGATGTCCTCTATGTAACTTGTGAAGGACTCACCGGTCTGCTGTGCTCGTTCACGTAACCGCTGTTCGGCTTGCAGCTTACGAGCGGCATGACGGCCGAACACGCCGACGACGGTGGTTTTAAAAGCGGACCAAGTGGGGAAATCGGGTGCGTGGTTGTTGTACCACATGCCGGCCACACCCGCGAGGTAGAAAACCAGGTTGCCGAGTTTACGTGCCTCGTCCCAATGAGTGGGGACGCTGACGCGTTCGTACATAGCGAACCAGTCTTCGACGTCGGTACCATCCGCGCCGGTGAAGACAGGAGGGTTGCGGATGCGGGGGATACCGGAACATGGCGTCGGCGCAGGAGGAAGCGTTTGCTGCGCGGCGTCTTGGTGCATGGTAGAAGGAACGGTACGGGATCGAAGCTCCAAGGGCATCGAGTGCTAACCGAAGGTGTTAGAAGGGCACAGCACTCTCCACGAAATTGTTGAGACGTTTATTGGCGGACACTTGTCGATGATGCTTGACAGCGACAGTCAATGCGGGTACCGACTCTCTGCACGAGCTGCTCTTCTTTTTGCTAAAAAGGGCGACCCACTAGAAGGCACTGGAGAGGACGACCCACTGTTCGAAGGCTTCGCCACAATAGACATATATATATATATATATATATATATATATACATATATATATATGAATGACGGCGTCGTGGCGGAAGAGAAAATCCCACCCTAGGATGACGTCGTGAGAGCATAAAGGAATTATGATGAATTCGACGGCATATACACATAGACATAGACACATATATATATATAGACACATATATATATATATATATATATGTATATATATATATATATATGTGTGTGTGTGTGTGTGTGTGTAAGCACAGCCATGTAAGCCATGTAAGCACAGCCTTTTGAAACGAAGTGCTTGACTGTAGGGTATACACGTCTTACAATGTTTTACAAGGCTTTTGAAATGAAGGTATCGGTGAACGTCGATGGGTTTTCTGTATTCTTTAGTAGATAATTTTTTGCCGCAAAGGGATACTGTTACATTCAGGAAACATATATATATATATATATATATATATATATATATATATATATATATATATATATATATATATATATGAGATATAACAGACAGTAATGCCAAGGAATGTACAGGGGAAGTTATTAGAACCAATGGAATGCAAATAAGAAGAAAGAAGAAAGAAAAGTGGATGAAAAAATTACCAGCTGTGTGCAGGAATCGAACCCACGACCTTCGAATAACGCGTTCGATGCTCTAAACCACTGAGCTATCACAGCGGCCGTCCCTCCATCCACTTTTTGGGGTTTATATGTGAATTTAGAAGTGGGAGTGACCGTCAGCGCCATCTATAGGCCATATATATATATATATATATATATATATAAATATATATATATATATATATATATATATATATATATATATAATATATATATATATATATATATATATATATATATTGTGAAGAAGAAAACGCATCGTTGGCAAGCAACATCGCCACCGCTTGGGTACTGAGTGCTGGGCTTCTCTCGTTCGGCTCGTGCTGATCATCGCCGGCAGCATCTGCTTGACCATTGCTCTTTCCCGATCGTGTTTCATCGTAGGGCCACCGTCGCAACAGTCGCCAATAAACCCCTTTTCAATTGGTGGAGGGTACTGACATTCCCCGTCGCCTGAACCTGGGTGCTGCCATTCGCCGTCGCCTAAACCTGGAGCTGCGCAACCGAACGCTACCTCCCATATGGCTACCAACAACGCGCAACCTGGCTCTTTCACTCCATCCCCCAGCAACCCCGGCGTTCTTCGTTTGCGAGAGCCCAAGGTCTTTAGCGGAGCTGATGACACCGACGTGGAAGACTGGTTCGCTAACTACGAACTGGTGAGCGCAAACAACAAGTGGGATGACACGGACAAGTTGACTAACGTCATCTTTTACCTCACTGACATGGCCGAAATGTGGTATAACAACCACAAAAACAACATTACGACGTGGTCCATCTTGAAACGTCGTTTGCTGACGTTTTCGGCCGACCCACTGTCCGCAAGTCCAGAGCCGAACAACGCTTGCGGACTCGCGCACAGAAGCCATCTGAATCGTTCACCAGTTACATCGAAGACACTATTGGTCTTTGCAACCGTGTGAACACCAGCATGCCCGAGTCGGAGAAGAATCAACACATCCTCAAAGGGATAAATGACAGTGCATTTCAGATGCTCCTGGCGCGCAGTACTGACACCATTGTGGAACTTGTGACTTTATGTCAAAGTTTCAACGAGTTGAGAAAGCAGCGCGCCCTGACTCGGCCATTTTCCTCACACGCTGAATCACTATCTAGTCTTACTTCTGTTTCTTATTACTCAACAATCCTGCAAGAGATCAAAAACTTTGTGCGTTAAGAAGTAGCTCGGCAGCTGTCGTTGATTCCCTTCACGCAGCAGCCGCCGTCCTCTCGTCTGCCCTCCCCACTCCGCGACGTTATTGCCGAAGAGGTAGCTCAGGCTGTTCCTGTCGCTGCCCACCAGCAGCCTGTGGCCATGCCTGTTCCCCGTGCGCCGGCTATGCAGCCCGTGGCCGCGCCTCTTACTTATGCCCAGGTGGTACGCAGCAGACCCCGCCAGCAGCATTTGCCCCCCCCCCCCCATGTCTGCACTTGCTCCCCACTCTACCCCTCTTTCGACACCTTGGGCCGCACCGCGAGTCAGCAATTCCTAGCGCACTGCTGACAATCGACCAATCTGTTACGCCTGCGGTACTCCAGGACACGTGGCACGATATTGTCGTCGTCGCTTCCAATCGCAACACAACGCTACTTGGCCGTTACTGCATGACCCGCAGCCCACGCACCTACCTGCACCCTACCCCTCACAGCAGTATGGCTACACTAACCTTCCCGAGTCTCAGTCACCCCAGCCCCCATCTCCGACTCACTCTCCCCGCTCGCCGTCTCCTCGCAGGCGATTTCTGTCCCCAATGCTTCCTTGACCCGCTTTCTCCAACCGGGAAAACTGAACGCCGCAGTTCCAGAGGCAAGAACTGCGCCGTCGTCGACATGCCCAAGTCCTCGCGCTTCACCTGCTATCATCGTTGCCATATCTGTCGATGGTGTTTCTACCTTTGCCCTCATAGACACAGGTGCTGCCGTTTCTGTTATAGCCGCCCAGCTCTGCCGCTCTCTACGCAAACTGACCACGCCGCTCTATGGACTATCGCTTCGTACGGCTAGCGCACAACCAGTTCTACCTCTCGGCACCTGTACAGCCCGCATATTCATCCAAGGCTCTATGTACGTTGTCGAGTCCATCGTCCTTTCGGTGGGCTCGCATGACGTTATCCTCGGGTGGGACTTCCTGTGACATCATCATGCCGTCTTCGACTGCACACGCGCTGAAGTTCAATTTTCGCACCTGTCTGACGAACCTTTGCAAGAAACTCTTGAGCGGTCCCCGAAACTCGTCGTGCGTGAAGACACTGAAATTCCGCCAGCCTCTCTTGCCGTTGTCCCTGTTTGCTGCGATGACCATAACGATGCTACAGTAATGTTTACACCTTCCGACATCTTCATGAGCCGCAGAGCCGTTTCCTTGCCTTTCGCGACACTTGACGTCACTGCTGGCCGAAGCAATATTTTCGTCCACAACAACCTTTCTGCACCGCTTACGCTACTTGCCGGCGAATGTCTCGGTCGAGTAGAGTACCTCAATTTCTCTTTATTCCTGAACATGCCAGACGAATCGTGCAGTAGGGCCTCGACCAAACTTCATGCCCTTTCCCCACTGGAATGCTCGTCGAGTGACACCTTCTCGAGTTCCATCGCCGACACCTTAAGTGCCCATGAACGTGCCGAGCTTCTTAATCTCATCCAGCACTTCGCGAATTCATTCGACGTTTCTCAGCCGCAATTGGGTCGGACTTCCGCAGTGCACCACTACATTGACACCGGTTCGCACCAGCCATTGCGTAAAAGACCGTACCGTGTCTCTGCTGCATAACGTCACGTCATCAACGACCAGGTCGAAGAGATGCTACGCCGTCGCGTCATTGAACCATCGCACAGTCCTTGGGCATCTCCTGTCGTTCTAGTTTGAAAGAAGGATGGATCGATTCGATTTTGCATCGACTACCGGCGATTAAACAAGGTGACGCGGAAAGACGTCTATGCATTACCGCGCATCGACGACACCCTTGACAGCCTCCAAGGAGCCGAATTCTTCTCCTCCTTAGACTTACGATCGGGATACTGGCAGGTTCCTATGGCAGAAGCTGATCGCCAGAAAGCTGCGTTCATTACACCAGATGGCCTGTACGAATTTAACGTAATGTCATTTGGGCTTTGTAATGCTCCTGCCACGTTTGAACGACTCATGGACAACACACTGGGTGGACTGAAGTGGTCTGTGTATCTATGCTTCCTCGACGACATTGTCGTTTCCTCTCCCGATTTTCCTACACATCTGCCTCGGCTCCAACTGGTTCTGACGTGTTTAACCAACGCTGGGCTCCAACTGAACCTTAAAAAGTGCCGCTTCGCCACGCGAGAGCTGTTCATCTTGAGACACATCGTGTCCAAGCATGGTTTTCTACCCGACCCGGCAAAACTGCGAACAGTCACTGAGTTCCCGAATCCTACTACACTGAAATAATTACGCAGTTTTGTTGGACCATGCTCGTACTTCCGGCGCTTCGTGCGAAATTTTGCGTCGATCATGTCACCACTGACCAACCTCCTACTTGGTGATGCAGACCTTTCATCCTGGTCTCCTGACTGCGACGTTGCGTTTGCCACGCTCCGTAGATCTGTTAGCATCTCCTCCAATTCTTCGGCATTTCGACCCCACAGATGCAACGGTCTTGGCGCTGTCCTCGCCCAACGCAAGCCGGCCTACTCTGAATACGTCGTCGCTTATGCGAGTCGCACGCTTACTAAAACTGAGGCCAATTACAGCGTCACTGAAAAGGAGTGCTTGGCACTAGTGTGGGCGCTTCGCAAGTTCCGCCCTTATTTGTACGGTCGCCCATTCAACCTGGCAACGGACCACCATGCACTTTGTTGGCTCGCCACATTGAAGGATCCTTCTGGATGGCTAGCTCGGTGGGCACTGCAAATCCAGGAGTACGGCATTCACGTCATCTATCGCAGCGGACGCAAGCATTCTGACGCCGACGCCCTGTCGCGTTCGCCTTTACATCCCAACTCGGCCTGCGGAACCACTGGTACCAACTCCATCGCATCTCTCGACCTCGACTCCTTTGCCAGTGAACAACACAAGGACCCGTGGATCGCTTCTCTTTTTGACGGTCTCTCTGGATCGTCAACCACTGCGGTACCACGATCTCTCCGACGTCAAGCTGCTCATTTCGCCATACGTGATCGGCTGCTACACCGACGCAACTACGCCCCTGAAGGTCGTAAGCGGCTCTTGGTTGTCCCGCGCAGCTTGCGATCACAAATCTGCGCCTCCTTTCACGACGATCCCCAATGTGGTCATGCCAGAATTTTCAAAACTCACGAACGCATTCGCCATCGCTTCTACTGGAGCGGAATGTATAATTTTGTTCAAAAATTCGTTATGGGCTGCCCTGACTGCCAACGCCGCAAGTCACCGCCTTTTCACTCGTCCGGTGCACTTCAGCCGCTTGTGTGCCCTGCCAAACATTTCGATCGGATCAGAATTGATCTCTATGGCCCTCTACCAACAACATCACATGAAAATCGGTGGATCATAGTCGCTGTGGACTATTTAACACGCTACGCTGAAACCGCCGCCCTTCCAAGTGCCACTGCGCGGGACGTAGCATCCTTCGTCCTTCATCGCCTCATACTACGACATGGTGCATCTCGAGAACTACTAAGTGACCGTGGTCGAGCCAGAAGTCGTCACGTCTCTGCTTTCTGAATGCCATGTTGTTCATCGCAAAACAACGGCATACCACCCGCAGACTAACGGGCTCACGGAGAGATTTAACCGCACCCTTGGAGATGTGCTCGCGATGTATGTGACATCCGATCATACTAACTGGGATCGTATTCTTCCATTCATCATGTTCGCATACAACACCGCGGCACAGTCTACCACTGGATTTTCACCTTTCTTTCTTCTTTATGGACGCGAACCATCCCACACCATCGACACTTTCCTTCCATACTGTCCTGACGCATCCGAATGCCCATCTGTGTCCGAAGCTGCCCGAAATGCGGAAGAGTGCCGTGAACTCGCACGCACCTTTACGTCACAAGAACAGCAGCGCCAGAAAGAAAACAACGCCGACTCTTCACAAAGCCACAGCTATTCCCCGGGATCACTTGTATGGCCGGCTGTTCCTTACAAAACCCCCGGCCTTTCCTCAAAACTCGTTCCAAAGTACGAGGGCCCATACCGCGTTTTGGAGCAAACCTCGCCGGTGAATTTTCTCATTGAACCACTTTCCCCATCTGACGACATGCGCCGGCGTGGACGTGACATCGTCCACGTCGCCTGCCTTAAGCCATACCATAGCCCTCTGCCTCCAGACTCTTAGGTCGCCAGGATGCCTCTTTTCGGCGGGGGCAAATTGTGAAGAAGAAAACGCATCGTTGGCAAGCAACATCGCCACCGCTTGGGTACGGGGTGCTGGGCTTCTCTCGCTTCGCTCATGCTGATCATCGCCGGCACCTGCTTGACCGTAGCTCTTTCCCGATCGTGTTTCATCGTAGGACCACCGTCGCAACAGTCGCCAATGAACCTCTTTTCAATATATATATATATATATATATATATATATATATATATATTATATATATATAATGACAAATAAGGCTGCGGCCGCTCATAGCCCTGACCTGAAAGTTGAACACATATCTTAAACCCGTCTGCGGCGGCTGCATTTTCGATGGATGCGAAAATGCTGTAGGCCCGTGTGCTCAGATTTGGGTGTAAATTTAAAAACTCTAGGTGCTGAAAATTTTCCGGAGCCCTCCACTACGGCGTCTCTCATAATCATATGGTGGTTTTGAGACGTTAAACCCCACATATCTATCTATCAACACATATCTCAAAGGGAAAGCAGTACATTAAACTACTTGCTTTCTTGATTGATATGTGGGGTTTAACGTCCCAAAACCACTATATGATTATGAGAGACGCCGTAGTGGAGGGCTCCGGAAATTTAGACCACCTGGGGTTCTTTAACGTGCACCCAAATCTGAGCACACGGGCTACTTGCTTTCTTCTGCAGCTTTGTTTTGCTTGTGAACTGCACGCAAGCTAACTAAACCAGCAGATAATTGTGACAGGCCCACTTTTATTTTTCGCAGAGACTGCCTTATTCACTTTCTTGTCACGTGCTTTATTGCTCAGCACAGGCCACGCCTCAACTTGCATGCTGCTTTTCGAATGAAACTGACTGTTCTACGAGCAACGCAGGCCCTACCCGCTTGTTTGAGTGCATTCCAGATTTTATGCGAGCATCCGCGACAACACTGGAATGCACTGTTGAAGTTTTCATAGACGCATTTCGTCACCGAACATCTTTTCGACTGTCGACGACTGTACTCGTCGCGCTATAGCTTTACAATGTGATTCACTCATTCTCCCGAGCACGCAGCTTCGACTGATAAACAGTGCGGTTTTTAACGTTTTCGATGGCGAGCCCTTCTTTGTCACGACCCTGTGATAATAAACGTCGACATAAACAAAAACATATGGAGGGAGATGAGACGCAAACGCGTGAATAATAACAGAAAGGGAAACATCTGGTTTGCTGCCCTACACTAGAGATTCCCAGAAAAGCATATACATATAGGGGAGTTTATCTTTCGGTTTCAATTGCAGTGTTAAAAAATGGCAGATCCCATATACAGTGGGAATCGATGATATGCGAAGCACGAATGAGAAATGTTGATATGTTTAAAATCAGCACAACGTTACGAGGTGGAGGTAAATGACGCCGTTTATGACTTCCCTGTCATGATTATCTTGTTAGTATGTGTCGTTTACCTTCGTCATTTATTCACGTCACGTAGTACCAAATTTAGTATATGTGGAGCTAGCCAAACGACCGCGAGCACGCTATGAGCGTGGTATGTTGTCATGTTCTTACATGACATGAGTGTCAGGATTATCACGTTTGCACCAGTCATATATTTTGTCACCCATTGACGTCACGTAACACCAAATCTGGTGTATGTGGAGCTAGCAAAACGGACGTGAGCGCTACATGAAGGGTCCAATATACTCCAATGTAGCGTCGACGCGCGCGCACATACAGCGACGCTACGCTAGCAAAACGCGAGCACTCTATAGTTTGACGCCACGCACGACCAGCGTCCGTCGGCACGTCCCGAGGGCAACCGGTGTGAAATGCGACAAGCTGCATTTCACACCGATGCGTTACCCAGACAACACTGCGTCTCCCTATTTTCGTGATGGAGGGACGCCGGACGCGCTCAAACGTGCATGCGTCAAAGGAACGCTGCGCGGCGCGTGACCGGTGCCTGGCTTGACAACACCGGCGTGACGCGACGAAATGAACACCAGCAAGCACGCGCACCTTGTCACGTCGAAATTTATTGGCGCGTTGACTGTGGCATGTGGTCATGTTCTTAGATGACACGTATCTCACGATTATCATGTTTGAACCAGTCACATACATACCTTCGTCATTCATTGGCGTCACGTAATACCAAGTTTGGTATATGTAGAGCTAGCGAAACGGCCGCGAGCGCATCATCAGTGTGGCATGTAGTCATGTTGTACATGACACGCATGTCGTGATTATCATGTTTGCATGTGTCATTTCCCTATGCCGTCCGTTCGCGTCACGTAATACCGAGTTTGGTACATGTGAAGCTAGCGAAACGGCCGCGAGCGCATCATGAGCGTAGCATGTAGTGATGTTGTTACTTGACACGCAACTGATGTTTATCATGTTTCCACCAGTATGATACCATTGTCACCCATTCACGTACTGTAATACCAAATTTGGTATATGTGGCGCTGGCGAAATGGCCGCTAGCGTATCTTGACATGGCAAGTAGTCATGTTGTTACATGACACACATGTCATGATCTTCATGTTAGGGTCTGTCACTTGTGTTCACCATGCAATCATGCCATACCATACCAGTTTTGCAACGTGTCATGTGAATGAAACCACTGAAAGAGCTGCAGGACCATGAAATGTATATCATGACATTCATGACACACATGTCATGATAATTTTGTTAATGGTTAGTCAAATATGTGTTTCATACGGTCATTTGCCTTACCAAATTTGGTAGTGATATCATTATCTGAACGGCCAGGAGTGCTAAATGTCATAGGCGGATAGATTGATTGATTGATTGATTGATTGATTGATTGATTGATTGATTGATTGATTGATTGATTGATTGATTGATTGATTGATTGAACGAACGGACGGATGGACGGATAGATAGATAGATAGATAGATAGATAGATAGATAGATAGATAGATAGATAGATAGATAGATAGATAGATAGATAGATAGATAGATAGATAGATAGATAGATAGATAGATAGATAGATAGATAGATAGATAGATAGATAGATAGATAGATAGATAGATAGATAGATAGATAGATAGATAGATAGATAGATAGATAGATAGATAGATAGATAGATAGATAGATAGATAGATAGATAGATACGCTCAAAGTCGCCGAAGACCGCTAAGAAATGCTTCGCATTTAATACCTATCGCATGCAGAAAATAATCTTGAAGAAGAAAAAAGCTGGCCATCAGTGGGTACGAAGTCCTAACTTCACGTGTCCGATGCTCAATTCACTCGCCTTTCCACTTGCGGTTGTATTACACAACAGTGCGGCATTTGTGGTTGTAACAGTGCGACAACTGGAGGAAGAGTCAAAATGGCGCTGGTACTACTATGCAACCACGATGAACCAACTCAGCCAAGTTAACCTCTTCTTTCGCTAGTGGCGGTAAATGATTTTGTTATGTGCCAATGCGGTGAGTATAGCGCTGGCTAACACTTCCGGGATTGCACGGGTAGAAACACACAATATTATAGGAGAGGGAATCGCGCGACATTAGCTCAATCACGATCAGGCACCTCATTCGCAGTTTTTTGGTTTGTCTTTCACCTTTGATAAGTTTCTTTCTCGTAGTAAAGCTAACACAGTGCGCATAAAGAACACAAATGCGGAGAATGACGCTTGGTGTTTTTTTCTGTCTTCCTAAAATACGTGCTGCTTTAAGGGGAGAGGGCTAGCATATATATTGGAAAAAACTCATTTATTTTCCTTTTTACGTTATTTGAAATCTGCAGCCTTTTCTGAACCAGAATGTGTCTTGTTTGTCTCAGTGCAAATTTTTTTCTCTAAGAGTAACGTACTTCAAAACTCGTGCGACTGCCTGCCATTCTCCATTCTTACATAACGAGGAATTTCTGGAAGTCACAAGCATCGCAGTCATACGGAGAAGTTACAGTTTGCAAGCTGGAGTGCATTCGGCACATTCAGGGAAAAATTGACCCAGAACTGCTAGAACGAAAGAAGGCAGAGACATCAAGCTTTTTCTTGCAAAATCTATATCTGCCTGGGGACACCTTAGAAGTGCGCCATTTACTAGCACGAAAAAAAATGATCGTTTGGTCATTAAAAGAAATGAAGCCAGCTTGAAGGAAATACGAAAAGTGGTCCGGCCCACATATTTTCACTTGGCATCAAGGGGTACCAATCCATACCACGGCCTTCACCCGAAGCACGCCGAAACTTGGTGTAAACTCAAGACGACCACTTGAATGGCTAGCCATTCGATCATAAAGAGTATACTCCAGCATATGTTATTGAGGATGTTCAGCCATATCAACTGGAAATAGATAATACAGGATTACTTAAAAAACAGGAAAACTCAAAAAAGCTCAATGATAGAGTAGATGAATTGTCATGTGAGAGCAGGCTGCAAAGAAATGTTGTCCTCGGACACCAGACAATTAAAATGTGCACTTTTGATCCTGTGCTCGCTTTTATTGATGATAATATAGCCCGTGTCAATGTGCTGAACTCTTTTGGATTTCCGCCAGGCCACTGTATAGTGCAGGGCCTACGCATCCTTGTCATGTGTCGACAGTACTTTTCTGACAAGGCTACATGGCAGGCGACAAAGGAGGCTCGCGTTAAGCGTGGTGTTTTCGGGATTGTGAAATTGTAATTTACTAATGGGCGAAAAATTGTTTTCTTCTTTAGTGTCCCTTTGAGGTGAGAGCCTTAGATGTGCCATCAAGCGGGAAATGGGACCGTGAGTGACATGAACGCGAGTGTGTAAAAAATTATTTCATGATTGACACATCTCAATGATGAACAGATTTTAAAAAAATCGGAATACGTTTATAAACTTTTTGTCTACCTTGTTACTTTCGCTTTAAGCCGAAAAAAAAAATGGCAGCATACCCACGGGACGAATGACGGAGTGTGGGGCGAAGCATCCGTCCATCCATTCGATCTTGCTTCCGTCCGTCCATGCGTCCATCTGTGTGACCATCCGCGCGTACATCCGCCAGGCCGTGTGTACGTCTGTTCGTGCGTCCATCCCAACGTTCGTCCATGCATCCGCCCCTGCGTCCGTCTATGCATCCATCCGTCCATGCAGCCATCCGTGCGTCCGTCCATGCATCTGTCTGTGTGTCCATTCGTCCACCTATTCACCATTCCAAGTACCACCATCTCGCATCTTTTAATCACATATTTCTCATATAGAAGCACCATTATCCGGCGGACATTTCAAGGACTGAGTGAGAGGTGGCACACGCACAGTTTCTCACGGCTTGCGCTTCGTGTCTACTTCCCAACTTTAACCACCTCGAGTTCATGGTATATACTAGTTCACTGTATTCATGGAACTGCGGCCCAATGCTGGCTAAACCTTTATAAAACCAAGGAAGTTACGCCCAGCGAGTATAACGTAGCAACCCTTTCTTCTCAGATAGTGCTCAGTGTACAAGCCAATGGCTGCTAATAAGGAATCAAAACAGTAGAATTTGGCTTCTAGTTAACGCGCACACAGCGATTTTTTTATTGTTCAACAATGACGAGGGATGAACGGGTGCTGCTTTACGGAGCTTCGCCCCTAAAAACTCTAAATAATGGCCCCCATGCTTTACTTGTTTCTATTATGCTGTGTCCATAAAACCAAAGGAACGAGCACCTTAACGCATTTTCATTTCCTTAAGTATGCTATAGCAGCGCAAAACACAGACGGCAGCCTACTTTCAAAATTTCAAATAGACTTTCGATGTGAGCCACGCAGCGAAAACAAGAGAATACACACCAAAAAGGTCTACATTTTCCTGCGGGTCGGTGTGTCGAAATAGAAAGATCCCACCTGTGCCCCTCTCCCGTTGAAGGGCGTAAGCATGCGTGCGACGCGTCGCCGCCCCCTGAGTTGTCCCTGCTTGGACGGTGCTGTGCGGGGCCGCGTCGTTTCAATATTTGAAGGTTGGATTACAGACGCTCCTCATTTTTTCGTGCCTTGCCGGCGTTGGCGGTGAGAACTGTCTGAAAAGAAGACGCGGCTGGCACTGACCGAGATCCTGCGAACCGTGGCGTTCGTCTCTTCAAAAACTTTCCTGGCCGCCCTGATACCGAAACGACACCCTGCTCAAGGGTCAAAGTTGAAACCGGCGAAGTTCTTTTCCTCGTGTGAGATTTCAGTGTGACGCGCGCGGCTGTGTTAGTTTCGGTCGGCCTTTCTGGAAAGCGGGCCTCTGGAGGGAAACAAGGTGTGCGAGTTTCGGCCGAGCTCGCCATAAGTGGTTAAGTTGCGGATTTTAGAGAAAAGCGCTTTTTTATTTACATCGGACGACCTAGTCAATAAGGGTGAAGTCAACTCACGTTATATTGACGCACGATGTACAGAAATATTGCCGACAACCGTTTATATTTGGTACAAGGTAAAAAAAAAAACTAACCCCGTGAATGACACTATAGCACGCTGACAGAGAAATACGTATTATTGCAGCTCGCCCTCTTTTTTCCCTGTTACTGAACATAATTCACTAATACTGCCACGCCTTATTCGAATTCCATCATTGTGTAAACGAGGTCACCCACAAAAGCTGCAGTAACGAGCGTGTCGCAATGTTACGTATAATTCGCGATTGTCCGAGATCATTCTTAAAAAATTGTGCGCAGAACACGAATATCAATCAATCAATGAGTTTTATTGTGTATCATACATATAATAGCTGGTTATTATTATACAGGTAAGACCCCAGAGCCCAGTCAAGGCAGTTGCAGGGGCCCGTTTTTTAGCAGTAGTAGGTACTGCTAAGCTACCAACAGATGGTAAGTACATACAAGTGCAAAGAAATGCAATAAATACATATAATTGATAGATAGCAATAGAAAAATACCTATAACTACAAAAAATTGGAATAATATTCTTAATTCGTGTATTATGTTGTCAGTTTTGCAGGTGATCGCGAACATATTGTTTATACAAATGAAATGATGTGGATGCTACGATGGTACAAGGTAAAGTGTTCAGAGTTTTGATGCAGTATAAGGAAATGAATGTGATCCATAGTTAGTCCTTATGTGAGGTATGCATAACAGTTTACTTAAAGTAGAACGTAAAGAATATGTGGGCGTTTGATATGTTAATGCTATAGATGGGCATTGAACAGCGTTATGCAAAAGTTTGTAGACAAGTAGTAAAACACGGTGATTGACACAAACTGTGATGGGTTGTACGTTTAGTAGTCTATAAGCATAGGAAGCTGAGTCTGTTTTTGGTATGGAGAGAAGGGCACGCACAGCCATGTTCTGTGCTACTTTAAGGGGTTTCAGTGTTGTCAGGTAGGTCAATCCATAAATTACTATGGCATATGTGATGTGTGAATGTATTAAAGAATGATATAATGTTAACATTGTGTTGATTGGGAAAATCTAGCGTAGCCTGTAAAGAACAGGTATTTTTCTGTATATCTTCAGTGTTGTCTCATGTACGTTTGTGTGCCATGAAAGTTGTGCGTCCAAGTATACACCGAAAAATTTTGTGTTACCAATCCTTTCTAGTACTGTGTTATTCATTTCAAGCTGATTACCTAATGTAAGGTGGGTTTTTAGGGGGCAAAGATAATGTCATTACTTTTAGAGCTGTTGGCGAGTAGTTTGTTTGCATTAGGCCAAGATAATAATTTTTGTTAGGCTGTTGTTGCTTTATGGTATTGGATATTTTTGTTTTTTTGCTGTTATAAATATGTTAGTGTCATCTGCGTAAAGGATACAATCTTCCGATGTTATGGATGGCAGATCAATAATATAAGCTAAGAACAAGAATGGCCCTAGAAGTGATCCTTGCGCAACACCTCTATTAGTGTTACATCGACATGACGACACACCGTTCACATACACATATTACTCTCTATTATTGATACAGTTCGACAAAAGCGTTAGCGCTATCCCGCGTATTCCGTAGTAATCTAGTTTGGTGAGTAATATGTCATGATCAAGCATGTCGAACGCTTTCGTGAGGTCAATGAAAATACCCATTTTCAAGTTTATTCGACAGCTTTTGCAAGCACGAGCGATAACGCTATAACCTTCGATGTCGCATGCATGAATGCTGATGCGTCTTACCGCAAATCAGATTACTCGGCGGCCAACGACTGTTGTAGCCGCTGACGGTGCAGAGTGGGAGTCACCTCTACAGCACCTGCGTTTCAAAAAGAGCATCAATATTGTGTCGATACAATTACTGATATGCACCATCTCTTGAAATAACCTCTCGATGTCACGATGAATCTGGTCTATAATGACAATGCTGGCTCTGATCTACGCGTTAGAAATGAAATTACGCCAATATGACTCGATTTAAAGATGGTGCAAATCACATTGTATGCGTTATTTAGCCCTTAATTTTCCGGTTTCAATCCTTAAGGACTGTATACGCTTATGCTTTGCCGTGCACAAGTTCGCCCAAATTATACGTTCTGCAATTTCAAGCAATGCGGAAGCCCTCTTCACTATCGCAACCACGTGACAAGATGTAGTCTTTAAGACTGGAACTCATGGGACAGCAAAAGAACGACAGACAAAGCACTCATAGCGGTTGTTCTCTCACGGTCCCTTACGTAGCACTCTTTCTCCCCGCCTCAAAGGAGCACCCACCAGCTCCTTATCATACAAAAACACTAGCGCATTCTTTTCTTCTGGCGTTTCTCGTTCTTTCGGTGTACTTCGCGGTGCAAGAACATTATTTCCCGTTACTTTATCTATAGAGTGTGCATACTTTCTTCGGCTGGTCTATATGCTCGATATATCGGGTAGGAAATTGTCTCCTGCACTGCTTTGCCCTGCAGCCGCCCATCTGTTCGTCCTGGTCTCGCACGACTATCCCGCGCGATCAACGGACTTCAATTCATTTTGTGTCTTTACGACAGTGCAAGCCAAGGCAACAGCACGTACCCGACAAGCCTGAAGTTGTGATAGGCTCAGCGTTTTGGGCCGACACGTGCTTTTAAATAAGTGACGTGCAGAAGAAACGAGAGGTGGTGAGGGGCCTTTGATGATCACCTACCAGGCCAGTTCGGTGCACCGGTGCAGTATGTAGTCTGTTCATATAATAATGTTGCTTAATGACTAGCATATAGCAACCGACGCTACGCAATATATGTACGTAGACATTATACCAAACGACGGAGAAAATATTTCAGCAAACGCCAATGTAGATATATTTTATTTTTGTGTACATTTCACAGCCAACGCATGAAATAAATGAGTTTTGTTTATCGTGTAGAGAATGCCGTTGTTAGCTACATGCCAACAGGCTCGACAAGTCGTGTTGGTAACACCCGAAAGCATTACTATATTTTTTTCTCCTTTTCTTCATCTTATAACTTTGCGCGCTGTTTCCTTACCGAGTCGCCCAAGGACGCAGTCCCTTGCCTTACTATTAGTTTTGCAGAGTAAATATACCAATCTTGCATGTGGTACAACCGTTATATATGTCTAAAACATATTTATTAGGCTGAGGAAATGCGCTATACCACCACTCAATAAAATATCAGTGCTACAAATTATCCGCGGGTATTAGTTACCACAGTGCTGAACATGGTCACTTTCGGGACATTGATTGATTGATATCTGGCGTTTAACGTCCGAAAACCACCATATGAATATGAGAGACGCCGTAGTGGAGGGCTCCGGAAATTTAGAGCACCTGAGGTTCTTTAACGTGCACCCAAATCTGAGCACACGGGCCTACAACATTTCCGCCTCCATCGGAAATGCAGCCCCCGCAGCCGGGATTCGATCCCGCGACCTGAGGGTCAGTAGCCGAGTACCTTAGCCACTAGGCCACCGCGGCGGGGCCACATTTGAGACAAGTCGGGACATCTAGCGAACTTCATCAGCTAAGCGAAAAGTATCAAGAGTGATTGTTCTGATGGACCCAATATTGATTTTGACCTGCTGTAATTTTTGAAGGTCCGATGAAAGCACATTGCATATGTCATGGAAATTAAACGCCACAGGGAGGCTGTCGATGGAGGACCAAAAAGAGGAATAAATCATTATCCTATTACCAGAGACAAAAAAAATGGAATGCAGAAGTGGTATGTGCAATCCCCTAACTGGCCGTGAGTACAAGCACTACAAACATGACGAATTGAACTGACTGTGCGGTACTGTCATTTGTACATATAGTAGAGTAGCGAGAAGCTTTTAGCCGGAATGAAAGGGGGTTAGTTTCAATATACTATGTGGTTTTGAATCCGATCCTGTAGCCGTGCTTTGTGCATGTTCGTGTATGCGGTTATCGCATGTTTGCATATGTGCGCATATATACACATGCAAAATTCAAAAACTTCGGGGATGCACTGGCGTAGACGGTGCTCAGCTGTAGCGGTTACACTGCTCGGATGCTTACCCGAATGTCATGGTTTCAATCCCGGCTGCGGCGCTCGCACTTCGACGAAGCCAAAATACAATAGGCCCGTGTACTGTGCAATGTCAGTGCACGTTAAGGAACACCAGATGGTCAAAATTTCTGGAGCCCTCCACTACGGCGTCCCTCGCGATCATCGTTGTTTTCGGACGTATAATTAAAGAGAGAGAGAGAGAGAGAGAATGAAACTTTATTATATTTCGGGAGTGTTCCTTGCACATATTATAAATATTATCATTAAATTTGCACACTTGAGCCCTACAGTTCAATCAGCGAGGTTACGGTGTAATCGCTTCGGCTTCAACCTCTTTGGCTTCATCGTTTTGATTCCCCTCTTATTTACGTGCTTCGTTTTTATAAGAGCACTAGGGTAGCTCGGCACAATATTGATTCGAAGGCGGAAAAATGAGTGGAGCCGGTGATGTTTCTTCCTCTTTCACTTCCCTTTCCCACCACCTTGCTAAACTACTGGCTACGTTCGCGCTCTTTTTTTTCTGTCTTTTTTTTTTGGTGTTGCATCTCTCCATCTCATACTGTTATTACCTCTTTCTATGATCTTCTTTTTTCATCTTTTGTTGCATTCTCTATTTCTTTATTTCTTTTTCCTGCTTTCTCTGTACTCGTTTTCTCACCCGTCAGAGTTATTGCATCCCATGTGGGACAAACCAGCGCTTGCGTTCTCAGAGTGAAGCAGAAGACAAAAAAAGAGTACGAAGACAGAGAAGAGGACGAAGAAAGTGCGTGTCGGTTCAGGTTGATGATGGTTTTCTGGTGTTGCCACTTAGCATAACAAAAAAAAATTCGGCAAATCGTACGTATATTTCCATTCATTGTTAGGGTGAACACGGCTCAGCATGGCCGTGCTCCACAGAACACCGTTGCAGCCGCCCTGGCCGCGCATTGAACCGTAGCAGCGCATGCGTACACGGACACGCAGGAGACACCTTACGCCGTCTGCTACAGTGCTCAAGCGCGCCGCTCCATAGAAACCATGCACCTGTACTCGTCTGTTTCTTCTTGTGTGTTGTGTTTAGTCGTGCTCTCACGATGGTTTCTGTCAGGGGCCGCTCCTGCATGGCAAGCACGGCTGGCAAGTACAGCAAGCACGGTGCGCACGAGTGCGCCTGCTCTGCTTCAATATCGCGCACACTATTGAAAAAATATCGGCATATTCACTAACTAAATATTAACCACTCAGTTCTCACATAAACCACTAGCCTCTTAGTAAAGGAAGCTAGTAAAATGAAGGTTAGTGCAATTTATCACCAAAATGATAAGTCAATAGTGCTGACTCGAGTGGTTAGTTCATTACTGAATTGTTAGTAGCCCCATCAAATAGATCTTTACGCCTATTTTGTTAAATGTGCTTGTGCATTGCCATATCAAAATGATGCTATTACAAGAGAGAGAGAGAGAGATAAAGATGCAAGGAAAGGCAAGAAGGTTAACCAGACGCACATCCGGTTTGCTACCCTGCACTGGGGAAGGGATGAAGGGAAGAAAAGAGGTTGCAGAGAGATGAGAAGGTACACACAATCACGAGCAGACTCGGGGAGCACACACAGTCTACAGGCTGTCGCTCAGGTTTGTTGACATTAAGTAAAGCCGCAGTTCTTTAGTCGCTTTCTGCGCAACTGAGGCAGATGCCCAAGGTCCTAGAATCTTCTGCACACAAAATGGTCCGCCGTCAAGTTGATTCAAAACCATCCGGAGCTGGCATCGCTGTGTGTCGTAGCAAGCGCAGCTGCACAGGACATGTTCAATGGTCTCTTCAGCTCCGCAGTAGTCGCATGTAGAAGTGTCTGCCATACCAATGCGAAAGGAGTACACCTTTGTGAATGCAACACCCAACCGAAGGCGGCATAACAGTGTCGCATCGGAGCGGGAAAGTTTTAAATCATAAGAAAACGAGTTGGCATGGCTCTCATAAAATAATTAATGGCTTCTAACAATGCTTTTTAACTATACTGTGGTAAGGCGCATCACAGCAACATACTTGTACAGAACTTACGACATGACCATATTGCCACGTTTGCCCCGCCGTGGTGGTCTAGTGGCTAAGGTACTCGGCTGCTGACCCGCAGGTTGCGGGATCGAATCCCGGCTGCGGCGGCTGCATTTCCGATGAAGGCGAAATCTTCGTACGCCCGTGTGCTCAGATTTAGGTGCACGCTAAAGAACCCCAGGCGGTCGCAATTTCTGGAGTCCTCCACTACGCGTCTCTCATAATCATATGCTGGTTTTCAGACGTTAAACCCCACATATCAATCAACCACGCCTACGATGTTCGGGAAGCTTCGAGGCCTTGTAGATCTTTTTGTTAAGATTACGCCGACTTCGGGAACGTCACAGATTATTCGGGAACCTACGTCACCGCTAGTGATAACGCTAGAATATTCGATGGCAAGGGTATAAATGCCGACCTGATTAGCCGCTTGTCAGTTGATCGACGACCGACGCTCTGTTCCCCGCTATCAGTGCCAGTGTCTTACTTTCGTTTTTTGCGTGGCCACAAATTCAGCCCGAATAAACAGTTTCTTCTTTGACCGGGAGTCTGGTCCATTCTTTCACGTCACGATCCCGTGACATCTAGTGGCGGTGCTGCTTCGTTCATGTACCGGACTACCCCGTCAAGCCGTCAACTCAGCCCACGTCGCGAAGAAGACACCGACGCTAGCCAAGAGCACTGAACAAGCCGCAGGCAGCAGACTTTGCCTCCGAAGTAGGGGCCTGTGCAAGATAAGGCTCGGAAGACCAAGGCCATGACCTCAACCGTGTTAAAGATGACAACTGCTGCCCCACAGCCCACGATCGTCATGCAGCAGCCAAGGGAACCACCTACTTTCCATGGGCCATCGTTCGAAGTCCCGGAGACCTGGCTAGAGACCTACGACTGAGTGGCCGTCCTCAACCACTGGAGCGCGGAAGAGAAGCTCTGACGCGTCTACATTTATCTGGAAGACACGGCAAAGACCTGGTTCGAAAACTGGAAGTCTGCCCTTCACAGTGGTGCTTGCATCTGGGTCCACTGGGTGTCAGTCAAGTATTCTACCACTGAGATATCCTGGTGCTTGTATCTTGTTTGCAAACTTGCCTTAGGGAGGCTTGATGTTGGGAAAGCAATCGCGTTAGTACGATTTATAAAGCATTTTAAAACAGCGAAAGAACAACTACTTGTCGCACAATGCGAATAGCGTAACGATTGGGCCGTCCAGTGCTCCTACCCATTACAAAAGCTTGTTCTTGTTCCCCTATTAACTGTGGCGCATACCAACTGAAAACCACAATTCCTTATCGTCGTGAGGCACTGCATGAACAATAGGCGCAAAATTCCTTCCATGTGCATAGCGTATACCACGCTTCTCATAAAAATGACGAAAATAGCATAGTTAATGACAGCCTACTACCCCCTAAAATTATTATTATTGCCCTATTGGGCGTCAATCACGCGTGCTTGCAGTAGTTACCCAATGATTGTTCTGAAAAAGTTCTGAAAAGTCACTCTTCTAGCTTTCGCTGTGACTGTGCTGTGCTTTCTGCGCTGGCCTGCCGTTTTTAATGGGTCCCTCACCACGCCCCATAAGAAATAATAGTTGGACACTAGCAGTTCTTCTGTGTCTTAAAAAGAGCATTATGCCACAAGACTTTTTTACAGCGAAAACTGTTATGAGATTACAACTCAGGTCTCGCGTTCTCCGCCGCCGCCGCTGCTGGTGTCCATAACCACATCACGCAAAATTACAAAAATAGTAGCACCAATGACACAGTGGGGCTCGTTCCAGGGCCCACTGGGTGCTACCCCAGTATTCTACCACTGAGCCACCCCAGTGCTTGCCTTAGGCAGGCTTGATGTCGGGGAATCAATCGTGGTAGTGTGACGTTTAAAGCGTTTTATAACAGCGAAAGAACAAGCAGTCGTCGCAGAGTGTGAATAGCGTAACCAACGGGTCGTCCAATCCTCCAACTCATTACAAAAGTTTGTTTTAGTTCAGCTATTAACTGTGACGCGTACCCACTTCAGGCATAATTTTTCATCCTCTTGAGCCACTGCATGAACAGTTGGCAAAAAATTCCTCGCAATATTTTCGCGGATACCATGCTTCTCAGAAGAAGGACGAAAAATGGCATAGCGAATGCTGCCCTACTGTCCTAAAAATTTTCATATTATTAATGCCATAGTGGGCATCAGGCAAGTGTGCTTGCAGCAGTTACCTAATCAGTGTTTAGAAAAGGCTCTGAAAGGCCGCTCTTCAAGCTTTCGCTGTGATTGAGCTGGCCTACCGCGCAGGCCTGGCGTTTCGTTTTTTTTTTTTTCAACGTCAATGCTATGAATGTTTTTTGTTCTTTGTGGATGTTCAAGAAACGAAATGAATAAATTTATTTTGTTATCTTGACTCTTTACTGCTCACGTTTGTGTTTGTCTATGCTGCAAGATGGTGTAATTCGCCACTCGCTATACTGCCTTTGCAGATCCAAAGGTACAAAAATAAATTAAAAACAAACTTCATACTTATTTGCAGCCATATGACATCTACAATGCGTCTATTATTTTCAACTCATGGCAATTCCATATGCGACAATGTTTAGCCAGTAACGAAAAGAAAAACCATCAAGAATTTCAAAGTCAGCAAACTACTCAGGGTTTTCAAATGGTATCAGGTAAAGCAACCCTCCGCCAGACAGCGCTCTCCTCTTGCCAGACCATCTATGATACATATTGAGTTGGTTTAATCAGCCCTTTTAATATTCACGCATGAAGGTACCTGTTTGCTGTATTTCTGGGTTCCTTGCAATATAAGGCTGTAGTCTCTGCATGTCACTATAATATACCGCTTTTTCCTTCCGCTCTTTCTGTTCGTAATACTGCCCATTAGTCTTTTTATCAATTTTTACGTGAACCTTAAAACTAAAAAGATTTGATGTATCTAATTTATATATAATAACCTTTACGTTACAGATGTTGTATATTTGACAGCGCTGTGTTCATTACTAATGGTATTAAATATAATGTATGTTTGTTCAATAGAGCCTTCAAGCATTGCCTCGTGAACTGAGTGCCAACCACGAGGCTGGTGAACATACCTAAATATATTATCAAAATGACGTATACTGCTTTTTGGAAGAAACTACGCTGTTTTTTGTTCAGCACCTTCCCACACTCTATTTTGCGTTTTTGTATGTGTTGTGTTTTTACGTTCGTGAGATCAGGTGCACCTTCTGTACTAATCAATCTTTCAGCAATTTTTTCATTATCTATATCATGTATTTCCTGTACCCCCCCCCCCCTAAAGAGACCGCACAAGGACCCTGTAAGGTATTGATACATAATTAAAATCAAGTAAATCAGACTTTCAGCAATACACTATAATGCTGCGCATAGACACGAATAGACAGAGCACGCTCCACGTCCAGTTTTCCTGTGTCTAGTTTTCTTTACTGTACATTTAATGTGAAACTTTACATGCTCACCTAGTTATCCACCTTACTCGAGCTCAACCTTAAAATTTACGCCGAATATTGTCCAGAATGTTCTTGAGATCATCATTATTCATTTTTTTTTCGTATTGAGAAACAGCAACAACGCGAAAATAAAGACTCGTATACGCTTCTAATTTAAAGAAATCGATAAAGTTCACGGATAAAAGCGATTGCTTTCGTTCTCGTTTCGTAGTTCACAGTGATAGCTTCAACTTTATTTTTTTTTCCACGCCTAACAAGGCACCACCAAAATATACACAGATTTGGAGACTTTCCTGCAGCGCTTCTTGCAGGCTTTCCGTGTAGGTGTCAAACTTGAGAAAAGTTCAATGTATTCAGTGAAACTGAATACGGCGTAGTGTACGGCGTAGGCGTCGCCACTCTATGGGTCACAAAAGCTGTTAACACTAGCGCATGCTTTCGGGAAGCGACTTTGCCCTCGTGCGACTCCATTGCACGGGGAACTCGGCGTGCGTTGAATTCGTGTATATGCACATTGAACCAGGAGACTCAAAATAAATCGCGTCTAGCCGGTGGAACGAGTTTGTAGTGAACGCACGCGCACTCGCCAGCCTTTTCGTAGGATGGCACCTCACTCAATTTTGCATCGAGCACTTTTGCTTTCGAGCACGTTCAAGGCATCGGATATTCACGGTGTAGACGACGAGTTTCAATTCCGCGTTTTTTTTTTCTTTGCGCCTTAAGAGAAACGTAAAGGAACTCGTGAAAAGCCCTTCCGTGAGCGATTCTGATCTACACGATCAGCCTCGTTCAGGAATGGAAGGCGCACGTGCATCTTTCCAGAATCTAGGGTGTGTCCACCTGTGAGTGCGTTCGTGTGTGTGCGTGCGTTCATGTTCGTGTGTGCGTGCGCGCGTGTTCGTGTGTGTGCGTGTGTGTGTGTGTGCTTGCGTGTGCACGTGCGTATGTGCGGGGGGGTGGGGAGAGGGAAGGTGTGCGGTGACGATGAATGGTTACTAAAATAATGCCCCTCACTAGCGATCTAGCATTTATCCTCGACGAAGCTGCACGGAAAGACTAAATACAAAGAAAGAAGGCAGAAGAGAGGAGTATGCATACTTAGAAATGAGTTCACTGTAAAGCCGAAATCAGTGTTTGAGAAGTATCCAGCTAAGGCAACATGCCCCCCTTTTAGGGGACAATGTAGTTAGTACAAAAAATAAGGAAAAAAAACGATTTAATTGAACTGACTACAGGTTTTTGTACACCCCCCCCCCCCTCCGCCCCGCCTCTTGCAGCATAACAACTTGAGGACGTTCACCTTATGTCATTGTCATGGTTTTCACCCTTGTTACATCGTTAACTTCTAGGAGAACGTGTGACATTAGTTTGATGCTATGTAAAAGCGGAACAAGCGTTTTTTTAACTGAGCCCGCACAATGTCTGCAGGAATTAATTCCGAATTTAACATTGACCTTTATTTTTTGCATTCTTCGGGATTTTTCGTAATGAACAACATTGCCAACGTCAACAGCGGCAACGCATTTTTCGACACCCTCTCTTCGACGCTATACTGTCTTCATAACATAACTGTGATCGCGTGTTTGATTGATTGATTGATTGATTGATTGATTGATTGATTGATTGATTGATTGATTGATTGATTGATTGATTGATTGATTGATTGATGTGTGGTGTTTAACGTCCCAAAACCACCATCTGATTATGAGAGACGCCTTAGTGGAGGGCTCCGGAAATTTCGACCACCTGGGGTTCTTTAACGTGCGCCTAAATCTGAGCACGCGGGCTTACAACATTATCGCCTCCATTGGAAATGCAGCAGCCGCAACCGGGATTTAATCCCGTGACCTGTGGGTCAGCAGCCGAGCATCTTAGTCACTAGACCACCGCGGCGGGGCCGCGTGTTTGATTCACAGGCAGACACCTCTCGGTTTATGCTCTGCAAGCTGACTTCACTGAAAACCGAGTCAGCCATAACCATGAAGGTGGACTACGAAATGCGCGGCGTCATATATTTCATTCACCGAACTTCTTCAGCAGTTTTCAACGTGCAAATGAAATGTATATATATATATATATATATATATATATATATATATATATATATATATATATATATATATATATATATATATATATATATATATATATATATATATATATATATATATATATATATATATATATATATATATATCATGACGCAAACGTTTTGCCAAGTTTAAGCTGTACTGGTACCACCTAGAGTGCATGACCACGACCGTGAAGCGCCGACCCTGAATTTCTATAATGACAGCATGTACCAGTGCTGATCTACACACTGACTTAAAGCATATCGTCGAATTCACTCATGTTGGATAAAAATTTTAGCTGATGTTATTTACTGCTATTTCTTGTGCATTTTTTAACAGGCACTCTCCAGATAATGAAGCTAAGTGGCATCGTTGATAGCGATGCTCTCTCATTTGTTTAAACGTCATCATATTGTACTTCAGCAGTTCTTTCTTTCAACCTACTGCTTCTTATTGCCTTTCGCTCAATTGCTGAAAGAATTGCGCCACCACGACGGTCTTCAAACGAGCATACCATTCATGCATGTGGGCAGCCTGGTGTAATTATTCACACTAGCACTAAGCTGTTTTCTCGCATCTGGTGACGCGAGAAGGTAATAAATGCCTGTGATGTTTACAAAACTACTCACGCAGATTTAATCAGCGAGTTGGAAAGCACGGCTATTACTACAACCAAACATATCAGGGGTACATAATACGTTTTCCATCTTAGAACGTGCAGCTACCGGGGCGATCTCGTAGAGGCTTGCAGTGTAGTTCTCAAGGAGCTAGAAGTGTTTCTGCAGAGTTCGTCAACCTCGATGCGTGCACGCACAGGGTTTTCTTCTTTTAAGCAGCGTGAGAATTCTTTTGCCGAGTCTATCCAGCGTATGAATCTGAGACACCAAAAGGAGTTCTATTTCCCACGCTGTGGCACCGATAGCAGCAGTGCGTTTTGTTACTAGCGCTGAATACAGTGTTTGCAGGCTGCTGGCCTGAGAGGTTTCCCTTTACCATCAGGCTCATTAACTGTTTCTTTCTTCCTCCTGGTTGTATACCGTCTGACATGCATGAATATGAGATAGAAAGGAAATAAATGTTGCAAGTGGCGTGAGGGGATATTTTCACTGGTAGCGGTGATACAAAGTTCGTGGAAAACTCCCCACATTCCGGCACAGCATTCACCGTCGTTCCTGCATTTACCGCCTTCAGTAGACTTGCCCATTCTCTGCTGACGTTAGGGTCCCGGGCACAGTGTGTTTCCGGATGATTGCATTTTGCTAGTGCCGTAATGAGGAAATGTTCGTCTACTTGCGATAGCGTGCGCCTAAAGAAGCACAGGCGGGCAAATTCAATAACGTCCCGACTGTAGATGCCGAATACTGAAGTGGTGGCATTGACATCAAGAACCAAAAACAAAAAACTTGATAGTTTTTTTAAGTAGTGTGTCAAGCAAGCTTTTTCCTTGCGCTACAGTTTATGTTGCCGTATTTCTTTTGTTCATAATACGGTCGTTCTTACGTTCGGGCCAATACACGTGCAATGTTACGCGCGTTTATTTCTCTATTCATTTTTATCATGCGTATATTTTTGCTGCTTTCGGGGTGCGTCAAGCCATAAGCTATACTGATGAGCGTTATATAAAAACCATCTTCAGTTATAGACTTATCAGCTTTGGGTCATTGTCAAAGCATCATACAAGTGTAAATTTCATTCTGGTGTAAAATCTCTTTACAATATGAAGCGTTATGTCAATACGGTGGTGTAAGAATATGTCTGTACAAAAGTTGCTGTTCAGAAGAGCCCCACCCTAAGCCACGTCGTTTATTAACTCAAAAGATAGAGATGCTGCCACAAGCACGCAAAACTGCCACTTCTAGAACCCGCCTTCTGAAAGCACAGAGTTTGTAGCGTGTGTGCTTAAGTACTTCTGCCACAAAAGTAGCAGGTGCTCGCCCATGGTTTTAAAGCGAACGTTACAAGTGCTTTTCGTTACAACTGTTTCTTTGTTCACAAGAAGAGAGCGCCAATTTATATCGACTGTTCGCATAAAAATACATTCACAGTGGCTCTTATATTGTTAAATATGTCCCTAATTTTACTCATTTCTTGTATGACATATTGAAAATTAGGGAGGATCGCGGTCTTATTCACGGAGGGAGAAAAGTGGAAGCATTATAGAAGTAACATTGTGGTCAACACAAAAGAAGATCTAGTAAAGAGTTGCTCCAGGCATAATTGTCTGTATTAAGGCACTTTATTTCGGCGACACCGATACGACTATTCGATATGGCCTTTGTTACGCTTCAGTTCTCTTCTTCTATGCATGTTGAGGTAGAGCTTCTCTTTTCTCAGCCGCAGCACTTGTAGCTCCAACTTACGCTTTTCTCGTTTCATGGCGGCTTCCTCCTTCAAGTTTCTCTGAAGCTGCAAGCCAGCGACCCTAAACGCTTCGAAAGCACTCGATATCTTCCTTGACGCTTCCAAAATGCACTTAGTTTTCTCTTCCTGAGAACGATCCTGAAGTGTTACAGGAATCTCGCAGGGGCTCCCTGTCTTGTTACATTTCGTAAGGTCCAGTGGAGAAAGGTGTAGGCCTTCCAAATGATTCGCAGTGGGCGAGGCTGACTGCATCACCGAAGTGGGTGAAACGATCTGTAGTTTGTCGTTGCAGGTGTTTCTCCTGATGGTTCGGTGCTTGCGCTGAACACCGGAACCTGCTGGTCTTCTGTGCGGCACAGGGCTCCAGAAGTTTGTGACGGGAGTAGTCCAGTTGGAATTGCTAGGGGTGAAAAGAAGGGGAGACTGCAGTCCGAAGGGACCTTCTATTTTCAATCCGTCAGACAGGTACTCCTTGAGGTCCTCCAGTACCCGCTCTTCTGTGTCAGATGCGGCTCCTATCTCGGGCTTGTCTTCCATTTCGGACGCGCACACTGGCGTAGAGGGATGCCGTACGCTGTAAGATATGCAAACGAATAATTTTCGAGTGAGCAATCCTTCGGTGGCCTATCACAATGGATAGTGCGAGAATAAGTCGTGTAAAAGATAAAAAAGCACTCCTCATAAACAAAGTTTTATATTCTGCTTGCCAGACTCACGTAATATTCCCGAGACGCTTCACTTCGTAATACCAGTGCTATATGTGCTATCTGCACTAGCAGGACGTCTTTTTTTCGATCTCACAATTTCCCGCGCATCACATGCCATCTAGGTTAGACCACGCCTATAAAATCAGACCATTTTTTTCTCACACTCAAAACTACCGGAATTAACCTCGTATACACTATCAGTATATCAATGAATTTCACTGCCATCTATAGCATTGTCACTATCAATGATTATGAGTCTTTTGAGCTTGCGTATCACTCGTTTATCCTGTGCGATAACAGTTTAGAGTAGATCACGGTATTCTTCACTGCATGTGATGTTTGATTGTGTTCATTTCATAAACTGAACAAACCTCAAAATTATCATATCACTATTGTTATTCTAAAATTTTGCTTTTGCATTGTTTTTATAGTATTTCTTACTTTATTTATGTAGGCCTGAATTATTATTGTATCGTTGATTTTTTATTAATACCCCCCCCCCTCTTATTTATGTCCTCCGGGCCCCTGGGTGCCCTAATTTATAAATAAATAAGCAAAACGAGCCAAAGTCTTTTTAACAGTGGAGCTGTTCACAGCGGGTGAAATGTGTTCGCTGAGTATGATACCTGTCACCGTCACGAAGTATACCACGCGCTCTCTTTCAGAACGCGATAGGCGGCGCCCACTAACGGTTGCCAGGTGCGTAGGCAGGGGGTGGCACGCCACACACATCGCCCCCCCACCCCGTCAATTATTTCGCCATGGCATAAAGAGTAAAAAATGACCCTATTAGGGGGTGCGCCTCCCGATATCGAAGTGGTGCCCCCTACCCCGAAAACAATTCTGGCTATGCACTTGACGGTTGCTCAGACGTTGCCGAGCGGAGTAGGTGTTTCTGAGGTAAACGAGCCCAAGAGGGAGCAATAGGAATACTCGCGAACACGAACCAGGGTAGTTTACATTGCCGGTATACTTTGATAAACATATGGGAAAATACTCAAACAAAGCTTGGATAAGAAGGATGATTGAGGGATCAACGATTAACGTTCCCCAGTTCTATAAAGCATAACAATTCTGTTATAACCGATAAAGCTTGATATATATTGCAGAGCTTGGCTAAACTTGATATAACATAACCTAGAGAAAGCATTGCGAAACCTTATTCATAATATCCAATAACAGAAACTGCATATCCGCTGGACATTAGCTTTGAAACAATAGCGCAATGTAAAGCTAGTCAACGCCTCTACTTATATTTGTATTTTATTATTAGCTTTCTTTTATTTTCAAACTCAGTACATTCTTTGTTCCGTGTTGTGTTAGCTGGTTCGTGCCTGTTATCTCACTTCAGCTGTATTTACCTGGAAATAGAAGATCGCATTGACGAGAACTCATAAATACATTGCTTCAGGCCATTTTTAGCAAAAACGCATTTGGGCACATAATTTGTTTAATCAGGTCATTTGTTCCACTTCAATGCATTTCGTACGAGAATGTGTTCCCAGCAAGCCGAAGCACGTCGTCCATCGGGAAGCCTCCTAAATGTTTGAAAATAATGTATAATCCTGTATTGGACTATTAGCCACACATACATCATTATCACGACAAGCCTTGAGCAATAAAGTTAGGTCATTGATCGTTTCGTATGTTCATAGCACAGCTGCTATGCACACAAAAATTTCTGCATTGTCTCCCTGCAGGCGGTAGACGGAACAACAAATATTTTCCAAATATAATATGAAAAACCCCTAAAGAAGCCGACACAATAGGCATTCATAGTCATGGAGAATTCTAGAACATTAAGTTCAGGAAGCTTGGCTAAGATGCAGTGATGTTTAATTGAGCTCAAGACTAACTCGCGAACTTCAGAAGCTTCTCCTTTGAGATATCAGCTAGATCGGTGCGCATTCTGGCTCAGTACGTTTGGCGCATCCCTCACCCAAGACGTACCTGCAATCACCTATTAACATGCATCTGCACAAATCGATTTCTTTTTTTTTTCTTCGCAGTTTCATATTGGTGCCCATCACACATGCTCTCAATGTCATAGTTGTCTCGCTGAACAGCAATAGCCCCTTCACGTGTTGCTGAAGCAATGCAGTATCTTGTAATTGCATGCTGAACCTTCCAACTCACTACTTCCACCGCTTCACGTGCGTGATTTGAGAAATTGAATGGCCAGACTTACGGAAGCTTCCTCACCTGCTTGTGCTCTCTCCTGGTTCCAGTATATGGGGCTCTGGAGACTGCATCACTCGCGGGACTGTGCGACTGCACTAGTTGAAATTGTTCCTCTTGAACGCTGCATTGATAGCAAACATATAGAGATAATGATGCCAGGTGTTTCTATGAAAACATTTAGTCATTGGGCATCTTGAGCAAATCTGTCTTCTCTCTCAAAATCGTATTTTAAGAGGAGTATAATGAAAGGATGCTCACAACAGTGAACAACAAGCATCATCACGAAAGGAAGGCACCACGTGATCGGCGCTCGAGTGCCACCATCTTCCTCTCGTGATGATGCTTGTTGTTCCCTGTTGTTGTCTGCTTGCTTCAGTAAACTTATTTTAAAATCTGGTTTCGGGGAAGACTGCAGATTTGCCCAAGATGTTACAGTGGGCTTGCATAAATGCTGAAGCAACGCAGATAAGAACAGTTGGTGAATGGAAAATTATTACCTTTTTATTGTTTAATTCGCAGCTATTGCTGCAACTGAGAAATTGTGACCGGAGACTTCGCGAGACATATCTGCAATAAACAAATTTTTAAGGCAATCGCTGAGGAACCACACTCCAAAATATTCTCGGTTGTGGCTGCCTGTATGTAAGCACGCTAAAGTGTGCGCACATATTCATTCACTCCTTGCTTTTTTCTTGCTGTAGACTTTTCCTGCCCCCCGTAACTCCCGCCCCTCGGACAAAATGAGATGCAATCTTGTTAAGCATTGCCCTTACTTTGCCGTTTTATTCTAGTCTTGTTTTTTTTACATTGTGCCACCCAGTTTTAAAAAATTCGTTTAAATAGTGTACCCCGAGTTGCATCAACGTTTTATAGTTACTGCTAAACCTCAATTCTCTGAATTGCATGTCGTTTTAAAAACTTTAACTGCAAACCAACAGGAAAGCTTTATTGCAGGTTAGCGCGTGTCACAAGAACTGCACTTCTCTGACATTTCCTTCCAAGTGTCCATTTCGTGCAGTCTCTCAAGCTACTGTGCGTAAATATGTCAAAACGAAAGTAACCGCGAACACATTACGCATATGAACAAGTGATAAAGTATCGGTCAGAGGATTTCTAACAAAATAGAAAGTCTGTTACACCGGACACATAACCTTTCCACGAATTTTTCTGCTTCTTCCTCGGCATAAACACCTCTCTCATGATAGTTAACAAGGAAAAATTTTAAAGACTTGTTCGTACTTTGTTAGGCATGATATTATTCGGAACTCACCAGAGAGCTCAGGAAAGCACGGGCGGTGTTATGTGTAGCAATTATGATGTAAACGTGAAAACAGTAAAGTGCATGAAAGAGTAACTTGCCGCTGGCAGGGATAGAAGCTGCAACCTTCTAATGACACGTCCGGTGATACCAACTGAGCAACAGCGGCGGTCAGTCCTCGTCCATTTTATGGGGTATACATGTGCATTTTAAACCTGTTATATTTAGTTAGGGCCTCTAGTAACCATGACGGTGAGTGCAGAACACTGTTTTTCCGCCTGGAAAGCGTCACGAAGCGCGTGGTTTTATTACGATCTGGTAGATGACCAATAACCACTCTTACTCTTCCTCAAGGTGTTCAGTCTGCCAAAACAAGATGCTCGATAGAAATGAACGAACGACGGAGAATTTTGAGAGGTCCTTCGTGCTTTCTTGGACACAATAATAATTAGGACTAACTGACAAAAAGGCCAAGCAAAATGTAGGGGATGGCACTTGTAGTAATTATATCTTAAATATGTAGAAAGTAAAGTGGATTAAAAAATAACATGCCTCTGGCAGGGAAAAAATCTGCGGTCTTCGATTCTCTATACGTTCCTTGCCATTTTAGTCAGGTAGTTTAAACAATATTGTGTTTAACAGAGTATAAACAACCTCTTAATGTTCCCCTTCTCTCGTTCATTCTGGCAGGCGGATGTCTTCAGGTAGTATGCGAGTGGCTATTGGTCAGCTGCCAGCCCGTAATAAGATAAAGTGCTTCCTGGGGCCAACAGGCGAAAAAAGTATTCCACACTAGCCGTCATGGTTATAAGTGGTGCTAACTAAACTTCCAAGGTTTAAAATTCCTGGATATGGTCCACAAAGTGGACGAAGAATAACCTTCGCAGCAGCTAAGTTTCTAGAGCACCGGATGCGCTATAAGAAGGTAGCAGGTTTGGTCTGCGCCGGCGGCAAGTTATTTTTTCATCCACTTTAGCTCATTCATATTGACATCATTATTTTTACAAACAACATCACCTACATTTTTGTTGTCTTGCCCGTTATTTCCAACAAAAATATTACCTGAGCATTCGTCAAGGCCGTTGCTCTATACGTTGACAAGTGTGCCCGGGTTATCAGCGCGTTCCTGGAGATACTAAAGCTCAAAGCTACTAGAAATATTAAATTATACATACTCAATGAATAGCTGTTCTCAATTTTCAGCATTGTTTACTGTGTTTAAATTACTGAAAATTTCCTTTAAAGCTTTTGCGACACTGGTTTTCTAGTGAGGTATACTCCGTGTTTCCTTTAAATGACGTTATATATTCAAGTGAAACAAATGCCGAAAGAAAAAATAATCGGTATAGACACAGACAGCCATCAGCTTTATTGCTAGAGGGCCTGAAATAGTTTAGTTGTGTTGATGTAGTATTGTAAATGAGTAATTTAAATAGTAGTAATTCATATTCGCTATTAGAAGCAAATATACGTGCTTACGCTATTCTACGTCGACGTCCTTTATTCGGGAGTTTAAAGCAGCAAAATGGGTTTAGTAGGCAGTGGTAGAAAACTCTTGCCTTGAGATTACGCAGCAATTAACCACTGACACACAAGACATCGCAAAGTTGATGTTTGGTATCAACGAGTTCGCCTCAACACGCCCTGCAGTCATCAATATTTGGTGAGTCGATTGGAAGAGAGCCACAAACAGGCATCGTGAACAGCAAAAGAAAAGTATGGTGGTTGAGAAAGTGAACGATTTTCTTATCAAAACATCTCTTACGCTCTCAAGACACTCAGGCAAAGGCAGACTACATTGAGGTAACGAGAGACATTAAGGACGTTTTCGCCCAATTACATCAACTAGCGCTGAGAGACAAATCATCGTTGTCTTCTATATCGAGAAAAGATTGAGGAAGGTACGTAAAGCAGCGAGCAACACAATTACTTTGCTGCTTGGAACTAATACATTGAAATGAAAGTATAGAAAAGCGCAAGTCTCCACAGCTGACTGCCTAAAAGACCAAAGCAATCATTCAGGTCCAATTTCATTAGCTCACAAAGAAACGTCATTCAATCATTCACCGGACTACCTCACGAATGACCCTATCAAACGTTGAACGAGATTACAACTCACTGCAGACCGAATAGGGTGGAAATTTTTTCGACCGAGCGCCAAATGGAGCAGAGACCAATCAGTTATGCTGAGACACGTACGTATCTAACTCTTGGAGCCTTCAGTTGAACCAATCCCGATACGGTCAGGAATTCTGCTCCTTCGAACATATTCTTGTTCTTTGACGTTCTCTTATTGACACTACTGGTTACTCCTCTTTTCTTGTGGTTCGGTCGAAGCAAACATTGCCCCTTAGTAACATCATTCCGTTGGCAGCAACACCGACCAGCGAATATGCCTTTGACTCAATTACCCCGGCTGCACATGTGCGGGAAACAAACCGCACTCAACTTCTGACCTTCGAAGAGAAACAACGGTGTTTGTACGATTGGCGACACAGGGACGTGCACTTTTATCGCTGACCTCTGGTTCCCTGGTGGGCTCCAAGCGATTCCGTTGGCGTGTCGGAAAAAACTGCTCTTTCAGTTCACAGGTCCATATTGAGTGCTTCGTGCGACGACTCCCGTTACATATGAAGTCACTTCTGTCAACTCACCGTCTCTATTCTCCCAGCAGGCCAGCGTTATTGCATACGTCGCACGCTTGAAACAGTACAACTCTCCCAGTGATATTGAATTCTAAACTCGCAGAGACGGTGCATCTGCCACCGCGGATTATGCTACATGGATATTGCCAGGCTCCTTAACCATGCGCGCTTGTGTCCGACGAAAAGAACGAAGGTCTCTCGCTGCTCGTTTTGTAGAAAACAAACAAACAAACAAACAAACAAACATACAATCCTCGCCCTCTGAGCTGAATAAGTCAGCTGTGTGACTGCTGTTGTAAATATACTTCTAAATGGTGTGTGGTGCAATATACTTGTTATTGACGTGACATGTTCTTGCTGTGCTCATTCACTGTGGAATCCATTTCACACGTGGCGGCCACCTGAGATGAGTGTCTGGGCAATCCAGACCTCACGAATCAATCCTGGGCCTTCCAGAGATCTCGTGTTACCACCGAGGGTCGTACATTCTTTCTTAGTGGATCGGTGTTGAGTAGTAGTACTTGCTGAATTTGGGCGGCACACTTGCATTCATGTCGAGACGACCAGCTCTGGGTTTTTCGAAAGAATTTGAAACAGAGGAGGGCTTCCCATCTCGACGTGGTAATGGCCCGGTACACTCTGATTTATCCGATCGCACCCTTCTGACCAAGTGAACAATATCCGCGTCATGCCGGCAAATATTGGTTTCGCCAAGCCTACGCAGCTGTGACTGTGATATCACAAATCAATATTTACACAAGAATGGTTCACCGGAGAAGTTTGCTTCCGTTTCGAAGAGTGGTATGTGCTTTTAAGACGATAATATTTTTCCTAGTAAAAGAAAGCTTGACCAGTACAATACCGAGGTGTGTGAGAGAGAAGGAATAGGCTCAACCTCATCCTAAACACTCAGTGGTTCTTCAAAGAGCTTGTCAATTAAAAGCCAACGAATCGGCCTCTTTATATACCTAGGTCATACCTTAGCAGCTTTCAATCATTGGTCCGAGCGCGCACGGAGTCGGGGAACAGGGGACGAGAGTGAGTACAATATCAGCCCCATACGTTCACATGATAAAGACGGGGCACTGCGACGAACCTTCGCCCCCACTCCTCTCTGAAGGGGAAACCTGAGCACGTATGATTGACCTGATGGACGTGACTTTCATGCCTCAACAGAAACAACGATCGGTGGATGGGTCCTATGCCATATTACGAAGTAGATTATTCAATTATTATTGCTTCCAGTGAAATTAGCTCTGTAGCACAGTTACTAGCAATGGAAATTGTTTTGGCCACGCGACGAAAATCGTTCTCCAGGAATCAGTCTGAAGTGCGCGTCTGTGAGCAAGCCTTGAGAGCACGTCATCCATGCGCCAATCTACGCGGCAGTAATGTGCGCATGCACAAGTGTCCATGTATGTCTCTAAGCATTCCGATACCATTAGGTTATAACTATAAAATATATATGTATAGAACAAAAAGTTACACCATTCTCATCACCTCCTTCCCCAGTGGTTTTGTAATAGCCCTCTCCTTCTTCGGAAGCAAACCCCAATTCTGGACTGATCTGAGCACACACCACTGCAGTTTACGTTGCCTACGTGGAGCAAACGGCTGCTCAGTAATGCTCAAACAAAAAAATGTGTCCTCATTTAAAGCGGTAACCAGCCAAATTCACCATAAATAACTAGGCTACTTGACGCAGTTAAACCTACCTGGCGATCGCATCTGCCGGCGTATAGTTATGAATAAACGCCCATTACACGTCCTTCCTAGTAATGTGTCAAACTATTAGGCCATGGCTTACACCACCTTCCTGAATATGGTCCAGGCTAGTTAGGATTATGGAACAGCAAAAAACCGAATCGAAACGAACAAAACCTCGCTAATCGCTGCCAATCTATACCGTTCTTTTCAGTACTTTTGACTGTTTGCTCACTACGCTTTTTGAAACTGTCACTTTTTTTTTACTATTTCGCGCTTCTCTTGGGTACTACTCAGCGATTGTCACTCATTGGGTTGGACGTCCCGAGTACGTGCTATGCGTGTCATTCATTGAAAGCATAACTGCATCCGCGATTCCCAGTCAAACTGGCCATAACTTCTGGTGTGTACAGCGTCTGAATACTGATAGCGTATACGATGACCATCGTAATGGGCTGGAATCAAAACCAGTGTGGTCATAAAAGCATAGAATTTACAACACAAGCTTGCCTTTCGTGTTTCTTTTTGCGTACTGTGCAGATTGAGGTAGGTGGCTGAAGGAAAGTGAACTTGTACGACGGTACATCGTTTTACATATACGCTACCACGTTAACTCCGTACCGTAGGTGCGCGCACTTGGTGAGCGGGTTCAAGGGGGGAGCGAAATCTGCATCATACATTTTACACCCCCCATCTTTCCTGAATGGGAACACTGCGGACGCTTATACTACAGAAGGGAGGCTCTATCACAGTAAGTCAAGAACAAACATAATTGCTTACCAAGCAGAATTAGGCGGTGCTCTCTTCTTCCCCAGAGAGGCATGAAATAATGCCTATCAATCACACAGGAAGATATCTTGCAACAGGCGAACAACAACAACAGGTCAGCAGACGAATCAGATCCTCACACAAAAAATGGCGCCAAGGACGGCAGATGGTCAATGAAAGAACGCTTGTTATTACGGGATCGTTATTCTCGAACAATTTTCCATTGTTTGATAAGTCATTTGAGCAACTATATTGTTTTTCTCGTTTCTCTACGCTAGTTCTCTGTCCTCACGCACAAACACAAAAATATCCTTGCACTGGTTATGTTGCGTCCACTCATATGCTGAAAGCTCCCGTTTTAATGGTGCCCTGTTGGCTTCACATGGTGAGCCGCTTTGCGTGAAAGATCCGGGAACATTTGATGCCAATTCTATCTTTATGAAGCTGTTAGAAAAATAAAAAACAACAAAACAACAAAGCAGGGAAACAGCTGCCTCGTATGTAGATAACGAGGGAGGTAATTCGGGGAGTTGTTGGTTATTGATCCTCTCGATGGGCAAGTGAACAATGGACAATCACGTAAGATGTAAGATACAAGCGTTGAGTTTCAACGTGCTCATTTTTCAGCGAGCACAAAATTTATAGCACTAACATAAAAAGGAACACACATAGCTGGATAGTCACGTGCATGCTGCCTCCCTAACATAAGAGCACATTTCAACAGAATTTGATAGAACTTCGTGATCATTGCAGAAGCATAGAATAAGGCCAACTGAACGTTTTTGCACTTGCTGTCGTAACAGTATTACCGCTCCTGCAGCTAGCTTTCAGCCTTTCCCGCTGAAGCTTGCCTTCTCATGTATTCCATACATATTAAAGATCAGCGGTCTTATGGCTATCCACCGTAATTATCAGCCACCATTGCTCTTAACTTAACCTAACTTATATATACTTCACTTCGACCATAATGTTCCTAACACTCACTATTTCCTGATCCACCCTGTGTCCTCTTCCTGTTCCTTAACGGCGCCTGCCAACACTATTCAACCCTGCTCATTTTTTACTCATGAGTTGCGTAGACTAAAGTGCAGAAAGATTAGTTAAGCTAGAAGAGTGGGATAACGGCATGCAGTTCTAGGCTATTCGAGTTAGGAAATTCAAGATACGAAAAAAATGCTTAGCTTCAACTTGATTTTGACGCGATCACCTGACCATATTTCGTTCTTCCTGACTAGCTCGTGGACGTATGGTAGCAGTGTACCTAATGAAAAGATCTAAAAGATTCCACGTAATGAAATCGGGCACACCATTGTTGCTTGCCATTTCCAACCTAATATTTAAGAAGCAAGAAGAATTCTAGCCTCTCTAGTAATGTTGACCTTGCTGCCATAGTAACGAATGTGGGCTTGATTTGTACGAACGTTAGTGGTGCTACCGTTCTGAGGCGAAGTATTTCTGGTGGTTTACAACATTATATGTCACTTCCTGCACTTATTCTGCGAAATAATTTGTGGAACTACCAGAGCGGAGAAGTACTGCTGATTCTTGACGAGCTGTTTGGTGAGCCACCCGACGCACTACAAGTATGCATTGCACCTCTTCAACAATCATGAACAGCCAACCGCACATCCGGAAAGAGACAGCTCACAAACTCATAAAAGCAAGAAGAGGGAAGTCAAAAGAGAGCTAGTTCGTATAAACATCGAACCCATGCACGCCAAAAATCCAGAGGTGAAATAATAATCAGCGTCTCCTTCCTGTCGCACTTTGTGGTATTTTTTTCTGCCGTGTCCCGTTGGGGTTCAATAAAAACAACAAAATATAATACGAAAACACACTTGTAATCTCAGTTTTGATGACACGCTAATATCTCTTCTAACGTTACATTTATCCACTCATAGGCTTACAGCCATCCTCAGTAATTTCCTCCCGCAACAGCTCTGGCGAGCGTCTCTACGTCTTGATGCAGTCGGCAGCGACGCATTAATTTTATGGCGAACCATTTCGCATCGGCTCTTAGGCCTGTGCTAAACTTATCCCCAGCTGTCACTTCGCGCAAAACAAAATAAATATAGATTATTCAGAAGTTTTCAATGGCACTTTTAAGGTTACAACTGTCGTGTTTCTTTCTAAGGCTCGCTGTGTCGTTCTCAGCTTAACGCTTTTCGTGAGTTTATTAGCATATTCGTCCATCGCAGTTCGCTGCTTCTCGTCATGTCTGTGAAATGCTGGTGGCACAACGGTACACTCATCATTCACGAACACATCGTTTACGGCTGCCGCAGCTACTTCTGGTTCTTTTATGAGCACTTAACGGAACAAACTACCCGCCGCATATAGAAATGAAATAACAGAGTAAGAGCCAGCAGTTGAGCGTTCTATGCGGGTCGTTTGCGTAGCAAGCGGCTGCTCTACCACACGGCCCCGCACTTTCTTGTGAATACAGGGAAAAGAACTTCCTCTGCTTGGAAATGCAGCGAAAGCAGCTTTCATGTTTTAAAAACATACACATCCTGTATACGTGCTTCGAAATTCAACAATATTGCAGTAATAATGCGTGTTAGAAACGCCCATTGCCAACGACCATCAGAACATGCGATTATCATAATTACTACGTGGTGTCAAGCCAGTCACCCGCTACAAAAGGCACATACGCTACTTTACCTATTCTCTGAACGTCACATATACTATAGTTGGTGCATAGCAAGTTCAAAAAGGTTTCATGCACTAAGTACTCCAAGCACGTACTAGGAGCAGGACATTGCTATCGCGCTCAACTTTTAAATGTGAAGCTTTATAGGGTCCTCTTGTTTTGTTTCGACGGTGCAAGTTTTACATCAGAAATATTTTTCATTCTTACTTATGCTAGCAATGAGAAAAATAACTGCTTGTTACCGTCGCATTTCAGAAAGCACACAGGTCAGGCGCTTTGCTTTTGCTGGTGAAGAACCTAATGAGAAAAGTAGGGCAGCGCTGACATAACCCCTCCATTTTGTTATGCGTTTCGACAATAAATATTAAAACATGGAAATCTACATCATCTGTACCCCGCCGCTTGTTTTATTCGGCAGTAGTGAGCGCAAGTTTTTCTGTTCCTTCTCGTTTTTAAATGCGAAGCGTTTCTAGCAAACTCCTAGCACTCGGGTTTTTTTCTATCTACAAATCTATCTATTCAGCCGCCTACGTCTTGGCGCTGCCATGACCATCTCCTCTGCTTGCAATACAAAGTTTTGCATGGAAAGGCGTTACTGTATGACAAACTCAGTGAACAGGCCATTACATTGATTGATATGTGGGGTTTAACGTCGCAAAACCACCATATGATTATGAGAGACGCCGTAGTAGAGGGCTCCGGAAATTTCGACCACCTGGGGTTCTTTAACGTGCACCCAAATCTGGGCACACGGGCCTACAACATTTCCGCCTCCATCGGAAATGCAGCCGCCGCAGCCGGGATTTGATCCCGCGACCTGCGGGTCAGCAGCCGAGTACCTTACCCACTAGACTACCGCGGCGGGGCAACAGGCCATTACATGAACCGCGTCAGTTACTTATCGCGTATGTCATCAAAAGTTTTTTTTCGGTCCCCTGTGGCACATAATTGCATACCGCGGTGCAAAGAATGTGGGTATAATAGGTAATTGGCACTTTCTATGAAATCGGGAACAGCGATAATATACTTCTCGCGTTATGGAGCTCGTATCGCAGCCGGTTTACACTTCGGCACTGTTGTCAACGAAAGAAAAATCTAGAAATTTGAACAAAAAATTACAGCGATAGCCGTAACTGAACCTAGGCACGCTGCGTGGAAGTCGAGCATCTTGCCACAAAGCTACGTAACTATACTTAAAACCAGTTTTGAAGAAGACCCTGCAATAGCCTCATATCGCGCCAATGTTCAACTGTGGTCACGTTGTGGTAGGGGCGTGCAGATGGTACCGACATCATGTCGTACCGCTGGATATTTTCAAGCATCACTGAAATGGACGTCCCTTGATAAGCCCACAATCAATAACGTAGCCAAGGGGTGGGGGGGGAGAGGGTGATTGAAACAATCCTATGAATTCTTGCAACTCAGTATTATTGTTTCCTCAAATGGGCACATTTCTCAAATAGTTAAGGTCTTCAGCATTACCGCTGCGGTGGCCTAGTAGCTAAGGTATTCGGCTCCTGACCCGGAGGTCACGGGATATAATCCCGACTGCGGCGGCTGTATTTTCGATAGAGGCTAAAATTCTGTAGGCCCGTGTAATCAGATTTGGGTGCACAATAAAAAACCTCTGGTGGTAGAAATTTTTGGAGCCCTCCACTACGGCGTTTCTCTTAATGACATAGCGGTTTCTGGACGTTAAATCGCCCGTAGCAATCAAGGTCTCCAGCATGTGGTTGCTATACAATAAAATAATTCGTCGCTATAGGCCCACTCACGGCGCATACATTACTGAACATGCACAAATGAGTTGATTCAACCCGCAATTTCATTCAAGGCAATAAAACAATGTTTTATAGGACACTAAGTGCCTACTGCCCCACCACGGTGGTCTAGTGGCTAAGGTACTCGGCTGCTGACCTGCAGGTCGCGGGATCAAATCCCGGCTGTGGCGGCTGCATTTCCGATGGAGGCGGAAATGTTGTAGGCCCGTGTACTCAGATTTGGGTGCACGTTAAAGAACCCCAGGTGGTCCGAATTTTCGGAGCTCTCCACTACGGCGTCTCTCATAATCATATGGTGGTTTTGGGACGTTAAACCCCACAAATCAGTCAGTAAGTGCCTACTGCCTCGCATAACATCGACTCCCTCAATGAGTGGGCGTACCATATTGTATCTTGCTGCCTGTGCTCTTTTATCATTTCAGAACAATACTGCGGCAAACAGCCCAATTCAACGCGCAAATATAACGTACCATATACGCGCAATCAGTAACTGCGCCATAAAGATCCGCGGCCCTTTTCGTCGAAGATAACAAGTGTCCATTGTACTAGGAAGCACTGCGCAATAAAACACACAACTGCAACAGACAGTTGTTAATATATTGCACACTTCGCGAGTGAATTCGCAAAAATAAAGGACACTGAAAGCGCAACTTCAGCACAAAATGTTACATCGCAGCAGTTGGTACAATGTAGCGCACGGAATAAGGCGCTCGGAGAATTCAGTGCTCCCGAACATGTCCAGGGGCTATAAGAGCACGTACACGAACCCTAGGGAGGCTTTAAGGCCCCCTAGCGGACACGGTTGTCTCGGGCCGAGCCCGCAGCTCTTCTCCAAGCCCCGAGCAGGCGCAGGTCGTCAAAGGTGACATTCGGCAGGACACCCGGATCCCCTGCGCGCGCACCCCGCTCGTCGGGCAGAGAAGGCTCGGTGTAGTCCGCGACGATGGGGTCGGTCTGGTCGGCGCGCATCTCCGCGAAGCGTCGGGGCGTCCAAGTCAGCTGCCGGTAGGCGAGCCAGGCAGCCACCGCCAGCGAGCACGACACGGCCACGAACACCAACAACACGCGCACATTGGAAAGCCAGGGAAACGCGGCACGCACTGCCAGGAGAAGACAAAAAGGGCAAGCCATGTCACAGGACATCACACAATCGAACTGTCATTTTTCATGTGTTGCAGTCTGTGGTTGGATTACTACTCATGCATTTTGTGACAAAAGTAAAAAGGCACCGGTAATAGAAAATGTTAACTTAATGATAACTTATGAAAACTCTATCTCTGCGCATCATCCTTTGTTGATGCTTATGGACGTCGTCTATGTGCAAGCTTGCGTATGTGTCCCATTCTGGGAAAGTTAGCGCACGATGCTTGTCCGATCGTCACTGTCCCTGCCTTGCCTTGATAATTTATTATTCTTTACTGTGCGTTACAAATGCAGCCTTCGTGGAAAATAAACACATTTCAAAAGAGTTAAGTGGTACGAGAGAGCACAGTGCAAATGATAATTGGTTGGCGTCAACATGTAAAACATGTCAAAAACGTCTTCTATTTCAGGTTCCTCAACTGCAAAAAGACGTTTCACTACTACTAAAAGCCCACGGACTTTTTGTTTTAAGGTAGGTGCTCCGAGACAGCTCACATTTATACAAAGAAATCTTTATACATGGGGAGAAGTGCTCGATCTGTATGAAGAAAAATTGAATTTAGCAAATATCAGTGTTAGTTTCTAAGATGACCCAGGAAAAGCTTTCTTTCACGAGGCTTATATATACTGCTCATGCACGGGATGTGCACTGACTACCTACGACCTGGAACAACTCGGATGTACAAGAAATGAACTGTTGATCTCACGTCATATAAATTAGTATAACACGAAAGGGAAACGTGTCTTCAAGTGACTTGTTGAGTGTTAGTGTGCATAGATATAAAATATTTTGCACTATGTATAATGTAAAGAGGATGAACCCACGCTGAAGCTCGGTGGTACATCTTCATCCCTACGGCTAACGTCAATAATTAATGGTTAAACCTACCTTGTGGTAGCTTGACTGGTTAACAGAGACATCGCAGTAACATTAGGAGGTGTGACCAGAAGAGTTTGCTGAATGGAAGGCATGGTGTAAGATATCTCACACCGTGCCTAAGATCTTATAATTTGGGTTAAGGTCCTCATCCCGTTACAGGGTAAAAGTTACTGAACGCCACGGCCGGACTAGAGGAAAACGCAATGCGAACCCTCCAGCCCGGACGCGATTTTTGCGGCACGCGTGCGTAATGGTGGCAAACGCAGTAGGGAGTTTGGGAATAATATTTGCAGGCGCTGCGGGCGTTGTCAGCACAGCGGGCGCCATATGAGCTTTAGAATAGCGTTCGCCCTCCTACAAACCGCAGCGACACCATAGCCCCGAAACCAGCGTGTGCGGGCCGCACACGCTGCCCACTATTTCAAATTTACTGCGGGCGGGCCGCGATCGCAAACGGCTGCTCGCGTTACGACGCATGTGCAGTGGCAGAGACCGCCCCACAAGGGCTTTCAGTGCGCTATTCTAAAACTCCCTAGTGTTACCGCAGGCGAGGCGGGTTGTTGGTCGACCCGCGCTGCGTGACGTTGCTGAGGTCACTTCACAATGGTCGCAGGCCTTGTGAAGTATACAAAAGGTGTTCGGCTATTTCAAATGCGGGGCATTTCTTAGTCGCACGATGTCACGCGTCGTGCGACCACGGCTATGTCCACACCCCCTGCGCATGCTTGCGCCTCGCGTATCGTGCCGCATGCTTGCGTCTCGTGCCAACTGTTCACTCCCCCCTCTCTCTCATATCACAATGCCGATGCAGGAAGCGTCTGCTAGTAAAACCTTACTGCTCGAGCTGCACTACCGTTCACAGGCCCCGCCGCTTATGTAGGCCTTGGATCGCACATCGACGTCCCCCCACTCTGCGAATGCAAATCTCCTCTGTAAGGTCTGGCGTTACAGCCAAGGGAGGTGAGTCTTCTTTGTCCCAAAAGTGGGAGCTTTCCAAGGAGCCGATTTTCGGGAAATGAGAATCCCGGCATAAGGACGCCCGTTGTAGTAAAAGAAACGTGGTGTGGCGATAGAACCTCATCACCCCTCACAGTTTTTCGTGACCATTCAAAAAGGGAGGCCGCGGTCTGCTTTCGCTTTTAACGGCCAGCGAGGTGGCCTCCAGCGAGCGGGGTGCCAGCATGCGGCGTGAAGATGTCCGGTGTGTTGACACCCATACATTTTGAATAGAGTCCGCGAGGCGGCTGCCGCGCAGGACAGCGTATACCATCTCGCAGTAATGGCAAGGGCCCGTGAACGCACCGGCTGCACCCGGGTAACAGGAGCGGGGCAACCGAACGGCGCCACCATCGTGTGCGTTCGTACAGTTCGCGGAACACCTTTTGCAGGTCGTTCTCTTCGGCTTACTCTCTCAGAGCGGGAGCTCATATGCTTGGATAAGGAAACAAGAGGAGAGGACGGCAATAAGTGTGTTTAGCCTGTCCAATAAATGGACTGAATTGCTTTGGCTGGCCGTGAGGAGAAAGGGGAGGGGCCACTATGGGGTGAAAACCTGGCTCCTGACATGAAAGGCGATGTGGGCTTGTTGGTGAAACATTTGAAAGAAATTTATGTAGCGCGAGGCGAAAAAACGAACACAGGAAAGAATAGACTGAGAATAGACTGAATAGACTCCTGGTCACTGGTAGAGCACGACCACATATATACGATTGTGTTCGTTCATAAGGGAGATATATATTGAGGGAAGAAAAACGTACTTCTTTTAAAAGAGCATGATAGTTGACAATCGATCGAATGTCAATGTGATCATGCAACTCTCGACTATCGACATCTTTCTTCGTTGCGTGGCTTTCGTATTGCTGTTCTTTCTGACAACTCTTCCAAACTGGGTACTGGGCATTCGAGGAGCGCCATGCATTTCCGAGAGGATTGGCGCCTTGGTTATGAACATGTTGGCTTCGATATATGGCGATATATGGGGTGGAATTGCTGGGAAAAAGTGCGAAAGTGTTAGCGCTGGCGCCCAATACTTCACATCTACACACGGATCCCAGCGGGAGATGCCGTATAACTCATGATCTTTAAACCACTCAACCCCCCCCCCCTTCATTACGTTTAGAAGTACATCCACAAGTGCTAGTTGATATGGCATTGCGAAGTGAAAGTATGCGCTGCAGAGATGAACAGAGATTCTTTTCGCCTATGCAGTGCATCACTTGACATCGCAATTTGAATTTGCGCATAATTCGTTGATTCACCCTTAATTCACTTGATGTACGGTAATGTAGGTTTATTTACAAGAAAACCGTTTGATTCATTCCCGGTTCATATTTACTTCGCTTGATACATACCACATTCACGTCCAAGTTATTTCATTCCCTCATGACTTTCACTTTTGTCATTTGATTCATTGCCAACTCCCATTCAATTCGTTTGATTAAATTTAATGTTAGTTGATTCCCACTATGTTTCAATTATACTCAATAATATTTTTACTTCCAATAATATTTCGCGCTTATAAATTTATGTAACGTTTCCTTGACATAGGCACCATTCATGTTCACAGCAGAAGCCGGCACCGGAAGCAGGAGCCTATAACTTATGCGACTAAGCCACATAGGCTATCACCCTAATATAGGTAGATAGTAGCCAGCATTCTAACTTACAATTCCACACATTGGTTTGGAAGGAGTCGTTGCCGAGTTGGTTGGAGGATGATTCCCACTCCTGCTCTGGGTGCAACACAGGTGGCGCATCGGTACTGTGTGGATCGGGCTGAGCTATGAACAAGGATCCTCCCTTCTCAAGGGTCAGGTAGTCATCGTCGTACGGAAAGGTGACGTCCTCCATCGTGTAGACGTCACCCACCATCGTGTAGGGTGGAGTGCCCTCTGTCGTGGTTTCCAGTTGTTCCGTGCAGCTGCTGATTTCATCGTTGCTTTCACAGACGTGGGTGATTGACAGTTCTTGCTCGTCCTCTGTGGCCGCCATTCTAGTTATCGGTCTTCTTCTTCGCAATCTACTGTGGCTGATACCCAGTGCGAAGGATTGGACAATAGATCAGTGGTCTTTAAATGTTAAGAGACATTAGAATAAGGCTCGTTATCGATTACATTAAAACCTTAAAGGCTTTTCAATAAATTTTGGCACTTTGTCAAATTCATCAAAGATGATTCTCTCTTCTATATCTTCTTCGTTTTTTTGCGATTAGTTCTTTTACAGGTTTACAATGAAGAACAGAAGGGGCAGAAGCGTGAAAATTTATTCAAATTAAAGCTACGTGCTTGCGAATACTAATATTCAATTCAGTTTGACATGGCGTTGTTCGTTTGCATTATAAAACTATGCAAAAGTATTCTTGAAGGTGTACTGACACAAAAATTTTTGGTTGTAGTTTTTTTTTGGTGTCAGACGAAAGCCCAAGACCTCAAGTACATAAAAAGCATACTGCTAATGACACTTTTTACAATGTACTGTTTTTGAAAACTAGTCACGTGCACGCGAAATCGTGGCGGTTTCGCAGCCTCTCCTCACCATGGCTTCGTTGGCGACACCCTAGTGGCCATTTTTCAAGGTTTGATGCATGACGGCATCACAACTAGCTAGACTGGTGCGTGAAGTCACCGGAATCAGTACTGTAGCTTACGTCAAGCTGGTGTCGATGTCGGTAGGTGCGCCATGTAAAAACTGACTTTAACAACAAAACAAAATATCTTATCAGCATTTGCTGAGCGTCACACTTGACGAAAGTAGTCTCTGTAAAAAGGTGACTTGTAGGACAGTTCAAAACACACCTCCGAAAGATGGTGTCATAACCATGTTGAGTAAGTACTCTGGAAATACGACTTAGATATATACATAATTCGTTCAACGTCAATATATCTTCTGTTTACACGTTCTCTTTTGGTGTTACTGCCAACAGTCAACTCACAAGCACCTTTCTCAGTTATATTTGCTGAAATACTTGGACATCATGCATCGTGAAACGTAACATTGTATAAGTTACAATGAGTGAGGGTCGGCTAAGACAAATCGCGCGTTGAAACGGCCCCATAGTAGCAATGTGGACTGGGTGTACTCTGAGGAAATATTCCGATGCACACGTTGGTAAAAATACTTTGATACTTTAAAAAATACTTTGATACAAAATATTTGTTTATGATACCAAATCGCAGGAATGTGTTCTATTTTCCGGCAGTGCTTCTGTAAAATTACCTACCTTATAATCATAGCAATTGAGCTTTCACATGTGTGTCGTGGGCTTCCCAAGTTTGATTGATTGATATGTGGGGTTTAACGTCCCAAAACCACCATATGATTATGAGAGACGCCGTAGTGGAGGGCTCCGGAGATTTCGACCACCTGGGGTTCTTTAACGTACACCCAAATCTGAGCACACGGGCCTACAACATTTCCGCCTCCATCGGAAATGCAGCCGCTGCAGCCGGGAATCGAACCCGCGACCTGCGGGTCAGCAGCCGAGTACCTTAGCCACTAGACCACCGCGGCGGGGCAAGTTTGATTTATGTGCCTAATCTATGAGGTTATCTAAAGTTGACTGTGAACCTGACAAGGCTTTGCACTTGATTTTTCACGAGCAAGCAAGACCAGACAAGATATCGCACGAGCTTTCGTAAGTGTTTCCAAAGGGAGCATCGTATTGAGACCAAGTGACACATTGCGAGCACAAGTGTGATTCGGCGAGAACATGATTCGTGACAACATTTCAGAAATGAAACTGTGTGCTGTGTACATTTGTTTTGTTTTTTGGGAGGGGGGTGGAGGAGGGAGAGGCTTCGTTTTACCATCACTGTAATATTATGCGGAATGATACAGTGCAGGGCTTCGTAAAACCCAAATCTATTTACGTGGTCCTCAAGCACTTCGGCTCCATCAAAAGGCGGCTGTCCCGTAAGGGATTCATAGCCATGACCTTCGGATCGGCGGTCAAGTGCCATCACCACAAGTACACCATGACGGGTCATCCAACTGTAAAGAGAATTGTTGAACTCGATAATGTTACAATATGTTAATGTCGGCGGAAAACTGATACGGAGCGTAGTTAGCTCTCTGTTATCATTTCATTAAACATCGCTTTTCGATCCTCCTTGCGTCATAGCGGACTACGCTCGTACCCTCTGAGACAATCGGAAATTACGCAATTGCTTTACTATGCTATTGGTTTCGACGACCTCACATAGTTGAGCTTAAACCTATAGGTGTTCTGCTCCAGGTGAACAACCAAGAATGCGGCCTGCTCAGTGAATATGATGTCTACGCTCATTCAAAGTCATGCTACTGTTTCTGCATGAGGTGCGTCAGTGCCGCAGAAGATTGCTTTCACGTCACCGGCGCGAAGCCACGCAATTCTCGCCGATCAGACCATGGCAACGTTTCTCCAGTGTATGAGAGCGTATTAATAAAGCGCTTTGTTACACACGCCTCGCGTGGAACCAACACTGTCACTAAACAGCGTCTCTATGGTGTCTTGCGCTGCCGTTGGACATGCAGTAATCCCTGCTGCAAAAGCGGCTGTCTGGTAACCACTTTGCCAGAACTGTGCGAAGAACGAGAAGGAGAAGGAGCGGCGCCGTCGAGCCGTGATGCTCACAATGAGTATGACCCAAATTACCGATACGACCAACCTATCACCGAATGACTATCACCGGCATTACCGGCCACGACGGCTAGTCCAATCCGATCACCCAGCCGGCAGAGCTTCAAAACAGTGACACGTCTTTCCCCTGATCAACCAAAAGTGAGTTATTATTCCATAAACTTGACTGAACAGCACTCAATCATGACGTAGTTAAAGGAAAATGACTGCCACCTTGCCTTGCGAACGGAGATGTCCAGCAAAGCTCTGTCGAACAGCGGGCATGCTGATGGGGGGTGGAGGGGGGGGGGGAAGTGTTGCATTCTTATTTCAATGTTTTAGTGGGGACATTCGCTTTCTGATCGCCGTGGTCGCCGTTGCGTAATTACGCAACCTTATTCAGCAAGGCGAACCTATTTCGTTCGTCGAGCATTGTATACACGCTGTGCATGTGATGTCTTTGATTTCCTAAGTGTGCCTGTGGCATCCTAGGAAGGAAATTGAATGAACTTCTAGGAATTAACTGAATGAGTGGTTAGATAATTCTTTTTATATGAGAAAGCAGAAAAGATGCGCTGAGAACAATACCCGCTTGATGTCATTCGAATCTTTTGTGCAAAGTACAATGCAGCTGTAACCTAATCATTACCGGGAACGCCTGGGAGGTTGTTCAAATTCTCCGTAGCCACCTTATTATCTAGCATGCGGTTTAGATGCTTGTTTCGTAGTTTTCTATGCTGAAACGAACAGTGAACTATAAGCGGTATGACTGAATTGAAAGAAAAATATGCCGTTTGCCTTGAATTGTTAAAAGCTCCCTAAACCATTCAGAGGTCAGAACTTAGATGTGGCGTTGCAATTGTCCGGTAGCCTATACGCCTGTTCGGTTGGTGTCAACATAGCAACAGTAGCATCACCAGTTTCTTCCCAAGAAACTTCCGGTTACTTCAATTATCACTCTATAACGCCGAAGCAGAAAACTTGTTTTTCTCTTTAGTTGTGCCAGAGTAAGAAAAACTCTTTTTCCGCTTTCCGGTAAAAGGAAGGCGCTTAAAGTTACTAACTCCTACGATGTCGCGTGTAGCTGAGAACAAAATGTATTTGAATTATTTGGCCGGACAAACGCGAGAAAGGTGTTGAAGATGAGAGGAGGAGGAGGAGGAGGAGGAGGAGGAGGAGGAGGAGGAGGAAGAAGAAGAAGAAGAAGAAGAAGAAGAAGAAGAAGAAGAAGAAGAAGAAGAAGAAGAAGAAGAAGAAGAAGAAGAAGAAGAAGAAGAAGAAGAAGAAGAAGAAGAAGAAGAAGAAGAAGAAGAAGAAGAAGAAGAAGAAGAAGAAGAAGAAGATGCAGGAGGAGGGGGAGGAGGAGGAGGAGGTGCCTAATGAGAAGGAGGAGAGGTCCGCCTAGAAAGCGTGTTTCTAGCCTACTACTTCTCACGGGGGTAAGAGAAAGAGCGAATGAAAGAGGAGAGTAGGATGAGGGGTGATTTTGATTTAACACAATGTGTCATTGCATACAACGTGTCGTTTGGTGTTCTACACCGAACGAGACACTGTGTGCAGTGACCAAACAGATATAAGTCTCTACATTAGCCGAGGCTCTAAAAACTGGAATTTAAACTTGTATTGTTTAGAAATGCGAGCAGCCCTGTTGAGCTGCGTTGGGCGTGATCCATGCATTCCCAAGCACCCAACAGTTTCTGTTCCGAAATGGTCGGCAGTCTAGGTCATCTGGGAGACGCTCAAGACATTGTCTTTCAACTGCGTATAAAGGGCACACACACAGGATGTGATTAATAGTCTCTGGCGTGTTACACAAGTTGCAGTTAGGATTTTGTTCTTGTTCAATCTTGTATAAGTATCGTCACGTGTATGCAACACCCAACCGCAGTCTAGATAGTAGCGTTTCCTGGTCTCTCCTCAGTCGGAATGGAAGGCGAAAAGCACGACGAGAGTCAAGCCTATAAATGCGTTCGTGACAATAATCTGGTTCATTTCAGAGTCGTTGCATAGATGTCTTCATACCTTTAGACATCAAGGCGCTGATGTCATATCGGGAAAAGTGAATAGGTATCGTTTCACCGCTAGTGTGCGCCATTTTCGCTTCTGCATCAGCTTGTTCATTCCCAGCTATGCCACAATGACTGGAAATCCATTGGTTCGCAACGGTATGTCCAGGTTAAAATGCAACACTCAACATATTCATTATGTCACACATCAGAGGACTGTATGCAGTGTCTTGTTTCATGTAGTTTCTGATTGGCTGAAGATCTGGCTTGGAGCCGCAAAATTATGTACATTTCACTGGACTCTGCTGTAAAATGTAGCAGGCAGCTTGTGGGATGCCGGTCAGCTCAGCGGCAGTATATGATGTCCGGTTGGCTATTTATGCATTGATTGATACCCATTTGAGGCACAGTGAAAGCTGCTGCTGAGGAGCTCTGCATGACACAGTGATCTGCGAAAGTTTTCACTGTATATCCGTACATATAGGTAATATACGGCAACGCGAAATGCTTAATACCAACAGTTGGCATTATTGACTTCTTTGTTATCCCTGGAATCGAAACTTGCACGATCGGCTTTGGCGTCATCCAGAATGGTATGTCGGAGATCACATGTGGTGCATAATTTGAAGGCAGCAGATCTCGGTGCGACGTAACAGCTTCTGAGTATGCAGCATTGAGTCGTGTGTTAAAGTATCTACCAGAGGATGGTCTCGATGCATTGTCAGTAGCCTCGGATGTACTCGTAGTTGTTCGTGTTGAAGATAAACACGATCTGGACAAGCATGTGCTTCTGTAATAGTGCTCCATGTAGTAGTACAACGAGGTACTCCTAGGGAAACTTATAATGCACGCGCCTGAGCTTCCTCTAGTGTACGTACAGCCAAGGTACAAAAACGGAAGAGAACAGGAGCACTGTAGCGAAGGTATCCAACAAACAGTGCCTGGTATAGCGGCAGTAGAGATGATTTAGATGGTCCCCATGATTTTCCAGACATATGGCGAATGACCTAGACAAAGCTGGCTAGTTTTTTTCTTAGCGATGAGATGTGGTTCGACCAAGACAAATCAAGATCAATGATAACTGCGAGGAACTTGTGGTGATTTACCGAAGGTATCATGTTCTCATCCATCACTATGGGGTCGCAAGCCATGGACTTTCTCGTGATTGGCAGGGTTGCACTTTTTTTCGTCGGCGACACTTGTAGTACGCAGGTAATGAGGTATGCAGACGTTGTCGATACCACACATTGTAGTTTATTTTGTACTTGCAAACGTGTTAGACTCGTGGTTGAAATCCAAGTGTCATCTGCGTACACAGACACCAATATTTTGCCTCTTAACCTAACGTGCTTCTTAAATAGGCCAACAAGTACGATAATAAATAATGTTGGGAACAGGACTCCACCTTGACGCAAGCCACGATAGACGGGATGCTTATTTGTGTACCCGTCGGCTGTAGACATTAGTATAGTTCGTTCTTGAAGATAGCCGGCTATCCATTGATGCATGCCGCTGCCAATTCCATAGTCTTGAAGAGCATTTCAAATGACGTCATGCAGAACATTATCGAATGCACCTTTCATATCAAGAAATACTGCAGCCGTTAATGGAGCCGTTAATGTTCAACGTTTGTTAACAAATCAATCTCACTGTGGACCTTTTGTTGAAGCTCCATGAGGCTCTGCGGAGCACTGCTCTTTACGACCAAACCTGGGTGACCCAGCACGCCCGTGGGGCGGCGTCGAGGCAAGGCCTTGGCGTCCCCTCATGGTAGGCCTAGTCCCGGCCACCTAAACCTGCTGGCTTCTTATAATAAAGTGTATTCCTCCTCCTTAATTGATGACCTTCCCTTCTGGAATCCAGCCATGGCGTCTATAGTACTCTTTGCTTCTCACGGAACCTTTTCAAGCGCATCAGAACTATTCGTTACATGAGTTTTCCTACAGAACTTGCTAGCGCCACAGGTCTGTAGGATAACATACCACGGGGAGACTTGTCTGGGTTCAGCAATGCCATGATCTTGATAGCTTTCCAGTGTACTGGCACAGATCCAGGTGCCCAAGAAAGGTTGTAGAAAGACAGCAGCCTTTCGGTTGCCCGAGGACCAAGGTGGTGCACGGTAGCATAGGTGATTCCACCAGGCCCAGGTGCACTGGAATGTTGCGAAGTAAACGTAGCCACACGAAGCTCTTGAAGCGTGAAAGGATGGTCGAGACGGACGTCTGCCGTAGGGGGTGCGCACCGAAGCAGTGAGCCATCCGTTGTTGCAGAGCCAGAAAGGTGCATGCAGAATTTTTCTACGATCTGTTTCTCGCTGCGTTTTCTTATGATGGCCAATGCACTGAAAGTACGTAGTTGCTGAGGAGAAGATGATAGAGCTCGTACGACGTGCCATATATAAAACAGTGCTTTTCGTAAGCCCAGGGTGGTGCAAAATGACTTCCAGTTTTGCCAGCCAAGCTTCTCTAAGTATCACTGAATTTTCTTTTGCACGGTGGGAGAGGTCCTCAGGTCTGTGATTGATTTCGTTCGCCTTTGTTTGCGTTCAGGTTGACGGGGAACTGCTCACAGTTCTTCGTATACCACACCAACTGGCTTCCTGGAATTAGATGTTGTGACAACATGTGTAGTGGTCGGTACTGCTGTGGCAATTCTTTCTTATATTTCTGTCGGAGAAACTATAAAGGCATAGGACTTTTTTAGGTCTTCTTGAAAAGTCTATCAATCTGTGCATCGCCTTCGAATGCTTGCAACGCCGGTATACCATCGTAGTTGTACGTAGGTAGGACAGTGATCACTACAATAGGTTTCAACGTCTCACACCAGGTGGCGGATGTTGAAAGGCACCGAGAAGATGATATGGCGAAGATATGGCGAAGAAACAAAGAGATATGGCGAATTAGTCGAGAGAAGGGTTTCGAGGTAGTAGATTTAAACAGGGAAGTGCACAGGTGGGGTGGATTCCAAAGAGACAAGATTCATTTCGATAAGAGGCTTGGACACGAGGTGGGCTGGCGACTGGCAGGACGCGCAGTAGCTTTTTTGGGGGGCTCACGGGCCCTTCGGAGTCCGGGGTAGCTCGTAACAGGGAAAACAACCAGGAGGACGCTTTGACAGGTAGAATTGCGAAAAACCAGAAAAAAGGTAAAAGAAAAAGGAAAAAGGCGCGTGTTGCAATTAGTTACATAAACATGCAGGGTGGCAGAAAGAAGGCAAAATGGTTAGAGATTGAGGAGCAGTTAAACAAAGAACAGATAGGCTTGTATGCGGTTACAGAAACACACCTTAGAGACTTGGAAGAGCCACCACATATTGAAAATTATGTTTGGGAAGGGTGTAACAGGACCATACCGGAAAGGAAAGGTGGGGGTGTAGGAATGCTAATTCATCGCGGAGCCAAATGGGTTAGAGTGAAACAGACGTGTTCAGAGCACCTCTGGGTTCTGGGCACAGTAGGTGGAAAGGAAACGTGGCTAGGGGTAGCCTACTTGTGGACGGGGAATAACTGCAGAGAAAAGAATAAGGAGATAGTGGATTGCATGAGTGCGGATATTAAGGAATTTGGTAATGGGGCCGAAATCATCCTTCTAGGGGACATGAATGCCCACATACATGACCTTGACGGATATTCAGACACCAATGGGAAGTTATTACTAGATCTTTGCGAGCAACGTAGTCTGGAGATAGTTAACACGGGGCCTAAATGTGACGGCCAGATCACATGGGAAGTCGGAAACAAGCAATCAAGTATTGATTATTGTCTCATGACTGAAGGAATTTACCACAAACTGACAGAAATGAGGATAGACGAGGAAGGCATTAACAGCTTGGGTAGTGACCATAAACGAATAACATTACAAATGGGATACGAAACTGAAAATATGAGCATGGAATCAAAGTCTGGCAGCTCGTATTTAAATGACAAACAAATAATAAATATAGCCGCAAGAGTCGAGGAAGAAGTAGGCGAAATACCAGGCAAAGACTGGGAGTATAGTGAGCTGTTACATCTAATGACGAAGGAGATAGGGAAAGAGAAGAAAACTGTTTGCTGGAAAGGAAAAAGGAAGCCAAAAAGTGGGTGGAACAAGGAAATCCGGGAGGCGATCGAGAAGCGACGCGAAGCATCACGGGAGCATAGAAAGGCAAAAAAGGAGAAGCGGCCGCAGGACGAAGTCAAAAAAATATGGGAAATATATTTAGAGAAAAAATCCCTTGTACATAAATTGATAGAGGCAAAAATTAAAGGTGAAAGTGAACGCTGGATGACAGAGATACACGAAAAAAAGGAGGCCGCGCCTAGGATTTTTTGGAGCCACATAAAGGCGCTAGGTAGGAAGTCTGTCACAACGCAACAACATATTCTAGATGACGGAGGAAATCAATTGGAAGGGTACGAAGCGCTAGGTTACATCCAAAAGGTAACAGCCGATTCGTTTCAAAAGAGCGTCCAGGGGATCTCCCCGGTGAGTAAAAGTGTGGCGGAGAAAGCAACAGAGGAAGAGCTAGTACTTGATCATTTCAACTGGAAAAAGGCCGAAGGAAAAATTCCAAAGCGCACTGCCGCGGGTTTAGATGGGATTCCCGTTAGCCTCATTAACGAACTAGGACATAACACTAAAAAAGCATTGTTAAAAGCAGTAGAAAAAAGCTTAAAGGACAGACAAATACCGGACAGTTGGCGACAAAGTAGAATGAACTTAATCTATAAAGGCAAGGGAGAAAAGGACAAGATTCGCTCGTATAGACCACTAACCATTACATCGGTACTATACAGGTTGGCGATGCAAGCAGTAAAAATGAAAATAGAAACATGGGCCGAACATAACGATATTTTGGGAGAACTTCAGAACGGATTTCGAGTCGACAGGCGGTTGGACGATAACCTGTTTGTTCTCACTCAGTGTATAGAAATATCTAAAATAGAGAATAGGCCCTTGTATGTGGCTTTTCTGGACATCACTGGGGCATACGACAACGTTAATCAGGAAATTTTGTGGGATATATTGAAAGGAATGGGCATGGGCGACGACTGTATACAGCTTTTGAGGGAGATATACCGAGAAAATACAGTTTGCATAGAGTGGGAAGGAATGCGTAGCAAAGAGAACGTTGAGGTTGGCAGGGGGCTGAGACAGGGATGTCCTTTGTCCCCGCTGTTATTCATGCTGTACATGGTGAGTATGGAAAAAGCGCTAGAAGGTAGCAACATTGGTTTTAATCTGTCACACAAACAGGGCGGCATGATGATTGAGCAGAAGCTTCCAGGTTTATTTTATGCGGACGATATCGTCTTATTTGCGGACAGTCGAGATGATATACAGCAGCTGGCGAATATATGCGGAAGGGAAGGTGAAGCTCTTGGACTAGGATTCAGTGTAACGAAGTGTGGATTGATGGTATTCAATGATCCCTGTGATCAGACGGTGTCCATACAAGGCCAAGAAATACCGAGGGTAAGTGAATACAAGTACCTTGGAGTATGGGTAAATGAGAGTGATAGATACATGGAGGTACAGGAAAAAGCCTCGGCAGCAAAAGGAAAGAGGAATGCGGCAATAATGAAGCACAGAGCGTTGTGGGGATACAATAGGTATGAGGTGCTTCGAGGTCTGTGGAAGGGTGTAATGGTTCCAGGGCTTACTTTTGGGAACTCAGTGGTGTGCATGAGGGCAGAGGTGCAATCGGGAATGGATGTAAATCAAAGGACTGTGGGACGCCTCGCGTTGGGTGCTCACGGGAAGACGACAAACGAGGCTGTAAAGGGCGATATGGGGTGGGCAGGTTTTGAGGCGAGGGAAGCGCAGAGCAAAATAAGGTTCGAAGAAAGGCTAAGAAATATGAAGGAGAGTAGATGGGCAGAGAAGGTGTTCCGTTATTTGTATAGGAAGAGCGTGGACACACAGTGGAGGAAAAGAACTAGAAGACTCACTAGTAAATATACGGCTGGTATTGTAAGCCATATGTCAACAAAGAGCGTTAAGGGAAAAGTCAGGGAGGCGGAGAGGATTTACTGGATGGCAGCTATGGAGAAAAAACCGGCTTTGAGTAACTACCGAAAGGGCAAAAATGAAATAAGGAGGGAGGCATTTTACGATAATTCAAGGGGAAGCGCTTTACTGTTTGAAGCGAGATCGGGTTGCCTTAGAACGCGTAGTTATAAAGCAAGATTCAGTAAAGAAGAAGAACAATGCACATGCTGCGGGAAAGATAAGGAAACGGCGGAGCATGTTCTGATTGAATGTGGAGATATCCACCCAGGTGTACGTTTGGGCACGAGCCTACAGGAAGCCTTGGGTTTTAGGGACAACAATGGAAAGCTGAACACACCCGCGATTGAAATAAGTAAGAGACGGTTAGAGTATTGGTGGCAGAAAATTAGAGAGAAAGGACAAAAATAAATATTGGAAAAATAAAATATGGACAGTGTGCCGTAAATGGCAGAGAACTTAAGCTGAAAATTTACCTTTTTTTCCATTAAGATAGAATTTATCGAAGTAGAGGCATTAGGCCAACATAAAAAAAAAGGGTTTTTTTTTTTTGTCGAGCCTGGTGGCATACTTGTCACCACCCCGTTATAAAGGGGACGCTCATAGCATCCATCCATCCATCGAGAAGTGATGGCTAAGTCGAGAGAGCTGCTGTACATTGAGCCACGGAGATATGTCGGTGATCCATCGCTAAGAATATGAAGGCCACTGTTGCTTGTGAAGTCTAGAAAATGTGCATTGAAGTCACGATGACGTGAGGTCCTTGGCTCAAGTCGATGACAAGTTTCAGGTGTCCAGCGTCGAATCTCCCGCTCGGTGTAATGTAACCACCAATGATTCTTATCGTACGTCTTTTTAGCTTTAACGTCATGGAAACGTACTCATTGCTGCTATGCACAGGTATTTGGTTATGAGAATACGTGAGGTCACAGCGCACAAAAAGTAACACTTTGCTAGGGTTTCAACTCGTCTGGGAAGTGAATGGTTCATATCGAGAGAATATGAATGGTGAAGTCATGTTCGGCTCGCATATCACAGCAACAAGGAATCGCTATTTAAACCTTCTATGTTTAAACTGACCGAGGTGACCTTGTAGCTCTCGAGCGTTCCATCGAAATATAACAGAACGACTAATAATTTCACTCAGAAATGAGGATGAGGTTGCCGACGCTTTGATTTTTGTTGGTACAAAGAGCCGGAAGCTGTCCAGCAACTCTGTAAACATCGAAAGAGTCTCCGTTTTCGCCAGCTCGTCTGCTTACCCACAGCCTCAAAAAAAAACGCAATATCCCGCTGAAGGGAACCATGTGTAGATTGCGGTGACGTTGACGCTGGGGTCCATCGTAGCGTTGCGCAGGAGAGAAACCGACGTATGCACAAAGCACGCAGTGATGAACCAGCGTTTCCTAGTAGAACATGCCGATTGCTGCTATAGGCACTGAGAGATAGAAGACTCCGATTGGACACAGAGACCCGCAGTCCCCTTTTAGTTAACTCGCACGCTGCAAATTTTCAATAATCAACAACGCACAGGATGAATCTCCCACCGGCATAACCGTGGAGGTCAATATATATACTTTCTTTCAGAGGCTCCCTTGAGCACTGTGGAGGCTATAGGCCTCTCAGCCAATAGCAAGGGCGCTTGGCCACTTCACATGCATTCATTCGCGCCGTGTCGTCTGCTCAGCGTATTCACGGCGTCTGCTCACCGAATTGTTATGATGGCAAGTTTGTTAACTTAAATATGCAGTAAACCTAATAAACAACCAGCTACACTGGGAACTTGAAGAAGCGTGAATTTGTTGCTCGGCTGAAGATCTATCGGTAGAATCTCATGCTGGCGGATAACTTTGATTTGTGGCTGTTTGTCTCCGACGCTGTTCTGGGCTCTCATGTCTGTTTCTCCATCGACACGGTTCTTCACGGCTCCCGCTACAAGGCTCCTTTTCTCTCTTTTTTGGTTCCACCAAAAAAGAATCCGACGTGCAGGGAATACTGTGCGAGGTTGCATGTTCCTCATGTATGTAGAGATGCAGCATTCTTGTTCTTACGACGCAGTCCCAACACTGCCTCGACATGTTTGGATTAGCATGTGTGGCTGAACAAGCAGCTTATCTCGCTAATATTGACAAAACATACCTGGTGCTTTAGTTCCAGAGTGAGATGAAACAAATCGATAGCCGATTTTACTATTTATTTAGTGCTGTCAGCACAGTAGGCATGTAGCAAGAACAAGTCCGGATCGAAGCGGGCTGTCTCTTCTGCATGGGTTCTGCCATTTTGACTTGTAAACACCGTTATCAGCGGTAACCGACCCAAATAATTGAATGCACACAAAATAAATTCGAGGAAGAATAAACATTATGTATTGAAGTGGCGTAAAACACCTAGAAACGCCAGTTTAGCCAACATTGTTAGTTTTAAGGCACTTGTATGTGGGACTACCTTTCGCTGCGCAAACGTGTGGCTTTCTTACATCCCCGAGCTTTGGTAGTGCCGAACCAAAGGGGTTAAACAGAGTATAGTGCCTCTCTATAGATATACGCGGTGGCCAGTGAACGGTTGTTTAGCGCGAGCCGTCGGTTTTTTCAATCAAGAAACTCTCTAGCAGACACTGCCAGCGTCGGTGTTGCGAGGCAAGAGAGGGAGAGCGTAGGACTTCACCTAATCCTCAATAGATTCACCTCTTGTAAGAAAAGGAGGCGTGTTCAGCCCATCGTTGACGTCACTTAGCATATCTTGAATCCCTTATCTGCAATCACAACATCCCCTTCATAGAAAGAAAGTTTCAGAAAACCACTCTGCCTCACACATTCCTTGTCGGAAGTGAAGTCTGGAAAAAGACTTGAACCAAATGTTAGTGGGCAATCAGAATATGTGCCAAGTGATCCGTTTAAAGTGTCCGTCTAGTTGTATGCGGAGAAAGTTGCAGATCGCAATGCCAGTGAACTAGACACTCTACATTTAATTTTCGTGGCATCGAAGATGACTCATGTTGCAGGACACTTTTGTTTGAATGCAGCTTGCATTTCTTCTTGGGCATGTTTTTAGACATTCATACTGATGGTCGAGTCCAATGGAGGAATATGTACTTGGTGCGCATCTTTAAAACTGTGGCAATCGATATGCAAAACCTGTCTGCAGGATATTTTTCAAACAGACGAAGACACAATCGAACAAGAAAAAGAAAAAAAATCATTCTCTACTGTTAGGCATCGCGGCCTACCTGAGTAGGATGTATCTGTTTCAAGCTCCATAGAGAGTAGATTCTTGTTTTCTCCTTTATCTTCGGGATCGATAAGCTGCAGCACTGCATGGAATGACAATCCCGTATAAGAACGTATGTTCTCGCTTCTGTGTTTAAAGTTGGAGTACACTGAAAAGTGCACTCCAACTTTCTTCTGTAGTTTTTCCCCCATTTTCTCGTTCGCCGATTCAAGTTCTACTTTAACAAGAGCTCTTGCTTTGCATGCTTTAGTTCTTCTATTTGCTGTCTAGCTTGTTCAAGTTCGAGCTCCTTGTATACAAGTTCTTCTTTAGCGGATTCCAGCTGTGTCAAACGCTTCCACAATCGTCCTCCGTCTCCCTCGGCTTCTGCTTGTTGGTGATTATGGCTGCACGCGGGTGATGGCAGCTCTTCGGCACTACTTATATTGATCGTTTGATACGAACCTTCACTGGTTTCGTTTCGGAGGCGCATATGTAAATATGTAGTCGCAGTGCTTGCATTTTACATAGTGCGGAAGTTGCACCACGTTCCTTGGGTGGCTTTCTTTTTGTTTTTGCTCGCTTTGATTAAAAAATACATATACTTCGTACACCGTCTTGCTTCACATTGTTATTTTCAGAAGCGTAGCTACAATAAAAGTCGGATTCAGTGAAATGCCTTGAACATACTTTTGTGTGTGCAGTAATAGTGAATTGGTGCCTTCATTCTTTTGCACAACAACAATACACATCTTTCGCAACAGTGGATCTCATGAAAACACCAGAGATGAGACCTGCTAAAATTCCATGTCATTCGTGAAAATATCATGAGAGACCGTATTATTTCCAGGGAACTATTATGCCTCGGAAGCTCAGTCTGAGACATAACGTGAGGAGTAAGTCCATAATGCTCAAAATATATTGTAGCGAATGGGTAACAATAACTATTATAATAAATGGAGAGGAGGAGGAGACAGCCTCCTAGTAGCCTTAGAGGGACGTGTAAAGTCTGCCCTGTTCGTTTAATTATACGCGGTGGGGGCGCAGCGACGGACCTTCGTCAACCCCCCCCCCCCCCCCTGAAGGAGAACCTTGCGCATACTTATGCAAATGAACGAGACTAAACGCGTTTCCAAATGCACAGGTATGGCCTTGATACAGGTGCTCCTGGTTTTTGTGTTCCCACGTTTTTCTACGTCAAAGTTAAACAGAGCAAACGACTCAACTAAAGCGGCGTTTATATGTTTGTTGTTTACGTTGACAAAAACTAAATTTATAGAATACTTTCCATTCATACTTCTACAGACAGACTACATTTAAAGCGTAGGCATTGCACCGCATGGGTTCTGAAGCGACCAGGTCGCATTGCTCTTAGACAAACTCGAATTTGAACGCTCAAACTTGCACACGAAGTTTACAGTTTCGCTCCACATGAATTCCGAAACGTTTTTATTTCCTCTGCCAGCAAATACTCAGTACTGGTGACACAGTTTTTGTCGTGTCGCACAGTTGTCACGGCTGATCGCGATGGGGACTGATCTAGATCTAACTTCTAGATAGTAGTTGACTCCTTTGCACGAACGGCGGAAAGTAGGTAATCACTTTGTCGAAATTTCATCTATATCCACTTACAAAATAAGCATCGCACTGTGTGACACCGCCTTCCAGCCGTGCGTACAGGCCCAGCAATTGAAGAGGTGATGAATAACCGTACGGCATACTAAACGGTACAAACGCAGTTTTGAGTCGTACCGCATATCTGCCCACACTGTCCGATGTAAGCACGAGCTACTTCACGTTCGCGCGTTTGATGGCACGCTCCTTTTCACGGATGGATGGATGGATGGATGGATATGGCTGTACCCTTTAAATCGGGTGGTGGCTAGCGCCACCAAGCCGTAATACCTAATGAACCAAAATCTAGATTTATTTTTTTCTTAAAAAAGTGAGTTTGAGGATTCGTACTTTGCAGTGAAGAGTTTAATTTTCACTCGTGCCTTGACTTTAGGCACCAATCAGATAACCTCCTTCTAGTTAAGTCTACCCGCTTAAAGTCTATTTGGCCTCCCGGTCCCTAAACCCCAGTGCTTTGAAAAGCTCTGCGCCATCATCCAGAACTATAGCGTGAAGCCCTTTACAGAACATTATCAAGTGTTCGGCAGTTTCTTCTTCCTCTTCACACGCACTGCATACTGTGTCTACCCCTTCGTATTTGGCCCGATATGTCTTGGTTCACAGTACTCCCGTCCTGGCCTCAAACAGTAGAGAACTACCCCGAGTATTATCATAGATCCTTGGCAATTTCCTGCTTAAAAGTTCGATAGATCTCTAGTGCGGACTTCTTAATCATGCCCATTCTCCACATGTCAGTCTCCATTTCCTTCACTTTCTTCTTAACCGATAGTTCTTTTTGGTTTGGCCACCTGCTGTTTTCTAAGTATTTACCAGTCAATTTCCTGGTTCGCTTCCTCCATTTTGTATCGACATTCTTCATGTACAAGTAGATGAATACCTTCCTAGCCCAACGCTCCTCCCCCATTTCTCTCAATCGCTTCTCAAATTTTTTCTTGCTGCTAGCTTCCCTGCCCTCAAATGATGTCCATCTCATATCACCGTGTACTCCCTGATTTGGTGTATTCCCGTGAGCTCCTAAGGCAAGCCTACCTATTCCACGTTGCTTAATTTCAAATCTTGCTTGAACTTCTAATTTCATGCAAAAGACCGCATTGCCGAACGTCAGACCAGGAACCATGACCCCTTTCCAGATTCCTCTCACGACATCATACCTATTGTAATTCCACAGTGCCCTGTTTTTCATTACCGCTGCATTCATGTTACTTTTAGTCGTCACGTGTATTTCGTGTTCCCTTAGGTACTCGACCCCATTGCTTATCCATACGCCCAGATATTTCTATTAATCTGTTATCTCGGCCGTGAGCTCCTGTATTCTAAGCTCGCTACCTTCAGTGTCATTAAAAATCATGACTGCTGATTTTTTCTTACTGAATCTGAAATCTAACCTATCTTCCTCATTACTGCAGATGTCCACCAATCTCTGCAAATCTTCCTTGTTGTCGGCCATTAGCACTATATCATCTGCGTACATCAACGCTGGTAGTGCCTGTTCAATGAGTTTTCTATGTTTGACGAAATAAAGGTTGAAGCCCAGTCCACTTCCTTCTCATTTGGCCTCTAATCCTTTTAGGTACATCATGAATAACAAGGGTGACAGGGGACACCCCTGCCTAAGCCCCATTTTACCTCTGCAGGCTTGGATACCTGTTTTTCCCACTTTATAACTACCTTGTTACCTTTATAGATATCCTTTAAAAGATTATTGACTACATTTTCTACGCCTAGTGTGTTCAGTATTCCACACAATTCCTCTTGAACCACGCTATCGTACGCTCCCTTGATATCCCCACCGTTTTCAAAATTGAGCGCCACCTATTGAACGAAATGGGGAACATATTTGTCCGCCATGTCATTATCACCCACGGCGATTCGTGCAGCTGATACCAGTACGCGACTATCGCTGCAATCCCTCCTGCATGTTTTTTTTGTGTGTGTGTGTGTACGAATTCGATCCGCAGGCGAGCGTTGACACTGCCATCGTGTTGCTGTGTTTTGTTCTGCAGTCAATCGGTGCGTCAGAGATGAACACGAAGAAAAGGTAGGTGTTTCGTGCGTCCGCGCGTAAGCCTATCGGCGCATTGAAATAGCGAGTGTTTGCTTTCAAAATCCGTTAGGAGCGTAACATCAGACACGCAAACGTGAACTAGCTCGTACTTACATTGCACAGTGTGGTGAAGTATGTGGTATGGCTCACAACTGTGCTCGCACCGTTTAATATGCCATGTGGTCATTCGTCACCTCTTCAATTGCTGTGCCTGTACGTACGGCTGGAGGGCGGTGTCACACAGTGCGATGCTTATTTTATAAGCGAATAAGGATGAACTTTCTACAAAGTGATTACCTACCTTCCGAAGCCTCCACCAAGGAGTCAACTGCGATCAAGAAGCCAGATCTAGATCAGTCCCCTTCGCGATCAGTCGTGAAATCCGTGCGACACGATAAAGACCGCGTCACCAGTACACCCTACAGTCCAAGATAATGGTGTGGAATTTTTCAAAGCATTGGGGTTTCGGTACAGTGAAGGCAAAATAGACTTTAAACGGGTGGAAATAACCAGGAGGGGTTGACCGGTTGGTGGCTACAATGAAGGTACGAGTGAAATTCAATCCTTAAACACATAGTGATAGTACTTAACATTATGGCAAGGTGGCGTGAGCCACCACCCTACCTAAAGGGCACCGCTGAATACATCCATCCATCCATTCGGTCTATTGCATCGTTTCCGCATGCGCTTGTCAAAGCCCAAGGTTTATCCGACGCGGGAAAAGAAAACGATGGTGTCTAAGTAAACCTGTGCACGTTATGGTTTGAACATGCACTATACTTTGTGGCAGGTATAATCTCCATTCTATCTGCCTCGCCGGTAAAAATTTTCTGCTTTCATCAGTACTCAATATTAAAGGAGAGTCAGAGCTAGTCATCACTGTTGACTGAGGTATTTATGGTGTTACACTAAAATACAATCAGCACGTTATAGTAGGCACTTCTACCTTATTATAAGTTTATGTGAAAAGGCAAGCCCACTTCTGTCTTCATATACATATTTGAATCCTTTCTTCTAAAACAAAGACAAGAGAGGAGAAGAGCTGGGATGCCCTTGAACTGGCGTCCGCTAATACCAGCGGGCGCGCCCATATATTCACCTGGAGGAGTAACAACAAGGCCCACTTCTATATACTCTTCATATCTGCCCGTTCGTGGGAAGGAAATCGCCGCCAGCCCATACAGGCAATCCGGCACGCGTAGACGAGTCGCTGCTGCGGTGCGGACGAAATCAGGTCTTCGAACAACGGGCCGATTGTCCGCCGTCCAGGAGGTTCGCCCCTTCGCTTGCGATCGGTGGGCGGGAGCAGTGTTCCCGACAAGATGGCATAAATTATAGTTTCCAGAGTGGCCGCAGGGGTGCGATCATCTTGCATACGTGACAGCTGCTTAGGTCGCGTATGTGGTATCGCATCCTGCGTGCCGTACATTTACCCGGAGATTGGTCGACAAGAGGGCACAGTCATTACTTTGATGGTGAGCGGCGCACTGCTGTTGCAAGCAACATATGCGCAGGGTGCCTAAAGGTCGACGGGAATTTCGGGACACATCAGCAAGCCCTTCCGTTTTTCTACTTTTTTAGCGAAGCTGTATTTTAAACTGGTATAGAGCAATACGATAAATAATAAATGGCCACGAAGACCGACACTAGCGCTCTGTACTCTTGTGTCGGTCTCCTCGGTCATTTCTTCTATCCCGCAATGCGCTGTAACACTTCAAGTATACGACGAAGGAACTCACCTAATCTTCAACACTTGTGAGGCTGTATTTCGCTAGATCAAATCAATATTGGTCCGTTCGATGTACGCAAAATAACTGCTAGCGCATATGTATAAAAAAACAGATCAAGCACTTCTCCTCGCCACTGCATGGTTCACCAAAGAAGAATAAGATGTCCGCTGGAGGAAAATATCAGAATGAACGATGTCGCAACAGCTTCTAAATATGTATTAGGTTGCAAATTTTCACGTCTCGAAGCAACTCTGAAGAACTGAAATATTTTCAATGAACGTTGGCAGACGTTTCCTTTTTGAGTAATTTTTTTCAGTGCACATTCACATACGAAATGCGATAATATGCAAAGCTGTGCGAGACAGCATAGATTTAGGCAATGTTTTTCATAAGAATCGAGGAGGGGCATAATTTTTCCACAGTGACGCCACCCTTTTGTTTGCGTGCCGTAGATTTTTTTTATTGCATAAGTTTGCCCTAAAGCATCAATGCATATTAAACAAAATTGTGAAGCGGTGTTTCCTCCATGAAGTTGGAGGGACCTTTGGTTTAGACCATAAATTCATAAAATGCTTCACAATACATGAACAAGAAAATGAAGCAATGACAATGGACGGGTGTTGATCCTCGGCTTCAGCGGAGTAACAATTGGACATAAAACATTTATTGGAATGTTATATCGTGGATCTCCGGCTGTCATTATCCGCAAAAACTTGTGTGGCCATAACATCACTTTAATAAGCTACGAAAGGTCCAACTTAGTAGCAGTAAGGGGCAAAACCTTGCACTTTATGTCAATAGAGGCGGTCCGCTTCGTAGGCACACTTATGCGCGAAACAGTGAGCATGACAATTAACCTGCGTCATGTCAAGTGAGAGAGAGAGAAATATCTTAATGGAAGACCCGAGATGTTTACTTAGACTGGGCAACCGGCTATAAAAGCCGCCCGACATGTCCTCAGTCATGGACGCCATTTGTTTTATTTCAGGGCGAGCATCCTTATGGTCTAGGGCAGTATACATACCTCCAGCGTAGCCAGCACAACATATCCCGAGACAGATGGACGGGCGCTTTGCCCCACTCATCACTATTCACTCCGTGAATATGCTGTCATTTTTTATACCTTTATTTTCCTCTTTTTTTGTCTCTTCTTCTCTCTTCTCCACACCTTGAATACCCTCTCCCCGTTCACCTACAGGCGCTCAGCCATGCTGCTAACCGGGGTTGCATGAGTTGCATCTTTTTATTTCCTCATCATTTCCTCCTCCTGCTTGGCTATTCGCCTGACATGCTACTGCGGGTACATGGTGAACATTTTGACGTATAAAGTGATAAACCCATAACACACACGGCCACACAAACGTAGACTAGACGCACGTAAATCCACTGTCTACGAAGTTTTGTTCAGGTTTGTGGCACGCGAGAAAGCCAACAGTTCTTTCGTCACGCGTACGCTCAGATGCTGCTTCTTCATGGGCCCAGATTGTGTCGCAGCTTCAAGCACGAGTCTCGTTCATGATGTAGGGCTGCCATTAGAGAGTGCCCATCCGATGCGTAGAGCTTGCATTTACAGAGGACATTGTTCAGACTTTCTGGGAAGTTGCATTGAACGCAAAGGATAAGTTCTACAGTTTGATCTCGCTCCCAACGTAGTTGCTGTATGCCACGTTTATTCTGATGTGGCCAAGCATATTTCCTGTTGTGTGTAGAGCTCTCGCGTCTTAATGAAAGAATACGCGTGAGCCAAGACGAATACAAGCGTAGACTGTAAAGAAATAGTATACCGCAACTGAGCCAGTGACGAATGTAAAGTGTTCTCTACCTAGGATCTTGTTTTTGTACGACACAGACAGCACCTTATAAACGGGGTCATGGCTGTTAACTGCAGCAGTAACAGCAGAAACTGCAGTTACTGCAGTTACTGCAGAGACAGCATCAACTGTATCGTTAGTAGTAGTAGTGGTAGTAGTAGTAGTAGTAGTAGTAGTAGTAGTAGTAGTAGTGGTAGTAGTAGTAGAAAAAGAAGGATAATGGTAGTTCTTTTGTAAGTTATTGTATAACCCACAATTGACGCTCCAGCGCTTCCTAACTAACACGGTGAAGAGAGCGAGCGCTGTCGCGCGAAACGTAAATGTATACAGCGAAGAGCTCCTAAAAATGATTCACTCCTGCATAGACTAGCTATATTTTACATACTACAATCCCATTCGCATCGAATAAATCGCGGTACCCATATCTATGCCCATCCAATGATAGTTTAGCATAAAGGAGAAAACCGTAGAACGTGTCTTTAAGTGCTGTCCTCAGATGATTATTTCCGTTCTATGCACTATCCTCCGGCTGCTTTTGAGACGCCAATGACCCATACGTGCTCGCTAAATAAGCAAGTTACGCATCTCTCGACCAAGCCCAAACCGGTACTCCGAAATAAAGCAAAGGCACGCCGCGATACAACCTCCGTCTAACACACTTGCCAACGGAGCATTCATCAATGTTTGACCGCGAAAAAAAAGCCCGGTTACAGGGATCGTTCTTGATCGCCAAGGTGGGTGCTTCAGAAAACAGCCTCTCTTCGGCGGCCGCAACCCGGTCAGCAGCGGTGATCGGTGTCACGACGACCACGCAATGCGCCTTTCTGTGGTCGTGAACCTTTATTTCCCGCCATGACCGCGGTCGCAACGCACTCTTTCCGTCGCGGGGTCTCTCATTAAAGCTCGACGCTGGCCGTATATTCAGAGGGCGCTTACGCCTCTGCGAATATAGGGAATCGAAGCGATCCAATACCGCCTGCCTAACCTCCGCGTGAGCCTTTCACGGCCATCCGCGTACGCGCTGCCGGAGAAAAGGTCAGGTGTGCGTATATAGACAGCGCCAGCTGCCCTCCGACGCAACGTTGCGTCGACCGTTCGCGTGGCTTATTCAATCGACGGCTCTTGCCTTCCTGCCGTGAGCAAGGGGAGGATACAGTCACGTTCCTTTTCACCGCCGCCTCAGCGCGGCAGAGCTAAGCATCCGTGTGCGAGCGTGTATGTTTTCGTGTTACCTCTAAGAGCAATACACGACAGATTCCTGGGTCGGAGTAACGTGTATCGGCAAGGCCGGCGTATTGAGCGCGCTGAGAACACCGCTGAAGGCGCTCGAAGATTATGCCCCTGTGTGGCTGTTATGCGGCGTAATGAACGGTACCATTGCTTCAGGTTTACAGCGAGAAAAGAAAAAAAAAGAATAGTATGAAAGGACGCTGCGTATCTGTTGAAACCGCTATTTCACGAAGGCGTACACAACGGGCCTGTTTTCATATCGCTGCGGCGACGGCAAAAGCGTGCGCGGGATGTATATTTATACCTCATCTTTTACGTGATCCGCTATGTCTGCTGCCGCCGATGCTACTTACATCAACAAAAAAGAGTGAATAACGTTCTTTTATCCCCTCTCTCAATATACCTCTCTCCGTGTAAGCGCAAAGCCCTACAACACACGTACCCCTTATAACATGCCCTTATAACTTGCCCGATAGTCGTGTGTGTCATCCTTTCCCGCATTGCATGTCTTTTAAGTGCTATTCACGTCATACGTGCATCTTTACTCCCTTACACAATCGGATAACCAAGTTTTCTTACAACACAACGAAGTTTAAAATTACTGTATTTGTGAAGCCTGAAGTGAAAATTGCGAAATAATTACCTGTATGATGATGAAAATTGAATATTAAGTCAAGTCTGTCCACTTCAAAGAGCTCCCGTGGAGCCTCTTTTTTTCTCCACATCAACTAACCTATTTTTCCGCTCCGCCCTCCCATGAAAAATAGGCCAAAGGTTCTTGAGATATTCTCGGCAAACATACAGTACTCTATTCGAGATCAACCCAGCTTATGCTGTGGCACAGGTCATATGGCTGGCGTGCTGACTTTTTGTAGTTGGCCCCTCCTCTGGGTAACTCAATATTAAACACTCCATTACTGGTAAGAAACCAATCAAGCAGCCTCACTGAGCCATAAACTTAAGAATGAAGGCCTAGATAGGGTGCTTTGGTTGAATAAATGAATTGTATTTTGCTATCACTTATATTTACTACGATGATCATCAAGAAAAGCTATAAAGCTGTCACATTTAATTTTAAAGATAGATCGCCGCAACAAAGGGTGAAGAACTCTGCATGCCATGGTGTGTTTCTCACATAAAGTATTAGTTGTGGATCAACTGATTTTCAGGGGCGAAGCTCCTTAAGCCGTGTGTCGTGCGTCCTCGATGTATCTAGTTGAAGGTTTAGTTATTGGAATCTCCTCTAGATGGTCGTACTTGTATAGGATTAGTATATGATGAAAATATGCGAAATGGTAGCAGATGGAGTGTTCATTAGAAGGACTGACGATTCACGGTTTACCGACAAAGCCCTCCAAAGCTTCGCCCACTGATCATCATTAACTCCGTGGATATGCTGTGATTTTTCGCCTTAGGACTTAATCGAGGCTTAATTCAACATTCTTGATATAACCGAACACTTCCACAGATTGTTTCATACTTAAATAAAACTAATTGCTGTGTATACCGACCGGTATTACCACGTGCTGCGTCACCTAGCTTTTGCAAGTCTTTTAGGGGTGAAGCTTTTAAGGGTGTGGGCCGTTCCCTCATCTCTAGTAGTAGTAGTAGTAATAGCAGTAGTAGTAGTTGTAGTAGTATGCAGCCACCTGTAGTTTACAAATTGCTCAATAGATGATGATGTGTGTATATGTCCTCGGAAATCGTATCACTGGATGGCGTTAGTGGTTTTCGTGCAGTTGACGATTTCGTATAGTTGACAAACAGTCAGACCGACTGACAGACTGACAGACGGACTGATGGACGGACAGACTGCACAATAGACGGACAGACGGACAGACGGACGGACAGATGGACAGACAGGCATCTCTTCAGGCACCTCTCTTTCGTCCGCCGACAGACGGACGGACGGACGGACAGACAGACAGACAGACAGACAGACAGACAGACAGACAGACGGACAGACAGACAGACGGACGGACGGACGGACGCTTCGCCTCACTCATCATCATTTACTGCGTGTATATGCTGTGATATTTTTTTTATTCCAGCTTACTTGCAGTTGCCAGCAGCCCTACTGACATCGTTGTCTTCAGTTCATAATATACGGTGGCGACGAGGTGACAGTTCGCGTTGCGTTCGGAAGAGCCTCACGGCGTTTCGTTTCGTTTTATGTTTCGAGTCGCTGCAGACCCCCACACTAGATCCCATCCTGTTTGTTTTGACTCGTCCAATTGATTTAGCGAAGAGCATGTTCAGCTGACTTGAGTGGAACGAAAGGGCCGTTAGAGCTTTCACTGAATAAACACCTATTTAGAGCGCGTATATATAGGGACCGGTGAGTAAGAACATCAATCGCTCATGTTTTTTTTTTTTTACCAGTGACCTTGTCTCGGTGTCTCTAGGAGGCAACGCATTGCAGTACTAATTTTTTAAACGTGCCATACTGCGTCGCCGAGAAAACACGTGTGAGCTTTTTGACCTTGCTTCAAGTCGGAGCGAGTCGCTTAGTCAGTAATAGCGAATTACGGAAATTGATGGTTTGGTAACACGGACAAGGCCACTGCGCTAAAATGGGACAAATTCATTACCGCACACCGCATTTATGTTGACTACCAGCTCATCTATAAGTGCAAATAACGCTCGAGTAATAGTTTGCGCCAGTTGCTTTTGAGAAACTGCTGCAAACTATTACTTGTGCGGTACAGATCTCGCTCTTCCACGTTGTCATCTTAGGCAATTTTCAATACTCATTTAGAGCAACAAAAATGTCTCATATTTACACTTATATTATCAGCCTAGGTGCTAAAAGAACTGCTATTTTAGTCACGAATAGTCTACTTTTTTTCTTTGCAGTAGCTTCTTGGCCTTACATACAAGAAACCATCTTGACAAAATGGTCAAGGCATGTGCTACATGACACGCCTTGTAGGAAAGCTACCCCGAGTGACACAACATGCGTTATAAGATACGTTACATATTTGTATAAAAACTGTTGTTTACTCGTTCACTGTGCTCATATTTGTACTTCAGCGGAATTTCGTATTCACACATTATTTTTTGTATATCTACTGGCTGTTACTTCTTTGCAGGACTTCGACGCAGTGCCAATATAAAGATCCCGAAATGTTGAAACATCTAATTAACTGCTACGCATATATATATATATATATATATATATATATATATATATATATATATATATATTTTGTGACGTATCAAGCGATGGTTGGTAGAAGCAGAGAAGGAAGAAGTGCAGAATGGAATAAACATGGCGTATGAGCCAGGCCACGTCATCCAGTCATCATAGCGTCACACGAGCCGACAGGATGAAGACCTGCCAGCCCCTTCATCAGTCGCTCATCATCTACGCAGTTCTCCGCATGACACCCTGAGAATACATGAACTACCGTACAAGCGCCTAGCATTACGCATCGACCAGCATAATGTCAGAAGCATCTACTGACCTTCCCATCCCCAAGTACACCGGAGCAGCGGACGATGGACCCGTACAAGACTGGTTCGACCTGTTCGAGCTTCACGCTACAGCTGCATCTTGGTCGGAACGGGAGATGGTTACAAACTGCAGTGACTACGTCACCGGTGAGGCATTTAAATTTTACCTAACCCACATAATCGAGAACGACGAGTCATGGAGAAAAATCAAAGAGGAGATGATTACTCGTTTTAACAACTATGACCAAGACCTACTCATTGCCAACCATCTAGAGACTACCGCACACTATCGTCAATTCCTTAAGAAGTCCTCAACCATTCGAAAGCCCAGCGCGAATCGACAACTGCCTCAAGACGAAGTGGCACATGAGTTTACTTACAGAAGGCCATGCGTATATTGGGAAAAACCTAACCGTCAAGCGCGCCTCCCTTCTGCGTGAAAGTCAGCATTTCCGAAGTCATCGCTTCAGCATATGACCCGAGAAGTTGCTCAACCACCTGATGCCTTTCACTCTTCGTCTCGCATACGTGGTCCACCACCTTGGTTTTCGTCACGCGGTTCTTCAAGCGCTCCTAACGCTCACCACTTGCCTTATAAGGCCGCCGTATTCTTGGTAGATGACCTGGCGCATCGGAAAAATACCCTGTCAAGCCATTCTTCTTCCGTACGCTTTCATGCATCACTGTCCGGCGCACACACCCTCGACAGTCCAAACAAAACAGAAGGCTCAGACAAATCGAACGTCACACGCTGCCATGCCCAAGAGCCTCTCGTAGTGAACAGTGTAGAAAAAGCTTCCGAAGAACTTTCTATCAACTCTGAAGCGTCATCTTCATTGCCTGAACTGCATGACAACAGCTCACAGACTACCAGCTGCCGACTGGAGAACCCATCAGGTTGTCATGAAAACCAGCACGATGTTCAAGAAGGGCATCCACCGCAATATGGTCCACAGCAACGTCAGCAACACCAGCAAAAGCAAGTCCGTGAATTGCAGACACTCCAACGGACACACCAACATGGACGACGACGCAAAGCAAGCCTCTTAAAACAAATTCAAGAAGCGAGGCACTTCGCATAAGGGATCGGTGCCAGAAACGCATTTGGCACAAAATATCAAGACTGCGCCTAAGATTACAGCTCCGAAACCACAGTAAACACCGAACAAGACAAGAAGTCACCAGTTCTACCGCGAAAATATTCAGACACCATCCCATTAGTTTACGACAAAGATCCAACCCCACAGAAAACTACGAAAGAGACTTAACGTTATAATCTGTACAACGCACGAACATAGACATAATTCCTTGAACTTCAGTTCTTGTACACGCAGGCTGCAAGCACTAATTCTGTCTCAGCCGCGACACAGAATACAACGCGTACGACAGAAGATTCGGCGCCTACGACATTCGACCTTCAAGTGCTCCAAGGACTTCCAACCTTGTTCGTTCCTAGCAGCTGCTCAAGTCATGTCATGGTCAGTGCAGTTTTGCAAGCCGCGGTTACCTTCTCCAGAACACCACAGCCAACCTCGCCCACCAGAACTCCCCCATTCACCGGACTGCTGCACTCTTTTCTGAAGTTTTGTGAGTTTACGGAACACCACTGGGATATGAAACCAATTGTGCACTTCGACATTTGTGACTTCTCAACCTTACTTTGTTTACTTTTTCTTGCTCGTAATCCATGCCTTCTTTCGGGGGGAGGGGGAATCATGTGATGTATGAAGCGATGGTTGGTAGAAGCAGAGAAGGAAGAAGTGCAGAATGGAATAAACATGGCGTATGAGCCAGGCCACGTCACCCAGTCATCATAGAGTCACACACACACACACACACACATATATATATATATATATATATATATATATATATATATATATATATATATATATATATTATATTGGAAGAATGATGACAACACCAGGGAACAACAAGCATCATTGCTGAGTAAGGCACCACGAGATCGGCGCTCGAGCTCCACCATCTTCCTCGTCCTGTCGCTATCTCGAATCCTCCACCTACCCGTTAGGTTCGCCCAATAAACGTTTTTACATTTCGTGGATCTTGCTGGGTAACTACATCGCCTACACCCTGGAACTCCCATCCCGCACCCTGCCGTCGACCATGCAAGTTGACGCTGCCCAACACGGTTCACCAGCGAGACCCCCCAATCTTTGCGGGCACCGAAGACCAGGATGTCGAGGACTGTCTGTCGTCATGCGAAAAAGTCGGTGGAGCCAACAGGTGGGATGACGCTGCTAAGTTGGGCACTGTCAATTTTTCTCTCACCAACGTGGCCAAGCTGTGGTATACGAACCACGAAACCGAGTTCGCCAACTGACCCGCCTTCAAGGAGGCGACATGTGCCGTTTTTTGGTTTCCCTGCCTTACGGAAGCTACGCGCTGAACAATGTCTGCGCACATGGGCACAGGAGCCAGGTGAAACTTTCACCTCATATATAGAAAATCTAATCGATCTCTGCCGGCGCGTTGATGCTTCCATGAGCGAGATTGCAAAGATACAGCACATTATGAAGGGCGTCGACGATGACGTATTCCAGATCCTTCTCGCGAAGTCTCCTAGCAATGTGGCCGAAGTAGTGACTTTGTGTCAGAGCTATGGTGAATTGCGGATGCAATGAGCTCAGACGCAACGCTCATTCCAGACAATCCAACCATTGACCGCACTAGACGTCATGACGGACCAGACAAACTTTCTCGCACAAATAAAAGACTTCATGCGAAAGGAAGTGGCTCGGCAGCTTTCTCTACTGCTTTTTGCTCAACGCGAAAAGCACTCGCACCAACAGCCACTGTGACATCCACCACCATTGGCTCCCATGCTCCGACATGTGGTCCAGGAGCAGATTTCCGAGACTATGCCGGTGCCCTTGCAGCAGCCCCCCGTCACCGCGCCTCTTACTTACGCTGAGGCACTAAAGCGGCAGCAGCCACACCACCCCCCGCCGTTCCAGGGACTGCTGCATACCTCCGCCCCGACTCAGCCGTTCACCGCCTGGGCTCCTCCCATTGCTACCACAGCCTCAACTCACCCGTCCGCCACATGGGCTGCTCCCCTCGTCGCCAATACTTGGAGAACGCGCGATAACCGGCCCATCTGTTTCGCGTGCAGTAGTCCTGGCCATACCGCCCGATACTGCCGTCGTCGCGTGCTGGGACACACAGACGCCCGGACACATAACAGCTTCATGGACATTTCTCCATCTCGTCTGGAAAATTCGAATCCTCAATCAAGCTCGTCTTCACGGGAATGTCCGCGTACTATGTCTGGTCGCTCACCTTCACCCCGTCGTTGCTCCCTGTCACCCATGCGTCGTCGGCCAGCTCCTGAACGCGAAGGAAACTAAACGCCGCAGTTCAAGAGCCAAGAACTGCGCTGTCGAAATGCTCAAGTCCTCGGACATTGCCATCGAATATTGTCGAAATTTTTGTAGAAGGTACTCGAGCATACGCTCTAGTTGATACCAGTGCTGCCGTTTCCGTGATAGGCGCTAAACTTTGCCGCAAGCTCCAAAAAGTGACTACGCCTCTTGATATGATGTCCTTGCAAACAGCAAATGGGGACCCGGTTCAGCCTGCAGCCGCCTGTACTGTCCGACTGATCATCGTGAAGGACCACTACACTGTTGAGTTTATTGTTCTTTCGTCATACTCACACGACATCATACTTGGATGGGATTTTTTATCGCGTAACCATGCAAAATCAGAACTTCCACTCTTCCCGTTTTACGACCAACCCACCGACCGCATTCAGCCCACCGTACACAAACTCGTCGTCAAAAAAGGCACTGAAATTCCTTCGACAGTAGCTGTGTTGCTCCCCGTGTTCTATGACGACATTAGGGACGAAGATGCATTCTTTGAACCACATAGCCTCTTCCTTAGTCGAAGATCAATTGTTCTGCCTTATTCAACCCTCTCCATTGCTGAAAGAAATAGTGCTCTTTGCCTCATCAATCCCCTTCCGTACCCGTCGAACTGTTTCACGGTGAATATCTTGGACACGCGCATGCCATTGATAAAGAACAAATTTTTACCATGCCGCCAGATTGTTCCGGTGACTACGACCTCATCAGTGCCCTCAACCATTCTTATGTACCACCTTCCGAGCTTTTCAATTCATCGATCGCCGACGGACTATCGCCATCTGAAAGATCTGAGCTTCTTCAGCTGCTCTACCAGTTTCGTAAATCCTTTGACGTTGCTCAACCTACCCTTGGCCGAACTCCCAGTTTTTTTTTCACTTCATCGACACAGGTTCCAACGCGCCAGTACGACAGCGACCATACCGTGTTTCCGCCGCGGAACGTCAGGTTATCACCAAACAGGTTGACGATATGCACAAGCACGACGTTATCCGACCTTCCTAAAGTTCATGGGCATCACCTGTCGTTCTTGTTAAGAAGAAGGATGGTACAATTCGCTTCTGCGTTGATTACATGTGCCTAAACAAGATCACTCAAAAAGACGTATACCCATTGCCCAGGATTGATGACGCCCTTGATTGCTTACAAGGTGCCGAGTTTTTTTCGTCGTTAGATTTGCGTTCGGGGTATAGGCAGGTGCCCTTAGCAGATGCCGATCGTCCAAAAACAGCCTTCGTGACACCGGACGGGCTATATGAGTTCAATCTCATTCCCTTCGGCCTCTGCAATGCACCGGCCTCATTCGAACACATGATGGACTCGGTTCTCCGGGGTTTGAAATAGAACATATGTCTCTACTACCTCGACGATATCGCCGTCTTTGCACCCGATTTCGCAAAACGTCTTGTACGCCTGAAACATGTCCTCACGTGTCTGAAGAATGCGCAGCTCCCACTGAATCTCAAGAAATGCCACTTCGCTGCTCGGAAGCTCACCATTCTCGGTCTCGTCGTATCAGAGGGTGGCGTTCTTCCCGACTCGCTAAACTACGCACTGTCGCTGAATTCCCCAAACCAACGACTGTAAAATAGTTACTCAGCTTCGTAGGATTGTGCTCCTACTTTCGTCGGTTTGTGCGCAACTTTGCCTCCATAATCGTCCCTTTGACCCAACCTCTAAGCAATGCCAATGGTATCTCGTCATGGTCTTCCAAGTGTGATCACGCATTTACCACTCTTCGCCGTCTCCTGACAGCTCCACCTATATTGCGTCACTTTGATCCCACGGCTGCAACTCAGATCCATGCAGACGCCAGCGGTGTCGGTCTCGGTGCAGTTCTCGCTCAACGCAAGCCCGGCTCCTCTGAGTATGTCGTCGCCTACGCCAGCAGAACGCTCAACAAGGCTGAGGTAAACTACAGTGTTGCCGAAAAAGAGTGCTTAGCCATACTTTGGGCGATTGGCAAGTTTCGCCCATACTTATATGGCCGCACGTTAGCTGTAGTTACAGACCATCATGCCTTATGTTGTTTGTCGTCGCTGAAGGATCCATCAGGTCACCTTGCTCGTTAGGCTCTGCGACTTCAAGAGTATGACATCCGCGTCGTGTACCGTTCCGGCCGCCAACATGCCGATGCTGATGCGCTCTCGTGATCCCCACTGTCCACGGAGGCTGCCTCTATATTATCTATAGAACACGCGCTGTCACCTCTTGACATCCACGCAATGTGCACAGTGTGACGATCCATGAATAGCTTCGCTTCTGGACCTTTTATCTGGGGAGCCTACACTTCCAACCACTCGAGCAATGCGACGCCAGACTTCGAGCTTCACCATTCGAGGTGACCTCTTGTACCGGCGCAATTACTCCCTAGATGGCAGGAAGTGGCTGGTCGTTATTTTCCGAAAGCTGGGCTCTACAATCAGTGCATCATTTCACTCCGACCAGCAATGCACTCACGCCGGTGTCTTCAAGACCTACGAACGTTTAAGGAAGCGGTACTATTGGCGTGGGATGTTCGCTTTTGTTCGACAGTTTATTCGCGGCTGCCACGAGTGTCAGCGGCGGAAACAGCCACCGAATCCAGGAGCAGCTCCACTACAGCCGCTTGCGTGCCCCGACCACCCATTCGATTGCGTCGGAATTGACCTTTATGGACCACTGCCATTGACTATAGCAGGAAACCGGTGGGCTATCGTTGCTGTAGATCACTTGACACGGTACGCCGAAACCGCTGCTCTTCCTACCGCGACCGCTCAGGACATCGCAGTTTTCATCCTCCATCGGTTCGCGTTGCGTCACGGCCCTCCTCGCGAGCTCCTCAGTGACCGGGGCCGTATATTTCTATTTGACGTAATCCAAGCACTTCTCCGCCAATGCCATATTGTACACCGGATGAGTACTGCTTACTACCCTCAGATAAATGGCCTGACTGAGTGGTTTAATCGGACCCTCGGTGACATGCTCACGACGCATGTGGCATCTGGCCAAACGAACTAGGACCTGGTACTTCCGTTTGTGACCTACGCGTACAACACCGCTACCCAAGTCACCCCCGGCTTTTCCCCATTCTTCCTTCTATACGAACGTCAACCATCGCACACAATTGACACTTTGCTGCCATACGCACCATATGCATCTGAGTGCACGACCATGTCCGAAGCCGCCCGTCACGCCGAAGAATGCCGCCAACGAGCGAAGCAGTTTACTACGGCTGACCAGCAGTGCCAGAAAAAGGCCCGCGACGACCACCACCCTCCTGCCGCAAAGTTCGCCCCTGGAACCCTTGTATGGCTGTATGTACCACACTGTGAACCTGGTTTGTCTACCAAGCTACCTTCAAATTACCATGGTCCATACCGCGTGGTAGAGCACACATCGCCCGTCAATTACGCCATTGAACTGCTTACGCTGCTCGGTGACCATCGTCGGCGTGGACACGACATTGTTCACGTGGACCACTTGAAGCCGTACTTCGACCCACTTGCTCCCACCTGTTAGATCGCCAGGATGGCTTCATCTTTCTCGAAGGGGGCAATTATAATAAAGGAACGATGACAATACCAGGGAACAACAAGCATCATCGCAGAGTGAGGCACAAAGGCACCACGACGTCGGCGCTCGAGCTACAATATCTTCCTCGTCCTGTCGCTATCCCGAATCTTCCACCTGCCCGTTAGGATCACCCATTAAACCTCTTTACATTATATATATATATATATATATATATATATATATATATATATATATATATGTGTGTGTGTGTGTGTGTGTGTGTGTGTGTGTGTGTGTGTGTGTGTGTGTGTGTGTGTGTGTGTGTGTGTGTGTGTGTGTGTGTGTGTGTGTGTGTGTGTGTGTGTGTGTGTGTGTGTGTGTGTGTGTGTGTGTGTGTGTGTGTGTGTGTGTGTGTGTGTGTGTGTGTGTGTGTGTGTGTGTGTGTGTGTGTGGTGTGTGTGTGTGTGTGTGTGTGTGTGTGTGTGTGTGTGTGTGTGTGTGTGTGTGAAACACCATATCACTGCAGGCTTCCTACTACCTTGTGGTTGTTACGTTGGAAATTCTTTTCCTACTTTAAAACAAAATCCACTCTTCTAAAACTTTCTGATTAACTTACTGACGAAATTTCCTATTCAACAATATAAAAGCCATCTTTTTACTTGAACCGCTATACATGCAACAATAGCCAAATGCAGTTTTTTCCAACTTTGCCAGAATGATTTGGTGACATTTTTGTTTCATTTCCTCCCAAAGTATATTAGTCATTTATTATGAAACACATAAAGTAGTAAGTGTAAATATAACGCTGGCCAAAAATTAGGTGCTTTTATAAAAACGCTAAACATGCCACACATTGCAACTTTTCACCAAAGCAGAAAGAAACAAAAATGAATGAGCTATCATAGCCATAAAAGAGTAGCGCATAGAGATTAACGAAAACATTGTTTCGTAATAATTACTCAAACCAGCAATATTATATACATTATTTAGCGTGACACAGTCTAACTGGGCGCCCAAAGTTTGAAGCGCCCTCTAGGCAACACAATTTTTTTCTGCTAAACATAACGCCCCAAGAAGAAACAATTGCGTCCCTGCGATTTAGTTTAAAAAAGCAAAACCGTGGCATCCATTTCATCCGGGGTGAATGAACTGTTTTCACTTAAAGACATAAAGCAAGAGACCCAGAGGATGATTCATCTAGCCTGAATTATCTTGACTCTTCTCGTAAGTTGCCTTGTTGAGCCCTTTCTTAATCAGGAAACAGCCAAGCCGTTCATCAAGGTTACCTATAGAGTAACAGCACAGCCGTAATACACCTTCGCCTTACCCTGAAAAGCAGTGGTGCATTTATCGCAATTTCATCCAATCGCGGTGTATGGCAATGCACTCGAGAATGCACAGACGTTGCTGCATAGCGAGGCATAACGGAGACGCTGCGGTGCCATTGCACTTCTTAACGGCAACAAGAAAACACAAGATAAAAATACGATATTCGAGGGAAAAGACAATGAAAGCTTTGTTTAAAACAAGAAGAGAGAACACTGCGCCTGTTATTTAGCCATGCTTCGTTCTCTCGCACGCACCGAGGAATGAGCCGGCTTCCAGGAAAATCCCTTCGAGGCAACTGTGAGGATGCCACACGAAAACTCCCAGCAAAACCTGGCAGCGCCACAAATTACGCGAATAATTACGTAAACGGCCACTTTTTCGGGGGAGAAAATGGTGTCGTGATTTCCCCGCGCCGTCTAGCAGAGCAACCCATTTCGCACGCTTCAAAGAACGCGCGCCTTTCAAAGCTATCAATCTGACTATTTCCTTTCCCACTGCAAGTAGGGAATAAGCTGTGCGAGGTTTAATTAGACGCGAAAGAAAGACAACGACATAAGCGAATAAGAAGACGGTGTGGTGTGCATCGTGAATCAACAAAATAGTAAGCATCGCGTAATCACTGAGCCTTGAAGGCACAGAGACAATGGAATCTGTGGAACAAGGTTACGCAGATGTGACACACCATGAGAATCAATCTCTTTCTATGTAATTTGCTAGTAACCAGCCAGCCAGCTTCGCTCGAAGTTCAGCAAAGCGTTCCCAGGCATACACTGATATGTTTGTACATGCCGAGGTAACACAATGTTTGACGATAGTGCACTTGTGACTGCGGCGAAAAGATGGAGGCGCTGTGTGCTGCCGGCTCGCGCTGTGTAATGCGATCTCACGGTATGTTTATCGCTTACTTCAACGTGAGCGCTGCACGGATATAACAAAAGGAACGCGGATAATGAAGCCATCCACGGCTGAGTGTTAAACTATCGTACATGTAGTCACGTCATGTGGTACACATCATATATGTGATTCCGGAAACAAACTTTATAACGAGGATCTCCGCCCAATCATGGCTTACAGATGACCATAATAAGTGAAGCCGATATGTGCGGCCCCTTTTTCGATCCCTGGGTAACATGGGATGTTAATTACAGTCTTAGTGTCTCTTACGGATAGAACAATGGCACTGCAGGCGCATCAGTTGGCCCATGTTTTGTCATCTTTCATTTATTTGTTTAATAATAATTATTTATTTAATATTTACTTATTATTTTTGCACTCGCTCCACATTCGGGCCTGATGTTGTTCGTTTTCAATAGACCAAGCGCTTGTAGTGGGGCTTGCTCTATTTCTCTGGCAAATATCCGCTACGATTGTTTGAGTTCTTAGGACAGCCGAATATTCATTTTGCCCTGTCAAAACTATAAGGTAGTCAAACAGCTGTAAGACGACGAACATGTCGGTGACCAAAAACTACAGTTTATCGAAGATGACCTACAACATATAGTAGGCAAGGAAGTTTTATAATTCACCCTCCAGTCCATCAAACAAAGTGCTCACTTAGCCCTTTGTTTACAGCATACGATAACAGCACGCGATAAGTGACCCATTCCGTCTAAGACGATTGTGAAAGTCGTACTCTAACGTCACACGGCTGCTGAGATGGAATAAGAAATGAAGGCTGATCCTGAAAGAGGTGCCGGTCTGACGCAGTGCTTCTAACGAACATGTACAACAGTTGGTCGTTGAAATGTGTCCGCGACAGCAAAAGAGGCTCTGCTTTCTTGTTGTGACCAGGACTTCACTGTGGTGGTTTCTTTTTTTTTTTTTACTTTCAGAGAAGGCGTACAAGCACATATCGCTGAATAACCACATGGTAATGCGACAGGCCACCAATTTAATGGACAACCAGCGAGCGAAGAGAAAGGTCTCACGACCTACGTGAGCTCTTCGTTTCAGAGGCCCACCACGCATTTGTTCCGCCGCCACAGTCCGACATCCCAAAGGGACGCACCTTTCAGAGACTAAGCGAGTCCGAAAGCCAAGACGGCTATTTTACGCAACCCGCTGGGCTGGCAGCAGCAGCATCAGCAGGGCGCAACCGCTGGAGATTACGAAGCACGCCGGCCTCGCCCTTGACAATGGTGGAGCAAGCCTTCCCAGACGCAGACGCTCTCTCACCACCACCGCGTGGTGGTGAATGGCTTCTACCACTCCGGCAGACGATGCCGCCGTTTCCTCTATCTACGCACGCTGCCCCTTACCGGCCGTGTTAGCAGCCGGTCTCTCTCTCTCACCTCCTGCACTGAATCGGCGCGAAGACACGAGAGGTCGTTCACTCTGGGGCTACCGGCGGCCGGAGAAGAGCTTCGGCAGCAACCTCGTGCACCGTCCAGCAATAGGATTGTTCCTTTCTGGCGGTAGATTCGGTCGATTCGAGGACGCGGATGCCCTCCGGTGTTGCTTGACTTCTTAGCCATTCACACAGCCAGGGGTGCAGTAAGGTGTGAAGAGAGAGCAGAGGGCTTTCGTAGTCGGCAACGAGGAAGCGAAGACGCTGGAAAATTTAGTAAAGTAACGACTGAACAAAGGTCATAAGTTGCCTCCATGCTTCGAAGGCGTCCTTATGCACTGGGTGCATACGAGGTGGACTGTCCGAGTGGCAACATGTGTAAACACTGAAAGGGAAGGAAATATGTAAACTTAAGGCGCAGCACTAGCTGAATTAGGGATAAAGCAACTGCCGAATGCTGTTGGAAGACGTTAGCCCTACTGTGTGATTAAAAGTTGAAAGGACGTTGACGTTTCACCTTCAGGAATGTAACAGTTGTACCGTAGCTTCTCAAACACGCTGTCTGCGGTCCTTTCTCGCTAGAGGCCCTGCTCACATATTACTGTTTTCGTACCATGTTTTGTTAATGTTTTCATAGTAAGCATGCCGACGTGAATGCCAGACGTGAACCCGTGTGTCGCCAGACACAACGTGTGCATGCCAGACACAGTGCTGTGAATTTTCACCAAGAGCTCCAGTGAGCAAAGAGCTATTCGGCATCAGCCGTGCGCCCGGGAGCGCCCTGTACACGCGGGAGCCCAGGAGCAGCCGTTCTTTATGCGTACTGTTGCGCCTTTGGGTAGCGTGGTGCGGACTCGGGCCATCCGAGTCCCCGGAGAGGACGAGTAGAGAAGCCGGAGAAGGAGAAAAAAATGTTTATATACAGTATTTACATGGTAGCGTGGTACAACGTGAAAAGAGAATCACACACGAGCGCCTCTGCGCTAGCGTTTTTATACATCGTCCGCCTTCCCAAGATCCCTTGCAAAGAAAATTTATGCGCAGGATACTCCAATGAGATCGTCGTCTTCCTCTCCGTCCCCGAAGAGGGAAAGCCAAACACCGCCTCCCTCTGAACCTAGGAAAGGGGGCAAGGCATGCCCAGTTCGCTGTTTGGTGAGGGAGACCCCACGCGCCAGCGTGGCACCACAGTGAGATGACGTGGAATCCCATGCGCAAAGTCGCTCCCTGATGCAGCCAGGTTGACTCAAGCAAGGCAGAATACCCCGTACAGCTGCTGGGTCGACGCTGCTTCGGAGTGTTGCTCTCGGCGGCTGACAAAAGCTTGGCCAACGACTTTTGTGTCAAGAGGAGCCGGCGACGTGGTTTTTTCCCGATTGTCCGCGTCCGTCGCCGTCCCGGTGCAGGGTTGACTCATCAACAGCTGCCAGGTGCCAGCAGGCCGCGAAGACCACGTGGAACTTGGGCGAGGCACAACAGCACCCCGCCGCCAGATGATACATCGGGAGGTCGAGTTGTTCCATGCAGCTCGGCCGGGTCGATGTCGGCGACGTTCCGGCAAGGCTCTTGCTTTCTCGAAAGGCCTGGTCAAACTGGAATGCTCCAAGAGCTGGCCTCTGCGCCCCGCTTCGGTGAAAAGTGGGTGACAAGCTCCAAGAAACGACCTTTGTCAGCCACACACAATGCGACAAGCACCGCGTGCACGCCACTCTCATCGCCAGGCCTCAGATTTTACAAAGCAAACATCTTATCTTAATAACTTAAGCTCAGGAAACAATGTGCATACTAATCGGGACAAGTGTCCAGTAACTCTTTCATACGTAATTCCATTTGGGAATCGAGATAACATTATAATCAAGCTAAACAAGCAAACTGTAGAGCTCGGGACAACGAGGGAGTCAGTAAAAAATTTCTCTATGCCCTCACTGTAACACATTGAAAAAAAAAAAAGAGTACACATAAACTAGGTAAAGGTAAACAAAAAAAATCAAACAAACCTTCCGCGTCTTTTGACGAGTCAAAACGCTCGACTTAGGGCGTCTGCATTTGTATGAAGGCCACCTTTCTTGTAGCGCACCTCGAAATTGTGCTGCTGCAGTGCTATGCTCCATCTGAGCAAACGACCATTCTTAGGTGACATTTGGTGTAACCAGGTTAGTGGAGAGTGATCAGTTTCTATAATAACTTAGAGCCAGCAACATAGCAGCCTAGTTTTTGTACGGCCCAAACAATGCAAGCACATTCTTTTTCCGAAGTGCTATAAGCCTCTTCCCTGCTGCTCAATTTGCGACTCAAATACAAAACCGGCCGCTCCTCTCCACTCTGGTCCGTCTGACATAGCACTGCTCCTAAACCGCGTTCGCTTGCATCACACTGAATAGTGAAAGGTTTTGCAAAATCCGGTGCCCTCAAGACGGGTTTCTCACTCAATGCGTGCTTCAGCTTCTGAAAAGCGTCTTCCTTTTTAGAGTCCCATTGAATGTTCACAGGTTCGGTCTTGCGTAAACTATCTGTCAAAGGGCTGGCAATCTCGGAGTAATTCGGGACGTAATGCTGATAGTAACCTGTGAGGCCGAGGAATGCTCTCATCTCGGTCTTAGTGCTGGGACGACGATAACCGACCACCGCGGCTACCTTGAGTTCGGACGGTCGACGACGCCCATTCCTACAATGTGCCCTAAATAGCTTACTTCAGCACAGCCCAAATGACATTTCTCTCTCTTTACCGTAAGACCTGCATTTTTGATCCGTTCCAAAACCATCCGAGGGTGTTCCCTGTGTCTACCCTATCTGACAATGTGCTGCTGACCGTGCCATCGGAAAGACAAAGGATTTCCGCGCCCTCATCCTCAGGAACATTGAGTGCAAGGTTTACTACTGCTTTTCGTCGCATGTAGGGTTTCATTAGGTTACTGTGATACACTTTGGGGCATTTCCGGCCCCACTTTACCTCGTAGTTGGTGTCTGAAAGCACTGACATCACTGTCGCTGGTCCCTCCCATTGTACGTCCAGCTTGTTTTTTCTTGAAGGGCACAACAGCATCACCTCATCGCCCACTCTAAAGACTCGCTTTCGAGCTGACTTATCGTAACGGGCCTTGGAAAGTGCCTGTGCTGCGCGCATGTTGCTCTCCACCACTTCGCGTGTAGTCCCCAGTCGCCCCAATAAATCCAGTACATAGGAAACCACATTAGGGTCCTCCCCACATCCAGTCCATGACTCTCGTATCAAGTGCAGCGGACCTCTCAAGTTCCTGCCGTAGACAAGTTCAGCCGGACTAAAACCCGTACTCTCGTGTGGGGCCGACCTCAGAGAAAACATCGCAGCTGGTATACACCCCTCCCAGTCACTTTTATTGCTCAAAGCACAAAGCTCGCAAAACGCGTTTCATGACCGAGTGCATGCGTTCCACAGGGTTCGACTGTGGATGGTGAATAGAGCTATGCGCGATTTTTATCCCGCAGCGTTCTAGGAATGTAGTCGTAAGGCAGCTTGTGAACACACTTCCGTTGTCACACTGTATCTCCGAGGGAAAACCCACCCGAGAAAAAATAGACAACAATGCGTCCACCACGCATACTGAACTCAACTCTTTCAGTGCGATTGCCTCCGGGAACTTGGTGCAACGCACAGCGCGGTCAGGACGTACCGATATCCTGATTTAGATGGAGGCAGAGGCCCCACGATGTCAATCACGAGCCGACGGAAGGGTTCTGTGACTATGGGCACTAGTTTCATTGGTGCCTTCCATTTGGCTGTTGATTTTCCTATCCGCTTGACAAGTGTCGCTTCACGGACAAACATCTCTACAATCCTTCCAGCACCCGGGCCAGTAGAACTCCTGAGCCAGCTTAGCTTTCGTTTTCTTTATACCTAAGTGCCCGCCCAGGCGTTTGCTTGTGGGCCAGGTCGAGAATGTTCCGCCGGTATTTTAGTGGAACTACCACGTGGGTGTAGACCCGCCCTTTAGCGTTCTCATACCTGCGATGCAACACCTCGTTTGGGTGTAGAACGAAACGTTCTTCCTAGAGTTACCTTCCTTATGTATGGCATCTAGCAGCATAGAGAGTGCGAGATCCGCCTTTTGATCGACCACTAGCGTTGCACGGTCGGTTCTGGCTAGCTGACACCAACTGGTGGACGCGGGTGTTAACACGAGCCTGTCACCAAGTCCTCGTTTTCGGGCGGTTAGAGATATTTCCTCGCTGGTGTCGACCATAGCCCCAGTTTCCGTCTCGACAACCTCGCATGGCAGACCATTTTCCCGTCGCAACTACCTCAGGTTTCCTACACTGCCCTCGGACGTCCTGTTCCCCAGAGGGTGAGCTGCCTCAGCTGTTGCGTCAGCTCGCGCGCCTTCGAACGGGTAAGGGCCATGCAAGCTATTTCGGTGGCAAATGATTCTCCACGTGTTTTTAACATTTCCTCAGACTTATTTGAAAATAGGTAAGGGAAGTGCTCCGGAAGGTTGGCTGAAATTGCTGCTTCCGTACCAATTGGCCGAAGAGGGCCCTCGATTACAACCCTCGCTATCGGTAGGCAGACGCTTTGCTTTTCTGCCACCATGCCGAATCCAGGCACACTCTCCTATATAGTCTTCGGAAGATACGCAACTTGGATGCGCTACATCCATTGTGGCCGCCGAGTCCCTCAATACCCTACACATTCGGCCGTTCACTGAGAGTGTCCTCATGTAAGGCTTCAACAGCTTTAAGCTATCCTCTGCTCCTGAATTGTGGCAAATGCATGTGCCTCTTACAGCTCCTGGCCATGTGGCCCTTTTCTCCGCAGCTGTAGCAAACAACTGGCTTCCGCGCTTCTAACGCATGCGCTATGTCACCAGGCGCCTTTGAACCTGATGAAGGTGCCGCCTTAGTCCCCTCACTGTCCTTTCCCTGCTGACTGTCTAATAACTTGGAATTCTCGGGTTTCCAGTTATTTCTTGCAAACCTCTTGCGTCCCTGGTTTCCCGACCAGCTTTCTACCTTTTCATTTTTTTCCGAAGTTCGTGGTGTACTGCGGAGACTACGGCGTGAGCAGTAATCTTCGGCGAGTTCTGCTGCCCTGTTCATGTCTACGTCTTTCATCCTATCCTGCACCCAAAGCCTTACCTCCTCGGGAATTCCCGGTAAAACTGCTCAAGTACCATCAACTCAATGACCTTGTCATGGTTGCCATAGACTTGCGCGCTTTTGAGCCACTCTTCAAAGTTGGCTCTAATTTGGTAGGCATAGTCTGAATTACAGTCTTAGTGTCTCTTACGGATAGAACAATGGCACTGCAGGCGCATCAGTTGGCCCATGTTTTGTCCTCTTTCATTTATTTGTTAATAATAATTATTTATTTAATATTTACTTATTATTTTTGCACTCGCTCCACATTCGGGCCTGAGTTGTTCGTTTTCAATAGACCAAGCGCTTGTAGTGGGGCTTGCTCTATTTCTCTGGCAAATATCCGCTACGATTGTTTGAGTTCTTAGGACAGCCGAATATTCATTTTGCCCTGTCAAAACTAAGGTAGTCAAACAGCTGTAAGACGACGAACATGTCGGTGACCAAAAACTACAGTTTATCGAAGATGACCTACAACATATAGTAGGCAAGGAAGTTTTATAATTCACCCTCCAGTCCATCAACAAAGTGCTCACTTAGCCCTTTGTTTACAGCATACGATAACAGCACGCGCTAAGTGACCCATTCCGTCTAAGACGATTGTGAAAGTCGTCTCTAACGTCACACGGCTGCTGAGATGGAATAAGAAATGAAGGCTGATCCTGAAAGAGGGTGCCGGTCTGACGCAGTGCTTTCTAACGAACATGTACAACAGTGGTCGTTGAAATGTGTCCGCGACAGCAAAAGAGGCTCTGCTTTCTTGTTGTGACCAGGACTTCACTGTGGTGGTTTCTTTTTTTTTTTTTTACTTTCGAGAAGGCGTACAAGCACATATCGCTGAATAACAAATGTAATGCGACAGGCCACCAATTTAATGGACAACCAGCGAGCGAAGAGAAGGTCTCACGACTACGTGAGCTCTTCGTTTCAGAGGCCCACCACGCATTTGTTCCGCCGCCACAGTCCGACATCCCAAGGGACGCACCCTTTCAGAGACTAAGCGAGTCCGAAAGCCAAGACGGCTATTTTACGCAACCCGCTGGGCTGGCAGCAGCAGCATCAGCAGGGCGCAACCGTGGAGATTACGAAGCACGCCGGCCTCGCCCTTGACAATGGTGGAGCAAGCCTTCCCAGACGCAGACGCTCTCACCACCACCGCGTGGTGGTGAATGGCTTCTACCACTCCGGCAGACGATGCCGCCGTTTCCTCTATCTACGCACGCTGCCCCTTACCGGCCGTGTTAGCAGCCGGTCTCTCTCTCTCACCTCCTGCACTGAATCGGCGCGAAGACACGAGAGGTCGTTCACTCTGGGGCTACCGGCGGCCGGAGAAGAGCTTCGGCAGCAACCTCGTGCACCGTCCAGCAATAGGATTGTTCCTTTCTGGCGGTAGATTCGGTCGATTCGAGGACGCGGATGCCCTCCGGTGTTGCTTGACTTCTTAGCCATTCACACAGCCAGGGGGCAGTAAGGTGTGAAGAGAGAGCAGAGGGCTTTCGTAGTCGGCAACGAGGAATCGAAGACGCTGGAAAATTTAGTAAAGTAACGACCTGAACAAAGGTCATAAGTTGCCTCCATGCTTCGAAGGCGTCCTTATGCACTGGGTGCATACGAGGTGGACTGTCCCGAGTGGCAACATGTGTAAACACTGAAAGGGAAGGAAATATGTAAACTTAAGGCGCAGCACTAGCTGAATTAGGGATAAAGCAACTGCCGAATGCTGTTGGAAGACGTTAGCCCTACTGTGTGATTAAAAGTTGAAAGGACGTTGACGTTTCACCTTCAGGAATGTAACAGTTGTACCGTAGCTTCTCAAACACGCTGTCTGCGGTCCTTTCTCGCTAGAGGCCCTGCTCACATATTACTGTTTTCGTACCATGTTTTGTTAATGTTTTCATAGTAAGCATGCCGACGTGAATGCCAGACGTGAACCCGTGTGTCGCCAGACACAACGTGTGCATGCCAGACACAGTGCTGTGAATTTTCACCAAGAGCTCCAGTGAGCAAAGAGCTATTCGGCATCGGCCGTGCGCCCGGGAGCGCCCTGTACACGCGGGAGCCCAGGAGCAGCCGTTCTTTATGCGTACTGTTGCGCCTTTGGGTAGCGTGGTGCGGACTCGGGCCATCCGAGTCCCCGGAGAGGACGAGTAGAGAAGCCGGAGAAGGAGAAAAAAATGTTTATATACAGTATTTACATGGTAGCGTGGTACAACGTGAAAAGAGAATCACACACGAGCGCCTCTGCGCTAGCGTTTTTATACATCGTCCGCCTTCCCAAGATCCCTTGCAAAGAAAATTTATGCGCAGGATACTCCAATGAGATCGTCGTCTTCCTCTCCGTCCCCGAAGAGGGAAAGCCAAACACCGCCTCCCTCTGAACCTAGGAAAGGGGGCAAGGCATGCCCAGTTCGCTGTTTGGTGAGGGAGACCCCACGCGCCAGCGTGGCACCACAGTGAGATGACGTGGAATCCCATGCGCAAAGTCGCTCCCTGATGCAGCCAGGTTGACTCAAGCAAGGCAGAATACCCCGTACAGCTGCTGGGTCGACGCTGCTTCGGAGTGTTGCTCTCGGCGGCTGACAAAAGCTTGGCCAACGACTTTTGTGTCAAGAGGAGCCGGCGACGTGGTTTTTCCCGATTGTCCGCGTCCGTCGCCGTCCCGGTGCAGGGTTGACTCATCAACAGCTGCCAGGTGCCAGCAGGCCGCGAAGACCACGTGGAACTTGGGCGAGGCACAACAGCACCCCCGCCGCCAGATGATACATCGGGAGGTCGAGTTGTTCCATGCAGCTCGGCCGGGTCGATGTCGGCGACGTTCCGGCAAGGCTCTTGCTTTCTCGAAGGCCTGGTCAAACTGGAATGCTCCAAGAGCTGGCCTCTGCGCCCCGCTTCGGTGAAAAGTGGGTGACAAGCTCCAAGAAACGACCTTTGTCAGCCACACACAATGCGACAAGCACCGCGTGCACGCCACTCTCATCGCCAGGCCTCAGATTTTACAAAGCAAACATCTTATCTTAATAACTTAAGCTCAAGGAAACAATGTGCATACTAATCGGGACAAGTGTCCAGTAACTCTTTCATACGTAATTCCATTTGGGAATCGAGATAACATTATAATCAAGCTAAACAAGCAAACTGTAGAGCTCGGGACAACGAGGGAGTCAGTAAAAAATTTCTCTATGCCCTCACTGTAACACATTGAAAAAAAAAAAGAGTACACATAAACTAGGTAAAGGTAAACAAAAAAATCAAACAAACCTTCCGCGTCTTTTGACGAGTCAAAACGCTCGACTTAGGGCGTCTGCATTTGTATGAAGGCCACCTTTCTTGTAGCGCACCTCGAAATTGTGCTGCTGCAGTGCTATGCTCCATCTGAGCAAACGACCATTCTTAGGTGACATTTGGTGTAACCAGGTTAGTGGAGAGTGATCAGTTTCTATAATAAACTTAGAGCCAGCAACATAGCAGCCTAGTTTTTGTACGGCCCAAACAATGCAAGCACATTCTTTTTCCGAAGTGCTATAAGCCTCTTCCCTGCTGCTCAATTTGCGACTCAAATACAAAACCGGCCGCTCCTCTCCACTCTGGTCCGTCTGACATAGCACTGCTCCTAAACCGCGTTCGCTTGCATCACACTGAATAGTGAAAGGTTTTGCAAAATCCGGTGCCCTCAAGACGGGTTTCTCACTCAATGCGTGCTTCAGCTTCTGAAAAGCGTCTTCCTTTTTAGAGTCCCATTGAATGTTCACAGGTTCGGTCTTGCGTAAACTATCTGTCAAAGGGCTGGCAATCTCGGAGTAATTCGGGACGTAATGCTGATAGTAACCTGTGAGGCCGAGGAATGCTCTCATCTCGGTCTTAGTGCTGGGACGACGATAACCGACCACCGCGGCTACCTTGAGTTCGGACGGTCGACGACGCCCATTTCCTACAATGTGCCCTAAATAGCTTACTTCAGCACAGCCCAAATGACATTTCTCTCTCTTTACCGTAAGACCTGCATTTTTGATCCGTTCCAAAACCATCCGAAGGTGTTCAACATGGTCTTCCCATTTGTCCGAAAATATCGCCACATCGTCTAGGTAAGGCAGCGCAAATTTCTCGAGCCCGTGGAGAACCTTATCCATCAGGCGGCTGAAACAATACGGCGCGTTCTTGAGCCCAAAGCTCATCATCAAAGGACGAAAAGTGCCCAGGGGTGAGATAAAAGCAGCGTATCGACTCGCGCGCTCTGTCAAAGGGACCTGCCAATACCCCCTGACAAGGTCTAACGTAGAAATGTATTTCGCCTTAGACACTGTCTCTACCCTCTCTTCAATGTTAGGAATAGGGTAAGTCTGGTCGACTGTTACAGAGTTCAGGCGGCGATAGTCCACGCATGGCCTTGGATCACGGCCCGGAATCTCAACCAAAGTCAAAGGCGAGGTGAAATCACTGTCTGCTTCGATGATAACACCTAGGTCGATCATGCGGCGAATTTCGGCCTCTAGTATCTCTCTCTGTCTAGGTGACACCCGATACGGCTTACAGCTGATCGGCTTGTTAACCGTCAGCTCAATGTCGTGCTTAATCACATCCGTTTTGCCTGGCTTCTCGGAGAAAACGGTAGCGAATTCCTGTACTAAAAGCTCTAAATCTTCCTCTTGAGCCTTACTTAGGGTGTTCCCTGTGTCTACCCTATCTGACAATGTGCTGCTGACCGTGCCATCGGAAAGACAAAGGATTTCCGCGCCCTCATCCTCAGGAACATTGAGTGCAAGGTTTACTACTGCTTTTCGTCGCATGTAGGGTTTCATTAGGTTACTGTGATACACTTTGGGGCATTTCCGGCCCCACTTTACCTCGTAGTTGGTGTCTGAAAGCACTGACATCACTGTCGCTGGTCCCTCCCATTGTACGTCCAGCTTGTTTTTTCTTGAAGGGCACAACAGCATCACCTCATCGCCCACTCTAAAGACTCGCTTTCGAGCTGACTTATCGTAACGGGCCTTGGAAAGTGCCTGTGCTGCGCGCATGTTGCTCTCCACCACTTCGCGTGTAGTCCCCAGTCGCCCCAATAAATCCAGTACATAGGAAACCACATTAGGGTCCTCCCCACATCCAGTCCATGACTCTCGTATCAAGTGCAGCGGACCTCTCAAGTTCCTGCCGTAGACAAGTTCAGCCGGACTAAAACCCGTACTCTCGTGTGGGGCCGACCTCAGAGAAAACATCGCAGCTGGTATACACCCCTCCCAGTCACTTTTATGCTCAAAGCACAAAGCTCGCAAAACGCGTTTCATGACCGAGTGCATGCGTTCCACAGGGTTCGACTGTGGATGGTGAATAGAGCTATGCGCGATTTTTATCCCGCAGCGTTCTAGGAATGTAGTCGTAAGGCAGCTTGTGAACACACTTCCGTTGTCACACTGTATCTCCGAGGGAAAACCCACCCGAGAAAAAATAGACAACAATGCGTCCACCACGCATACTGAACTCAACTCTTTCAGTGCGATTGCCTCCGGGAACTTGGTGGCAACGCACAGCGCGGTCAGGACGTACCGATATCCTGATTTAGATGGAGGCAGAGGCCCCACGATGTCAATCACGAGCCGACGGAAGGGTTCTGTGACTATGGGCACTAGTTTCATTGGTGCCTTCCATTTGGCTGTTGATTTTCCTATCCGCTGACAAGTGTCGCATTCACGGACAAACATCTCTACATCCTTCCAGCACCCGGGCCAGTAGAACTCCTGAGCCAGCTTAGCTTTCGTTTTCTTTATACCTAAGTGGCCCGCCCAGGCGTTGCTGTGGGCCAGGTCGAGAATGTTCCGCCGGTATTTTAGTGGAACTACCACTTGGTTGTAGACCCGCCCTTTAGCGTTCTCATACCTGCGATGCAACACCTCGTTTTGGGTGTAGAACGAAACGTTCTTCCTAGAGTTACCTTCCTTATGTATGGCATCTAGCAGCATAGAGAGTGCGAGATCCGCCTTTTGATCGACCACTAGCGTTGCACGGTCGGTTCTGGCTAGCTGACACCAACTGGTGGACGCGGGTGTTAACACCGAGCCTGTCACCAAGTCCTCGTTTTCGGGCGTTAGAGATATTTCCTCGCTGTTGTCGACCATAGCCCCAGTTTCCGTCTCGACAACTCGCATGGCAGACTCATTTTCCGTCGCAACTACCTCAGGTTTTCCTACACTGCCCTCGGACGTCTGTTCCCCAGAGGGTGAGCTGCTCAGCTGTTGCGTCAGCTCGCGCGCCTTCGAACGGGTAAGGGCCATGCAAGCTATTTCGGTGGCAAATGATTCTCCACGTGTTTTTAACATTTCCTCAGACTTATTTGAAAATAGGTAAGGGAAGTGCTCCGGAAGGTTGGCTGAAATTGCTGCTTCCGTACACAATTGGCCGAAAGGGCCCTCGATTACAACCCTCGCTATCGGTAGGCAGACGCTTTGCTTTTCTGCCACCTGCCGAATCCAGGCACACTCTCCTATATAGTCTTCGGAAGATACGCAACTTGGATGCGCTACATCCATTGTGGCCGCCGAGTCCCTCAATACCCTACACATTCGGCCGTTCACTGAGAGTGTCCTCATGTAAGGCTTCAACAGCTTTAAGCTATCCTCTGACTCCTGAATTGTGGCAAATGCCATGTGCCTCTTACAGCTCCTGGCCATGTGGCCCTTTTCTCCGCAGCTGTAGCAAACAACTGGCTTCCGCGCTTCTAACGCATGCGCTATGTCACCAGGCGCCTTTGAACCTGATGAAGGTGCCGCCTTAGTCCCCTCACTGTCCTTTCCCTGCTGACTGTCTAATAACTTGGAATTCTCGGGTTTCCAGTTATTTCTTGCAAACCTCTTGCGTCCCTGGTTTCCCGACCAGCTTTCTACCTTTTCATTTTTTTCCGAAGTTCGTGGTGTACTGCGGAGACTACGGCGTGAGCAGTAATCTTCGGCGAGTTCTGCTGCCCTGTTCATGTCTACGTCTTTCATCCTATCCTGCACCCAAAGCCTTACCTCCTCGGGAATTCCCCGGTAAAACTGCTCAAGTACCATCAACTCAATGACCTTGTCATGGTTGCCATAGACTTGCGCGCTTTTGAGCCACTCTTCAAAGTTGGCTCTAATTTGGTAGGCATAGTCTGAATGAGATTCGTTGCCCCTCTTAGAGTGCCTGAACCGCAGGCGGAAAGCCTCTGTCGATAGGCGACATTTTCGTAGCAATGCAGCCTTTACCCTGTCATACACCTCGGAGTCCTCTTTATTCATTCTTGCGATAACATCGGACACTTCGCCTGGTAGTACGCATATCAGTTTTTGTGGCCAAGTCTCCCTACTAAACCCTGCATTTTCGCATGCTCGCTCAAAATGCACGAGGTATAATGCAATGTCGTCACCCGCCTTGAAGGTGTGGATTAGATCCTTTATCTTTGATTCTCCACCCCTGAATTTCGATTTCCCACGGACATACGAAGCTCCAGTTCTTTCAGACGGATTTCATGTTCTTTATCCTCGCGATCCCTCCTTATTTCCTCCTCTCTCTGTTCACGGGCTAAGCGCTCACGCTCCTCTTTCTTTGCCAAAATGGTTTCTCTGGCCTCAATGGCCTCTTCTAAACTCACTTCCTCTTTTCCCAAGTGCTCCAAAATTTGTTGTTTTCTTTTAACCGAGCCGACCGAAATATTCAGCTCCTGACAAATTTCGAGGAGTTCTTGGACCTTAAACTTCTCCATCTTAGATATGCACACCGTTTCTCTTCTAAGGTAATTTTGCCCACGAGCCACCCAATTCTTGGTCTGCGAATCAAAATTTACCAAAATCACCCTACCACGTTACCGACCATCTGCGCTAACGAGTCTGGCGAAAAGAAGAGCAAACACGCGGCACTCACCACTTCGATGCAGCCGACGCAGGCGAATCCCATCGCTGCCACCACTGTTGCGCCTTTGGGTAGCGTGGTGCGGACTCGGGCCATCCGAGTCCCCGGAGAGGACGAGTAGAGAAGCCGGAGAAGGAGAAAAAAATGTTTATATACAGTATTTACATGGTAGCGTGGTACAACGTGAAAAGAGAATCACACACGAGCGCCTCTGCGCTAGCGTTTTTATACATCGTCCGCCTTCCCAAGATCCCTTGCAAAGAAAATTTATGCGCAGGATACTCCAATGAGATCGTCGTCTTCCTCTCCGTCCCCGAAGAGGGAAAGCCAAACACCGCCTCCCTCTGAACCTAGGAAAGGGGGCAAGGCATGCCCAGTTCGCTGTTTGGTGAGGGAGACCCCACGCGCCAGCGTGGCACCACAGTGAGATGACGTGGAATCCCATGCGCAAAGTCGCTCCCTGATGCAGCCAGGTTGACTCAAGCAAGGCAGAATACCCCGTACAGCTGCTGGGTCGACGCTGCTTCGGAGTGTTGCTCTCGGCGGCTGACAAAAGCTTGGCCAACGACTTTTGTGTCAAGAGGAGCCGGCGACGTGGTTTTTCCCGATTGTCCGCGTCCGTCGCCGTCCCGGTGCAGGGTTGACTCATCAACAGCTGCCAGGTGCCAGCAGGCCGCGAAGACCACGTGGAACTTGGGCGAGGCACAACAGTACACATTTACTACACGTACAACATCGTTTTCTTAGTAGCTAGACAAGATTAACTTATGTCAGCTACAACCTGACACGCGTTATTTTATTTATTTCATTTTTATTTACAAGGTATACTGTGGACGAAACAAGCAAGATAAGCAAAATACACAAATAAAAAAGCAAGGTTGCAATGTGGGTTTTTTTTTTTTTTTACAAAATGTTCTTGGTTGGAAGACGGGGGGGTTACAACTTGAAAAAAGAGGAATTGAACAACTTGGCTTTTACACAAATTTAAAGAAGTCGAAAAAGAACAACAGCATTTGTACCAATGGTCACAGTCAATAGTCTAAGCCCGTTGGTAAATGTTCGAAAACTACATTCAATAATCGGCCAGGCCTGAGCGAAACACGCAGGAGAGACGGTGCTTAAGCTAAATGAGAGGCTACTGAAGCACATCGAGCAATGTTTGACGGCACGTTTACGAGTAATGATCATAAATGGCAGCGTTTTTTTGTTTTTTTGTGTGTGTGCGTGTGTGTGTGTGGATAGGCTTATTGATATACGGTAACATGTCGTATTTTGAGCAAAAAGGTATACTTAGAAAGGCATGCACTGTGACACTGTGGCTACTTTGATGTTTGTGAACAAAGTCCAAACAACACCATGGCAAGATCAAGAACCACAATATTCGAGGAAATCTGTGCAATGTTATTGAGGCTATGGAAGCGCGCAGCTTAACCAGGCCATGCGGAGAGCTATACCCTTGGCACCGATGGTGATGGATTGTTGCAGAGTTCCTCGTAATGGGGGAGCCACATACATCCTCATTCCTCCAAATCAGACCTGTCTTGGGCGTACTCAGTGTGCTTGTGCGCATTATACGTGTGCTTCGACCCGTGCGTCTAGCAAGAATTGAAGCAGTGTTTTCTGGCATCTATTATAATGTACGTAATGGTCGCTTGTCGTAGCACTGTAGGGACAAGCTGGCTTGCAGATGAAGGTGGGAGCGTTCCGATCACAATCCTGTTGTGGTCTTTGATTGGTGTTCTAAGTTGCATTGTTATTATTTTGTTAAATTTTAGTAGAACAACAATGCTCTTCATTCTCTCTAATAAAGAAAAAACACAGAAACGCGCTCAGTGTTATAATCGAGTTTGCTCCCCCACAGAATCTCAGACATACCAGTCATCATCATCAGCTTGACTACGCCCACTGTAGGACAAAGGCCTCTCCCATGTTTCATCAGTCGACTGGGTCTTCTGCTTGATGCTGCGCTTTATTTCCACAAACTTCTTAATCTCATCTGCCCACCTGACTTTCTGTCTCCCCTTCACCCACTTGCCTTCCCTGGGAATCCAGTTAGTTACCCTGAATGACCAGCGGTTGTCTTGCCTGCGCATTACGTGCCCTGTCCATGATCATTTCTTCTTGATTTCGACTATGAGGTCCTTAACACCCGTTTGTGCCCTTACGCGCTCTGCTTTTTTTTTTTTTGTTCCTTGGGGTTACATCTATCACTCTTCTCTCTATTGCTCGCTGCGTCATACTTAAGAGGGACCCTGATCCTCCAGGTGTCTGCAACGTAGGTAAGTACCGGTGAGATGCAGCTGTTGTATACCTTTCTCTTGGGGGATACTGACCATCTACCGTTCACGATTCAAGAATGCTTGATGAATGTTCCTCACTCCGTTCTCATTCTTTTTCTTATTTCAATCTCGCGGTTCGGCTCAGCCGTTACCCGTCGTAGTAGACGTGCTCTTTTACAACTTCAAGTGCACTGCTACCTATCAAGAAACGCTGTACTCTTACGAGGTTCGTGTACATTACTTTCGTTTTATGTAGAATAATTTTAAGACCCACCTTTCTGCCCTCCTTGTCTAACTCCGTAATCATGAGTTGCAATTCGTCCCCTGAGTTACTCAGCAATGCAATGTCATCGGCGAAGCGCAGGTTACCAAGGTACTCTCCATTAACTCTTATCCCCAACTGTTCCCATTTTAGGCCGCTGAAAACCTCGTGTAAGCACGCAGCTAATAGAATTGGGGTGATCGTATCTTTTTGACTTACAGCCTTCTTTATTGGTATTCTGTCGCTTTCTTTTGGAGCACAGTGATGACAGTTGATCCTCTGTATATTTCTTCCAGGATATTTATATATGCTTCATCGACGCCCCAATTCTGCAGTGTCTGCATGACTGCTGATATCTTTACTTAATCAAATGCCTTCTTTCAATATATGAAAGCTATGTGTAGTGGTATGGTTTGCTCTGAGCATTTTAAATGCGAAGGTTTTCTTAGCGAACTTCGCCAACTTTGAGTGTCTATCTAGCCGCTTACGTTTGGGTGCTTTCGCGGTCACCCTCTCAACTTGGCGTGAACCAAAATTATTATGGGAGGGTAAGATGGTTTGACGAATATGACGTGCTGGTCAAGACATGAATAATGTCACAATATTGTCGCGTACGTCATCAAACACTTCCCGCCAGACAGTGACACATACCCCACGGGCGGGTATGTGCCGCTGGTATACGGGTATGTGCCACTGGGATTGACACTTGGTATCTCACTAGGAACGACGAAAACACACATGGGAAATTTTAACGCACGAGCGTTAAGTAATACCTGACTTAGGTAGCGTCGACCCGACGAATGCAAAGAATAAGTGTCAGGGTCCCAGCTGGAATCGAACCCAAGCATTCTGCGTGGCAATGAGGCATTTTACTACAGAGCTACGCCAGGTGTCAGAACTACTTTTCAAATAGACGCTAATCGTGAAATGTAAATAGTTGTTGCAGTGCTGCCTACCCACTTTCAAAAACACATATGTACTCTTTTGATACAGCCGTCACGGCGGGTTAACGTCCATTATGGTTAGTTGCCATGCGCTGAAGTAGATTTATGTAGCAGTGTCGTGGGTTAGCATCTTCCCAAGCATGAACACTTCATATCAGCTTCTGGTGTATAGCTATTACGCATGCTCCAGTTGGCATCGTTGCTCAACTGCAAAGAAATGGTTATATAAACATCTGCCACTCTTCCACATATGTCTGTATGTGCAACATTTGTACATATATTTAGCGTCATTTCATTGTGTGTCACTCAATAAAAAAAGTACAACAGTCTTTGTCCCTCCGCATGCTTCGCACAAGGTCGGTTCCTAGGTACCTGGGATCTGCTGAACTTTCTGTAAAACTCACTTATTAGTGTCGTAGATAACGAACACTACGCTGTAAAAGCAGAAGCGCTTATGAAAAGAAAAAAATCGCAGCATATCCACGAGGTGAACGATGACGAGTGGGACGAAGTGGACGGACGCATGGACGGACGGACGCACGGAAGCAAGAACAAACTGATGGACGCTTCGCCCCACTCACCATTATTCACTGTGTGAATATGTTGTGACACCGTTTTTATTGACATGCAATGCAATGCAACTGGCTACTACACCTACTACGACGACGCGGGACCTGCGACCCACGCCCTGAGAGGCTTCTCCCCTAATCACCTATAGGTGGGAGACTAATACACTAAATAATGCATGAATATAACGAAGAGGCAAGCTTATTACTGGTCTCATCTCAGTTTGAAGGGGAATGCTAATAAAAGCCAGCATCGTCAACAACATCAGCATCAGGTCGATGTGAAGCGTTGAGTGAAGGGACGTACATCGTCTTAGAAACTTGCAGCGCGAACAGCGACAGGGTCAAAAGAAGGAGGGAAGGACACCATCTTTCGTTCCTTTCCTTGTTCATTCGGTTGTTGTCGTTCTCACCCCCTCTTGTAGCTGTCGCTGCTCTCGCTTGAAGTTCTAAAATGTGTATGTACCGACTAGCTCATCTTGGAGTATTACTTCAAAGGGTGCGGTGGCAAATGGAAGAGTAAAGCGAACTACATAAACGTAATTACTATTTCACTATGATTGATTTACCAGAAGCATCAACGCCAGTTACACGCTATCATCTGGCATTTTGAGATTGGGAAGTACGTGATTGGAGCTTCGAAGTCCTTGATGTTACGCTCAAACCAGTCAGGCCTGTTAGGTCTTCTGTAATATTTTATTATTTAAATATGCATGAGCTTCATGAACTGCCTCCGAAATTCTGTTTTGTGCCATATTGAAAAGCTGGTGTCAAGTAGCAAAAGTTCCATAATGCGAAGCTGAAATATTCAGTTCCCGTTGAACTATTGAGTTCCTTCTCTCTCATGCTTTCTTAATCTCTGTAGGAGTACTTAAACAGGCACGAAGCCAAAACTTTTTTTTTTGCTAGGGAGGAGAGGGAGGGGCATTTGTTCAAGGCCTTTAAAACGCCAATATTTATTATTTGTTCTTGGCAAAATACCTATTTTTTTCATCAATTGTGTCCAAACATCCGTCATTGCCCAAAAGCTACGGCACAGGGGGGGGGGGGGGGGGAGGTTATGACACTGCTCCTTCTGGCTACGTGTCTGGGGTGCTATTCTGAACACTGTCAAATTCTGCCATATTGTCGAATTTAGTTATGGCGGCACTTTAAGCCAATCAAAGAGGTGGTAGCAGCTCACAAGACCAATTAGCATTAATCATATGGTGGAATCTGACAACATGGCAGAATTCGACAATGTCCAGAATAGCTCTTATAGACTGAATAGACTGAAACATGGACGAGGGCGTAGCTAATCCTTTAGGTGCGAAACAAGACGAACGGACAAGGACCCATACTTCTCGAAGCTAGTTCATCTGTACGATACTGCTGCGTGCACAAATAATTTAGAACGTTGTCAAAGGAAGCATAATGCTTTGTGTGTCTTTTTTGACAATGCCCTCACCTGTAGCGCATCTTCTACAGTACCCTATCGAAGTCTATATACCAAGCTTTTGAATGAGTATCAACTGAAATATGTGGCTGGCGTGTTTGGCGTGTAGGGGGGTTCCACCGAATGTACCACCAGGAGCGTTCGACCAGTTCAGTCGCAACGAAAAAAAAATCTGTACAACAGCTCTGTGTCACGGCATTATGGTGAAACAGAGATTCGCCCTATGCGACTACGCAGAGGTCTAATCTGTCGCATAGGTGTAATCTCCGCCACTTCTACCCTTTCATTTCCTTCAGCCCTACATTCACCCAGTAGCTCAGCCTGCTAACCCTGGTAGACGAGCTGCATATATACGCAGTCGCTGGGACGGAACTCTGGAGACCGGTAGGTAACATACGGGAGCATGGGGATGAATGATGATGTAAGAAAAATTAAGAGAGACCTAAGCGCGTATGGAGTGGGCACTGCATGATGAGATGCTGAAACTGCGCGTCGACGGAGCGTCACCGCGAGCGTACGCGTAGGGCGAAGTCCCCCGCGCATGCACCGGTGCCCGCGGGGAAGGCCCATCCAAAGTCAACGCATACGCGGTCGGCCAGCTCCTACGCGAAAGCGCCAGCGGCTCGCCGTGGACATAACCCCGTTTTCTTTTCTATTCCACCTCTCTCTCTCTCTCTCTCTCTCTCTCTCTCTCTTGCGCGGTGCCGTAGAGTGAGCGAAAAACGAGAAAGAAAAATGATACGGCTGGAGAACAGCGATTCTCTCAAAGGGCAGCCGACGATTCAGCCGCCGGCGTCGGTCCTCTTCTTGCTCGCTGCTCATGAAGAAGAGGACGAACCGAGGGAAAAAGCACACCGTGTATATACATTTTTCCTATTACGTTCTCTTATTTCTTTTGGCCGGGGAGTCTTCTTCCAAAGTGCGAGAGAAAAACTACGATTGCGCGGCTTCATAAAAAAAGCGCATGTGTGTTTGCCCAAGGGAAGCCCAGTTTTCATCCAGGGTCTGCTCCCTCTCGCACGACTACCCCATGTGCCCTTCTTATTTCGTTTACTTTATCTCGTCACTTCTTTTCTTTCACGGGGCACCTGGGAGACGACCGTAAGGAGGTGACAGTGCGTGCAGCGAGTCTTTCAGGACAGCCTCGGTGCTTCGAAGCAAGAAGGGGTTGCACGATGCGACGATAATCGCCGACTTCGTAAAGAGAGTGGCTGGCTATCGCCGCTTGACACGGAAACATGTGGCTCGAAGTAACGAGCCGACAAATGCTGTTACCGATCTACGTGATTTTTCCCCGTTTTTATGTTGTTTCAGTTTGTCCACAACACAGTAGGTACAGACACATAAACGTTCAAGGTGAAGCCATTCGGTGGCTGTGATGGCGATCCCGTCTACGAGACTTGTGCGAGACTGCGCTAGCCTTAAGGTATCTCGATGTCTCACAAGCTTGCCAAACGCCTCGCCAAAGACCCTTGCGACCTTGTCAGCAAGAGCGTGATAAACCATGAGGTCATCATATGACACCGCTGTGACGTCACTGGTCGCCAAACTGTGAGGCGTCATTCTCCGACATCGTTTCTTTGTTTAAGATCGGTGGATCTCGGAGACTACGCAAACTCAGTTTTGCAGAGTTGTAGATCACTTGTGGGAGCTGGGGTAGGGGATGGGGGCTTAGGATCACCGCGAAAACGAAAGTGAGTTGAAATTTTGAGTCATCTTTAGGGTGTTCATGAGGGACCGATTGGAGCATGCCTCAACCATAGGGATTAATATGGCAGCGGATCGTGCATCGTGCTCTGTTTTTTTTTTGTTCTTTTTTGTACTGTAAGTAGAAACGCTGACGCTGCTTTGCAATATATAGTGATGTTGTAATACGTCAAACGACACCTCGGAGGGGTAATGCGTTCTTGTTAATACCTGTAATCAAACTTCTATTTTAAGCATGGTTCTTGCTAGATATGGAACGCAAACACTGTTCAATTGGAACTTAACGCCATAGTGTGGTGCTTAATTGATCAGGGTCCACGTATCGAATCTTTTTGAGTCACATGGGCATTGATAACGAAAGCAAAGGCTGCCATTCATCCGAACATGTATACGCGGCACTCCCATGGAAACCCAAATTTGCGTCTTTCGAAGACTCCGATCATATGATAAACTAGTATGAAAAGTTCAAAAATTCTTTCATACACTCATACACAAGAAAAAAGTGAAAATGCCTTCACCTAAACCACCAAAATTCGCCTTTCCCTATAGGGTGAACTGGCACCTAAAATATACCTAACCGAAAACGCACCAACTGCAACAAGTCTACATAGCCTTACAAACATAATGGACAACGCCCAGCAATTTTTCATATTCCGAACGCGCCTATTGCTCTCAACGAAAGAAAATAGTGAAAAGCGGCTGAACAAAGGTCACTATCGAAAATAGGTAAAACGGTGCACGCATGGCAGCATTTTACAAATCACAGGGCCACACATGTTGAAACGTGCTTACAGCTGACTCAAATATGGTTTGGTATTCGAAACCGGATTTGCAATGTCTGTGCAATCGGTTATGCCACTGTCATCTCCCACTAATTTAAATGTGAAGTTAATCAACGACAGTTTGATCTATCTATCTATCTATCTATCAATCTATCTATCTATCTGCTCATCTCGGCACTCTCGTGGTAAGGCCATAACTAGGCTTCGGAGGGCATGATTGCGTAAACAACGCGAATAACTGGTCATAACATAAATAACGTGACATGCCCCTCATATACGTACTCAGACACTTCTGGTCAGACTCGTGTGGCACGTACCCGCATATTACACTGCAGTCTGTAGAACGCGGGTACATTCGTCAAGAGTCAGAGTCTATATCAAGTCGGCAACAGCAATAACAAACTATGGAACTCGTAACACCTCAAGCCCGTGTCACAGAAAATTCGGCCGTGGCATCGGTGGCACTGACGGTGAGCGAAAAATTCCAATGGAAGACAATGGTGTTCCCGCATTTCGATCCCTTCAAAACAGGGTCACCACGACCCGCGACCAAACACGCGTCCTCTGGCTCTGCAGCACTACTCATTACAATGCAAGATAGAGCACGGCGTTCGCTTCCCAGAAATGATGTACCACGGTCGTACACAGCGGCAAAATAAAAACAGGGACAAAAAAATCCGTTCTTTCACTCCTTTTGATGATGATGCAGTACTACTCGGGACAACCCGAAATAAAATGCTCGAGCCATGGTGGCCAATACCGAAAGCCAAAAGCGCGCTACGGTTACATCGGCTTAGAGTTTATTGCATGGAGCATGCCATACATTTCACTGTAGCTGACCTTCAATCGAGGCTCTGGAGGCACTGCAGTCGCTCTGAGGCTGAGCAGGACTGCATGGAGCGGGCCCAGCGCTGTACAGTGTCCAGCATGGCATCGGAAGAGGTCCTAGCGACGCTCAGAGCCATACCATTGAAGAACCACGGTGAAAACACCGCCAGCTGTGGCACGAAACGCAGCAGCAGTAGCCAGAGTACCCCAAGTGTGGCGGACATTCGAAGAGCTAAGTTGATGGGGGTGACTATGTCCCGGCGCTCGCTGGCCTTCGCTTCATGGGCGACGTCGCTGATGTTGCGGCCATGCAATGGCGTCGAGAAAAAAAGCACCGCACACGCAAAGTGTAGGACAAAGCGACTGGACGAATCCATCTCACGCTGGATTACGAACGCTCAGCTATGGCAATTCTGCGCTGGCGATTACCACAATTGATCGATGGGCCAGTATCCATAGCCTAGCGTGCTAAAGAAAAACAAAATGTGATGTGCACGTGATAAAATGCAGCCGTGATATCTCGATTTCGTCACCACGAGTGCAAGTGATAAAATGCAGCCGTAACATCTCGATTTCGTCCCCACGAGAAAACTGAGCCTTTGATATGATCGTGACCAGATTCATATGTGCTGAATGTACCTTGAACAATGAATCTGAAACATGCGTACGAGTGTATTTTAATGACGCCTCAATGTCTTTATATCCTTGACGGCTAATGTCAAACAATGGTGAAAAAACTTATCTGTGCCACACCCGATTATGCGTCTTTACAAGCCGGTGTACTTCCGCAACAATGGAACTACGATCTCATTTTGTGCTCAGTACGACATCGGTGCCGTATCAATAATCCGCCGCGTTACTGATGTGATTATCTGCGGGATTTGACGTCCCAAAACCACCATAAGATTATGAGACGCCGTAATGGACGGCTCCGGAAATTTCGACCGCCCGGGGTTCTTCAACATGCACCCAAATCTGAAAACACGGGCCTACAGCCTCTTCGCCTCTCTCGAAAATGCAGCCACCGCAGCCGGGGTTCGATCCCGTGACCTGCGGGTCAGCAGCCGAGTATACTTTAGCCACTAGATCACCGCGGCAGGGCAACTCGTGCGTTACCACCAACCATGTGACACGAAGGACCATGTCTTGAGTACCCACTTTAGTTATGCTTACTCAGCGCAAATATTTCAGTGGTTTTGTTCATTCACTAACACACGCTTTGTTGCGGAGCTTCGTTACGACCACTCACACGCTTCGATGCAGTTTGTGAGGCCAATGACGCCGAACCTTCGGCGCATGAACTGCAGGTACAGCGCAATTTCCTGGTACGCAATGAACTTATTCAAGTGCGGTAAATACTAGCAGAATTCTTAGGTGTGTATTAAAAATAAAAGCCAACACTCATGCGAGCGTACATCTGTAGGCTGTTTGAAGCATTGTTCCCAACATTATTGAATATATACAAAAAAAGGCATCTGCGTGACACCTATGGCGTTCACTTCACTGTGGAAGAAGGTATCTTTAAATACGCACAAACATTAACTATGGCAGTAATAATAAAAATTAAAACAGTTCACTTTGTAACCAGTGGAAATAAAGGATCAAGACCGATGCGTGAATCGAAGTCCTTCCTGCAAATACCCCACAGCGACTTTTGAAAGTTTTGAAAGGCCGAAAATCGTAATCACAGCGGAGCCAGGAAATCTGGCTAATTTATCAGGCGAAACCAAAACCGACCCATCAAGCCGCGCATGTACCGTGCGCTTCGAAAACGTACTCAGGGACGACACTGTTTCACCGTTATCAACCGTCCATCTAAACACTTCGCCTCGTGGCCGCTCATCGTGGCCGCCCCCAATTCGAAGGGAGCAGTGTCGTCAATAAGATGATTTTCAAAACGAACGGTAGATGCACTGTTCGTGACGTCAGTTTCAGTTTCGCTTGCTAAATTAGCCAGATTTTATAGCTCCATGGTGATTACGAGTGGCCACTTTTCAATACTTCCAAATTCGCTATACTAAACACAACAAGGGCTTCAAATGAGCCCTTCAACTTAATCAGCTGTTTGCAGGGGTTAAAATGTAATTGTTATCATTTCCATCATTACTGGCGTAATTATTGTTTTTGTGCATCTGAAAACGCCTTCTTTTCAGTAAAAATAATGCCGCAGATAGTACGCAGATGCTTTCTTTCTGTAGTTGTTAAATTATATTGGGCACGTTTCTTGAAACACCCCGTATAATTATCACTTCAAGTCATTTTTTTGAATACCTGCATTTCCTGCTGACTTTCTGTCTTCACACATTTTGAGCCAATATTTTACTAGAGCCATTTTCGGCCCGTTTCTTCAGCCTTTCCGAAATAGCAAATAAGCTAATGTGTGCCTACTAACTATTTGCGTTGCCCCGCCGCGGTGGTCTAGTGGCTAAGATACTCGGCTGCTGACCCGCAGGGCGCGGGTTCGAATCCCGGCTGCGGCGGCTGCATTTCCGATGGAGACGGAAATGTTGTAGGCCCGTGTGCTCATATTTGGGTGCACGTTAAAGAACCCCAGGTGGTCAAAATTTCCGGAGCCCTCCACTACGGCGTCTCTCATAATCATATCGTGGTTTTGGGACGTTAAACCCCACAAATCAATCAATCAACTATTGTTGTTTTCAAAGAGCCTTCTTGATTATTATGAGGGCTCCTAATAAAGAAATGAGGCGAAATTTGTCTCCGGTGGTGCATGATTAGAAGGATCGCAAATCTTTTCGCGCAAAAAGGACTGTGTCGTAGCTAAAAGCTTTATAGTCCTTTAAGCTAGCTACGGCAATGGCACGAATCCGTGCTAGTGCAGTGCAGTTCATGGCCAATCTAGGTAGATGGCTTTCCACACGAGTTTCAATTTCACGCTTCTTTCTTAAAAAGCTTAGTAAATAATTGTGAGGAGTGGTATCATCAAAGATGTGGACAATAATATTTGAGTTATCAGCCGGTTAGCTTTGGATATAATGTGTGATCTTAAGACGCCTGCAAAGCAACACCTACGTATACATGGAGTATTAATGCACCGCCTCTACCCAACGACACATGCTACATGTGGCCGCTTTGCAGCGTACTGGACACCCTGGCACACGTGGTCCAGGAATGCCAGTGTCATGCAAACTATGACATGCAACCAGAGCGGGGCCAAGCACCAAGAATGAACGACGACCATTGAATGGAAACGTGGGAGGCCAAGCTCATCCTCGAGGACCTGGAAGAGCAAGCAAAAACTCGTCGCCAGGACCAAGAAGGCAGTCGAAGCCAGAGGGTTCTGGGACTTGGAAACCTTCCCACTTTAGGGTGATACCGGGCTCGCTCGGAACACTGTTTAAAAATAAATGTTCATTTCTCTCTCTCTCTCTCTCGGCCGGCCGGTCCCAACGTTTGAGAAGACCACTGCCTGCTGGTCGCGTTTATCAGGACTACAAATAAAGTGCCTCCACCCATCCACGCTAAATTTGATTAATGACATGGCAGTGGAAAGCACTAAATTCATTTTTATTATCATTTATTGACCGCTAATTTACATTTGCGCCACACCACTAATCGGAGGTCGCCTATAACGTTAACTTTTATGATAACACACTAGCATATCAGTATTTTGCATCTCCGACACTGCTGAAAAGTGTTTGCTTAACCGACGAATCATACTTAGTTCACTGGTCCAGCAAACGTGACCCACATTACCCGCAGGAATGCGGTATACGCTCGAAAGCTTCCTAAACTTCATTGCTTGTTCGCCGTATGGCCTCTGCTCTGAATGATTACACTGAATATTTGGGGTGTTTATTAAACGTCACGCTGAGGCCTTTGCCCTACTCTGGTCAGAAGCAATGGCCCTCAAGTCAGAAGTGCGATGATTGATGGCTCACCGCTCACCATATATGTCATTGTTCTTGCGCACTCCAGGATCTGTGGCCTCTTGAACTCGCCCACGCGTAGACTTAGAAGTTTCTCACGACACAAGAGGCTCCTGCAGATATCAGAAGGCGTGCCTGTCTTCTTGACCTCCACTGTGTGCAATGTTAAGGCTTTGCGGTTTAGTGCGTGGTCTGTGTTTGCAGAGTACTAAACCGCGGCAAACACTAAAAATAAACCCTTGACCCCCTGCACAACCGCGAGCGTACGTATGTAAACAGTTACAAGGAAAGAATCATCAAGTAATGCGCTTCTAATGACCCTTGTATAAAAAAATAGCAGAAGCAATCACCGATTAAAAGTTGCCCGTAGCGTCGTCCGCGTTTCCCACTTTCCAAGAGCGGCGCACAATTTACGACCTTGAAAACGAAAGCCCTTAAATGGGCTTCCACTTATGCCATCGGTTATCGTCGGCCACGGTGCTTTATACTGGTTTACGTTACTCTCTGTTTTTGTTTGAATTGCGGTCCTTTTTCATTTCATTGTATCTCTCCTAACTTTTCCGACACGCCTTTTGAGATAAGGCAGGAGAGGATATCAGAGAACGTGTCAAAGTCAATGTGAGAAAGGTGGTCCGGTTCGCGGGCTTAGACCTCCAAATCACCGAATTCCGTTTAAATGAAGTCATGCGTCAACTCATGTCTAACGATTGCACACAGTGAAAGTTGGGCCTTTATTCTGATAGTGAAAATATAGCAGTTGCTTGAAGCCGCAGTAGCTAAGAGTAACTGCAAGGCACAGTACTCACGGATTGAAACAAGGCACTCGTAGCGCGTGGCCACCGGTGCATGTTCCGCCGCTCGTGGGTGCTCGCGGAACCAGGATGTTGCATTGTGGTATAGAGTGAGGGCGAGAACAGCTACGGAGCAGGCTTACTTCTTCTGGTCGCTTAAGAGTTGGCATTTAGTTCAAAAAGTGCACACCGCCAGTGTGACGCTGCAAGGCTCACGCTCTTTCGCATGCATGCAGCCCGAATTCAGTGGATGGTGCGAACCATTTACATTGTGGCGCAATCAGACGACGCTCTCGATTGGCGCCCTTCGACAATGGGGCACGTAGGACCCGCAAGTAAGAAATTGGATGCCGCTAAGATGTCACGTCTGAAATGTGCTCGTAGAGATGATAAATACCTGCACAAAAGCAGATAAAGTTTCTAAAGCTTATTCTAACGACGAAAAAGAAACGCAGCAATCACAGGCCTGTGTCCGTGCAGCATCGAAACAATCACATAGTATCTTCTTGTTTTGCACCAAGCAGGGAATAATGCAGCTATTCTGCGAGAGAAGCAATTGTATAGCTGTCGGCCACTGTAGAAAGAGCGAGCTTCTTGATTTTTATTTAACAATTGGCCACAGTTTGCCATCACGACACTAACACACGAAATTATTTCCATGTTGCATGAAGGCAACCATGCCACTCATTTTCTTTCTTGTTGAGGCGAAAACCCTGAAGTAAACTTTCCATGCTTTTGTGCACATGTTTGTCATGTTTACGAACACACGCAAGGCACAATCTCCTAACTGTTTCTTGTGTCTTACTTGCACAGCATGCGTACCACATCGCCTAAGCACGCAGAACGAGAGGGTTGTCAACTGGCGCGCCATAAACGTGGTGCGCAGCGGCGAGTCAGTTCGCTGGAAATGCGAATGTGCGTGAGCCCTGCAGCGCCACCCTGGTAGTGTACACATATGGAACTACAGACCGACAATCTGGCGACCGGAAGGGGTAATCTCTGTCCGTAGGTGTTCTCCCCCTCGCTCTATACCATAATGCAACACATTGGGTCCACGCGCGCCCACGAGCGGCGGCACATGTAGCGTCGGCCACACCTCCGAGTGTCCTGTTTCAGTCCGTGAGTACTGTACAAGCTATCATTGCGAATCCAGTAAAGATCTAATCCCGATAGAGCATGGGGATCAGAACGCTCGGTTTTAGTCTCGAATTTCCGGAGCATGTGTGTAAGCGTTGCAGCGTCTCTCTGAGCTTATAGATGGTGGTGCTAGAGATCTCAGCGTATATTCTGTGATATGCCAGCAAAGATTGTTGGCCGTTGACATGACTTGCATTAAGCAAAACGGACCACGACCATTGACTCGTTTTGTCCGCTAAAATAGTTGCTTTATCTGGTGTATTACGTTTATCTTGTATGTCGTCCACTCCAGACGCTCCTGAATCAAATGGACGCAAAGCCGAATTTCCGGAGCCATGACTCTGGGACCAGAGAAATGTGCTTCCAAGGCGAAGAAGGCAACAAAAGCGTTAACTGAAGTATCCAAATTGGACCACCTGTAAGTTTTTATGTGCTCGATTGATTTGATTGATTTGATTCATTTGTGGGGTTTAACGTCCCAAAACCACCATATGATTATGAAGGTTTTTATGTGCTCTCTTAATGGGAGCATGATTAAGTCCATCCCTTTTTTCTCTTCTGTCTCTGTCTTCGCTCATTTATTTATTTCCCCACATGCAAAACAACAAACCAGACGTGCTTTTGGTTAACCTCCCTGCTAATCATTGCTTCACTGTGCCTCTTTAGGCATTGCACATTCACCCCCCAGTCAAACTTCGCCGCCGCACACCATCGTAGCTCAACTTACAATTTTTTAAAGTCTGCGTATTATGAAATTTTCGCAACTTGAATTACTGCCACTTGTACGCTTAGGTGTGAGTTCACTGGCGCATTATAGCCGTTTTATACCAAGAACAGCGTCCACGTGTTCCGCGGATGCAGGTAAATTCTTCCTTTTTTTCCGAGGAGGTTAAAAGATTATCTCGCTTTCTCTCAAGACCGCGCGACCGTTCCTGCGCACCAATTTTCCACCCACCCTCCCTATCTCTATTCGAAGACGTTCAGCTGCCCAACACGCGGCCGATGTTGTCTTCTATATAATATATCGGATCGGGCAGCACGGGCGAGGTCCCTGCGGCATTTCTAGAAAGCGAAGCCTAATGACCCTATTATCAGCCACGACCTCCGCCTACTGTCACCAATATCCCTGTTTTCTTCGAAAGTGGCAGGATGAAGGGGGGGCTTGCGATAGCTGGAACACATCGTCCTGAAGGAGTACTTATCGGGGGAAGGGAAGACCAGGCACGGCGTTGCGAGCTGTCCTGCCGCCTAGCTGTCTCGGTAGTTCGTAGATATACAAAACGAGTGACAAATGAAGTCGCTGCCGCGTAGATGGCGGCTCTGTGTGCCACCCGTGCGCGCCCTTGCACGTGCAAATCGCTGCCGGGGTTCCCTAGTTTAGCAACGGCCCTGCCACTGCCTTCCTACATCCGTGACACTGGAGTGTGGTGTGCGCGCGCCAATCTGATATCGGTCGCAGCCATAGCCCGCGCGTGCGTATAGTACGCGCGTCGCTCTCGGATCGTTCCCGTGGTGTAAAAAAAATGCGGGGATATAAACAGCAGAGCGTGTGGAGGACGTGTCCTTGGAGGCGGTGTGCCTCTTTTTCAAGAGCACTCTTGGCTCAGGTGAGAGATAAGTTAGGAAGGAAAAACGGAGTCGCGGCCCGGAGCACTTGTTGCTGTGCGCCACTCTTCTCGGATCACTAGTTCCGGAATATCCTTTTTTCTAGATCGATAGTACGCGTGGTGGCCTACGTGCGCATAGTTGGGCGGAAGGTGATGAGGGAAGAAAAATAAATAAAAATCAAGTATGCGGAAGGTCATGAAACACATCATGTGTTTCAAAACTGTGTTTCTTTTTTTTTCCTTTTTCGTAAGGAAGTTCAAGGGCAGATGATAAAAATAACAGAAACAAAACGCGCTCTTTCACATCGTTTGATCGGTAAAGGTGCGCGTATGTAAGTACTGAGAGGATCATCCGCTCACGTGGCCAAACAGGCAGAAGAAAAAGATGACGAGAGCAGCGGTATCGTGAGAACGTGCAGAGTGCTCTACGCACGTCGTCGCCCCGAGACTATTAGGCAGTGCGTGCATTGAATTCGTCAACTAACAAGATGGCCGTTGGGTTAATGTTTCTGACCCGAAAGCTCGTTGCTGGATGTATTGGCACGTGAGAGTAATTAAGGCAGCCGAAAAAGAACGCCGAAGCGGGAATATCACCTTGCCGTCTATATATCCCACATTTGTTTCTTCATCAGGTCTCATAGGCACGTCGAGAACATGTGCATTTGTTGACGCCGCAGGGTCACCTGTCCGCGCAGGGACACCGGGTTGCCAAAAAAAGATACTACCGTCTTTTTAAGCCCCTAAGCTACTCCGAGTAAAAGGATAAAGCACAGTTTCTTTTTAACCTCCACGACTCTTCCTATACAAGTGCTATCACGTCGTCACGATTCAGTTCCTCACAAAACACATCTACGGATAAAATTACACTTGCCCAGAGCAACGAAGCACGTGGCTTTCGACGCTGTTGTTGGCCGCAGCTTGTACCTCACGCTATGCTTGAATTATAGCACAAGAGACTGGAATGTGGTAGGACCATGTATGGTATCATTCCGGCGTCGCTCTCAGGACATCTCTGCAGAAAACGAATATCTCTGCGGACTTCCCGGACATCTCTGCAGAAAAATAAATCTCTGCAGAAAAAACGGACATCTCTGCAGAAAAATAAATCACTTGTCCTTTCCATTTTCAGAAATTCCTTGGGGGCCCTTTAACGACGGCAAAGAAGTTGATCGCGCAGCTATGAAAAGTGATTTTCGGTGGCTGCACTGCGAACGAAAAACGGGCCGTACATCATCGCTATTGCTGCATTCGAGCCCACTGGCCATGGTAGCAGCAGTCACCGCGAAAATAGATGCTGCCTGCTTTATAACCTGTGCGCTGTGTAGCTGTAAAGTGACCGGCATTTTATGTTGTCTCATCGCTCCTGAAATATCTCTGCTGCACATTTACGTAGGAAAGGAAGACGAGTCTTTCAGTTTAATTATGACATCCACTGTGTACAAGGAAAACCCACACAGAAAGGAACGATCCAGAAAAGTTATCTTTTTGAAAGCCGACCTTGCCGTAAATAGCGATTCGCCGCTTCAGTTCCAAGACCTTTAAGTTGGACCCACTCCTTCTCGTTGATACATCGATGCGCTATAACTACGGTTTATAAATCAAGCGAACCTTAATTAACGGGTTAACTAGCGTAGACGGCTGGGTTAGTTGGTTTCGGTTAGGCTATGTAACATTACGCTGGCGAATAGGGACAGGAACGAGTAGAGAGACAGCGTGCAGCAAACCATGTCGTTGCACGAGCGATAGCCGCATCAGGCCACTACACTATCGTTGAACGTGGAAGAGTTACAGCGAAGGAACGAAGCAGGACGGGATGTGTCAGCATTTAAAAATCGTTATAAGCAGGAGCTGTATATTTAGGCATTAAAAAGGTGCTTTTAGTCACCGGAAATAGTCAGGCAATAAATTGTTTGAGGTCTTCAACATAGCAGATATAGGCACATTAAACTTTATATAAGTGCAAATAACTCCAAACTAAGACTTGTCTGGCCTCTTTCTACAAGAGGTAAACAACTAAAGTTGTTTATGAGGGCATGAAGGCGTCCACATTTTGACATAGTTGTGCAAGTGTCATTTGTCTCACATTGTCGCGGAACATGGTTTCTCCCTTTATTCTTTGGCATGGAAAATAAGGTGTCCACTCTACAATTGAGACATTCCTGTGTGTCTTTTCTTAGTCATGACTGATAAGGATGAAGTAGAAGAATATGCCCAGACGACTAAAATACCACAAGGGTGAATACCTCCTCGAGACCAGGTCAAATCATGTAGAGCCAATTTCTGCCCTGGTGGTGAACCCTTTTAAAAGTAAACTGGAAGCTAAACGAAAACCACGTGCACGCTACACTCTTCTTGCTTCTTTAGTTCTTTACTCTCCTTTCGTCGGACTGCCCTCCGCAGTTTCACAGTCGCCAACCGTTTGCGCCGTGTCATAGTGGTGGCGTATGCTGGCTGACACGTCCCATTTCACTGCTGCTAGCGGTCATATTGTGAGAGTTGGGTAAACTGAAAGAATAGGCTCAGCTTCATAGAGTTTCAAAAATGTCAATATATAATGACAAATTAAAAAGTGGTTCGCAAACTGCTCTTGAAAGTGAAATTTTATGCTGAATAGCGTTCTTGTAGGCGTCGATCTGGAAAACATGCATTTGTAAGCCTTCAGGCACAAAAGCCGAAATGGGCATTTTTAAGCTCTCTCAAAAAACCATAAAGTTTTTTTTTTCATTTTCTGTTTTATGCTATGTCAATGTGCGGCGATAGATGCGTAAGGAACAAAAGGGGCATTTGCCTAAAGTCTGGTTTCTGCTGACTAGTTTATAATTCAAAACATAACACTTCTTTACAGTAAATTGCATGCATCCTAGGAAAAGTTTTCCACAAGCGAAGCTTGGGGCAAATTTAGGGCGCTTACTGTGCTGGCAGAAAACGATGTCTGATATATTCATGATGACATCAGTACAGCGAAGTATCTGTATTCATGACGTCCCGAAAGGAGCGAGAACATTTCATTTGAGGGACAATGACGGGGCATGAAGTTAAATATCACAGCATGCTAATCTTTTACGTTCAATGTATGGGAGTGTGTTTTCTGTCTCATAATATTTGCACTACCCTGATGACATATTTATATTTTGCCTAAGCTCAGCAAATGTTTCAGGTGTACAGCTCCATGCCACCGGTTTCGTCGTTCGAAAAAAAAAAGACAAAAACTGATAACATACATTCAAATGAAGTATACCAATGAGGCGAGACCACGAAACCTTCTTGTGGGCTCTCATATACGTGCGTTGAAATTCATTTTGTTTATTCATTCCGACAATATGCAAGACAATTTTTACTGCTCTTAGAAGACGCAGCAAAAGGCCCGCAAGCTGCCTGACGACTACATCAACCAGCATTGTGTTGCCGACTCCAATGATTGCTCATCCGCGGGGTGGAATTTTTTTATATATTTTAATGTACTCACACACCACGTTCAGTACCGTGAAATTTGTGCACTAACGCTTCATATTGTATATTGTCTTTTGCACCAAGTCCGTCTTCCTTCATTTGTATACGAGCCCAACTTGACAAGCTAATACCCCTGTCAAACAGCGCCACCATCTAACTCCATTTATCTCGTTCACTGTTTCGTCGAGGGAGATGTGGTTCCTGTCACACGATCAGCATTTTGCCGAGAGAGTCAAATGGTGTTTTTGGGAAATCGATCCCCGGAACGACAATTTGGGTTAGATGGAGTACTCTCGTTCCCAGATACGACAAATTAAACTGTGCTTATAAAATCGTCCTAATAAACTTTGTTACAAAATTTCACATCAAACTTCTATTAGACGTTGCATTACACACCACGCAGTGCAAGTTTTAATTGCATTTTAGGGACATGAGCACCTGTACCCTATACACCAACACTTCGCCATGCTGTAACCGGCCTTTCACCGCCAAGCCTATCACCATATTGTTTGTGTACACACGTGCGAGGCACACGCTCTTGCTCAGTGTAGCAAAGATGAGCACCCCTGTCCCCTGTTCGGCCACAACGCTGGAACTATCAGCCGAGGAGTGCAAAGGTAGCTCCCCTGCGCCGCCATGGTCAATGTGGACAGAAGCCGAGACATGGCTGCAAATTCGACTTTGGGAAGACCTTTTGCCGCAGCTCTGAGGGGAAACGCACAATGCGAAAGTGTACGATGCAATCGTCGTAGCCCTTGCGCAGAACGGTATCATCAGGACTCGTCGACAGGTGCAAACCAAAAGAAATAACCTGACGCAGCGATACAGGTGAACAACTTGCACTAACCGGCACATGAATGCCGGGGCACAAGAAGAAAGCCAGATTTGGCACGATTCAGAATGCAGTGCCTTCATACGGTGACACATAATTGAACATCCCCGCACAAGTGCACGGAGTCACTGAAATTTTATTCGCGGGGCGTCATGGATAACGCCGTGCGGCCTTATCCATCGCTCAGACGAATCGTGCCAAATGGGGAGCTGCCTGCTTCGCGCAGAGTGCACCTCTGCGTGACAGCCGAGCTGTAGCGAACGCCGGCTTCATTCACAGCTGTGGTCGGGAGAAGTTGCGGCGTCAGCGCTTGCACGCTGACTGTTTATCTGTGAGCGACACTGAACAATTCGAAGCGCTTCCGCTTAGGAGGAATGTCGTGCAGTGAACTTACGGAATAATAGCGCTTAAGTAACGACCGGCGCACCGTTTTTATGCGGTAAAGCGAGTGGGCAAGTCTTTATATTGTAAAACTTCTGTTCACAGAACAAATTATCTTGTTCTGAATATATTCACCACACGCTTTCGGCCCTTGTGAGTAGGCTTCGGAGTTGTATTTGCTGTGTTCTCAATATGCTCCGAAACTGCGCAACCGCAGTGATAACTGCTGTTGCCACAGTTGTGGTCTTTGTTTACTTGAGCTAACAATCCAATGCAGTTTGGGTATCCAAATCTTTATTCTCCATTCTTATAAAAATTGAGATGATCAAGTAAACAAATATATATCATAGTAACAGTGTAGACCAAACGAGCTAGTAGGTTTTACATGTATAGTTCATCTGTCTGCAATGTGTCTCCACACATTACAAGCTGTGCAAAGTACTTTGACATCTACCATTTGTATAGTATATGAGGCTGTCCCGATTATAATTATCTATTTTTGTGCTTGTTGGAAAGAGTGTCGACAGCATACGACAGGGTTCTACCATCTCTCTGGCCGACTTTTTCCGACATCCGCAGGTCTTTGGGATCCCTGCCTGTGATCTCTTGTTCAAGAAAGCCGTTGCTCTCTTAATAAAACTGTTGAGATGGTAAGGAGTACAAACATATTTGTTGCTGAATTAACTTTTTAGAGATACATTTGACACATTTCTAAGACTGGACAGCCATCACTTCATTGTGTATCTATGTGTATACAGTTTTTAGACGTGCAGTCAAAGTTCAATGAACGTACAACTAAGTATACTTGCAGGTGTTGCAGGTGTTTTCTCATATGACTTTCACTAAAGATCACATTTACGCTTGTGGTAACTGCGACCTGGAGTCACGCAATCTTTTGTGTTCTGTAAAATGGTTGCTGTGTTTGCTCACAGAGAACTCCTATAGCATCAAAGACTTCATAGTATGTCCTGAGTTTGTGAAGCCACTAGAAAGCACTCAGAGATAATATACCCTGTCAGAAGGCACATACGTCTTCCGCAGTGATTGTGAACAGGTGTTAGCGCCATTTTGTGGTGCTGAAACACGTTCATAGCGAATGAAGTTGAGACAAAAGTGGTATTTCCCACTCGAATACGTTTTCTGAACTCGTGCAACTGCAACATGTGTAATCTTCACCATGGGTGCACAAGAAAAAAAAATGAAAGCTTTGGCTCAGAGCGTGAAGTAATCATTGCTAAAATAATTAATGACGTCTGGTAACTCCTTAATAACTGCGGGACGTATAGTGCATGACGGTTGAAGCAACTTGTGCAACATTATTCTTCCTTTCTTGTGCCTGCACGTTGTTTAAATTCAGAAACATTCTTCTGTTCCTGCTCAGTTATTAAACTGCAGAGTTATTAAAGAGACCAAAGGTTTCATAACTACTGCTCAAAAAGTTATTAGTCAAATTCACGCTAAGAAAGTGCCGCCAGGGGGATGCTTTGGTCAAATAGCAGACGAAATGTTTTGTTTAGTAGGTTATCTTTGTGCTTCAATTGTCTTGCACTTAAGGACGTTATCATAGCTCATTCCTGAAAAGCCAGTTGTACGTGGGTTGATGGAATGTGTTTTTTTTATTTTAGATCCTTTCAAGCATGGCGTCAGGAGCACCTGCAGAAGAACAGACAGAAATACCGGAGCCCTCAAATGAGAAGCAAGTGCAGGCCACCGCGGAGAGCGTGTCAGATGCACAAGACACGCACCAGAAGCGCCGTTCAGCGAAACGCAAGAGGATGTCTGCCACAGAAACGTTTCACAACACCCTGTTGGAGCAAAAAAAAAACTAATAACTGCCTTCTAAGATGCCATCAAATCTGAGCAACCTTTAAGAGAGCGCCAAGTGAATGCACAGGAAAAGTTGGTGGACTTGATGAGTCATTTTTTCATTAAATAAAGAGACCAGCCAATACAGCTTCTTCACATCACGTCTTGCCTTGGATATTGGGCCATCTGCTGACGAAAGTGCATGGCGAGTGCAGCTTGAATGTTCTTGCTAGTTGTGCATCTGTGGTGTGCTCTCGTTGCTGAAATACTGAGTCATGCAGCTGTGCTTCATTGCTCTATTGCTGCGGCACAGTGCCATTGTAGTGCTCGCAAACATTGTTGAGCACACAGCATGTCCTTATAATATTGGCACATGGCTGATGTCACACTCCATTCGCTTCATTATGAACCCGAAACGGGCTTTAAGCCGTGCAAAGGCATTTTCCACTATTCTGCATGATTTTGATAAAAGGTAGTTGAAATGTTTTTGTTCATCAGAGCAGCTTGTGCTGGCGAATGGCTTCATTAAATTTGGTGTGAGGGGAAACGCCTGGTCGCCAAGTATCAGTAGTGGCAAACCAATGTTGCCCGGCAATGCGCCATGCTCCCTCCCTACAGCGGGCTACAGAAATTAAGGGCCTTCTTCTCTTCTAACCACTACCACGACCCTCAATTTTGCCCAATGTTGTTTTCGGCTTCTTGAAGGTGGGTCTTTCAATCAGGTGCGACAGACTTGACTGATGATACCCATGTGCATCGTGGCACCTTCCTGGTGACCCAACGTTGAGGAACCGGATGTAGTTGTGGTCCACCAGAGTGAGTAGTACCACACTGTACCTAAAATTTAATGTGGTAGCAATATAAATGGTTCACAGAAAAAAAACAGCTGCATTTGTAGCTAAGTAGCATGAGATCGCAATGAATGGTTCATTCGTAGTGGTACGCCGAACCAGATACGGTTAACAAGAACATGTCAGGTATGTACAACAAAAACTGCATTCAACCGAGATTTCCTTTGTGGATATTTCATTTCTGTGAAGACAGTTAAGAAAAATCTCATAACATGTTCAGATACATAGTATGTTTTGTATTTACTTTTTTGTCAGGTGTGGTCGCTTTGAAAGTGATATTACTGACATAAAACACTAAACAGAAAGCGTCCACAAAGAAGTTATTCTCTCATGTGATTATGCAGTGTAACTTGTGCTGATGTTCATTAAGCATTCGCATTGTCCCACAGATCTCGCTATCAGTGTCAGGCATAGGACTGATTACATATTAGAACAAGCCATAAACTTGATTCACCTTGGAGTGCTGTAACAATCCCCATAACTAAAAATAGGCCAGTGTTGAAGGGCTGGTCATGATAGTAAATACCGAATGCTGCACCTTGCACATTACCTAAAAAATAGCACTTGAAAACAGATGTAGGAGTGCGTGCAAATTGCACATTGCGCAGTTCACTGCATTGCGCAGTTCATTGCACATTCTTGAGTGCAGATTCGAAAGCTCTGTCCTGTAGTTATTATGTGTTGCCAGATTTTCACTCAGTAAGTGCCGCTAGACTATATTTCTGTAGCTTATTGTCGCATCTGATTTAACTTAGCTTTATAAGCTATTGCTGTCCTAATTGTCGCAATGCTCACCCTTCATTTGTGCACTTACCCGCCTTTATAATTGTAGTAGTCGCTGGCGTATTCTTTTCGAGGGGAAACCGGGAAATGGCACCCGTCCGGAGCCCCCAAACCTTGCGTGAACCAGAGGGAAAGGTGGAACTTTTTATTGTGGTCCTTCATTTCACTTGAAGAAGGCATTCTCACCCATCGCTCCTCAAGCGAGTCTTCTACCCTTCACAAAACTTGCACTAAATTATGTTCATCGTAGACCTCCCAATGTTGAACAGGTTTGGAAATGTTCAGTCCTCGGCTAACGAACTCAGTTTATAGAGGGCGACGGTGACCCTCTTGTTGACAATTATGGCTTCCCACATATTAGTAGTCTGGCGCTCCATTGTGGGCCGGCAAACATCGACCAGATATTTGAACGTCATTGGCGACACTCAGAAGTACTGGGGGAAATTCTGTTTCCTGAGGTTTGGTAGTGTTTCTTCAAACCGCCTTTCGTGCCGAGCGTAGTCCCACACTTCTCTTGGTCTACGGGAGGAAGAAGATGCCAACGTGGCAACCGAAAGTTGTTTGCGATTATTTGACGCTTGATCGCGTGTACTTTGGCGGCGGAGGCTTTGAGCTTCACTTTGGTATCAATAAGTGTGGCCATGGCGAGAGCGATCTTTTTTTTTTTCTCACGTGCTCAGCTTCGTCACTCATCCTACAAGCCTTGAGACACGAACACGCACTATTTCACAACACAAAACATCCGTAAACAACACAGCGCAACCCACGCTTTTATGCTGCGTGCGTTCGCTCATCACAAAAACAGGGCAGTGTGGCCAGCATCGCTTTCAATTTCTCCATCCTTGGAGAATACATGTCTTGCAATAACATACCGCATACTTGCTGCATTAATTTTACTAGACTATATGCCACACACAAAACAAAACGCGTCTACGTTGCTTTAAAGGCGACTAGAAGCGTGAAAAATGGAGCGTTTTGACTAGTTTCGACATGCTCCGAAGTGCAGTTTTAGTCCAATGCGGCTGCCATCGAAAGCTTGCGCTGACCCGTGTAGCACAACTACAACTCTGTCCTCGTCGAGTTTCATTAGGAAGTTGAATGCTGAATGGATGAAAATGGAGTTTGGTGGTGGTCGTGTGACAGTGGTATTAACTTGAATCCGAACACAGTGCAGCATACATCAGAATCTTTTGTACAATGTGTGCAGTCAGGCGTTCATGAATTATGTGCACCGTCAACTTGTTGCTCGCAGCGTTTCTTGCTTTGAGGGAAGGGGCCCTTGAGTCATGTATTTGGTGGTATCCAGGCTACAGACTCACGCGCTGCGGTACAACGATATAGCAGCCCAAATGTGAAACTGTAAGATATATCATGAATTCATTGCAGTTTAAACTTTACTTGGTTGAACTATAGCTTTAGGCCAACATCATATGCCCAGTTTTTACGTGACGACTTATCATATGTTTACGTCGAATACATAACTGTCTTTTCGCCTTCCTAGCACTACGTCGATTAGCATTGGCTTCTAAGGTTTTGATACATTCTTACACGCAGCTTATTCAACGATTTCTTCATTGATGGTGAAGCTGCCAGTCTTTCTCGGCGGTGTTGTGCAAACAGCACGTATTCGGTAACGGTACAAGCTCCGTGCAACCACTCGGACTCCATGATTTCACCTTTGGCACATCCGGCCTGATTGCGAAGTGTTATATGCGCAACCTCGCATACATTGGGGCCAAGGTTAGCACGTGATGTTTACATGCGAGAAGACTGTAACTGTTTGAGGTCATCTGTGTTGTGTCTGCTAGGAAAAACAGGTGACATGCGGGAAAACTTTAACTGAATACGCCCTTGTTTTAGTGACCCGTGACCTCAGCGCCATCACGATTACCGAAAACAACCACAGAGATCCATTATTGACATTCTACTCTTCTGCGCAAGCGATGCCGATCACATTACACTTAATGTCCCTCATTCTTCCCTCATTCTTCCCTCATTCACACACTGCTCCACCGTGGCGTGCTCTAATTCCAAATTTGGCTCTCAAGCCGGTTTTATTCGGACGTTGTACCATTTGAAAAAGATGACAGTTTTACTACAAAGGGGAAATGGCGTATGCGATAGCACCCAATCGCAATCTTATGCAAAGTAATTGTAGCAGCTTGTTGTAGTTATTTTATTTTTTTAACACAAAAGTGCTTTACGCCGAGGTCCCCCAAGACATTGGGGAGGTATTTTCGTCGCAGAAAGGACGTCAAAAAATACGCCTCATCAGAAGACGAAGAAATAAATGTTCCTTGAGGGAGTCGAACCCATGGTCTCTGGGTCCATGACAACACATGCCGGGGACAATGTCCTCTGCGCCATGGTGACACGCTTTGTACGAATTGCAAAAAAAATGGCAGCATATCCAAGGAGTGAATGATGGAGAGTGGGGCGAAGCATTCGTCCGTCTATTCGTTCTTGCTTCCGTCCGTCCATGCGTTCGTCAGTGTGACCGTCCATGCGTCCATCCGCCCGTCCGTGCGTGCGTCTATGCATCCGCCCCTGCGTCTGTTCATGCGTCCATCCATGCATCTGTCTGTGTGTCCGTTCGTCCATCTATTCAACACTCCAAGTACCACCATCTCGCATGTTTTCATCATATATTCCCCATATAGAAGCACCGCCATCCAGCAGACATTCCAAAGACTAAACGAGAGGTGGCTCACGCACACTTTCTTACGGCTTGCACTTCGGGTCCACTTCCCACCTTTAACCACCTCGAGTTCATGGTATATACTAGTTCACTGTACACGTGGCACTGCGGCCCAACGCTCGCTAAACCTTTCTAAAACAAAGAAGGTTATGCCCAGCGAGTATAACGTAGCAACCTTTTCCTGTCAGATAGTGCTCAATGTACATGCCAATGGCTGCTAATGGGAAATGAGAGACATGAGAATTCGGCTTTTACTTTCTTACGGCTTGCGCTTCGTATCTACTTCCCACCTTTAACCACCTCGAATTCATGGTATATTTAGTGCATTGTATTCATGGCACTGCGACTCAACGCTCGCTAAACCTTTCTAAAACTAAGGAGGTTACACCCAGCGAGTATAACGTAGCAACTATTTCTTGTCAGATAGTGCTCAATGTACGTGCCAATGTACATTGCCAATGTACATAGCAGCCTCACCCGAACACCAGCTGCCGCTGGTGTTCGGAGGAGGCTGCTCGCAGTAATTAGGCAGGACCATTGGTCTCCTACTACACTCTAATATGTAGCTGTCACTTACAACCCGACTATTTTATAAATTATAAGTAATGGTGGCTAAGGACTACGCTTCACGTTTGGAAACATGGCAATTGGTATCACTAAACGGCAGTGCGCTGCATCCGAACAGTCAACAAATTAGCCAGTAGCAACGCTGCCTCGCGATATCTGACGTGTGCAACGCTAACATTACGCCCCGACGCTGAATGGGAGCCCAAGGGCACCAAACAGCCATTCAGCCTCTACCCTGCTCGCTGCCGAATTAAGAGGTCAGAGAAAAGAACAAAAAAAAGCTGAGCAGCCGGATATTAAGGCTAATACAATCCGTCCACGAATACAAATACAAGCTCAGGCAACTGATTACAGGCTGAATTTTTCAACCCTGTCTCCTTGGCTCAAGTTGAGAGCCGGCATTAGACTGCAGGCTTTAACAGCACCTGTTGAAAACATAGGCCATGGTTGCAGAAACTGCACCGCATATGGAGCAGTTACTGTTTAGTTCACGATAATTTCATTGTTTAAGCTCTCAAATGGTGGAATAACTTGCCGTATTTCCTCATTTTCTGACACTGTCCGTGCTATTTAGTGCATGAACTCCAGGCTTGTGCATAATGTGCTACGCCACTAGAGAGTAGCAAGCATTGGGGAACAGTAGGCACCCAAGCTTTTCATGTTAGCTCCTGGCAAAGGCTTTTTTCAAAAATCGACTTTTAGTTAGTCAAAAAAAACAACTCTCAGTCAAGCGAACACCACGGTGCAAGACGATCTTCCGCAGATTACTGGCATGAGCGATCTCATATTGGCCTAGCAGACTACGTGCGAGCGCCTCGATCAAGCAGTCGCGAACAACACATGCCTTTGAAATGAGCTAGGTGTCTAGAACAACAAGTTCTTCACGATTCTCGTTTTCCAGTTTCCATTATACCTTAAACAATGCGAATACAGCTGAAACCCGAGCCGTATAGCAGCTTCGACTGCAGCAGCAGCATTACATTGCGCGAGAGACGACGCGGCGGCATGTCTACTCCAGTTGTGGCACCTAGCGGCGAAATGCCGCACTAGCACCGAATGCCGCTTCCCATTGACATTCGTCTGGCTCGTCTGGCTGTCACATCAGTTTATCTAGTTCCGCTCTCACCATTAATTACTGCAGCCACCTCAAGCCCCTATGACCCCAACGATTTGTTTATTCAATAATCATGTACCTTAGTCGCTCGGATGGCGATGTGTGACTAAACGTCAGCGAGGATGCATCCACAGGTAAGTGAAGCTATAGCCGAGAAACACCAATAGAGATTGCGCAAGTTCTCTCATATCAATGTACAATAAACATTAAACTACTTCTCTAAGAACCCATTTTACTTTCGTGTTTTACCATTTCCTATGGTGGAGGGGTCAACCATGTTTTTTATCCGTTTTCGTCTAGCAGCAAAAAAAAAAAACTATCGCACCCCCATGAATGTCTAGCAGTTATGGGTGTCCGGCTACTAAACCTAATTTCACAGAGTGGAATCCCAGCCACAGTGGGCAAAATTTAGGTGGAGCTGAGAATGGTAGAGTCCGTGTATTTAGATATACAAGACATGCAAGTACATTAAGGAACCTCCGGTGGTCTAAATTTCTGGAGACCTTCACTGCGACGTCTGTCATGATCATATGGTGGGCTTAAGATGCTAAACCCTAACAATAACATCATATACAAATCTCTGGTGTAGGGGAGTACAGCCGCTCCAAGGAGTGAACCGCTTGTTGTAACGCGAAATGAGCGGTCGAGGCATAGTGTTTACAAGGACCGTCCACTGAGATCTGTCAAAACAACGCGCGCTGGAGCACGCCCTCCTGCTGTAAAGAGAAGAAAAAGCGCGAGAGAGACAATAGGAAGTTGAAGCAAAGCATGATATCGCTGCTACTATGAACACTTAGCGCCATCTTTGGTAGAAAAAATAAAAATCGGGGATGTATACCACGCGTTTTTTCTTCCCGCCAACGCTTTTGCCGCTCACTTACCTGCTCGTGCAGAGTGCGCGTTGTGCGTTTGAGTCGCCTCACAATGCAACACCTGCAGTGCGGCTTCAGAAAGATCTCTGAGCTTGACAAGCACTTCCGAAAATAGAATTTAACACAAGGACAAAAGCTCGCTCGTCACGTTTACGATGCGGAGTAGACGGTATAAGAGGAGGCCCTAGTCACTGCGAAATGCATTTCTCAGGGCTCGGACAATACCGTGTACAACGTATGTCTCGAGGTAAATATCAATCAGTCGACGTGAAGCCGCTCACTCTATTGATGTGCTGCGTTGTCGTTTATGAAAATCATGTATCTGTTGTTTTCATTTTGTATCTAACAATAGCAGCCATGTGCTGTCGTCTGCAAACGTTTGCGGCGTGCTGAAAAAAATAGATAAAAAACTTGGCAGATCCCACTTGCAGTGGGAATCGATGATATGCGAAGCGAGAATGAGGAGGGTTTGATTTGTCATTTGCAAATCAGCACAATGTTATGAGGCGGATGCAAATAATGCCGTAAATGACTTCCTTGTCATGATTATCGTGTTGGGACGTGTCATATACCTTCTTCGTTTATTCACGTTTGGACGTGCTATTTACTTTCATCGTCCGCTCGCGTCACGTCCCGCCCAATTTGGTATCATTGAAGCTAGCGAAACGGCCGCGAGCGCATCTTGAGCATGGCATGTAGTCATGCTCTTACATGACATGCATCTGATGGCTATTATGTTTGCACCAGTCATATACCTTCGGTATGCATTCACGTCCCGTAATACCGAATTCGGTATGTGCGAAGCTAGCGAAACTTCCGCGAGCGCACCATGAGCGTGGCGTGTAATCATGACTCATGACTTGCATAATATGCATGTCATGATTTCCACGTTAGGGTCTGCCAGTTGTTAGTCATGCAGTCATGCCATATCATACTAATTTTGCAACATGTCATGTGAACGAAACCACTGCAAGAGCAGCAAGGTCATGCCCCGCCGTGGTGGTCTAGTGGCTAAGGTACTCGGCTGCTAACCCGCAGGTCGCGGGTTCGATTCCCGGCTGCGGCGGCTGCATTTCCGATGGAGGCGGAAATGTTGTAGGCCCGTGTACTCAGATTTGGGTGCACGTTAAAGAACCCCAGGTGGTCAAAATTTCCGGAGCCCTCCACTACGGCGTCTCTCATAATCAAATGGTGGTTTTGGGACATTAAACCCGACAAATCAATCAATCGAGCAGCAAGGTCATGAAATGTAAATCATGATATTGACATATATGTCAACATGTATAGTCATGTTATGACTAGTCAATTATGCTCGTTATAAAGTCATGTTATGTCGTACAAAATTGGGTATCGATACCATTACCGAAACGGCCAGGAAATCTAAAAGTCGAAGGCAGATAGATAGATAGATAAATAGATAGATAGATAGATAGATAGATAGAGCTCGAAGTAGCCGAATTTTTCTAGATAGATAGATAGATAGATAAAGTTCAAAGTGGCCGAATTTCTCTAAAAACGAATGCTTTGCATTATTTTACAATCCTTGTTCTCAATGCGAAAAGAACGTTAGTATCTGTTCCTATACTGAACAATGGCTACAATGCTCTGATCACGCGTTCCGACCAGTAGCCTGTCCCGTTAAGAAAATATTTCTAGCGAATACATGCGTGTTTTGTATCATTAGCGAAGGGACGCAAAACATTGCTAAAGAACACTTGCAAATGAACATCGTCGACTACCGAGACAGTTGTTCTAGCTTTGCAATAAACGTGCCACTGCCTTTCCAGACGCTTTTTAATTTAGAAAAGTGACTGTTCACTATTTTAGATGTGATCCTAGTCTGAGCAAGAGAGGGAGAAAAATAAGCTTTATCATGAATTATCTATAAGGAAAACATAACGAAGGGCACCGCGGTTCGACCAAGACCGCCCATGTCGAGGCAGTTTTAATTTACTTTATGTTGTCTTTCTTCCGGCTAGTAGCATCACCAGCATTCGGGCCTTTGGCAGCCTTAGCTCACAAAATAAGCAATGTTACCTCGTAAGGAATGTGGCGTAGATAATTAGGTTGGTTGATTGATCATCGCATCAGCTATATATTTCGCCCTAGGGACGTGATTACAGAAAAAACACAGAGACTGACTGGGTGCGATCTAGGCTGATAGGCATGCATAAAGAAATAAAGAAAAGGAGACAGAAATATTTTAATGAAGTGCTGAAGATGTTTCAGCCATGAATTATATAGAACACAAGGAATTGAAAAGAGAAAAGCGGTGAGAAGACTTAAAAAGAGAAAAATAGAGGGTAAAGTTTATCATATGCTTGCATAGGAAAAGGTGCGAAAGGATCTGAGGGGACCTAAGAGAGAAAGGAAGGCCACCAGCTCTGCTGTCGCCTCAGTTTTCACTCTGATAGTGCCGTATACCTGCCCCGATTTCGTTTGCAAGACTGTTAATCATTACTTGTGTCTTGAGCGTATTATTTGTAAACCTTCTGTAATACTTTAGCCGTTGAAATCGTCAGTCATAAGCAATAATTTGCTTTATGCGGACAGTCGAACGGCGAAACCTTTCAGGGAATGCGCCGCACTTTGTTACTTCTCCCCTTCTTCCTTTGTGGCACGGCTACACTGTTTGGCCTCCGGGTCTGCAGTAAAAGGGACGATGTAAAGTACATTTAGCAGTGTTTATACAGTTTGCTCGAGCACATCAATTCGCGTCGTGTCGTGCTGCAGGCGGCTAGTCTCTCCCGCTAGAAAACAGGGACAGAAACAAACACATTCATTGCGTCGTCCGCTACCGATTGCCCTCCACATTAAAAACCGAAGCCACGCAAGGAAGAAAAACAGACGATATACAGACACCGCCGCGGGACATCCATCGTCTGCATCCACGCAGCTTGATTCAGCCGCGTATCGAAGCGCCGTACGCAGCATCGCGCGCCGTCATTTGCAAGACCCGAGACGATCGCAATTACGAGATGGCGGGGCCCCACTTGTTGATTTTCTCTGGAGGAAGAGCGATCGTCCGATGAGCCCGTCCAGCAAAAGGGCGAATCCACTAACACGTGCGCGTGCCACGATCTTTTGCGGCGGCCCGCGATAAAGAGGCATATTGCGCCCTCGGGTGTCGCTTCTCGACTCTGTCGCGGTGGGCACTGATCGTCTCCCTTTTTTCTGTGCTTTTTTTTGCTCACTTGAAAGTGCTTCGTTAAATGTTATAGATCAGCCCTCCACGTAAACGGTGGGGGTCGTCCAGCTGTTCTTTATCGCGACCAAAGCCACTTCATTTTCGGGGCCCCTCCACCCTCTTTCGGTTTCGCTTTTGTGTCATTGGTAAGTCGGCAGGCTGTAAAAAAAAAAAGGGCGGGGGGGGGCGGTGGTGGCGCATTCTTTGTTTCTATAAATGGCGGCCATGCCAGCGTGGATCCGCGGTGAAACGCAATTAGCGTCGTCTGTTGTCGTCTTTCCTCGACCATGGTAGGTGTGTTCCTCTGCGTGTGTGTGCGCGCACACGTTCTCTACCTAAAGTCAGTGACAGTAGGCCAAACTCTTTTTTTTTTCTTGTATGTATTAGCATCGGCCCAAAATCGCGCTCTTCGCAATTTGAAGGCATGAGCTTCGGCGTTTAGGATAACCGACACTCTTCTGCCTTTGCTGGACTCCGTCACGCACTTTGTCGCTATATATACTTAGCTTGAAGGGGCAATTCCGAGATACTTCGGTATTTACGAGAGAAACACGAGATGGAAAATCTATGTTATATATATTGTCTATCATACGATACTCGACGTATGTGTATCATGAAAAAGCTTCAATTGTTATTCGCCAATGACGCGTACTTGTATCTCATTAACCCACTCAAGCACACGTTATGAGCCTCGCACAGCTGACCAAACAGCTGTGTGTTTTCTTTCTTCCCATGAACCATAACAGAATGGAATGAATTACCGCTACTAACACAATAAAGCGCCACTGAAAATGAATTTCAGAATAACCGTCCACGAAATTAAGGAAATATATGCATGTACTCATGTTCTATCTGTGGATTGCTCTGAAATTATTCTTAAACATTCTTTATCTTAGTGTCATGTATGTACGGAATATTCTCCTTATCTCCGGCTGTGTATCCTTGTACGTAGTGCTCGGTTTTGGTTTGCACCACTGCTGGCGGGCTTCGCATGCATGCTGTCGTAAAATTTTATCAACCTATCAACGAACTATTACTTTGTGTATGCCAACGTTTGTTTCATTTATTGGTTTCCATTCTTGTTTTATTGTTTACCGATGCATTTTTGTCTGTGTTCTTTGAAGTGCTTTTTTGTTATTTATTATGTAATGTATGTTTTGCAAAGTGCTACTTTTGACCCACCCTGTAACGGCTGACAGGCCAACAGTATGAGTAAATAAATAAATAAATGATAAATAAACTAGGTGACAGCACAGGTGTCAGCATTTCAAACAGGGGATGTTGTTAGGCGTATTAATCAAACAGTGCCACTGCCAAAAGCCATTTGAAGAAAGCATCGTGGTTATCCTGTATAGTTTTTCAATCATCATCAGCTATTCCATCTCAAGTGCCGAACTCACACGTTTGAGTTGTGGACGCCACTTCCAGTGAGCCGCGGAATCGGCAATGGCCAGAAAGTTAGACGTGTTGCGTGTCCCTTGCACTTGTGGCGGGGTGTGGGGTCCCACGGCAGCTCGAGTGCGAAAGGCGGTGGGGAAGACCACAGTTTCCGGAATGCCGGCGTTTGGTGTTGAAACCGCTCGGCGAAGAGAGGCACTCTGCTGCGTGGATGCAGTGATGTCCGCGCACCACGCTCGCCGGGCCAGCCGCGCTCTTCGTTGCAGTAGCGGAAAGCGGCGGGATAAGTTGCAACAGAGAGAACGGCTTTGGAAGTAGTGCAGGAAGGACACTCCAAGGCACGACCCCGACTCGGCTGCGCTCCGGACCCGGTTTGATGTCAAGGCACTGCTCAGGCTTGTGCTCCGAAGGCTTCCAGTGGCGGAATCCTTAGCGATCCTTCAGCTGTGCTCGATCAAGTATTATATTCGGACTCTATATCATATCGAAACTTCACTGTTCCTCGTTGGATAGATCGGACTTCTTTACGGACGTAAATTAAGGAATCGAATCTGTTAGTGCATGCCCCGCGTGCCTGATTGTTTGTGAGTAATTTTTTTTCAGCTTGTGCATGCTACACGGTTGTGCATCCTTCAGGCCTAATTCACCGAACGAACATCCACAAAAAATGTGTCAAGGACAACGGCCCCTTCCGAATATAATAATAATAATAATAATAATAATAATAATAATAATAATAATAATAATAATAATAATAATAATGATAATAATAATAATAATAATAATAATAATAATAATAATAATAATAATAATAATAATAATAATAATAATAATAACGTTTATTTTCAACATTTTGCATCACAAAATGGAACATGTCAAGGGATAATACGGCTAAAGGCAGAATAACTCTCTGACAATGGCCCTACCACCCAAACACTGTTCAACAGAGTTTCGAAGATACATAAATTATACAATTATACAACTGAAAAAAGTAGAAACACTAAGAGAAAAAATAACATGACACAATGATACCAGGAACACTTCATGATACACATAAAATAATTTTAAACAAATGCACTATTTTCTCTACAAATTTCGTACACCACATAACAGTTGAAGCCCTGCTCATGAGGGCACACAGGACGGGAAATAAGATTTAACGACATGCTTGAACACAGATTTTGACATGGCATCATTCACATAATTTAGAACTTCAGGACGTTGATTTAGAAAAGAAGGTATTAGGCGCTTAAGTTGATTAGTTCCGTATTTAGTTCTACAAAGTGGAAGTTCGAAGGGACTGTATCTTCAACTATATCGTTCACGTGTGGTCAAATACATCTGTGAAAATGTTTATTGACTTCCATTTCGTGTTCTGCTCCCTTGGTTGATTCATTTTTTGATCCTGCTGACTTTTCAATTTGTCCCACTACGTATTCTTTTGTCGGAATCTAACGCGTTTCTCGTCTCTATGTATCTATTTTGTCGTTCTCACTGACCATCGGTGAAGTTCCCTACGCATCACGTGATCGACCTTCTTATGCCAGCATTTTCGTGCTAATCGTGACAAGCATATCAGCTACCATCGTGTGCTCTGCGCGGTCCACTATGTTGACTTTCTATTCCTCGGTGTTACACCTATGATGTTTTATTTCTGTCGCACGTGGCGTGGCTCGTAGTTTGTTCTAGAGCCTATTTGTCACCTTTCAAGGTTGGGCCCTGTACTTTAGTGCTGTAGTAGAATGCAATGGTCGCGCTATGTCTGCCTAAGGGTTGATTGAGTGACGTGATTTGTAACAGTCTTCCGTACGCGCTCCTCAGCATTATTCCGTATTTTTATATATTTTATGTATAAGCTTCATTCTATGCGATTGGCCTAGACCAACGTATTATTTCACTGATTGCAGGGGATGTTGGCGTATACTAAAAGGATGTCCGCTCGTCCAGATAATCAGTATTATTCTTTACCTATGTGCGTTCACTTTCAGCCCTACTTTAGTACTAGTACTTTCTCGGTTTGGGAGGCTGAATCATTTCAGGCCACTCGTCGCCATCGTTGCTGATATGCAAATTGTAGTTTGTTGAGATATTCTTCATTAATCATTTCTCCATGCTTCTTTATGTCTAGTTCTTCTCCGTGGAGTCATTTAAATACATCTAAACACACCTGGAACAGCGTGGGGTGACTGGATCACCCTGCCTGACACCTTTACCGACAGCGATGTTTCTGCTTTTCTTGAGGAGAGGAGGTGTAATTGTGGAATCATGTTGGGCGTTGGCTATTTAATCATAATGTCCCAAGTATTTCTTCGTAACATAATGCTTTTAAATCTACAAGAACTTCTCTCTTCGGAAGCAACATACAGTGGTTTGTACTCAGAAGAGTTCTCAACTATCTTATTGATAGCATGACTATCGTGTGATTTTCTAATATCTGCATCTGATTCATTCTTCCGATGATAACCTCTATGCTTGTTAAGCAGTAAGAACATCGCAGTTTGATAGACTTGGCTAAAAAATAAAAATACATCATCTACCTTCAATTAGCGGCGAACAGAGGTGTCGCGTGATCGTATCACCGAAACTGCTTTTAATTGGATTCAGTTTTCTCTATTTCGCACTGATTTCAGAAATGGGAAAAACAAGTTTTCTGGCTCGAAGGAATTTTTAAAAGCGAGCCTCGTATTGACTAGCATCAATAAGACAATGTGTATAGAAGTCGCAGGAATTGTCAGTATGCGCAATTTAAACGACCCATTCGAGAAGGATGCAAACTCCTGCCGTCCTGAAGTGGCTTGTGTCAAAGGGTGTCTTGAAATTACTGAACCGCATGGGTCATGTTCTGCGTCAACGGCCATTTCACCATCATCGTTGTCTTGGCGGGCGTTCCTGTAGCATAATTACTGCGTTCATGCCAGGCATCATCCATCAGCTCCAAGCCAAATGCACGCTCATGAACTTAGAGCTCACTTTATTCGCGTTTGGATCCGTAATGCAATGAACAAAGAGTGTTGCACTTTCATCGCCGTACCACCATCTTCTCTAGCTTGCTTTTTCACGTCGCCATTACTAGCCTCTGTGAGGCACTGGATGGAGATTAGGTGCCAGTGAAAATGTCCATAAACTCAGAGGTTATCTGCCTTTATATCTCGGGGCTGCAACCATAACATTTGACGCGGGTAGCCCAGGGCGTCATCTCAATCAGCGAACGCCATTTACGGACCCTTAGCCTGTGTTTATCAAGGAAAAATGTCAGCCACCATACTTATTTTGGGAATGGGGCGGAGGCTGGCACGCTTGATGAATAATATCATAGGCAATCCAGTTTGCAGCACCGATGGTCTCTTATTCGAACTATTATGTCAATATAAATTCGAATAAGGCAGTAGTTGAAGGATAAATGGAAACTTGAAGAGATGTAACATTATTGAAAAGAAGTGTCGCAGAGGTAAATGCTTCGACAAGAAGACTGAAGCGAACTTTATATGGACCCTTTCCAGTGTTGCAAATGAAGAAATGTAAAAAAACCGACACCCTTATTCATATATACGTAGTTGGTCATTCGAAAACTCATGAAATGAGACAGCGCAATACATTAAAGGGACTCATACATTGTGGGTAGCACATCCTCTGTTTCTATGAGTCCTTCGTTGTATGGTTTGCGCTGCCATGTTGCACGACGGACGCTTTTGCACGAAAAGCAAGCCACAAGTAATGTGCGGCTAATAAATTATACCATTCGCACTCTCGTGTGTCCACGACATGGTATCCAGGAAATCCTTGAGGGCCCCGGGTAGCTAAGTACCTACCCTATACTGTATCGCTTTAGAAGCCAAATTGTTTACAACCGTGTTCTGGTCATTAAAAAGCATGTGCGCGAGCTTCCGCATGTTCTAGCTTCAGTGGTAAGAATGGTATGTTGTTATGCCTGTTGCTTGAGAAGGTATAAGTCACTTTGTTTCAGAATTTTTGGTGTACTTTGTTACGGATCTCTGAAGGATACGGTTTCTTGAAGGGCCCGTGGTAGGAGTGTTCAACCGCTGTTGATTACGCGACCCTCTTCTGGGTCGCGTAATTTTCAAGCATCTGGTAATAAATCATTGCTATAGCAATATTAAAAAGGAAAAAATTCGGCAGATCCCACGTACCTGGCAATAGACGCTATGCGAAGCATGCGAAGGGAAAGTGACCGTGTTGTAATATTTTTAATGAGTGACACGTCATGAAATCACGCTAAATATATGTACAAATCTTGCACGCACGGGCATATGTTGAAGAGTCGCAGATGTTTCTATAACCAGTTTGCACTTGCACAACGATGTCAACTGGAACATGCGTATTACGAACACCAGAAGCTGATATGAAGCACTGATACTCGCAAAGACTCTGGCCCTGTACACTGCTCATAACTGAACTTCAGCGCAAGACACCTGACCACAATTGACGTTAACCCGACGTGACGGCTATATCATAGGAGTACATATGTAATGTTTATAAAATTGGGTAGGCAGTCCCGCAATTACTATTGACGTTTCAGGAAGATTAGCGTCTTTTTGAAAAGTAGTTCCGAGACCTGGCGTATAGCTCCTTGGTAGAATGCTTGACTCCCACGCAGAATGCTTGGGTTCGAATCCTGTTGGGACGCTGGAATTTGTTATTGGCAGTCGTCAGGGGGTCAACGCTTCTTATGGCACGTTTTTATTAACATTGAAAGTTATTATTTGCATTCCTCTGGTCGACGCTATTGATGTCGGGTATTTCTTAACGTTCGAGCGTTAAAATTGTGCATGTGTGCTCTCGTCATTCCTGGGTAGATACTGAGTGCCAATCCCCCGTGGCACATACCCGCATACCAGCGGCACATACCCACCCATGGGTATGTGCCACTGGCTGGAAGTGTTGGACAATGTACGTGACAGGATTGTAACATTATTCATGTCTTGACCAGCGCGTCATATTCGTCAAAGCTTCTTACCCTGCCATGCTAACTTTGGTTCACACGAAGTTAAGAGGGTGACCACGAGAGCACCCAAACGTAAGTGCCTAGATAGATAGATAGATAGATAGATAGATAGATAGATAGATAGATAGATAGATAGATAGATAGATAGATAGATAGATAGATAGATAGATAGATAGATAGATAGATAGATAGATAGATAGATAGATAGATAGATAGATAGATAGATAGATAGATAGATAGATAGATAGATAGATAGATAGATAGATAGATAGATATCTAGATAGATAGATAGAAGTTCGCCAAGAAATGCTTCGCATTTAAGAAATCTTCAATCAAACTTTATTCCGAATACGCCACATTTCGATGCTTTTCCTGTTTGGGGTCAGCAGTCCCAAGATGCACAATGCTTATAATTACGGTTTCTTTTTTTACGTACACATTTTCGAGCTTTTCAGAGATTTGTCGCAGACCTTTGCAGTAGGAGGAGTGCCGAGTCGTCGTGGTGTGGTTGACATTTCCTGGCGTCTGCTGCATACGCGAAAATGCGTGGAAGAGTCACTGCCGAAGGTGACATTCTGTTTTCGGGACGGTAGTGCCATCTTGGCTGCATCGAACTCTAGCTGCTCGCCATGCACTGCTACTACGACGTGTTCGCTGTTTAGTAGGCAATAGTCATTCTTCTTGCAATTTATCCTTCTTGCTGTCTTATTGTTTCATAGCCAACTAGTAAACGGCACTCTTTTCTGCCTCTCCTACGTCTTCTCTGCTTCGCGTATGCGCAGTAGGCCACTTGTGTTGCCGAATCCTTATCGAAAGTTCTTTGTTTCTCTCGTGTACGAAGCTGAGCAGAGAAGTTTTTAGGATAAACCTAAGAGAAAGGGAAGCCAACTTTGGACCGTATCCTAAATGGGCACCATGCCATATAGCGTGGGGTTTTCGAAGCTTTTTCATAGGCAACGAAAACAATAATGGGCCTTCTTTGCTGTGCACTCACTGACGCATATTAATCACCGTTTTTATAAACTATTGGTATGATCACTGAATTTCATTATCGATATCTCTATTGTGTTAGTGTGTTCATTGAGCTCACTCGGCTACCTTGCGCTGTGTCTGATCGAGCTGCCAGGCAACGCACCGATCTAAAGTGGGGCCTCCGAGAAGGCCTCGAAAACGTGCAGCGCTGCGCAGTGTGATGCAGCTGCCATTCCTGGTTTCTAATGGCACAATCGAACTCTGTGGTGTGGTGTAGTCGCTATATGCTCGAGCATTTCGTTTGTTTTCCTCCTGAGATTTTCCCCTTTCACTTGTTTTTTTCTTTTTCTTTGAAGTGGTGTTGCAATGAAGCCATCTCTTCTTCTTTGTCACTCACGGTAACTGCCACTTGAATTATCATTCCACATACCATGCATGTATACCGTAGCGGAGAAGTGGATAGGGTACTCGGTCACATTTCGATAGGGGCGGTCACATTACGATAGAGGCAAAATGGTAGATGCCCGTGTACTCTGCGACATCAGCACGCGTTAAAAACACCAAACAGTGGAAATGTCGAGACCACCCCCCCCCCCCCCGCTACGGCGTCTTGCGTATATATATTGTGGTTTTCAAACGTAAAACCACATTTTAATATTACCTCGTATCCCTCAATAAAATGCCCTACTTCAACTCATTCGGCTTGCATTGATTTATTGCTCGTTCATTTCGGGCTCATTTGCCCCCGTAGAGCAACGCCGTTGTTCTGATCCAGACAACTTGCAACCAATGCTGTGTGAGAGTTGGTCAATTAACAGTGAGAACGCTAGCACAGTACTGCCTGTTTTTGAGAGATGGATATTTCTGAATACAGCGTGTATCTGGAGCCGCCTTTTTTGTCAAGTGGTACAATCTTCTTGCAGCCTTGCAAAAGGCAACAGCGTAGATTTGTCGAAAGGTTGGCTCGAGTGACAACTGCCGTTAAAGAATATTCTGCTCGTCAAGCCTCGCTCTTGTGAAGTTTTGCCCTGTTTGAATTTCTATTGCTCCTTTATAAGTTTTAGAAAGATATTAGTTTAACCTTTTGAGAAAATTCGCGCTGCGTTTTCAAGTTCTTCGGTACAAGTGGGAAAGCCTCTCATAATGTTGTCGTAGGCCGCAGCTTATGAAAGGCCGAAGAAGCTGGAAAGCACAGCCCCCTGTTCTTGAATCACGCCGCTCCACCACAAGTTGCACTGAGAGCACAAAAAACTAATGCGAACCAGAAGAACATCGCGTGGGGCTGCTACAATGCTCCCTGTCCCTTGTTTAGAACCGCCCCGCCGCGGCGGTCTAGTGGCTAAGGTACTCGACTGCTGACCCGCATGTCGCGGGATCGAATCCCGGCTGGGGCAGCTGCATTTCCGATGGAGGTGGAAATGTTGTAGGCCCGTGTGCTCAGATTTGGGTGCACGTTAAAGAACCCCAGGTGGTCGAAATTTTCGGACCTCTTCCCTACGGCGTCTCTCATAATCATATGGTGGTTTTGGGACGTTAAACCCCACATGTCAATCAATCAATCTTGTTTAGAAGCACTTTCGCCAACATACGCGACACCTTCAGAACTGCGTCTTCTCGATGACCTCTTTCAACGCCCACTATGTTCCTCAACATCAGCATACCCTTGAATTCGCCACTCACTTCTTTGACACACAAAGGGCCCCATTGTTCTTGGCAGTGTCGGCCACACCACCACTTTCATGTACAACGCGTTGCGACTGTATGGTGAAACTGCCGCACCCTTTTCACCTAGGCGTTGCATCTGGAGAAGGCTCAACTCGCCAACCGCGCACTCAGTGCATCTAGTGCGTTGCCGCCAAATTTAGCGTGCGCGCAGCCGCAGTACAAATTCTCGGTCTCGAGTGGCCGCGTAAGCCGCTCCCGCGATACATTGTTAACCCCCGCCGCGGACAGCGGCTCCACGTATTCCTCTTTATGGTCTCTCTTCCATGCGTCGCGGATTCGCGCGAAAGTTTCCCGGCTCCTTGATCGCCGGTTCGCTTGGATGTTCGTACACCGGCATCGCAAACGTGATCGGCTGCGAAATGGAGAGGAGGAGGGAGTTAGGCCTAAACGTGCTTCGAAAGCACTGCGTGGCCAGGAGGGTTCTGCTGCGACGCTGGAAACAGGAAAGTCGGTTCCGCGTTTGATACGATCCTCGCTCGCTCGATGAGACGGTCGGCCACCGCCTTTAGCGTGACCGCCCTGTCAGCTTTGCTTCGCACCTGTTTCGTTACTTCTAACCTATAGGACGTGTGCGCGCTCGCATCCCAGAAAAGGGCACGGCTTCTATAGTTCTGTCAGTAATAGGCTGTACTACGTAGAGAGCCACGGTGTAGTACGTGTGCTCTGTGGTTAACGGAGAAGTGATAGAAGGTATGTCGAGAAACAAAAGAACCAAGAAACTAAAACCACGGCGAAGGCGTGTGGTTTGCCGCGCTTCTTGTGCACCGCGAACACTTGATATAGCGTACGCGGTTTGCCACGCACTTTGATCTTTAGGGGCTTGTAAACGACGCTTCCTTGTTGGACTGTCAGATCATTGACCCCAAATCGACAGGTCTAACAATGCCAGCTTCGACTTGCCGAAGATACTAGGCATCGCGGTTTATTGTTATACTGTGAATGTTTAACAAAGTTAATGATGAAAAAAGGTGAAAAGCTTTGACAAGCTAAGTGAACCAACTGTAGACGATTCACATAGTAAAGAGGTGAAGTGGTCTTATCGTTATCTCATTACTGCAACTTTTTACTCGATCACTTGATAACGGGATGTGTGAGGCTATATGATTCGATGGAACTTCTCATCACTACATCTGCTCAGCGGCACGAAGATCCTAGCCTGTGAACTTCCGCATTACATTATTCCAGCTTACTATAAGATAGTTTATTGCATGGTAATGAATTGTCTTGCAGAAACACCAGGCACACAATTCCTAATAGTCGCGGTGTTCCTATCGCAAAGTCCCACTCTTGGCAGGCCAACCAAAAAAAGAATCCATAAAGTGGGTATATTGCGTAATAATAAATTGAGTATTAATCAACTGCGTGTGGGTTTCCGTCTCGTTAGGCTATTTTTCTCGCAGGCTTATAAGGCGACTGCCACAAATGGCTTCATCTGCACTAAATGTACCTGCGAATGGTCCGTGAATAGGGACGCCATTTGCTGCGAACCACTTTGCTGTCAGTAGCAAAAAAAAGTTACAAGACAAACTGTAATTGTCTCGTATGTCATCTCTTCGAACAGCTCAAAGAGGACGATCGTGTGATAACTCCGTTGAAGCACTTGGCAAAAAAGTGCGCACTTTCTTCTGTATACACTCCACGCGCGCACGCGAGTTTGTGTGTGTGTGTGTGTGTGTGTGTGTGTGTGTGTGTGTGTGTGTGTGTGTGTGTGTGTGTGTGTGTGTGTGTGTGTGTTTGCGTGTGCGTGTGTGCTTGTATTCAACATCGTGCATCTCAGTGTATTCACTTACTGACCATCTTTTCTTTTTTTATTCTCTTCCTCTTTTTCTAGGGGCGACACACCTAAAGCCGTGGGTCTGATCATCCCTTGCATATATCTCTTGGTACGTGGCTGCCTGGTTCTATGATGCGCGCTCTAGTCGGGTAGCAGTGGGTAGACAGACAGACAGACAGACAGACAGACAGACAGACAGACAGACAGACAGACAGACAGACAGACAGACAGACAGACAGACAGACAGACAGACAGACAGACAGACAGACAGACAGACAGACAGACAGACAGACAGGATAGACAGACAGACGGACAGAGAGAGAGAGAGAGACAGACAGATGGATGGACGGACGGATGGATCAATGGACAGATGGATGGATGGATGGACACTTTGCCTCACTCATCATCATTCACTCCGTCGATACGATGTGATTTTTAGGGGCGGAGCTTTTTATAACGGCACCCGTTCGTCCCTCGTAGCCGTTGTACTGTGTAACAAGTATAACATTTTGGCCTCCAAGGCGGTGCCGGTGAGAGATTTCTTCTGTGCGTTGTTGAACAATAAAAAATAGTGCTTAATGTACGTGTCAATGGCTACTAATGGGGAATGAGAGACAGGAGCATTCGGCTTTTAGTTAACGCGCATGCTGTGATCCCCATTAGCAGCCATTGGCATGTACATTGAGCACTATCTTACAAGAAAGGGTTCCTACGTTATACTCGCTGGGTGTAACCTCCTCAGTTTCAGAAAGGTTAAGTGAGCGTTGAGCCACCATGCCATCAATACAATGAATTAGTATATACCATGAACTCGAGGTAGATGAAGGTGGGAAGTAGAAACAAAGCGCAAGCCGTAAGAAAGTAAAAGCCGAATTCTCCTGTCTCTTATTTCCCATTAGCGGCCATTGGCATGTACATTGAGCCCAATCTGACAGGAAACGGTTGCTACGTTATACTCGCTGGGCGTAACCTCCTTGGTTTTAGAAAGGTTTAGCGAGCATCGGGCCGCTGTGCCATGAATACAGTGAACTAGTATATGCCATAAACTCGAGGTGGTTAAAGGTGGGAAGTAGACCCAAAGCGCAAGCCATAAGAAAGTGTGCGTTTGCCACCTCTCGTTTAGTCTTTGGAATGTCCGCTGGATGGCGGTTATTCTATATGGGGAATATGTGATGAAAAGATGCGAGATGGTGGTACTTGAATGGACGAACGGACGCACAGACAGATGCATGGATGGACGCATGAACGGATGCAGGGGCGGATGCATGGACGAACGCAGGGACGGACAAACGAACAGACGCACGTGCGGACGGGTGGATGGACGGTCACACAGACGGACGCATGGACGGACGGAAGCAAGAACGAATGGACGGACGAATGCTTCGCCCCACTCTCCATCATTCACTCCGTGGGTATGCTGACATTTTTTTTCCTGTGCCCAGCGTATACGGTAGCAAATTGTGGATTAGGATCTCATCTATATCTCCATGCTGTTGGCTGTGTTGTTCTGTTCCTCTTTGACGCAAATACAGAGAGACGCACGCCCTAAACTGGCAAGTGGTCTGCCTCTGTAGAAGCCTGTATATGTAAAGGCGTATCGGCAAGCACAATCAAGCGTGTGAGGGAGGGGGCTAAGTGAAAAAGGCATTTACGAGCGTGAGGAACAGCATTTTGTCCACTATCCCCCACACTATTTATTTCCTTGGTTATCACCCCTGATCAACCTAAGTTACGTTAACCTATTGACAACCTGAATTTGCTGAAAAGAGAAAGAGAATAAAGGTCTCTATTTAAGAAGAAAACCCAGGAGAGGCGTCCGTAGTCGAGGACGCCTTGATCTCGGTGCTCTCATTGTGCCCTCAAGACCAGCTGTATAGCTGATCATCAATGTTGGAGCACTTTGTTTGGGTAAGGGTAAGGACATTTTAATATAGATATTCGGCGAAACTCTACTACAAATATATGCAGAATGGAGCCGTGCTCTCTGCAGAAACGGCATTGCACAGAAAATTGTTTAGGGCTTGTGATGCGATATCTGTATGAGAGTGGAGATATCTCCCCGAAGTCTCTGTGAAAACCCAGTAGATTGATTTACTTGGTCGTGAAGTCAGCAAGAAGACACAATTTTTTTTCTGCGTCTTGCGTAGTTAGAAAAGCAAAAAAAAAAACGCTCAGCACGAACATTGGCAGCCCAAGCAAAACTATATAGACGTAACTACTGTGTAAGTTCCTTCAGCGCATATTTAACTTCCGAACGTGTGCGTGCATTATACCACGCAACCTCACCAAGATAGGACAACAATGTAAGTTTCCTACGCTCTAAAGATAGAAATAACTCTTTGCTGCTGATCTTTGCACTCAAACACTCAATCATTTTATTTTAGTAAGAAATGATTTATTTCTCCCCGAAAATAAAAAAAAACGTTTTTCCACAGTACATGTGTAATTATTCTTCATTGCAAGTGCAAATGTGTCGCCGTTCACAAAAAAATGTTCCCCTGACCTATTTTTTACCAGAATTAATTTATGAGAGAAAACTTGTCGACACGCATTTAGTGGAAACTATTCGCGTGAGGTGTGGCTGGTGCGGGCGAATGCCTAGCGATGAGGTTTTAGCGGAGAGTCTCCCCCCCCCCTCAATACCTAATCTTTGCGCTTCATTTTAATCGTAGCGCTCACCTATGCGAGATATCTTTAAAGAAGCCGCAAGTCTTGACGAAAAAAACGACGCTTACAAAAGGGAAGTGTGGTTGATCCCATTGGAGTTCCTGTAAAATAGTTCAAAATTGTTCTCACTATATATACTCTTTCCGGAGCTACATCTGCCTTCTATAACATAGTACGAGCTGCAAAATTGACAAATATACGGCTTGCACGGAGCTGTTCTTTTTTAGATGGCACTAATGAAAATGCAGACTGCAGCGAAGCTCCGCAACTTCACACACATCGCGATGATAGCTTTATTGTCGCCTTCATTTATTCTAGAACCCTGTACTTACACCTCGTTGCCGGCAGCAAAGGAAGGTCCCATATCCACTGGACCGTTGAAGCGCGAAGGATCAAGTTACGGATCATTCGAACCCCTATTCTCTGTGACACTTTTCCCTTTGACGGCCAGCTTGTGACCGTTGTGCTTTCCTCAGTCGCATGTCGATATTGAGAGGTCTTTGTTGCAAGCAAAATGTGCCGCACAGAACAAAAAACTGTAATTCCGTTTGGGTGCCGCAACTACTCGCATATAATAGAGTTGCCGAATATGCGAAAACTTTTTGTCCGTTAGATGTTGTCGCGCTTAGCGGTGGGTTACTTTGCTAGTTATATGTCCTTAGTTAAAACTGGTCAATATCTGCTCTTACGAACAGTTGTGGCGTGCAAGAACGCTCCTGTACACGAGGAAACATCCTCCGCCTCCTAACTTGCGATCAAACTTTAGTAAACGAACTTTTCACACGTAAATATGGACACGACCACTCACCCCCTTCCACATTGGAAGTGGGGTAGCCGGTAAGAATTTATGCTGCTTGTTCCCTGAGGAAAAAATTCACATGAATATAGAGATACCTCATCCTACGCCGCCAGGTCCTTTGATGCAGTACTTTTAAAGTCAATATTCAACAACCCCAGATGAGCTTCCTGCCAGGTTTAGGCACGTGATTCTGTGTGCAGACCGCTCCAATGTTCATATAAGGGACGGTCGTAACTGGAAAGACTACTGATAGACCGAGTGAATGACGTCAGAAAGAAGAATGTGGTTTCTAGCACACTTGCAGAACACGTGACTACATCTAATCGCGAAATTTACTGGGCCAAGGCAACGGTAATCGCACAGGAAAGACACTGGTGTTCGCATCTGGAATCCCTTCTTATCCAGACTACGGAAAAAAAATGCTGAACAGAAATTATGCAAATCTGCCATCAGCGTACGCCAAGTGTTTCCGCAGCGTTATAAAACAGAAATAAGTCTGCTTATCTGGTCCACATTACTGTAACAAGGCTACCATGCGGCCACCAAAATTTTAGTTGTTATTGTTTCAAACGTTTTCATTTCGTCGGAGCTCTTTTATTTTGTTTGTACTTCACGTCATCTACACCAGAGCACCTACTCTGCTCTAGTGTCTGGGCCTGCTGCAGCGTGTAATGTAAGGTCGCTTTTAAAGACGATAGTCTTTCTTAGGGTAATTCGACGCAAAAATTTTAGTCTGTCTGTCTGTTTGCACATTGGTTCATTTGTCCGCCATAACTACACCCCAAATGGCCCCAAACGATACCACTAATGACCAACCCCATTCGCAGCGCCCACCAATATTGCTCAAGTTTCAGCATTCATACTTGTGCAATTGTCAATTAAAAAGGAATTATTGCACATATTTGAGGCACCATGCTAACACGTCAATATTTTGTATGCGCTCTTTACACTAGATAAGGAATATGAGTAATTCTAAGGACCGTAGCGTTTATCACGCTGCGCTGAGAAGCAACGCGATGCTCATAAAGTCAAGTGTTTCACACGCTTTGCTAAGACGACACGGTGGTGGCACCTGCCCGTCGCTTTGCGTTCTACACCTTATCGCCTCCGAGAAAGGCGCGCACGCCTTTCTTCGTTTTCGAAGATACCTGCCAGATTGCACTTGTGTCTAACGTGCCTCTATGCGCTCGTTCACCTCCGCTACACGCTCGAGGCACTCTAACGCAGCGCCTCCAGAATACCATTCACCGATTTTCTTGCGCAAAACATCAAATGAACGTTTTGTTCACTCTCTCCAGACGCAAGACTATCATCTTTCGGCGACATTTGCAGTGAAACATGCAGATACGGGCCATTTTTTTTCATGGTGCCTTCATATCCTTTTCCGCATTGCTCTCATAAAGTTTGTAAAGACTAGCTTGGAGCTCGTTGGTAGGCATGCCCACGCATACTATCTGATGTATTATGTTGCGAATGACCAGCGCTTATCTTCTCTTTTTTTTAGGGACGAAACTCCTTATGACGTGGCTTGTGCGTCCCCCGTTCTCGTAGTTCGTAACCTGTGGCATGTGCCAGCATACCAGTGGCACTTACCCGCCATCAGGCATATAACCGCATGTCCACATGTTGATAAAAACGTAGCATGGCGTCGTTATCACGCTCTCGGTGTTAACAAAGCGCTGACAGCAGAAATGTGGTACATACTCTTGTTTAGTCCTTGGATTTTCCGCTGGATGGTGGTACTTGATTGATTGATATGTAGGGTTTAACGTCCCAAAACCACCATATGATTATGAGAGACGCCGAAGTGGAGGACTCCGGAAATTTCGGCCATCTGGGGTTCTTTAACATGCACTCAAATCTGAGCACACGGGCCTGCAACATTTCCCTCTCCATCGGAAATGCAGCCGCCGCAGCCCGGATTTGATCCCGCGACCTGCGGGTCAGCAGCCGAGTACCTTAGCCACTAGACCACCGCAGCGGGGCTATGGTGGTGGTACTTGTATATGATGAATATATGACAAAAAGAATCGAGGTGGCGGTACTTGAAGTGTTTACTAGATGAATGGACAGACGCATGAATGGACAGACAGACAAGCAGACGGACAGATGGGCAGACAGACAGACACACAGATGGACGGACGCCCAAACGAACGCACGAACTGGTGCACGTACGGATGGACTGACGCACGGACGGACGAATGGATGGAAGGAAGCACGGATGGATTGATGCACGCTTCGACCCACTCATCATCATTCATTCCGTGGATATGCTATGCTTATTTTGCTCGCTCCCTTTTCCCTCATTTTTAGTCGTTGAGCAGACAATAAAAAACAGAGCCTCTGCCGTCTCTAATGTACCTGTCTTACTCGCGGCATGGCTAGTCGCCTTTGTAGGTGTGAGATCTGATTACAATGAGAAGAAACAACAATAACGGCTACTTCGTCGTCGTAATTATCATCGGCTTCATCAAGCTCATAGTTGCCACTTATATCACGAGCTGCACCCAGTGAAGCTCTTTTATTTTCCCGTCTAAAACATTGTGTGAGTGTGGAACATTTTCGCACTTACGCCTGATCACTACTCATTAGCATGTCATTGCATGGTGCGCCGCAAACGCGTGTTAATACGAAGTAGTGCATATATAAACAAGAACTGCGGGCTGACATAACCAGTTGCACGCTTCTCGTCAATCTGTTTATGCAACCTAATTCACTTCACAACTTGTACTGACAACTCGCAAATCTCGTTACTTTTCTTTATTGTGACAAAGACTTGCTTTAGGGCATAATATTTTTGTAAAATGTGTGCTGTTAGGCCGGTGTTCTGTATGAAGTCAAGTAGTGTCTTGTGGAATCTCATGTATCCAGCGGTTGTAACTGGCTGGGTCGCTGAAGCGAATGCCGGCTTGAGCGAGGTGACGGGAGCGTTCTGGCTGCAACCCTTTACATGTCCATTAAAGGTGGTATCTCTCTGCTTGCATCGCAGGAGTGAAACAATACGGACACGTATCACTTGGAACTTGTAAAAGTGACCAGTTCCATGACGATATAAAGGCCGGTGTAAAGGCCACCCCTGCCCGAAGCCTCCTAAGCACAGCTTCCTCCGCCCTATAGGAAGGTGAGGGGGGAGAGAGCAGACACACGGTGGAATGAGAGCACGTGTATCCATTACATTCGTGAAGATACGGTACAACACCCGCTCCCACCCTCCCTTCACTGCTGCTTGATGTCTGTGCGCCGGATTGGCTGACGTCCGCATGGCGCGGCACCTCAGCACCTCTCGTAAATCTATGTCGCATGGATTTCCTGGAATACCTAGACAGTAGTGCTTGATGTCATGTTTTAGCTTCTCCATCACAGGTATACCCTGTGGTCACACCCATACATTACACGTGGCTGGCTGGCGTCGGTTTCAGATGTACTTATTCCACAAAGGCACCAGCGATGGAGTGCAGCCATGATTGAATATCAAGGCCCGGTATTTGAGAGGCAACCTGGATCACTATACATACAGCTCGACAAAAGAGAAAAGCAATAAAACTGAGATGTCGGTGACAGTTTTCCTGCAATGTACAAAAAGACAATGGGTGTGGTTCTCCAAAAGCAATACCTTAAAACACGTCTAACGTAGCACTATTTTGTACGCTTCCTTACGTGGGAAAACGATCTTTTCGTGACATCGCAGTGACAATGGCTATTGCTATTTCGTCGTCTTAGGAACGGGACTATTCATTGAAGCCGAAGTAAAATTCAGTCATGCGCAGTCTTATTCCTAAATCACTCACAAGTTTGTTTGTTTAGTTTAGTTTTTTTTACTTTAAAGAACGAAATAAGCTTAATACAAGCATTTAGAGTTTAATTGTGGTGTGTTATTCTTATCGTACATGAAACAGAGCGTCACGCCCAATGTAAGACGGCCGAATATACAGGACCCCACATCAACACGTTAGAAATTAAAGTTTCAATGCGGGAGTAAATTCGAGCGTTATGTCTGCCAATCATAGTCCTTGCACTTCTCTTAATGCATTCTTCCCCATGAATTCACTGTTGTCCCTCACTTTTTTCAGCCAGGAGGCAAAATGTGGAATAACGTTATGAAACAGGCTAACATTATTCAGCAATAACGTTATTAACGTTATCAAAGAAATGACAGTGCTGATTGACTGTACGGTGCTCACTCTTACACAGAGGTAGTAACGAATGGCGTAAGAAACATTACGGCAGATTCCACGCATTCCGGGAATCAATTTCAAGCGAAGAAGTTAGCGTGTAGTACCGGCCTGCCCACCCCCCCCCCCCTTTTTTTTTTTCCTTGAGCAGGCGCTACGAGGTTGATCAACGTCTCTGCATAAATTCAGTAGTTGTGTGCACACTGTAGGCTTTCCAGGCGCGTCGGCTTCACCGGCGTGTCAAGGATAGCTCATGGTTCAACGTTACGTCAGCACACTCGTCAGGGCACACGTAGACGTCACTTTTGTGGAAACTAAGTGGTCGCTGAATTACGATTATGTTCTTGTCACAAGTTTTTATGCTATTCCATAACAATGACTGTTGGGGTTTAGCATCTCAAAACCGCGATATTATTAGGTGGAGGACTCCGGAAACTTCGACCATCTGGCATTCTTTCACGTGCACCTGTGTCTAAGCACACGGGCCTCGAACATTTTCACCTCCATCACGCATTACTTCATGACAGAAAAATGTTTGACTGATGCTTATTGCGTGATGGTAGTTCTACGTATAAAGTGTTGGTTATATTGTTATAAATGCGGATCGCAAAAATTACAACCACAATTGACGTTACTCAGACATGTCGCCTCCCCGGGTCACTTTTTCCCGCAGTAGCTTCAGGAGCTGGTGTCACGAAAATCTGGACGGGCATATAAGAGGAATATCATCATCATAAACGCATTTGTGCCTTACACTTAAGTTCCACTGAACAGGAAGAAGGCACCAATTAGCCCAACAAATGTCATGGCACGTTACCATAGGCACACCAAAGTCATATGTTAGTTCGTGGTTATAGTACGCGATGGCTATACCACCGCCTAGAATCTTAGCAAAGAGCAGTGACACAGCATGTCTAAAAGACTTGCAAAACATGGAAGTGTGGTAGCCTGATAAAGGCAAAGCCACCAGCTTTGCTGTTTTATCGATGTCCGCGAATCGCAGCTGGTCGAATTTTATTCTTAGCGTCCACCGGGGCTTACAGATCGCCAACGAGCCCGACAACGCCATCGCTAGATTTTCTCCAACACAGGCTCGTTACCGCTACCATGCTTAGGTTTCCAAGGTCATTTCTCCCCGTACCTGGGTTGATGTAGACAGTGAATGTGGTACTGGTACTTTCACCTTCAACAAGTTTCATATCGCAGATATATGAGGTGTCTTGTTTGTTCATTCAACAATCCAGCTTATCATGTACCATAAAAAAAAAGCAGGTGAGTGCTCTCTGTCGCACGCGAACAATCACTTACCACCGAATCGTGGCACCTATTCCAGAGTATTTCAAATACACGTGCCCGCAGCTTTTTAGTTCCACGATCAAAGAAGAACCTCGCCGAGCCGAGCAGGTCTCTCTTGTTATTTCGACACTTAACATCGTTGCTTCTCTCTCTCGGCGTGAAGAAGAAACCCTGCGGTAACTCGTATCACACCGTCTGTTTCCCCCTGTCTGCGAAAGGCCCACCTTCCGAAACCGGCGAAACAGAAGTTGGCGCGCACGCAATCGAGTTAATTCAGTGACGATCACGATGTCGTGCTCACCGCGAACGCTGCGTGACGGGGGTGACGTCGACGTTCCGGCCGCGTCCTAGGGACCCGCGGTCGTGTGAGGGTGCTCCAGCCATTGGTCACACTGTATCCGCACCACGGCTTCATCGCCCCTTCTCGTCGGCCCCGTATAAACGAAAACAAAAACGGGAAAAAGGTGGAATGAAAGAAAGAAAAAGACCAGATTAAGAGCTTAGCAGGCGGGTGAAGGGGGAGAGAGTACAGCAGACGACGGGGGTGGTAGTAGGCACTGCGTACACACGCGCGCGCGCAGAAAAGAGCGTGTGACCCCACAGCGCCGAGATTCAAGAAGAAGGAGGATGGGGAGTGGCGAGGCATTGGACGGCCGAATTGGGTCTTCCTCGCCGGGCGGCCCAGAAAAAGCATGGGCGCTGCGCGCGGTCCTGTCAGTCGTATACAGCGGCGCGCGCGAGATCTCGAACATTACTGCACGAGCAGCAGCAGACGACTCGCGGCACTCGAAGCATCTAGAACAAGATAGCAGCCTCCCGGTTGCTTCTGTCTTTTTCGCAATCACCGCTGTCTGTACGGTCTCGTCGCATACCAGCTTTACCAGTGACTCTCCGTGTGCATATATAACACACGCAAGAACGAACTCGTGTTTGATTTTTCCGCTGCTACGCGCTGCCTGTGGTGTCGTGTGCGTGGGAACATCAAGCCGGCTTGCTTCAAACCTGAGGAGTGATACGACCGGCTCCTCAAGTTGTCTTCTCAGAACGGTGGGGTATATCAGGACAGTTTGACAGCTCTTCGTTTTCTTCAATCTTCACTTTCGCGTCGTAGTCAGTGGCGCTGATTGGACATCGTCGGGACTTGTGACGTGATATTCGCTAAGTGAGCACTGAGGCTGTCAGTGGAGACGTGGCATCTTTCTTCCTCCGCTCCCGTCGATCCACACCAAGGTAAGTGATCTAGACGCACTACTCGACATTGAAAGCATACACTTATGTTGTCCTCCAATACCGAAAAAAGCACGATAACCTTTAGAACTTTTGGGTTTGTTAAAACAGCTCGAAACAGCCGTCATTTTAAAAGCTCGTTTCAGCTCAGGATGGCTAGCACGTTGCACGGTTGTTTGATGTATTCATCGCAAGCTAAATCGGGTGACTTCCACTGTTCTATTGTAAAAAAAAAATTAAACTCATCGAAAAGAAAAAGAGATAAAGATATGTTACATAAAAAGGTATATTCTCGCAGATATTTCTATATTAGTACTCAATACAGCGTTGCTTAACAGAACCTCATAAGCAGTCTGCAACTATTTGCAGGGCACATAAGTACTCCATGCTAAATCTGTTCGCTAAATTCCACCTGTGCCGCGTACTTTCTAAAAGGGTAGACATTTTTATCTTGATTTGTTAATTTTATTATTTATTCATCACACTTCAAGTGTCCTGACACGAAATGGTAAATGAGGAGTTGTCTAACAGAAAAAATTGTGAGCCAGTTTACATTCCGTTACTTAAAAGATGGTGTTGAAAGGTAACTTTCAAACCAGTAATGTTGGTGATGAGGATTATGTCAGAAGGATGGGCATTTCATTTCGCAGCCGTATTCAGAAAAAAATAACGTTTACAGGAAGTAGAATCGTAACGTGGCATATATACAGCATATGAATTCAAATTCGACAAAAACAGTGACCTGGAACAATTTGGCTGCCTAGAGGCAGCAAATAAGAAAAAAAATATAAGTATAATATTAGACGAGCCCTCTTGTGGCGACAAACGAGCGAGGGAAGAGACGAGTGCGATTTTAAAGTACCTACACTCGTTCTAACGCAAAAAATGACATTTTTTGATGCACTGCATTTTAAAAGTAACATTTTTCATCGTACCGGTTTTTCCTTTCCTTTTAAAGGGTGTATAATTTCTGCCTATAGCGAAATAAATTTTTTTTCGGGGTTCACCATTCCCTTTTACAGCCATGACAGTGGAGGCTTGATTTTGTTCTCGAAAAGTAGCGTTTTCTCAAGGAACTGTTAACGTTCACCCATGCTGCGCGCCTGGATGCAGATAAATGTGTTCGTGAGCTTTGTCCATTTCTGAGGACGAATACGAACGTGGCTACATCCTTCTTGACGATGATCAGAAGACCAATATAGAAGAGAATAGTATACTGCGTGTAACTGTGATGTTGGGGGGTCGCTGATGAAGCAAGCTGAATTTCGCGACATCTGTGTTTACTTCCTATAACACTGATATACCTTTAAGTTCTGGGGCTAAGCATGTACATGGCTAATTGAAAGCAAAGTTCATACGTCTCTCTGTGCGCTATAACTGCTACTATATGTATGTGCCACAGAAAATGGGCGAATTTTATTACTCATTTAGTAAATATCGAGAAGAGAACAGACGGGTAGCAAACAACAATAATATTTCTGGGTAAGTGTAACAAATAACCTAGATGGTCGGTAATGATGCGTCGGCATTGACACAACAGTAGACACCGTGGCCAAACATTTAAACTCCGCTTGTGGACGAACTACACAGAGTTCTTCGGTGTTTTTCTTTTCCTTTTCTCAGGCATGCGTAAATTTGAACTACTTGAGATACGTAAATGAATAGCTTTAACGTAAGCGTGATACGGCCTGAATATACTTATATATTTTTCGTTGTTGAAAAAAAGTCAAAGAAATGCATGGAAAGAATTGTGAGGAAAATTTGTAAATTTTTTTTCACTCTCTACTAGTGCTCTCCGTACTTTTTTCATTTCTTGCGCCAGAGGAGCAAGAGACCCATTTTAACTACAAAATAGCCGCAATACGTCCCTACTGCGCTGTATAAAAATACATACCTTTATTGCCACCGACAGACGGAGCGAGGAAACCATCGCTAAATAAAAGTTTCCTCTCGATAAGAGGTTGCGTCGGATCACTGTAAAATGAGACAACGGCAAAAACGAAGGAGAATTAGTGAAAAGAGGGCTAAAAGTGAAAACAACGTCGTCTGATAAGCGTTTATCCAGAATTTTTGGGAAAGGATAAATGAGGCTTTCTCGGCGCCAAAACGCACGCAGTTCACTTTTTTGTGTGTGTGATATCATTAGGCGCGAATCGTGAAAAAAAAACGACTGTATTATTATCCGTCGCTCTCAACTAGAAGAATTTTCGAGAACGTCTTAGACATTTATTCTTGCAGCGTAGACAGGGGCGCAAATCGGTAAGCATTCATTTCGGTAGGCTGCGAGGTAAGATGGATCGCGAAGAAAGGAACGAGACAAATAAGCGTGGAGTAAAAACTTAATATTGAAGGCTTACTGAAGTTTGGCCATAATTTCTTTATTTTTCACTCGTTTAAGAGCGAAGCTTCATAAAACTAAGCCGGTCAATCATAACTCCTTAAACAGTAACTCCTTAAACTCTGCTAATATTTAGCTTTGCTAACAGAAAACCGGTAGTGCAGGTGTGTAACTCAGAAATTGGGAAAACGCCACTATACTGATGCACTGATGGTTCACTAAGGTTTCGGAAAAAGGAGCCCGCCGGCAAAATACGCATGCCGTTGCAATGGCCCTTTAAGATAGGGCACGAAATGCCAAGTGCATTATATAGCGAAACTACGCACGATGGTGCATGTATGGACAAAAACGTGCATTCAGCCCAACTCGAAAACTTTCAAGTAGCACAAAGGTCCAATTAAAAAGGGACTTTTCGTCCTCTTTCAGGAAAATGATTTACCTTTATGTCCCTTTCGCCAAAACTCACTGTCACTTCTGCGCTGCTCGCGACGCAGCCTCACTGACCATGCATCGTCAAAGAGCTATAGAACTCGATCTATTTTTTATTCCCATTTTAAAGAAGTACTGACGTGAATTCCGAATGTTTTGTGCTTGTCACTCTAAATAAAAAAAAACAAGTAGGGAGAACCTTGAAATGAGTATCATAGTGCTTGGGAATGCATTCAGTACATTTTTGATACGGCCGCCTTAAGACCTCTATTTGGGTTATGTATCGAGAGGACAGCTTCTCTTTCTCTTGTCAGCCCAAGTTCGACGTCACGGGAAGACATGCAACTCGCTACATAGTAGCAACAGTTGTCGGTTAGCCGCCAGTGGCAGTTGGTTTGCGAAAGCAACAGCGTGTGAATTATCGTCAAAGCCTCTAACAACCATTTCGTCGATTTGGGTTGTATGAAGGACGCAGATTCCGCAAACCCATTGAGTCTTGTTCACTTGCCGTGATAATGTTCATTGCGGTAGGGATGGCCTCTAGAGGCTGAATGACACAAACGTTCAAATGAATGTGAAATATTTTTCTACGTTCTGTCTATTTGCGGTGTGCTGAGACCCTTGATAGTGCATACCATGAAACAAAAAAAGTGTTTCTTGTGGGGTGCTTTAAAATACTGTCAGTACTTCTCAAGGTTCCAATGGGGGAAATAAACGCATTACTTAGTCAAAAATGGGCAGCATATCCTCTTTGTCGTGCGTATAGATAGGTGCGTATTCATGTCAACGCTGCTGTTAGGCATTACAAAATCAGCGAGAAATGAACTCTAAATGCGTGGAATGACGTGCGACTCTGGGTGAGATAAAGGTGCGTCATATTCTCCAGCATTCTCCTCTACTTGTCCATTTCGCAGTAACAATGCAATAAAAATTGTATGAAAGACAGCCAATAAACTGAATTGTGAGTACCTTGCGATAAGTTCTCGGATATCCTTTAAAATACTGTCAGTACTTCTCAAGGTTCCAATGGGGGAAATAAACGCATTACTTAGTCAAAAATGGGCAGCATATCCTCTTTGTCGTGCGTATAGATAGGTGCGTATTCATGTCAACGCTGCTGTTAGGCATTACAAAATCAGCGAGAAATGAACTCTAAATGCGTGGAATGACGTGCGACTCTGGGTGAGATAAAGGTGCGTCATATTCTCCAGCATTCTCCTCTACTTGTCCATTTCGCAGTAACAATGCAATAAAAATTGTATGAAAGACAGCCAATAAACTGAATTGTGAGTACCTTGCGATAAGTTCTCGGATATCATTTGGGCCTTCGCACACACTTTCATCCTCTTTTTGTGTTACTTTATGTGTATTGGTTTCACGGGCTGCCGTCCTACACAACGTCACCAACGGCACCCCGACAACGATCATTGCATCGTGACTCATAGGCAAGGCTGCTGGTTCGACTTCCTGTCGCGGGAACGGCGCCCAGCAAAGTGATTATAAGTGGTAATTGTTAGTGTACCTAAAGTTTCCGTGTGTGCTAACGATATGCGTCTGCTTCAAAGTGGCCCGAACGTTTCTTCCTGGAAATCTGCACTTTATCCGAATGCATCAAACTCTGTTCGTATAGATATATGAGGATAGTGTTTCTCTAATTTTGCTTATATTTGTCTAGTTTATTACGATATATCATCCCACGATCAACAGTTCAAGTTCTCCGTCATACGCACAACACACTAGTGACGCTCCTTATAGGGGCTATAGCTTCATGTAAGTTACTGAAGTGGCTGTAGTTAGATATGTTTGTGCGCCTACCCACTACACGTTCTATACCTCTTGCATACTTTCGCGAAACAGGAGTGAGGTGGCTTCTCTCATATATTGAAACCAGGGCTAAGATCATTTATATATCCCATGTAACAGGAGGAAAACAAACATCGGGGAATCATTTGCGTGATTCTAGTAATAACTAGAGATACACTAAAGTTCAACGACATTAAATGGGCTCACTGGGGAACTCCCTGAGATTCATGGCGACGTTTAGCGTGTAGAAAATTGGACATAGATCAAAAGACACCGAGGCAACAGGCGCTGACAAAAACTGAAGTATACCGGAAACGAACACCGCTGGTTATAGTGGGTAAGGACGACGCAACAAATCGACCAATATTTGCCATCACGTGCTCGTCCATGAACACTGCAAAATCAAGTACCCAATTTTAAGTTGCATAAAAACAGCAATACGAGGTGGTCGTTGATGTTACCTGAGTAAAACAGCAGGGATAATATTTTTTTTACTCCCGACAATATATAACCTCACCTACACCCCATTATGCAAATATGAATTATGCGCCCCTTACGCATGCAGCGTGGATTCCTCAAAGGGACACTAAAGTGAAACGCTGAATAGGCCTGCATTGGTTAATAGTACTGTGGGAGCTGCAGTGTCGTTAATTTCACCCTATTATGTTTATTAATAGAGAAAAAAAACTAGTTGAAAGTCTGATTCCTAATGCTCGCGCAAATATTTTTGTGTATGATGTCACTGATTTCAAAGTGCGTTTTTTCATAGTTTGGCAACATTGGCTCAACACAGTTTCCAGAACCTTGGCGTGCTATGTCTATGGCCTTGTAAGAGGGCATTTTATTTCAAATATTACCAATCAGGAACTTCATATGACCTAGTAGACAACGTCGAAATCAATGACGTAACAGCGTTTGGTGCGGGAACATTAAGGTGGCATCGCCACCCGCTTTTTGTTGTACGTTTTCTCATTAGCTTATCCATAAAGTATTATCGCTATGACAGTGGTGTTTCCGATATTGCGAAATTCTGATTTCATAATACGCGAAAAAATTGGATTTCTCCTCAGCCCCCGTTTAAGGAGCCAGTGTTGCCGAAAATCTCGCGTCGTTGGTGGCGTGATAGACGATATAAATATTAGATTAGATCCAAAACAAAAGATTCAGCATATGCTACGTACCTTGTAAATCATTGTTACGTGAAGCATGCGTATGGAAGGTGACTGTGTTGTAATTTTTTTATTGAGCGACACTTTACGAAGTGCCTGTAGAGACGCGTACAGATGCACGTAAGGACATACGTTAAATAGCCGCATAGGTTTTATAACAACAGTTCACTGTTGCGTGACGATGCCAACAACAACATGGATATTAGCTTCACCAGAAGTGGTAAGCTCATATGAATCGCTAATGCTTGCCACAATGGTAGCCCTGGACACTGCTACATAAATCAACTTGAGCTGATCGCGCCTTACCACAACTGACACTAACCTGTCGCGACAGCTGTGTCATAGGTGTACATATGTAATGTTTATAAAACTGGATAGCCAGCACTGTAACCACAATCGAAGTTTCACGAACATTAGGCTCTATTTAAAAAGAAGTTCCGAAACCGGGCGTGGCTGTGCGGTACAATAGTTGATTGCCACGCACAATTCTGCGGTCCGATTCCTGCTGGGACCGTGACGTTTATTCTTTGCAGTCGCAGGGTCAACGCTGCCGATGTCAGCTTTTTTTTTTTCATAACGCTCACGCGCTAAACTTACGCTTTTGTGTGTAAAACAGTGCGGGTACACGGGACAAGAAAGGCATTGTGCGGGCTAACAACATGAGCATCTCTTTTGTGTTAATAAGCACATACACCTTATATATAGACGCATGCGCAGGGCCTCTCTTATACTCATTTCTTTTCTTAATTTTGCCTTTCAAAGGCTCTTATATCTCTTCACACTAAATAAACGATCATGTTCTCAGCCAGCGTTAAGTTCTGTTGTCTTTCTTGTCCCATGTACCCACGCTGCTTTTTACGATTAAGCTATGCCAACAAGCTTAAGATTTTACCCTCTTATTCGGGTATATGGCTCTTGAAAGAAAAGAAAAAGAAGCTAATTTCCGACCTAATTTCTGTCTGTATGCGAAATAGCTAAGCTCTTTCTAGTGGATGGGTATAAAAAAGAGTAGTAGAGAAAGGAGACGGAGCACACGCCGCACGCGAATGAAGAAAGAGGAAAGAAGAGATAGGAAAGATGGGGGACACGGTCGATGGAGTCCGAGGACGCGGTACCGCACGGCGAAAGCTACTCAGCATTGGGAGATCGCGGACGCCGGGCCGATCGGCGACAGCTACGCTGGCATCTGAGATCGCGGGCAGCACAACCACTCGGCACGGAATCCACGAAGGGCGTCCCCTTTTAACCTACCGGGCTCGCTTCTCCAAACTAGGTTTTTCCCTCCCCCACTTGCCCTTGCTCGCAAACTCGTCACGCTTTGCTCTCACACCTGGGCCAGAAAGCGCTGACGATTGACCCCCAAGGATTTACATCATCCTTATGTAGCTTCTCTTTTGAAAAGATTAGCACGGCTTGCACCAAGTCGAGCAAAACTGAGTCCCCGTGGAGCTGGTTGGGCACATGGCCGGTCCTGGCTTGGCTAGGATGTCATCCTCTCACCTCTGGATTTCCTGCGCCTTGTCTGCATGTGCACTACAAGTTGCTGTGCATGCTAGCGTATTACTTTATCTTTCTTCTTTTCTTCTTTATTCTCCTCTTTTTCCCCTTCCTCTCTTCCCACATGTAGGGTAGTGAACCGGGTTCGACCTTGTTAACCTCCCTCCCTCTCCTTTGAATTCCATTTTTTTCTCTCTCGCACAATATCGGTCGCTACGCTTTATCTCTGTCCGTTCTTATCCTCATTTTTCTATATATTTCTGTATATATCTATTTTTTTTACTGTAATATTGTCTTTGTACCTCTTCCTTCATTTCCTTTGTCTTATTTTTTTCTGTTTATCTTTCTCTCTGTAGTCATTCTCACGTTTTGTATCTTTTTCTATCTCCCCTTTCTATTTCCCTCTTTTACCTTTCCTTCTATTTCTCCTACTCTCTGCACTCGCTCTCCGCTCCTCCGTTTCCTTCTCCTCATCTTTACTTTGGTCCTCCTCCTTACACTCTCTTCCCTTTACCACCACCTTGCTGTACTAGCTTTTGCGCAACAGTGTGCTTTGCTAGCAGGCTTGAGAATATAAGTGTTTAAGACACTCGCTTTCGCCAAGAATTGTTTTTCTTCCAGAATTTCTCTGTTCCTCCATCTTTCTTTCTCTCTCTGCAACTACTCATTCTCTAGCGCGTACCAGTTATTGCTTGCCACAACGGACGAATCATGAGCGCCAAGTGGTAAAACAACATATTTTTAAAACATCAAATGCACAGTTTTCTGTGATCTACAGGCTCCTTAGCGAGCAATGTGGATTAAGGTATTCGTTTACACCTACGAAATTGGTGATGTACTTTGTCAGTAGGGGGGTGGTAAAAACATTTAATAAAGAAGTCAGTTTCGCCGCAAAGGCGAAGTCATGAACGCGTGGCAACAAATTGGAAGATCACGCGAAGAATGGCAAGCAGATTGAAACGTTCTCGGCGTTTTTCACGCACAAAGACGCTCGAAACGTACTCACAGGTACAGATGAACGCGAATAAATGTCTCAGTTGTTATTTCACTGTGTTAGAAAAGCGGGCTTTTTTTCGCAAACGGAGACTGGGCAACGAGTGCTGGGACCTTTTTGCTCCTGGTAACTACAACAGAATCGTTACGGTGAAAGCACAAGGGGTATACTATTTTCGCCACCACAAAATATGCGCATGCACGCGTGAACGTCCACCCCCTTCTCCTCTTCACGGGGCAAAGTATGCGTGAGAGATGAGAGTCAGCGCCGCCGCGTCGTGACAATCTGGCGACGCGCACTCATTGCGCCATCTTGCTGGTAATGCTCAACACACAATAATTCCCCCGATATGCCTATCACTAGTGGTAAGTGGTAGATATAAATAGCTTGCCGTTTCAACGCAGAAGGAGGTACTCCTTCATGGCTCAGTGGCTAACGACTCGCACTCGCAAGCAAGCGGTCGGACTTTCGACTCCGGGCGCCGAAGTATTTTCTGGATTTTAGGGGCGAAGCACTTTAAGCCACGGTTCTGTACATGCGCTTGGAGTAACATGAATATTGAGAAAACTAAAAGTTGGTTAATGGGAACAAATCCTTCTAAATATTCTAGCATTAGTTAAGACAGTGTGCCACTGCTCGGGCCCCTTGTGTCTTTGCATCAAATACGGAACACTGCGCCAAACTGTTCATCAGCACTCACGCTTGTCCAGAGCATCTCGCAAGCTTGAATGAGGTGGGGAGAACTTTCTGTGTTCACCTCTGCTCAGCAATGTCTTTCTTGTAGCAAACGTTACGTGGGCTATTCTGCTAAGGCTGGCTTCTCTAAGTTGGTTTTCTCTCTCTATCCGTTTGCGAAAGGCGAGGGCACATCGTTCGTCACGTACGACTGTGTGTCGAGCTGACCTACAGATTTTCGCCTACAGAGTTTCGGAGCAATGTCGCCCATGTGTATAGACACGGGAGACATTGTTGCAAAAAGGAGGGGGAGGAGAGACGGTGCGCAATGTGGTATATGAAAGCATGCAGGGAACACAAGCATTGCACCAGTGTCAATGCGTATCACAACTTAGACAAGCACTTTTTCGAATATGCGCTTGAGTCGCTGATGGCGACAAGAATAAAAACACTTAACTGAAGGGTGGGGAGACAATGGCAGCTGGGTCGCTACCGAGGTAACCAAGGAGAAGAAAAATAACAAGGCGTAAGAGGTGTATGCAGCCGCCATAGTTACGCACGACGGATATCATTGACATAGAGCTGTGGTTGCGCGAATAGGGACAAACTTCAAAATAAAACAGTTCATATATAAAGTCATAATTGTATTAAGTGCATTGCTTATTAATATAACGTTCTTGTAAACAGCCAAGCCTTTTTAAAAGTACTGATTTATTGCTAAACTGAAGGCTCCAAGTTACTAATGTTTGAAGTTTGAAAAAAGGCACGTGCACGAAAACGGGCCCTATTTTCGGAAGAGGGTGACATTCCATTCCCCTTCCATTACTAGTAAAGCGTGCTTCCTTTCTTTCCCATTCATTCCTTCAAGCGTTATTTCAATTCCATTCCAACTCCATTCCAGAGCCGCCTAAATGGGGAATGATTCCGGAGTCATTCCAATCCTAGGGTGGCCACTCCACCACACTGGCCCAGACTATACGGTAGGGTACAGGGATTACCTGTTAGCCAGAACGTCTCAATAGCCAGTATGCTAGGATCGTGATGCAGCCGTTAACGATGTTTCGACAGGCCCCTCGAGAGTCGGAGATGTTTCTTTGCGACCTGGGGTGACGAGCTGCCTATGCAATGGTAACTGCCTTCGCGTGAATTCCGGGCTCCAAGCGTGAGCCCGTTAACTGTTTCGTTCTCGTGTATCACCGCGGCCGTGTAGCATCGCCCACGGTGCGGGCCGTAGGCGTCCACCTAAAACACGCCGGGTGTCAATCCACATTGGCGGGCTAGATTTCCACGGTCCTAGGCGCCGGCCATTGTGATCTTCTTTGCCTTATTCTTTGGAAGAGGGCGCATGTGGGAGGCCGCATCTCCACTCGAATGGGAGCTTAACGCGATCTTCCGTGATGATGATGTGCTGAATGTGAAGGCGGACTAATGGACGGCGATTCACTACCGTCTGTCTGAGTCCGCATACTGCAATACTCTAGCATCGCGCCATCACCTTGAATCGAGAGGTAGTTAGGAGTGGGTTCGGACATCTCGCTTCGGGCGATACGGGTACCAGTGTAGGTAGGCTCATGCCTTTGCGTAGTGACGGAAGTGATTCGGTTCACTTTTATGTATGGTTGGAGAGCGAAAATGACTACGTCGTCCGCCAGGTATACGGCGGGAGGCGAAACACGCTGGCTTGCACGCTTGGCGCCCCGACTACTTCTACTTGTGCCATGTAACTTGAAACCTTCGCAGACCATGAACATGGTTGCTTGTACTGTGGACCTAGTCGATGCTAGAAACCTCGAAACTCCGAGGTGTCGCAGGAACAGCATTCCTTCACTCCCCATGACATCATCCTGGCACCGTATCCTCATCGTACTTCTGGCACCAGAGTACCCTTGTGCGAGTATGGTCGCACAATGTAAGCTCACGCTTGTTTTTTCCGCCCGTCCGGCCGTGTTATACGGCAGCGCCAGCTGTAATTTACGCCTGAAATAATGGAACGTCACTGCGTCATCTGCCAACGCGCGCAGGCTAATGGGATTTCACCACGCTACGCCGTCGGCCTACGCAGTGCTGTGGTGGCGTTCATGTCGTGGCCGGCCCAGCCGAACATGCTGCACCCCGCGTGTGGTGCCCAGACGAACCTACCACAACGCACGAGTGCACAGAAAACGCCACCGGTGCCGTCAGTCGAGGATGCCATATTTGTCTACTCTCCCTAGGTCTGTCTGTCCTTGCGTCACGTAGGGCTACTGCTACCGCAAAGAAATGAATAAATGAAAATTACACATTATCTCCCCCTACGAACAACCATGGTGGAATGCGAAAGCATGCGGAGGTGTGCGCATCTATTTTCCGTTTCGTTTACTTAGCAACACAACCCAGTGAATGTTAGAGTGAGAGAACGTATTGAGAAGACACGAGGCATTTTACAGAGTTGTCGCGTCTTTATTTAGAGATCCTACGTGGTTTCTAGAGCCGGTGCGAGCGGTATTTTGAAGATGTTATCTTTGTGGTTGGTAGAACGGGAGAAGGGGGGCAGTTGCTTTAGGTCTCCGCAAAGCATCATGTCCGGGTCCCCGAATGGATCCGTTCTCCGACCGGGTGCAGCGTGGGTTTCGGGACGTTCACGTTTACGTTCGGCTTCTGGAGCTATCCTCTGCTCCGTGGTGGTGGCACTGCCGCTGCAACAAGCACTGACATTCATGTTGTTCATGGCGTTTCACACACTGTTGTAAAAGAATGATCGCAGGGCCGCGAAAGCGCACTTGATGCTGCACCGCGACACTTGCACTGCCAACTGGCGTACCCTTAGAGAGAAAGAGAGTCGCTATGCACCCATTGATTGATTTGTGGGGTTCAACGTCCCAAAACCACGATATGATTATTAGAGACGCCGTAGTGGAGGACTCCGGAAATTTTGACCACCTGGGGTTCCTTAACGTGCACCCAAATCTGAGCACACGGGCCTACGACATTTCCGCCTCCATCGGAAATGCAGCCGCTGCAGCCGGGATTTGAACCCGTGACCTGCGGGTCAGCAGCCGAGTACCTTAGCCACTAGACCACCGCGGCGGGGCCACTATGCACCCATGGCTTTATATGTGCAGTAACGTGTGTGCGTCTTGTAGTGGGTGACTGGCTTTAATTATGAAGTTATTACGGTAATCTCATATCCTGACTTCCGATGGCATTGTACGCTTGTACCACGCCTTATTACAGCAATAGTTAATGTTCTATTGTGAAGCATGTATACAGCACGCGTGTGCTTTTAAAGCATGAGTTACTTTCTCTTCATTTCAAGGCATATGAAGTTATATTCAACATTTTCAAAAGCACAGACATGGCTATGTGCGGTTTCTTAAAGCACGCTGTTCAATGAAATATTCCTATACAGTTTCACACAAGACACTATATAAAGATTTTCTATCTTCGCTCTTCCCTTCTCCGCTATACCGTCTATTATACTTGGATCTTCAAGATCAAGATGTGTTTAAAAGTGTTTGCAATATTTATATCTTTCCAATTCAAAAACATTCTCTTATAAACTTCATTTTGAAACATTACCCGTTAAATTTTGCTTTCGAAAAAGGTAATTTCGTCTTGACTAGTAACTGCCACTTCTGTGATGTGCCGAAACAATAGAGTATTGCTTCGTCAGATGAAAAGACGCCATTTTATTCTGGGATGTCCTTTAACGAACTCTACAAAAACATTTACAATTAATTCATATACTGTTCGTTATCTTATGCCAACATCTCTTGATGAAGAGCCGTACAAAATGTTTTTCCTTATCAGTATACACACTCTGTGGAAGACGCGTATGCAGGGCCGCAACGCAGAGTCTATCACCTCTTCACGCTCACATTGCGTTCAAATGGCCATTCACTTACAGGGTGTTTATGAAGAACTTGACATCCAACCGGACTATTACCCCATATTGGTGAGGTGTTTGGCCTCGCCACTTTTGTTGTGCAGCACATGATGACGAACTCTCCCTAGATAATAGGATTTTAGCCTTCGAGTTCCTTTCTAAGTAGTGCTTGTACGCTCACTATTGCTATAGGACTGCAGAGTTGTGCGATATTGTGTACTATTTTAATAAGCATTCCATTGAATGCCAAGTTGAAAAAAGAATAGAGGTGTGGCTGTGTGGCAAGACACCCACTTGCCACTTGCCAACGACCCTGATTCAATCTCCACTCAGACCATGAATTTGTTATGTCTTATTATTTGCATTTTTCTGAATTTTTCAGTCACGCAATGAGGCTTGATTTTTCAGTCATGCAAAGATAATGATTTGTCACTCCAAACCAACGATGCCGATGCCACAATTTCTGCGAAACGAGCCATTTAACGCTATTGCATTAATATTACAAATACGCTATTTCAGCGGTACAAATTAAGCCTTCTTTGAGAAAACATACAATGCTGACATTGATTGATATGTGGGGTTTAACGTCCCAAAACTACCAAATGATATATAAGAGACGCTGCAGTGGACGACTCCGGAAATTTCGACTATCTGGGGTTCTTTAACGTGCGCTCAAATCTGAGTACACGGGCCTACAGCATTTCCGTCTCCATGAAAAATGCAGTCGCCACAGCCGGGATTTGATCCTGCGACCTGCGGGTCAGCAGCCGAGTACCTTAGCCACTAAATCACCGTGGCGGGGCACAATGCTGACATGAAGAACCAAATCGCATGCATGGCTTAAATTTTCTTTCAGTCCAAGTTTTTCACAATGCTGACGTAAAGCACACATGTGGAAAACTTGGGCTGAAAAGAAATTTAAGGCCAGGAATGCGGTTCGGTGATACTGGTGCGCACCTTTCCTGGAACTGTATCAGACAATTACAAACGCCTGAGAGAAGATTAAACAACGATAACCCATGGCTTTTTGCGTGCCCAAATCCCAGTGCATTTTTTGGCGCACCGTACTGCATAGAAAGACAGAGAGGTAAAATTTATTAAATTCTGGCAAATTGCTGGGCGGGGCTCCCACGTAGGAGCTAACCGAGAAACCATGTCTCTTGAGAGCTTCTACGGCCTGCTGGATCACCGAGAGTTTCTTGTCGAGGCACAAGTTTAGCAGCGCAGTCAGCCAACGTGGCCGAACGTCTTCATTGGAGGCCGTGACCCCCGAATGGCAGATCAATGCTGGTGTTACTGATAGTACATTGTGAAGACTGGCTCTTGTGATGTAGTACTGACCGATTAGGGCTGTAGACTTCAGGATATATGTGGTGCATGATGTCGGGGTTCACGTATGTGCGTGACCAGAGTTGTGATCTCATAACAGCTTTCGATGTATTAGTATGCACTGAATGGTTAAAGTACGCACGCACTATATCACTATCACCATCAACCTAAATCTCAAAGACGAAGCTTAAGGATACTCTAATTTTTTTCTTACCCCTTTTTTTTCGTAGTGTTTCTTTTTTCAAAATTCAGACATGTGTTTAACTAAGTAGATAGTACAGTTTTTATCGTAGGATTTATGTTCTGGATGCTGAAGGATTAGGGCTTCTCAGGCTGTTCAGGTAGCGTTCACCTGTGCTCAGCGCAACTTTTCCCTTCTTGACGGAAAAAATTGGAAGATGGTAGGCCAGGTCCCGGTAGTACCAGGTAATACGCTAGTCCGCAAGGCTCATGATTTTTAATCACTCAGTGGAGGATGTTGGAAGATGGAGATGCTCTAAGAAGTATTTTTGACACAGTGCGGTTACTTGCCGTGTGCGCCAAATGTACGGTATGGTTGCCCATAATTCGATAACCGCACTGTCCGCAAGTTAAGTACTTTGTAGGACCTGCGTGGCTGGTCGTTGACAGACAGGATATGAGCGCTGGACGCTAGCGTAAACGGGAGAGAGAAAAATAAACGAGGCTGATCGTTCTTTCTAGAAATTGGTATACTATGAAAGTCAAACGAGTCTTCAAATAGGCAGTTGAACGCTTATTACGCTTTGTTTCGCCAAAAGAACGAAGGAGTGAATGCTACAGCAACAAATTGCAATGTCACGCGAAGAACCGCAAGAATCTTAAAACTTGCATCACGAACCTCAAACCAAAAGTACGCACTAAGTGAGCATACACAGCACGAGCACAGACTAACGACTTTCACAGCTCTACACTTAAAAGCTCGCTGTTCAGACAGAAAGACACCCGAAACGAATGCACAAGTATGCACAGGGCAAGCGTGAAATGTCACAATTCTTGCTCATTCGTGTGTGAATAGCGTGCTGCATTCTTAAACGCGGCCGCAGCAGCAAGCGAAGTGACCTTTCTACTGTCCCGAATCACGAGTCTGACAAGCGCGCCGCAGGAGAGACCCTGCTCCGTGGAGGCTGCGCTTATCAAAACGAGAAGCGACTATCAGAACAGCGCGGCCAACGTGAGCCCTTTGCGCTATCTCGCTACTGATGACGATAACGCGCTGAAGTAGCGGAGCTCTGAGGACCACTAAACAATGCTTGGCGTACATAATTGGCTTGCTGTTAACAACTCCAGCAACTTACGCTGTGCGGCGCAGTGGTCAGTGCACGCGCTGCGCAACGAGAGGTCACTGGTTCGACGCACCACGATTGACTCTTTCGTTTTTTTCTCTTTGAAATCTGTTAGCATACATACTTTACAATGTCGTATTCACGACAAAAACAAGCAAGCTGAGCCATGATGGACTTCGGCATAAAACATTTTCGCGGTAAAGAAATTCGCACATCTCAACGAAGTGAATGATGACGAGTGGGCGGAGCTATAGGTCCTAACGTTCATAAGTGTACGTTCAAGACGCCGATTAGTATGAAGGGTTTGTCCTTGTTGGTGCTTTATATGGTTCCGTCCAAATTACCATTCATCTTATTCTACTGTTAAACCCTTTTGTTTTATTCTCATCACACATTTGTTTGAACTATAGCAACGATCTTCTATACTTTATCTCACAAGTTGGTTACAGCACTGTGGAAGCTGTGGAGTGCATGGCGGTGGTATCTTGGAGCACTGCATGATAGTGCGCTCATCGCGCGTGCATTTTTGTGCGCCTAGTAACTAGAATAAGTGCTTTTGTGCGCGCTTTTATAATTTTAAACTAACCTTTGCCGCGATCATTTTGAGAATCGTTTTAGTATTGTGATATTTTTTTTAATTTTTGCCAACGTCATCAAATAAATAGTTTGCTGCACATTCACAGATTATTTTGAAAGTATGTCAACAATTTATTTATTGATTGAGCAGTGCTGTAAAAGCATCCTTTGAAAAACAATGAGATCTTTCTTGCATGCGGGCAAACAAACGCAGGTCAAAAACGCGATGCAGAGGCTCTAAAAAAGTGGTGCGCCTTTCTTGGCAAATATTGGCTTCCTCCAGTGTAGTAGCGCCTAGTGCCGGTCGTTCTTCGAAGGTTTACTGTTTTCCCAAAAAGGCGAAGACCCTAGCGTTAAACATTCTAGAAACGCTTCAAAATGAGTTCGGAGAAGAAGCCGGCGTAAATTTCCTCGTTAAGAGGACTTCGCAGCTAACAAATATGAGCGAGCAAACACTGTACGTGTGGATGTTTCAGAAAAAAAAAGGCGGGCAGAGTGTTGGCACTGAACGAGCATTGTATTGAGAAAAGACGCCAGCACAAAAAGAGGCTGGACAACTTTGACCTGGGAGTGCTGCGAAGGGCTGTGCACAGTTTGTTTCGCTGAAACGAGATCCCCACTGTCAGAAACCTTACGCGCCACTTCAAAGAGTACAGCGACCTCCCATCCATGTCGACAGCAATTATTCACAAAATGTTAAAGATGCTTTGCTCTTTCCCAAGCGCACAAACACAAACATGTGCTCTCGAATGTGTCATGTTTGTGCGAACGCTAGGAACATTATCTTGCGTCTGTTGGTTTCTTTAGCGTCATGACGATGCGTGAAAACAAATTAACTTGATGATACAATAAAGACTCATGCCGACAATTTGGCTCTCTTGTTTCATATCGTGTAAAAAAATCAGTCATGGCATCCCGTTTTTTGTATACCTGTGAATGGTAGGTACTCAAAATGACACCACCTGCGGTAGTCCTCCCCACAGTGGTTTGGGTGTCTGAGCAGTCAAGCGTCACATAAATTGGGTAAGGTCAAACTTTTACACCTCTGCTTCAAAGGTACTTGGTAGGTACAGACATTCAGGAATTATGTAACCATGCGTGTATTTTTATTGGGCATTCTGGCATACGTCATCATAAAATAATCTCGAGGGGTTAACCACAAACAGCATTGCCTATAAATTACAACATACACCATAGAAACAGGCGACCTTGCGATGTTTTCATCGGAGTCCGCGAGGAGCGATCACCGTAAGGGACACCTTATAAATACACAACCAACAAACACACGTCTTGAACACTGCGCTGTTGTCCATTTGGCACCAGGCAGCGACAAAAGCTTAACGTTTACAAAATGACTTTTGAAAAAAATTTCTGTTCACACGACCGCATTTTAACTTCGGTTCAAACAGATGTGAACGACCTCTCAGTGCGGGTACTCAGCTGATTAGGCCACAGCTAAAAATGTGCGTTGGTTTATACAACGCGGAGGAACTAGCCTCAAAGATTGGTTGAAATCGGCCTAGCCTTCGTAGTGCTTCAACCAGCTTGTGAGATGGAGTATGCACTCTGTGACAGCGGACCATGACCATCGACTACAAAGGTATGTCCTAAAATCCGAATGTGTTGTTTGAAATCACCGGCTGGTGTAAAGGGATTGTACTTCTAGGTGTTTTATAATGGTCCGTCACAATTATGATTCACATTTCTCTTTTGTTAAGCTTTTTTAGCATCTCATATACACGCATCTCCCCATGATGGACACAGACGTGGTCGAACTAGCCTCGACACTCAGGTGCTTTGCCCATAAAAGCTGCTTTTATCACCACTTTGTATACTTCTTACCATACTCAGAATTACACTATTTCATGGACCTATCTGCTTTTTTATGTTACAGGCAATGAGGCGCATCATTTTACAATAAAAGAAACCGTAGAATGATCACAACGTCCCTTATCCACATAGCTCCGTTTTTTTGATTAATTTGAAAAGAAAAACATTGATAAACACCCTCGCATAACGTTTCTGTGAATTCGAATTTGTCCGATGAGTTCTGATTTTGAGAAATCATTCTCAACGATGAAGGCGCATTTTCACAGCTGAGAGTCATCATTCACTTATAAAGGTGCTCAAAAGGAGAGCACCTTTATAAGTGGCAGTAACCTCATAAAGTATGCTTGCGTCTACTACAGCCAGCTTTGAGGTTGTAGCACCAACAAACATAGGTTTTTTGTATTGAAAGATTTATGTCTGTGTGTATACATGTCTGTGTGGTCAGAACTTGTAGACGAAAAAATAAACTTAATAGGTTCGCATACTGTCGTGTTCATATATGATTCATCAAAGATTTCGTAGTATTGGGGAAAAATTATTAATAAAATCTGATAAAAAAGCCCAGAAGTAGCTTGACTAGCTTCGTGGCCAGCAGGAGTACGTTTTGGCGATTATTCAGTGGTCCACGTGAACAGCCTTACTAAGAGGGTGAACAAACAGCGCGTGAGCAAAAAAAAAAACAGCAGGCCTGCGCGGAAGGAGCAGCACCGCCACAGTAAAAGCAAGAAGAGCGGCCTTTCAGAGCCTTTTCTAAACACTCATTGAGTAACTGCTGCAAGCACACTTGCTTGGTACCCACTACGGCATTATAATAAAAAAATGTGTAGTAGGCAAGAATTCGCTATGCTAATTTTCGTCATACTTCTTAGAAGCGCGGTATCCGCTAAACACTTGCAAAAAATTTTGTGCCAATTGTTCATGCAGTGGCTGACGACGATGAGGAATCATGCCTGAAGTGGGTATCCGCAACAAATAATAGCTGAACAAAAACAAGCTTTTGTAATGGTTTGGAGCATTGTACGACCCCCTCGTTATGCTATTCGCATTGTGCGACGACTGGTTGTTGTATCACTGTTTTAAAGCGTTTTGTAAGTCGTATTAACGCGATTGCTTTCCCGACATCAATCCTGCCTAAGGCAAGTTTGCCAACAGGTCCCAAGCAGCAGCTTCGTTTAGTGGTAGAATACTGGGCTGGCATCCAGCAGACCTGGCCTAGAGTCCCACTTTGTCTTTGGTACTAGGCTTTTTTTTTTTCTAATTTCGTGCGATGTGGTTACGGACACCAGGACGCGGCGGTGGCTGCGGTGGACAACTACGATGGCGTGTGACCCGAGTTGTGATCTCATGACACCTTTCGCTGTAAAATAAAAGAATGGAGAAGCAGGATTACAGCAGCAACGCAAAGCAATTTCAATGGAAATAATAGTTATTACGACGACATTTGAACAACTTCTAATGCAAAATTAAACGCTAAATTTCGAATGGAATGGAATGAAAAAAACTTTATTTCAGTCCTGCAGGACGCGCTTTCCGCGTAGCGAGTGTCTCCCACGTAGGGACCGACAGGGCGACAGAGTACCTGGCGGCCACTTCGTGGGCCTGCTGGACGGCCCATTGCTGGTCGGCGAGAAGTGATCTCCTGAAGGACCTCTCCCACTTGTTTGAGGTAGAGTCGGGAGGAGTTGTTCTACACTCCCAGAGCATGTGTGCGAGTGTCGCAGTGTGTCCACATGATGGGCATGTGTTGCTGGGGTATGCATCAGGATAATAAACGTGAAGCGTGGCAAGGTTTGGGTACGTGCGTGTCTGTAATAGGCGTAGGATTAATGCCTGCGGTCTGTTAAGTTTCGGATGTGGGGGTAAAAAAATGCGGCGTTCAAGGTAAAAGTGATTTCTTATGTCATTGTACGTAATGGGCGCTTCCCGATTGGTCCCTAACTCAGCATGATGGGGTTGCCCTGTGGCGGTGTGGTCGGTAGGTGCGCGCGCTGCATCATGGGTGAGCTCGTTGAGGTTTGATAAGGCACCCGGTACCTGGCCGAGATGGTCGGGGAACCAGATGACAGTGTGGTGCTTCAGAGCACTCGGGTCCGCTCTGCGCAGGATACGTAACGCCTGGTCGGAGATGACTCCCCGTTCGAAGGATTTGATGGCCGGTCTGGAGTCAGTGAATTTCGGAGATCAGAGGATTCTCCGAAATATACTTCAACGAATGCCGATTTTTTCCGAAAAGATAAACTCCAGAAATTACACCATCTCCCACTAAAGAAAACCGTGAGTGGCGTGGCATGTAAAGCAGCGCATGGGTCAACTTATAATTTCGTTCATCATGAGCACCTTGCCCGTTGTTAACGCGTCCTTGCAAGTGCATCACACTGAATTCACTGTAGTTTCTGTTACTGTTACTCGTCCCGAACTCTTGTCCGAGCATGCCACTCTGGTTCATGGCCAAGCCACGCGAGATCACGGGGGTTCACCAGGCGCCTGCAGAACCTCGTTCTCCGACGCAATCACGTGATTGCAGTGAGAGTGGAAGAGGCCACATCCACTTATGCAAGACCGAACGTGGTAGCCCGTGCCAGCGCGTTCTGACTAGGATACAACGTGTTGTTTTATCACACGTCTGCGGAATCTCGTTCTCTCACCAACGCCATCACACAATTGCTGATAGGTGGAGAGAGCGTAAGAGGGAGAGGCCACAGTGTCTTCTTACCCACCCCCTTACACGGGACCTAACGCGCTAGCGCGTGGTGGCGTTCTCGCAGTGCTTGGGCGATTGGGCCAGCTGTTTCACGTGCTCAGTAAAGTTGCTTACGCACAGCGGATTGAACAAAACACCATTAAGAAAATAACCCCGTAAACCTTGGAAGTTCGTACGAGAACGCGCATGTTGTATGAGCTTGCGAAACCAAGACTGAAATCGCCCGCGAATGGACAGCTTGCCGTAGTAACACATGTGCAGAGACCACCCACGTAGCAATGGCTGTGCTGCCACAGAAAGTTTTCGCCAGGTGTAGCACTACATAAACTGGTTCAATAAACTTTCCATTGTGGGTCGCTCTATGCATGAAATGTTTTCCCAGAACTACTAATTGCGTTCCGTACTCAGAGACCTAAATACCTTTCATTATACGTGTGAACAGACAGAGCACAAGTTTTTCTAAGAACACAGCACAGCTACAAACGAAACCTGGGACCATAGAGTTTCCTAAGATTAAATAGAGGAGACTGTGGCGCTGCGATCGTTCAGCCACCATGGAAATGATGGGTAGTACATGGATTTGCTTTGTCTTCGTTCTTGCGGGTGGCAAATCGCACTTTTGGTTTTGTTTATTGCTGTGTTTCCGTTATGTTTTGAAGGAAAGAACGAACCTTTTTGAACTTCGTGAGCCGATTTGAAGTGGTAAGCATAAAAAAAATAAGGAGCTGAAGCGAAACCGCTGAACATTAGCTGATTTTTGTTTCATGAGAAAAAAGTTTCAAGCCACACGAACCCACATGAAGCCAGAAGTACAAAAATTAGACAAATCTGCACACTACCCACCATTCCCATGATCACTGAAGATCCGTGCGTTGCAGCTCCCATAGACACTAGTGCCAGAATTCCCTCTAGTGTATATTGAAGAAACTATGGCTTGGACCACACACCTCTGGGTGTCTACTTCCTCTAGGTACTGCAGAAGCAGAGTTACGAATAAGTGTGTTTAGAAAGAAGTGTTCAACGATATAAATCACTTGGCACTCTACTATGGCAAAGCAAAAAACCGTCCAGAACCTTTACCCTCAAAGAGGCAGCACAATGAAAATTGTTCCCAAAGTCTCAAAGTACCGTTTTATTCTAAACAAACGTATACACAAATAGTCCGTCAAAACTGTGCTGGCCTCATGCGTACTTTAAGGCGCCACTTTTCGAAGATTGGTGCAGTCATCATCGTGTAATTGCCTTCGATCAATTGCTTATGACATGAAAATCTGCTCTTTTATCAAGCTGACCCATTATTTTACGTTTCCACATTCTATTTCACCGTTTTATTGAAGCGTTCTATTGTTACACGTAGGGCCACCGTTGTTAACGCAATAGCAATAAACAGCTCATTTCACAGTAATTTTAAAGTCGGCGTCATTGGTTGTAAATTGTAAGCGAAAGATCATCATCTTGTGATTGATTGATTTGTGGGGTTTAACGTCCCAAAACCACCATATTATTATGAGAGACGCCGTAGTGGAGGGCTTCGGAAATGTCGACCACCTGGGGTTCTTTAACGTGCACCCAAATCTGAGCACACGGGCCTACAACATTTCCGCCTCCATCGGAAATGCAGCCGCCGCAACCGGGATTCGATCCCCATCATCTTGTGCGTGACTGAAAAAAATTCCAGCAATAGTGGAGCGAAATGTCCGTTCGTGCGTGCATTCATCCATCCGTTCATTCGTGCATCTGTCTGTGCGTCCATGCATCCATCTCTGCGTCCGTCCATCCGTTCATACATCGGTCTGCCTGTCCATCCATCCGCCTATTCGTGCATCTTTTCATTCGTCCGCACATCTAGTGAACACACGAAGTACCACCATCTCGCATCTTTTCATCATATATTCATCATATAGGAGTACTACCATCCAGCAGGCATTCCAAGGACTAAACGAGGGGTGGCACGGCTGAACTATAGGCGTCGCATGAGCGCACTCTCATACGGCCAGCGCTTCGTGTCTAGTTCCCATCATTTCCCGGTGCTAGTTCATGGCACCACGGCCCAATCCACGCTAAACCTTGCACAAGCCAAGGAGGTTAAACCCAGCGAGTTTAACGAGCTGACTTTTTCTGGTTAGATAGTGCTCTGAGTGCGTCCTTCTGTTAGTATTGTTTTAGTAAGCATAAAATTCAGGGCAAATTTTATTGCAGTAATTGATCGATTAATATGTGGGGTTTAACGTCTAAAACCACCATATGATTATCAGAGACGCCGCAGTGGAGGGCTCCGGAAACTCCGACCACCTGGGGTTCTTTAACGCGCACCCAATCTGAGCACACGGGCCTACAACATTTCCGCCTCCATAAAATTTATTGGAGATTAGGTCATTGATACTTGTCTCTGTAGGTTATTTCATCAGAAACAACTATCTTTTTATTTATGAATAACGTGCGTCGGTTTCCACCTCCATTCAAAAGGGGGCGCGCATGCCTCTCCTATAGTTCCGCCATGGAGGTGGCTACCTACTACTACTACTACTACTACTACTACTACTACTACTACTACTACTACTACTACTACTACTGCTGCTGCTGCTGCTGCTGCTGCTGCTGCTGCTGCTGCTGCTGCTGCTGCTGCTGCTGCTGCTGCTACTTCATACATCGCAGACGCATGGCACACGGCTTAAGGAGCTTTGCCCATAAAAAGGAGACAGATTATATATATGGTAACATTTATTCTGGTCAAGAAGAATCTTTACTGCATCCTACAGGGCCAAGACTACGGGCTGATCCCTCGTTGGGACAGGGAGGCCAAGCATCACCGCCACATCGTGGGCCTTCTGGCAGCGCAGAGTTGGTCAAACCAGTTGTGGCTTTTGAGAAAAGAATGAAATTCTTCCTCATTCAGTGGAAATAAAAAAATCAATACCGGGTCCGAGTGATCATCGAAGCCACGTCGTTTGCGTGGCAAGCAGTGTTTGACCACAGAGCCAAGCGTCTACTTGGAAGTACAGTGAAAAAATTCGGCAGATCCCACATACTGTTGGAATCGATGATATGCGAAGCACGAATGAGGAAGGTTGATATGTCACTTTAAAGTCAGCACAAGGTTACAAGGCGTAGGTAAATTATGCCGTACGTCACTTCAATGTCATGATTATTATGTTTGCACATCACATACCGTCGCCATCCATTGATGTCACGCAACACTAAATTTGGTATATGTAGAGCTAGCGAAACGCCTGCGCATGATCAAGGGCCCAATATTCTCCGACGTAAGGTTGACGCACGCGGACGCTGGGCACAGCGACGCTACGCTAGCAAAACGCCAGAACTTTATAGTCTGACGCCAGGTGCGACCGGCGCGACCAGCGTCCGTAGGTTTGGCGCGGTGGCAACTTGCGCGAAATGCGGCATGCTGCATTTCGCTCCGATGACGTTACCCAGACCGCACTGCGCCTGCCTGTCTTCGTGGTGGAGGGACGCCGGGCGCGCTCAAAAGCGTATGCCTCAACGCAACGCGGCGCACACCTGCGAGTATATAGCAGGCAGATCGGCGCCTGGCGTGGCATCACCGGCGTGACGCAAAGAAACGAACGCCGGTGCGCACGTCGAGGCGTTCACCTCACGCTGGGTCAAGTCGAAGTGCATTAGCGCCTTGAGTGTGGCATGTAGTCATGTTCTTACATGGCACGCCTCTCTTGATTATTGTGCCTGCACAAGTCAAATACCTTCGTCATCCAATCACGTTACCTGATACCAAATTTGGCACATGTGATTTAGCGAAACGGCCCCGAGTGCGTCATGAGTGTGGCAAGTAGTCATGTTGTTATATGACACGCATGGCATGGATAGCATGTTTCGACGTGTCATTTACCTATGTCATCCATTCACGTCACGTAATACCGAATTCTGTACATGCGAAGCTAGTGAAATGGCCGCGACCGCATCATGAACGTAGCATCTAGTCATATTCACATCCCGTACTACCAAACTTAGCATATGTGAAGCTAGCAAAACGTCAGTGAGCGCATCATGAGTGTTGCATGTAGTCATGTTGTTACATGGCACGTACCTGACGACTATCATGTTTGCATCAGTCACATACCTTCGTCGTCCATTCAGGTACCGTAATACCGAACTTAGTATATGTAAAGCTAGCAAAACATCCGCGAGCACATCATGAGTGTGGCATGTAGTCATGTTGTTACATGGCACGTACCTGACGACTATTATGTTTGCATCAGTCACATACCTTCGTCATCCATTCACGTCCCGTAATACCAAACTTGGTATATGTGAGGCTATCGAAATATCTGCGAGCACATCATGAGTATGGCAAGTAGTAATGTTGTTACATGGCACGTACCAGACAACTATCATGTTTGAATCAGTCACATACCTTCGTCATCCATTCACGTTCCGTAATATCAAACTTGGTATATGTGAAGCTATGGAAATACCTGTGAGCACATCATGTGTGGCCTGTCGTCATGTTGTTACATTGCGCGTACCTGACGACTATCATGTATGCATCAGTCGCATACCTTCGCCATCCATTCACGTCCCGTAATACCAAACTTGGTTTATGTGAGGCTATCGAAATATCCGCGAGTAAATCATGAGTGTGGCATGTAGTCATGTTGTTACATGGCACGTACCTGACGACCATCACTGTTTGCATCAGTCGCATACCTTCATCATCCATTCACGTACCGTAATACCAAACTTGGTATATGTGAGGCAATCGAAATATCTTCGAGGACATCATGAGTGTGGCATGTAGTCATGTTGTTACATGGCACGTACCTGACCGACTATCATGTTTGCATCAGTCGCATACCTTTTGCTACCATTCCGGTACCGTAATACCTAACTTGGTATAGGTGAAGCTAGCAAAACATCCGCCAGCAAATCATGAGTGTGGCATGTAGTCATGTTGTTACATGGCACGTACCTGACGACTATCATGTTTGCATCAGCTCACATACCTTCGTCATCCATTCAGGTACCGTAATGCCAAACTTGGTATATTTGAGGCTATCGAAATATCTGCGAGCACATCATGAGTGTGCCATGTAGTCATGTTGTTACATGCCACGTACCTGACGACTATCATGTTTGCATCAGACACATACCTTCGTCATCTATTCAGGTACCGTAATACCAAAATTGGCATATGTGAAGCTAGCAAACCATCCACAAGCACATCATGAGTGTGGCAAGTAGTCATGTTGTTAAATGGCACGTACCTGACGACTATCATGTTTGCATCAGTCACATACCTTTGTCATCCATTCAGGTACCATAATACCTAACTTGTTATATGTGAAGCTAGCAAAACATCCGCCAGCAAATCATGAGTGTGGCATGTAGTCATGTTATTACATAGCACGTACCTGACGGCTATCATGTTTTCATCAGATAGCTTCGTCATCCATTCACGTCCCGTATTACCAAACTTGGTATATATGAAGCTATCGAAATATCTGCGAGCACATCATGAGTGTGGCATGTCGACATGTTGTTACATGGTACGTACCTCACGACCATTATGTTTGCATCAGTCACATACCTTCGTCATTCATTCACGTCCCGTAATACCAAACTTGGTTTATGTGAGGCTATCGAAATATCCGCGAGTAAATCATGAGTGTGGCATGTAGTCATGATGTTACATGGCACGTACCTGACGACCATCATTTTTGCATCAGTCGCATACCTTCATCATTCATTCACGTACCGTAATACGAAACTTGGTATATTTGAGGCTATCGCAATATCTGCGAGCCCATCATGAGTGTGCCATGTAGCCATGTTGTTACATGGCACGTACTTGACGACTATCATGTTTGCATCAGTCACATACCTTCGTCATCCATTCAGGTACCGTAATACCAAAATTGGCATATGTGAAGCTAGCAAACCATCCGCGAGCACATCATCAGTGTGGCATGTAGTCATGTTGTTACATGGCACCTACCTGACAACTATCATGTTTGCATCAGTCCCATGCCTTCGTCATCCATTCACGTCTCGTAATACCAAAATTGGTATATGTGAAGCCAGCAAACCATCCGCGAGGACATCATGAGTGTGGCATGTAGTCACGTTTTCTCTGCAAGCAAATCATGAGTGTGGCATGTAGTCATGTTGTTACATAGCACGTACCTGACGACTATCACGTTTGCATCAGTCCCATGCCTTCGTCATCCATTCACGTCTCGTAATACCAACTTGGTATATGTGAAGCCAGCAAACCATCCGCGAGGACGTCATGAGTGTGGCATGTAGTCATGTTTTCACATAGCACGTACGTGACGACTATCATGTTTGCCTCAGTTACATACCTTCATCATTCATTCACGTACTGTAATACCGAAATTGGTATATGTGAAGCTAGCTAAGCATCTGCAAGCAAATCATGAGTGTGGCATGTAGTCATGTTGTTACATAGCACGTACCTGACGACTATCACGTTTGCATCAGCCACATACCTTCATCATCCATTCACGTACCGTAATACCAAAGTTGGTATATGCAAAGCTAGCGAAACGGCCACGAGCGCGTCGTAAGTGTGGTACGTAGTCATATTGTTACACGACACGCATGTCATTATTATCATGTAAGGGTCTGTCGCTTGTGTTCGCGATGCAGTCATGTGATAAACAACAGTTTGCAACATGTCATGTGATTGAAACCACCGCAAGTGCAGCAAGACCATGAAATGTAAATCGTGGCATTTATGACATACATATCATGACCTTTATGGTATGACTAGTCGCTTATGCTTGCAATAGAGCATAGTTATGCCATACCAAGTTTGGTATCAATATCATTATCGAAACGGCCAGGAGAGCTGAAAGTCATAGGCGGCTAGATAGATAGAGAGAGAGATAGATAGATAGATAGATAGATAGATAGATAGATAGATAGATAGATAGATAGATAGATAGATAGATAGATAGATAGATAGATAGATAGATAGATAGATAGATAGATAGATAGATAGATAGATAGATAGATAGATAGATAGATAGATAGATAGATAGATAGATAGATAGATAGATAGATAGATAGATAGATAGATAGATAGATAGATAGATAGATAGATAGATAGATAGATAGATAGATAGATAGATAGATAGATAGATAGATAGATAGATAGATAGATAGATAGATAGATAGATAGATAAATAGATAGATACGCTCAAAGTCGCCGAAGTTCGTAAGAAAGGCCTCGCATTAAAAACTATGGACCATCTCCCCGAAGGGAACTCTGATGCGACGCGAAGTAGCAGCGGTGCGCACGGCGTTGAACCGGTTGACACGGGCGTCGACGCGGGAGCTGGAAGAACGGCTTGAAGCGAAACTTGGTGTAGCGTTTATTCGAGTGAACGTTTGTTTGAAACGCAGAGACACGGGATGCGGGACGCGTTAGAGATGTTTGCGCTCAGCTTCCTAGGCTCGCGTCTCGTCGGTGTTACTCATGCGCCATCTGTATTCTCGAACGCGATCGGTGTTCTTGACTCGCACCTCGTCGGTGTCGGTGGTCTTCCAATGCCGACGCTTGCGTTCGGCTTCCGTGGCACACGCCTCGTCGGTGTTGATGTCACCATTCCCAAACGTGATCGGCTCTAACCCTTGCAAAGTCGGCGACAGCTGGGAAAAGTATGTATAAATTTTTGCTCATCACATTTTATCGTATGTCGTGTGATCTTCGGTTTATTGTTGACAGAACGAAAATAAAAGCATGTATAGGGTGAGCGTGCCCCTGGCCACTTCTTCTTTCTCGTCTCCGAGCTCCATCTTCAATCTGTTTTCTACATCTTCCCGCCGCCCAGATTCAACCAAAGCAACCTTCAAGCGAATACAACAGTTGAATTGGCTTCTTGACCAGTTTTTCTTCAGGTGTACGAAGCAAGCATGTTCCCACTAGTCCATCTTTGCCTAGGAAAAACTCTTCGGCCTTGCAGAGTTTCCACTGTGTTCTTTATCGCGCTTCTCCAAGCAGGAGTGCAACTCCTTCTTGTATACTTGTGTGAACCTTTATTTTTCTGCTGGCACGCTCAAGCTCCCTGAGGTACTCCTTTTTCCATCTGGTCCACCATGTTATCTTTGCCTGTTTTATTGCACTACAGCAATTCAGCAAACTGTATTCTCCGAGTCTGTTGTCTTCCTGTTTGTTCATTGCGTGCCTGGCTCCCATAACGTCCGCCGGTGTGATGGGTTGGGGCTCGTTAGGATCCTCATACACATAAGTAAGAGGCTGGTTGTTAATTCCTCCTTCTGCTTCAAGAACCACAGTCCATAGTTCTTCTTCATCCAAAAGTCGAGCACCTATAGTTTTTGCCACGGATGTCTTAAAGCTTGTGATCAGTCTTTCATAAAATCCTCCCCACCATGTAACTAACTCTACAATAAACTTCCATTTTATCTTCGGGTTACTGGTGTACTGCTGCACCCTTTCATCTTCCATCTTTAATATTTTGTTCATCTCTTTTTCAGATTTTTTTAATGCTCTTGCACTGTAAGTTGTTGTACACAATCCTCTTCCAGCTACAAATCTTCGGAATGCTTGTATAAACGCTTCTGATGACATCCTCTTGACCAACTTCAGTTGTACGGCTCTTGTTACTGCACACGTTAATATCACAACGTAGAACTTTCAAATTTTGTTGCCTTTCTCCTCCCGAGCATTTAGCGGTCCAGCAAAGTCTATACCAACTGTGTCGAATGGCCTCGTCTGCGTTATCCTGTCAGCCGGTAGTGGTGAAAGTTCTTGTGACATTGGCCTAGAATTAAACCTCCTACATGTGATGCATTTCTTTAAAGCATATTTTAAGATCTGTCGGCCACGTACAATCTAAAACCCCGTACTTAGATGTGTCAATGTTGCTGCAACGCCACCGCGCATTGTCACTTGATGCTCGTTCACAACTAGAAGTTCTGAAAAGTGACTCTCTCTTGGCAAAACAATAGGATGCTTCTCATCAAAGCTAAAATCACTCCTCCTTGTCATCAAGTCAGCAGGATTTTCATCACATTTAACATAGCCCCACTGACTCTCGTTACACTTGCTTTTGATTTCTGCGGCGCGGTTGCGAACAAACAGATCTTTCGTTATGTTTGTCTTTATTCCGCATAATATAATTTGAGACTCAGTCCAGAATTTAACACTCCTTAGTTTCCTGTTGAAATTCTCAGTTACATGACTGGCCAATCTGACTGATATGGTGGCAGCCAACAAATTCATTCTTGCTAGTGTACTCTTTTTCATTGAAATGACTCTACCTTTTGCAATGATTAGGTAGGCTTCATTGCTTCCATCAGAGTATTATGTTACAATGTATGCTACTGCTCCATACGTCATTGGACTTGCATCAGAGAACACGTGTAGAGTCGATGCTTTCACATCAGCTTACCTGTTGTCATAGCATCTGGTAAAGGTGAAGTCATCTAGATGTTGAAGTTCCTCCGACCAGTCCTTCCAAGCTGATCGATGCTGGCTTGGTAACGGGTTGTTCCACTTCAGTTTTTTTTGTCCAAATTTTTTGCAGCAATATTTTTGCTCTAACTGAAAATTGTGTCAAAAAACCTAGAGGGTCCTATAGCCTTGCCGTGGCTTGCAAAACCTGTGTTTTTGCGGGTTGTCGCATGTCCTTGTCATTTCGCCATGTAGTGTCGGGAAAGCTCAACACGTCGTCTACGAAATTCGATTTCAGTCACGAAATCTTCATTTGTTCCTGTTTTCTTATCCCTCGATCTAGAACATCTTCTTCATCAAATAGTTTTCTTATTTCAGCGTCATTTGAAGTCCATTTTATTATACTTATTCCCGCATTACAGAAAATGGCTCTTGCTTCTTTATATATGTTTGTGGATGTCGAGTATTCGTCGGCTCCTAGTAAGATGTCATCGACGTAGATTCCTTTCCGGAGTTGTGCCACAACTGCAGGATATTTCTCTTTGAATTCATCCAAATGTCGATAAATTGTGGCTGCTAGAAGAAAGCTACTTTGTGTAGTTCCGAAAGTAACCCTCATCATCCTCCAAGTTTTTATCTTCGGGCTTGGCATATCTTCGCTGGGTATTCTTTCCCACCACATAAATCGCAGTGCGTCTCGGTCATTTTCGGGTATTTTGATCTGTAAAAATGCTTTTTCCTCGTCGGCTGACATAGCGATCTAGTGATGTCGAAAGTTCAGCAGCAAACTTGTGATGTCGGGGTTTAGATTTGACCGATTTTTCAAGTTGCCATTCAAGGGTTTCCCTGCAATCCGGCTTGACGATGCGTCAAAGACGATCCGTATCTTTGTCGTTGTTCGATGCTTCCTAATTACCGCTTGATGCGACATGTAGTATACAAATTTGTTCTGCATATCTGATCCGGCACCTTCTTCCACGTGTTCTGCTATTTCTTGCTCGAAGTACTCTCGGATAGCTTTGTTGTAGGCTAGGAGGTCATCTTTATCCTTGTATAATTTCTTTGTCACCTAGATAAGCCTATTCTCTGCAATAGTGCTGTTGTCGCCCTATGTTACGTTTTCCTTCCATGGTAGCCGCATTTGGTATCTTCCTGCCTTGAACTCTATTGTTTGTCAGACGTACTCTGGCACATTGTCATCGCTCATCTTTCCTGCTGGTTTCTTCTTGATTGCCATGTTTTCCAATTCCCAGTATCGCTGCAGTTTGTCGAAAATCATGTCCGACTTGGCACTGACCTTGAGTACTATAACCGTCGATGATTTCATTGGCATACAATGAACTCTTACAGGACCTTGGACAGTCCATACCAACATCATTTCTATTGCCATTACTTTTGGATGAATCTCGCAAATGCGACCAGTGACTACGGTCCAGTAATAATCTGCACCAATTATATCGACGTTTCCATATTTTTTTTTTCTTTATCCGTCTTCTCACTGTAATCAGCCAAACAAAATTCCATCGATCTTGCTCTTTCGTGCATTGTCAATGGTGGCGATGGTAGCACGTCACAGGATATAGCTTCTATCTCCAGTGCTTCAATCGTGACTCCCTCCTATGTGAGGTTCTTCCTCACGCTGACCTTGACGACTTTCATGTCTAGTTCCATCTCTCCTCCTCCAAATGATCCTACGGCAATTCTTTTGGATCTTTTTACCTTGCACGCTAGTTTTCTTGATAGTCTTTTGAGGATGAATGTCATCTTGCTCTTATTGTCTAGCATAATCCGTTCGTAGCACCCGCTGTCTCCTTCCTCCGTCCACGGAAAGGCTGTCTGCAGCAGTATGCACTTGTGTTCACGATACTGCTGTGCGTGCATGTTTCAGGACTTGCTGGTGTCTAAACGGTAAGGTTGCGCGCTTATACGTACTTGCTCAACATCGCTTTGCTGCTGTGCTGACTTTCCTGCAGGCGTACGTGGTCGACACATGGATGTCGCGTGCCTTCCATTACATGTTTTGCAGCGTACGTTATCGTGGCATATCTTCACTGTGTGGTGAGGTCCAGTGCATCTGAAGCACCTTCAATCATATTGCTAGGCTTCTTTCTTCTGTTGCATAGTAATGCTTCTTCTGCAATCTTCTGTGTAATGTCCAGTTAACTCACAGAAGATGCTTTTTTTTTTTTCAAAGAGGTGCTTTGAAGCGTAGATGTTCTAGTCCACCTCACCACAAATGAAGGTTTCCGGGGCTTCAAGAAACAACATTAGTGGGGAAAGTGCTACGTGAAGTTTTGCGCGCACAGATGCCAAATTACCACAGTTGTACTGAAGACACTGTGTTTTTACTCTACTTACGCCAGCTTTTTGGAACGAAAGCTGATGCTGCTCATAATTGCTCATCAAAATAAGCTGCAGTATTTTTATTCACATACTACCGGTAATGGTTCTGCTTGAGTATGTTGGATACTGTTGGATACTGTGGGACAGCTGTTGGGTAATGTAAAATGCCCAAGACAAGCTTTCCGCGTTTACAACGACACAGTCTTCATTCAATGGCACTGCAATAATTGAATCACATGAAGTCTTTATTATTATTCTGGCTCCCTCGAGAACCTCTGCGTGCCGAGAGGCGCGCATACACAGGCATGCATATATTCTAAGCAGTCACGCCCCTAAATATAAACACTAGTCCCGTCTGCTGTCTTCAGTATTACACTTACCCCGCTTGGCTCACGCAATCGGTCTGATCACTCCATGCACTGCACGACCAGCATCGCAAATGAGCTCCGTCGCGTGACATATTCGACGTGTGGTATGCACGGGGGATGATGGTGCGGCCATTTCAGTGTCGACGAAGGGCGACGCCCAGATAGAACAGGCGCTTTCATATTTGCACGAAGTCGCGCCAGCAACTTTGCATAAGCGGACGACGTGCCTCCTCGCCATCGACCAAGCGATGTAAATGTGTGCTCACCCACTCGCTTCGAGAACGAAGGCCTTACTCCGGGAGACGTCATCGACGTGGTTCAGATGAAAAAGTCAAAGGTTACTAAAGCTGATCGTTTCTCCCTGTGTTTGATGAGGCTTAACTGTGCGAACAGGGGGCGAGTGGAGGGCACTAATATTCGAAGGGAGCCGCCAAGTCTGCCCCATATACACTTAGTCGGTTCTGTGCCATCGTTGTTTTATGTGCAAGGCCATTGCCATGCAGTTTTAACTCGACAGCATTTCTATGAAATTTCATTTTTTTTTGGCATTGGTGTCGGCGTCGGTTGTGAGTAAGAGATTTGTTTTGCCCCTGACCAAGAAATCGAGAAGCATGCATATAAAATAAATAATAAAAACTTTCCATTCAAGTGAGCATCTAACTTGGCCCCCCTTCATGAAAAGCCATGAGAGGAAGAGAAGAAGAAATGGTCTGCTCGGGCAGACCTATTTACCTACTCATTTACCTAATTTATTCATAGATGAACTTATGATTGTCCACTTTTATAGCCCATAAACAACTGAATAATCATTTGTTTCATCCAAATTTGAAATTCCTTTTCCCCATTACTGTAACCACCCGTTGAATGGTCATTCTCTCGTAGTGGGTGCGTGCCAAAGCATATAGAAACAAGCAAGAAGCAAACATTCGCCATTTTTAGTGTTCTGTGATGAACTGGACAAAAGAGATCATTTTTTTCCTGCAGGTGATTTACTGCTGCACGAAAAACCCTTTTAGAAATGCATTTACGCTGTATTGGTATGAATTTATCTCTCCCTGTCATTTTGTAATATGGAACCCCTATTTCAGGGTGCTGGGTACGAAGGTATGCGCGGCTGTCGGGGACCATATTAGTGAAACTATTCGGTTGACTAATAATACTGCATTATTATTCTAACGTGTCTACAACATTATATATGTATAAAATTATAAAGTATCGGGATACCGCTCTAGCTTAAGAAAAAATCTTTTTTATTTAAATAATTATATGTCTTAGGTCAAAGCACCATAATACAACCTTAAATTGCCCGGGAACGAGAGATGCAACGGTGGCAGCGAGAATTCATCGTAACGATAAAAAACCTATGCCAAAGACGACGTGCCCGAAGATATATGAGGGGTGCGAACACTTGGTTTGAATGCGAGGCTAGACCTCTGAAGTTTGGACATTCGTTTCGTGGCTGTATGTGCTTTGGCTCTAACCTTTATTCACTGAGAATCAACGCAGAAACAACTAATAGCCTGACAAGGACCTGAAAACAACCTATCAGCGACCAGATTAGTCTTCGGAATTGTCCAGTTTCACTGTATCAAGCCTCTCCCGTTCTGTGCAAAGTAGCCTTTTTTTTTGTTCACCATGCGTAGTTTTACGATGCATGTGTGCATTTTTCGTGCTTTTATGGGCTTTCTGTGTTTATGTGTTTATGTGCATAACATTGAATTCATAGCTGCCATCTGTATCGCGTTGCATGTTCTGCGAACCACTGTGTGACGAAACTTTGTTTGCCTTAGGGCCATGGTGCCGTGGATATTTCAGCAGTAGCTTTTTCCCGTATATCGCGTCAGTAGCAGCAATAATTACCGCTTGCTCGTTATTTGTATTTTCTGTTCCAGCGGCCTGTATTACGAGATTTACAACAACCCGGGCAATTTTCAAATGTATTCTTGTTTTGTTTTTTCCCACGTGCTTCCTAGAAGCATTACACAGTGTCACATCACACTCCGTGAAGAACAATGTCTCGTCAAGGAGAGAAGCCCTTAGACGGACGGTCGTTTCGTGTCACGAGTTTCCTTGTCTATCTAAGCCACCCTTGTAGTTCTTCGTAGAAGCCTCTCGATTCCACTGGGTACTACTGACCTGTTATATCATTCTTCCTTTTCGCTGTAGCACCTGCGAACTTGATACGCGTGCACTCTTAAGAAAGAAAGGTGGTAGTACTTGCCAACTTTGGGGTTACACGTGTTACAACCCTGGTAGTAAGTGCAGTTAGTAAAGGCGAGGGTGATAACAGTTACTATCAGCATTTCGTAACTGTTACTACCCTAGCAGTTACGACCCTTCCTGTATTGACAAATTGGAAGGCATCGCACGGTCTCACTAAGCACTCACAGTTTTTTTTTTTCAAACACAGAAAGGCCACTTGCTGTACGCAGTCACAGTTACCTGTTCAAAAGCGTGTCGTGTATGTCTTGATGAAAATTGATCCGGTTGAACGTTCTCAAAGCCTTATGAAGTCAACGAGGCCATTGATCTTGATTGTCATGCTGGCTGAACTGCACAGTGTGCAGCTCTCGACCTCTGTAGACGATGATGATGACGACCATCATCACTATCACCCTTCTGGAAACTGAGCTAATCAAGTTTGAAGCCGAGCTAATCAACAATAAAATGAAGTTACATCTGGAGCCGCTAGTATTTTCTGTCTCTCTCGCCATGCTTTTTTTCTTCATTAACGTCCTGATCCACACTTCCCGGATGCCTCCTCTTTTCTGCTCTCCATTCCTCTGTCATCTGTGTAGGGTAGTGAACTGAATCCTTGACTCGCTGAAATCAGTGCATTTCCGCCCCTCGCTAACTATGCCTCTTTCACTCCCTCCAATGTCTACAACAACCCCGCAACTATTACTTTTTTTTTTGCTTTTCTTTCACATCTTTACGCTCTTGCTGACTCTATGTTCCTTTATTAATAAAGTTTACAACTTTCTCCGTTTATCAGAAACGCTATATACCCAGACCCATCCTACAGGCAAAGCTTAGTGTAGTAGCAATTCTTGTAGGAATCTGACTACGCCTGCACTTCATGCATGCACCTTAACCTAACAGTATGATCATTTCATTTGGAGGCGCATCTGCACGGGCCTGCAGCGGCATGCAACAGCGCTCGTGACATCATACCTTCCCGCGACCTCCCAGACAGTCTGCCTTCACTCGATTTGGCACGCTCCAGTGCGCATGCCAGTTGTTCTCGCGCCCGCTTAACTGTCTTTCTTTCCTTGTTTTCTTTTTTCATTCAGTGGAAGGCTCGTAGCGATACCGTTTGTTTTTTCCTGCCCACCACGCTTCGCGAGTGACAGCCGTGAAAAGTACGGTGAAAACAACACTTCTCCAAGAAGAGTTTAAATAAAGAGAAAGGAAAGGATAACAGGTTGCTTCGCACGAGTTCTCCGGCAGGGGCAACTGCCCCCCTTTAGCCACGGCTCGTTGAAGCCGCCGGACAACCGAACAGCGCAACTGAGCGCGGTCGCGCGCGTAAAAGCGACGGCGTAACGGCACGCGCTTGCGCAACGAATTACGTTCTCGATCCTTCTTCCCACTCTCGTCGGTTCTTCTTCATCTTCCCCCTTACGTGTCTCTCCAGGTAGCGCTCGTCCACGCTCCCGGCTTTCCCCGAAAGCGATCCGCGCCGTCCAGTTCTCGTTTACGCGAGTGCGCGCACACGCTCGCCTCCGACTTTATTCATTTGTTTCGGTTCGTTCCTTGCACGGTGAAGTGAGGATGCTTACTGACCACGACGGCCGCTACCAACTTTTTTTTGTCATTATACTCAAGATTTTGATCAATTATTCTCTCTTTTTTTCCAGTTTGGTGTTACTTTTCTTTCTTCTCTCTTATTCTGAATTCTGTCCTAAACAGAAGGGAAAACCCCAGTGACCGTGGTGCGCAATGTGAGGATGTGATTGTTACTTGGGCGCACGCAATCAGAAGAATAGAATGCAGTGTGTGTGCAGATCGTAGGCGCGACCTGGTTCGCTTTCGGCCACGTTTCTCTACGTTTGCAACGATCTCACAGTGGTCATTTCGGGCGACGAGAAGTACACCTAAATACGGGATGCGTAACTGCTTTTGCCAAAAAAAAAACAAGATGCTTCGCCAACGCACAAGTCGTCACCCGCTTGTGTTTCTGTCGTGCAGTACCTTTAGGACCGTAAATAAATGTAGCTATCGTTCTCGGTGACCGCGAAAAGCTCTTGGTTGAATTTAACGTGTGTGCACACCGGCAGTATGGTTGGTTGATGTGGTTTAAGACTGGGTAATCTAGTATAAGTGCGAAACTAAAAGGACCATTTCTTTTCTTGTTTTCATCAGCGTAAGAGTTGTGTGTGGCCTACATAACGCGGTATCATCACCCGCATAGCCACACGACATAAGTGGTTCACGCCAACAGCTTAGATATCGCGACCTAGAAAATTTTTCTAGCAAGTGTAATTAACAACATTAAAAGTTGGACCATCTCCCGCTAATGGCAACCATGTGCGAAGCAGCGGGCGCTAGCCCTTACACTGGCGTTGACGTCGACGCTGGCGCTCATCAAGCGAGCGAAGTAAAGACGCCCTTAACTGAATTCCGAACGCGTGATACAGTGCCTACATATACGGGGTGGTCAGTGAACGGTTGCACAGCGCGAACATTCGTCTATTTACAAGCAGAGGCTGCTTCGTTCGGCCTTGCGAGGCGAGAGAAGAGGAGGGGAGTGACAGTTTTGCGGGTGTCTTCCTGGGTCGGCCCGTGACGCGAGCATGCGCGTCTCGGTACAAAATGCGAACATACGCAGTGGGGGTGTACGGAGGGACAGCGTTACACAGGCTAGTCAAAGAGCTGCTTCGCATCTAATATAAACCGTAAGCGCACAAAGAGGGGGGTGGTGAACGTGACACGCAGAGCAATTCGGCCATCTTCAGTGATCGTATATGACTGTTCACTGTCCCCTGTTTTATTTACAAACAAAAAAGCTCGACCGGTCCTATTACGCGGGTAAATTGAGATGGCTCATTAGATGTTCACTTGGCAACACTAGTAGTAGGACACAATGTTTTCTTGTATGATTATGAAGCCGTCTATATTCCTCTCTAACTCATTAATATTTAGAGCCTCACATGGTGAACAACTAAAACAAATGTCAACGAGCTGTACACCTTAGAAAACGTATTTTGTGGATAATTGAAAATTTATCTTATCTACACGCTTTTTGCCATTATTCATATCAATTGACATATTAACAATGCAAGAAATAAGAGACAAGAAATAAAATATTGCTATAGTTCTCAACAATGTTTTTCGAGAACTTCTTTGGAGATAAAACGTTTACAAAACTAAGGAAACACTGAGTAACAAAGGTTTTACACGCACTAACTATGGCATGGAAACTATGGCATGGATTATAAGCCTTCTTACATTCCCATTCTACTGACATCCAGAGATAAAAGTACCATAAACCTAGATTACATCAAGCAAAAGATAAGGTCCTACGAGTGATCAATACAGGAATAACTTTTCCTCTTAAGGGCGAAGCTCCTTAAGGCGTGGAGAGGTCGTCACCTGTATGTATGCATGTATGCAGTGATCATCTCACAGCATATTCACCGAGTGAGTGATGATGAGTGGGGTGAAGCTTCTGAGGGTTTTATCGGCAAACCATGAATCATCCGCTGGCCGCCACCATCTGTCGTCTGTCTGTTTGACGCACGAACGGATGGACGAACGCAAGGACAGACTAACGGACGCACAGACAGACGCACGAATGGACGCACGGACGGACAGATGCACGCGCGGACGGACGCACAGAGGGACGGAAGGATGAACGGATGGACGGAAGGATGGATAGACGGAGGGATGCATGGACGGACGGATGGACAGACGTACAAACGGACGCATGGACGGACGGAAGCAAGAACTAACAAACGGATGGAAGCACGGACGAACTGACGAAACTTCGCCCCACTCAACATCGTTCACTCCGTGGATATGCTGTGATTTTTTTTTTTATTGGCGCTGGCTCGACGTTGTCACATACAGCCTTTTTCTTTTAGAGTGACAATAATGTATGAAAGTATGCATTTCATGTTTTAACTCATGCACTGCGTTCATAAAATTGCATAACTCTTGTATGTCTATCTACGGATGCGCCACTAGAGTGAACATGTGTGTAGCACAGTTTTGAGTTCAAGGGAGCGCCTTCTTTGTTTGAGTGGTGTGTCTTTAGAAGATGAGTTGACACTTCAGCAGACATTTGTGCCTTTTTGTCATCGTCCTGGAAGGAACACGTGTACCCTTCGGTATTTGTCATTGCCTGAATAAGCAATTTCAATTCCAAGTTTTCTAACTAGGTAACATGGGTTTGGCGAAGGCTAATAAAAGGTTAGTGTTGCCGTAGACAATTATTTATCGATTTTCTTTCCCGTGGCCACTCGGCTCTGATGTCGCAGGCCCACAGGATGCGCGTGCAATGGGTCAGTGTGTCCCTTGTGCTGCACTGCTGGCTACTCCTGGTCCTGCTGCTGTCCTGCTCGGCGGCAGACTCGACCACGCTGAACAGCGCCGGTCAGAGCATCCACGACATCAAAGGAATACCGCAGGTGATGATAACAAATGACGCACAGCTTACATCAACAATAATTTAGAGTACATTCAAATAATGGAGAATGTGCGCTGAGATGACGGCCCGAGACTCACAGCAGACTCAGTCTCGCCAAGGCTCAGGCCGAGAAATGACAAGCTCGTCGCCCTAAAGAAGGTTCTCGAAGGAACAAGCATCTTATGGAATTAAGGTGCGCTTTGAACAAAATGCGTAATATTAACCATGGAGTGTGGTCGGAATTCTGTAATGATGGTAACGTGTAGTTCATGTTGTGTGTAATTATTTGTATCGCGTGCTTTTCCATTTGCACAACAGCTGTGCAGATTATATGAATTTGTACATGTACATGTAAACGTATTTTACATACATTGAACTTGTACTATAACTCTAGCATGCTTATACTCATGTACCATTGAATTGCACTGTGTTTTCACATATTGTGTTCTACTGTATGACGTACTTTAAGCCTTTTTTTATTATTAGTACTTGATATTTCGTGTTCTAAAAAAAGATGAGTAGCCTGTGTCGCTAAATAGGCGCCAATCTCCTCAATTCATCATTTCAATAAAAAAAATCGAGTCTGAGCACGAATTATGCCGTTTGAGCACAATCTCGGTGAGTCTGAGTCGAGTGCATCCTCAGTAAAATAGCGGCAATCAGTGAGTCAATCAGGGCGAGTTCCACTAATCTCGGCTGCCTGCACTCTGTACGCTGATGCGACGTGTACTACGCAGGTGACCAAAAAGGGCAACCCGTTGCTGATGCTGATGGAGCCGGCTCTGCCGGCGCTTAAGTACATGCTTCCGCTGGTGGCCCTGCTGGCTCTGCCCGAACTGCTGAGCACGGCGCTGACGAGCCTGCGGAGCATGGCGGCGATTAACGCGGGCGCCTACACCGTTCAAGCCCGGCGCAGGGGCCGAAGGGGCACCATGGACGCAGGCCTAGGAGGCGGCACGGTTCCAGGTGGCATCGACTACATCCAGGGCGCCCAGCAAATGATCACCCTCCTGACGCGCCTGGACGAGGCCGTGCAGCGCTACGGCCAGCAGGATGCCTCTTGCCAACTGAAGGCCATGTGCGAGTTTCACCGCTCCGCGATGAGTCCCGAAGCTGGAACCGTAGCGAAGAACATCATCTCTATGCTCAAGTGAGTAGCGAGCACATTCGCATATCGCGCACTGTCGAAGTCACGCTGTGGAACGTAGCCATGTAAACCTAAATAACTGCTGCAGATGCTTGGTGGGTTGGTTCTTTTTAAGAGTCTTCACACAACCCTCTTCTCGGAATACGCCATGAGTCGGACGGTGCTTTGCTTTTCGAGATGTTTGGCATGCTCCTTCAGACCAGAGTGGAAGTGCGTGAAATGACCAACTCATACGCAACGCAGGGATATAAAATTAACAAAAGCATTCTAGATGAGCTCCACAAAAGTCATCAAGGGGCAGGAACGTTTGTGAAAGGATCAAAGTCGGAATAAAGACGATTTTTTTCCGCAATGAAATTTTGTGCTAGGTTTGCTGTAGAACTCATGTGGGTTCCCTTAGATAACTCATGCTCCAAACAGACTGCCAGTGGTTTTCTTTTCTTTTTTCTCTTTCAAGCGCCTACATGGTAGCAAGCAAATAAAGCTTATGTACATGGGATTCATAATGGCTGCGGTTGCAGACGCTGAACTACTGCTATAGCTGTAGCACTTGGTTTTTTTTTTTTGAATGTTGCTTATCTCATTCCTTCCCATAGCTGTTTTTTCTGGTCATATCATAGCCACCATAGCAGCATCCGATTTCCGTCACTGATATCTCCAGTACTGAAAAAGGAAGTAGCCATATCCCCTCCAGGATCGAAAGTGGGTACTCTCGCGGGGGCGTCTGTAACTTCATCACTGAGAGTCTGTTAGCGGTGGCGCCGCGTTTTCTATTGCAACAAGAACTCGGAAGCGGAGTTGTACACCGCAACTACACAGTGGGTCACGATTGATTACACCAAAACGTTGCTATGTTTGTAGCAAGATGTTTTAAAATATCCCACCTTGAGGAGAGTGTAAAAAAGGCTGACTTGCATCTTTTAACAGGTCAAAAAATGGCAAAACTTGCAGGGAACTCTTCGTTGGCTGTTGATGTCATATTGCTTAATATGACTTCCTGTGCACATGTGTAACTGGGCATGAGTAAGAAGGGATCATTGGAAATATAAATGGGCTGATATTTATAACTGACGTGCGCCTAACCCTATATATGCAGGGCCGACGGCCGTGTGGAGAGGTCAGCGATGCCGGATGATCAGAAGGCTGCGATGCAAGACTTCCTCAAAGCTGCCCAGAACGGGCTGCACCAGCGGAACTGCTCACGCATCTACAGCGACTGCCACGACACCACCACCACCTAACTAGGATCGCTAGCTAATTAATCTACTGGTCGTCCATTTCGGTATTTCCTTTTTTTTTCGCATGTTCGCCCTGGAACCAACAATGCTGCGAAATCAACGAGCCAAGCCATGTTTTCAGGAGCCAATTGTGGAGGTGCAGGTGAAGATACCGTGCGCGTTTTGTGAGTGCCGAAGGCGAAGGACTGCAAACTGAAAGTGACAGTTGCTTAGTGCTCTCCGTGGTGAGGAGATTCGCTCCAGCAAAAGGCTGCAGAATTCATCTGCATCGGCAACACGGAGCTTGGTGACGTTATAAAGAATGTGTCGAAAGTTAGAGAAGTCAAGTTGCGGGGGGGGGGGGGGGGGGGGGGGGGTCTGGTGACGTCCGCCTGTGAGTAAAATAGCATCAACGGCGGGTCGAGGTCGACAAGAGAGTGAGTTTGGCTTGTCAGTGAAACAATCGCTGCTCTGTATGGGCGCAGTGGCTCTGCGAATATCTTCGAGAGTTAATCGGCACACGCCAGGGCTAAAGCGCTACGTCTATCGGGCCTGTGGCATCCTGATTAGCGAAAGCAATGAGTCAGGCTGGTAACTCTTTATCAAGAAAATAAGACGCTTCCAAGTCACTTTTAGATAGTTACCGCTTGTCATGCGATTACATCAGGTCGTAAACGTTGCGGCTCCCCAATCAAGGCAAATCACGTCGCGTTGCGAAACACGTTAACTTGATCAGTAACTAAGGCTGGAAAAATCGCGAAAAGAAAGGAAACTATGGCGCAAGCAACCACGCTCACAAAAGTTGCTTACAGCTCCACCTTAGTTATTCATAGGCGCAATTTCTCAAGCAAAAAAAATGACAGCTGAATACTCCTGTCAGGCAACATACACGTTTGTACAGTCACTTTTCTGTCTTGCGTACAGCTTCTCAATGCAATTTAATTATTTCTAATTAGCCATTGTTACATTACCGATACCTATAACAGGTAAAAACGGGTTAGCGCTACGAGCAAATATACGTAATGGTTTTATGTGAGATGCCAGCCCAGCTGGCACGTCATGTATATGTTTCGTCAAAGCCTGTTGCCAGACGAGCGTGCAGCGAAAGCTTGAACAGGTTGTGCTTTTGAACTTGCCTCTTGTTTACTACCTCCCACAATATTTCGCAATTCATTTGTGCCTGCATATGACATCTTTATTATGTTGTGTTTTCGATACTCTCCGTAAGACAGCTCCATGCATTTGTTTTCTTCTATGCAAACTGTGTTTTCTGTCACGAAGATGATGTTATGTGGTGCAATGTGTGTGTAGAAAAAGTTGTTCATGATTTAGAGCACGATGCACTGCCTAGCATCTCCAGCGACCTTCAGCTTTCTTGTTAGTCGTAATAGAAGCCAACAGGAACGATTTCCTTTGTATACCCGGCAAGTGAGCAGGTTTCTTTTTTTATTTTTTTCGTTTAGAAGGCGCGCACATTTCTCCAGTGAACTACCATCAGAAGGTATTTCGGTCAAAATGCTTCACTCATGCAGTTAAATGTTTATGTCCAAAGCAATGGTATTTGGATATGCACACGCCCAACCTACATCTCATGCGCATTCGCTGGTATTTCGTTCAGTTCCGTCAAGTACTCTCTTGATTACTGAGCCTAACCGCTGCTACTCGAAGATTCGATAGTGGCTTCACTGCTTGGCTCATGCCCGCTGTTATAGTGTAATCGCACACGTTACCAGAAGTAGTCGCTCATTTGTTTCAAATTTTCATGCACAGCAACTGACTGCGGTCGTTGCTACAGCATAAGCACTTCATGTAGGTACGCTGCTGATCAGCCGAAGCGCGGTAACGGCTGGAACGTTATACTGCGCCACCGATGAGCATTGGCCGATCGGCTGAAGGCCTAGTGTTGTCACAGTGTGAGACCAGAGTTCTCGCTTTCTTCGAGATGTCAGAATGAGCCATATTCGTGCCCCCAGAACTCAGTGGTGGTCCAATGAGAAAACCACCATCCACTCCGTGTTGCTATAGGCGCCCTGTTTTACTTGACATATAAGTACACGAGCCCTGATACACCTTTTCATGCATGTTGAGTGCTTAGAGAAAAAAAGCAAAATCAGGTGAGACCAGTAGGAGAGGACAGATAAAATGCTCGTCCTCAACTGAATTTTATTACGTGAGAAAAAAAAGGTCCTTATATGTACGTCGAGACAGTTGAAGACAAGGGTCGTGTCTCTCCTACACGTATTTTTGGTCTATCGTTTTGTTGCTGTTTTTTCACTTTCTTTTAAGCACTAAAAATGCATGAAAAGTATATTCCCTCATCTATCCCAGCCCTCTTCTTTAACAAGTATTACTACATACGCCATCTCCTCTTGGTGACGCGAATTAGGCTATGTGCTAGACACGGCTTTAAACCTCTGCCGTACACAACTGAAGTTTCTGTCGCTGCACGAGGGCATCAATTTATTCCCCCACGGCCCGACGTGTCTCTTCTCTGGAAGTCGTCTTGCGATTCCTCACCAACATCAACTTCAGAGTAGTTTCCTCGTGGACGTGTGAGACATATCAGCTAAATGGGCGTATAAGAAGTAATTTCCCAGAGCTTGAACTCTGTGCTCATTGCATTTATTGTCATTTGGTGCTGAGCACGTGTGTGCTTGATAAGCTTTTTTTGTTGTTGTTGAAGCCTCAGCGTCACTAAATTTCCGTCCTGCCGATATCAGTTTCGTATATAAATACTGTCGCAATGCTCATGTTTAAGCACTTGAGTGAAAAGTATATACAAAGCCATCCCAGGTTACTGTGTAAAGTTGGTTGTATTAGTGAACGAGAAGCGTGTCCCTTCAGCTTAAGCGAAATACCTTCAACCGTCGCTCACTTTAAGCAAACGCCCTTCTCTAAGACACAGCCTTTTATTTCTAAGTGTAAAATATTCCAGCAGAGCTTACGCCAGCTTTTATGTGTTGACGACGCATGCAAATCTGTTGCCAAAGCTAGAAAATTATTCTATGCGCCCTGTTGGGGCATGGGAATCAAAGGGCATGGCTCTTCTACTTCTGTACTGCAGCTTATTTTGCATCAAGTTTCTGTCGTTCTGTATCTTCGACTGACACGCTGTTAGCACTTCTTTGCTTCTTCTGTGAAGACAAAACTAGACGGTATTTAAAAAAGCAGAGAATGGGACTATGAAAACGCTTCACACGTAAGCTTTTTTTTTCTCCTTTCTCTTTTTGATTATGCCTTTACTGCAACAGAAGCGTGGAGGAATGACGCCAGAAGTGGCAGGACGTAGGCACCCTGAAAAGAATATTGCAGATTCGCTAGGCCCCATAATTTTTGCTAAATGTTAATTTTATTGCAAGGGTTTGCATTCCTGACAAACTATGTCCGGTATCTTGCAAAAACATGTAGGTATAACAGCAACACAGCGCCACAGTGTGGTTGCTCGTCCAAACCCACATACTGTGCGCTCGGAGGTGTGGCTCCGCGAGCCATTGCCACTGATTTGATGCCAACGTCCTCCTAATGCAGTGGAAGTCATCTTGTTGGGCATTCATTCGAACAACTTAGCGAATGATTTTAATGACATACTGTTTAATTATTCAGCAAATGGTATCCAAAACATGTATTAAGCTAGCACTCAGCCTAACTTCACCGCAATTATGACCTATGAAGTCCCTTAGAATGTTCGAAGAACGAACGAACCTTACCAGTGCCATCAGGGCAGTGAGGTGCACGGTAGTAGAGTATTTGCGGCAACGAGATGCACAAGACACAAGGATTCATCCGAGCCTGTCATCACTCTGGCGCTTCTGATCACTGCCGCCTAAAGTGCTGCACTTTAGGTTAGTTCCGGTAGCGGAAGCTGCAAACAACACTGAAGAAATAAGTGTCAAACGCCCCACTGTGTTCGCATTTTATTCTTTGTTGTCCGAGTTTTATGTTCGTACTGTTAGTCCAAGTACGCCCGTTTAAACCAGATATCTCCAACCACCTTGCCGCTCGACGTCAGCAGGTAACTTACAACGTCTTGCCAATCATCTGTTCTACGATGGTATTCAGATGTTAGAACAGGAAGATGAATTCCCTACGACGTTCTACCAAAGGTTGTCCATGAACTGAAATGAAACCGCCCACAGTCAATAGATGTGCACCATTTGCGAAACCAAATACTGTGGATTGTGCAGCCCATGATATTGTCAGAACGGAATCGAAAAAGCCCTTGCCGACTCAATTTTTTGCACGTTCATGCTTAAACTTTAAGGCATAAGTTTTTTCTTCAGAACAAGGCAAGCAGTACACATAAATCTTTTGTGGTCTTTGTTCTCTTCTATGTGCCATCCAGGACTGAGTCCAGAGGGCAGGACTCTCAGGGACACTGCACAGGCGATACTTTTTTTTTTCTCTTAGCTAAAGACCCTGTCTCCAGGACTCGGGCTCTACGAGGATCCCAACGCCAGCTTGTCTGTTTGTGATCACGGAATGATAGTTACAGCATAGCGCAGCAAAAAAGGATACAAGAAAATTCACACAGGGGCACATGCGAAACTATTTGCGCCTGTGTTTCTGCGTATCCTTTCCTGTAATGCCCTTATTTCTTGCTGGGCTTCGCTATTAGCCACTCCATAATTGTCCGAGACAAATATTTGATGACGCCTGTCAACAAACCAAAATACAGAGTTCACTTTGCTGCGCCATCTGCCGCCCCGAACACAAGGAGCACTTAGAATTCTCATCGGCTTTTTCTATTTCTACGACGAGCGGCTTAGTCCCAGTTTTTGCAAGGGAAATTTGTTCCCTTATGGCATCGCAGCAGTTGGCACACTTCTGATGCCTCCTGCCCAATACACGTGCGCGCAGTACGCAAAACATACTGTCAAGCAGCACCCAATGACACATCTGTCTTGCATGAGAAGCTGAACTTGGAACAACTCCAAGAAATATTTGTGGCAGACTCAGAACGAACGACAAAAAATAAGAAGACAACATGGCACGCCAGGTGCAATCTTGTCTTCTACTTGTTTTCATTTAGTGTTTAGTTTGCGCCATAAATATTATGTTTTTCGGTGCACCAACACACAAAGTGTGAGTTTGTTCGAAAGCCCAGTGTTCGAAAGCCCATCGTAAGTCTTCACTGAAAACAAAAGAAGCGTAAGTTATGTTCATTTTTTTCGTAGAGTACTCTGCCAGGATCTTTGGTGGTACTGTGGCAATAAATTTTCAAGAATGTGTCGAACATATGCCAAGCTGACGAAGGAACCAATAGGAAAAGTCACTCAGCCGGGAAAAAAAGATGCCATCGGCATAACGCCTCGTATAAAAAGATGTGACGCGAAAAAAAAAACACGGCCTTGTGCGCACGTGCATGCCTTGATCTTTCATTCTCTATTGGATGTGCTACACTACTATAGCTGAGTGTGACGTGCCAGCAAGGCCAACGTTGAAACATTGCGGCAACTATGAAATGACCGGAGCTTTCGATACTCTCCATCCAGTTTCGACAACTGTCTATTTATAGCGAGAAAAAAAGTGTCGGGGCCGAAAGCTGCCTTTGTCGTGAATAACAACGAAGACCATAACATCCTGCGACGCGTAATGCCCTGCTTTTAGTGAACCGACGTGATGTTTACCTATGCGTGAATAATCAGCTGTCATGGAACAGTTTACCATCTGGAAATGTCGTGTTCGCACCTTCACTCTCATCACACGGGCCCCACTTAAAGGTTGAGTCTGAGCTGTGCTCTAGAACAACTTTTGGGCATTTCTTTTTCAAAAAATTTATGCCTTAGGATCATTCCCACCATCATATTACCATTTTTCTCGATTCAACCGAAACAATTTCCATATAATCAAGTTTGCTTCACCGTCTTGGCGCTTTTTGCTAAAGTGGTGCTTTCGCAAATAAATGTGGGTGTTCACTGTGCCACTTTGCTTTATCAGGGACTATGTGACGATATCAGCAACTTGGAATCTTTTCATTGTCGTGTTTTCTTTTTTTTTTTGCACTCACCAAGCTAACCTTGTAAATAGTGCTTTTGCCTAGACGGCCAAAGTGGTTTAACAGCATTGAAATAAAAGCTGATTAAAACATATCTGTCATTTCTCTGTCGTTCTTCTGTGTTCAGGTCATTCATTTTTTGTGGTATTTTGTGTATAAATGTCCACGAGCCCTACTTGCTCGAGCTCGTCGCCCAAGCGAAGCCAATGTAACGAAAACAATTCGACAGATCCCACCTACCTAGTCGATGTTCTGCGAAGCATCTAGAAGAAATGTTACTGTGTTGTAATTTTTTATTCAGGGAAAGGTTACATAATGACGCTAATGATATGTACAAATCTTCTATGCACAGACATATGTTGACAGTCGCATATTATTTTATATAACCAGCTGTTCACGGTTCCATAACGATGCCAGCAGACAACATGGGTATTAGGAACATGAGAAATGGTAAGCTTGTATGTATACCGCTTGTGCTCGCGGCGATGATAGTCAATATGCCCCAGATAGCTGTGCTATGCTTAGTTTCTTCAGCGTTGCGGCAAAATACATGAAACGACGAGAGCAAATGACGGCCCGGTAAGCTTTAGCTGTCTGCAAATAAAATGTGTTGTATCTTGAACTTCCCATTGAAGTGACTGCATTTAGGGGTCCTAAGACACACGAACGCGGGCTCAATGAGCGTAAAGGTTGAGTCAATTTGCTTAACAATCAATATTGGGTGCCAAAGCCGAAGGGTTTCTTTTTTTTTTAATTTTTTACCCAATGAGCAGCCGTATACTAACGCTACCGCGTTAAGGAGTTCGTGTTAGAGAAAATGAATAGAAATGGTGTCGTCGGCGTCAGTCGCGTCGTCTTTAAGCGTAAATACCCTATCAATGAAATCCGGCGTTCAAAACCGAATAGTGCTTAGCAGCTCTACGTGACAGTCAGGTATTCTACCACAAACTCATGACAGTGCTTTCTTTTTCCTTCATTGAACTAACTACGAACGTGCTTAATGCATATCAGTGGGGAATTAGACAGACAAAGCTCCTTTTATAAACACGCAAGTAGCGTTACAAATAATAAATTCCAAAGTATACCCTTCTCGTAAGCGTATTGCGCATACATTAAGGTGATGTATTCAATGAACAGCAGCTGCCAATCTGGTTCGAACTGGGGTTGGTCATTAAGGTGCTTTAGCTACAAAGACATTTGCATAATATCTGTATGCGACGATACAATTAGTTCCAAATGACGGTCTAATTGCGAGCAGACTGAAGCACTGGCATACTGACGGGTCCTCTGGTCTATGGAGCCACGCTGACGCTTCAAACTGCTTGGAGAATGAAACACCTGCACAGGTGACATGTCGGACAAGAATTCATGTTAAACGTTTAATACTGCGTGGCAAAAGTGTACTATCATACATAGCGTTACTCCATGTGAATAGCTTGACAAGGTGGTGTTTCAAAGCTTATGCACTTTATAATGGGCTCCGTCGTGTATTATTTATCATAAGCGAAGAAACCGACAGCCTGCTGCAATACTTTTTTTTCAGTGATACTTCTTTGCATATAAGAGTGCGCGCGTACTGCTTCTCTAGCCAGGCCGTGATTATAGTTGTTTCATACTGCAGTCTTGACGCACTGTTCAAGCAGACATGAAAAGGGAGACATCATACAGTGCATCTAAGAACTGTTGATTTTAATATCTAGAACCCTTGATCACAATGTCCTGCTTGCGCAGCATGTTTATATATTCACGTAGCTGCACACTTCAAGCTGCACAGCACATATATACCTTATAGTTATACAAAACACAAAACATTAGTTGCGAAAACACAAGAAGCTGTTCTTCTGATAAAAAAAAAATTCGGCGGATCCCACGTACCTTGGAAATCAATGTTACGCGAGGCATGCGTAGGGAAGGTGACTGTGCAGTAATTTTTTTACTGAGCGAAACGTTACAAATAGATGTTAAATATATGTGTGAATGTACGCACAGACATATGTAAACAGTCGCGTACTGTGCCACAACGATACCAACAGCAACGTGTTAATTAGCAACACCAGAAGTGGTAAGCTGATGTGTAGCGCTTGTGCCAGCGAGGATGGCAGCCCGGGACACTCATAAATAAATGACCTTCAGTAGATGGCGCTTTACTACAATTGCCTTCAACCCGAAGTGACGGTTGTGTAATGGGAGTACGTATGTACTGTTCATAAGATTAGATAGCCAGCACTGCCACCACAATTGACATTTCACGACCATGACGGTCAACTTGAAAAGCAGTTCCGAAACCTGGCGTGCTTCTGAGGCATAATACTTTGTTGCCATGCAGAATTTTGTGGTTTCATTCCTGCTGGGACCATAATATTTATTCTGCGTTCGTTGGATCAACCAGCCGCTGTGAGCGTTTTCTTAATGCACACGCGTTAGAATCGTCCAAATGTGCCCTTGCCGTTCCTGGGTAGATATGAAGCGTCCATCACCTGTGGACGCTTCAGTCCTGTGACTGACAAGAGAGTTAACGCGCCTCTTTGAACAGGGTCATATAGGTTTCAAATGAGTGGCTGGAATGAGACAGACAGGCTCTTAACTTCTATATAGCGTACAGAAAGAATTGCGCTTGCCTAGAGCGTCGGAGAGCGTGTGTTTGCATACTAGTTGCCTGCAGCGGCTAGCCCCCATTATCTGCAAGCATCCGCTCATGCTTCAGTTATATCCCAATTACATCACAAGAAGGTAGCACTCATAATAGAATGTGTTGCTCGGCTAGTTGGCGCACTGTCTTAAAAGTAAAAGTAAAGCGAAAAAAATGGGACCTGGGAGACAAGTAGACCGCTCGTCTCATTTACCCGTCTTCTGTGCCTCATCTTTAGCTGCCTACTTTTATTTTAAGACGTAGCATGCAGTATGACTAAATAGGTATCAACACCACGTCGGCCTTTGCATATTTATGCATAAAACGAGTGATACTGTCTGCTTGATCCTCATAAAAGTATGGGCGTACACTGCTTAAACAACAATTCGGGTGTTTTTGTGCCAAAACCACGGAGCGATCATGGAGCACGTGATGGTGCGAATCTCCATCTCAATATTATTCATCTTTTCTGGCACAGGTTGTGCAGCACTTGTTAACTAACGAATATTTCAATGCGTCTGTATTCAATGTACTTCCAGGCAAAGCGGTTTGTCCAATTAAATCGAGACATCTAATCAGATACTTGGAAGTATGAGAAACGGGACGCTGCAATTCAAAATTACGGTCCGTAAACACACAACTGTTTCAGCAGAATGACCCCTTTGGGTCCACGCATGTAAACCAATGGTTACAGGTGTTGATGACTGGCAGGCGGCTACATTAAGTACTGACACGAATTTGAAACATGTTGATATTGTTGCTCTAAATGACAACACAGTTTTTGAGAACCCTGAGACTGTATAGTACCTGGAAATTTATCACATATATGCTTAATGCCACTACATTTTTCGCTTTCCTTATTGAGGAGGTGGCTTCTCGATCACGTTTCATTGCGGTGTGACGTCACGGGAAGACAGCAGTTCACGACGTACTCGAGGTCAAATTATATCGGTCGCAAAGCTTGGAACGATAAATAGTCGAAAACCTAATGTCACAAACATACACATGCTGTACAATTGAAGTGCGACTACGTAAGAAGAAAAAAATAAAAGAAACTAAAACGTATAGTAAATGTATTTGAATACTCATAATTTTTATATGCCAATGTAAATAGCAATTCAGTTTATGGCTTATCTGATGCTTGGTTAAAGGGTTGAGTGTCTGACATTTCTCGGTCGATTCCCATAAATAGATGGCGCATACAGGCAGTCTGCATTGTGGGCCTGTGTTTAGTTCGGTGCTTTGTTGGGTCAACAAAGCATTGCTCACTTTCATGCGGTGGTTGCGTGCTTATCTTCTGCAGATTTTATTTTCTTACGCATGGCTTAGCGGCGTGACCCTTCACAGAAGCTAAGCTAGCTCACAAAAGATGTAGAAGATAACCACGCATGTGACATATATAGACTGCTTCCGCCGGCGCCCTGGCCTCAGTGAATGAGGCACGCCAAGCGACGGAACGGTGTACTGTAAGGTTGTCAAAGTGATACCGTTAATCTTTCTGCGTTGCATTAGTGGTTATTATCGGCTAGGCAAAGTGAGTATTTAGCTGCTGTGATATTGTGGTCGGGAGCCGTTGTACCGTAATCTCTTCTTCTGCAAAGTATCTTGGTGTATATAATGCAAGTACATTGTTTGGCTAATAAAACAAGCTTTCCCCCAAAATCTTTTTTGTTGATCTTGCTTTTCTTTCGCACATTCAATCGGCGTGCCGCAGAGATTCAATGAAGTCACGTAGTCATCAGAACCATGAAAAAAAGGACAGCAATTCAAAAATTTTTACTTCGCGCCATGTAGTCGTGCAAACGCATGAAGTCACACCACTTCCGGTTGTGACAAGATCTTTTATTTTCTGTTTGCTCGCTGTAAATATGATGGTGAAGCGGTAATGAGTCGCCAACTACTTTACACGTGGGCTTCTATGGAAGGTATGCTACCAGTTTACGTAAACCTTGGCGTACTAGCGGCACATGGTGCACCAGAACAACGATGAGTATCTTGTCGTCCAGCGACCCCTACAGTTATTTCTGTGATTTAGGCTTCATGCAGGAATCAGAGTTCTGAAACCAAGTAAAACTGTGTTACCTCGTCGGGATAATGTCCATTGCGGTGAGGCTGGCTTGCTGATACTCAGCGACGAAAGCTTCAGTATCGAAGAAAATTATTTACACCTGTTGGATGACACTGGTGCGTGGAGAATGTTAACACTGCATACCAAGGAAACAAAAGATGTTGCAAAATTTTGTTGCTTCACCTTGAAGTCATGAAACTGCCCATAGCGAGACCATGATAAATGTACGGGCGAAGAGAGACCGATTAATGCAAGACGGCCAACATGAGGGCGAGAAGGTTACGATATTGTTGCGTCGGTTCTTTCTAATTAGGGAATAGAATATTTGTCTTGGTTTCGGAATCCCTGATTAAACTGTATTGAATAAAGTAACAAATTATGCACGGATTATCAATAAATCTGCTGAGACGAGGAAGTCGTTGTTAGATAAGTCTACAGATGTTTATCGAAGAAGTTATATAACTCTTTGTTATGGAGTAATTACACGCAATAAAGCCCTCCGCCATTCACACACACACACATCCACAAACGCATACACTTATGACCACACCCCACAAATGCAGGTATGCTTGCTTGGGCGTAGGCTTTAGTGAAGTTATGTTAAGTGACACTGAATTCCTTCATTCTGGCGGCTTACCAACATGTCTGACAGCTATCAGAACTTACCACTACTAAGGTATAAACTGGGCAGCTTTACATTGATTTGTGGCTGATAAGAATGCAACGAATTTGCATTTCTCGTGTCGACTGCTTTGTATTTTGTTATTCCCTGTGTGCCCCAGTTTGAACGCTTTATCCAGAATTATGCATAATTAAACACGAAGATATGGTCCCATAGGAATCCCTATCATCACACATATCTAGGAAAGCTCACACATGGGTCTCTTTCAATAGGGGTAGTAATCAATAGCCATATTTTATTGTCCGCTACTGAAACCCTACAAGAGCAATGACTACAGTAAATGAAAACGATCGACGTCGTGTATCAGCGCAATAGAAGCCATATTATTTTTCAAAGTTTTAATAAACGCGAAATAAACAGCAAAGACATCAATCAGTAAACCAGCATTTGAAAACACGCTGTTGACAACAGCTTCGTACGCTTCTGCAAACTCGCACGACTGGTCATCTTCCATAAAGTTTGTTTTCCTAAATTTATTTGAGCATGCTTATTCCATCCACCAATGTAGGTATGTGATATAATCTGCAAAGAAGCGTTGATAGATAGCGCTTGTTTAATGCACTCTAAATGCTGAAATAGAATTAGTACCCACCCAACTTACGCCATGCAAGAAAATAATGTTACCCAACAAGCTGGCTTTTTACATTGCAGTTGAAAACAAACGGCCCGGGCCTCTGCAGCGTGTCGATGTGGTGGAGAGACAGTAACAACATGTAAATCATGTGCACCATATAACAATCTGGTATAGCTGGTTAGAGCACGCACATCACCTTCCCGACCATACAGAAATTATGTATTTTTTGTCACTGATAAGCGCACGTAACAATCGGGTTTCGAGAAATTCTGCGTCATTAACAATACCATTATCTTCATCATCACTATCATCATAATCGTTATGGCCCTGGGAGGCTCGATTAGCTCCGAGCTCCGAAATGTCAAAAAGCGGCTCTGTATGCAGAGAAACGTCAACAGCTGTACTTAAAAACATTATTGTCACCCAATGCGTCTTTTCATATTCTCCCTTACAATTTATAGCAATATAAAGGCGCTCGGGTTAACGGCTCGTGGCGTCAATGGCGCGAAGCATGACGCGTTCGTATCCTCATATCGAACGCTCAGGTAGGCGGTGTGCCCCGCGACAGTTCCCTGCTGCTGCTCGAGCTGGGTCCGTCGTGAATTTGCTGATCTTTGTCCTTGGTCTTGCCCTTGGTCCGTTCGAAGTAAGGGTACTCGCCCTGGATGAGGATCTCGAAGTCGCGGTAGCGGATCTCTTTGCCCAGGTACGGGATGTAGATGCACCGCTGCGACGCTATCACCTTGCCGGGCGTCAGCTCGCCCTTGTGCTCGTGTCTGCCGATGTAGATGAGCTCGCCCGTCGCGCTGCGCCCCGCCGGAATCGCGTTGCGTGGCACCACGCAGCCGCCCATGCGTATCTGCAATGGCGCCACAAGCGAAACTGTGAACTAGCTCGGTTGATCACATCAGCCTCATCCGCGGCCTTCCACATGGGGCAAGAGAAACGTTCAGAAGGATCGTCGCTTGAGTACGCAAATAAATGTACCACTTTGGACTGCCAGGAGCGCTGGCTGACGCGTACCTAAATAACCAACAACATGCGGAGAGGTCACATCCGCCGCCGTTGCCCAATCGTAGTGCACAACGCTCGTAATGGGAAGGTTGTAGGCTCAGTTCCCATCTGCAAAAACTTCTTACTTCGCGCACTTTCATTTTCTTTATTTGGGCCTTCCTAAGCTCCAAAGCTTCTCGGGCCTTCCTAAACAGTCAGGAGAAACAGCAAAAGAAGAAGGACCCCTTGATCAATTTTTCGCCTCGTTCGAGCTTCGGTTTGGCATCCATCGACATAGTTCACGCACGAGAAAAGTGCCGGTATTTCACTCAGCTAGCTGGCGCCTGAACTAAGCTCGTTCGAGTGGCGGAACGACTCGAATCAGTATTGCATGTACTCCGCGTGCCAAGTGTATTGTGAACCAGCCTCTGTTTCGGGAAAAGGTGGCAACAACTTCAAACAGAAGTCATCGTAATTGAGGAAGAGTGGAGCACGCGCGCAATTGCAGAGTCAATGCTCCTGACAAGAAAACAAGCATCATATTTCTCCAGAAGTTAGTATAAACCTCGTGGAAAAGGGAAGCTCAAATCAGTGCTGTTCGTTTGTTGGTGGCTGTGCGTGTTCCTTTCTCGTGTGGTGGCTGTGCGTGTTCCTTTCTCGTGTGCGTGTTCCTTTCTCGACATGCTCATGGAGCATGTCGTTCAGACGCGGCTCAACAGGTACATGGAAGACAATGGTTTGTATCCGGACACCATGATCGGTTTTCGACCCCGACTATCAGCGTGCGACGTGATGCTACAGCTCAAGGACCAAATTATAGACAAGCCAACGCGAGACACAAAAGTTATCGTGGGTTTAGATGTGGCAAAAGCATTTGACAACGTGAGGCACGTATCAATCTTGGAGAATCTGAGCTCCCTGAACGTCGGAAAGCGACTTTATGATTACGTCAAGGACTTCCTTTCGAACAGGACAGCCACTTTAAAAATCGGGGAAGAATTCATCGAGGACATTAAATTAGGCAACAGGGGGACACCTCAGGGCTCGGTGTTATCACCCACCCTTTTCAACATTGTGATGTTGAAACTGCCTGAACAGTTAAAGGATATTGAGAATTTAAGTCACACCATTTACGCGGATGACATAACATTATGGATGAACAAGGGCAGTGACGGCCAAATTGAAGGCTCTCTGCAAATCGCCATTGATAAAATCGTGGAGTACCTGGAGCCCAAAGGACTTAAATGCTCGGCCGAAAAGTCGGAAGCACTCTTCCTCATGCCCGCCGGAAAACGGCGGCTCCACAACAGGCCTGAAGTGGACATCCACTTGTATGTTAACGGCGCAGAGATTCCCGCGGTCGACAGTATCCGTGTCCTTGGACTAAGGATTCAGGCGAACCGTAAGAATTCTGAAACTCTTGCTAGGTTGGAAGCCAGTTCTAATCAGACATGTCGTCTCATCAGACGAATAGCAAACAGGCATGCTGGGATGAAGGAGGCGAACCTTCTTAGATTAGTGTAGACCTTCATAATAAGTAGGATAGTGTACGTGGCACCTTATTTAAAATTAAACCAAGCGGAGCGGGGCAAACTCGACACCATTATCAGGAAAAGTGTGAAAGTCGCGCTCGGACTTCCCCCAAACACGTCAACTGACAGACTTATGAAGTTGGGGGTATCTAACACACTCGATGAGCTAATTGAGGCTACTGTGACTGCACAACATCAAAGACTACTCGGATCTGAAACGGGGAGAGCAATATTAAAGAGATTGGGCTATGAGCCCACGCGTGAGCAAGCGCGTTCAAAAGACATACCGATACAGATCAGGGACAGGATAACGATACCTCCGCTACCCAGAAATATGAACCCTAACTTTCACGAAGGCAGGCGTAAAGCCAGGGCAGAGGCATTACAATCTAGGTACACTGGTCGACAGGACGTCGCGTATACAGACGCTGCGGAATATAAAAGCAAAGCGGCACACACGGCAGTGGCGGTCAGGGGAGATGGTGGCCTAATTGCGTGCTGCACAGTACTTGGTGTCGAGACTGTAGAGGCCGAGGAAGTGGCCATAGCTTTGGCCATCAGCCAAAAGGGGACCAGGGTGGTCATCAGCGACTCCAAAAACGCTGTGAGAAATTACGAATCGGGAAGGGTGACGGAGACTGCCGTCCGTATATTAAACATGGTAGGAGTACCCAAAGAGCAGATTCTGCTTGTCTGGGCTCCAGCTCACCAAGGACTTAGAGGGAACGAGGAGGCTCATTCCGTCGCCCGAGGTCTCACCTACCGGTCGACCCCTGGAACCTCCCTAGTTACCGAACAAAGAAGCGAGTATATGCGCACATACCATGAAATCGTCGCACACTACAGGCTGAATCGGCAAGTATACCCGAGAGCGGACAACTCACTAAGTAAGAAAAACGAGATTTTGTGGCGAAAGTTACAGACCGGGGTTTTTCCAAACCCCGCACTTTACAGCAAGTGGCACCCCGCAGTTTTCCAGTCCCAGTGTAAATTTTGTGATGAGGTAGCGAATTTGGTCCACATGGTGTGGACATGTCGAAGTCAAAACGATGGTTCTCACTCTGTAGAATCCTGGGAGGCCCTGCTCTGCAGCCCAGATCCCAACGTCCAGCGCGACATCATCAGTCAAGCCCTTGCTGCTGCCGCGTCCCAAGGGATTCCGGCCGACAGCTAGGGGCAACGGGCCATGCCTGAGCAATTGACTGACCTTTTAATAAAGTTTTCTCTCTCTCTCTCGCTCTTTCCTTCTGTGGTCGGCGTTAGCGAAACGGCCCTGATTCGGTTGCGAACGTGGTGTGAGGGCGCGCCTACGCTCTTAGCATCATGGCTCAAGTTCGGTGCCTGCGCCAGTATGTGAGATCATGTGTTCATATCGATGAAAAAAAAAGCGAAATGTGGCAGTGTAAAATGACCATCGTCCTGTATAGTAGCTTCGGTTGCCACATCAGAAACAGTTAATGACCGACAAGTCCCGAGAATGCATAAATTATTGTAAAACGGTGTATACAATGGCACATATGACCAGCGCACCTTCGTGGGCTGCTTTTCAACACGCCCAACGGCGCCGAGTTCTTCGCGTACGACAACCAGTGATGCCGAACCCAGGGATTTATCCGTAGGTCGGGATGACTCACTGCTCACCCACAGTAGAGCACGGAGTACTCGAAGTCGTCATACACTTTTTTACACACATCTAAAAATTTTTTTTCACCTCTTTTAGGAATTTCGCGTCTTGTTTGCTGAATCTGGGGATTTTAACAGGAAAGTGCTTTATGCCGGGGTCTACCGCGGCTCCGCTGATGTATTTGCGTCATGGACATGACGTTTTAAAGTTCAACAGAATGCAAATAAAAAGACAAGGCGGAAAGGTTGCACAGTGGGGCGTCGGACTAGAGACCTCGTGCTCTTCGCAGGACGCTAACCACTAGGCCCACCGAGCGAACCTTCTCAAACTTGGTAACCGTAAGCCATTTGTATACATCGTGTACAGCTGGCGGCCATCGAAACTCAGGAACATCAGCGCGTTCTCGTCATCAGTCGCGATATGGCACGACGGGTGCACGTGCCACGCAGCCCAGCGCACCTACACACATGGCGTGGTCAAAGTGCGTTTTGATGTTCTCTATAGCCTGGTGACTCACTCGACGTGCACTATCTCGGTATTTGAGCGTTTTGTACCTCTTGATCGTCTACCACAAGTTTGCTTTGAAGTTACAGCATTTAAAGAGAGCACGATCGAACGTCACTTCACTCGCTGCCGCGGCCGCGTTTGCGGAAGGAGTGCGCTGCTCACACACGAACAAATACAAATGATGACAGTTGTTCGCGCTCATCCTGTGTATGCCTGTGCATTCACTTCGTGCGCCTTTCTTTCTCTTTGAGCAGTGCGCACTAAGTGTCGAGCTGTGGTAGTCGTTTGTACACGCTCGTCCTAGGCGTGTTTTTGGCTTGATGTGGGTGCTACAAGTTTCGTGCTGCTTGCTCTTCTTCGCGTGAAATTGCAACTTCTTGCTGTAGCATTTATTCCTTCGCGCTTGTGGCGAATCAATTGAACTTATCAAGTGACGCCTTTGAGAGTTACATTTCGGCAGTGGCGTTGTCATCAGTGATGCCGACCTAAGCCAATGTTTTATTCTTATATTGACCCTCTAAAAATTTTTACATTACATTTTAATTTCAATATTTTGTCTAATTGACTTTTAACTAAGTATTGAGATACTGTGGTCTATAGGCAAGTTATTTTGAATCATGTTTGAAATAAAAGCGTGTAGAAAAAGCCTTTAAAGTTTGTTTTTTTCTGCACGCTATGTGGAGTTGCATATAAAGTGGTTTCAAATGGCGCCAGTTGCCTGAGAGATATATTTCCATGTAAAGTTCTCTTTGCACATACATTGAAGATATACGGGGTGTTTCAAGAAATGCGTCCAATACTGTTTAAAAATCAGTAATGGACGCTATTTCCTCCCTGTCTTCACAGTCGCTTTTTCTGTAGCAGCAGGCATCTTAAGAGAGATGAAGACATAATTTGAAACACTAATTAGGAAAGTTAAAATAATTAGCTTTTTTAATTATTCACGTTAGGCAGTCAAGTCAGATGTGAGAATTGAAGTCCTTGGTGCGAAAAACCCATTACCGCTTTGAGGTTTTGGAAAAGCGGTCTCTAGTAAGAAGTACAAATTACTGAAATTCTGCTAAATTCTGCGGCGAAACCGAAACCAAAGGGCCGATGAGTGCAAAAAGCAGGTGACTACAATGACGTCACTGTTCAAAACAACTAGTGGTTACAGGGGTGCAGGTTTTTTCCCATTCGTTAACGTACGTGCGTCATGCATGCTGTTATTGCGAGCACAGCCTACACACGCACGCAACGAAGTCGGTTGATGGTTGATATAACAACGGTGCCTTATTTCAGTTGCGCTCTTTTCGGCTTCGGTTTCACCTCAGAATTTAGGATAATTTCATTAATTTATAAATATTACTTAATAATCACTTTTCCGAAATTTCAAAGCGGCGATGGGTTCTTCGCGTGAAGGACTTCCATTCATGCCGTTTGACCTAACTGCCTCATTCCACTAATTAAAAAGTTAATAATTTAACTTTCTTACTTGATGTTCTAAATGATATATTCAGCCCTATTAGGATACCTGCCGCTACAGAAGAAGCACATGTGAAGACTGCGAGCAAATACCACCTTCTCCTGATTTTTTAAAATATTGGACACATTTCTTGAAACACCCTGCAGATACGCGATCATTCAGGTAAACCCAAGTATAAGCACCTTTGCTGTACTTGCAGCTTCTGAGCTGGTAGTCTATTTTTAATTTTTCCTCATTTTCAATCACTGTTGCATTGTTTTAGTGGACGTACTATCGACATCAAATGAAAGGCAACCAGCGGAGCATCTGCATCAAGCACAAGCGAAGCTACATTGAGCGCAGTCCAGTCATCATCGTTGACAGGCGCAGACAAACAGTTTGGCAGAAGTGCGCGATCACCCTGCCACCAGGTATTTTCCCGTTTTTTTCTAGTTTTGTTAATATACAATAAAGTGGTGAAGGTAATGAAACAGAAGCGATGAAAGGCGTGCAGAATGCACATGTCGGCTACCACTATAACCATATCACAACGAAAACAAAAGCCAAAATATCGGATTAGAATCAGTGTTCCCGAACAGGATGAGCGCGTTTTCCAGTCAAGATAACTGAACGGCATGCACTATATCTTCCATAGTGCTTGATCCACACGCTGCGCTGTTCGCGTTCCATTGGACACCGATGGTGCGTGGGTGCCTAATGACTTGTTGATAACTACGCCTTTTCTCTGTACTTTCAATTTGTTTGGCTTGACATATTCATCACTTTTTCACTCTCATGTAAACGGCACGAAGGAAACACAAACACCCGAACAGTCTTCTCGTCTCTTTTCATCGCACCGTTTCCACGATATCGAACACGTAACTTGACCTTACCAAAACATCAGTCTTACTAACGCTCTGTTGCGCTTAAATCTTCCTGGTTATTTTACATGTATACATATCTCGGCGGATGCCCGCAGTGAGCGTAAACTGGACACGTATTCATGTGTATCAACAGATAAAATTTATCTTCGAGCCACAGTGCAGCGATCACTCAGAAAACTCGTGATATGCGCGTGCTTAGCGCTTGCAACAGCAGAGTCTCGCTGCGCACAACAACTGCTATTCCCTTCACGTGGCCTATGAGAACACAAAGACTGCCTTAAATTAACGAAAAACAAGTGATTATAAAAGAGCCACAATGCTCGTTTTCTTTTACAGCCCTTCTAGTTGGAAAAGCCTCCTTCTAATGAGAAGCCTTTAATTAGGCCGTGTAATGCGACATTTCCAGAGCGAAACAATAAAACGTGGCTGATATTTCTTTGTTTGAAATCGGCATAAAACGAGCTTGAAACGTGTCCTCGCAGAGATAGTTCAGCATTCATTGAGCATTAATGCTAATTGGTATACCGATGTTCTTGTCGATCCTCCCTTACCATATATGCAAAAAATAACTTTAGTAGAGTCTTGAAGGACAAGATTACAAGCGGTCAAGAGGGCTTCGTAGTCGTCAGAGCTGTTTTCCTGTCGGCACCGAGAGATGGTGACTCATCCACGATATGAGCCCTCTGGACGGCCTCTCTTTGTCCCTCGGTTTTTTTTTTTTTTCTGTTGTGCTGCTCGAATCATTCGTTGGTGGTTTGACACTACTCACCCACTGGTAGTTGACAGAGGGTGCCTTGACAAGCACCTCGTATACGTTGGAGGAGAACTCCATCTGTTCGAGAGACACGAAGCAAACCTTGGACGAGGGAAGTACTTTGCCCGGCAGCAGGTTGCCCCGAAGCATCACACGCCCCACGTAGAAGCTCTCGCCGTGCAGGTTATGGCCCGCCACCAGCGCGTTCTTCGGAACGTGGCCGTCGGTGGCGCGCACCCAGTCGTCGGCTGCGAAGCACACCACCCGAGCATCGTCACAGTCGGTGCGCATTGCCTTGAGGGATGTTAGCGCGCATATCGCATCGAAATCGGAAGTGGGTCAGTGAATGAACAGTTGCTGATCCAATCCACGGCTACAGTGGATATGTATGTGGAGTACACTTCATTATATCATGCAATGCTTCATATCCAAACACGCTTACATCAAGTTTGAACTAATGTTTGCGATGCATTGGTTACATATAGACTGGTAATTTGTAATGAGGGTAAAGGGTGGCACACCAACCGTATACACTGAGCGCAGAACTATACCTATACGTGCGTCTATGTGCAGAAATAAGAAATTCGCATTACTTTGGTTGCTCGGATTCCTAGGAACTTGTGGCTTAATAGTGTTGACAAAACAAAACGTCGATGTTAACTGCATGATTGTGGTACTTTTTTTCATCTAGTAGACATGAATTTCACTTTATGGTTAACTTTGTGAGTGAGCGATTTACAGTAAGCGGAGGAAGACTTGCGGTCACCATCAGGAGAGCGTTGCGCAACTTCTTTGGCATAAAAAAAAACTCTTAGTTTTTAATGAAAAAGAATGCTGTGTTCTGTTTTATTATATGTAGCCTTAAGCCATGTATTCATATAGGCATGTAGCCGTATATATAGCCTTAAGTTTTCTCGCACCAAATCGTGTGTGCGCAAAAAGAGGCTTCGCGTTAATGCGCAGTCAAATGTCCGTAAAAAGCAGGTTACACCCGCTTCGCTACGCGCACTGTCGCTGAATGCTTAAAGAGGCAATACTTCGTCAAGTCCGAAAATAGCTGCCTAAGCTAAGCCAGCTAGCTAAGCCAGTATTCTATGAATCCATTCCTTATCGCATCGTCGGAAAGAAGCGGTTTGTTGGTGCGGCTTTAGCGTTTCTTTCGCGGTTGCGAATAACGTGAGTAACAACAATTAGCCCGTAACAGACAAACCACTTAGGTATATTTGTCTTGCAAAACTATGGCCAAAATGGCAGACCACCTTATTCGTGTAGTATATAAGTTTCCCTTCTGCTGCAGCCATTTCGACGCAGAGCTTTCGTATTAATCTTAGTCCAGTGGAGCGTAGGAAATTCTCAAGCGGAGGCTCAATTGATCTTTCTTTAGATTGTTAAAAAGTGAATGCCCACCAAACTTCGACTGATGAGCAGTGTTAAACGGTCGCAAGAACAAAGAAATGCGTTTATGTGTTTGGTTCAGGCCTGACTTATCAAGCGCAATGTAAGCGCATGCTCGGGCCATAACTTCTATTAAAAAAGAATAAAACGTCTGTATGCTTACCCCCCTTTCTCTAATAGAAGTGCGTGTGTGTCTGATTGAGAGCCGGGGCTACCATACACGCGTATGCGCAGACACGTATCTCTCTTTTCTGCTTTCCATGCCACCGAGTGCCTATTAAGCTGACACTCGGCGCTTCTGTTTTGTTTTCCTGTGTCTGTGAAGCCTTACTTTCGTTCTTGGTGAATCCCCAACAATCAGCACAGTTGTCTCTCGTTGTATGAAATGTAAACAATAAAAATAAAACTGCCTTCGACTCGGATTCTGATGCGGGGAGCAGCATTAATTAAGAAGCCGTTATGAGGTTATGTCATTACTATCTCTCATGTGCGTGGTTCGCGTCACGTACGTATGCCTCGAAAGACAATCCAAATGCAAAAATTACAGAAGAACTATCCATCCGCTGCTTCCTTTGTAAGCTTCTTTGTTACTATGAAAGTTGCTGCCTAAATTAACTCGGTTAACAGAATTCGTCGCATCACAGCGCGTGTGCAACACGACTTTGGCGCACGCAAACATCACGTCGCGTTATAACTTGCGTATACCTACTGTGACCATGCGCATTCATTCGTGCAGCGTACTGAGTCGGCCTCAAAAGGGGAAGGAAAGAAGCCCAAAACGTCTCCTTTAATAGTACAACTGACAGCTGCACACGTTGTTTTAACGCTAACAGCGTGCGACCCACTCCTGGAAACATAGAAGCAGCTCATCAGCCACGCGGACGAGCTGTGTATGCGGACATAGGCGCGGCTCTCGCCGAGATTGCCTGCGTCAAAACACTTTTGCCGCACGATTTCTCCTAGGAAAAAAAAACCTCGATTGAGTTCACATGTAGGCACCACATACAGCCACACACTGTATCGCGGAGCATCCATTTCTCGTCCCACAAACCTCTTCACTGGAACCCCCGAGCGTCGCATCCCACCGTCACCACGGTCGAGAGTCCAAGGCACAAAGGCACATCCTCTGTGCTTCGAGGCCGCAACACGGACAGCTTAATCACGATCCGTCACGCAACAGGTCGCACTCCGCGGGCGAAAAACTATTACCACGCTTGCAATTACGTGCTAATTCTATGGCTGCGCGCTGAAGAACGCGTTCCTATAGGCGCAGGCAATCGTGCTTCGTTCGTGCGCCAACACGCAACGCGCTCGGAGCAAAAAAAAAAAAGGCGCCAAATGCATGCGTCGAGCCGGCTTCTTGGTTGCCGCATATGTGACAAATGAACGAGCTCACGCTCTTGTGGTCAAGAAAACAAAAAAAAAACGAACGGAACGATGTCAGAGTTAAGCTGGCGCTGTGCCGCAGCCCACCGGGAAAGAATGCCTGCCGTGGTTGCTCCGGGTCTGGCCGACATTAGGGCCTAACAAAAGGTGCGGCCGACATTACGTGCACGTGGCCGGTGTGGCAGTGTAGATATGCGCACGTGTGTCTATTCCCACGCGTTTTATACGGCCGCGAAGATAATTGAGTGTCAGTGCTGCATGTTCTAAACACGTGTCTGGGACCTCCAACGCTCTCCTGCTCCGCTAGATCCAGGGTCAGCTACTGATGAACTGCGACTTAGGTGACGTAGTACACAGTAGGAAAATTCAGTAAACATTCTGTTTTGTAGATATACCTAAGCGTGCACAAATACACCTATAGACTACCAGCGTACTTTCGTGCTATTTTCATTGTGATTCTAAACGACAGAGGATGTCAATATATTGCTGCATTCAGGTATCGCTTCGAATATTCGTACCCGAAAGATGCATTTCGCTAGTCTAGTTATTTTGGTTTATTGCAGATTTCCTTTCACATTATAAGTTTATAATTAATTCTGTATCAAAGTCTCATAAATTTATGTAGAAACAGAGTATCAATACATCGACTGATATAAAAGCAAAACGATGAATTTCGCCTTTCAGTCACCTTTGGCGATTGCATAAGGAACCCCGTGAGTTCTTGCTTTCGTTTTTATTCTGCTATTTGCTGAAACTTGATCCGACATTGATTACGCGTCACATGATACTAAACTAGGTGACACACTGAAGTGGCAGCACACCTGTGGTGCCTGATATTACCATGCCGGTGTGCCACGCAACCACATGACGCAAAGTGTACAAGTTAGAAAACATTAATGACCTCAAGTCAATTCTGTTCCATCATGTTGATGTGGTTCTCATATTCAACGTGGCACCTAAAGCGTGCTACTGTAAACGCAACATGCACCAATGCAACCCTGCATTAATCCTGCAGGCAAATTCAAGCGTGCTACAATCTTCGGGAAGTTTGTAACACGTTTGTATTTGCCAGGATTTGCAACATACCATTCGCCATTTGCACTTGACGTTATCTAGAGCTGCAGAGGCACGGTATACAGTAGATTGCAAAAATAAATGACATTCTATTTAGAGAAGGCGGCTAAGTATGACCCTAATGGCTTCTGGTCTCCTCGATTACGTATATACAAGGCCATGTGCTCAAAGCCATTCATTGCTGATGTTTTACTTGTCAAAATCAGAATGAGGTTGACAGGCGCCATAAGCGGTTTCAACGTCAAGTTCAACCACCTGGTGTTTTAACATCCATATAAATCTAAAAAATCGAAGCATATCTACGGGGTGAATGATGACGAGTGGGCGAAGCTCCAGAGGGAACCATCGGTAAACTGTGAATCTACCGTATTTAGTTCGTGCTTCCTACCACGCTGCAGAAATTAGGTGCCTTCTTCCTCTTCTGACCACTGCTGCCACCACCATCCGGCGACTCAGAGTGCGCGACAACAGTGAACTAATTTTAGGGAGCCTACATGAACGGCCGTTCATGTAGGCTCCCTAACTAATTTTATTACAACGCTCCCCCTAGCGCACATCGCCGAACTATTGCCTTCAACTAATGACACGCGCCATATGTGACATCATTCATATTATAACATCTCGCATCTTTCATCATCCACAACAAGTACCACAATCTAGTTTTGAATTTATCAACTACAAGCATCATTACCTACACGTCGTCCGTCAACCCGTCCGTGCTTCCATCCGTCCACACGACCATCCATGCATCCGTTCGTCTTTTCATGCGTCCGTCCGTGAATACGTCCATCCATCTGTCCGTACGTCCGCGTGTCTGTCCATCCGTCCATCTGTCTGCTAGTGTGTCTGTCCGTCTGTCCATGCGTCCTCCTAGTGAACACACCAAGTACCACCATTTCCCACCTCGCATCCCTCGTGGCACATACGCGCTCTAGATCGGGTATGTGCCACCTGTGGCAACGTACTACTACATACATACAAGGGACAGAACCATGTCTTAAGGAGTTTCGCCCCTAAAACATGGCTTTTTTTTCTTTATTTTAGGGGAGAAGCTCCTTAAAGCGTGGGTCTGTCCATCCTCCATCGTTGTCGTGCGTAGCCACCGGGATGCGAGATGGGAGATGGCGCTACTTGGAGTGTTCACTAGATGGACGTACGGATGGACGCATGGACGGAAGGACAGATATACTAGCAGACGGATGGATGAATGGATGGACGCGCGGAGCGGCATGATAATATATGGTAGCGCAGACAAAGGACACAGACAAGAGAAGGCATATTCAAGACTATAGGCAGCGCTAACTTTCAACAACAGTTTATTATTATGCTGATGCATGCGCGTTGGTTATATTTCATGGTTGTGAGAGCTACGCACGTGTTACGCATGGCGTGGTCGAGTACATACACTAGGGGGATCTGCATTAATAAACTGTTGTTGAAAGTTAGCGCTAAGTTGTCTTGAATGTGCCTTCTTTTGTCCGCGTCCTTTGTCTTCGTTACCATATATTATGCTACCAAACCAAGTCGACACCCTAATTGGCTTCATTGCGCGGAGCGGGTATGTCCAAAGGGGAGGCGAGATGCGAGATGGTGGTACTTGGAGCGTTCACTAGTCGGACGCACGGGCGAATGGACAGACAGACTAGAAGACGGACGGGCAGATGGACGGACGCGCGGACGTACGGACGGATGGACGCACGGACAGACGGACGGACGCATGGATGGAAGTATGAATGGGCGCGCGGACGGACGGAAGCAAGAACGAACGGATGGAGGGAAGCACGGATGGGCTGACGGACCCTTCACCCCACTCATCCTCATTCCTTCCGTGGATATGTTGTGATTTTTTATACATATTGGCTCCATCGAAACGTTGCCGCCGTCCGCGGGTAGCCCACGCCACTGAGCGAGGCATTACAAGCTCCGCCACTACTGTGGGCCACCAGTGGTAACAAATGCGCCTGCTACACTTACCGAAAGAAGGCACGCGCTCTCGCCTCCAGTTGCAATAGCGACCATGACACTATACTGGGCGACATCTTATGATGACATTGAAACGAAGGCTGTGAAGGCGGCACTTCTACGTACTCGTGTTGCTCCGCAAGTAAACATAATATAGTACGGCAGTTGCGGCTTATTTTGGATTTGCTCGCTCACCTCGTTGACGCGTATTGAAAATTATGCACACGAAAGATGTGAATCGGAAAATTATTTACATTGTTCAGTCCACATTTTACTTATATATTACGAATATACATTTCTGTGAGAATAAAACAACATGTTAGAATTAAACAGCAAGAGCATATTTTTTTTTGGACAACTAAACATCTTTACCTTGGAAAAGAGGCGTGCTGGGGAGGCGGTGTACTGCCTAATAAATGGAAAGAAAAAGATTGGAAGATCCCACGTACAGTAAAAATCAACGATATACGAAGCACGAATGAGAAATGTAGATGTCACTTTAAAATCAGAACAACCTTACGAGGTGGAGGTAAATAATGCCGTACATGACGTCCGCGTAATAATTATCATGTTTAGATGTGTCGTTAACCTCCATCATCTATTCACGTCACGTTATACCAACTTTATGTGGAGCTAGCGAAACAGCCACGAGCACGCTATGAGCGTGGTATGTTGTCCTGTTCTTACCTAACACGCGTGTCAGGATTATCATGTTTGCACCAGTCATATATTTCGTTATCCACTGATGCCAGGTAACACCAAATTTGGTATATGTGGAGCTCCCAAAACAGCCGCGAGCGCATCATTAAGGGACCAATATACTCTAATGTAGCGTTCACGCGCGCGCATGCTGGGCACAGCGACGCTACGTTAGCAAAACGCGAGCACTCTATAGTCTGACGCCAAGCGACCACCGTCCGTCGGCACGGCCCGACGGCAACAGGCGCGA